>CAWUFW010005612.1:0-1302253 GCA_963921515.1 Calotriton arnoldi
CTGTCCTTCACAGGTGGTACTTTCAGATTTGCTTGGTCAACTGTGTCCACCGACGACGTGATTGCACATCCAGGCTGGTAGCTGTTGTGTCCCTACAGGTGATGTGCGCCACACCCATGGACTTCCTTCTGTCTACAGTTGTTGACTGTGTGCCCGCTACCAGGTGGGGTTACCTTGCATCTGTAGTGGTTACGGCATGTTGCTACTGTGTAATAAACCTGCTGCTTCACTTAGTGATGTGCGTTGTCTGTGGTCACTCATTTGACTGCCATTTGCTTACTGCACCTGTGGGCTACTTGACTACAACTGGGAATGGGTGTGGTGTCTGTGCATTGCACCGTCTTCCTGGCAACATCAGTGTAGGCAATGAGTCAGATGGCCTAGGTGTGTATGTGTTGTGTAGCCCTGGTGGTGTGTCTCCCTCTATATGTGTCACGTTGCCTGTACTCACATGCCTGTGTTGTCCTTGCTGTTGCAGTTCGCATACACAGTGTAATTTTGCAGTTCATCATCCCCATAACAGCACCCACGTTGGAATCACGACAGAGGCAAGTATGGTGTATTAGTGTGTTTATTGTGATACATCTGTGATAATAGTGCATAGGATGGATTGTGCTGTACATGAATCTTGCAATCCCAAGTTCCTAGATGAATAGAAAGTCCAGGTAGACAGGATCCCCAGTATCGGGGCCACAGTTGTCTGACACATTGTTCCAACTTGCACTCCCCATGCAATGTGTGGAGTAGTGTTGCCATCAACAGGGTGAACAGTCTGTGCACAAAGGCGAAAATCCAGAACAGGTTCAGGCTTCCTGGGAGTTGCGCTTGGCCATCAGCCTCTCACTTTCCCCTCCTCGGACGACCCCTCTTCTTGGGGGGCCCTCAAGTGCAGGCTGCTGCGGTGCAGGGGACTCTCCGCCAGAGTCCTCCTCCCTCCCTGTGGCAGTTGCAGCTTGTTCGGTACCAGATGTTGCTGGCACACAGGGAGGTGTGGACTGGTTGCTGTTCATCTGGCGGAGGCATTGTAAAATGTCCCTGTGCACCGCCGTCATCTCATGTAGTACATCCCACTTGGACTCCACGCGGGTCATGTGGGAGTCCACACGTGACATGTGTGACTCCACGTGGGACATGTGGGAGTCCAAGCTGGCATGATGGGCAGCCTGCTGCTGTTTGATGTCTCTGAGGAGCCCCACTACCTGGCTGAGCTCTCCGGTGCTGGACTGGTACGCATCAGCTATGCGTACCAGTTGTGGGTCTTCATGCACACCAGCAACGTCTGCAAGCAGCGACCTCTGTCTCCCACCCCTCCCACCACCCCTGCTGACATGTGCAGTGTGTGCAGTTGCACGCACAGATAACCCTGGTCCACCTTGGGGTTGGTGGTGGTGGTGGTGTCCATGGCCCCAGGTTGGTCCAGGGTCACTGCGCTGGTGTTGTTCCTTATTCTGTCCATGTCGGCAGGGATGGTATTCGTGGTGACAGTCGTTGGAGGGGTGGGTGCAGGGGGTGCAGCTGGTGGACCTGCTGGTGCTGCAGCTGGTGGTCCTGCTGGTGCAGCATGTTGACTTGCACCGGATGTGCCAGGTTGTTCTTCATCGTCCGAGGAGGACAGAGGCTGTACGACGCCAGTGAGCCTCGGCATCCTCTTGAGCCTGGGACTGGGACTCCTCAGCGTCTGCTGCTGTGTCCCTATCATCACCTGTTTTTGGGAGACACAAACAATGTATGTCATGTTTCTGCAGGCATCAGTGGTTGACACACCTGACAGTTGTGACTGTGCCTCGGGGTGCGGGCCTGTACATTGTATTGTCCTAAGTCGTCACAGTCAGGGGTTGATATTGGTGTGGCACATTGTCCTGCATTATTTGGGCATTTCTATGTATTCTCTGGGGTGTGAACATGGTCTGCATTGATTGTGTTTGGTTGACAGCCAGACCTCCTTCCCACCCACCCACCCACCCAGTCAGTTATCCCACCATGGAACGTGCTTGCATTGCAGGGAGTGTAAGTTGTCTCTCAGGATGTCAGTCAGTGGTGTCCTGCTGTTTGTTGGTGCACAGTTGGCAGCAGGGCCTTGTGCTCCCACAGCAGTAGCCAGTGTCAGCCATCTTGTGAGTCCTTCTCCACTCCCTGTGATGTGAGCATGGTTCAGGGTGGTGTTGATGGGCCAGTTGTGAGGCTGAGCAATGTCTGTGACTACGACTCCCATCATGCTATTGCCTCCACCCCCTTCCCAGCATGCCCATGCTTCCTTCCTTTTGACTCTGCTTCCCTGTGGGGTGGGCTGGCTGTGCTGACAGGATGGCTGGGAGTGTTGTCCTGGCAGTTGTTTGGCTAAGAGTCCCAAGAGTGTCCCTGTGCTTCACACAACATAACCCAGGGTGGTGGTGCTTTGTGGGATCTTGTGTTAGGATGGAGGGCTGCAGCTGGTGGTCCTGCTGGTGCTGCATGTTGACTTGCACCGGATGTGCCAGGTTGTTCTTCATCGTCCGAGGAGGACAGAGGCTGTACGACGCCAGTGAGCTCGGCATCCTCTTGAGCCTGGGACTGGGACTCCTCAGCGTCTGCTGCTGTGTCCCCATCATCACCTGTTTTTGTGAGACACAAACAATGTATGTCATGTGTTTCTGCAGGCATCAATGGTTGACACACATGACAGTTGTGACTGTGCCTCTGGGTGCGCGCCTGTACATTGCATTGTCCTAAGTCGTCACAGTCAGGGGTTGATATTGGTGTGGCACATTGTCCTGCATTATTTGGGCATTTCTATGTATTTTCTGGGGTGTGAACATGGTGCTGCATTGACTATGTGTTTGGTTGACTGCCAGACCTCCTTCCCACCCAGCCAGCCAGTCAGTTATCCCACCATGGAACGTGCTTGCGTTGCAGGGAGTGTATGTTGTCTCTCAGGATGTCAGTCAGTGGTGTCCTGCTGTTTGTTGGTGCACAGTTGGCAGCAGGGCCTTGTGCTCCCCACAGCAGTAGCCAGTGTCAGCCATCTTGTGAGTCCTTCTCCACTCCCTGTGATGTGAGCATGGTTCAGGGTGGTGTTGATGGGCCAGTTGTGAGGCTGAGCAATGTCTGTGACTACGACTCCCATCATGCTATTGCCTCCACCCCCTTCCCAGCATGCCCATGCTTCCTTCCTTTTGACTCTGCTTCCCTGTGGGGTGGGCTGGCTGTGCTGACAGGATGGCTGGGAGTGTTGTCCTGGCAGTTGTTTGGCTAAGAGTCCCAAGAGTGTCCCTGTGCTTCACACAACATAACCCAGGGTGGTGGTGCTTTGTGGGATCTTGTGTTAGGATGGAGGGCATTGCATTCTACCAGGTGGGTACTGTGGAGTTTGTGTTGGGGGGTGTGAGGGGAGGTGCTGGTGACTATAGTCAGTGCTGCAAGTCCCCCTTCCCACCCAGCCAGCCAGATATCCCACCATGGAACGTGCTTGCATTGCAGGGAGTGGAAGTTGTCTCTCAGGATGTCAGTCAGTGGTGTCCTGCTGTTTGTTGGTGCACAGTTGCCAGCAGGGCCTTGTGCTCCCACAGCAGTAGCCAGTGTCAGCCATCTTGTGAGTCCTTCTCCACTCCCTGTGATGTGAGCATGGTTCAGGGTGGTGTTGATGGGCCAGTTGTGAGGCTGAGCAATGTCTGTGACTACGACTCCCATCATGCTATTGCCTCCACCCCCTTCCCAGCATGCCCATGCTTCCTTCCTTTTGACTCTGCTTCCCTGTGGGGTGGGCTGGCTGTGCTGACAGGATGGCTGGGAGTGTTGTCCTGGCAGTTGTTTGGCTAAGAGTCCCAAGAGTGTCCCTGTGCTTCACACAACATAACCCAGGGTGGTGGTGCTTTGTGGGATCTTGTGTTAGGATGGAGGGCATTGCATTCTACCAGGTGGGTACTGTGGAGTTTGTGTTGGGGGGGTGTGAGGGGAGGTGCTGGTGACTATAGTCAGTGCTGCAAGTCCCCTTCCCACCCAGCCAGCCAGATATCCCACCATGGAACGTGCTTGCATTGCAGGGAGTGGAAGTTGTCTCTCAGGATGTCAGTCAGTGGTGTCCTGCTGTTTGTTGGTGCACAGTTGCCAGCAGGGCCTTGTGCTCCCCACAGCAGTAGCCAGTGTCAGCCATCTTGTGAGTCCTTCTCCACTCCCTGTGATGTGAGCATGGTTCAGGGTGGTGTTGATGGGCCAGTTGTGAGGCTGAGCAATGTCTGTGACTACGACTCCCATCATGCTATTGCCTCCACCCCCTTCCCAGCATGCCCATGCTTCCTTCCTTTTGACTCTGCTTCCCTGTGGGGTGGGCTGGCTGTGCTGACAGGATGGCTGGGAGTGTTGTCCTGGCAGTTGTTTGGCTAAGAGTCCCAAGAGTGTCCCTGTGCTTCACACAACATAACCCAGGGTGGTGGTGCTTTGTGGGATCTTGTGTTAGGATGGAGGGCATTGCATTCTACCAGGTGGGTACTGTGGAGTTTGTGTTGGGGGGTGTGAGGGAGGTGCTGGTGACTATAGTCAGTGCTGCAAGTCCCCCTTCCCACCCAGCCAGCCAGATATCCCACCATGGAACTGTGCTTGCATTGCAGGGAGTGGAAGTTGTCTCTCAGGATGTCAGTCAGTGGTGTCCTGCTGTTTGTTGGTGCACAGTTGCCAGCAGGGCCTTGTGCTCCCCACAGCAGTAGCCAGTGTCAGCCATCTTGTGAGTCCTTCTCCACTCCCTGTGATGTGCGCATGGTTCATGGTGGTGTTGATGGGACAGTTGTGGGGGGGCAATATGTGTGACTGCGACTCCCATGATGCTATTGGCTACACTGACTTGGCCAGCATACACAGAATTCCTTCCTTTGAGTGGTCTTCACTGTGTGTTGGTGTTGTTGTGGTGGCTACATGTGTGGATGTGTTTGTTAGTTCTATTTGTGCCACTGCCTAGCTGTAGTTGTAGTTGTGTTTGTACATGTGTTGGCACAGCTGGATGTGACTTTTTGGATGGCATGTGTTGTGTTTATCTGACTGACATACACATTTTGGGATGATTCTGTTCTGGTTGCTGTGTAATTGCTATGAGTGCATGGTTTGACTCTCCCTTGACAGTGATGTGTGTGTTTTGTGGCAGTATATTGTGTACATTTGTTGTGTACTCACCAGGCTCTGGGATGTCCTCTAGTCCATATACGCTCACTGGCGGAAGGATGGCCCGCACCTTCTCCTCCCAGGGCCTGAGGTATATTGGCTTGGCAGGAGGGCCACTGCCGGTGTGTTGGCTGTTGATGTAGTCTTTCTTCAGCATGTCCCGTACCCTCCTGCGCACGTCATACCACCTGTTCTGGATGTCCGTCTTTGTGCGCCGACATGGTGATTGTGCGTTCACCCTGTTGATGATCCTCTCCCACATCTTGGTTTTCTGCGACATGGGGGTCTGTTGGACCAGTGTGCCAAACAGCTGTGGCTCCACCCTGAGGATCTCGTCTACCATGACTTCCAATTCACTATCTAGGAACTTGGGATTCTTCTTGGGGGCATGGTGATGGGTGGTGATGGTGGGTGATGTGTGTGTTGGTGTGCAGGTGAGGGTGTGTGAGTGTGTGTTTTGCTGGGTGTATGTGAGGTAGGTATTTGTTGGTGTGCTGATGGTGTGTGGCTTGTGTGAGGGATGAGCTGTGGGTGTGTGGTTGCTTTCTCTTGGGTGCTGGCAGTGGAATGGCATTTGCAAAGGCTCATGGTAGTGATTTGTGTCCTTTATATAGGTGGAGTTGTGGGTGTGTCTTTGTTCTCTGTCCCCCCCAGTATTTATTGGCTTGGTAATTGCTTGTTTGGCCTTTTTTGGGTGATTTTTCCTTTGTGCTGTTTGTGTATGTTGGAAACGTTCTTGTGACCGAGTCGGACCCTGCATTGGTCTCGTACGGTATTTTCCGTTTCGTTCACGCTGTGTTTGTGCAGTTTTCTATGCTGCGTACGCGTCGGTCGCGGTGTATTGTGTTGCTTCGGCTCGGTTTTGTATGCGTGTCGGTCGTACGGCTTGTCCTCCGTCCGACTCGCTCATAGTTTCGCGCCTTGCATCGTACTTAGCGGTTTGGAGTTAGAGTGTACGTTTCGGTCGGATTTGTTCGGGTGCGTGTCGGTCGGTTGGATTCGCGTGTTTTTCCGGCCGGATTGCTGTTTTCCGTGCGGCTCGGTCGGTCGGCTTGGTTTCGTTACGTGTCGGTCGGATTTTTCGCGCCTTGCATCGTACTTGGCGTGTCGGTCGCCACGGGTGCGTGTCGGTCGGTATTTTTTCCGGATCCGAGTCGGTCGGTGCTTTTTCCGACCCGAATCGGAATCGACCCCAAAATGTTTTGTACATATGAATATTTTTACATTTAATAATTAAAATAAAAAATGTATTATAACATTGGTACATTGTTTTAAACTGTTGTGTAAATTTTGTAATAGCAGATAATGTAGGTTACCATTTTTTTACATACATTTGAAAAACAGTATATTTATTGCCTGGTCTGCTGGCTCAGTGGACTAATGCATCCACTGCAGGGCCCTGTGTTCGACCTCATGATCACAGGTTCAAATCCCGGCGGATCCACTCAGCCTTTCATCCATCTGATGTCAATAAAATGAGTACCGTTGGGTAACAATAAACATCTGTTATTCAGCGCCAAGAGACCTCTGGGTGAACGTGCGCTTTACAAATGCACATGTTATATTATTTATAACAGTGGTTATATGTATATTGGTAACATATTAATTATATAACAATTTTCACATTTTTGTTAAACATTTTTAAGTATAAACTTAGTTACATTTTCCAAATAAATAATAATACATTTCAATTAATAATATTAATATATACAATATTAATCTTATTAATTATTACATGGTTTAATTTATAAACATTTTTTTATAAGGTAGACATTTTTTAAATAAAAATAATTATTACAAGTTTTTTATAAATGTTGTATGTAACTTGTAAATATATGGAATTATAATATTAAATATTATGTTTAATAATATTTATTATAATTTTACAATGATATAAAAATGAAAAATACATTTAAACAAATAAGACAAAAATTGTAGTATTTTAATTAAACATGTAAGTAATTTATATATAATGTAATGACATTTATTTAAATTAGTTTTATTTATATGTTTGAAGCTGCCATATTTGTTTGGGGTTTGTATTTTGTAACCGCTTGCGGTTTTGGGTTATTTCGAAGGGGAGAAGGTCGCGGTTGGGAGCTGCTTTGCGTCGAGGAAGGTAAGATTACTTTTCTTTATTTAAACTACATTTTTAATTTAACTTGAAGGTAGTTAAGTTGTAGTTAGTGTGTGTAGAGTTAGGTTTTTGGAGTTGGGGTGTTTTTTATGTGTTCGTTAGGTTTTGACGATTTATGTATCGTTATTTTTTGAGGCCTAGTTTAGAAATGTTAAAGTTTGGTAGGATATGTGTTATTATGGTGTGTATAATGTTTGTAATACTGTTATATTGTATAATATGTGTATATTTGTATGGGTGGGAATGTTTGTGTGTTTTTACAGGTTTTGTTCGATCGAAGTTGCGGTTACTAGAAGATTGCGTTTTTAAATTAAGGAAGTGTATATTAGTTTAAGTAACTAATAGTTATTTTACACTTTCTTAATTTTTCGGGTTTTCATGGATCGTTTCTTTTTTTAAAACACTTTTTTGGGTTTTTTATGGTTTATGGATTGTGGCTTTACGGATCGAGGATTACTTTTTGGAACAGTTGGATTTTTTCATTTTTTTGGGGGAAATTTTTATTCTATTTGGATTATGAGCTACCATCATTGTTTTACGAGATGTGGGATTTTCTGTCTACAGCTACGGAAACGGTAAGTTAATTTAATTATTTATTGTGGGAGGGAAATGCTATAATATTTACTTTTATTGTTGTTTATTTTTTCAAATATCTAATTAATATGTCTGTATATATATATTTATTCATTAATAAAAATATATTAGACAAATTATTTAGTTTACATTTTTAATTTATTTTATTTGTATGCATTTTAATAATTTTAACAGAAAAGTATTATATATTTTACACTGGTTTGAGAGTTTAGAGTAGGCTTTTGGCAATTATTGCTAAGTATTCTAGGCCTCTTGTTGTAGGGTATAGTCTGACTTGTTGTTGTAGGTATTTAAACATTTGTTTAGTTTGTTTGGATAGTTTAGGCTTTATTTGTGTGACAGATTGCTCCATTCTTAGCTGTTGGTAGCTCTGTTCTTTTTGGAGGGAGAGTAGGAGTTTGTGTAGAGTAGGTGTACTTCATCCTGTTGTTGCTTGGAAGACATTATGCCAACCTTCAACAGCATTGTTTGTTTTTGCCTCTTGATTTAGTGTGCTAAGGTAGACATTCCACCATGGATTTTGGTATTTTGGTTGTCTCCTATGTCCTGATCTATGGAGTCTTCCCACCCAGGTATCTTCAAAATAGTCTAGGAGGGGACTTAATTTTTGTTCGTGTTGGTGGTAGTAAGGACTTTCTATTAAAAGATTGTAATGTTAGGCCACGTCAGTAACTGGGACGTAGGCCAGTGCAATACGTTTTTTTATTTGGTATGCGAATGAACTGTTTGTCGCATATTCAACACTTAGGGGCTGATTACGATGGCGGGCGGACTAGGTCCGCCCGCCATCGTAGCGGTGTTTGGGACCGCCCGTCAGACATGCGGTGGTCCCACCACTGCAATTAGGATGCTTCCGCCATACTGGCGGGCGCATCCAGGGCTTTCTAACATGCGGGCGGTGCTGCTGGCTGCAGCACCGTCACGCAATGTTAAAGTGCTTGCACTGCATTTCCCTGCACTACATGGCAGGCACCACGCGGTGCCTGCCACTTGGTGCATGGAAATGCAGGGGGTACCATGGGTACCCCCAGTGCACCCCCACACAGAGGGGCCCACTAGCGGGCCCCGAATCCAGCCTCCGCCTGTCTTTTTGCGGTGGGATGACCGCCGCGAAAAGACAGGCGGAAAGGGATTCCCTACAGGCACCGCCGCAGTGCTGCCCTGTGTCCTGGTTCCGCAAGGCGGACGGAAAAGGACCGCCTTCTAGAACCGTGGCGGACGGACTTTCCGTCCGCCACGGACACATTGGGATTCCCACCGCCATCCTAATTCGAATTTCCAGTGTGATGGCGGAAGGACCGCCACCGCCGGCCCAGCGGTGGCGGTCCTTCCGCCATCGTAATGAGCCCCTTAGTGTTGATTTCTGAAGGTGTCTCCATAGACACTGATTGAAATGATAGTAACATCATAGCCTGCTCAAAATCTATTATTTTCTGTGGAAAATAATTTTTTGTTTCCTGTTTAATTTTATTTAGTACTTCCATATATGTGGAGTTCTGTTTATTGGGTAGCAAGGCATAGATAAAGGGGATGCTGGTGTTCTGATATAGGGCATGGACAGTGTATAATTGATAGAATGGTTTGGGACAGATTTTAAAAGTCCTGTCCATCATCCATGTTTCTGATTGTTGTAGCTTTATTAAATTGTTTGCAGTTGCAAACATAATTATTCTTTTCTCTTTGCATTTGTTGTCATAGAGAAGAAAGGGTTCTTCATTATGAGTTATAGATGGTTCTGGGGGAATTACCACCTCTTCAAATGTTTTTGGAGCAGGTGTGGTAGTTGTTGTGGCTTTTTTTGTGCGAGCTATAGTTCTTTTTAATGAAGAAATAGAGGGCATTTGCCCAGTAGCATGTTTGGGTACTGTAGGCAGAAATTCTTTAAGTATTTGAGTCGTAGATGTCTGTGAGCTATTGCTAGCTTCTCTAATGTTATCAAGGGCATTCCTAACCTCTATTTCAGTAACATTTGGAGGGTGGTTATGCTCCCTTGTATACAAAACAGTTGTTTCTCTAGTTGTTGCCCGACCATAACACTTATTTGAATAGTACTTGCTACATTTCCAATTTACTTTTAGTCCACTTTGCTTTTCCTGGGTATAGACATACCCCATGTAACAGAGCAAAAATTTTCCTTTTTGGGATGAGATAAATTGGGCGCCTTCTGTCATTGTGATGTGTTAAATTCTAGAAAAAATGTATATGAAAATTATTAAAACGAATATTGTACATGTTTTTTTCTTAATAAATATATATTGTTATTAATATACTTACGTTTGTTTTGAGCTGCTTTTCAATAGAGATGTTTTTTCTTTGTTGGCTGAATTCTGTCAAGTAGTTGATATTTCTGTAAAACATATTTTTACTTATTTTGTAAAATATGTACATGGGGTGGGGTGGGTGTTTGGGATGGATTTGGGGTTTGGTTGGGTGTTTTACAATTTTTTACAATGCTGTTTGCTGAATACTTACTTTATTAGTTAGATGATTTTAGAAGTGATCTGTAATTTTGTGGATGGTTTGAGAATTATCTTTAGAGGAGATATAAATTGAAAAAAGATATATATTAATTATTTGAGTATGATAAATAGTAGTTTTTGAGGATTATCATTACAGTTATTTTACAGATGGTAATGTACTTACTTTTTGAAGAATGTAATATCTTTTTCTTTGATGAAGTCCTTGTTTCTGGTAGAAATCCGGCAGAGTTTCGGCTTATTTATTGTTTTTGGTTTAAGGTGTAAAATAAGAATAAGTTTTCCTTCTTTATATAGTGTTTGTATTAATTGTTTGGTTAACCTTATTGGTTTATTTTAATATTGTGTGTTTTTATTGGTTAATCTTTATTGTTTTACTCATTTTGCTAGTTGTTTTCCATATATGGAAAATGCTAATTAAGAGTCAGTTCTTTAAAAAAATTTTTTCCACATGTCGAATTATTTAAATGTGTATCATCTTATATGTGATGTTAAATAATGTGTGTACACAATCTAAATATAAAATTAAATTGTTATTAATAGTGTATTTATTATTTAATGTTTTAAAATGTTTTAGTATTTGCTAAAATTATTATATATATTATATTTTATATGCAGTGTATGTTTATTTATTTGAATATATTTATGGTGTTTAATTTTGTTTGTTTTTATCTATTTTTAAATTGTCGATATTTTTACAAAAACAATAATATTGTTGTCTATATTATTGTGATCGATATTTTGGACATGTATTTTTTTAAAGGATGTTCGATATTTTGAGTAACGATATTTATGTGTTCGATATTACTGTAATCGATAATTATGTTTGATGATATTTTGGGGTCGATATTAGTGGATTTTGTTAATTAAGTATAGGGCATCGATATTAGTGTCGTCGATATTTTTGTGTCGATAAAAATGTAGATATTATGTCAGTGATTCACCAAGTAGGTTAGCTGGGGCCTTGCACGTGACATCGAAAAAGAAGAGGTGTGGAGCGAGGAGGTCATGTCTGCGCAAGCAGGTAAGTGTTTTTTATTTCATGCATTTATTTTGTTGTGTGAATTTATTTTACACCCCCACCCATTTGCCCGCCCCGCCAATCGGCGTACTTGCCCGCCGCCACTGCCTACAACCCCAGTAAATATGGAGATGTTCCAATCCCCATCTCACTCTGGAAAGTAGTTTAAACCAGCCCTTTACTGAAGTAAAAATTTGAATGCTTCAAGAATGGAAAGGGGAAGAGAGGAGTATATGAAATACATTCGGAAATGCAGTGAGGCACTGGAGTATTTGCAGCTGCTCCAGACTAACAAGGTGTGTCAAACCATTTATAGATTCATGGCCTCCATTGTCAATTTCAGGAGAATTGTTGGGAAATAAATGTACATACATCTTGAGTATCCCTTTTAGTGAAGTTTATTTGGCTGGCTCCATTTATTAGTATATACATAGTACTGTAGTTTACGTGTCATGCATTTTAACAAAAAGGAGAGGAAAATGAATTGTACTGTTCGTTTTTAATGTACAGAGTCCCTTTATTCATCGATCAGATGAAAAATCCTTTGGATATACCGTATGCCAGCTGTCATCTTTATTTTAAGAAAATCACTTTATTTTTTTAATTGCTTGTATTTTATATTTGTGCTTTTATAGTTTGTTTCAAACCGAATAAAAACTTTTAAATTTGGAATCCCTAAACCTGCATGTTTGGAGGTGTTCCCAAACTTCCAGAGCTATCCACGGCTAGGAACTCCCATTTTCCCACTCCTTGTGAGAATTTACGAGTGTGGAGAACTACGCAGTCATGGTGCAGTTCTCCGCATATGTAAATGGGTTTCGCATGCTTTTTTGTTAATTCCTGGCAGGTGTAAAATAGGCAATGTCAGTTGTAAACCTAGCTTTATGACCAAATTTACCTTTGCAAACAGGGTCCTATATCTTTGTAGTTGATATTTTGGTAGTAGATTTTTAGGACTTTCAATATATTTCTTTTTTGATATTTTTTGTAGTTGATATTTCTGACATTTACATTTAAAGTATATAAAGCCAGCATTTTTGTTATCAATATTTTTGTAGCCTTTATTGTGACATACAACCATTTCCTTGAAGGCGCCATTGAGCTTGATGCCCTGCTGAGGCATTTCTAGCATTCCGTGCTACTGCCCATGCCTGTGCTGAAATCCACAGCCAGTCTAATGAGTCCAGAAGTTCAAACACACAGGGGCATATTCACAAGCCAATATCGCCGCTTTAGCGGCACTTTTTTGCCGATAAAGCTGCAATATCTTTTTCGCAATATTCACAAGCTGCAAATATCTGGTCTTAAAATGGAGATAACCATTGGGGCCTCATTACAGCAGGTTTTGTTGCTGGACCGCGCTGCAAGCAATGTTGCTGCGCTGCCCTGCCACAAAATTACAGGGCAGGACTGCGCACCATCAATAAGATAGTGCGCATTCCTGTGCCCCAGTCATGAAAAGTGTTGCAGCGCTGCGACAAGACTGCGTTGCAACACTTCTCACTACGCCCTTCTTGCAACAGCATGGATGCGCTGTACTCACTGGACAGCGCTCCATGACGCAAGTAATGATAGTTACGTCAGGAATCCTGACGTATCGGTCTGCGCTAAAGTCACGCATTGCTGCAGTTGTGTCACAACCATGACGCAACTCCAGCAATGCATGGGGCCAGCCTATCCCTGTGGCACTGCGTCACCCTCACGCCTGCCATCAGGCAGGCGGAAGGTACTGACGCAGTGCAGTACATGAGGGGTGCCCGAATGTCGACGCTGTTGGAGATCCATCGGTGTTGGTTGTGCGCTGCAGTGTCATCGTTTGGAAGCAGTGGCGGAGTGTTGGTGCTGAGAGAGTTGACGAGACGTCCAACGGTGGCCTTGATCCAGCTGCGAGGGGTTGCGATGATGGCGTTGGCGTCCGGTGGGCAAGGTGAAGACGTGATGTATCCAATGATTGTTGGTCCAGGAGAGTCCGGTGTTGTTGCTGAAGTTTAAGCTCCCGCTTGTGGCGGTGACGTGCTCGACCGTGTGTCTTGCTATGTGGCCTGTTGATGTGAGTTGCTGCTTGCGTCTGATGTTGGTGACCTTCCCCAGAAGGCGGTGGTGTCCTGGTCACTGGGGTTGTCTAGGTGGAACTTGAGATCACTTAGTAGGATGTCGTCGGTGGATGGGAGATCCTGGGGTACAATGAGGTCAACAATGGTATATGAGAATGGGGGTCCAATGTCTGGGGGTCCTGCACATGAGTGTGCCGCAGTGGATGTGCTTGGGCTTTGTCCGGATCTGGGAGTTGAGGTGGTCCATGGTCACCCTAGGGTCATTAGAGTGCGTGGTCAGTCGGAGTGTGCCTCTGTAGGTGATGGCAATGCCTTGCCCTTGAAGGTCGGGCTGCTCCTTGCGGGTGATAATGCAGCCATCAGTGATGGCGATGGCGGTGTCCGGTCCGGAGCAGATGTTGGTCCTGGCAGGCGATGTGGCGTCCAGGGTTGATGGCGAGGAGGGTGCTGGCGTCGTAGCGGTGGAGTGTCCAAGAGGAAGGCTCCTTGGTGCTGAGCATGGTCCAGGGGCAGACGGACGCAGACGGGCCAGGCTATGGTTTGCCTTTGGCATGGGAGACGCCCAGTACAACGCAGGCAGTACATCATTAACTACGCAACTCAAACAACACATTGTGAGGTCAGTAATGGGGTAATTTAAATTATTTTGTGTGTATGGGTATCGGATGTCGGATTTGAAATTTTGTGCGTGCAATTGGTGTAAAATATGATGTCTGGGGTGTGATTTGGGGGTAAAATATGATTTTTGGGGTGTGATTTGGGGTAAAATATGATTTTTGGGGTGTGCAATTGGGTCAATTTTGAGTTTTGGGTGTGTATTGGTGGCTCAAAAAGGAATTTCTGGGTTCACGTTTGGGATTGGGGTGCAAACGTTAGTTTAGGGTTGCACTCGCTGGAGTGGGAATAGTGATGTTCCTGTCTCCGCAATGCAACACCTAACCTACTGTTGCAATGTGCCTAGTATTAGTATGCATTGAAATGGAATGCAATGTCATGTTATGCGTTGTAAATACGTATGTGCCTGTGGCACAAAAGTGTTAAATCCCGCTGTGCATGAGTGCACAGCGGCCACCATTGAGAAGTTCTGGGGGGGGGGGTGCTGGACAGCTGTGAGGTGGTAAACGCCGCAAAGAATACTGGATGGTGCCTGGTTCCGGGGATGTGTGTGTGAGCGGGTGTCGTAAATATTGTAATGAGGGAAGTCTTACCTCGAATCCGGGACACGTGTCTTTGTAGCTCATGCTCCCCTGCGTCTGCTTCCAGGAACAGGAATTCAGCAGCCAGGCTCCTTCCTCTGAGTCAATCCCAAAGCTGCAATGCGGCCGTGTGATTGCTAATTTGCAACGGGACAAGTCATGCAGCCAGGGGCCGGAGGGGTGGGCATATTCTCCATGCAGGCTATAATGCAGCCTGCATTGCAAACAGGGAAGTGCGCATGACTACTTTGTGCGGCCTGAGTGGGCCGACAAAACAGTAATTGCGCACATGAGTGGGCATGCCAATACACCCATGCCCTGCTCTGTGTTTGGCGAAGTCCTACCCACCCTCCCACCCCCTGAGGATACATAGCATGATTACATCAGTTAGTTATCATCATGTGATGATTGCTACTCTTCTGCACTGCTTGAGGCAGTGGGGCAACGCTCTTCCGCCATAGCTGAAGAGACGCCCCTGGGGGCGCGTCAACTACGTGTGATAGGCCTGAGCAACTTGACCCACGGCCCTCCTGCGCTACGCATCCCGCCTTCTCCTTACCTGGACATTGACACCGTGGCGCAATCCACTGCTCTCTCTTCAAATCTGTGATTCAGCCAGCAGGAGCATCAGCCAGGTGTGATTTCACTAGGCTGGGTACAGCAGTCGCCGGCTAGTCCGCTGGTGGGCCTCCAGATGCAGTTGATGCAGCAGGGCCCCCTTAGGCGTGACGTTGCAACGCTCACGCAACACAAGTTCGGAGTAGCACAGGGGACTCACCCTCCACAGCGTACGGCCAGCCCAACATCATCCGTCATGTGATGCAGGGAGACGGCACACACCATTGTTAATCCCCTCTGTGCACCCCGGTGTAGTGTTGGATTGTAGTATGCGATGCGTACCTCACTTTGTTGGTGCGCATGAGCGCCTCTACCATCAACAGCTCCAAGGGTCGCAAGGCGGTCTTCTCACACAGGTCAGCAACGTGTCTCCATGCGTCCTGCCAGATTCACCACCAGGTACGGACGATCATCGCACATCAATGGTTACCGCCACAAATCATCGACTCCACAGCTCCTCCACATCCCACTCCAGGCTCCAGAACCAGGTCCAGCGAGGTATCAAGGATCCAGACGCAGGTCCAGCGAGGCATCATGGCTCTCATCCTCGGCATCCTGGATGTTGGATGGCTTGCAGGCGTTGTTGATGTGTGCTGCACTTGTTCCTGTATGCTACATTCTGCATTCTATTGTATTTAATGCCTATTTACTATTGGCGGTTGACTGATAGGCAATTTATTGCACTAGAGGCAAGACATTTTGAAGTTGGGCTGACTAACGTGAGTTTTCTTGCCGCAAATGGGCCTATCGCTAGTTATCGCCCGCTAACGCAGGTATTCCTATCGTCATCGCTCTGATGTTAGCGTGAGTTTTCACAACCGTTCCCTGTTACTATCGCCATGTACCGACGTCTTGTTAATACGCCACTAATATGTCGATAGTTTTCAGGGTTAGGCGGCGACAACAAAACAGCCGATAAGTTATCGCCCGCCATTGAGAATATCCCCCAAAGTGTGATCCACAGCCCATTGCTTTACTTCGCCATGTATCATTTTGCTTAACCATCCAGTTTTAGAGCACATTGAACCAATTCAGTACAGGATCTGTGCTCCACAAACCCCTCTGTTATATATGGTTAATATAAATTCATTTTTCTATACATTTAATAACAATATAAGCTAGAGAGAGAACATGAAGTGACATTTTGTGTAATTTGTGGCAACGCCGATAGGGCACGGGGGACTTCTTGAATGTTTTGTGTTGAAACATATAACTTTCAATAAATGTCACTCAATTCAGTGATATAACCATATGTACTTCATTGCGACACAGAGAAATGTTGAAAATGCTTTTTTTTTTTTTAAACTTTAAAGTCATTATCATGTTTGTTTATAACATTTGTTGCTTGATTTACCTGTTCTGATGCCTTGGCTCATGATTTTGCTCTTGAAGACAAGCCAGGCCACTAGCTCAGCTTACTTTATGCCCCCCAACCCCAAATGTTGTGTCTTCTACGCCCTTGCAGCAGCCCTAGGAGACAGTGGAGGGTGAGAAGGACAGCAGGGCCCAAGGAGTGCCTAAGGAGCCAGAGTAGAGTTGGGGAGGTGTTAGTGACCTAGCAGGCAGCAGAACGCTCAGCAGATAGTAAAACTCCAAAGGGGTGGACAGACATCCGGGCATTGGTACACACCGAACAGATGGACAAGCAGTGATGTGGAAGGCAGCTGTCCGCTACAGGAGCGATGGCCACACAGCTTTACCATAAACGACATCAGAGAAATAGAAAGGCATCCTGACCAGGGATGTAGGCAGCAGCAGTGCCTTCAGACACAATGTAAATATATCCACATTGACAAGATTCAGAAAACATGGTCATACAATAGTGCCTTGGGAGGTAGCAGTGGGGGATAGGAAGACAAACATCCGTTCATGAGAGGCCTCTGACAGTGGGCATATTTAGTAACCTGAGGGGTAGGCAACAGACGGGCAGAAACAAAAGTGTCCTACGAGGCAGGGGAGAGATGCAGATACAAGTGTCCACAGACAGCAGTCTCCCTACACCGGGTACTTGAGACAGTCAGACTCACGTGCTTCAGAAGATACTGGAGAGGAGTGAGGCATCACTGCACTGGGAGGCACCCGAGAGAGCCGTGCTCTGACAGGCACTGGAGAAATGGACAGACAGTCGTGCAAAGGGAGACCCCCGACATCAGGACAGGCAACAGTAGTGCCCTGTGAGTCACTGGAAAGAAGAACAATCGGTTGAGTGAAACACCGGAGAGAAGGACGGATGGCGGACAGACAGCCGTGCCCTAGGAATCACGGCAGAGGAGGGCAGACAGGCACACTGGAGGAAAGGACAGACAGCCAGCTGTGCCCGAGGGGGCCACAATTCTTCCTCCTTTTCACACCGCTGTTTGATGCTGCCCCGATTTCCTTACCAATTTTATTGTGCCTCAAATTAAATGCTGTGGGGCATTTTAACAAGGCGATATCGCCGGGAGTGAAGATGCGACTTTTCTTGCGATAATTGGCAGATCGCAGGTTATTGCCGGCTAACGCAGGATTTAATATCGCCATCGCGATGATTTTATCGTGCGTTTTAACACCCGTTCCCTGTTACTATCGCCATGTAGCGTGGGCTTGATAATACCCCGCTAACATGGCGATAATATTCAGGGTTAGGCGGCGTTAACTTTTCTGCCGATGACTGACGTTTGCGATAGTTATCGCCCGTCATTGTGATATATCCCCCACAGTGTCACAAAGCCATTTCTCCTCCTTGCTGGAGACAGGCATTGGACTTCCCAGGAAACTGCAACCTACGAGCAAGCTGAATGAGTGGTGGCTGTGGCTGGTGAGTGCTCTCCTTCCAGGATTGGCCTGTTTTTCATTTTTCTTTTTCTGGTATCTACTAGCTTCCACATGCTGTGGTGCTTGGATGGACCGAGTGACAGCCTAAAAGAGCATGGGTACCAGAGAAAATGTAACTGAGCCACACTTGTGGGTCTCATCCTGTCTTGTAGTGCAAAGATCCTGCGCCCATAAAGCTTTTGCACTACCTGGAAACAAATAACTCAAAGAGGGTCTGCGAGGTCCTGGTGTTTAATCTATTGCTTAACTAGGACCCAGGGCTGTCTTAACAGCATTATAGGGCCCCGGGCAAAGCAGTGCACTGGGCCCTGCCTACTCAACCACTCACAGTAATAAAAATGTTTAACAGAAAATTAGAGTTAAATTCTGGTCTGCATGGGGCCCCTATGCTCGTGGGGCCCCTGGGCAACTGCCCAGCGTGCCCATGCGTTAAGACGGCACTGCTAGGACAAACCACCAGCTGCAGGGTGACCAGGCTTAGTCATGGTCCGACCTGCCGACTGATCACAGTCAGATCGCTTTAGACACTTAAAAGATTTTCTGAATATTTCTTTCTACCCATAGACTTTAATAGACCTCCTTTGAAAATGCCTACACAAAGTTTGTGCTTTTCTGGCAATTTGTTTTCTTTGAATCATATGCCAATATTGCTCCCACACTGTGCTCGGATGCAATCTCAATAATGAACGATGTTATTCCTATTAAAATGTTTGTTTGTGATGCTCTCGTGTCTCTGTTCTCTAGCTGTAACATGGCCTCAAGATTTAGAATCATTATTACACTAAATATTTATAACTCTTGCAATTGTCTTGTGTCTGCTCTCTCAATCTGAGGGGCATATGTACAATAGAATGACGGAGCGTGGCGTTAAGCAAACTTGCTAACACCACGCCCTGCCATTCTGATAACGCAGGGATGCGCTGTATTTACAACGAGACGGTGCACCCCTTCGTTTCCCCTAGCGCTGGCTCTAAATTAAGCTGCCTATCCTCAACGCAGGCACCCTTGCACCATAGTGCAAGGGTGCCTGCATTGGGAGGAATGATTGTTCATGTGCAGGAAGGTGTCCCTTCCTGCACATAAACAATCACAAATGCCGATTTGCAACTCCAATGCGTGCGTGCAGGAAGGGGCACCTTCCTGCACATAAGCAATCATTCATGGCGTTTTGCTGTTTCTGTGTGTGCTGCTCAATGCACCACACATAGAAACAGCAAAAACTAGGAGGAATAAAGCATTTCTCCTCGTTTTGCCTGTTTAAGACCAGGTTTTCCCTAGTCTTAATTTTGACGCTGCTCCATATTTACAACACCCTTGTAAATATGGGGCAGAGTCAAAATCAATGGGTGCTGCGGTGGAACGCCCACCCTAACACCCATTGCCCACCCCTTTCACGCTAAGTATAGCGTGAAAGGGGCCTTATTTACACGTTAAGTGTTTTAACACCACCTTGTAAATCCGGCAAAGCCCCTATCACCACAGGAATGTCTTTAAAAGTGACGTTCCTGTGGCGATAGGGGTTTGTAAATGTGCCCCTGAGAGTTTCCCTTAACCGACATCTCCTGATTTTTCTACTGGCTATTCATAGCGGGAATGCCAGTGTTGCCAGAAAAGTTATTGTTTAAAACCTAACTCTTAATATTAGTCTCTCTAGTCTGCTTCTATTGGTCAGGAGGAATATCTACTAGGGCTAGGTGTAATACTCTAGATAAAGTGTCATCACATATGTACGCAATGCAAACTATAATTCAGTTTGTTGCAAGATGGCAGATGATCCCTAATATTTTTAAAGTTGTGTCTTCTGATGTCAGGAAGCTGAAGCGTGCACAGAAGATGTACAGGTGCTCCGATGTAGACTGCACTGGCATAGTCCTGGTCACCTAGTACGAGGACCATGGTGACTACAGAAAAGGAAAGACCTACCTTTGGAGTTTGTTGCGGTGGGGGAAGGATTCGACTACTGAGTAGACATGTGGTGGTGAGGTGCACTTTTGATTCAAGGCGGCACCAAAATTCCACACACAGAAGTGGAAGGATTTAGCTGAAGTCTAAGGTCTGCCGTTTATGGATATCCAGGGGCCCAAAAAAAGGTACTGGCTCCAGTTTTAAGGTCATCGACCAAATATTTAATCAGATGCCCTCTAATCAAAACAGTGTAGTTACACCAGTGCATATTCAGTGCATTCCAAGCATGGCTTTTTAAAGACCATTAAGTAGTATATTGTAGGTATTATATTGCTTTTGAAGTATTTGAAGTATTTTTCAAAACGTGTTATTTGGACATGATGTGAATATGAAGACCAAAGGCTCTCTGCCCATCGTTTGTGTGACAACCTTCAAAATAGGATTGTTACGGAGCAGCGGTGAATGTAGAATGGACTCTATTTAAAGTTGAAACGAATAAAGTGAATTGAAAGGATTATTTGTGGCATCACCCACTGGAGGGTTTGATTGAACTGTAGCAGTGGACCACTAACTCCAGCATGCTTTGCAACCGAGGCCCACTAAGGGCGCCCACCAGGGGGGCGAAAAACTATAAAATGTAGCAAGTGCATAGTGGTGGCTGCTCATACAGATGCTATGGCGAACCTTTGATAAAGGTCAAAGTATTGACTGAAACGTGTCAGGACTGCCTAAGAAAAAAGAATAATTTAAATAAAAGGATTTACCTTCACCGCTGGGAGTGCGACTCTTTCTTTCCGTCAAGGAGAGAGTCTGGATGATGTGTGTGTGTGTGTGTGTGCGCGTGCGTGCGTGCGTGTGTGTGTGTGTGTGTGTGTATATATATATATATATTGTTTTTTTTTCTTCTTTTTCTGAGCCTTATTATAAACAGCAAACATGTTGGCCAAAAAGTACAACAAAGGATTATTGGTGGATAAAGTAATTGTAATACGTACTTAAAGAAATGAGGTCATGACCTACTATAGCTGTCTTGAAAAGGAACAGAGATCACATGTATCCAGGGAGAGACAACACAAATCATAACTTTTTTCTTTAAAACCAGTCTTGCCAACATGAAGAAGGTTTGCCTGTCTTACTGAGGATTTATGGGTGTGTCTTGTATTTAGCTACCTGGAAACTAATATAAAGCATGGATGAGTCACGATTTCAGGGTCCCTGAGGAAGGCAGTGCACACCAAGAAGTGCTTCATAAAGCATCCCTACCAGGTAATGTGAGCCTCACCTTCCTTCAGGGATACCTGAACACTATGGCTATTTATCTTGCTAGATGACAAGCCAGCATGTCCCAAAAAAGTAACATTACTGTAATTTAAGATGTGTGTTCTGCCAGGCATGGATTGATGACACCTAGAAAATGTCCTGCGCCTTTAGAAACGAAATCCAAAAATATAGAGATTTATTTGGACTTAAAGATGTGAAGAGAAACAATGAGCCTGGAGCATATATTGTCAGCACTGATTAACTAAGGAAAATTATGCATTTTACGGTAAATCGCTACCTTAACAAAGAAAATGAACCCTGAAGTGAAGTGATACCTGGTCATTCATCAACTAATGCCTCTGGGAGATGATCCACTGACAAGGGCCTTGCTTGCATCCACATGTGGAACAATGTACTCACATAGCATTTAATTGTACTTATTTTATTTATCTTAATGACATTAAATAATATTGGGTGTACCTTGGCAATGGTGAATCGAGAAGCACAGGGCAATAAAAATCTGAGCAAATGTAAACTCAAAATAATATACTACAAAGTCCTGGAACATATTATTCTTATACCCAAGTGGCACAGAGGTTGAATCTGATACAACCCATTTTAGAGCAACAAGCAGAAGCAGAAAGTTCAGTAAAGACGACTAGCAAAACCTCAGTCACTTCCCTTTACCAAAATCTAGATTGCCATTCAGCTTAAAGAGCGTCCCTCAATTATCAGGGACATTTCCGAAATAGAATTTGGATGACTGAAACAGGTATTTGTAAGGGCACCATTCACCATAGCAGCATCTTGGCGCTAGAAATTAAAGAGAAAAGACCAACTGCAGAAGTCACAGAGCGGAAAAGCAAGTCCAATAATTGTGCAATTTATAGCTCAGATAAACATGAGTGTCTTCAATTTTTAGGGGGGAAAAGAGAGATAGGTGGCAATAATTCTAAGCCACAACGCCAAATGATTCCAGTGTTCAGAGGCCTGGACGGAGAAGGCTTTCCCTCCGAGACACATCTGCATCTGGGGCAGATGGTAGAACTAATTGGGTCGAACATAAGGTGCGACTGGGGCAAGGCACAAGTCGGGGGTACACGCGGGTGGACGGTGTCCACCCACTATTTTCACAGGGTGGACGCCATTCCCCCTGCCAAGAAGTTGGGCCCAGTTAAAAATGCTGAACTTGTCTGGGTGTAGTTTTTCGACACCGGGACACATTTAGCTGTGTCTGCACCTTGTCTGCTTTCTGTTCCAAGTAGCAACAGCAGGTGGGAAGCAGGGTTTCTCATTTCACCTGCAGCTGAGCCACAGACAAAGGCCTGATTTAAACGGCCATCAGCCCTCCTTTTGTTCAAGTAGCATCTTGGCTGGGGGCTATCTCGAGTCTATCACCTAGATGTCAGAGCAATGGAGGGGAAAAAAAGCACACAGCTTGTTATAGCTTCACAAGTGCTTAAGAAAAACTACGATTTCGAAGCAAGCTTTTGACTTTGTTCAATCCGATATAAAGAGATATGAATTTACTGGAATATCAAATGTATCGTTCTGTACAAGTATTTACATGAATAACAATTTAAATGCCACCCACCATTTTTTAAATGTAATTCTTTAATAGCACTACTCCTCCCAATGTAGGGTGTCAGAGCCCTTTACATCACATGTGCACATAATACATTGACAATAAATCATACAAGTGTGTAAATCAATGTATAGCATATGTTACATAAGACAATGAAGGCAAAGCTACTGGATTTATGTGGCAGGGGCAGATCAAATTATGCAGCAGGGTTGACTAAATTATGCAGAATGAAAAGGCAAATTATGCAGCGTAATTCAGCACATTAAGTGCTAGTATTGCCTCAATATTTGTACATTTTTACACATGTTAACACTATCTGGGCAAAGGTTTCACTTCATTTGTGCCTCTTTGACTCCCAAACACAGAAATAAGCAACAGAAAGGTGACCATAGAACCTTTGCACAGGGTTTTCCACTGCATGGCAACATGTGTCACTGCGCTTTTAGTAACTTTTTAACAGTTTGAGCTAGAAACATTCTTTGTTGTTGAAATCTGCAGGTCATGTAGCAGATGATGAATTATGTGGCAAATGGAGCAAATCCATAACTATGCGGAAAACGCCATAGCTGCAAAATCACATAATTCCAGTGACCCTGAATGTGGGTTACCAGGTATAGGAGTCATATTTCATCTTCATAGCTCACTGTGCTAGATTACAAGGATTGCAGTTTTATGAACTGCAAGTAACTAAGGGCCAGATGTACGACCCACCAATTTGCAACTCGCAAATTGCGTCGCATTTGCGACTCGCAATTTGCGACTCACACATTGGGATGTACAACAGTGTCTCAGACACTGTTTGCGATTTCTAATGGGGTCGCAAATTGCATGCCTCATTAATATTAATGAGGCAGGCTCAATTTGCGAACCCATTAGGAATGGCTAGCACTCACAGGGATGGTGGCCTGCTGGGGTCAGCAGACCACCATGTCCCTAACTGTTTTTAAATAAAGCAGTTTTTTTAAAATGCAGCCCATTTTCCTTAAAGGAAAACGGGCTGCTATTAAAAAAAATAAAAATAAAACTTTTCAGTTTTATTTTGTAAGGGCAGGCAGTGGTCCCTGGGACCACTGCCTTCCCTTAAAAAATATTTTTTGACCCATTCACATCTACAGATTTACGTAAGTAATACAAATATTTAAACTAAAAATGAACTGTTACTAAACTAAAAAATATAATTTAACAAATAAATTGTAACACACTCTGTAACTTTTATCTTTTTACACAGACTACCTGAAGGAAAAGAAAGCCAACTTCCAAACCAACAAACTGCCAGACAATAAATATCAACTATAACAAAGCATCAAGAATATATAATAAAGTAAGTATGCATATATATTAATTTAAAAACTCTCCCAACAACCATAAATAAACCTAACTCCCTAAACCTCGACAAACTTGCAACAAAATACCATATTTAATTAATATATTTTTTTCTCTTTCAACAGGTAATTCAGCCCCTGCCCCACGTTAAAACAAAGTATAAAAAAAGCTTCAAAACATCTAAAAAAACATACAAGTAAATAAATAACAAGTAACTGCATTTAAAAAATATCAATTACAAAGGAGCAAAAGTGAATTTATAATATATTTGTACTGTTAAACTATTTATAGATACGACAGAAGAGGTTAAATATATAACTTCACAGAAAGGAAAATAATTATTTAACTATATGGGCTACACCTACAGCCAAGAAAGTGCATCAGCAGAAACCATTAATTGGAAATGTACTAAATATTGTATGAATGCATGCTATGGAAGGGGCAACTATAAAAGAAAATCTTGTAATAAATGTAAAAGAGCACAACCACCCGCCAAATGCTACAGAAATAGAAGTTAGAGAAACATCCGCCAACACTCCAGAGTGTCCACCGGAGGATGACTGAGTTGATTACAAGCTTGAGTGCTGCCCTCCGTGGCACTCCTCACACCCTCCTGGTCACTGAGTCCCTCCATGTCTCAGGTCTCACGTCCGGAACCACTGTGACCAGTTGTGTCCCCACCAGCATTGGCCCCTTGTTCTTCGCTTGCCCTGTATGTATCTGAAATGACATGAAGCATGGGTTTTTTGCCTTTGCTTTTCCACACCTGACCATCACAAATCAGCAGAAAACATTGATGAAATGCACATATCACACCAGCTTCATGGTTCACTCTATAGGCTTCAAATTTAGCATGAGCACATGCATGCATGCTACATAACCTGCAAACAGTTGGGTCCACTCATGTCATAACCCCAAACAGGCACAAATCGGTTAATGGAATTACCTACATTCCATCCTTATGTCCATACTAGGATAGTTGATCACCTTGCATACTTTGGCACTTGTATCATACCATTGTAAAACTGATGTACCCAAATAGGATGGATACAATTTGAGATATACACAATGCCCAGAGTCCAATAGATCTACCTATCCCTCATAACACACCATGATGTCATGAAGGTCAAGTAAAACACCAATTTACCATCAGTTAGTGTTGTGGCAGACATCATGTCACATGCAAATGCTCACTGCACACTGATGAGACTCTGGACTCCAAAATACATAATATGTCTACTTTCTGAAAAGTCTAATGAAAGCTGAACAGACGAAATCTGAAAGAAACAGTTAGTTATAGATTCCTTACCTTAGAATTACCCCCAGGTGTCAGACTGGATCCGGAAAGTTTTTTCGTCAGCAGTACTGTAGTGTAGTTCCTATTTCCCTAATAGGCTCTGCACATTGGAATAATATAACCTATAGGTTTGACATAGGACTAAGGTCGGTATGTCCCTATCGATTATATTAAACTTAATTACCTGTGCCAGCTAGCTCAGAGGCCACTAGAAACTCCTTGAGAACAAGAAGGGAGTAGTTTCTGCCAACCGAAAAACATGACAACTTTGTTTCCCTTTAGAAGCGGAACACGTCTCCGAATCGTGGAAACAATAGGTAACAGTTTCACTCATTCAATCGTGCATGCTTAGTTTCTACAGAGTTACACAGAAAGGAAAGACGGGCGTTTCAATAAAAGGGTTTTATTGAACAGTCTTGTTTCTCATGTAAGAGATATGTGCTGTTATGACCACAAGACAGTATGCAAGATAAATAATGTACAGCGTAAGCAGTAGAAATAAATAATACTGCGCTAGCATTATCTTTTAGCATATATTCACGTACATAAATAACATGAGCTAAGAATGCGAGTACTCATTCGATGCGTCTCTAAGCTAGTTCTACCCCAATGTACCTAACCTAGTCTAGGTGTAGGGAAGAGTAGAAGTAGGTGGAGTATTTCTCTAGTATGGTAGACTAAGAGTATGTTAAGTCTAGTATGCCAAGAGTCCCTCTAGGTTCTAGTCAGCTCCATACCTTGAGAATGAGAGAGGTGGGAATCTCCTGCCGGGTCTGGAACTCTAACACCCTGCGAAGAAAGTCAGAACACTGGAAGCTGAATTTGTCTGCGTGCAGGAATGACAGCGTCTTCTCAGTGCGTCAGGCCGGGATACAGGCTCCTCTGAAGTCGAGGTCTCCTCTAACTTGCTTGGGCAAGGGAAGGTATATTTATACCTGGTAGGTGTCGTGGAATGTTAGCATTGACGTGAAGTCGGACAGAGGAAGACGTCAGGAATGAACCCTTAAGGTATAACGGTTCATACATAATAGATGAGTTCTTGGAGAAATAAATAGTCCTGTGCTAGGGGAACTCCCGAAGCTTGAGGGTCTGGTTTCTAAGAACTCGTTGTGATGTTAGGGTGGACGGATGTCGGTGACCATGCCTGTATTTGGAGTGCACGGTTAATGCCTAAATAAGGACAGGGATTCTATGCCTATATAAGGGCAAGGCGAATTGTGCCTATATAAGGACATGATTCAGGAAAACCTATATACGGACCCCTAAAGCGGAATACAACACCCACTCCATCTTCGAGTGAACGAAAATACTAAATGCTAAACATTTTAAATGCTAAACATAAAATTGAGTACCACATGTTGCTAAAAACATTTCTAAAAGCATTTTAAAAGAAGCTCAAAACTGTTGAAATGCAATAGGTAATGTACATTTAAAGCATTGATTTCATTCTAAGCATGTAACGGAAGTAAAATGCAACGAGAATGAAACAGTAATATATACATATGACGAAATGGTCGATAAGTTCTTAAAATCAAAGCCATCGCATATCATGGAAGTAAATGAAATGTTAGACAAATAAGGTGACAATGTGTCCCTGGAAGTATTCAAAGAAGTCCGTTTTATAAGACTAGTTCTACTGTAAGCAGATTGTTCATTTTGCCATGTCATTTCAAAAATTTAAAAAGAAAAAAGTTCAATTCTGGGAAAAGTTCCAAGTTTGAAAAATATGAAGGCCAAATTTCATTGTTGCCCTGGTACACTGTGAGCCGAATCAAAGTCAGTGTTTGGGTCTGGCGTAAACATTAGATCATCTATGTCCGTAGCCAAAATAACATCCACCAAAGTCGGTGAAATTTGGAACACCTCGTTCAGAAGGTTAAGTGCACAGAGATGAGAAACATCGCCCTCAGCAGAAGATGCAATGTTCACGTCCGTTGTTACCTGTGTGCCCGTTGATCCATCTCGTACCTCAGCAGCAGCCGGAAGCGTCTGTGAGATCTCAATGAATGCCGCCATCAGGATTGGAAGCCTCTGGGGACAACACACAGCATGGGCCGTTATCGGGTCCAGCAGAGTATCGATATCCGTTGGCATGACTGATGGGAGTGTTAGACAGATGTCTAGCACGCATTCTTCACCGCAAAACAGGCAGCGTAGAACAGGTAAGATGCAATCTTGCCAGATTGGTCTGAATGACAGGAACCACGTTGTATTAAGTTCCCGTAGACGAGGCATGCCCAAAAGCTGTACTATTCGCTCACGGCATTTCCGTTCAAGAAGGGCTCTCTCCACATCGCTCGGAGTGATGTTGGCGAAGAGGCTTGCCATAGCGTAGTAGGAGGAATAGAAACAGAATTCCTGCAACAAGTGCTAGAATTAACGGCACACCACCAAACACTGAATGTGCGAAGTTTGGGATGATTCCGAGGACAGCCTGGAAAGGTGCTAATAGTCCGGAACAGATGGTCTTAAATACATGTACAATTCCGCTTGTATCAGACATGTTAAAGATACGTCCTATCATTTCTACGAAATGTATAGGGCAGTTTGTACAAATTAAAGCCTGTATCTCAGCCGAAGTCCTTGCAACTTGTAGATCATAGGTTTCTTTGGCCGAGGTCAAAGGCACTGATTGTTGTATAAGCATGGCTTTCATTCTGCTTAAAGTATCAAATCGAATAAAAGAGACATTCAACGAAGGCCACAAAGGCGACTCCCTGACTGTGTCTATTGGGGCAAACAATACTTACATACAGCAAGTGACCCTGGAGTTGACCGTTACTAGATATGGGATGCCTGGCAACATGCCACAGCAACTCTGATCATTCAACATGAGGTAACTCCCATTAGAAAGTTGTCCAAACGTTGGATTAATCACAGCAGAGGGTGTACCCTGCTGGTGGCAGGACAAGTTTGCCACAGAACCATTACAAGCCCCGTGTAAAGAAATGTCCTGACAAATCAGTGAACCGCTTAGTGCACTTTCACAGTGTGTACCGCTTAGAAACACTTCACGATCCCCACTCCAACATCTATAGGTGTATGGTAAATTCCAGGACGTCTTAATGTATTCTTTACCCAACCTTTCATATTTGCCTGCTTGCATCTGATTAAGGCAATACTGAAACTGGAAAGTAGTCACAGGTAGACTAATTTTGCCATGAATAAGCCATTCTGTAGCTGGTTTTTCTGCCACTGTGAATGGTAATTTTTCAAGTTTTTCAATGCTCAGTACTGTACAAAGTAGCTCCCCTTTGTGCCAGTTCGATCTGTTTATCAGTTAGATTATATTCTGCAAACAGAGCCGTCGTGTTGATAAAACGCCAAGGCACATAGCCCACACGCAAAGATTGCAGCGTCCAGCTCAATAATATAATAGAACGTAATTGAGACTGGCCTTGCTGTAGCATGGCTAAATCTTGTTCCAGTATGTCGACAGCAGAGGATACAATACTGTCCAATGAATAAATTCTGGAGGACAAAGTTGTTAACCCATTGTCGACCACAGAGAGTTTTCTCTAAGTTAATACGATCAAGTTCACGTATTCGTTCTGCGGCCTCCATCTGTGACACCTTCCATGCTTCATTATAAGCAGCATAGATGCCGGCATATATGAAACGTTTTTGACGCGGTTTTCTTGGTCCAAGCAAGAATTCCCTAAGGTCTGCGTCTTCTTTAAGTAAAAATAAGTGTTGTTTCACATTCTTAAGTGTAGATTTGTGCAGCCAATCGAGGCATAATTTTCCTACACTGTATGTTGTTACTACCCCCGGATGCTGTCTTTGGACGTATCGTGGGTCTGGCCTATGAATAGTAAACCCCTGTGTTTTATTCAGGAATCTCCCTTGACAGTTGTTTGTGTCTGTGGGCCAGATCAACCATTTTCTCCAATCAGGATTTGTTCTGTTGAGTTGTAGTATGGTGTCAACTGTAACCGCTGCCTGTGTATTGTTATCACTTGCAGGTGTTGGTACAGAAGGTGCTTTCATGTCTTTAATCTTGGCTAAACCAAGGCAAGACGTTTGTTGGACAGTGTCATTCAAAAACATTATTTGTTGAGGGACGATACAGGCTCTAAATAAAGCTTCTATCCCCTGCACTTGCCAATCTTTAGTACCCCAGACAGTTTTTGTGTCTATTGTGTCTTTCCATAAGTCGAAACCTTGTCTAGACAGTTGGGCAATAAATGCTGCAGAGTAAATCTGTTTTGTATTTGTTAACATAATTTTCATTCCTGTTTTGTTTACATTTCTATAGTAAAATGTTTCTGGATCAGATGTATTGTATCCTGAAAAATATGGAAACTTTTTAGCAAATGTTCTTGAACTACCTTTTGGTGGTGTAGGACAATGCTCCCATTGGTTAAACATAAACACATTTCTAGGTGTTGCAGATTTATGCAAAAAATGATGACAATAGTGGTTGTAACAATAAAGCTGTTCGTAGTCTGATGAACCCTCTAAGTATTCATTGTTAGAGAATGCAGCAGACCTTTCCAGATCAGACATCATATCATTTACAGTTACAAAGTCCCAATCATCAGAGTAGGTACTAGATGAAACAAAATCACTTAGTGAAGTCTTAAATAAGTGTGGAATGTTCAAATGTTCCGTAGGGCCAAAAATATCAAAATCTGTTTTGTCCCACACTATACCATCCTGTATAGGAACGGCTGTGATGTTCACTGCAGACAAGTCTCTTGTTTCACGATGGGATGATTTGTGAGGTTTTAAAAGTAAGTTCACTTCTTTTCTTTCAATGTCCAAATGGATGTATCTCCCATTTATAAGCACGCTCATAGTCATAACCAAAGCTAGCCAAAGCAGGAAGAAAAATATTCCAGAAATAACCCAAAGTTCAATCCATGGTGAAACTAGATAAGTCTTCTTCAAAAAATGTAAAAAGTCTTGTACTTGCTGTTTAAAAGTTTTTGATGCTGGCGACGTCTCGGGCTCACTCGGATCCTCGGAAAACGTAACAAAGTTAATGAAATAGCCAGAAGCAGTTCTGTCAATTGTTGGAATTGCATCAGGACTTGTAGAAATCGCTGGTACCAGTTGATCACTTGTTACATTGGTGTAGACAGGTGTATTTGGACGAACTGTTACTTGTGTTTCAAGAGAGATGAGTTCCATAGCATTGTTGCTCAGTCCTTCATCTGTTACTGCTGAATTCTCGATGGTTATCAGTCTTTCAGTCTGAACCTCTTGGATAGTAGCGAGAGGAGTGTGTCTGCTACTAGGTCGGAGTCCACGAGGCCTACTATTTAATATTGACCACATACTGTGGTTTGATGAGGTCGATGGACACAAATCTTTTCTCCTTTTTTCCAGCAAGGGGCGGCAGAAGTACTGTTCTTGTTCCGTGTACGGCTAGGACAGGTACTGGTTGTCTGTAAGAAGGTCCAAATTCCTTCTTGTCCGCAATCTTCTCTCTGACTAGATCCCCAACTTTTGGAATCCAGACAGGCCTTGCTGGGACCGCCGGTTTTTCCCCAGTGGTGGTTGGCTGCAGGAATACGTTGCTTTGTTTCAATCTTAGTTCATTTAAGTCCTGTAAAACAGCCAAACGATCTTTGATATCAAAGGGTTTATTTTCCACCACTGTGCCACTACTTTCCAGATCTGGCACCCACATTCTTGTCCCAAATAGGACCTCATATGGAGTGACCCCCCTAGAGAACTTCTTGGCAAATTGTTTAATGAGCGTTGGACCCCATATAGATGTTTGACCCACCCATCACCCAAACCTAATACCCTAGCTGTTATAGACTGCTTTATGTCCCGGTTTTTCCTTTCCACAACAGAATTTCCCTCAGGATGAAACGGAGAGGAGTACTGCAATGCAACGCCCAGACTGGCCATGGCGTCTTTGTAAGCCCGAGAGCTAAACGCAGGGCCCTGGTCAGAATGTAGCGTGCCTATTGCGTATGTGCCGATAAAGACTCGCAAATCTTTTATAACAGTTCGAGCGTCAGCCGAGCGCTGAGGCCATATCCATAGGAACCTTGACTTAGTATTTGTGGGATTGCAGTTGTCCACGAGGACGCCTGTGCATAGATAGTCTAATGCTATCTAACAATGGTGTCTGTACTCGGCAGCTACATTCGTAGCATGGTGTCTGGTGGCTTTCCCGCTGTAATTTACAGTCTAAGCAGTTGTTGATGAATATGTGTATTTCTGTATTCATCCCAGGCCACCAGTACATCTCTTTTAATGTCAATATTGTTTTAGAGATCCCTTGATGTGACAGACCCTCCCCCAGATGTGTTTCATAAATCAAAGCTGCTCTACGTTCCATGTTTGGAATTACCCTATCCCCCACTCCAGGGATTCGAGCAAAAGGAACGTTATTCGCATCAATTACATAAGAGTACTTGAGTGGAAACTTTTTGGTAACGCTGCACCACTGCCTTTGCTCGTAGCATTGACAGCCAACATTATCTCACTGTCTATTTTCGTTTTTGAACCAGTGATCGCAGCTACGGAAGCCGTCTGAACAGCCCCCTTTGTGGCTTCGTCAGCCAATGAATTCCCTGCAACGTGAACGCCATCACGTTGATGACTCAGTGTATGGATCACGTGAGCCTTTGGTAGTTTGCTTTTTAACTGAACTACTTGTTCCCAAAGCGTTTTATGCTTTATTGTGCCACCTTTTGCATCTTTGAACCCGTTTTCAAGCCAAGTTTGTATATATTCATTATACGACTGCACACAGTAGAAAGAATCGCACACTATTAGTGTGGGGAATTCTCGATCTGTACTTTCAAGTGCCAGTTTGAATGCTTGTAGTTCAGCTCGCTGAGCTGTGCAATCTCCTAGAGATTGGGTTTTTGTGACCATAGGTCTGAATTTGCCATCGTGCATGCGACCTTTAACGATTGCGCACGCTGCACTGTAAGCTTGTTTACTCCCTGTTGTGGGTTGTGCGGATCCGTCAGTGTAAATTATGAATTCGTACTGATCGAGAGGCAGAATCTCAGTGGGCAGAGGACATTCATGTTCATATTGCAGGAACGCTTGTGTTTTTAGATCGGGATCAAAAACATATTCAACATCTGTTGCAGCAAGAGAATTAACCCATTGTATCCATCTAGGATGTAATGCTTTAGCATTTGGAATGCTTGCTTTTGTTACCGCCTCTAAGGCCGGAACTGGGGTTACGACAATAATACGTTTCCCTTGGGCTAGAGCTCTTTCTTTTGCTACAGCGGTTTGAACTGCTGTCAGAACTTTTTCTGTTGAAGTGAAGCGCATTTCTGCTTGTGTATACAAGTGTGATTTGTATGCAATCGGTACTTTTTCACCCTCATTAAATGTTAAGTAGGTGAATCCGCATTGAACCGAAATTATTCGGATTACTAAATTGTGTTGGCTTACGCGTGTTTGTAAGTGATTTGTTGCTAACATGTTAGCCTGGAGTGAACGCAAGATTTCTGTGTGTTCTTGTGTCCAATTTTTGATTGAAAAATCAGGTTTGATTAATGCGTAGAGAGGTTTAACCCTTTCTGCGTAATTTAGAATGTAAGTTCTTCCAAAATTTAGGAAACCCAGGATGGATTGTAAATTTTTCAGCGTCTTTGGAGGTTGGAGCAGCGCACATCTTTCTAAAAAGTTGGCTGCCAAGCTCTTGCCTTCACTTGAAAGCTCATATCCTAGAAACAGGACATTGAGGTGGGCAATTCGGGACTTTCTAAAGTTGAACTTGTAGCCCTCAGAGGCGAAGCCCAGTATAATGGTGCTCACCCTGTTCAAGTGTTTGTCCAGGTCTTCGTCTGTCAGATAGATGTCATCGACATAGGACAATGCCTCATTGTCATAAATTTGTAGTAACTCCGTTACTCTCGCTGAGAATAACCCCGGGCTGTTCTTGAACCCTTGTGGGAGTCGACAAAATTGACGCTGGGTCCCCATTATTGAGAAAGCTGTTAAGTACCTGCTTTCAGGTGCTATGTTTTGACAAAAGAAACCATTTGAGATATCCAATGTGGTTTTATATTTTTTTACGCACAATGTTATTCATTAATGCTGTACTATGTGCATTTTGCACTGCAAATGTTTTTGAACAAGTGTTTAAGTGTCTGTAATCCAAAACTAGACGATAGGTATTGTCTGGTTTGGAGACAGGAAACAAAGGATTGTTCATTGAGGAGGTGCATGTTTCAATCACCCCTTGGTATTCAAGTTGATCTAAGATCTCCCTGACCTGTTTTTAGCTTCTTGCTTTATTGGATACTGCCTTTGTGCAGTAGGTTGATTTTTAGATGTATTTTATGGTGAGGTGAATCCTCGTCCCATCCTACATGATTTTTGTATAATGCTGGGGCCTGGGCAACTGCCCATTTCCTGGCATAAGTATATTTTAGATGAATTGGAATATGGTTAGAGAAGGCAGGCATAATAATGTCCTCGCCATGTGGGCACTCCCTGACAAATTGTGGTGGCCAGTCTTTTTCTGCTAGAAGTATGTCATAGCCCCTTGAAAGTTTTTCCCAAAAAAGTGCTTTCACCTGTCTAGGTATGTCTCCCTCCATCCGGAGTGTTATTTCATATAACTATTGTGGAGTACTAACCCTGGTGTCTACAGTCTCAACTGTAATGTACTCATTCAAGTCCACTATCTCCAGAAGTTCCTTCAGGTTCTGGCGAGCTATTGTGACTTCTGCTGCACTGTCCAGCATTGTCTGAGCCCATTCTCCGTTCTTGAGTTGTGTTCTCAGTATCCTCGGCATGTCTGATCTTCAGACCTGCTACCTTCTTTTTTGAGAATTGAGGTTTAGATTTATTTTTTGGAGCGTGTTTGTCGTCTTTCGATTTCACGCGTTCTTCTCTATGTTATGACCGTCCTCTTCTTTCCGATGTCTGTGACGAGATCTGAAAGGTACGAGAGGAACATGTATCAGTATCTTGATACCTGTCAGGCTTTTCAAATTATCCCTATTCCTGAGGTTATACCTCCTTTCAGAGGGCTCCTTTTGAGGAGACCTACCTCAAGATTGAGAACGTTTCTCGTTTGAATTTTGTTTATTAGTTTCCCACTTCTTTTTAGAAGATGTAGGAGTTTGTTTAATAGAGTCCTTCTCAGGACTTTCAGATAGTTTTGGCTTCACTGGTCTTCCACCCAAACTATCTCTGCCTAATTCTGCATATGATTGTTCTATTATTCTGGGTAGCTCAGTTTGATGTTCTGTAACATCGAATTCCCTTAATCGTTGGCGGATCGCCACTGCTGCTGCCTCCCCTTTAATATTAGATAATATTATTGTTGAGACCTGGTCGAAATTTTTCAGTAATTTCATACCTAAATTTAGAGCAGGCTCTGCCCCGTATTCGTTTTGAATTTGTTTCAGGACAGCAGGTATTACTGCAATTGATGGAATACCATGTGTTTTAGTATAGATGGCAGCAAAGACTGAGCCCCAAGTGGTACAGTCTTCCAATTGTGGTGTGATCCCCATCGGTAAACAGATTGTTAGGATTCTGTGTTTCTCATACGGGCTAGTATTTGGAAATACTGCTTCGATTTGAGTAATTTTTTGAGCTATCCAGAATGGAATTTGCTCACGTTTTGTGGGCATTTTTCCCATGACTGCATATAGAGTCTGTGGTGTAATTTTTAGTGTATTCCCCTGTTGAGGAGTTTGATTTGGAAGTGTCAATGGTGGTTGGACTGTGAAAGTCCGCATGACATATTGGACCAATTGTCTGTAGATTTTGATTAACTCTGTAAGTTGAGTAAGTAATTCCTCGTCTGACATTTCTGCAATGTCAGGAGGAGGTGTGTAGCCGGCTGGAATCGGCCATGTTGCTCCTGGTCTACCTAGTGGACCGAGCCTGGTAATGTTTCTGTGATGTTTTAGGGCGCCTTTAAACCAGAGCTGATGCTCCTGGTATGCTAGTGGAATTTCAATATCCTCGAAAGGAATATATTCCTCTGGTGGTTCATCTTCTTTGTAGAAGTGAAACAGTCTTGTTACTGAATTTGATTCAGGAAATATGACCCATGAATAGAATACCTCTGTCTGAAAGGATTCGTGTGCCTCTATCACGAAAACTGCTCTACCTCCTCTTGGTGGTAGGCCGTGTTTTATAAGTTTTAGAGTGATGGCTCTTCTTAAGTTTGGATTGATGTCTATGACACCCTCCTCAGGTTCATTTAAACCTGCAAAGTTAAAAACTGTTGCTAGGGCTGGGTCAGCCGCAGCTCCACCGGTGTCGGTGGCATTTTCCCTGTTGGACATTTGTGTTTTGAAAAATGCAGAACAAGTTTCAAGGAAACAAAAGATAAGGTGCACAATATTTTGGAACACTGTATCCTTCAACGTTGAACAAACCAAACAACTAATATATAGGGTTCTTCCCTATTTAGTTATGGCGGATATTTAGCCCTACCCACTCCGGACGTCTTATGGAGTATGTGAGTAGGGGTCTCTGAGAAAAGCACGAATGAGTTACTCAGTATCTAGCGTTAAATTACTGCCTTACCAAACCGTTGGGCGCCATGTAGTGTAGTTCCTATTTCCCTAATAGGCTCTGCGCATTGGAATAATATAACCTATAGGTTTGACATAGGACTAAGGTCGGTATGTCCCTATCGATTATATTAAACTTAATTACCTGTGCCAGCTAACTCAGAGGCCACTGGAAACTCCTTGAGAACAAGAAGGGAGTAGTTTCTGGCAACCGAAAAACATGACAACTTTGTTTCCCTTTAGAAGCGGAACACGTCTCAGAATCGTGGAAACAATAGATAACAGTTTCACTCATTCAATCGTGCATGCTTAGTTTCTACAGAGTTACACAGAAAGGAAAGACGGGCGTTTCAATAAAAGGGTTTTATTGAACAGTCTTGTTTCTCGTGTAAGAGATATGTGCTGTTATGACCACAAGACAGTTTGCAAGATAAATAATGTACAGCGTAAGCAGTAGAAATAAATAATACTGCGCTAGCATTATCTTTTAGCATATATTCACGTACATAAATAACATGAGCTAAGAATGCGAGTACTCATTCGAAGCGTCTCTAAGCTAGTTCTACCCCAATGTACCTAACCTAGTCTAGGTGTAGGGAAGAGTAGAAGTAGGTAGAGTATTTCTCTAGTATGGTAGACTAAGAGTATGTTAAGTCTAGTATGCCAAGAGTCCCTCTAGGTTCTAGTCAGCTCCATACATTGAGAATGAGAGAGGTGGGAATCTCCTGCCGGGTCTGGAACTCTAACACCCTGCGAAGGGAGTCAGAACACTGGAAGCTGAATTTGTCTGCGTGCAGGAATGACAACGTCTTCTCAGTGCGTCAGGCCGGGATACAGGCTCCTCTGAAGTCGAGGTCTCCTCTAACTTGCTTGGGCAAGGGAAGGTATATTTATACCTGGTAGGTGTCGTGGAATGTTAGCATTGACGTGAAGTCGGACAGAGGAAGACGTCAGGAATGAACCCTTAAGGTATAACGGTTCATACATAATAGATGAGTTCTTGGAGAAATCAATAGTCCTGTGCTAGGGGAACTCCCGAAGCTTGAGGGTCTGGTTTCTAAGAACTCGTTGTGACGTTAGGGTGGACGGATGTCGGTGACCATGCCTGTATTTGGAGTGCACGGTTAATGCCTAAATAAGGACAGGGATTCTATGCCTATATAAGGGCAAGGCGAATTGTGCCTATATAAGGACATGATTCAGGAAAACCTATATACGGACCCCTAAAGCGGAATACAACAGTACCTCTGCGCGTCGGAAGGTGGCGTCGGTCGGCTCCGCGTCCGTTGTTGGTGTCGTGGTCGCCGGGATGACGTCGCAGTAGCTACTTAGACGCCACCCTCGCGCGCTGATGTCAGTTCTTTCTTTTTCCGCGCCAGCCAGCGCAGATCCGGAGAGAGCGGTACCTCCAGACACTTTTTGACTGACTTTTTGAGCGACTTTTGTCGATGTCTTTTTGAGTCCTACGACTCCTGGTGCACGTAGGGATGCCCGGCTTCAAGGCTTGCGGTTCCTGTAACCGACTGATGTCGGTGACGGATCCGCACCGCGTGTGCCTCTTTTGCCTGGAGCGCGACCACGACCCCAAGTCGTGCTGCAACTGCCGGTCCATGGCTCCGAAGGCTTTGCGGGAGCGGTCCCGAAAGCTTCTTGAGCGCCGGCAGTCGGCTCCGCGCCGTTCAAGGTCCCGGTTGCGAGGGAGGTCGAGGGACCGGTCGTGGAGCCATCACCACTCGTCTTCTAAGTCTTCGCACTCTGGGTCAGGTAAGTCGAAGCACAAGAAGAAGTCGAAGAAGAATCGTCGCTCTTCGACTTCTCCCCGTCGGTCGGCTGATGCGACAGGGGATGCGGGTGGTGCCCCTCCCGCGGCTCCGCGTGCGGAGCCTGTAGAGCCGACTCCGAGTTTCCTGCCCTTCCCGGGACCCGGAGCAACTTCTGCCCAGCTTCGTAAATTTTACGAGGCGATGCACGCCATCTTTGGGCAGCCAGACCCCACCGGTGTGCCTTTGGGCCCCCCGGACTCGGTTGGGGGGGCCTAGGCCTTCTCCGCCTGCGGCTCCGGCCCCGCAGGCCCCCCCATGGATCCAGGCCTGGATCTGGATCGGCAGCGGTTGACCTTATTATGCCTTCACCAGCGCCGCTTCCTCCGGCACCGCATCTGCATTCGACGCCGGTCGTGCCCCTGGCCGGCGTCGACCCCGGCCTCCATCCTGATGTGGACCCGGAGCCGGACCGACGTCGCCCAACGCCGGATCTGGCGCCGAGTGGGGTTTTTGTGCCCCGGTTCACTCTTGGGGTCCCTTTTAGGCCAGATTGGCACCCAGAGGAGGAGGACTGGGAGAGGTCTGGTGACCCTCTGACCGACCAGTTGGAGTATGATCCGGACCGGAGAGAGGACCTGGGGGATGCCAGTGGTCTGGATACCTCCCCTGACCTTGGCATGTTGTCTCCTCCTACCGTGGCTACGGGGGAGGGAGGGTCATACGCAGTGGTGTTGCGTAGGGCGGCCGAGGCTCTCAACCTCAGGCTCCCTACAGTGGCGGTCAGGACTAACCTCCTGACAGGTGCTTCAACCGCAAGCGAGCTCTTCGGAGCAGCTGCTGCCATTCAATGAAGCCCTCACCGACGTCCTTTTGGGCACCTGGTCCAGGCCCAACACGGGGGCTCCCGTGGATAGGATGATTGCCCGACGCCACCGACCGGCCCCTGGCGACCCCACTTTCCTCTCCCAACACCCTACCCCTGAGAGCTTGGTGGGCCAAGCCTCTACTTCCAAGAGCGCATTCCCTAACGCTCCACCAGATAGGGAATCCAAGAAGCTGGATCATCTTGGGAAGAAGATTTTTTCTTCCGCTAGCTTGGGACTGCGGTCGGTAAACACCGCATGTCTATTGGGCCGTTATTCCCACTCTGTGTGGGACACGGTTGCGCAAGTGCTGCCTCAGTGTCCGGAGGAGGCCCGGACAGTGCTCTCCCAGGCTGTTGCCGCCGGGAGGGATGCGGCAAAGTTTACCATCCGTTGTGAGCTGGATACCGCTGACTCGCTAGGCAGGACGATTTCCACGTCAGTAGCCCTTCGACGCTACGCCTGGATGAGATCGACTGGCTTTTCTGGGGATGTCCAGAATACCCTCATGGACATGCCCTTTGATGGCCGTCGCCTTTTTGGTGACAAAGCGGACAACGCTCTTGAGCATTTCAAGGACTCACGGGCTACGGCCAAGTCCTTGGGCCTCTCCAGCCGCCCTGCGCAGTCTGCTTTTCGCCCCTTTCGTGGCTACGGAAGGGGTGCCCCACTATGTCCCGCCCAGAGCCACAGGCCGGCGCAAGCTGCTCAACCTTCGCGCGGCCGGGGACGTGGGAACCACTGCCGTGGTTCAGGGGGCCAGCGGGTGGGCCAGTCCACCAACCCCCCCTCTGCAGCAGCCTTCAAACCTTCCTAGTCCGACATTTCAGGCCCATCAAACGCCAGTGGGCGGCAGGATCCGCCATCACCTCCCCCACTGGCGCACCATCACGTCGTACAGGTGGGTTTTGCAAATAGTCTGAAGGGGCTACACCCTCCCCGACAAGACTACCCCTCCAGCCATGCCACCTCAGTACCATCGTATGTCAGAGGATCATCTGGGCCTTCTCCAACAGGAAGGTACAGCTCTCTTGGCCAAGGGAGCCATCGAGCGCGTTCCTGCCTCAGAAGTAGGCGTGGTTGTTACTCCCACTACTTTCTGGTACCGAAGAAGGACAAGGGCCTGCGTCCTATCTTGGATCTCCGGAACGTCAACCGCTTCTTCCGGAAGGAGAAGTTCAAGATGTTGACGCTCGCTCAGGTCTTGTCTGCCCTCGACCCAGGAGACTGGTTGGTAGCGTTGGACTTGCAGGACGCTTACTTTCACATCCCCGTCCTGCCGGCCCACCGGCGTTACCTGCGGTTCACGGTAGGCCACGAGCACTTTCAATTTACCGTGCTCCCCTTTGGCCTTACCAGTGCCCCTCGGGTGTTTCCCGAAAGTGATGGCGTGTGATCACAGCTCATCTGCGCAGATCAGGGGTTCCAGTCTTCCCCTATCTCGACGACTGGCTGTTGAAGGCGGGCTCGCCCCAGGCTGTCGTCTCCCACCTCCAGACTACGGCCGACCTCCTGCATTTGCTGGGGTTCTCCATCAATGTGCCGAAGGCACACCTGATCCCCTCTCAGAAGCTCCTCTTCATCGGAGCGGTTCTGGACACGATGCAGTTTCAGGTTTATCCTCCCGAACAGCGAGTCCGGGATATTCGGGCTATGATTCCGATCTTTCAGCCTCTATCCCGGGTTTCGGTATGGATGACCCTGAGGCTGCTGGGCCTCATGGCCTCCTGCATCCTGCTGGTCGATCATGCTAGGTGGCATATGCGGGCTCTGCAGTGGGACCTGAAATTCCAGTGGACGCAGCATTAGGGTAATCTGTCCGATTGCGTCCAGATCTCGGAGGGCACTGCGCGACAATTGCAGTGGTGGCTTGCGAACCAGGATTGGGTCAGCGGCAGATCCCTCTCCCTTCCCCAACCAAGACCACACAGTGGTGACAGACGCATCTCTTCTGGGATGGGGCGGCCACTTGGGGGAGGTGGAGATCAGAGGCCTTTGGTCTCCGGCGGAGTCCGGGCTCCACATCAACCTTCTGGAGCTTCGGGTGATTCGTCTTGCACTCAAAGCATTCCTTCCCTCTGTCCGGGGAAGAGTAGTGCAGGTGTTCACGGACAACACCACTGCCATGTGGTACTGCAACAAACAAGGCGGGGTGGGGTCATGAACCCTATGTCAGGAGGCCCTCCGCCTCTGGACATGGCTGGAACGCCAGGGCATATCCCTGGTGATTCAACACCTGGCAGGTTCACTGAACGCCAGGGCGGACGAACTCAGCCGCAGGTGCATGATGGATCACGAATGGCGTCTTCACTCGGAGGTGGTGCAAGGTCTCTTTCAGCAGTGGGGAGAGCCTTGGTTAGATCTATTCGCCACCAAAGAGAAAGCGCAATGTCAGCAATTCTGCGTGTGGAAATTCAAAAGCGGCACTCGCTAGGCAACGCTTTTCATCGCGAGTGGAGTTGCGGTCTGTTGTACGCCTTTCCTCCTATACCACTTCTGCCCAGAGTGCTAAAGAAGATCAGGCGCGACCGGGCCCAAGTCATTCTTGTGGCTCCGGATTGGGCACTAAGAGTCTGGTATCCCGAGCTGCTCAACATGGCCATCGATCCCCCGATCCGACTGCCTCTTTGGGAGGATCTTCTGTCGCAGCAGCAGGGGACTGTCCTCCACCTGAACCTGTCCAGCCTCCACCTCCTTGCGTGGAGATTGAGCGGTGGCAGTTGACGTCATTTGACTTGCCTCCCGAAGTATGTGATGTAATCTTGGCATATTAAAAAGATAGGGAGCGACCCCACTAACCAAGAGACAGGGTACCACTGGTAAATATAAAAAATATTTTTCTTGGACATATACAGGAATACACCTTCAACCCGGTGCCCAATCAACCAGATTCACAACCACTTGCACACTGCTATATCACATATGCACAAATTTCTCCATAAGCACCATACAATTGAACCCAGAAAAACAACCATATATCACATAAGGATAAAATATGCAAATGTATAAAAAATTCAAGATTTATTAAAAATAAGTTAACATCACATCAAAAATCATACAATAATAACCAAAAATACAATAATAATAAAAAACATAAATTCATACATTAAAAACCTGAGACATCGTGAGAGACAAAAAAATTTGAAACATAAATTCATCAAAACAGGTTATTCCCAACAGGAATCAAATACATAAACACCAATCGTCTATTCATTTATCGTTTCATTAGACAAAAGGCCGTTCCTGGATATAACCAAATAGAAATACGGGCGTCGACGCGTTTCAGTGGTAAAAATTATTGAAGTACCACCTTCATCAGGACAAATGTAATGCTTGTCTCTCTCTCAACAATATTAAAATTCAATACACCTAATCAAGACAAAAAACATACAATCAGCACAACCAACTATACTTATTCAAAATGATTAATCATATTACTTCATTATCCAAAACACTTCCCACATTTTTTTAAAAAAAAGGGATTTTGTTATTAATAGACTATTGGTGTTTATGTATTTGATTCCTGTTGGGAATAACCTGTTTTGATGAATTTATATGTTTCACATTTTTTTGTCTCTCACGATGTCTCAGGTTTTTAATGTATGAATTTATGTTTTTTATTATTATTGTATTTTTGGTTATTATTGTATGATTTTTGATGTGATGTTAACTTATTTTTAATAAATCTTGAATTTTTTATACATTTGATTATTTTATCCTTATGTGATATATGGTTGTTTTTCTGGGTTCAATTGTATGGTGCTTATGGAGAAATTTGTGCATATGTGATATAGCAGTGTGCAAGTGGTTGTGAATCTGGTTGATTGGGCACCGGGTTGAAGGTGTATTCCTGTATATGTCCAAGAGAAATATTTTTTATATGTAATCTTGGCAGCCAGGCGTCCCTCCACTAAGACAGTATACGCCTGCCGATGAAACAAATTTGTGGCATGGTGCACAGCAAAGGCTGTGGATCCCCTTTCTGCTCCTCTTTCTGAGGTTCTCTTGTTCCTCCTTTCTTTGGCCCAGCAGGGCTCCGCTCTGGGCACTATCAAGGGCTATCTTTCGGCCATTTCTGCCTTTCTAAGGCTTCCTGATCAGCCTTCTCTCTTCAAGTCCCCGGTTGTAAATCGTTTCTTAAAAGGCATAACTCATCTCTTTCCTCCTACTCCCTTCGTTATGCCTCAGTGGGACTTGAATCTGGTCTTGACCTATTTGATGTGCGCTCCCTTTGAGCCGCTTCACAACTGCCCTCTAAGACTTTTAACTCTTAAAACTGCATTCCTGGTAGCCATCACATCTGCCAGAAGAGTGAGTGAGCTCCAGGCTTTTTCATCCAAGCCTCCTTTTCTGGCTGTACATCCGGACAAAGTTGTCCTACAAACTCGTCCATCCTTTCTTCCCAAGGTGGTCACCTCCTTTCACATCGGACAAACCATCACTTTGCCCACCTTCTTTCCGCCTCCGCATCCTTCTAAGGAGGAAGAGAGGCTCCACCGCCTGGACCCAAAACGTGCGCTTTCCTTCTATCTGGATCGCACAAAACAGTTCCGGGTGGATGACCAACTCTTTGTTGGTTACGTGGGCGCCAAGAAAGGTGCACAAGCGGACCATCTCTAGATGGGTCATTCTGTGTATTAAAGCCTGTTATTCTTTAGCTAAAATGGAGCCTCCAGTGGGGCTACGCGCCCATTCCACTAGGGCGACGGCAGCCACTACTGCCTTGGTACGAGGATTTCCTCTGAATGACATCTGTCAGGCAGCTACGTGGGCATCGCTGCACATGTTCACCAAACACTACTGCCTGGACAGCCAAGTCCGGAGACACGGCTTCTTTGGCCGTTCTGTTCTCAAGGACTTTCTGGTGTGATCTTGGTTCGCAGACCCACCTCCGGGGTTGGTATTGCTGGGGTATCTATTCTAAGGTAAGGAATCTATAACCTAACTGTTTATTTCAGATGAACAAGTTACTTACCTTCTTAACGATATATCTGTAAGAAACATAGGTTAGGTATAGATTCCTTACCGCCCCACCCATTCTCCCTGTTCTGCGAACTGATTTCTATGGTTAAGGACATCCTTTCAGGGCCCTAGTTTTGTGCACCAGTGGTCAGTGTCTTGCATGGCTCTGCGTTTCTGGCGCGGAAAGTCGTGTACAGAACTGACGTCAGCGCACGAGGGTGGCGTCTAAGTAGCTACCGCGACGCCGGCGACCACGACGCCAAAGACGGACGGAGCCGACCGACACCACCTTCCGACGCGCAGAGGTACTGCTGACGAAAAAACTTTCTGGATCTAGTCTGACGCCTGGGGGTAATTCTAAGGTAAGGAATCTATAACTAACCTATGTTTCTTACTGATATATCGTTACCAAAGGTAAGTAACTTGTTCGTTTAGCTATGTATCACATGTAGCATATAAAGTTGCCTGAAAACATTGAGGTCCAAACATTATGGAGATAGTTACTCTGATTTCACACAGCAGAAGTCTTCATATAGCCATATGAACATCCCCAATCCAGCTTGGTACAGGTGATAACGCTATTCATAGATTGTATACCTACAAGCCAATACACCTTTGAAGATTTTTGGTGTCCCTGAATATCTGTTACATGAAGATGTGGGATCACTAGAGTCCCAATGGGCTGGCACATCACAGCACTCTTTGGTATTGCTAACTCAGATTGCCTTGTAAGGGTCCGTGTAGACACTCACATGTTATCTCTACAGTTCTACATCTCACTCCGTTATGCATGTCACCAGTCACTTAATGAGGGTTGTGAAACACCATTGCAGATCAACTTGTAAATGCACAGTGGTCAACATGTAGGCACTAATGCAGAAGGCACCAGTGATGTTTGCACACTCATTTCACTGTATTAGCAGTACTTACCAATGGGAACTGTTGTACACTCACTGCATGTACTGCGCACTCAGTGTCATATCACACGTAATAGGGCCACCAACACATGAGGGACAGTAGTTAGGGAACATTACTCCTCACACAAGGAAGACAATTTGTCTGTGTGGTTAAATTGTCACCCAGAACAGCTAACAACACAAAATGATAAACTACTTCACTCAGCCAGGTGTCTGCTCCAAAAAGAAACTTGGATGTGGACAGGACTCTGCTGTTCTCCTGGTCAGAAAGACAATAAGCAAAGCAGAGCAGCAGGCATCTACTACCAGACCTACACAAAGAATGACTCATCTTGTGTGTGGCACATGGACCACCATCAATATTGTTTGGAAAATGCCTGACTGTAACACACAGAGGGGCATATTTACAAGGGGATTGCACCACCGGAACGCCACTTTTTTGGACGTTCCGGTGGTGCAATGCCCTACACCATATTTACAAAGCGGAGATGAGCCACTTTCCGTGTAAGTGTGGAATTTTGCGCAGTTTTCTGCGTGAAAGGGGCATGCAATGGGTGTTGCTGTGGGCGTTCCACCGCAACACCCATTGCATTTTGACGCAGCCCCAGATTTACAAGGATCTGCAAATCTGAGGCAGTGCCAAAAACTAACACCATGCAAAAGCATGTGTTAGATTGGAGCAACAAGGAGAAATACTTTTATTTCTCCTTGTTTTTGCTCTTTCTATGTTTGCTGCAGGATGCAGCACACATAGAAAGAGCAAATTGCCTTTAAAGATTATTTATGTGCAGGACTCACCGCCTTGTAGCTGCAGATGGGCCCTCAACTGCCCATGACGCTCCAGGTAGGCCACCGCCAGTATGCGGGCAATTAAGGGGGTCAGAGTCCGGCGTGCACCCCTTCCACATTGGGAGGACTTCCCCAGCTAGACCTCCATGATCTTCTGGGTCCAGCGCCTCCGGTCCTCTTACCTCTTCCTGCAGTGGACGCTACGCCGGTTGAAGACCCCCAGGGTCTGTCCTTTCCGGGCGATGGCTCTCTAAATGGCTTTATTCTGATGGGTATTGAACTGTATGAATGCAATAGATGTAGAAACAGATTGTAACTGGAAGTTTTAGGATATCTGTATGGTTGATGCACATTTTGTTGACTTCTAGCACAAACATTCATCAAGAGTCAACATAATACATGTGCAAATGTTACATGCTAATCACTACTAAAACATGAAGACACACTTTTGTGGTCATCTGCTGGCTCGCCTCAACCTTGGTCATGACCTACACTGACTGAGCCAGCCCACCCACTAACATCATGTAGCCCAGGGTCATCCTACATGGAATGTGATGTGAGGTACCATGACACACAACGCACCATTTTTACCTTCTGACGGGTAAACTCCTTGTGCATGACTGTACAGACACCTTTACTGCCATGCCCATTGGCTTGAAGCAGATGGTCCATAGAGTTGAAAATGGATTTATCGGTGTGCATGGACTAATTATTTGTGATACCATAGAGCCGAGTACCATAGTGTACACAACATCCTAAGACTAAAGTCACAAAGAAAGGGCTGGCATGTGTGTCACTGAGAGCTTTCTCTTTGGGGGATGTGTGGACTACTTATTGGGGTATCAAATTACGTCAGAATAAGTTTGTGTGGTATGTACTGCCATCACAGAACACACCTTTTGCCATATATGGCATTGTAACAGGGATGACATTCAACATACCATTGTATGTGTTGTCTGAGTGGATGTAATCTGACAAAGCTGAGGAATGACGTTTCAAAATCTATTCAGAAGTTACCAACTATCTACACTGTTCATGTGTCAGATGTGCAATAGGCCTGTACAGTGGAAGCATGACTTAAGGAAAAGTCACAACAGGCCTGTGTGAGTAAATAAACCTACCAAAAACTACAACGAACTATAAACCACCAAATCGCATCTTTTAAAAAAAAAAATATGAACATAAATATTTAATTACGCCAGTGAAACAAATATATAAAATCACCAAGTTATTAAACACTGGTATAATAAAATATATATACAAGAAATATTTAAACAAAAATATAACAATAATCTGCCAACCAGCATAAACAAATTCAATACATAACATCAAATAAATACAACACATATTTAAAACAATTGCTCACAATAATAACAGACACATAGCATAAACAATATAATATGACATTTCCCACCCACACAAAAAAGTAAAAAATAAAACTTACGCTTTTGTAGCTCCATCCCCACACAACAAAAAAATAGGAATCCACAAAAAATATAAAAATCCAAAAGCAAAAAGCCCTCCAAAATATAAACAATCAAATCAAAATCCTTTGAAACAATCCAAAATCTGAAGGTTCCATAAAAAAATAAAAAAATAAAAATAAAGAACAGATCCAGGAAATCCCCCCCAAAAGGAAATCTAAGTAAAAACCCATCAGTTTATAATAAACCAAAACAGATTTCCTTTAAAAAAGAAAAACTAAGGGCCTTATTCTTATGGTGGTGGGCTGAACAATGGCAACACTGCGGGTCCATCTGCCGTATTTCGAATGTGGAGGTCAGACCACCACAGGACTGAAGCCTCTGCCGGGATCCAGAATCCCGGGGTGGTGACACAGCGGTAAGGGGCAGGAATATGCTGGTGGTGCCGCAGTGGCACTACCAAGAATATTCTGAGTTGCATTTCCACCACCCATTTTATGGCAGTGAGCCCGCCATGAAAAGGGTGGCGGACATGCAACTAAGGGGGCCCTAACAAGGACCCCTACTGCTTCTGGGCCTTAGGGTGCATGCGGGGGGCACATGTTGTGCCCTAGAATTGCACCTCCGTTCCTGTACGGTGTGGCATGCACGACATAGTGCATGCCACACCATGCAGGAACATTCTGCAGGCGCTGTCATGGCGGCTGTCTGCTGTTAAGGCTCTCCTATGATCCTAACACAGCCGACGCCGTGAGACTGCCACAGCACCACCTGCCCACTGTGGATTCAACTCAGAATCTGGTGGGTGGGCGCACCACGGACTTGGTGGTCCTCTTGCCAGCACAGTGGTGGCAGTGCTGCAGGAGGCCCGCCAAACTTGTAATAAGGCCAATAAACTCCAAACTCCCAGAGAAATTGTTTGGGAACAAAAACCTGTAAAACAAAACGTTAAAAACACACCGCATAATAGATCACAGTGCCAAATATACACAACACTAAGGGCCTGATTACGAGTACGGAGGTCCATAAGACCACCGTACCTGTGGTGGCAGTCCGACGACCCCAAACTGCAGGACCGCCTGCAGTATTACAACTGCGGCGGTCGACTGCCACAAGACCGCCTTTCAGTGTAGTGCTTTGTGAACCAGGCCTAGCTCTTTAATGCAAATTATTTGTTCGATTGGGAAGCAACACAGTTTTCTTCTTGCTTTTGAAACATGATCAAATTTGCGCAGAGCTGAGACCAATCTCACTGCCATGAAAATAGCTCTATCTTTGAGAAAGCTACTCATTTATGTTAGAATTAGAATGTAGTACATATGCTATGAGCACCTGTGCAACTTGATTGCCTAAGAGCCTGGGTCTTCTGACCCCCTGCGATTATCCAGTCTTCGGTCTAAGTCAGATTAGTGTATAAAAAAGGGGAGTTTCCTTTTGGCTGCGCTTAAAGACTCATTAGAGATTATAATCTATATACGCGCATGCTCACCTCACTCATAGCAATTCACGCTCACACCACTCATCTAAGGGAAATATAATCGTATACCCAAGGTCAACAGACTGGAAAAGGTTTTTGTTAAAAATTATATAATTCTATTTATTCGTAATGATATCATAAAAAACATCGATCATTTAATGCATAAACATTCATTTGTAATATCCCTGACACAAAGTCCAAAATTCACACTATTTTATAAAACATCAAAATTAAAATTAAAAAGACAGTACATACAAAAGACAATACAGTATGTCATTGAAGGGTACACATCTGTGATCTCACAATATTAAGGACTAGAATCCGACACTGCAGTAATGATATGTTGTCTGTAATTCCAGCCTTTTCACGGATTATGTTTCTAGTAAGGGCGTCGACGCGTTTCGATGGTAAATCTTATAACACCATCTTTATCAAGACTGTATTTATGACTCACATAAATTGATTTTGACAGGGACCTTTAAAAACACCTTTTCATGATAGGAAGAGGATATAAGGACATTTGGTTGCAAAGCATAGGCGTACAAGTTCGGGGCTAAAACCTCAGTCCTCCTCACTTATATCCTCGCTCAAGTCACAGGGCGTATCTTATTGTTGCCGGTTTTAATCACCCACTACGATTTATTGTGTAGGGGCTTCTGTGCTACAGTAGTGGATTAGTCCTCAGCACTGAGTATGCAGCGATTCTTATAGATAGAACCTCTCAGGTTCGCTGTGAGCCTGTTTTTTCCTTGCTTCGATCTCAGCGTTACCCTTTTTCAATTAGGGTTGTTCTGCGTGCGAGCGCGTAACGTCACTCGTTCAATTCCGTTCGTGTAAGTCAGATTAGAACTTCCTGCCTGTGTCACTTAGGCGTAAAATGGGGAGACTGTTTCAAAATTAATGACTTGTATCTATTGCAATCAAGAATTTATGTGACCAGGATGTCCAAAGGTAGCCATATTTTTTAAATGGTATGATATTTTCAGGTTTACTAGCTCTAGAAATCTGATAGGCAATAGAACAAAACAAACATTTTGTCATGTTTTTAAAATCACATAATATTCTCAAGTTTCCGAGCTCCAGCAATCCGAAATTCAGAAGCAGAAAAGACATTGTTCAAGCAGAAGAGAGTAGAAAATATAAGACTAGGCACAATGGCATTGCCACCTTCAAGATGTGATAATACCAAGCTGCCTATGTTTTTGCAATATGTGAAGAAGACGGCAAAGATTTTTCAGAATGCACCAAAAGAGGTGTATTTACATCATTGCCAAAATGGAAATTCAGTATTCAACAACCTACCTTGTCATTCCCTGGGCAAATCTCACATAAGGAGTTGGATTAAATTTAAGGCTGAAAGTTGCCACAGACTTATGGAGATACAACTTTGAGGTAATAGATGTTAGACTCATGTGAAGATATCATTTTGTGTCATCAGCATACTATTTAATGGAAACACCTTTGAGGTTCACTAACACTCTGAGTATCTCCATGTAGCAATCGAAAGGAACAGTGGCACCCCAGTTTCCACTTAGGGAGAGGCCTAGAGAAACCAACTAGGATGCCCTGTGAGCAACCTGAAATATAAAATAAAAAGATATTTAAGACTTTATTGATCACACTGAACCCCTTCTAAGCCCACTCATGATTGGAGTATGGACAGAAAGTGCCCCATGTTGCCATGAATCAAAAGCAGAGGAGAGGTCCATCGGCACAGACATGCAGACACTAATGTCAACAGTTTTTCAAAGTACATAATCCAGGATCTGAAGAATGACCATCTCTATAGATAAGAACAGTCCTGTCATGATTGTAGTTGTGTACGTACATATATTGTTTGGAGTCAAATGTACTATTTAACTCCAATCCTACAATTATTTTGAGATGTCAGATTTACTCTTTTAACTCCAGTTCATCTAACATAGGGAATAGTGCTCATATTAGGTGGAAGGGCACATTTACTATGCTAACTTTAGTTCCTCTAACATTGGGGAAGGTACATATATTGGAGGAGGGCACATCTATTATTCCTACTCCAGTCCAACAAACATTGTAGAAAATGCCTAGAATGGGAGGGGACATATTTACTTTTCTAATTCCACTCCTAGAAACCGGAACAATGTGTACATTTAAAGTGATATCACTTCCATGTAGAATTCCTATTGCACACAAAATATAGGAAACCGCTTCATTTTCAATTTCTAAATCTACTACAACACCTCTATTTAAAAAAAATGTCATATTTTTGCATACATTTTGGTTTGACACAGATGAAATTAAAAGTATATCTACCTAAACAATATTTTTCAGAAGGTTTTGGAAAACTTTAATTTAAAAATTGTAAATCTAGAAATACAATGAGAGATGAATATTAACTTTTAAATTGTAATAGAAGCATTTTTGAAAATATAAATTTGTAATATTACTTTTTAAATCGAATGAACACATATTTCATTTAATTGTTAGATGTTTTTCACTGCTGTTAAATTATTCATATAAAAATATTTTAAAAATAAATAAACATAATAAAACTTACAAATATATTTATTAGAACTAAAACATAAATATTATTTCCATAATATTCAGTTCATTGTAAATTAATAAACACAAATAATGCAAATTATGTATTTCTTTTTAAATAAATATAAGCATATAGTTAAATGATTTTTTCATTTAAAGTATGTAATGATTTAATAATATTTCTAATTTGTGTTTTTAAAATTCTATCCACCTTGGATCCACAATAAAACTCAATCCCCACTGAAAAAAATTATTAACAAGTTAATTAAAAATGAATACAGTAATAATTAAACAAACTAATAATTTCCATTCCAAGCCGCAGTTGGGGCAAAATCAGAATGACTCAGCACCCTCAGCACAGATCAACCTAGCCTCACAGACAACCTCGACATGGACATCAACAACTTTAACAACTGGATGAAGAACTGTGCGGACTCCCTCGCACCCATCAGGCCCAACAAGCATAATCGATCATATAAGCAGGCAAGCTGGTACACAGAAAACCTCCAACACACCAAACAACACTATAAACAGTTAGAAACGATATGGAGAGCCAGCCACACCACCACCGACAGAACAACCTTCAAGGCTGCACTCAGACGCTATCACCAGCAAATAAGACACATCAAGAAAAATGCACTAGTGGACCGCATCGAAGGAAGCTTCAACAGCTGCAAGAAGATCTTCTTGATCGTTAAGGAGTTCACCTCACCCTCAGCCACTGTCACCAACATCGCTGCCTCCCAGCAACTCTCCAACAACCTATCCAACTTCTTTCACAGCAAACTTCGCACACCAACCCAACCCCAGAGAACTGATTAGTAATCTACCCACCACCAACCAAGACGGTCACCTGACCAAATGGATAACCCTCACCATAAACAACCAACACTGCGGCAATCATGCAGACCAACCACTCAGGGCCCCTAATGGATGTATGCCCCCACCACATCTACAATCTGGGAACATCACCAATCAGCACCAACCTGACCCACATCATGAGCACCTCCATCACCCTCCTCAAGAAGCCCCCAGCTCACCCAAATGAACTGAGCAACTTCTGACCCATTTCCCTGCTTCCCTATCCAGTCAAAGTGATTAAGAAGGCCATCAACAAGCAACTCACAACTCACCTTGAACTTCACCATCTTCTAGACAACACTCAATAAGGATTCAGAAAGAATCACAGCACCGAAACATAACAGAACATAGCACAGCATGACATGACATAACATAACATAATTGATAGTTAGCCTAATCCATTATTTATTTTAAAATACTATCCACCTTATCGCCCCCAAAAAGTAAAACCCAAGGAAACATTTTAAATTAATTCAAATTAATTAAATCAAATCAATTACTAACAAATTATTTTAAATTAAACTAATTAATATAAACATCAATAAACATACTAAATTAATATAAACATCAATAAACATACTAAATAATAATTATTTTTATAAAATACTGCTCATATAAAATGCCAATAAACCCCAGGACCTGAAATAAAAGAAGACATAAATTAGTATGTATATTTATTTAAAAAAAATTGTATTATTATTTATGATATAAATGTAGCAAAAAAGCAAACTAAATGACTAACAAAAATTATAATAATTGCCACAACGTTTTAGTGGTCAATATTTTAAATTTCGAAATTATTGTTAAAAGAAGCTATACTTGCCTCAATAGTTGTGTACTCACGACATTTTGACCTTGATATTAAGGAGAAAACATATTTGGAGTAAACATTTCTTCCGAAGTTTATCACTAGCAGATGGCAGACACTGACTGGCATGGTGAGGGTGCGGGGGGATGGGTAGGGGAAAACTCCCATGTCTAAGTAACAGACCATTCCACTGCTAAGGCCAAGACCATTTTCTGCCATTCACTGAATGCTGTTGTTGATGCTCGACCCCAATTAATATTAAGGAGGGTCACTTTGCAGGAAAGGGCGAATCTAGTGCTCAAATATTCAGCCAAGACCATTAAAGAAAAATGTACAACTAAGGTTCTACACCCAGAGGTGGCATGCTTCATCATAGGGATTCTCTTCACACCATAACGGCAGGTCACGGTGCAGGGATACAACTCCCACATATGGTAAAGTGTCATGTAGTGATCCATCCCTATTCAATGCTCACTTCTGAAAATGGTTTGTGTTGTTTTCTGAATGTTGTCCTGTTCTTCTCAACCAATTGAATTGATGTCATGAGTTTCACAAATCAAACTGGGTTGAGCCAAAAATAGCAAGGTATGAAAATTACTATGCTGAATATAAGTGGAAATTGCAAAAATCGACTCTGCACTGTTCTCAATGCCAAACATCCATCCAAGTTGTGTAAATGTCTGTTTTGAAGTCAGCTATGCCTTGGTATTGTCAATTACACATTTCACCTCTCCATTGTGGTGGGTTGAATGGTTGAGAGATGTGAGCTATACTTCCTGATCACTTCACAAACATTTCAGGACATCTTATTACCTCCTTATTTGAAGTTGTACTATTTGAAAATTGCAAAAAGTTGGGTGATATGTTCAATACCACTAAAAGCTATAATCATAATAATCCCTACCTTTTTTTCTTCTAGTTATCTACATTGTTTGTCCCAAAAGATTTGGATGTATAATACACACTTTTACTAAAAAAAAGTTCTCAATTTCTCAATAGGTCCAACTGCCAGAGCACGTGGCCAGGAATCTGCCACTGAAGAGACCTCCACTCCAGCCCAGGATTGTCGTGTAGTTCCTAAAAATACATAGGATCTGCGCATTTGTTGGACAACATAAACTAAGGGGCTTGGTGCCAAGACTGTTCTGGGAACCCCAAAAGGATATGTCAGCCTATAGACCAGCTAGCTCATAGTGCCACCATAAGCCCCCTAACCTTACCAAGGAGCGAATAGTTTCTGGCAACCATCGAACATGGCAACCCTTGACCCTTCAGGGATCGTGGAAACAGTACAGTACTTTTCGCTTAGTCAATTGTGCTCACTTAGTCTCGGAGAAATACACAGAATAAACGTTGCAGACGTTTTCAATAAGCATTTATTGAACCAGCGTCATTCTAGTATAAAACATGTTTGCTGTGACAATCATTAGACAGAAACAAATGTAAAAGAATACTAGCACCAACAGAGTAAATAGAAGGTAGAATTCTACCATGGTGCTAAAACAGTGAATATATGCAGGCATATAAACATGCCCGTAATCAAGCGTACTCCTGGGATACGGACCCTACCTAAGTGTACCTAGCATGCATGTAGGTGTAAAGCCAAGAATCCCCTAAGAAAGAGCCAACCCCATTACCTGATGGGAGAGAATGAAGGACCCCGTCTTGGTCTCGTGTTGGACACCCCATAAGGGATGTCAGACCGCTGCGTGTTGAAGCTTCAGCAGTCCGGGACCTCAGTGTCTTGTGTCAACGTGAAACCGTCTCCTCCGCTTATTTAGTGAAGGTATGGTTCTTTTATACCATAATGATAGCCTCTGGGTCCTACCACAACCGATATGTTGTGAGTGCGATTATGTAAATGAGCCTAAATCAATACTTGCAATTATGCAAAGTAGTTCTGTCGCCCTAGGATGAAGGTGACCATGACTTTTATACAGAGTATGTTAATCCTGTTATGTACGTCATGTGCAGGGGACTTTTCTAAGAATCCTCATGCATAATAAATGAGGCTAGTTTCAAGGAAACCAATCGACATTTATTCAGCACATAACTGGGTAAAAGGTCAGTGCTAGAATCGTTATGCAGAGCAAGGTAGGACAAATGTAGGTGAAAGGTCATTTTGCAACGTAGGCCTAGGTTGGGGTACATAACACCCACTCCTCCTCCGAAGGTCGATAAGGTCAACTAATGCTAAAATAAGCCTACTAAAAAAGGCATAAAAATATTGTCATAAAACCAGTGTCTAAAAACATGGTACATGTAAAAAGCATGCTATTAAAAATTCAAAAGCTCTACAAGTCCACTAAAGAGTCAATATATGATCAGACCAACTGAGCACATCGAAAACCATAGTGCTCAGTGAGAGCAGAAAAATAAGACAAAATTGATGTTTCGCATTCCAATTTGGCTTGTTTTGGAAAAAGGCCGAATTGTTCCCATCACACGGAGAGCCAAATGTTTGTGTCCTGTGTGGGAGATGCAACATCACTGTCACTCGCATTCTCACGCGACAGTCCCTGTAACACCTCTTGTATCAGGTCAATGGAGCAAAGGCGATCTTCTCCAGTTCCCACAGCAGCCGTTGAGGAAACACTCGACACCTGTGAGCCTGTTGTAGAGCCGTTGTCCATTCTGCCAGGAGCTGAAGCATCCCATGGAGGCTCTAAGAATGCCATCATCATCATGGGAATACACTGAGGACATTGATACACATGGGCCTTTAAGAGGTCCAGTAGTATGTCCGGTGGGGCAACCGATAGAAGGGTCAGACATGTCCAACACGCATTCGTATCTGCAGAATAGGCAGCGGAACACAGGCAAGATGCAGTCAACCCAGACTGGTCTGAATGATGGGAACAAATGCTCGCTTAGCTCCCGACGCCGAGGTGTGCCCTGATGGAGTACCATGTGTTAACGACAACATAGCACCATTAGTGCTTTTTCCATCTCTCGAACTGGGCCATCCACTGCAAGCAGGAAAATTAAAACCGGGATATCCACTACAAGTAGTAGGACCAGCGGAAGCCCTCCAAAAATGCTTCACGATACGGAGTGTATGAATGCTGGAATAACTCCGAAGATTGTCTGAAATGTGCTCAAAAGTCCAGAACCTATACGTTTAAATAGGTGCACGACCCCCCTCGTATCAAACATGTTGACGATGAACCATTTCCCTGAAATGGAGCGGGAAGTTCGTACGTACTAGTGCCTATATCTCAGATGAAGACCTTGCAACCTGGAGATCAAACGTCTCTCGGGCTGAGGTTAAGGCCAAATCTTTCTGAAAGAGCATGGCTTTCAGTCTGCTCAGAGAATCAAACCGTATAAAGGAAACATTTAATGAAGGCCATAGCGTTGCCTCCCTAACTGTGTGGGTTGGTGGAAACAATACTTGCATACAACAAGTAACCCTGGAACTTACTGTGGCTAGATATACAATGCCAGGTACCATCCCACAACAGCCTTGATCATTCAGCATCAAGTAGCTCCCATTCGAGAGCAACTCGAACACCGGATGAATCACGGCAGCTGGGGAACCCTTTAAGTGACAGGACAAGTTAGCAACCGAAGCATTACAGGCTCCGTGAAGCGAAATGTCTTTGCAAACTAGAGACCCACTTAAAGCACTTTCACAGTTTGAACCGCTGAGAAAAACTTCCGTGTCCCCATTCCTGCATCTAAATTTGTACGGTAATTCCCAGTACTCGTGTATGATACTGGAGACAGTATTGAAATTGGAATATCGTGACTGGCAGTGTAATTTAGCCATGGATTAACCATTCTGTGGAAGGTGACTGAGCCACGGTGAAAGGTAATTGGTCCAATTTTTCAATGTGTAACATGGTATATTTTAAATCTCTGCGTGCCATAACCAATCGTCTTTTCAGTAGATTGTATACAGAGAACAGAGTTGTGCTGTTGATGTAATGCCAGGGCATGTGGCCAGAACGCAGTGATTGTAGCATCCAGCTCAATAATAGAATGGATCGCAATTGCGATTGTCTGTGTTGTAGAATAGACATATCTTGTTCCATTATATCTATTGCAGAAGACACAATGTTGCCCAGTGAATAAATTCTAGATGATAGTGTGGTCATACCATTGTCGACCACTTCCAAAGCCTTTTCTAGGTTATCCCTATCAATCTCACGTAGTCTCTCAGCAGCCTCCTGTTGAGAGATTTTCCATAGCTCATTGTAAATGGCATACAAGAAATGCTTCTGACGTGGCTTCTGGGGACCTAACAAAAAATCCCTAAGATCCATGTCATCTGAGAAAAGGGATAAGTGTTGTTTCACTTGGGACAGTGTCGCAGTCTTTAGCCAATCTAGGCATAACTTCCCAACACTTTAGGATGTCGCCACCCCCGAGTGTTCTGATTGTACATAGCGCTGATCAGGCCTATAGATACTAAACCCTTTGGTGGCTTGAATCTTGACTGACACCTATTTGTGTCGGTAGGCCAAACCAACCATCCCTTCCAATTGAGGTCTGATGATTTGTAAGAACCATTGTGTAGTATGGCATCTAACGTATCCCCACTATGTAGTTTGTAATTTTGCCAACCCTCAAAGTGTGTAAGCGAGGGAATCTGAGGTGTGTTCAAGTCCTTGATCTTGGCTAGCCCAAGACAAGAAGTCTGTTGCACTGTGTCATTCAGGAAAATCATTTGATGTGGTATGAGGCATGCTCTAAATAAGGCCTCAGTTCCCTGAACTTGCCATTCTTTAGTCTCCCAGACAGATTTTGTGTCTATAGTGTCCCTCCAAAAGTCGAAACCATGTACAGACAGCTGGGCAATAAAGGAAGCAGAATATATCAGCTTAGTGTTAGTGAGCATCTTTGCAGGTGTAGGTGCAAGCTTATAGTAATAAAAGGTCGAGTCTGAAGTGTTGAACCCAGGAAAATAAGCAAACGTCTGTGCAAATGTGGTTGAACTACCTTTCGGTTGTGTTGGGCAATGTTCCCATTGATGGTAAGTGAAAACATTATGTGGGATACTTACTTTGTGAAAAAAATGGTGACCACAGTGTTGGTAACAAAACATGGTGTCAAACTTAGATGTACCATCATACAATTCAATCAATCAGGGATTTGTAAGCGCGCTACTCACCCGTGAAGGTCTCAAGGCGCCGAGGGGGGGGGGGCTGCAGATCTGTTTAGCCGAAGAGCCAGGTCTTGAGGGTCTTCCTGAAGGTGTTCAGGAGGGGGCGCGTCTGATGTCTGCCGGTAGCTCGTTCCAGGTCTTGGCTGCAGTGTGAGAGAAGGATCTTCCGCCTGCTCTGGCTCTGTGGATGCGCGGGGTTTCGGCCAGTGCGAGGTTGGAAGATCGGAGGTTTCTTTTGGGTACATGGAAGTCGATTCTGTCATTGAGGTATTTGGGTCCGTTGTTGTGTAGGCATTTGTAGGCGTGAGTGAGGATTTTGAAAGTGATTCTTTTCTCCACGGGGAGCCAGTGGAGACTTCGTAGGTGTTGGCTGATGTGTTCATGTCGGGGGATGCCAAGGACGAGTCTGGCGGCGGTGTTCTGTATTGTCTGGAGTTTGCGGAGTAGGGACTTGTTGATGCCGGCGTAGAGTGCGTTTCCATAGTCCAGTCTGCTGGTGATCAGTGCGTGGGTGACTGTTTTCCTTGACTCAGGGGGGATCCACTTGAAGGTCTTGCGGAGGATGCGGAGGGTGTTGAAGCAGCTGGAGGTGACGGCGTTGACCTGTCGGTTCATGGTGAGTGATGATTCGAGTACGATGCCGAGGTTCTTGGCGTGGTCTGAGGGGGTAGGTGGGCTTCCGAGGGCGGTCGGCCACCAAGTGCTGTCCCATGCAGAAGGGGTGGTGACGAGGACTTCTGTCTTCTTGGCGTTGAGCTTCAGGCAGCAGTTGGTCATCCAGACTGCGACGTCTTGCATTCCTTTCTGGAAGTTGAGTTTGGCAGTGGTGGGGTCTTTGGTGAGAGAGAGGATGAGCTGGGTGTCGTCGGCGTAGGATATGATGTTGAGGCCATGTTGTCGGACGATGGCTGCGAGGGGGGCCATGTAGATGTTGAAGAGGGTGGGGCTCACTGATGAACCCTGTGGGACTCCGCAGGTGATTTTCGTGGGGTCGGAGAGGAAGGGTGGGAGTCTGATCCTTTGGCTTCTTCCGGTGAGGAATGATCGGATCCAGTCCAGGGCTGTTCCTTGTATACCTGCGTCGTGTAGTCTGGCAACTAGTATGCGGTGGGAGACGGTGTCGAAGGCCGCTGATAGGTCGAGTAGGACGAGGGCTGTGGAGTGGCCTTGGTCCAGGAGGGTGCGGATGTCGTCTGTGGCGGCGGGTAGGGCAGTCTCTGTGCTGTGGTTGCTTCGGAATCCGGATTGGGACGGGTCGAGGACGGCGTTCTCTTCAATAAATTGTGTCAGTTTCCTGTTGACTGTTTTCTCTGCAACTTTGGCTGCGAAGGGGAGGAGCGAGATGGACCGATATTTCTTGAGGTCGGTGGGGTCAGCTGTGGACTTCTTGAGCAGGGGTCTGACTTCTCCGCGCTTCCAGTCATCTGGGAAGGTGCCTGTTTTGAAGGTGGTGTTGATGGTGCGTTATAGTTTGGGTGCGATGGTGGCCGCGGCTCTGTGGTAGATGTGAGGGGGGCAGGGGTCGGTGGGGGCCCCCGAGTTGATGCTTTTCATGGTCGAGGCGGTGTCTTCGGCCGTGATCCGTGTCCAGTTGGAGATGGTGGGCTGGCTGGTGTTTCTGGGGGGCGGGGGCCGTCTGTGGCGCCTGGTGGATGGTCGATGAAGTTGTCGTAGAGATTTTTGATCTTGAGGTGGAAATAGGTTCCAAGCTTGTCGCAGAGGTCTTGGGATGGGGTGATGTCTGTGGCTTCGCTGCGTGGGTTGGTGAATTCCTGAATGACACTGAAAAGTTCCTTGGAGTTGGTGGGGTTGGCCAGGATTTTGTTGTGGATGAAGTTCCTCTTGGTGGCTCTGATCTGGTTGTGGTAGTCCGTCATGGCGTCCTTGTAGGTGGTGTGGTTTTCGGTTGTCTTGGTGTTTCTCCAGGCATCTGCAGGTGCGTCTGGCTTCTTGGAGAGTGGTGGTGAACCAGGCGGCTTTCCTGGGGCATTGTCTGTCGGGGTTGCGTAGCGGGGCGAGCTCAGCTGCGCAGTTGAAGATCAAGGTGTAGAGTTCTCTGGCTGCGTTGTTTGCGTCATTTGCGTTGGGTGCCCAGGTGTGGTTGTCTCGGGTGAGGGTGGAGTTAAGTTGCTCGTCGGTAACCTTGCTCCAGTTCCTTCGAGGTGGGCGTGGGGCTGGTTTGGGTGCCTTGGGTTTGTTGATGGCGAAGTGTACGCAGTGGTGGTCGGTCCATGGCGGCTGTGTTGTGTGGCTGAATTGGACGCTGTTTCCTGCCGCAAAGATCGGGTCGAGGGCGTGTCCTGCTCTGTGGGTCGGTGTGTTGACGAGTTGTTTAAGTCCGATGCTGGTGAGGTTGTCACGAAGGATAGTGGAGTTGGGGTCGCTGGGGTTGTCGAGGTGGAAGTTCAGGTCTCCAATGAGTATGTAGTTTGCTGAGGCGATGGTGTGGGGTGCGATGAAGTCGGTGATGGAGGTGGTGAAGGGTGTTCGGGGGCCGGGGGGTCTGTAGATGAGGGTTCCTCGGAGTGTGGCTTTGGGAGTGGTCTGGATCTGGAAGTGCAGGTGTTCGGCGGAGGGAAAGGTTTCGCTGGAGGTGGTGAGGCGGAGGGTGCTCTTGTGGGCGATGGCGAGGCCCCCTCCTGGGTGGTTGGGGCGGACTTTTCTCTGGACCTTGTATCTGTCTGGGATGGCGGTGCTGATGTCGGGGGCAGAGGATGTGTTGGTCCAGGTCTCTGTGAAGAAGGCGATGTCGGGCGAGAGAGAGTCGAGTAGGTTCCAGATTTCCATGGCGTGTGGGTGTACGGAGCGTACATTGAGGAGGATGCATTTTAGGGTGTCCCTGGTGCTGGCATCGGCGGTGTTGGAGGCTGGGGTGGCGGTGAGGGTCTGGCGGCAGTGGAGGCAGGAGAACTGGCCGTGGGTCGTGTTCGGCGAGGCCTGTTGGCATTCTCTAAGTCTTCCAGGGTTGAGTGCGAGGAGGGTGGTGGTGTCGTAGCGATGGGTAGTGGGAGTTCCAGGGTTCCTGGTGCTGGCCGCGGTCGGGTCGTGGATGGGCACAGACGGGCTTGCCTTTGGCGCACCAGCGGCGCGCCCGCCATTAAGTAGGGGAGGTGGGAGGGAGGAGAGGCTGGGAGGCGGGAGCGGGGGAATTCCGGGGGGGAATTTTGGGGCGGAGGGGCCGCAGGGGCAGCAGAGGCAAAAGGAACAGGCAGGCACGAGAAAATAAAAACAGTGGTGGAATTAGAGCAAGACACAGATGGGCACAATAACAGTGGCACAACAGGGAAAAATTAAGAAAAAAACGGCTGCGAAAGGTTACGGTGGTTGCAGGCAGTCTGGTCCCAGTTGGAGCGGGCAGCAGGCGCAGGAGCGGGCAGCAGCCTCGAACCTCCCAAGGAGGAGGTCGGAGTCTGGAGGCAAGAGACGGCACAGCGGAGCTGCAGGGAGAGAGTGGACCTAGACCGAGGGTCTTACAATTCATCATTTGAAAATGCTGCAGATTGTTCTAAATCAGATAGCATAGAATGCACAGTTTCAATGTCCCAATCATCAGAGAGAGTACTAGAGGTGATGGTATCATTAAGAGAAATTTTGAATAAATGTGGTATTATTAATAATTTAGTAGGACCATACACATGATAAGAAACTCTGTCCCATACTATTCTTTCAGGAACTGGAACTGCTGTAATGTTCACTAAGGACAGGTCCCTCTGTTGATGGTGTGAGGATGCATGCGGTTTTCAGAACCAAGTTCACATGTTGTACTGTGGAGAGTTCTGGGAGGTAATGTCCATTCAGGAGCAAGAAGAAGACAGTCACTATACCAATCCAAAGGACCAGGAACAGTAGACCAATTGCAATCCAGAGCTGTAGTCAGGGAAAAACAAAGTAAGTATTTTTCAGCCAAAGGTAGATATCACAAATTTGTTGTTTGTGGGAAACAGGCGGTGGCAGTAACTTGGGTTCACTTGGATCCAATGAGAAATTGTCAAAATCGATGAAGTAGCCAGACGCAGTCGATCTATCTTTGGTAGCTCAGCAAGTTTTGTGGAACCGGCAGATGTCTCAGTTTGAGACATATTCACATAGACGTCCGTGTTAGGCCGAATTGAGATCTGTGTTTCATTTGTAGTCTGATGTTGTTCATTTACAACAGTTAAAAGTTGCATTCCATTGTTGGTAAGTCCTTCACTTGGCAAAGTGAAGTTTTCAAAAGTTATTAACCTTTCCATCTGAACTTCCTGTATGGTAGTGAGAGGAGATCTGTTGCTACCCAGGAGCCCACAGGGCCTACTGTTGAGTATCAGCCACATAGTGTGGTTTGATCAGATCAATTGAGACGAATCGCTTGCCTTTGCAGCTGGCAAGAGGCAGAAGAAGTACTGTTCTAGTTCCTTCAACAGCCAGGACAGGTACAGGCGCTCTGTAGGATGGCATAAATTATTTTTTGTCCACAATCTTTTCTCTGACTAGGTCCCGAATCTTCGGGACCCAGGCAGGTCTTGCTGGAACAGCTTTCACTTCTACATTGGCAGTGCGCTTTACTTAGATGTTGCTTTGTAATGCCCAGAATTCATCGAGTTCCTGTTAAACAGCCAAACGATCATTATTGTCAAATGGGTTTTCATCCGCCACTGTGCTGCCACAGTTGAGGTCTGGTACCCACATTCTTATCCCAAACAGGACTTCTTATGGAGTACGGCCCCCCCCAGGGAACTTCTTGGCATGTTAAGTGCCCTCTGGGCCCCATACAGGTGATTGACCCAACTGCCACCCGAGCCTAATACCTTTGCTGTTAAGGATTGCTTTAAGTCCCGGTTCTTCCTCTCCACAATCAAATTTCCCTCGGGATGATACGGGGAGCAGTACAGCAATGCTACACCCAAACTTCCCATGGTTTCTTTGTAAGCCTGTGAGCTAAACGCAGGACCACGGTTGGAATGTATTGTGCCAATTGCGTATGTCTCTATGAAGACTCGCAAATTCTTTATAACAGTTCGGGCATCAGCCGAGCGCAGAGTGTAGGGGGCTGCAGTGGTCCAAATAGACACATGCGAGAGGTCTTTCTGATATCAGTAGTAATGTTTGTGGTGGACATGCTACAGTGGAACCCTTCATCTGCTGACAGATGTGGCACTTGAGGACAAAGCCCTTGGTCTGTTTGGTAAGACCTGGCCACTAATAGCGCTGCTTTAGTAGTGAAACAGTCACAGCGATACCTGCGTGTGCTGAACCCAGACCCTTGTGTGCAGCTAGAATTAATCCTAATCTGCGATCCATGTTTGGTATTACTCTATCCCCCACTCCTGGAATTTGAGCATATGGAATGTTTTGCTCATCTAACTTGTAGGAGTACTTGAGTGGAAAACCTTTTGGCAAGGCTGAGCTGCTGCGCATAGCATTCACAACTATCATCTGTCCGTCTATCCTCATGCTAGAATGAGTTATTGCGGCGACGGCAGCAGTTCGCACTGTCGCCTTGGTGGCTTCATCAGCCTATGAATTCCCTTCAACGTGCATGGCAACACGCTGATGACTCAATGTGTGAATTACATGAGCCCATGGCAAGCATTTTTTCAGCTTTGCCACCTGTTCCCAAAGGAACTTGTGCTTTATTGTGCAACCTTTGGAATCTCTAAACCCATTCTGGCCCCAATAGTGAAGATATTCATTGTATGACTGGACACAATAAAACGCATCGCACACAATGAGTGTGGGGAATTCCCGATCCGTATTTTTTAGTGGACAGTTTACAAGAAAGCACAATAAATTGCAATGAACAGGGAAAAAGGGGAGCAGGGAGGCAAAGGACCAGGAGATATTGATTGAGGAATTATTTTTTCCATATATTTATTTATATGATCAAATTAACAATTACAAAAGCACTGTTACATTAAATGTCATGTAACCTGTACTACGCTGTGCACAAGTGCTCGTGAGAAGGTGAACGGCGCTAGTAACACGTGAAGGGGTATATACAGCGGGGAAAAAAGGCGCAAAAACAAACAAAAAATATATATAGTATACTCTTAGTGGTGCCCATACATTTGATACATTAAGAACAGAGTAAGTTTCTTGGGCAATCACGAGGGAGGCGCCATGAATTAAGCTGTAGAAGTCAAAGGCGTTTCGGCCTTTATACAGTTTTAGGCCATCATCAGGACCAGGTTGCAAATATTTGGAGGCAACAGTGCTGTGGTGTCTGAACAATCAAGACACCATATGGATGGCACTGTGATAATGCAGGAGCAGTTTGCGACCATGGGAGGCGGGGAGAAGGAGAAGAAGGCGCCTTTATTGTGCTTTCTTGTAAATTGTCTACTAAACAAAACCCTTTGAGACACTTTTGTATGCTATGCATTATTTACCCTGGTCTCTAATGGGTTTACGGGTATCCTCCTGTAGTTTGTTACTGCATCCGTATTTTTAGTGCCAGTATCAGGACTTTCAGTTCTACCAGCTTTGCCGTGCAATCTCCTAGAGACTGCTTCTGTGTATTGTTAGGATGGAATTTGCCGTCCCGCATACGTCCCTTCCCTTCACAATCGCACATGCTGCGCTGTATTGCTGTTTACTTCCTACGGAAGGCTGGGCAGATCCGTCTGTAAATTATGTATTCATACTGATATAGAGGCATTATTTCACTCGGGAGAGGATATTCTTGTTCTTACTGCAGGAAAGCTTGTGTTTTTAATGTAGAATCAAATTTGTAGTCTACATCTGTTGCAGTGAGAGAATTAACCAATTGTATCCATCGCGGATGCAGTGCTTTTGCATTTGGAATGCTTGCTTTGGGAACAGCCTTCAAGGTTGGTACTGGAGTCACGACAATTATGCGTTTCCACTGTGCTAGTGCTCTTTCTCTCACTACTAGAATCCTAACAGAGGTTCAAATTAAATATTTTAAGTAGTGGAAGATACAGATTAACCCAACCAAAGAATTGGTAAATTAAACAGAAGAAAAGAGAAGAAGAAAAGAGTAAAGGAATACGACATAGTTTCATGAAAGATTTTTTCAAAACATATAAATAAACAGTATAACAAAAATACCTAGAAACATTTAAGACAAGTGATGCCCCTTCACAAATTCGATTATTGTGTAAATGTAGAAAATGTATTAGAACAATTAAGAATAATGGCAACAATAAGACAATAATGGGGCTCAACAAGTTACACAAACAACCATAATGACAATACATAAAAAGTGGCTGAGGAAAAATATACATATATGTAGTTTGAACAGGACAAAAACAACACATAGCAAAGATGCATCCTCTTCAATTAGGGCCACATGTAGGCGTCGACGGCGTTTCGACCATATTAGAATTAGATGGTCATCATCAGGACAAAACAACAATGAATACCAGAGCGTCCAGTTGGAAATTCGATAAAAATCTATACATGGTAAATCCACAGCATAGAAGTAAATGGGTTCCAATAGCTCCAAGTCAAGATGCTCCAAAACAGAAATATAGAAGCACCCTATCCACTATAGTTTGTGGCGTTTTGGGGACTTATATATATATCAATCCAAAGATCATAATATGGCAACACCAAATGACCAATTGTTTTAAGGAGCTAGTCCTCGAATCAAACCAGGATGCTCAATCTTCAGGCAGAACAGTGAAAAGGGGAGCCACAATGTTAATTAAAGGTCGCACCCAGCGAGCCCAACTGCCCCTGCTAAGAGCTAGTCAGTCAAACAGCATGCCGATCTGGTCACATTCCAAACGGGAAGCCGTTTGTACTGCTGTCAGTATTTTTTCCGTGGATGCAAAACACATCAGCGTTTGTGTACAAATGGGATTTGTATGCTATGGGTACCGTTTCGCCTTCAATGAAGGTGAGGTAGGTGAACCCTGATTGACCAGCGACTATATGGATCACCAAATTTGTGGTATTTACATGGGTGTGTAAGTGTTTGGTAGCTATCACGCCAGCGGACCGGAGAATTTCTGTTTTTTCCTGTGTCTACTGCTGAACTGAAAAATCAGGTCTAATTAGGTCATAGAAAGGTTTAACCCTTTCTACGTAATCCAAAATGTATGTTCTGCCAACATTTAGGAATCCTAAAATGGATTCTAAACCTTTTAGAGTCTTTGGAGGTTGGAGCAGCGCACATTTTTCTAAAAAATTATCTGCCCGGCTTTTCCCATCGCTTGATAGTTCATATCCCAAAAATAGGACATTGAGGTGGGCAATTTTTGATTTGTGAAAGCTACATTTGTAGCCCACAGTGGTGAACCCAAAAATGATGTTGTTCACCCTGTTCAAGTGTTCCAATAGCTCATTGTCCGTCAGATAAATATCATCTACGTAGGACAATGCCTCCTCATTGCAATTTTGAAGTAACTTTGTTACTCTTGCTGAGAACAACACGGGGCTATTCTTATTACCCTTGGGGCAGTCTACAGAATTGGCTTTGAGAGCAAAGGGCAGAGAATGTTGTCAAATGTCTGCTTCTAGGCACTATATTCTGGCATAAGAATCCATTTGATATATCTAGTGTTGTTTTGTATTTCTTCCTCACAAAGTTATTCATTAATGCGTCACTGTGTGCATTTTGTACTGTAAATGTTCATGTGCATGTGTTCAGATGCCTGTTGTCTAAAACTAGACAGTATGAATTGTCGGGTTTCATTACGGGAAACAAAGGATTATTCATGGAAGAGGTGTAATTTTCAATCACACCTTGGTATTCAAGTTGATCTAAGATCTCCCTGACTTGTTTCTTTGCATCATGTTTTATTGGATACTGCCTCTATGGAGTAGGAGTAGATTCTAATGGGATTTCATAGTGAGGTGACTCAGCATCCCACCTTACATGATTGCGGTAAAGTGCGGGAGCTAGCCCTAATGCTCACTCCTGCGAGTATGAATGTTTTAGTGACTCTGAGAAAGCCGGTAAAATGACATCTTCCCCCTTAGGGCACTCCATAACAAACTCAGGCGGCCAATCTTTTTCAGCCAAAAGGATATCGTATCCATATGTCAGGTTCTCCCAAAAGAAACCTTTCACTTTCTTGGGTATGTCCCCCCTCCATTTGGAGCGTAATTTCGTATAAACGATGTGGGACACTTACCCTTGTGTCCGGTGTCTCCACCTTGATATGTTCATTCAACGCTGCTGTCACCAGAAATTCCATCAGGTTCTGGTGAGCTATTGTTACTTCTGCTGTGTTGTCTAGCATCATCAGAGCCCATTCCCCGTTCAGTAGTGGAGTCCTCAGTAGCCTGGGAATTTCTTATTTTAAGGACTGCTACCTTCTTCTTTTTAAATTGAGGTTTAGTTTTGGATTTATTTTCTTGTTTGATAATGTAGTCTGAAGTGCGATGTGTGTCTCTTGGCTTGACTCGCTCTTCTGATCTGTGTTCTGATCGTCCTTCCCTCTCCGAGTTTTTGATGAACCCTGAAAGGAACGAGAGGAACGTGTATCAGTATCCTGATACCTGTCAGGTTTTTCAATATTATCACGGTTCCTAAGATTGTATTTTCTATCAGGGTGCTCCTGTTGAGGAGACCCACCCTGTGATTGTGATGCGTTCTGCTCATTATTTTTTTATTGTTTATTATCCCATTTCTTTTTCGAAGAATCTGGTGCTTGCTTAGGTAGTTCTAGCTCCTGTTGTGCAGGAGTGACTTCCCTCAGGCGTTGGCTTATAGCCACCGCTGCTGCCCCCCCTTTTATGTTACCTAACATAATTGTCGATACCTGGGCAAAATTGCCTATCAATTTGATCCCCCAAGTCCAGGGCAGGTTCTGCCCCGAAATCATTCTGTATTTGTTTCAATACATCTGGTATAACTGCTATTGAGAGGGTAACATGAGTTCTGGTATAAACTGCAGCGAAAACTATACCCCAAGTGGTACAATCCTCTATTGGAGAGCTATTCCCACTTGGCTAGCAAATTGTTAGTATTCTGTGTTTTTCCTGTGGGCCTGTATGGGGAAATAATGCTTCAAGCTGTGCTATTTTCTGTGCTATCCAGAACGGCATTTGCTCCCGTTTGGTGGGCATTTTTCCCATAGAAATTCACACCAACTGTGTAAGGTTTCTGTATAGTTTTACTACATCTCTGTAAAGTGTACGTAATTCTGCTGCTTGCAATGTATCAATCTCTGGATGTGGTGTGTAAGCAGCCAGGACCGACCAGGTCACTCCTTCTCTGCTGAGCGGACCGAGTCTGACATTTTCTGTGGTGTAGGATAGGGCGCATTTAAACCAATTAATATGTTATTGGTAGGTTAACGGGACTTCTACGTCCACGTATGGAAAGTATTCTTCAGGTGTCTCATCTTCTATGTAAGTGTGAAACAAATGTGTGCGTGCATCTGCAGGCAGGAATTTGACCCAAGAATAGAATACCTCTGTTCAGAATGCCTTGTGCGCCTCAATCACAAAGGTAACACTACCACCCATTGCCGGGAGGTCGTATTCCACTAATTCCATAGTAACTGCATGTCTGCAATTTTCTGTAATGTTAAGAGCACCTTCATGCTCTTCTTCCCCTGTAATCGCAGCACTGTCTCCAGTGTTAGACATTTTAAGAGGAAGTGTAAATGAATAGAGATAAAGTTTTGCACAATATGGGGAACTATAATCCTTCAAGCTTGAACAAACCTACAGGCAATACATAGGATATACCTACTCGGCTGCGTCGGATTTCCCTTCTCACTCCAGACGTCTCTGATTAACTGTGAGTAGGGGTCTCTGAGAAAGCACGACTGAACTACTCAGATTTGACTGTTAAATAAAAACCAAACCAACGTTGGCAGCGCCATGTCATGTAGTTCCTAAAAATACATAGGATTTGCGCATTTGTTGGACAACATAAACTAAGGGCTTGATGCCAAGACTGGTTCCGGGCACCTCCAAAGGATATGTCAGCCTAGAGACCAGTTAGCTCACAGTGCCACCATAAGCCACATAACCTTACCAAGGAGTGAATAGTTTCTGGCAACCATCAAACATGACAACCCTTGACCCTTCAGGGATCGTGGAAACAGTACAGTACTTTTTGCTCAGTCAATCATGCTCACTTAGTCTCAGAGAGATACACAGAATAAACGTTGGGGACATTTTCAAAAGCATTTAGTGAACCAGCATCATTCTAGTATAAAACATGTTTGCTGCGACAATCATTAGACAGAAACAAATGTAAAAGATTACAAGCACCAACAGAGTAAATAGAAGGTAGAATTCTACCATGGTGCTAAAACAGTGAATATAAGCAGGCATATAAACATGTCAGTAATCAAGTGTACTCCTACGATGCGGACCCTACCTAAGTGTACCTAGAATGTATGTAGGTGTAAAGCCAAGAATCCCCTTGGAAAGAGAAACCCCATTACCTGATGCGAGAGAATGAAGGACCCCGTCTTGGTCTCGAGTTGGACACCCCGCAAGGGATGTCAGATCACTGTGTGTTGAAGCTTCAGCAGGCTGGGACCTCAGTGTCTTGTGTCAGCGTGGAAGCGTCTCCTCCGCTTATCTAGTGAAGGTATGGTTCTTTTATACCATAAAGATAGCCTTGGGGTTCCTACCACAATCGATATTTTGTGAGTACGATTATGTAAATGAGCCTAAATCAATACTTGCAATTATGCAAAGTAGTTCTGTCGCCCTAGGATGAAGATGACCATGACCTTTATACAGAGTATGTTAATCCTGTTATGTATGTCATGTGCAGGGGACTTTTCTAAGAATCCTCATGCATAATAAATGAGGCTAGTTTCAAGGAAACCAATGGACATTTATTCAGCACATAACTGGGTAAAAGGTCCGTGCTAGAACAGTTATGCAGAGCAAGGTAGGACAAATGTAGGTGAAAGGTTGTTTTGCTTCTTAGGCCTAGGTTGGGGTACATAACAGGATCCATTGGGGACAACACACCTGGTCATCTGGATGACAATGAGGATCTTGGTCCATCAGCTTAATCTGGACCGATGACTTCAGTGAGTCTCACTGGGCCCACACCGACACCTCCCACCCCAGCTGTAGTACCTCTGCTAACCAAAACCTCCACTTCCTGTGATCCTACCACTGTAACACCAATAGTATGCCCCCCAGTCCTGGGTAATGTTGAGACCACAGCACCACCAGCTCACCCAGGACCCAGTTGAATGGGGCACACTAGTCCAAGGGCACAGGGTAGTGGGGATAGGGGCTGTGGGAGGGATTCTGTGAGCCAGCATAGTGAAGCCACAGGAGTCACTCTCACCCAGACCACCGCCAAGTCTTGGGAGCCTATCATAAGTCCAAGACATAATGAGCCAGGTACTCACTGAGCTCCGGGAGATGAAGCAGTTGCAGAGGGAGCTCAATTATCAGATGGAGTCTCAGAACTCCAGTATGGGCTCCCTGACTGGGGTGCTGCCGGACATTTACACCCATATGTGCAGGGCTTTCCCAGCACCATCTACCCCTTCCTGTGGTCCTACAAACATCTGGCCAATCTACATCTGGCACAGGAAGGGAGGCCATGCCACAGGAAGAACCACCTACAGCCACCTCAGGCCCTGCAACTGTAGATCCACCCTTCACCTGCAGGAGGGGACGGTCACCCAGATTATCAGGAGGTGAGGACGGCAAGACCTCTACCACCACAAGCAAACCCCAGTCCTAATTTCCTCCAATGTGCGACTACCATTCACTATATGGACTATTTGTGGACACATTTAGCTTTCTGATGCCAGCAATATTTTGGACATTGGACTCCAAATAATTTTGGCTCTCCAACTACGGTTTCATTCACCATGACTGACTTCTTCACTTTTTGGTTTGCTTTTTCATTTTCATCCTGTTTAATTTCTTCACATTTAGTTCAATAAATTCACAACTCAAAAACTCAGAGACTGGTGTCTATCAATGCATTTGTTCCTTCCATCATAACTTTACAATGACAAAAATAAAATGTTTGTGCAGACATAGATAATTAGCAAGTAGGTAATGTTTTTCTCAAGTTCCCAACCATGACTCCCAAAAACATATACCATTAAATCATCTATTAGTATGCTTATACCATCTGACCAATAATTGTCTGTCAACATTTTCACTAACATAACAATCCATATGTGGCACTAATATTCAGCGCCAGTTTTCACATTGCCAGTTCCAGACTTTGTCAACATGGAAGAAGGGGATATATCCAAAATAATCAGATTGAATAGGCAAATTAAATCAACTCATGTCATCAGCTGGAGCCAGATCTTCTGGCTCACACAAGGAGTCCCACATCAATAACACCAATAAACAAAAACATGGCAGTCCTACATTTTATGGACACCGGATCATTCCAATCCACTTTTCCAGTATCTGGTGGAATGAGGATTTTATGAAGGGAGATTAGCATGATTTGGCTCCATTACCACATGTGATTTCAGCTAATGATGTCACACATATTGCCTTAGTGCCAACACGTGACAGAGAACAAGTCCAATGTAATCTTCCAATCTTCTATTCAGTCACAGTGCAAGTTGCCTTGGTACAAGACTTGTACACCCAAAGTCTGTGTCTGTCATTCCTAGGATCAACCCATGTTCCCTTTGTACTTCAAAACAGCACCATATACCTACAAATGTCACAACTTTGAAATGTTCAAATGAAGATGACATGGTGAAGGAACCTAAAACAGATCAAAACAAAAAGATTACCAATCAAACATAACATAATAGACACATTACGAAGTCAACTTTTGGATGACAGTTTCACGAAACAATCAGAGATAAACAATGTCACTGAACACAGTAGTCAATGTGTTTAAACTTTGATCAACAAACACCTTTTGCCTGAATTTCCCTGAACTTGTCCTTCCTAACAAATTACCATCACATACTTTTCTCATCATCACATCAATAGTTGATTTAATGGTGAAAGTGATAACATGCAGAGATATACTTACACTCATGAGAAGAAGTTGTCAATGACATCTTAACGTAAGTCAACTCCTTCCTCTTCACCACTATCATCTTCATTTGGCATTTCAGGATTCTCACCTGGTGGCTCGTCATGGTCTCCATCCTGTGCGATGTAAGGGATGTTCTGTCGCAGGCCGATGCTGTGGAGCATGCAGCAGGCCATGGTGATTATCCACACCTTACCAAGTGAGTAGAGGAGTGCCCCACCAGTTTTGTCCAGACAAAGAAATCTTGCCTTTAGGAGCCGAAAGCATGCTCCACTGGCTGCAGTTTTCTTCCATGGGCCTCATTGAAGCGGACTTTCCTGGCATTGTTGGATTCTTCAGTGGTGCCAACAACCATGGTCAGTTGGGATACGTTGAGTCCCCATAGATGGAAGACAAAAAAGAACCAGAAAATGTAACACATTTTCAGATTATTCAACTGGAAATTCCCCAAACAATATTATGAAAGATTGTACTGCCCATTAATACAGGTCCAAGTTGTGAGATTTGCAGGGTTTTTGAGCAGTTCTGTAGTACAAAGGAATCGTGGGCAGAGCTGGGATAACGGGCACAGATGCTTGTGATGTGCAAATCCGGTAAGCAGACTACTTGCATATTGATTGAATGGAAGTGTTTCCCATTCTAGTACACCTGTTCTCTGGCGTGTGGTGGCACTAAGGCAATATGTATGCAATCAATTGCTCCAATTACATGTGGTAGGTGACTCAAACCGTAAAAGTCCCCCTTCACATTTGCTAAATCCTGCTGCTGTGGAAACTGGCTGAAGCTGTTGTTGTGTCTCGTCATTGAAGATATAACTTCTTGTAGCACACCACTGAAACTTGGCTGTGACATTCCACCAGATACTGCCACAGTGTATTCGAAGGATCCTGTGGCCACAAAAAGAAGTATTGCCATGAGTTTGGCAATTGGTGTAATAGATGTGGGATTTCTGTTGTGAGTCTGAAGATCTGGAACCAGCTGATGTCATAAATCCATCATAGTTTGCTTATTCAATTTGACCTTCTTGATTGTATCCCTTTCTTCCATGGTGGCAAGGTCTGGAAATGGGAGATACACCTGAGGCTGTCGTTTCCTATCTCTCCCATGGTTCATATGTTTGCACTAGTAAAACATTTGAAAAATGTGTAAATAATACATTATAAATGTATTATTTACACATTTTTTTTTTTTTACATTTCCTCCATAAATACTGTCAACTGAGGTGTAAACAACACCACGCTAATATAGCTTTCCAGCACAGTAACACACTACAAATAAATGTTTACTTTTAAAAGAATGAGTGTCCATCGAAGAGAGAATATGCTAACAAACTAGCCCCCAATTTGAGTGGTAGTGATGCACTTAACAGTCACAAACACGCTATTTTGAACTTCTAAAATGGTGGGTGCCTGATCTCACCGATAGGACATTTGGAATCAGACGGGCGTGGAGGAAGTTGACCACATAGTGGGCGGTAAACTTCACGATGGATACAGCCATAGGTTAACGTTGGTGAAAGTAACGTACGAAGGCCAATGGCTGTGTCCGTCTACGCTGGTGATCGCATGTGTTGCGTACATGTAATTGGCGGTTGGAAAAAGAGCTCACATGCCTCCTAACCCTGCTGTCATCAAGACCTCCTCCACTTTTGCTGCTGTTTGTCCCCTCTGGGAGCAACGAGGCCAGGTCGAGCAGGTGAGAGGGCCCCTGCCTTCTCGCCAGGGGATCTGGAGTTGCTGGCACAGGGAGGACCTCTCCCTGAATAGCCAGCTCTATGGCTCTCCAGAGGAACCGGAAAATGTCTGAAATGTATACGGCAATCTGTCTAACTGTTTTACTTTCCATTAACACAGGCTACAATGTCCCTTTGAGTTCCTGAGTGAAGTGTAGTTAGTGATATGAAGATGTGAAGTGACATATATTTTTTTCCATACAGAGGGCAATGATGGGGCTTTCTAAGCACTTTACAATGTTAATAAACAACAACCTTAGTATGTGTTGTGTGTTTAAAGCCCTAGATTCTAATTAGTGTGTATGTAGAGATATATCTATGTATATGTTTGCATTACATGTGCTGCATTGAAAACTCACATCATGGAAATTAGAAAACACTTTATTTACTCTTTAAAACTGTACATAAAAATGTTTTCTGTACAAACCAAATGAAAATGATGTTAGCTATGTGTATTGTCCCACAAATCACTCAGCCTAGACCAGGGCTCTCCAAACAGTAGTATTGGAGCTACCAGTAGCATGTAAAAGTTACATGCATGTAAATGTTAAGGAAAGGCTGTGTTCATGTGACATCATGATCAACAGGCTACAGATAACCAGCCCTGACAATGAGCAGTGCTCAGTCAGAATAATGGGCCAGGCTGGGGCTGAGTCACAGGGTCAAACAACTGAAGCACTGAGGTATATCTGTCATAAACATATATCCTTGCCAGGTCAGATTTTGAGGTGTGCTAAAAATATGCCCCTGAATGCTTTAAATGGACGACAGTTGAAAGGGAGCATTGCCTAACTTCTTGAGCTAGCACTTCATTTAATTTTAGTCCCATTTCAAAGTGTGTCATGTCCAAACTGCAGGCCCCTTACTCACAGTGGCCACTATTCACTGTGCCATATGTATTGTTGTTTAGCCTTCAGTAGTTCACAATCTTTTGCACTAATCAGGAGTAGGTCACATCACTGAAAATGTAAGAATCCCCTAGCCTAGATGATGTCACAGGCCTGGATTTGTGTGTTTAGGTTATTACATGGGAGGAGGGTAGTCAGCAGGTCACTAACAAAGTGTGTATGAAGATATTGGTTTTGGTCAGCAAGGGAAAATGCTCATGTTCTATGCTAACTTATGAGTCATGCTAGTGATAGATGTAGGAAAATGCTGTTACATCAATACAGACAAACAAAAAGTCACAAAACCATAGTTTTTTCTTTAATTTCTTGTATCCATACAGGTCAACGCACATCAGAAGTGGACATTTGGAAGGCCATCTCCAGGAAGGTGCGGACCCTGGTGGTCTACAAGCTGTGCAGCGTCCATTGCCGCAAGAGGTATGAGGACCTACGACCCTGGTCCAGATGGTCAACCGAAGTCCAGCTCGGGCAGTCTTCCCAATGTGGGATGCTCGTGCGCCACACCCTGACCCCATCTAATGGCCCATATTTTTTCAGTGGCCTATCCGGAGCTTGATGGGCAGCTGAGCCCCCAATAGCAGCAACAAGGGGATAAGCTCTTATCAGAGTTTCACATGTTTCGTGACTAATTTTTTGTTAAAGCCAGGATTTTTCCCATCAACATTAAGGATGACCCATGTCCAAAGCACAAGAAGAGTTCTTAAAGTTATAGGTTTTGCACAATGTGTATGATGATGTGTTTTGTCTATTAATTTGTTGGAAAGGATCCCAACTGATTTCTGTTAACAACCAAAGGACTGTTCTGAGCAGACACATGGCTGTCTAAACTCCACATATACATCAGGTTCTTTGATGTCATGAAGGACAGTTGTACTAAAGGCCAATAGTCTTTTTTGTGTAAGGTGTGATGCTCCTTCACCATTGTGGATGATGTAATGGTAGCCCTATTACATGTGACATAGCATACTAGGCACTCATGATACAGTGGATGTACCAAACGTCACGTTGGTAAGTTGGGATTCTACACAAACAAGAGTGAGCATGTGATCCAAAATGACTAGTGACATCAGAATTAATGGCTACGTTTTGGAATCAAAACCTATCCATACTGTCTTTAGCATCAGAAATATTGTTTTATACATGTTAAAAGTGACAGATTAGCATGATGTCTTACTCCTTCACAAATGTGTGTGTAAGTCAGTCTGTCTTTGGACAAAGATTTGTGATAGGCATACAAGTTTTGTTGAAACACACACAGGAATGTGTACACATTGGTGACAGAGTAACACATACCCAAAACCATATCTCAATGTCCTTTGTCATGTCCAGATTATAAGTCAAGGATGGAGAAAAATGGGAAATGTAAATGGATTTTGGAAAATGGAATGTTCCATCACATATATGTAGGAGTATCCCATCAGGAAAACTCAGAATCAGGCCAAACTCATGACTCATTAGGCAAATGTTGAAATGCATCATAGTGTAATATGTTGCATATTGTGATTTACATTTGAATCTCTGAAGTAATTATTATAAATGAACCATTTTATGCAATGATTACTGTGATGTTCTGCAACGTTTTCACTACAGTGAAAGTCAGCCTATTAAGTGAAACAATATCACAAAGATACTACAAACTTCAAATAACTAGACAAATTTAGGAGTCAAATGTGAAAATGTTTTTGCTCTGTACTGAAGTGTATTAGGAATTTTATTTATTTGCAAAGTTTTATATAGCGCTGGCTAGACCCGGAGGTATCAGAGCGCTTTACATGAGGATCAGCAAGTTACAGGTTACATACATTACAAAGCCAAGTATAGACATAGGAGAAAAACATGAGATTACACAATAATATGAATTATTAGCGCGTACACACGTCTTATGGGGAGTGAAAGGTAAAGGGGAAAGGTAAAACAGGGGTAAGGAATGTGTCAAGTGCTATATATTTACTTATGCTGTAGAAGCCATTTGTCAATCCACCCAAATATTTGTTTCTGACGGTCTTCAATAGCATAGGTATCTACATAGCATGTGATATATTGCTAAGCTACTTCAGTACAGAATTCATTTATAATTTTTGACATTCGAGATATACTTTAGTGACCTCAAGGAAGTGTCACCATTTTGAAATGCCCAAAAACAGGTAACCTGCTTTCAGTTTATGCTAATATTGGTACAACATTACTACAAAGAGAACCAGCACTTTATTTGCAAATCGATTTAAATGAAAGGCGGATATTTTTGCTGACTAGGCTGTGGTTAAAAACAATACACTACCTAGTTGCTTTCCCCATGCAAGGCTCATGGTTTGCTTCATTTCCAGCATGCCCCTGCGATAGTCGTTCATGCCAAAGCACTATGCACTTTATTTTATTTTGCAGTTTTTATACCCCGCAGAGGAAATGGCTTATTCGCCCACTTTTACTTGCTGTCAGGATTAGAAACCACAAATAGGCATTCAAATATTTACTCTCCCTAGAAACAACTGAAATTATATATTGTCTTTTAAACTATCTTTTTATTACTTTTAAGTTTAAGATTCGTAGCAAATATTAACTACTGACTATAATGTATAATTATTGTTTATGTGGACCTGTTGGTTTTTTCTTGTTTTTTAAATGAAAATATGTATGTGCAAACTTTTATGCCTCTTTTAAAAGTCGAATAAAGTATTTCCTGACCTTACCTGGTACAACTTTGCAGTATTTGTTGACATACATTTATTCAGATTTTACTTATTGAGAATGTAAAGTATGCAGATGTTAAGGCCTTGGAAACACACTGTGCAAAGTTATTTTTGATTGATATCCTTTTTGGTGACATCAGTTCACTATTCTAAAATACAAAGGCCAACCTTTCAGAGGTGTGAAACAGTTCCTGGAGAGACATAATAAAGGATAAGAGACAAGGTCATACATGATAGAGCTATCATGGGGAATGACATAACTGTGACCAAATGTTTTCTGAAAATGTTTTGTACATGCATGAGCTTATGCTAATGTAGAACCAAAGTGTTAGATCCTTGAAGCAGGTGAAATCTGAAAATGTGGAAACTGTTTTGTGATCAAAGGTCATGATCAGTTCTGTTTACACCAATTCAATAAAACTATTGTATATGTCATTTCAGCATCATCCAGAGCATGTGAAGGAGAAGTAGCTAACGTTGGCAGGGAAGCAACTGGCCACTGTGGTTTGGGTGCAGGCACCACCGACACAGAAAGACCCAGTGGCATGTTGGGTGAGAGGAGTGCAACAGAGGTGGCTAGCTCCTCAACATCTTCTCGGGAGGGTCTTCAGCGAGCACTCCCTAGTGGTGGCAGATCTGACAGGAAGTCTGCCAACTGCATCCTTGTCCGCCGCCCAGTGTACCATCTTCACCCTCCCACTTGTTCCCCCCCAGTTGACCAATCCTGCCCCTCTTAAGATGGTATATAGCAAGCAACAATGTCTCAACAGGTATTATTAAAGGACAATTTTCTTTAAAGAAAGCATGCACAAAAAAGTGGCAAAAGGAGGAGACAAAGTGAAATTAATAGTTATGGCAAATAAATGCAAGAAATGGTCTGTATTTAAACAGAAATAACAAGAAAAAAAAACGACAGCACTCTGTTACATTGAATGTACATGTAACCTGAACAGACTTGTGCACATTTGTGCTTGTGAAAAATAAAGTGAACGGCGCAAGTGATAAGTGAGAAATATACAGCGATAAAACGGCACAAGAAAAAACACAAACAAGATTGTCAATATATACAAGGGACTTTTGGTGATTCCAATACATTAGTGCATAGTTAAGAAGGAAGGTAATTTTGGTTGAACCACGAAAGTAGTGCCAAAAGTTGCGCTGAGGGGTCGACAGCGTTTCGACCGGTACAGAATTCAGGTCATCTTCAGGACCAGGTTACACATTGAAAGAAGTGCTGCGTTTCAACCGGAGACAGAGGTCCGGCGGGGCCAAGTCAAAAGATCACGAGGGGCTGGGTGGCAGAATAACACCGACTGAGGCGGTAAACTCAATTGCTTAAGTAAGCTTGGAAACAGTAGGGGGCATGACCAGTAGTGTGCGTGACCCTAATCTGTGGCTTGAACGGGGAAAAAACTATTTGAATCCACGATCAGGGGCAGGGGTTGCCGGTGTCGTCAGGATCAGCGATTCCACCCCTACCAAACGCAAGAGCACACCTCTCAAAACCACCCCTCCCAAACCCGAGGGCACCCCTCCCAAACCCAGCCCCCCCATGTAAGATCTTAGAGGTGCCTGCTGTGGCCACTAGATGCCCCTTCCTGAGGGGGGTCCCCTTGGCAGTGTATGTGGAGGCAAGCTTTTTACCACTGCACAACAGTGCAGATTTTTTCACTTTATGGACAGTCATTTGGCTTGATTATTATTTTGAGATCCTTATTTGATTTCACCAAATTAGTTCTGGCATTAGGTTTCCTCAGCAATTGTTTGATTCCTAGGAATGTTTCTGTGTAAAATGTGAAGTACTTATTTTCCTTTACCATGATGGCAGGTAATACAACTGGTTTTTAATGTCGACTTTCTGAAGTGAATACACTGGTTAACATAGTATGTGATGGTCATTTGAATTTAGGTGAAGACAAATGAATCATAGTAATGGCCACTTGCACCAACTAATTGGTGTTACAAATTTTATTTGGATGTGTTAAGACGGGTGTGTTTGTTTCATCTTGATTACTGATCAGCATGAAATATTTTGTGACTATTTAAATTGGATACATAACAAGACTTGCACTAGACAAGGTGAAATGTTACATGGATGTATGTGTTGAATACTTCTAATTTGTGACTGACATTGATTTTACAGTTAATTTCTAAGGTGAAGGTTCCACCTTGTCTAGTGCAATTTCTACATTATGTTACTTTGCACTTAGGCCTATGATGTGTGTTGTATATGTTTTTAATGTGGGAATTTTAGAAATTTCTTTAAACACAGCTGTTTGGTGACTTTTTGATTTTTATTTGAATATCATTTTTTGTGCAAGTGTTCATTTTTTTAAGGAAGCTTGCACCAAATTTATACAACAGGTGTTTTTAAATTTCTTGAACGTCATCATTACAGACATATCCATTGCACATTGCTATGCTATTGTTTGTAAAGAGATTTATAAATGCATGAGTCCAGTGCACAAGTTAACAGACAAGTCAAGAGGTAACAGGTAAAAGTGGAGCTTACTGTCGATTGAGTTCACAATGGTGTTCGTTTTGTTTGTCATCAAGCAGCAGCAGAGACATGACTTAGAAGATCGGATCCATGGCGGAGCAGGATGTGTGAAAGTGAGAAAAGATGAGTTTCTGCCTTATATCCCTTCCATTCCGCTAACTCAGGTGTGGAGGTTTTACGTCATAGTCAAGTTGGCATCGTGATTGGGCCGGCGTGAATGCTGGCGGCCCTCCCTCCAACACCCGCTTTTGCCTATCTCGCCGTCAACGTGGTTGAGATTTCTTCACGGTGGTGGCAGGAACACACCGGTCTTTCATCTATGGACCCTCTAACATCTAAATGGGGCAGGCGGACCGCCAAGCAGGCAGTTGGGAAGACTGCAGAAAAAGCCACGGTGGGACACGATTTGCCAAGATCTAAATCAAGCCCATGATGTTTGCAGATTTTTTTAATGTTTTAGACAAAGGCAGCATACAGATTCATGGAATGATATTACGTGGAGAGATGGTACTAAAATGTTACTTGCACAGCAAACCAATTAAACTGTTAATTTCTAAACCACCAACTCGCAAATGATTTTCCTTGGACAGAAACAGGAAGAATGCAACTTAATACCATGGACTGTTCTGCACATTCATAACAATGAATGTAGTAACAGAGGTTTTGCACATTAATCTTCAAACTGTTTCAAATAAATCCTCTTGGCTAAGGAAACTTAAAATGATACTTTTGCACAGACAGAGACAGAAAGGCTGTGGCTGCAGATGAGTTTAGAGAATTTTCTGTAAATCAAATGAAAGCATTGCTTGCACATAACATTTCAACAAGCACTCTCAATAATGCGGCCTATTGCGAGTTGCACATCTATATTATTTTTTATTTTTGTAATAAAAATTCATTTTTTACACAGTGACAGCTGAAAGCTCCAGACCTCATGAGCAGAGCATGGTACAGGTCCCATAAAGAGTGTACTGCATGTGTACAATAAATTAAATAAGTGGGATGCTGTTGCAGGGATTCTGCACAAATACAGAACTATGCTCAGGAAATGGGACCTTGGTGTATAGGGACTGAATCTCCTACCACCTTAGTACCCACGAACCCAGGACCGACTAGCTATAGTGTCGCACTTGCTCTCCTACTCACTCACAGAGAAGCAAATGATTAGACACCCCAGAACACAACACTCCCAGATCTCTCAGGAATCGCGGTAACAAGACACACCCTTTCACTCACTCTCTAGTACTAGTCCACAATAAGATCTGACGGAGACACGAAATAGTTTAAAATATTTATTTTAACTAACGTGCCCTAACCTGCAGTATACGTGCCACAACAAGCAGGCAAATGCATAGTACAAATATTGTCAGCATAGCAGTCAATCCATAAATCATGAAGGGAGATGTCATCATAAAAAGACAATGGAGAAAGGACTATAGTGCCTAACCTCCCTCCTCTTGCTAAGAAGAAGTATTATTATAGAATAGAAGATCTCTGGGCTTTGTCAGCAGATCCCATACCTTAGCCTATAGATGGTAGAGCTACATCATAGGTGCTCTTCTGCCTGGAAAGGTCCCTCTCCAAGTGTGTGTCACCTATTCATGCACCCCACTAAAAACCCAAGTACCCTGTCTAAACAACAGCTGTGTCGGTATGTATTGTCTAAGGGCTAAGGACTGGCCAGAACAAAATAACAAGGGGCATTGTTGTTCGACCTTGCACATAATGTTCAGTCAAAATCCCAGGAACATGCAGAGAGTGAACACCGATGAGTTCTCATGTGAAAGCAGTTTGTGAAATTATTGCAAAAAGAAAGACGTGTAGTAACGTGTGCAAATGCAGCAGGTAAGCTGCAACATCCTCATGCCAAGTTAGTGAAAAACGACAATGTCCCTATGAGCCACGTGACACACTCCCCTTGGCCAGGGCGTCAGCCTTATGCAAAAAACATAAATCATAGGTAAGCAGAGGCAAAGCGTCCTTGTCAAGGGCCAAATCGTGTAATTTAGAAGCCCAAAAAAATGTTGTACTGCCAGGGTATAATGTTCCAAAGTTTTGGCGATTGGGCGCTCAAAAATTGCTAACCGCTCATAGTTAGGCTTCAAAGTCAAAAATGTTGCGGGAAAAGTGGAATGCCATGACCTCCAGAATGTTGTCTGTTCCTTCCATCGTAAAAAAGTATGCCATCCAGTTTAGTAGGTCGAACGAGCACACATGCTCCTCGTATGCAGAAGCTGTTAAGAGCATCTCAGGGCAACCTACATTAAACTCAATGAAACTGCGGTCTATGAGGCGCTGCGCAAGAGCACAGGTACTCAAATAGGCCGTTGGTCCGAGTAGAGGATCGCACACACCAAACGCCTACTCCTGGCACATACCTGGTCATGGGCCTTCAACGGACCCATTAACAGAACGTAATCCAGGGCAGCGAGTGTGGTATTGGACAGGCAGACATCAATGGCCCATTGAAAAGGGCACCGGGGGCTGTGAAACACAGGTTGGACGCAGGTGAAGTAGGTATACCAGAAGGTCAGCCAGTAGTCGATGGCAAAAGACTCCACTGGCATAGAACCAAAGAGCTGCCACATACGATCACAGTACAGTTGTAACTGGACCGAGTTTGGCAGCTCCACAGATCGAGCATCCATTGCAAAGCAATAATAGGAGAACCAGCACGCCGCAAACCAACAGGAGCACCAAGGGAAACCCTCTGAAGGTGCTGGAAAAAATAGAATGAATATAGGCCGGAAATACTCCAAAAATAGTCTGAAAGAAAGAAACAAGGCCGGATCCCACAAGTTTAAAAAGTGAGCAAGGCCCTTCGTATCAGACGCATTAAATATTTGGTGTATTGATTCTCTAAAATGGAGTGGGAGATTTGTGTTTAGCAGCGAGTGTATCTCACTTGCAGTCCTTACCACCTGCAATTCGAAGGTCTCTCGAGCCGATGTGAGAGCCACTTCTTGTTGAAAAAATAGCGCTTTGAGTCTGCTTAGTTTATTGAAATTTGTTTTTAAAGTTGGAATGGAAGGCCAAAGCGAACTATCTGCAATCCCATGCGGGGGTGTGAATAGGACATTTCTGCAACATGTAACTCATTGAGAAACTGTTACTATATACGGAATGCCAGCTCTCAAGCCGCAGCAATTGTGGTTATTCAAAATAAGATAACTACCGTTAGAAAGCAAAGTTAATACGGGAATAATAGCCGGGACAGGGGGACCTTTAAAAAAACGAAGCCAGATTAGGGGCCGAAACGTTACAGGCTCCGTGAACCTTAACTTGTTAACAGACTAGGGAATGTCCTACTGTGGAATCACAATCCTCCCCCGTAAGGAAAACTTCCTTTTCTGCGCGTTGATATCTGTAAGCAAAAGGTAATGACCTTAATTTGCGTATAAAATTATTGCCGAGGGGCTCATATCTCCCAACAGGATGATGCTTCATGCATGCTGTGAACTGAAAAGTGAGATAGGCAGTGAAATAACCCCATGTATTAACCACACAGCTGAATCAGTCTCAGCCACCGAAAATGGTAACTGTTCTAATTGTTCGATATGTAACAATGTGTATGTGGCATCTTTCATGGACATTAATTTCTGTTTATCAGTCAAATTAAAAGGCAAAAACAGTGCAGAAGCATTCAAATAATCCCATGGCACTTTTCCATTTTTGAGTGTTTGCAACGTCCAAGCAAACTGCATTACAGAACGTAACTGATTTTGACCATGATACAAAACAGACACTTCATGCTGAACAATGTCAATGACAGAAGACACTATATTATCTAAAGTATATATATGGGATGACAGCGTATTAATGCTATTATTTACTACAGCAAGAACTTTTTCTAAATTAGCCTGGTCAATTTGGTGGAGACGCACCACAGCGTCCATCTGTGACAGTTTCCAAAATTCATTATATGTGGACTAAATAAAACGTTTTGTTTGAGGGGACTTTGGACCTAAAAGAAAATCAGCCTAATCAATGTCACCTGACAAATGAGAGAGGTGTTGTTTCACAGACGACAGTGTGGAATGTTCCAACCATTTCTGACATAATTTCCCCACGGAATATGTGGTAACTATGCGAATGTGGGAAGCGTGGATCATGTCTAGCTTGTGTAAAACCTTTTGTAGTATTCAAAAAACGTAATTGACATGCATTTGAAGTTGTCGGCCACACTAACCATCCTAAGGGGTCAATATTGGACGAGTTAAGTGTGCCATTTTGAAATAAGACAGCTAAGTCTTCAACTGTAGTTTGTGTGCATTTGCCATGTATCATATGGAGCTAATGATGGAATAGAAGGAATATTTAGATTTTTGGTCATTGCTAAACCAAAACAAGTAGTCTGTTGTACCGTGTCATTTAAAAATAAGATTTGAGACGGTATCAGACATGCACGATGCAAAGCTTCTGTGCCCTGCCTGCACTTGCCAATTTTTAGTACCCCAAATGGATTTTAAATCAATTGTGTCCTTCCAATGCTCATTACCCTTCACGGACAAATTGTTCCTGAAGGGCAGGGAGTAAACCAGTTTAGTCTGTGTTAACATAAATTTAGTTTGGGGCAGTATCTTCAATTTATAAAAATAGGACTGTGGGTCAGACAGATTGTAACCAGAAAAATACACAAATTTACTTTGTTGGGTCTTCGAACTTCCCTGTAATGGTGTTGGGCAATGCTCCCATTGGGTATAATTAAAAAAGGGTCTCTGTGTTTTTGTCTTGTGTAGGAAATGATGGCCATAATGTTGATAACAAAATAAATCTGCGTAATTAGCCGAATTTAAATACAAATCTTCAGTGTCAAATGCAGCATAATATTTTAAATCAGAGAACAAGGAATGAACGGCATGAACATCCCAGTCATCAGAATGGATGTCGGGCAAAACCACATCTCCCAAGGGAATGCGGAAGACGTATGGAATGTTCAAAATTTCCATCGGGCCATGGATATCGTATGCAACTTTATCCCAGATGATGCCATCAACAACAGGGAATGCTGATATATTGACAAGGGCTTGGTCTCTTTTCACTATATGGGACGACGTGTGAGGGGCCAGAACTCCATTAACAAAGTTCACAGCAGAACGTTCAGGTAAATAATGGCCATTAAGGAGTAGGAAAAACACAGTCACAAATACGATCCACATAAAGAGGAATATCATTGTAAGCACCATCCAGATATATGTCCAGGGCGGGACCAAGTAAGTCTCTTTGAACCAGGAGATGAAAACACTGGTACGGGTTGGTGTCTCTTGCACAAAAGATGACGAGGAAGAGGTGCCAGAGGAGAAGCTATTACGATCCATATAATAACCACAGGACCCCAGCTGAAACAACGGGGGATGTGCTGCATCAGATGTTTCAAGTATGGTACTCTCAGGAATGTCAATAATGACTTCAACTGGAGGAGAATCATACTCAATATCCGCAGATGTGGATGTAGAAGGAAAAACAGGTAATAAATCAATTGATGTTTCCATCCCCCTGTGTAATTGCCGGGAGTAGCTGATGAAACAGAAGCCATCAGGTTCAGTGAAAGGTTGCGACGTGGAATGCTTTGAGGCATACTATTCAGTATCAGCCATATGGTGTAACTTGACATGTTCGATTGAAATGTAACGATTCTCCTTACAATCAGGTAAAGGAGGCAGGATCACAGTGCGGGTGCCTTTAAAACCAAGGACTCTGACCGGTGCACGGTAGGATGGAGCAAATTATTTTTGTTCTCCACCTTTTTACAGACCAGATCTCCAACTTTAGGAAGCCAGCCAGAAACAGGAATCAGCACCGCTGGGTCCGCGGAGGAGGGCAACTGGGCTCTTCTTGTGAATCACGAGCTTTTTGTAGATCCTGTAACATAGCACAATGATTATCAACGTCAAAGGTTGCGGCAACCGCCACGTCTAGACCATCAAGGTCTGGCACAAACATTTTAATGCCAAAGAGCATTTCGTTTTTTCAATTATTTAGTGCACGTTGGAGTCCATACAAATGAGTCAGCCAACCCCTGCCAGTACCTAAGACTCTAGCTGTCAAAGATTGCTTTAAGTCAAGGTTCATCCTCTCCACAACTGAATTGCCCTTGGGCCGGTATGGAGACGAATATTGCACCTGCACCCCCAGAGACTTCATCGCATCCCGGTAAGTCCTAGAGGCAAACGCAGGACCTTGGTCCGAATGGAAGGTGCCACAAGCAAATGTCCCAACAAAGACACGCAAATCTTTAATGACAGTTCGAGCATCAGCACTACATTGAGGCCAAATCCAAAGGAATCTAGTGCACGAATCCACTGCAACCAAGATGTGTTTAAATGCAGTGTCAGAAGTCAAAGGACCGCAGTGATCAAGATAAATACAGCCAAATGGCTGATTAGAGATGTACAGATGAGTATGTGGTGGGCGTGCAACAGTAGAAGGCTTAATTTGTTGCCAAATGTCACGAGAAAGAACATATTTATGCGCCTGTTGGTATAAACCACGCCACCAAAAACGCTGCTGCAAAAGGGAAACCGTCGCATTCACACCAGCATGTGCAGAAGCAAAGCCTTCATGTGCGGCAATGATCAAAGAAAGTCTGCGGTCCTCGTTGGGAATCAGCCGATCCCCAACGGACGTAAAAGTAGCAAAAGGAATTTGATCAGACGCAAGTGATATGTGTAACACGAAGGGAAACCTTGGGGATACTCTGTTCCCTCCTTCGTAGCAGCAATAGCTGCTAAAATGTCATCATCAATTTTAGTCATGGACCTTGTGACTGCTGCTACAGAACAAGTGGCTACTGCAGATTTGGCTGCCTCATCAGCCAGTGAATTACCAACAGCGTGTGCTCCCACACTTTGATGGCCCAAAGTATGGATAACATGTGTGAGCGGCAAGAGCTCCTTAAGAGAGGCCACCCAAACCCAAAGCGTTTTATGCTTAATTGCCCTACCTTTAGAATCACGAAAATCATTTTGTTTCCAGAAGAACAAGTTGTCATTGAAGGATTGTACGCAGTAAAAAGAATCGCACACTATAAGCATAGGAACATCTGGATCAGCAAATTCAAGAGCCAAAACCAAAGCACTTAGCTCAGCCAATTGTGCCGTGCAGTCACCAATTGACTGTGTGTGTACCAAGGAGGATTTAAAATCCCCATCTACAATTTTTCCAGCCACAATCGCGCACGCCACCGAATAAGCATGTCTAGAACCAACGGCTGGCTGCACAGACCCATCAGTGTAAATAATGCATTTGTACTCATCAAGAGGAAGCAACGACAGAGGAGGTAGGTGAACATGTTCATATTGTAAAAAATCCTGTGTCTGCAAAGACAGGTCAAAGATAAAATTGACATCAGCCGACGTCAAAGAACTAGCCCATTGAATCCAACGTGGATGCAAGGCTTTGTAATTTGGAACACTCGCCTTTGTAACTGCTTCCAATGCCGGTACAGGCGAGACCATGAAAATGCGTTTACCCTGAGCCAGAGAGCGTTCTTTCAGAATCGCCATCTGGACGGGTGTACATTTTTTTTCTATAGAAGAGAAACTCATCTCAGCCGAAGTGTACAAACGTGATTTATATGCAATGGGGACAGTGTCTCCCTCATTGAACGTCAAGTAAGTAAAACCTAACCCGCCTGGTACAATCCTTATGACCAAATTTGTAGAATTGTCTTGTGTTAACAAGAAGTTTGTCGCACGCAGATCAGTCTGCAAAGACCGAAGAATCGCGGTATGTTCCGGAAGGCAACAGGAAGCAGAGAAAGAAGGATGTATCAAAGAATAAAGTGGTTTGAAACGCTGGGCAAAATCAGGAATGTATGTCCTCCGAAATTTAAAAAACCAGCAAAGATTGTAACTTTTTAAGAGTAGAAGGAGGTTGCAATTGAGCACATTTCTCCAGAAAGTGGGGGGTCAACCCCCTACCTTCATTGGTGAGTTCGTAACCCAGAAAAAGAAGTGCCAAACAGGCAATATGCGACTTGGCAAAGTTGAATTTGTATCCCAAGTCAGCAAAAGACATTATAATGCGGTCCACATGCACAAGATGCGGTATCAATTCATCATCCATCAAATAAATGTCATCGACGTATAGGCAAGCGCGTATATCTTTTGTGATTGCCGAAGGCGCAGAAGGCTGTCAAGTCACAGCTATCAAGAGCCAAATTGTGAGTATAAAAACCATTGGAGATATCAAGAGTTGTTTTATATTTTTTACGAACAATGGTATCGACTAACGCAGAGCTGTGGGTGTTCTGTACTGCGAAGGTACGAACATGACTGTTCAAATGACAGTAATCCAAAACAATACGATATGAACCGTCCGGTTTCAATATCGGAAAAAGAGGATTATTCATTGATGAAACACAGGGTTCAATTACACCCTGATATTCCAATTGGGTCAAGATTTCACTTACAGATGCTTTCGCGTCTCGCTTTATTGGATATTGTGGTAGGGGTTGTGGCATGGATCGCAAAGGAATTTCATATGCCGGCGAATCCTTATCCCAACCCACCTGATTACAATACACAGCAGGGGCAAGCGCTAGCACCCACTCCGACGCGTAAGCTTGTTTAGCCTCCTCCGAGACATAATGCGAAAAACTCGGGAGAATAACATCCTCCCCTTTAGAAGAAGCCAGAACACATGGTGGAGGCCAATCAACCTCCAACACCAAAATATCATAGGAAGAAGTAAGGTTGTCCCAAAAGACCGCCTTGATTATGCGTTTAATATCACCTTCAATTTGGAGGCCTATCTCATAAAGCCTATCAGGGGGCGCAACTCGTGTGTCAGCTGTTTCCACTGTAATGAACATGTCAGTTGCTCTCGCCTCCAGACACTGGTGGAGTGCCTCCCGCACTATTGTAACTTCCGCCAGGCTGTCGAGGAGTGTTACCGCCCATCTCCAATCGAGGAGCAGGGTTCTCACCGTCTGAGGCATACTTTGCAGTCAAAGTGGCAACTTTTTTCTTCTGAAATGGGGCACGATATTGAGGTGGTCCCTCCAGTTTGGCTTTTACATCAAACTGGCGCTGCGGGTCACGTCTTGGTTGCGCAGACTCGCCTTCTCTGCGATCCTGACGTCCTCCCCCGCCAAACTGTTGATCTGACGATTCCTGAAAGGAATGAGGAGAGTGAGGATCAGGGACCTGAAACCTCTCGGGTGTTTTATTTTAGAGCGGTCATGCAAATCATATCTACAGTCAGAAGCCTCCAGTGTTGGTGAACCAGCACGAGAACTAGGCTTCTGCTGTTGCTGCCACTGATTCTTATTCCATGTCTTTTTAGGAAGGACTGGATGACCCTCCTTGTCCGGAGGAGGTTTACTTTGTACCTGAGTATAAGGTTTTACTCCCAAACTATTGCGACCCAATGATGTTTATACATCCGCAATAATGATCAGTAACTGCCGCTGCCGATCAATGTCCGCCACCGCCGAAAGGCGTTGACGCACTTGCAATCTAACTGCTTCACCCTTGACATTGGCCAAAATCATATCGGAGACAATAGGGAACATGCCCACTAATCTCATCCCCAATTCCAGGGCTGGACCAGCCCAGTGTTCATCTTGAACCTTTTTCAGAACGCTCGGTAGAACGCTCATGGAGGGGGTGCCAAGGCACAGTGTATACACCGCAGCAAACACCGTCCCCCAGGTGGTGCAATCAGCTAAAGTAGGAACGATACCACCTGGTAAACTCATTGTAAGGATCCTGTGTTTCTCAACAGGTGTAGTATGGGGAAAAACAGCCTTGAGTTGCTCAAATTTTTCTGCAGGCCAGTAAGGGAAATCATCCCTATTCCGCAGACGCTTCCCCATCACTGAATTAATCATGATGGGACTAATGACAAGACCACCACCATGTCCAGGTGGTTGAGGAGCAGCTCCTGCCGGAGCCACTTGAATATTACGTGACATAAACTGTATGACAGCTCTATGTATATGAATCAACGTCGTATGTAATTGAAGTAGCTCTGCAAGAGGTACATTAAGATAATTTGGATGTGGTGTAAAACCAGCCAAAACGGGCTACGTGGCCCCATCGACTGATAAGGGGCCTAAATGGACCACAGAAACAGAATGAGGAAGGGGCCATTAAACCATATGGTATGCTCCCAGGCTGTCAACAGTAATCGATAAGGCCAATAATTTCGTGGAACCGCGGCTGCAGTATATTGATGAAACAAGTTATCATTCTCATCCTCTGCTGGAAATGTAACCCAAGAATAGAAAACCTTGAAGTGGTATGCTGCATCCACCTCGATAACAAAGATAATATCAGCCCCCGAATTAGGGACACCACGTTGAGTCAGATACGCTGTGACCGCCGCACGGTTATGAGCCGCAATAGCGACCACCATAATAACGCCAAAAAAGGATAAAGTAGTAGAACAGTAGCGCAAAACCGGGTCAGAAAAAGAAACAAAACCTTTTAAATTTCAAGCTTGAAAAACCTATAAAACAAACAATATAGGAGGCTAAGCCCTCACAACATGGACGTCCCAGGAAATCGGTGTGAGGAGATTGTGGACAAGCACAAGCACAACTCAGGGGTCTCGTGAATAAGTACCAGACCAATCGTTGGTGGCGCCATGTTGCAGGGATTCTGCACAAATACAGAACTATGCACAGGAAATGGGACCTTGGTGTATAGGGACTGAGTCTTCCTACCACCTTAGTACCCACGAACCCAGGACCGACTAGCTATAGTGTCGCACTTGTTCTCCTACTCACTCACAGAGAAACAAATGATTAGACACCCCAGAACACAACACTCCCAGATCTCTCAGGAATCGCGGTAACAAGACACACCCTTTCACTCACTCTCGTGTACTAGTCCACAATAAGATCTGACGGAGACACGAAACAGTTTAAAATATTTATTTTAACTAACGTACCCTAACTTGCAGTATAAGTGCCACAACAAGCAGGAAAATGCATAGTGTAAATATTGTCAGCATAGCAGTCAATCCATAAATCATGAAGGGAGATGTCATCATAAAAAGACAATGGAGAAAGGCCTATAGTGCCTAACCTCCCTAAGAAGAAGTATTATTATATATTAGAAGATCTCTGGGCTTTGTCAGCAGACCCCATACCTTAGCCTATAGATGGTAGATCTACATCATAGGTGCTCTTCTGCCTGGAAAGGTCCCTCTCCAAGTGTGTGTCACCTATTCATGCACCCCACTAAAAACCCAAGTACGCTGTCCAAACAACAGCTGCCTCTGTATGTTTTGTCTAAGGGCTAAGGACTGGCCAGAACAAAATAACAAGGGGCATCGTTGTTCGACCTTGCACATAATGTTCAGTCAAAATCTCAGGAACATGCAGAGAGTGAACACAGCGATGAGTTCTCATGTGAAAGCAGTCTGTGAAATTATTGCAAAAAATAAAGACGTGTAGTAACGTGTGCAAAGCAGCAGGCAAGCTGCAATGTGCTCATGCCAAGTTAGTGAAAAACGACAATGTACCTATGGGCCACGTGACAATGCCATTGGGTGGGTGTATGCTGTTGTGCTTATGCAATGCCTAGTGCTTGATGCTGTCATATAAAGCAGGTGATGTAAAGCTCTGATATTCTGTTCACTTCAGAAAATTGAATGTTGAAATAAATATCAAGTAGCAAAAAAAGCAAAGCTTTTAGCAGCTGTAAGAACATGGAATGATTGCATTTCTTAAGATAGAGTCCAATGCAAACTAAACAACTCAAGAAACAGAAAACGGTCAAATGCTGGAATCACCTTATTAATCCAGTGCCATTATTTAGAATCTAGCAAAGCCCCACAGATGATATGTAACGTCTGTGTGGCATTTTTTTGTATCCATTATTTTTAAACATCAAGATCCACCCATGAGGGTTTGAGAAAGGTAATACTGGTCAGTGATGGAGTGTGTTTCCTACGATGGTGGGAAGCACAATGTGTTTCTTAAATACCCCTCACACACCAAAAGGACCCTTGGTGTCATGCTTCATCATAGGGGTCTTCGCGTCCTTCTACGGAACGCGGCGTGCTACTACCGGCGAAATACGCGGGAGCACTGATTTTTTCGCTATGTGTGGTGTGAGAGAGAGTGAGTGATAGGGTCAGAAGTGAGTGATAAGTGAATGTTTAAAAATACCTAGCACCTGTGGAGTAGAAAAATTTAATATCCCTGGATGCCGGTATTATTAAAAATGTGAGGCGGAGGTATGTTGTGTCAATGTACAAGACCTCCTGTGTGTGTCAACATGTTTCGAAGCGTGCTGCTTCTTCTTCAGGACGGGTACACAGATCCCTACCCTACTCACATGAAATGACTGACTATGTCTGTAATTGTTAAAAAGTCCAGTGTAGACAGATAATTAATGTTCAAGATGAGACACAATGGTCTTAATTTGTAGTATTGTCGGTGGTGGCGTCATGAGCCTGAAAACGATGGGGATCAGGTGTCATCCCCTCTCGTGGCTCCATCGACGGAGCTGCGAGAGGGGATGACAGTATGAGGTAGTACCCTGGTACATAGTGCGATTTGCACCTGATCCCCATCGTTTTCAGGCTCATGACGCCACCACCGACAATACTACAAATTAAGACCATTGTGTCTCATCTTGAACATTAATTATCTGTCTACACTGGACTTTTTAACAATTACAGACATATTCAGTCATTTCATGTGAGTAGGGTAGGGATCTGTGTACCCGTCCTGAAGAAGAAGCAGCACGCTTCGAAACATGTTGACACACACAGGAGGTCTTGTACATTGACACAACATACCTCCGCCTCACATTTTTAATAATACCGGCATCCAGGGATATTACATTTTTCTACTCCACAGGTTCTAGGTATTTGTTAACATTCACTTATCACTCACTTCTGACCCTATCACTCACTCTCTCTCACACCACACATAGCGAAAAGATCAGTGCTCCCGCGTATTTCGCCGGTAGTAGCACGCCCCGTTCCGTAGAGTGACGCGAAGACCCCTATGATGAAGCATGACACCAAGGGTCCTTTTGGTGTGTGAGGGGTATTTAAGAAACACATTGTGCTTCCCACCATCGTAGGAAACACACTCCATCACTGACCAGTATTACCTTTCTCAAACCCTCATGGGTGAATCTTGATGTTTAAAAATAATTGTTAGGGGAGGTCGTATCCACCCTAGGTGTCCGTGGAGGACACCAATTCTCCACTCCCTCCTTTGATATTTATAATTTTTTTGTATCCATCTACTTTCTTCAGTCCTGTGCTGGGACTTTACTTTCAGAAGAAAATAATGCGACTGACTTTGAAAGCTGAAAGGTATATACATTTGCTCTTGATAGGAGTAAATCTCTCACTATTCCCAGGATGGGAACATGTGTTCCCACATTTTCCATGGCATCCCAGTCCTGCAACCTCCTGCCCTAGAGTACACTTTACCATTGCGTATTGTTATATCTTCATGGACGAATATTATACAGTAAGCAAATAGATTTACCTCTGCATATTCGCATTTTGCGAATTAGTGGCACCTATAAAGCAAACCACTTACTTGTGTAAACTGAATTTGCAAGGAAAAACGGCTGTGTGAATCAGGCCTTGGGTGTCCTGCTTACAGGGAGCCAGATGACAGATGTTACTGTCCATCATATCTGCAGAACATTCGCTTGATGTCCCAAAACCTTTCTCTGTGGCAGTCAGTCCGGTGATTTTCAAACAATGTTTGTGTCTGTATTATTTTATTAAGATTTTCTGGAAAATGCACTTCTGGCTTGTAGGTTACAGAAGGAGCTCGGTAGCTGTCACTCAGCCCATTAAGATAAAACGCTATTTTCACCTTTCAAGTCTCTTCTATTAATTTTCTTTAATTTGGTATTCCTTTCTCATAAATATTTATAGTTTGATCTAGTTTAAACACATTTAATTTTTATTTCCATGTGTATTCCTCTGGAATCTGTTTAGATACATACATAAGGTTTTGCTTCTTGAACAATTGAGCATTTTAGAGTTTTGATCTAGGAAAGGGTTAATGCATTGATTTATCTTGAAGGGAATTTGACCCTTCTCACTCTGTCATTATTGCCTGTTAATATCTATCGTAAGTTTTAGACTACTCATCTATGTACAGATCTACAAGAGCTGAATAAATTAAGTAAAAATGCAAAAACATCGATTCCAAGGGCCCGTTTACGATGCGGGCTGAAACGGCTCCGACCATCAGTCGGAGCCCTTCAGACCGTATAGTAATCGGCTGGTTGGATTCCTTTCCGACCGACCCATTTTGATGGGTCCGATGACGAGCTCGGAGAGCCTGTCCGCCATTCGGAAAGCCTTCAGTAATCCCTCGGCCGACTCTTTCCGGCCGAGGGATTGCGATGGCAGATTCCCACAGACTTTCTGGGCCGGCCTTTCCGACACAGAAAGGCTTTGGGAATCTGTCTTTGGGTGCCCCTCTGTTGATCCCTGCACCCTGTGGCAGGCACCTTGAAGTGCCTGCCACGGGGTGCAGGGATGCACTGCACTTCTGCTCTTTACAATGAGAGCATGCATTCCGTTCGGAATGCATGCTCCCATTGTAAAGTATAGGATTGCGACCGATCAGGGTTCGGTCGCATCCTACTTGCTGGGCTGGAACCGACGACAGGAGGTCGTTCGGTTCCAGGACCAAACAATGTCGGACGAACTCCAGTTTTCCGACACCATAATCGGGCCCTAAGTGTTAAAGTGGAAAGGTACTGCCAGAGGCATGCTTAGATTATGCGCATTTACAAAAATCTCCGGAGCAAATTGCATAGATTTACCCAGCCCAGAGCAATCTTACACTGTCATATGCACCCACTGACCAACAAAAAACGAAATGTGCACTGAACAACTGTGTAGACCCAGGACAGCCTACTAAAACAAATCTTGTGGCCTGGCACTTGTTTTATTCGCAGAATCTGAGATACATAAAAAAAGAGGAAAGGCTGTGTTACACACACTGGTGGATACTAAGGTTGGCTTGTTGGAGTAAGGCCAAAGAAACAAGCATTTTTTATTACATTTGTTGCACCTTGGCAGCTGGTGTTTATGCACAGGGGCAGATGCTCCCTTGCATAACAGGCTGTTATGTGAGCAGGGACTGAGGCATTCTGCTGTGTGCTGCACAATCCCCTGATAAACTCTAAACAGAGCTAAATATATGTTAGGAAATGCATCGAAGGAGAATGTGGGGAAATGTCTGTCACATGAACAGTACAAGGACCACAAAGCATTGGGACATGAGAATTTGGGCTCCACCCCCTGCCTGCATAGACACTGTTGGACACTTTTGTTGCTTTGATTAACCTCCCACTGTTGTTTTTTTTTGGGGAGGGAGGGGGGGTCGAGGTTGTAAGTGAAGGTTTGTTTCCATTTTTAGCTCAGTGTCTCGAATGTTGTGCTGTTACTTCACACAACAAAATAAACCTATGAATAGTCACAAAAATAAACCAAAAGGATTCAAACACGCTCTGGTCAAATAAACTATGGGTGTGGGGTCCAAGTTTCATTCAGAAGCAAAGCAGGGACTGTAATAAATGCTAACTTGAGACACAGACAAGCGCACTATAGGCAATCGCAACACACGCTTTCTGCCCACACACAAATAACATGAACACGTACAGGCAGCATGACTGCAATTCTCACAAATACACAGCAGAAGCGCAAACCTCCTTCACATACAAAGAAACATGCAATTCTGTTGTAAGAGAGTGGAAGCCCTTAACGACACATAGTACTTCTGTGCTGCTGTTTCTGAAACATTATTTTCTATAAATGTGAAAGTAGTGATCTCATGAAATTATATTTATGAGTGTGCATTTTCTACGATAAACGTGGACTAGGATTTCTGTGGACAACAAGGAAATACGGCTTACGGTGCTGTTCAATTTGTGGTTAGTGCAGCATCCAGCTGGTGGCAAGTGGCGATGCAGTTGAGCAGGTGCACTGTGGGTAAATATGATGTTTCATTGCACAGCATGTCTTCCAGTCTTGCAAACCTGAAGTGTACAAGTTTTCGAATCTTTCAGTTGATTGGTCAGATGCTTGCACATCCCTAGCATCAGTGGGAGTCTTGGGTCTAGCAGAACATTAGCCGATTCTTGTCATAAAACAAAAGAACACGCTTGCCCCCTTTGAAAATGCAGGAAATTATACCATCTTCGCTGCTTTTGCCTACATCATTAAACAGCCAGCGCGTGCCTTGGAAGTTCTTGAGGCTGCCCGCAGCACACGCAGTGTGCCCACTCAGGAGGGCGGCCACCCTAGTGCCACATTAGGTACAGCAACATGTCTAGTGGTTGGGACCCTCCGGGAGTCCCCAATGTCCGGCACAGGCCACGTGTCACGTCCGGCGCATCAGAGGATGGGGGCAAGGTACTTATACCTGCCCCCGCCCATCTGGCTTTCCTTTTGTGCCTTCTGGTCACGCCGTCTGGGGGGAGTGAGGGGGCGGATATGATGGCGGCCACATCCAGGGCTTGGCGGAGTTACAGGGCGATCCGGAGACTGAATGGTACATAGCGGTACCCTCTTCAGGAGCACAATAAGGGTGCAGAAGCCAAACAACCCCAGGAGTCTTTACGGCAGGACCCTGGAGGAAAGCGACGGCGCCCCGCTAGTCCTTCGGGCAGTTGCAAGCCTGAGCAACCGGGGGCTTGCCTGGACACGCTCCATCCCTAAAAAGGCATGAGTAAAGGGATGGGCTGGTGGTCCACGGTATTTAAGGGGAATAATCCCCACAAAATGGAAGCACCGATTGGGTTGGCCATGGTGTAGTTGGCTCATCAGGCGGGCAGGGCAGCTTAGGTTAGTCACCGCTGCCTGCCCTGGGATCGCCCGTAAGTTAACCCACCACGTTGACATATTTCTGGTATGAAATAAAACCTGCAGGAAAATGTTTCTCAACAAACATGTCTTGTGTGTTTATTTATTGATGTGCATGCTATGTTCTTCATGTTGGGTGAGTTGCCTATGTTGGCACTATAAGTGAGACAGAACACAGCTCAAGAATTACTGTATAGGCCCAAAGATACAACGAGGAGCTTCGACATACGCCTGACAATGTGCTGCTCTTAAACTATATTGGGATGAATCTGACGGGACAGTTGCCACGCATGAGCATGCAATTATTTTATGCAACACATTGGCCGAGACTGGGAGGCGTACTCAAACACAAGGCTATTATCAAGCCGACCACCTTCCTTGGTGAGGGATGTTTGGTGTGTTGCTGCCGCCCAGCTGATCCTAGGGGACTCGCTGTTCCAAAACCCATTGCTGCTAGTGAGAAGGAGGGGCTGCCATCAATATCCCCGTGCCGCGTGCTGAAAAACTCCCGACCACCTTCCGCGGCGTGGGATGTTTGGTGTGTTGCTGCTGTCCAGCTGATCTCAGGGGAGTCGCTGTCCCAGAACCCATTGTTGCCAGTAAGGAGGAGGAGCTGCCATCAATTTCCAAGCGCGGCGTGCTGAAAAGGGCCCGACCATCTTCCGGGGCACTGGACGTGCACGCGCTGCGCCCGAGAAAAGCTTGTGCCAAGGTCGGGCCCGTCCTGCGCCCGTCAGCGCCAGGAAGAGGGAGGGCATGGCTTCCCCTCTTGGCTCCACCATCAGACATCCATGGACTACTCTGGTAAGAGCACCCAGCTCCTTCTATTGTAAGTTATCCCCATCATTACTCTGGGCCTGAGCAGAGAGAGAATCTCATGCATCTTATATTAAGCGAAACGACGAGGAGTCTGTGGGAGAGTGTGGGATTAGCGCCTAGTGCTGAGTGGTATCTCTTGCTCTAGCTCCTTCCTTATTTATTTATTTATTTATTTATATAGCGCCTGAATCGACCCCCGAAGGGGTATCTCTGCGCTTTGACAGGCAGCAAGGATATAGTGCGGCTACAGCTGGATCAAGAACAGAAAAGGGTGGTCTTGAGCAGTTTCCTAAATTGAAAATGATCATGGCATTGTCTCAGGAGTATAGGGAGCTCATTTCAGTAACGGGGGCCAAGGTGAGAAAGGGCCCTTCCTCCTAATCTAGCCTTCCTAACTCGAGGAACCACAAGAAGATGTTTGGAACCCGAACGAAGGGATCTGGAAGGTAGGTACGGTGTAAATTTCTCTGAAAGGTAGGTGGGGCCTAGATTAAACAACGCCTTATGAATGGTGCAGCAAACTTTGAATCTTACCCGTTGGCGAATAGGAAGCCAATGAAGTTGCAAAAGAAGAGGGCGGGAGGGAGTCCTAGGAGGAGCGTTAAGGACCAGTCGCGCCGCCGTATTCTGGACTACCTGCAGTCTGCTGAGGGAGGCCTCATTGGCGGAGATCAGCAGACCGTTACAGTAGTCCAGACGGCTTAATACAAGTGCCTGAGTCAGAGTTTTCCGAGTTGAGTCGGGAAGCAGAGGAAAAACTCGATGGAGCAGGCCCATTGTATGGAAGCAGGAGCCAGCTGTCTGAGCAGTATGCCCCTTCAGAGTAAGGGCTTGATCCAATCGGATGCCCAAGTTTTTAACAATAGATTTGGGGGCAGGATGGGCACCAAAATCGACCGGCCACCGTTCAGGCGTTCATAGAGAAGGGGCCTCTCCGAAGAGCAGAATCTCTGTTTTCCCCACATTACACTGGAGGAAATTACTCTTCATCCAGTGTGAAATGGCTCTCATACCAGAAGAGAAGGCCGACTGTACGGATGGAGTGAATTTGTCAAATGGAAAGAGCAACTGAGTATCGTCGGCATAGGATATGGGGGGGAACCCATACGTCCTCAAGAGATTGGCCAAGGGAGCGACATAGATGTTAAACAATGTGGGGCTCAGGCAAGAGCCCTGAGGTACTCCCTTGGACAGTTCCATAGGTGCCGAACGATACGGGCCTAAGTTGACGGTTTGGGAGCGAGCAGATAGAAAGCTCGTCATCCACCGTAAGGCAGAGTTTCTTAGTCCAATCTCCTTTAGTCTTCTGAGCAATATCCGATGTGACACTGTGTTGAACGCGGCGGATAGGTCCAACAGCACCAATATCGTAGAATGGCCCTTATCTAGGGTCATCCTGATGTTATCTGTGACCGCTAGCATAGCTGATTCGGTGCTGTATTTGGGCCTAAAGCCGGACTTGGAAGAGTCTAAACACCCAGTAAGTTCGACATGGTGGGAAAGATGATTGTTAATGTGTTTCTCCAGTAGTTTGCTCAGAAACAGAAGAAGCGAGATGGGGCGGAGATTAGTAAGATCCGTCAAAGGGACTTTAGGGTTCTTACAGATAGGCCTAACCTGTGCTGCTTTCCATTCTGATGGTACATGGCCCTCTCTCAGAGAGAGGTTAAGGAGAGATTCGATCGAAGGGGACAATTGATTAGCCAGGGAAGTGACAACTTTGGCCGGAATAAGGTCCAAAGGGGACCCTGATTTTATCTTATGGATCAATGATTCCACCTCTGCTGAAGTCAGTGTGGGGAAGCACTCTAGCAACTGAGGATTTGCCTGTTCTGGTTGGTCAGGTGCCATTGGGGCCAGAGGCTGGTTTCCTGTCAAGACAATTTTTTCGTAGATACGCTCAATTTTCTGTGAAAAGGAGAGCAATATCGTTGCATAGTGTTTGCGTGGGTGCCTCGGAGTTCTCACAGGCCTTAGGATTGATAAAGGACTGGAGAATGTGGTGTAAAGTTTTAGGGGCGTTACCAGCCTGGGCTAGTTGCGATGCTATATGAGTTTTTCGCGCAATTTTTATGTTTTTATGATAGCTGGACAGGGTGGCGAAAAAACGATCTTTGTCCTTCTCGTCATGAGTAGTACGGCAGCTTCTCTCATGTTTCCTGCAGAGTTGTTTCTGTACTCGCAGCTGAGGGGAGAACCAGGCAGTCTGCGGGCATTTGGGATGATTTGGGAGTGATTTCAGCGGTGCAAGAAGGTCGATAGCCATAGAAACAGCGGAATTGTATTTGGCCAAGGCTTCCTCTATTGTCAGGTGCAATATTCCAAGGCATTGAGAAGGAGTCTTGAAAGCTCTCCGGGGTAATTTTCTGCCACTGCCTACGAGTGTGGAATGTGGCAGGTTTGGATTTCTTCAACTCCCTTGGGCCCTGGATAAAAAATTCGATTGATGAATGGTCAGACCAGGTTAATTGTTGGGGGGGTCCACACTGAACCCTAGGAGAGTTGGAGAAAACTATGTCTAGTGTGTGGCCAGCTATGTGAGTCGGACCTTCATTGAACTTAGACAAGCCCAGGAGGGCTAGGTCTGCTAGAAGTGCTTGTGCTTTCCAAACCAGACCTGTTGCTGCTGTTTCTTTTCCGGTTAAATTGGAAACTATGGTGAAGAGAAAAACTCGGAGTAGCTGACAGGGGACTGTAAAGAGTAAAAGGGCCTGGGTCAATTTTTTCAGTACTCCTCTGATGTCAAGTCTTCGATGGTTCTTTTTAGCAGCATGAAAGTGTGAAGGGGAGCAAATCTTTCATTAATCAATTTAGTATACAATGTAACAATAACTCAAGTCGATAACCAAATGAAGGTTAGTCAAATTTATTACAAATTTAAAAATAGTTGAACATATACGAAGCCAGCAAGCCAGCACTCAGCTGCTCTCTGTCGAAAGGCAAGGTGGAAATGGGGCCTCTGTCCCTCTCTTAAATGCATCATATATTCAAAATCGTATTCAGCAAAAGTCCCATAATGCTCTTCTCACACACATTATACATTAGGCTCAGCCACAGAATTTTCCATGACCTCTGGTCCTGTCACGATCTTCTCCATGTAAGCCCCTTGCAACCATTCGTCCTTGGTTCCTTCTCCTGTGTGAACGCACCTTCTTCCACCTTAACTTTGCCATGCCAAGCTAACTGTAACTTTCTTCATTCCTCAACTAGCTAAAGAAACAATACCCCTTCTCTTCACTAACAAAGTGTTTGTTCACCTGAAATGCAAAGCGTGAAAACAAATAACATTCTACAAACTCGATTGTGAATCTAAGCATTAGTTTCAGAAACACGAACATTCAAACGTGCTGCAATTCAGGCCTACGACTTAGGCTAAAATAAATGCATTGCGTTATTCGCGTCTAAAGTTTTCCATGGAGACATTTGCATTTTTAATAAACTTTCACCAAACTGTATTAATACATCTGTCTCAATTACATCATTGCCTAATAATATTCAAAATACATTTAATGAGTCAGTGTGTCACATTACTAATGGGCTCTATATAAGTGTGTTACATTGTTTATATATTTTTCTCTGCATTTCTACTAATCACTTATTAAGCTTCACATTGAATTGTGTGAATTTTCACAGAAACACATTAATTAGTCTGCACTTCTTCTAATATCTAGTTCACCAGAAGCAATGAATAATACGCGGGTGCGAACTACAAGTGGCTATACTGCACCCATAACAGGCACCCCCTGTAGGATACAAATTTCCGCTCTATCAGTCCCCCCTCTGATGACGTTAAGTCATCACAATAATCGTCCTATTTCATCAGATAAGCCTATCAGATGATTATTTAGATAATTCTTAATCAGATGGAACGAACTAAACTGATGTTGTCACCATTTTACTTTGTCTAAACACCTCATACTCTTCAGATTATTGTAGAATTGTCTTGCAGCTTTTCTATCTTCCTGTCTGTTTCCCTCTGAACTCTTTCCCTTTGTCTTGCTTTATACCACTTGTATCCTCTCACTATTCCAATCAAAACAATAATACAGATGACAACTATCAATATTGGCTTCACAATATAGCCAAACAATCCACTTCCTAAGTTGGCAAACCACTTTCCAATTGCACCAAATCCTTGTCCAACTTTATCCCAAACACCTTCAGTGGCTAAAACTTTTTCAATTTGTGATGTAACTCAGTAATGTTACTAATATACCCCTTGCAGATCTTTACTCCTATCAAGAATATAAGTACAACACTGTTTGTTGGACCTTCAGCATCCGACAGACTCTGCCTTCTTTTGCCTTCAAAACATCTAAAGCGAGTCGATTCTGCATCACCATAGCGCTAATCGAAACCATTTCACCATCTATAAGCAATAGACATCTAGCAGTATTAGTAGACAGCTTATCAACTATTGTGGAAAACTTTCTAATTGTGATGTCATTCAACACTACCCCTAAACTTGGTATCATTGCTCTAAAAATATCTTCCACAACTTCTCCAGCACTCAATCCACGTTTCTCTCTGACTTTCACTTCTTCTCCATCTTCTTCGAAATCCCCTACGTGGCATATTTTAGGAAACACTCCTCCTAAGTAACATGTAACATACCATTTACTAGGCAATCTCAAATATGCCTTCTTTCCACACACAAAGTAAACTCCTGGAACAATATGTACAGTGTAGTCTAGAAACCTCTTCCAAAGACCAAGAACCAAAAACATATGATCACACTCGCTCTTTCCCACAAACACAGAACTATATCCACTCTCAGGTTGGCAAATACATAGTCTCCCTCTGTGTTGCCATTCCAAAGCTAATGGTCCTGAACTTCCTGAAGTAAGATGACCTAGATCTTCTTTCGTCCAATCAGGAGATTTATATGGTTTCTTTCCCTCACTAATTATAACTCTAAATCTATCTTCTACCTGATCTATGAACTTCTTCTCAATGTTAGTTAATGTACATGTTAAATTGTGTCTATGAGCGCAAGCAGTACCTAGTACTGCAGTAGGTACAAAATAATTCCTTATCATCTCAATTGTCTTTTGTGTATCATATTTATTCAGATGTTTGTATACTGGTACTTCAGAAAGTACTACATCATAATTAGAAAAATAATATTAATGATGAGTCTTCTTATAAAACATACTAATAAGCAAACTACAACTAATGCAATATGTCACAGGTAGATGATGGTATGTGATACTTTCTCCACGATGCGGGTAATTGCATGCAAACATAGCAATCTCTAGCTTCCATAGTGTCTATGTTTTCATGTAAAAACCTAGCATAAACATTTATTGTGTAATCCCCTTTAGACAAATCTACATGGAGATGCTGTTCTCCTTGAGCCACGAAACCTCTCTCTAATCCTAGAATACCTCTCTTTGAAATATCAGGTGTGGGTGTAGGCATCTCAGGTACACTAACCTTATGTGTCCCCTCCTCCGAGGATCTCGAAACTGATTCTACAATTAGTACTACTATCACTACCACTACGATGGTTATAAGTGTGACTATAATACATTTGCGTCTAAGGTTTGGATTTCCAGACTCCATTCTAAATTAAGTTCAGACCAGATTTTGAATAGAGAAATAGGAGCCACAGAGTCTCTTTTCTCCGTTAGTCTCCACTCGTGCAAAGCAGGAAAGCGTAAAAGTCTCTTAAGCAGGGTCCAGCAGTTTTCTCTTGTCTTTTCTATTCTTTTCTCTTCTCTTCTCTTCTCTTCTCTTCTCTTCTCCTTTTCTTTTATTTCTTTACAATTATTTACACAGTTCATAAGACTTCCTTAGCTCTGTTTCATCTTCTTATAAGTGTAACCCCTAATTTTATTCTTCTTCCACTTGGGCCTAGGTAATCTTCTCCAAACACCTTAAACATAGTTCATGGGAATTCATTCAACATCCCTAATAAGTTCTGTGCCAAGTTCATCTACTGTGCGTTGCAACAAATTAGCTCTTAATGCTGCAATTTCTATCAGAGATTGCTCTACGCCAAAGTGTGGAAAAACAACGTCTTCCAATATCAGGGTTCGCAGGCCACTCAACCTTGGTGGGTAGGGAACAGCCAATGAGAGAAGAGCGTTCAGCTCAGTTCCTGGAATTTTTAGCAGAACCTCGATTATCAACACTGATGGCCCGGAGCTTACTCTCCCCGGCATTGGCAACCAGGTAAGTCCACCCAGGAGAGGAGTACCTCCGACAAGGCACCCTAACCCTTTTAGACCTTCTCGAGCTCCGTCTCTCACCTTCAGCTTCACTTTGCTCGGATTCAGACGTTTCACTTATTGGCGCTCTCTCTCTCTCTGAGGTGATCCTTAGATTTCTTCTCTGTTCTCTTTCTGACCAAGTCTCATTCAGGGTTGCTCTCGGTCTCAACTGCACTTGTCTTCTTTCTTCACTAGTTCCTTCGTCAGGGCCAGACTCTTGTTCGTACACCACCGTTCTCTCTTCTTTAGAGTTGCTGTCGAAATCTTGTTCAACTAGACCCCCCCCTGGATTGCTCTAGTGCTTGTTCAGCCTTTACTGGTCCCTCTACAGCTTGTCTTGTCCTCTCCTGTGACCCTCCGGTCACTTCTGTCAATGCTTCTGGGACAGGAGCTGTTTCATCAGAGGGGTTCGGAACTCTACGCGTGCAAGAGGCATGAACCCAGTTCGGTACTCTGCCACATTTCACAGCAGTTGCAGTTACCAGTCTCACATGGTATGGTCTACACCAACGGGGCTCAAGGCAGATCTTCAGCACATGCCTTTATATGAGCACCAAATCTCCGGGATCAAGGTCGTGGCAGAGATCTCATGACGTTGGTGTAGTCACTGCTTCAACCTGATGAGACACAGAACAAACCACACCAGCTAATCCTTTACAGTAGTCAAGAACCAAATCATCTGATATATTCAAAAGCATGTTGGCAGGCACAGCAGGCAATCTCATCGCTCACCCCATAAGAACCTTGTGAGACGACAAGCCAGCTCTTCTTTCAGGAATACTGTGAAGACTCATCAGCACAAGAGGCAATGCATTGGGCCATTTCAAAGATGTCAAAGCACACACCTTTGCCAGTCTCGACTTCAAGGTGCCATTGACCTGTTCAACAATTCCAGAGACATCCGGCCTGTAACTGCAATGTAGTCTCTGTTCCACACGTAAAGCTGCACACAACAATTTCAGGACCTCATTATTGAAATGAGTTCCTCGGCCTGACTCCAATGTAGTTGGAAATCCGAACCTCGGGATAAGTTCCCTCAATAACAGCTTAGCGACTGTGAGACTGTCACACCTCCTAGTTGGATAGGCTTTGACTCAAAGGGAGAAAATGCACACTACAACCAGAATGTACCTCAATCCATTGCACATGGGCATCTCAACAAAATCCAACTGCATCCTATTGAAGGTCCCTCCTGATCTCCCTATATGACTCAGTGTAACCCTTTTCCCTGTGTTCATTTGCTGACACGTTACACATCGGTGGCACCAGGCTTCTGCAACCACTCGAAACTTTGGATTGAACCATGTCTGCCTGAACAACCTCACCATCGCATCTCTTCCTACATGAATCTGCCTTGCCATAGTGTACAATAAACAATTGGACAGAACTGCTCTCTCATCAGTCAACACTCAGATATCATCCTTTCTCTTCACACAACCTGCTCTGATCCAACCTGCCTGTTCTTCCTCTGAAACCTCTTTCTTCAGATGCCTTACCTCATCCCAAGTATCAGCAGCAGCCAACATCATGTTGAAATCGGTCACCTCTGTGTCCTCATTTCTGTATTCTCCATTGAATGTACATGCGTTCAGAGCACAATAACATGCAATTTCATCTGCATATCGGTTTCCCACAGTAACATAGTCTGTTCCCTTGCAGTGCACAGAGCACTTTACGACTGCAATTTCTTTTGGCAGCTGTAATGCCTCCAACAATTGTCTCACAATCTCCCCATTCCTAATTGGAGACCCACACGAGGTCATGACTCCCCGTTGAGACCATAGCTGTCCGAAGTCATGAACCACGCCAAACCCATATTGGCTGTTGGTATAGATCGTTACTCTGAGTTGTTTATGGGTCAAGGCAATGAGCTCAGTCACCTGCGCGTAGTATTCTTCTTGTAACCAAGTGGCTTCCACCACTCCAGAAACAGTACAGACAGCAAAAGTTGCTCTCAGATTTCCTTCATTGTCTCTTAAGCATGAGTCATCAGCAAACAGGATATGATCAGGGTCAGACACTGGCTCATCGACAATGTCAGGATGCGGTTTGTGCACAGTTCAGTGACATCGAGACAGTCCTGGTCTTCATTTTTCTCCCTGTCAGAATTCGAAACAGGTAACAAGGTAGCAGGGTCTAACACAGAATAGCGCTTCAGAGTTACATTGTCAGCAGCCAGTATCACCGCTTGTATCTTGTCAAACTGTTATTGGTCAAGTGCTGTGTTTTTGTCAACAGAATTTCCACTGAGTGCAGAATATACACTGTCAGTAGACGATCCATCACAATGCTCTCACATCGTTCAATACTGACACCAGTTGCAGCAACGGATTTGAGACATACGGGCAACGCTGACGCTACAGCATCTAATGTAACAGAGAAATAGGCCACTGGTCTACATGCACTGACATGTAACTGTGTGAGTACAGAGAGCGCACACCCTTCTTTTTCATGATAGAACAGCGAAAACCCTTTGTTGTAATCAGGCATTCCTAAGGCTTGTTGGACTAGAAAATACTTCCGGTCGACCCCCCCTATTGGCATTGTGCTTAAGTTAGCATTTGCTGCACCATTTTGTCCTCAGCCGCCATTTTTTGTAATGATCGAACCTAACTTTTGTCTCATTCTGTCTGCCTCTGCAGAAAACAGCTCCGATATTTCTTTTTTTGTATTTTTTCAAGGTTGAGCTTCGCTGTCTTAATGAATACATGAATGTGTCTTTGCATACCTTCCTTGTTTAAATAGGCCTGTTCTCATGCTCTACTGGCGGGCACGGACAGAGTAACCTTGAGGTAGAGATAACATGAACCCGATCCCAGGAGTGTAAGTCATCTTCTGTAGCTCCTTTGTTAACCTGCTCCAACTGGAATTTTACAGTTTTGGATGGGTCTTGCTGGGCATTAGAAATGTATAACAACTCATGTAATGTTGGTGAGGGCCAGTCCCCTCGGTAGCATCTCAGGAGGCTAGTCAGACTGGACTCCGCTCGAGCAAATACTAATAAATGACTTGGTTTGTATTCTCTACTGTCTGACCGACTCTTCATTTGTTTGGAAGGCTGAGAGGTGGTCGCGAGTGACCCGAGTGACCCTAATCGGGTCACTTCCTTCAGTTGGCGCCCGAACAGGGACTCCATCGGGCTGACCCATCCTCGCCCACGGACGGGTGGGGAGGACGGGGCCACGTCGGGCCGGATGGGCGGATCGGGGATCCCTGCACGATAGAGCCTAGTACTCGCAGCTGCCCCGCCTGTCTGATCGGGCGGTGCCTCGCCCAGTGGTCATCCCGACTGGGGTCCTGAAAGGCGAAACCCTTGGATCTGACCGTTTAGTCCGAAGAGTCGGCAGTGGAGAATAAATTTGTTCAACCTGTGTGCACCAGGTGAGTTTGTCTTAGTTCTTTATGAATGTGGCGCCATTTTTTAATAATCTTTGGTACGGTCTGAGGTCCATTTGATTTGTACTTGGCAGGTCTGTCGACCGATTTGGATACAGAGGGGCCGATTCCGATCTCGGCCGGTAGGGCTCCGAATCGGATTCGGTTTAACCGGATCCGATTCGGAGCCCTATTTCCCGACCGATTCGTACGCCCGTCCGGGCGAGCGAGTACGATGCGAAATCGCCGACCGACTCGTCCGGGCGTCCCGACTGCTCCGACCGACTCGTTCCCGGGTCTAACCGCACCGACCGACTCGCTCGGACTCGACACGCACCGCGCAATGTAGACGTTCCCCGGCCGGGTGAGTACGATGCGCGCCGTGAGCAGTCCGACCGAGCCGCGCACTCCGGCTCCAAAGAGCAGTCGGAGCCGTACTTTGGGGGTCCGTGTCGGACTCCCCTGTACGCGTAGCCGCGCGAGTCGCACACAGGGGGGACCCATGGGTCCCCCCTACCTGTGCGTGTACGGCGCGAGTCGCTTCGCCGCGTACACGCTGTAGGGGGCGCCCTTGTCCGCCTCACACCCATTGAGTCAATGGGAGCACGCGTACGCGTTGTACGACAGGCTCCCATTGACTTCAATGGGAGTCCGACCGAATCGAGTCCGATGGCATACGTGCGCATTGTACTCATTCGGTCGGGCTGCACGGGTCCGATTCGGTCGGAAATCTCTCCGGGTCCGGCTCGGTCGGAGAGATTTCCGGCCCGAATCGGAATCGGCCCCAGAGTGTCTGCGGACACTCTGCCAGGCAACATAATGAATTTGGCCTACTTTTGAAAATGCCTGGGATTTGGCCAGTTTATGGTTTTGTGGTGTCGACGCTGGTTTGTCTCTTTGGTGCAGTCTGAGGACTGATTTTTGGTTTTCTTGTTTGATACGGTCTGAGGACCGACCTTTTAAAGGATATTTGCGAATTATTCGTCTGGCACGAATAGTGAACCTGACCCCTCTTAAGATGCCCTGCCTGAGCAAGTTGTGTTGTTTGGGGTGCCGCTGTTGTTCTGCTGATGCTCGATTGGAGGAAAGGCAACCTGCGCCTCCGGAAGGCACCCCGAACTTTGATATGTATGTTAATCACGGCCTTGGCCCTATTATGTTTAGTACATTATGGCACAAATATACAAGGGACAATGCCGAGCTGCAGTGGCCGCTAACAGGTACCTTTGATGAACAAAAATTGAATTTCTTGCAGGATAAATTGTTTGCCAAACGAAGTAGGCAGTCGATGTTTGATTATCTTCAGGTATGGCAAAAGGAAGCTAGGCAAAGATGAATGAAAGCAGAAAAAGAGGCCCGAAGAGGAAAGATGCAGACGGTGACCCAGAAAGCAGTAGCGTATGATAGAGAAAAAATAGAAAAAGGTATGGAGTGTGCTGATAGGAAGTTTCGATTGCAATGTGACAAATCATATGTTGCCCGAGAGGAAGGCGATACGTTTGTGGAGGAACTGTTAGACACTCGACCTCCACCTCCGTATGCCCCGCAGAAAATAGATCGGATTCGGCTTAACCGGATCCGATTCGGAGCCCTATTTCCCGACCGATTCGTACGCGCGTCCGGGCGAGCGAGTACGATGCGAAATCGCCGACCGACTCGTCCGGGCGTCCCGACTGCTCCGACCGACTCGTTCCCGGGTCTAACCGCACCGACTGACTCGCTCGGACTCGACACGTACCGCGCAATGGAGACGTTCCCCGGCCGGGTGAGTACGATGCGCGCCGCGAGCAGTCCGACCGAGCCGCGCACTCCGGCTCCAAAGAGCAGTCGGAGCCGTACTTTGGGGGTCCGTGTCGGACTCCCCTGTACGCATAGCCGCGCGAGTCGCACACCGGGGGGACCCATGGGTCCCCCCTACCTGTGCGTGTACGGCGCGAGTCGCTTCGCCGCGTACACGCTGTAGGGGGCGCCCTTGTCCGCATCGCACCCATTGAGTCAATGGGAGCACGCGTACGCGTTGTACGACAGGCTCCCATTGACTTCAATGGGAGTCCGACCGAATCGAGTCCGATGGCATACGTGCGCATTGTACTCATTCGGTCGGGCTGCACGGGTCAGATTCGGTCGGAAATCTCTCCGGGTCCGGCTCGGTCGGAGAGATTTCCGGCCCGAATCGGAATCGGCCCCAGAGTGTCTGCGGACACTCTGCCAGGCAACATAATGAATTTGGCCTACTTTTGAAAATGCCTGGGATTTGGCCAGTTTATGGTTTTGTGGTGTCGACGCTGGTTTGTCTCTTTGGTGCAGTCTGAGGACTGATTTTTGGTTTTCTTGTTTGATACGGTCTGAGGACTGACCTTTTAAAGGATATTTGCGAATTATTCGTCTGGCACGAATAGTGAACCTGACCCCTCTTAAGATGCCCTGCCTGAGCAAGTTGTGTTGTTTGGGGTGCCGCTGTTGTTCTGCTGATGCTCGATTGGAGGAAAGGCAACCTGCGCCTCCGGAAGGCACCCCGAACTTTGATATGTATGTTAATCACGGCCTTGGCCCTATTATGTTTAGTACATTATGGCACAAATATACAAGGGACAATGCCGAGCTGCAGTGGCCGCTAACAGGTACCTTTGATGAACAAAAATTGAATTTCTTGCAGGATAAATTGTTTGCCAAACGAAGTAGGCAGTCGATGTTTGATTATCTTCAGGTATGGCAAAAGGAAGCTAGGCAAAGATGAATGAAAGCAGAAAAAGAGGCCCGAAGAGGAAAGATGCAGACGGTGACCCAGAAAGCAGTAGCGTATGATAGAGATAAAATAGAAAAAGGTATGGAGTGTGCTGATAGGAAGTTTCGATTGCAATGTGACAAATCATATGTTGCCCGAGAGGAAGGCGATACGTTTGTGGAGGAACTGTTAGACACTCGACCTCCACCTCCGTATGCCCCGCAGAAAATATACCCTGCTGTCCCGCTGCCCCAGTCTTTCACCCCTCCTGCCACCTCCTCTGGTTCTTCTGCTCTCAACTTGTCTGCTTCGGCTACAGCACCTCCTGCTCTTTCTCTGGCTTCACATGCCGTGGCTGCGACGACTGCAAGTCTCCCTGCTACACCTATTGTTTCAGCTTACTCTCTCTCTCCATCGCTCACACCCTCAACACAGCTTTCAATAACACTGGTGCCTGCCCCTTCAGCTGTTGTGTCTTCCCCGCATCTCCCTTCCCCGACCTTGCTGAGCATTGGGATGCCGGTGCGTGGACTGGACGAGGGGGACTGGGTGACTGCACGGGAGCGAATGGGGTGGGTGCTGATTCGATCTGATGTGGGAGATGCAGAGAAAAAGATGGTAGCTAATCAGGCTGCCCAGTGGGCCCGGAATCTGATTTACAGCGTGGAGGATGTGTGGGGTGTGTTGAAAGAGTATGAACCATTTGTACAGCAGCATGCCCTCAAGCATATGTCAGCTACGCTGATTGGGTTGGGGGAACAGTGTTTCAATGGTGTCGCACCTCAGATTATTTATGACATCCGGGACCGTGTATATGCTGCTGACATGGCCCCTAATGACATTTTTAGAAATGTTGCAACACTGATTGGCTATCGAGGCAGGTTACATCAGAAGAGCCCGATAACAGGGTCCCAGTTTCCGATGAGGGAAGTACATCCTATTTTTCACCCGGAGATACCGGAGCTGCGTGATCAGCATGATGCTGTGGTCAGACAACGAGTAGAGGCCCGCTTTCAAGAACAATGGGTTTATACTCCATGGAAAAGGAGTGAGGTTTTGTCTCTTAAGAGTCAGTTGCCCGACCCTAGGAGAAATCCGACTGCATATTACAAAGAGTTGACAGAGGCCGCATTGTCGACAGTGATGACGTTGGCAGACATTGAGATGTTTTTTATTTGTTGGTACCAGTTGATATTTGGCGGCAGGTGCATACACAGGACCATGTTGTGGAATTGGGTGGCACTTGGGATGTGATCAGAGCATGGGACAAGGAGAGGAAGCCTGGTGAGAAGCCTAAGGCTGAGATACTAGCTTTGCCAGGTCGTATTATTACCTACATGCACTCTCTTATTCCACCTAGAAGAGTAGATTGGGACAAGTTAACTGCATGTCGTCAGAAGAAAGATGAAAGTATATCTGTTTTTTTATTATGTTTGAAGGTGTGTTTTTGGACTTCAGTGGACAGGATTTGTCAATGGAAGGAGGTGTCTGATTGTTCGTTAACAGATTTGTTACGAACCTGCTTCCCGAGATCGCACAGACTTCAGAGAGCACTTGGACTACATCCTCCCCATCATTTATATTGAGTATGGCACAGTATTATGAGCATAGAGAGAACGAAGAGAAGGAGAAGGTGGAGAAGAAAAATAAGGAGTTAAAAACGAAGGTGTTGATGCAGCAGGTGTCTAGAGAGAACGGAAGAGGACGAGGCATTGGTCCGGCTCGGCAGATGCCCCGCACTGGCAGAAATGCTGCGCCTGTGGGGCCGAATCAGTGTGCATATTGTAAGGAGGAGGGACACTGGCGCAGTGATTGCCCGGCGTTGTTGCAGAAGGTTGCGGCCCCTAGAGGACGGGGTTCTCGCGGAAGGGGCCGTGGAGCAGGTGGTCATAACGGGGGTCAGGAAACTGAGGCACCGCAGGGTCACTCTGATCAGAACTATTTTGATGACCCTCGGGCGACAGTACTATCATGACGACTATGATTTGGACGCCGTGACGGGGTTGTCCCACAGTTAGGACAGCCAGGGACAGGACGAGGGACCAGTTCAGATACCTGTAGATCAGCGCGGACCTTATGTTACTGCTGACTTGCAGGCTTTTCTGGTGTACCGGTTGTGAGCCCCATATCCAAACCCCTTGCCCTGACAGTTGGTCCCTTTACTGTTGATTCACCATTTTTGCTGACCTCCAATTGCGGTGAGAATTTGATGGGATTGGATTTGTTGAAGAAGTTGTATGCTACAATTTACTGTTCCCCGGCTGGTGTCTATATGACAATGGGTCCTAATGTGGTTAGTATCAAGCAGTGCTTGTCTAAGGATGCACCCCTGCCTGCTGAATTTAAGGATGTGCCGCCCACGTTGTGGGCCACAGGTGATACGGACGTAGGGCTGTTACAGATACCTCCAGTTTCTATCAAGGTCAAAGACAATGCTGTTTTGCCTTGTACTCCCCAGTATAAAATACCGCAAGCAGGGAGTGGGCTCTATTGCAGATTATACAGGACTTGATTAAGTCAGGTGTTGTTGAGGAGACGACTGCGAACGTGTGTAATAGCCCCATTCTTCCCATTCTTAAGAGGGCACCCTCGGGTTCCTCTGATGACCATCCTGATGTCTATCGTTTTGTGATTGATCTGCGTGAGGTTAATAAGATTGTGGTCCCTCAGCTCCCAGTGGTTCCCGACATCACTGCCCTTCTGACAATGATTCCTTCCTCCGCCAAATTCTTTTCTGTTATCGATTTGAAGAATGCATGCTTTAGCATTCCGATTCATCCAGACAGCAGGCATCTATTTGGATTCACCCTGGACGGCAGAAGCTTTAGATTCTGTCGCGCTCCTCAGGGCTATACTGAAAGCCCTAGCATATATAGTCAAGCTTTAAAAGGCCAATTGGATTCCTCGCGCTTCCCCCAGGTAATGTATTGCTGCAGTACGTGGACGATCTCTTGATTGCTTCTGACACTGAAGAAGGTTGCAAAGATGCAACGGTCAAATTGTTGCTTCATTTGGCTCATCACGGACATAAAGTGTCCCTTTCAAAATTCCAATATTGTCGACAGGAGGTCACCTACTTAGGTCACCTACTGTTGAAGGAGGGAAGGAGACTAACACCTGAACGCATTAGTGCTATTGTTAAGATGCCCATCCCTAAGACTCAAAGGGATGTGCGAGCTTTCATTGGCATTACTTCGTATTGTCGGCACTGGATTCCTAACCTTTCCTTACTAACAAAGCCACTGCTGCAGCTAACCACTAACGATGTGCATGAACCCTTGCATTGGACGCCTGAATGTCAACAAGCTTTTGAGCAATTGAAAGCCGCGCTTTGCTCTGCGCCTGTGCTTGGCACGCCGGATTATGCTAAGCGGTTCGTGTTGTATGTACACGAGATGGCTGGTTGCGCGCTTTCTGTTTTAACACAAGCCTTTGGAGGTAAGCAGAGGTCGTGTGCTTATTTTTCTGCTTTGCTTGATAATGTCGCGAGAGCCCTCCTGAGCTGTCTAAGAGCGGTCACGGCTGTGGCCGTCTCTATCCGACAATCGGCAGGGCTCGTCCTTGATACCGACCTCACAGTCATGGTACCTCATGCTGTGGATACACTTTTGGACAAAACGAAGACGCAGCACCTTACCATTGCACGTCTGACTGGTTATGAACTGACCCTCTTTGCACTACACGTCACGATAAAAAGATGTGCCACCCTGAACCCAGCCACGTTACTACCCCTCCCTTCTGAAAGTGAGGAAATAGACATACATGATTGTATTTTTTGAACTGAAGAGGAGACGAAGGGACGGGTAGACCTGACTCATGTTCCCCTATCTGAACCCCAAGGGGAGCTATATGTCGATGGCTCTTGTTTCAAATTACCGGATGGCACAACAACTGCTGCATACACAATAACTACCCTGCACACAGTAGTTGAGACATCACGAGTTCCCTATCAATCGGCCCAAGCTGCAGAATTAGTTGCCCTTCTTCGAGCTTGTGAGCTAAGTGAGGGACTGACTGTCAATATTTATACTGACAGCCAGTACGCCTTTGGAGTGGCCCACAATTTTGGGCGGCTCTGGGCAGAGAAGGGGATTCCTGACTTCATACTGGTTAAAGATTCAGAATGGCCCATTGATACACAGGCTTTTGTCAGCTCTGACACTCCCCAAAAGTTAGCAATAGTGAAGTGTAGCGCCCACAAGGCAATTAATGATGATGTGTGGAGGGGAAATGCATTTGCAGACCAAACAGCTAAAGAGACGGCTCGAACAAAGATGAAAAAGATGTTTGTGGCAGGTCCTGCTAGATGGGTACCCGAAGTTACTATGTTTGAGGATACACTGGATAGTGTGAAAGAAATACAGAGTGAGGCAACGATTGAGGAGTTAGCGATATGGCAGGAAAGCACAGCATGTTTAGAAGAGGATGGGTGCTGGACGGATAAGTCAGGAAAGCAAAGGTGGATGCTGCTGGACGTCTATGTCCTCCCTGTAGTCACTATGGTGCATGGGCCAGCTCACATTAGCGCAAAGGGCATATGTAAACTACTAGACCCTGTGTGGCAGAATGATAACATCCCCAAAACAGCTGCTCACTTGGTGAAATATTGTATAGTATGCATGATGTATAATCCTGGAAAAGGCACTCCTACACCTCCTGGCAATTTTGCACCCCCATCTTTCCCCTTTGAAGTCCTTCAGATGGACTACATTGAGATGGAACGGGTCAACAATTTGAAATATGTGTTAGTGGTTGTTTGCGCATTCAGTAACTGGGTTGAGACATACCCCACTAAGGAGAATACAGCCTTGGCGATGGCGAAAGACCTCCTTAAGGAGTTTTTCCCTTGCTTCGGTTTGCCCCGTTTGATCTGAAGTGACAATGGCAGTCACTTCAATTCAAAAGTCATCCAGCTGGTGTGTGATGGGCTACACATCAGGCAGAAGTTTCATGCTGCACACCACCCCCAGTCCGCAGGTTTGGTTGAGAAGTACAATGGTACTCTCAAACTAAAAATGGCAAAAATTCAGGAAAGCACAGGATTGAAGTGGCCAGATGCCTTACCGTTGGCTCTTCTGTCAACCAGAGCTATGGCTCACACTAGGACAGGATTGCCTCCATATGAGGTCGTGTTCGGATGCCCAGAAAATGTTTGGGGCGTCCCGCGACCAAAGCGCTTTTCAGAAATTGAGTATCCTCTGTTGGTGGATTATCTCTATGAGTTGACTAAAAATTTGCGTTCTATTCATCAACAGAGTCAAGACACATTGCCACCGCAAGCAGATGGGCACGGGCATGACATCTGACCTGGTGACTTTATCCTTGTGCGGCACTTCCAGAGGAAAGGAAGCCTGGAGCCCCGTTGAAAGGACTCCTCGCCACCAGGAGTGCTGTGAAGGTGACCGGTCGGAAGAACTGGGTCCACACCAATCACTGCCGCAAGGTCCCATTGCCTCTCCCCTATGATCGGTGGGTGATCGATGGTATAGGTGACCACGAGACGGAGAAAGTGCCAAGCTTCATTCCTTTTCGGATGCCCGACTGACGTGGGTGCGAACAGAGGAGGAGAATGTTGCAGTATTGAATGAGGCGGTTCCCCCAGAAATAAGGGCTGTCCAGGATTCTCCTCCACCTGGCCCACAAGTGCTTGAGCCCCAGTACCCTCTGAATCTGAGCCCCCGTTTACTGCTCACTCTGTGCCCGGAGTGGCTAGGTACAATTTGCGTCCTCGACGGTGGGACAGTGCACCAAAGGAAAAGTCAGATTAGTAGGGATGGACTGTGAGGATGAAGAATAGGGTCATGTACCCTGTCCGTGGTACCAACGATAGCTTAGGGAAAGGGAGATTGGTGCATTGTCCGAGACACTGGACAGGATAAGCTGAGGGTGTCTTCCCGAAAGGGAGGGTGCCCTATCCTGGACGACGTGGGATTTCTTCAACGGGCCTCGATCGCGCTGCCCCACTGCTGTGCTCAGTAGCACTCCCGTAGATGAACAATAGGAGTCTACCAGCGAGGCTCAGAAGGACGCTGGAAACTCTTTGCCAATCTTCTTGTTTCCTTGTCACCAACCCCATTGCACTGCGCTTTTCCCCTCTGATCACCATGTATCCTTTTGGCCGCCCAATTGTTGAGGAGGAACAGCCTTTTGCAGCACCACGTTCGGAGAGGGATGGGGTTGGTTGGCCCAGTTGGTCGAAAAGGGGTAAAGTGATTTTTATAGTAATTGTCCTGATTTCCCTACTGGCAATACTTGGAATAATGTGGTTTCTAGAAGAAAAATATCCTGTGCACTAGTTGATTGGTACAACACCTGTTCCCCCTGAGCATATGTTTGTCACCCTGGCTTCTCACAAAAGTGAACACAGAAAGACATATGTAGATAATGTGTTCCTCCAAATGTTGCATCAGGCCCATGGTACGTCCAATGTCACAAATTGCTGGATCTGCGGTCTGCTCCCTTCTGTGACACACAAGAATGACGTGTTGTTGTCCATGCCTTTTTCTTATCTTGGGAGTTGTGAAGGCTGGTTTCAGCTCTTCACTATGGTATACAATCATTATCACTCTGATACTATGAATATGACGTTAGCTGACTATGAAACTGTCTTAGAGTATATACGTGTACATCAAGGGTTTACCCCAGGGGAACAAGGGACACCGGATACATTGTCCCCGACAGCATGCATGAATGTGTACAAAAGAGAACAAAATGTAACATGGCTTCAAAATGAAATGTCTGATTTGTGGAATTTTAATGTCACTGAATACTTCAAGTATTTTCAACTGCGTAATATTACTCATGATGTGGCAATGCCAGTGCCAGTGGTTAACACGACAGCGAGTTTTTGTGTTAAAGGGAAAGGAAAAGTTGGGGTGGGGGTGAGTAGTTGCAATTACAACTATGTACTGAGCACTACAAATAGCCCACCTCTGCTACCCCCTCACAATGTTTACTTTGTTTGTGGGTCCCAGGCCTATGTTTGGAATGGTCTGGAATATGCTATCTCTCCTTTCTCCTTCCTCCAGTGTATATAGCGCCATGCAACTACCATAGGGATCACCAACTACAATGCAGGGGTGTTCAGCTGTTACGTGTTAGACGGGTCATTGACACTGCAGACATAGATCAGACAGATACCACATTGCAGCAGTTTACTGATGCTATGAAAGGTATTGTTTCCTTTTGGGACCCCATGTCCAATAGTCTCAATATTCGTAGACTCACCAGGGTGGTAGAAGGAGTAATAAATGCAACTGCTGGTATTCTGACTAATATTACAGCTGAACTACAGGCTACGAGACTCGTTGCCCTTCAAAACCGGATGGTGTTAGATGTCATCCTTGCTGATCGAGGTGGGGCCTGCGGCGTCATCGGCAGTAGCTGCTGTGTATACATACCGGACCACGCTCCAAATGTGTATACTGCTGTACAGAAGCTCCATAGGCTTGCCTCTGACATACACCAAGAGAATGGTACATGGTCTCTCACTGGGTGATTTTGGGGTTTATTCACGTCCTGGGGATGGAAGATTATCATCTTCCTGATCGCCATAGCTGGTATCATTCTAACATGTTGTCTGTGCATACACTGGCTTCCTGCCTGCTGTGCCTGTTGTGTACAAACCCCTAGAACATGACCCTAAGAACAAGGCCATGGTGATGCAGGATATCCAGGACTTGATGTGCATAGACAAGGGCATTTTCGAGTACTGATGGTATATGTTTAGATTTGTAATATGTTCATTACGTAATACAGAGAGTTCTCACTTGCCATAGTAGCAAAATTAGTTAGCAAATGCTAAAAGGGGGTCTGTTGGACTAGAAAATACTTCTGGTCGACCCCCCTATTGGCATTGTGCTTAAGTTAGCATTTGCAGTACCATTTTGTCCTCAGCCGCCATTTTGTGTAATGATCGAAACTAACTTCTGTCTCATTCTGTCTGCCTCTGCAGAAAACAGCTCCGATATTTCTTTTTTGTATTTCTTCAAGGTTGAGCTTCGCTGTCTTAATGAATACATGAATGTGTCTTTGTATACCTTCCTTGTTAGATAGGCCCGTTCTCATGCTCTAGTGGCGGGCACGGACAGAGTAACCTTGAGGTAGAGATAACGGTAAACAGTCTAAATATCGAATTTTAAATATGGAGTTGCCAAAATATCGAATTTTAAATATCGAGTTGCCAAAATATCGACTTACAAAAATATAGTATTGCAGAATATCGAAATGCAGGTAAGAAATATCGTTTTTATAATATCAAAGTTAGTAATATCGACAGTCATAATATAGTTGTAAAAAATATCGATTTTTTTTTTAGTGTTTTAAGTGTTAGTATATGTGTTAAAAGTATATATTATGTTTGTAATGTATGTTGGAATTTTTTAAAGTAATGATTTTTATGTTAAATTATTTTTGCGTATTTTAGTTCCGTAGCGGGTTGTGGGTTTATAGGGGAATAGGGTGGGAAGTAATTTAAATATAATATATTAATTAAGAATATTTTTGAAATAATTACTTATATGTTAATTAATTTTTGTGTAATTTTATTCCGTAGCGGGTTGTGGGTTTATAGGGGAATAGGGTGGGAAGTAATTTAATTTAAATTAATTAATTAATAAATTAATTAAATAATAATTTTGTATTTATTAATTTATATTGTTAATTGTGTTAATTAATTAATTATTAATTAATTATAAAATGATTAATAATAATTAATAAATTATTGGCAATTATGTTTAATGTGTAATTTTTTTATTACTTAATTATTAATTTGATATTAATTATTATTAATTAATTTGTTAATATGTTAATTGTGTATTTTTTTAGGAGTGGGTTGTGGGTTTATAAGGGAATAGGGTGGGAAGTAATTTAATTGTAATTAAGGGGCTCATTACGATGGCGGGCGGAAGCACAACCGCCGTGCTGGCGGATGCAAAAACCACCAGTTACCGCCGGCACGCAGCAGTCCACACGCCCGCCCAATTACGATGCGAAAAGTAGGCCAAACACCGCCGGCAAGCCAGCAACACCGTCCGCCATCAAAGTGCGCCCGTACACGTAGCGGCGCAGCTCAACTGACACACACCGTCCGACGAAACACGTCCCGCCCGGCGCATAAATTACGATGCCGCAAACAAACGGCTCCCACGGCCAAGAGATACCGTACGACAAACCGAAGCGGTAACACGGACGCCGAGCACGGACAACGAAGAAGCGGCTCCCCCGAGCATGAATCCAGCACTGCAGGCCCTCCCCATGCTCCTGCTGATGCACCACCAAGGACGCAACGTACCGCGGAGACGCAGGTAGGCACACACACAACAAGTGCACGCAAACAGCGCACACATTGCAAGGGCGGAAAAAGCGGACAACCCCCCACCAGCGCGTGTACACTACACATCCACCATTGCATCCACATATGACACACAGGCCAAATCGTAACATCGCGTAACACATGTGTACACACCACCTGGGACTAGGAACCAACAACCCCGTCACGGCCCCAAAGCGGCGATGACGCCGCCACACATGCGCACAACGCAGAGGCCAACCGCAGCGCCATGCATGCGTCGCACACAGACACAGGGACACAACCAAGCAGCACACACATCAGCCCCACCCGAACGCACATGACACGTGACAGGCCTGCCACAGACATGTCCCCAACGCCCAATTCACGGACAACACCCAACGCCACACAACCGACGCACACATGTCAGTGAAGACACGCAACAGCAGGACACACCCCAGTGTAACAAACATGGCGTAGCACACAGCGGCGGCAACACCAACTAGGAGAAGCAGGGCCCCTTCGGGAAGAGGAACGCCAGTACCACACTGAAACACCCATACCACCCTGCACATATGAACAAGACATATAAAACGGAACACCAAAGAGCCCGGGGACCGACAACAGGTGGCCCAAGAATAACATTCACACACAAGGCCCAACGCAGAGCGGAAAGGCAGCCTGCCGCCCACACAAGGGAGAGCAGACAGCACTGAATGACCTTCCATTCCAACTCCGAAACCACAGCCCTACGACAGAAGCCGGTGAATACAGCCATTGTCCAAGAATAGACCAACACAGGCTTGCCGAGGAGACCGACCACAGGGCAGATAGCGCATATCACAGAAGCACACAACGGACGGGGAAGAAAGAAGAAAACACTCCCCATGTCGGCCACATGCAAGTTAATTGGAAGGAGTCACACATCACTGACCTTGAACTGTCTGAGAAGCATGTGGGAAGAGGGCCCATGTCCTCCAAACAAGCCAACAGAACACAAGTCCTGTCTCCCTACGACTACACAGAGCTCACAGCAACCTCGGAGCGTGCACATTGCAGACTGCACACACAGCCGGAGCACGCCACCACAACGCACCGCTGCGAAATGGCAACCGCAACACACCTACCCAACTACGCCGAACAGCTCAAGCTGTACAAAACCAACCTGTTTCATATATTGGGATGCGATCTCCTGTCCCTGCTGAACGTAAGTTACCGACTGACTTACCGCATCACATTGTTCAGCTGCGTCATGCCCGTCTTCTACTGTCGGAGGTGTCCCTACCAGCATCCCGTGGAGATATGCCTCTCCAACCCGGCATGTCTGAAGGCGGACCTGCTACCACTACTCCTCCCTCTGGACGCACACGACAGGGCCTGCTCTGCCTATGGGGGCATGGCGTATGTGGCCAACATCGCACCCGCACTGAAATGGGACCACTGTGCCTCCACACGACGGATCATCGAGAACAGCTACATCGAATGTCACCCAGCATGCCCCATCATGGTCCTCCAAGGGACAACTTACGAACAACACCTTGACAGCCACCATCCGCTACATTGGCTGGCAAACATGTACACCACCAATGACATGGAAGCCCTGCTGGACGGCATCGCATACCTGACAACCTGTAAATTCATCGGACCACAACGCAGGTTCCCGATTGACCTATGATGTCCAACCCCGCACCCATGCTTAGCTTCCGCACGGACTGGCCAGTCACCACCACAACAGCCATACCAAACGACCGGCAACTCTAACCACACCATCAACGACATCGCCATGACATCGGATATGACCGGGACATGCACACTGTTCCCCATCACATCCAGGAACACCACATGCATCGTGGGAGGCAGTGGCATGGGCTCTGTGTATCGCACCCACATGGACGGAACTGCACGAACAACCAGGACACGACATGGATCCAGCGCACATGGACACACACACCGCTCAGTGGACATGAATAGGTCGCCTGGAGTCTGTGGGTGCTGCACCCCTCCCACCCCCGCCCCGGGAATCCCATACCAGGACCTTTGCATGGACGACAAGTGCATACAACAACAACACGACCCCAGTGACTGTGACATGTCCAGTAACCACCACAGTGCAACAACAAGTGGCACGCCGCTGCATGCACGCAAGCACATGCCCTGATGTCATCTCACATGCACGCGTGCATGAGGAACAACCGCAGCAAACCTGTCACATGGAACTGAGATGGACTGTGCCCATGATGCCAAGCGGTCTGGTAGGCTACATGTATACCGTCTGTGTCAAAGTCCGCAGCTCCGCAGCTATACGTAAATGTACATTAGCACAGCCTTGGCCAAGCAGATGTCACTCTGAAGCCCACATCCCACATGCAACAGCCAATCACATGTAACCCCACACCCTATCCCATTTGCAATCATGCTCAGTATATCCTCAACATGTATTCCGCTGCCAGTAGTGTCCACTATACTGCATCACAGAGGACAGAAGACTCAATATAATGTTTGAAACCAAAACTGTCTCCGCTGACTCATTTCACAAGTACGAATGAGAGAGGATGAGAGTATGTGAAGTACACGGCAGTCGTGACATGACCATGTAGTCCACTGGTATTGGATGTCAACGCAAATGAGTAGCACAACTGTGGAAGACACACATGTGTCGTGTGAAGTCGTATGGACGCAGTGCTCAGGTGGGTGGGTGTGACGGGTAGATGCGCACATGCCAAGTTGGAGCACGCCGTGTTGGGAGGGGTCATGAACAGTACACCACCGCTTCCCTGGGCATTGTGAGAGGACACCTGTCGGGGGAGTGAACACGTGTGTGCACAGCAGCCGGGCACACGTGCAAGCGGTACCAGGCGCACCTCAGCCCACCCTCTGTGGACAAGCTGGATCCTGTTGTGCGCCCGCCATGCCCCCTTGACAAGGCACACACAGCCCCAGTCGACCAGGTGTAACCCCAACATAGTCAATCCGCACAGGCGATACAGGGCACGGGATGGCAGTGGAGCATGGTGTGTGAGAGGTCTCCTCGCGCTCCTCCTGGTCATATCACGCAGGCAATAGAACCTCAACGTCTAGCATGGCACAAGTCAAATGGAAGTGTAGGGGGACGCACCACAGCACGAGCAGCACTGACGTCACGGGAGGTGGCTCGCACCATCCCATCCATTGCCCATCATACCAACCACGCCACATGCCATTGCGACTAAGTGCAAGCGCGTGCGCCACCACCCCGAGCCCTCCCCAGAGAGGCCAAAGAGTGAATGTGTGGGCCATCAGCCACAGACGGACGCGGCCTGGCCGCAAGGGCAGCCACAGCCACTGGGTGTCGCAGGTGGCGGATCCGGAAGGCGAAGACTGTGATGCATAGTCCATGCAGGCCGGGTCTCCATTTGGGGCACCACGCAGGTGGACGGCGTCCCGCCACACATCATACCCTGAGACAGCCCACTCGTGCAACTGGACCCACACATACACTCCTTGCCCTCTCTGGTGCGAGCTTGGGGCTGCCTGTGCAAGCGCTAGCCTCGCAGGTGAGCATGCATATTGGGGGAGCGAGGGGAGGACATGAGGGCTGGGGCGAAGATGACTGTATCACTGTCAGTTAGTACAAGGGATGACCCAGATGTGGAAAGGAAGAGACGTGTCCCGTGTGTACTGCAACTAGTCGCCAATCCAACTACCCCCATGTCCGGAATGTAAGCCCGCACCTAGGCCCGCCCATCCGCCACATCGAACATACCACCAGCACGACAACCTTCCCATTCGAAACACTGACTGGGGGTGGCGACCAGTGAACAATCATGTGTAGCCTACCCACGCGTACATGTGGGCCCTCCATGATCCATGTCACCTGCGGCAAAGTCATGACATGCGCAATGAGGGAAGTGAGGAGAGCTGTCCGCCCCACGCGCAGAAGGTGCATCAGCTCCACAGACCCAGCAGCGAGTCCAGCAGGGGTCACATGTGCAGGGGCAGCTGTGCCTGGTGTGAAGGCACATGCATATAGACAGCACATCGACCAATGTGTAGTCTGCCCACATCTACAGTCCATCATCATGCGGACATAGGAATTGAACACAGGGCAACACATCTTCAGTTGGTGCACCCACCGTGACCAACAATGCGCAATCATCGACGTACCCGCCCTGTGCATGGCCCCCCACCCAACGGAGGCACATCCAGTGCCACCATCCCACACACACAAGCCTTCCACGGAACATGCTGTGTCCAATGGTCAATACAGAGTCAGCGCCCATCTGGTGGATCCTGAACAGGAGACACATGCACACACATGCCAGCTCCCACTATGTACGTCTGCCACCTGGCACGTGCAATGTAACCTCTCACCTGTGACGTGTGACTGCAAGCACACAGCCGTCTTGGCATGGGGCTGTCAATGTGGACACCTGTCAATGTTTCGGGAGGTGTGATCCGTACAGTGCTGTACATAGGGTGCAGTGCTGACACCTACTACTGTCTCATATCCCCTCGTGCCACAGGTCCCACTTGTTTTGGCCGCTCAGCCTGTGCCCACATCGTCGTCGTCGTGTGCCATACTCATCCAGCCGCGGAAGCAGTTCCATGCTCAGCAGACATTCATGTTGCCGTGGCGTTGCCGCTTGACGGATATGCAGTCAGTCCCCATCAGCACGCCCCGCAAGTCATTGGGGCCTAGATCCCCATGTGCATGCACATGGCAGTGGTTTGTATCACTAGCCATTGCCATTGTTGGGAGACCTGTGTAAGTGTATTGTGGCCGTGCCGTCCCAGCTTGACAGCTGGGCTGTGGCTCATGTGCTTGCTCAGTCATGTCAGTGATGTGTATGCGAAATTGCTATGTGTCGTGTTGCTTTGACATGTGTCCTCTGCCATTGTCCCTAGGCGGAGACCGAACATTGACCGCCCATACCAATTGCTGGCGGACATGGACGATACAGAGGTTATTAGGAAGTTTCGGCTGGACAGGCCAACCCTGCATCGACTGTGTGCCATGTTAGAACCCCATCTCCGTCCCCGCAGGGTGTATCCGACTGCTGTCACCCCCACGGCTAAGGTGATGGCCGCCATGCATTTCTTCGCCACTGGGTCATTCCAGCACACAGTGGGCATTGGAGGAGGGATGTCCCAGCCCATGTTCAGCAAGGTGCTGAGGGATGTACTGGCAGCCATGATGCTGTGCCGAAACAGGTACATCCGCTTCCCCAGGGCTCGTGAATTGGCGGCAGTGAAGGGTGCATTCTATGCCCTTGGCAGAATCCCACACGTCGTTGGAGCCATTGACTGCACACATGTCGGCCTTGTTCCACCACAGGCCACTGAGCACCTGTACCGCAACAGGAAGCACACGCACTCCCTGAATGTGCAAGTGGTGTGCCTTGCGGACATGGTGATCACCCACGTGTGTGCAAAGTTCCCAGGCTCGGCCCATGACGCACACATAATGCGCAACAGCATCTTGCCACGACTGATGTCCAATATGCAACAGGATCGTGGCTGTATTGTCGGTGAGTATGTGGAGTGGTGTAGCGTGCTGGTTGTGCGATGCTGTCCCCTGTCCAGTTGGAATAGCAACGGTTCTCTGTGTCCCTCACACCCAGGTGACTCTGCGTACCCGAATGGGGCATGGCTGCTCAGTCCATTGAGGAATCCTCGCACCCCAGCAGACGATCGCTACAATGAGGCACATGGGAGGACCAGACGTGTGGTCGAGCGTACCTTTGGCCTCCTCAAGTCCAGGTTCAGGTGCCTGGACCGCACCGAGGAGTGCGCTGGCGTACTCCCCACAGAAGGTGTGCCGGATAGTGGTGGCGTGCTGCATGCTGCACAATCTGGCCATTCGGAAGCAGATCCCCCTCATCGTGGATGACGGAGATCAACCAGGGCCCCAGCCCGCAGACCAGGACAGCTCGAGTGAGGAGGACAGCGGAGAGGAGGAAGCTGGTAATGTGCGGCAGCAGCTCATCGCCCGCTACTTCACTTGACGGTGAGTGTCCATGTACGACGGCTGATGTGGCTGTATCTGTGCAGGTGTGTGTGTGCTGTGTCAGGGTGGCCGTTTGTTCACTGCGTGCTGTGTGTCAACGCTCCATGGCCAGGGTAGTATGCCACTGTTGGTGGCTGTGGCATTGTGCCCTATTGCTCTGTGCGATGTGTGTACATTGCTTGTAGTTGTTGACATGTACTGTGTGATGGGTGTGTGACACACTCATTGAATGTGCTCCTGTTCTGTCTCCCACCCCTAGGTCCCTACAGGTCCTCCGGATTCCATTGCCATGCCACGCATCAGGTGCCTTTCCGCCCAAGGTGGCCGTTGTATTCCGTACAAATAAAACACAGGGCACAAACAGCAGTTAGTGTAAAAGGTGCATTTATTTCAAACTGTGACATGTGATTGTGTGTAAGGTGATGACAAAAGTGGTGCGTGCAGTGACAATGAGCTGTCGGTCATGGCTGCGTGATGCTCAGGGTGTACCCACTGGTTCTATGTCCATAGTCCAACACACACATGCCATCCAGATGGCTGTGTGGAGTGGGATCGTAGTCCAAGTCAATGCAGTGGCTGGTCAAGGAAGGCTGGCGGAAGGCTGGCTGGCTGCCTCACTTGCGTTTGGAGCGTGCGAAGTCCTCCCGGGAGATCTGTTTCCACTTCGGACGGCCCCTTCCACGTTTGCGAGGGGGTGCCTGCTTGCGACATGCTGGTGGTTGAGGTGTGCTCACTGGCTGTGGACGCAGGGGAACTGGACACTGCTGCTCGACCCTGCGCCCCGGCAGGTGGTGGCGGAGGGGAGCTGCTGTCCCTGGCTGTGACCTAACCGCCACCACCAGCTGGCCCATGAGGTCCACGAGTTGGCCCATACGGGCGTCCATGGACCTCAGCACCCCCAGCACCTCACGCGTGTCTGAAGCAGACCGGACCCATTGTCCTTGGGCCTCTTCATAGGCCCCAAGGACTCTGGCCACTTGAGGCAGGGCATGGCTCCCAGGGGAGGCTGGCGTTTCCCTGACCCTGCTCCTCCTACCAGTCCTGCTGCCACCGGCCTGCCCACTAGCCACATTGCTCACCACGGTCCTCGCTGTGGCTCCCAGGGTGGATCCAGTCGGCCGGGCCACCACCTGCGCTGGGGCTGGTGCCAGCGAAGACGTGGTGGTGGTGGCGGCGGTGGTGGTCGGTGCGGCGATGGTGGCGGTTGCGGCAGTGGTAGTGGCCGCAATGACCGTGGGTGTGGCCGCAACGACAGTGGCAGCAGGGGGCTGGGAATGTTCAGCAGCCCTGGATGATGGGTTGGTGGGTAGGAGGGGTCCTGGGGAGCGGCTGGGCCCTGCCACACCAGATGGGCCTGCTTGGTGGTCCGTGTCCGAAGAGGAGGACAGATCCTCCAGATCCGTGTGTCCTCGTTGGGGGCTTGTAGGCTGGCTGTGCTGGCTGCTGGCTCCATCCCCAGCATCCAGCAGTTCGTCACCTGTGGAGAGAATGAGATTTGTTATTGTGTTGCACCTGGCGAAGTATGTATTTGTCATCTGACATTAACAGTTCGTGCAATCTCGTACATGGGTTTCCCGGAGGCGTGTGTGTGGCTGTAGCATTTGTAGTTGTGTGTGCTTGGCAATGGGACTGTGTGCTGTGCACATGTGGCATGGGACGGATTGGCCATGCCGATGGGTGTGTTGCTGTGCCCCTACTTATTGTGACTCTGGTGTATGCGGGCTCCTGGCCCATCCTGGGTCTGGTTTGTACTTTGCTTTTGGTGTTCAGATGGGACGCTTAGGAACGCATATGGCAACATGGGGGCCATGCCCCAGATTCGCATTTGGGAGGGAATATGCTTTTGGGGTTCAAATGGAACGCTTAGGAACGCATATGGCAACATGGGGGCCATGCCCCAGATTCGCATTTGGGAGGGAATATGCTTTTGGGGTTCAAATGGAACGCTTAGGAACGCATATGGCAACATGGGGGCCATGCCCCAGATTCGCATTTGGGAGGGAATATGCTTTTGGGGTTCAAATGGAACGCTTAGGAACGCATATGGCAACATGGGGGCCATGCCCCAGATTCGCATTTGGGAGGGAATATGCTTTTGGGGTTCAAATGGAACGCTTAGGAACGCATATGGCAACATGGGGGCCATGCCCCAGATTCGCATTTGGGAGGGAATATGCTTTTGGGGTTCAAATGGAACGCTTAGGAACGCATATGGCAACATGGGGGCCATGCCCCAGATTCGCATTTGGGAGGGAATATGCTTGTGGGGTTCAAATGGAACGCTTAGGAACGCATATGGCAACATGGGGGCCATGCCCCAGATTCGCATTTGGGAGGGAATATGCTTTTGGGGTTCAAATGGAACGCTTAGGAACGCATATGGCAACATGGGGGCCATGCCCCAGATTCGCATTTGGGAGGGAATATGCTTTTGGGGTTCAAATGGAACGCTTAGGAACGCATATGGCAACATGGGGGCCATGCCCCAGATTCGCATTTGGGAGGGAATATGCTTTTGGGGTACATGCTGTGAGCCATGGGTGCCGAACGTGACATGTGTTGTGGCAGCATGACAGTGCATGGTTTGAGGTGTGTGCATGCTTGACATGGCCTGCATATTTGCTGTCTGTTGTGATTACTGGACATGGCATTGGACGCATCGTTATGAGTGAGTGATGGTTGTGTGCCAGCCAACGTATTGCAGTTGTCCCATCTCCTTGGTGTGCGTGCTGCCCTGTGCCATGTGCATCACTGCAGTGCTCGGGGGGTGGCCCATGTTGTGTGTTGTTGCTCACAGTGTGTCGTGCGCTTCATTGACTTCTGGCACATGGTTGGTCATGGGCATGTATCTTAGCGTGACTGCTGTATGTGTGGCAGCTGTGCGGATGACATGCCTTTCATGAGACTGGGGCTGACGGATGGGATGGATGGTATGTTGTATGTGCATGGTGTGTCTGTGTGTTTGATGGGTTCAGTGGTGTTCGTGTGCATTTATGTTGTTCCGCTCTGTTGCGTCTAGTGTTGTTTGTCTTACATAGGCGTAGTTGTGGGGTGTGTGGTTGACAGGCAGTAGGGGCTACATGGACAGGACTTCAATGGTGTTTCGGTTGTGTGTGATGAGTTGCACAGTGGCTGCCGTGTGGTACTATATTCAGTGTGGCTTGTGCATGCAGACGTGGCTCCTTGGGTGTTGCTATGTCTGTGATGGGTCATGTGGGGTGTGAGTCTGTTGTTCATGTCCGTGTGCACATTGTTCACTTGTTCGTGACGGTGGGCGGTGCTGCGTGTTTGTCTGCTACGTGACATGTCCCATGTGTTGGTCGTGTTCCGGTCCTCATGCCTCCAGTAATCCAGCCCTGTCCAGTTTCCCACCTGCAAGTTGTTCGTGCGTGCACTGTACTGGATGCCACATGGCTCTAAGCGGGGGTGCTCCATGTTGCAGGTCTGTGGGGGTGGGGGGGTGTTGTGGGTCGTGGGGGTGGCTGGACACCCACTGACACCGATTGCTGTGGACCGTGATGTCTGCCTTTCGGCTGTCGTTGTGCACTGCGGTGGCTGACACGTGGCTGTGGGGTGTGGGGGATGCTCCTCCTTGCTGTGCTGTGGGACTAGGGGCCTGGTGTGTGTTGTACTTGGGCTGTCCACCGTCCCACCCACTGCACTTTGTGTTCCTGCCACTTACCTGTTACTTGTCGGTTAGTGCAGCTGTGGCGGACACATGGGTGTGGTGGGTGCTCGTTGTGGCGCTTCTGGCATATTTGGGGACCTGTTGGTGGTTACGTGGCTGGCTGAGTGTACACATGTCCCCACGTATCTTACAGTTGTTCGGTTTGGGCTGTGTGTGGTGGTGTCTGTTGCATGTGTGTGTGATGTGTTGTGTATTGTGTGCTGGACATGGGGGTGTTTGTCCCTGGGAGCTGTGGCATGGTGGTAGTGCATGTGAGTACATAGCGGTGTGCTGGTATACATTAGTTTGTACTTACCAGCCTCCACTCCCCCTGCTAATCCGGCGAGGATCGCCGGATGTATTATGACTCGCACCTTCTCCTCCCACGCTTTGAAGGTCTTGAAGAGCGCGGGATTCCCTCCGCCAGTGACGGCAGCCAGCTCTCTGTTTTTGCCCTCCTTCTTCTTGACCAGGCTCTTGACGTCATTCCAACGTTTGTTTATTTCTCCTCTGTTCCTGGGCAGGGTCCCGACTGCATTGACCTGGTCTACGATCCGGTTCCACATTCTGTTTCTGGTGGCTAGTGGTGTGTGCTGGACCATGTTCCCATAGATTTGTGGGTACACCTTGATGATCTCGTCGACCATGACCGTCAGCTCAATGGGCGTGAACTTGGGCATTCTTTGTGGTGCCATGGTGTTTGTGGTGCTGGTGCGGTGTGTGTTGTGTAATGTGCAGGGGTTTGTGGTGCAGGTGTTTGGTGGTGGTGGTGGTGGTGGTGGTGGTGGTTGTGATGTGTGCGTTTCTGTGGTGTGCTGCTGTCCTTGCTGTGTCACTGTGTCCTCTCCTCTCCTCTCTGGTTTGCAATGTTGCAAGGGGTTGTGGTCTGTGGGAGTGCTGCTTTTGTACTTACCTATGTGGGTGTGTCCTCATGGTCTGTTGTTTTCAGGTGTGTTGTGTCTGGGGTTCTGGCCTTTGTAGTTTTTGTTTGTCCGGGGGGTGTTTTCGGGATGTGTACTGTGCTTGTGTATTTGTGCGTGCCTTGCTGTGTGGACTTGTTGGCCATGTTGTGTGCTATTGGTTTTGTGAGCGGATGGTTTCTGTGCAGGTACGTGGGCGCCATGGCTTCTGCCGTGTCGATTCTCATCGGCGTTGTTTGCGCTGGCGGGCGGTATATTTGTAGTTTTCCCGCGCTCATGGCGGTGCGATCGTAATTTCACGTGCGGTGTGTCGGCCGTGAGGGCGGGCGGTTTTGTGTTGTCGTGCGTGTTTCCGTCCGTGGCGGGCGGTTTGACTCCGACTCGGACGTTGGCGGGCGGTATTTTGTGTGATTTTTCCGCCGATGGCGGTTTTCGGTTTGTGTAATCGTAATGGCGTGGTCGGTGTTCAGACGGTGTGTGCGGGCGGATTTTGCCGCTTCCATGCCTGGCGGATTTTTTTACGCCGGGTATCGTAATGGGCCCCTAAGTAATTATTACATTTTATTTATTGGTATTGATAATTAATTTATTGTTAATTATTAATTGGTAAATAATTTTTATTAATTGATAATTTATAATTATATTAATTGTATTAATTATTATTGGAGTGCGTTGTGGGTTTATAGGAGACTAGGGTGGGAGTAATTTAATTGTAATGAAGCAATTATTAATTTTACTTTTGGGTATTGATAATTATTTTATTTTTAATTAATTATCTGTTAATTTTTTTATAATAATTATTATTTATTGGTATTGATAATTAATTTATTGCTAATTAATTGTTAATTGGTAATTAATTTATATTAATTGATTAATTGATAATTATATTAATTATGAGAAATTTTATGTGGAGTGGTTTGTGTGTTTATTGGGGAATAGGGTGGGAAGTAATTTAATGTTATTAAAGTAATTATTAATTTTTATTTATTGGTATTTTCAATTAATTTATTGTTAATTTATTAATAAATCATTATTTAATTACAAAATTATTTAATTTATAAGTATGTTATTTTTAACCCCTAAGCTATCCAACGCTTTCCCTACTGTTGCATTCTTTGGAGTGGGAATAGTAATTTTTACCCCTACGCTATCCAACACTTTCCCTACTGTTGCACTCTCTGGAGTTGGAATAATAATTTTTACTCCTACGCTGTCCAACACTTTCCTACTGTTGCACTCTTTGGAGTGGGAACAGTAATTTTTACCCTACGCTATCCAACACTTTCCCTACTGTTGCACTATTTGGAGTAGGAATAGTAATTTTTACCCTCCCGCTATCCAAAACTTTCCCTACTGTTCCACTCGCTGGAGTGGGAATAGTAATTTTTACCCTCCCGCTATCCAACACTTTCTCTACTGTTACACTTGGTGGAGTGGGAATAGTATATTATTCCCACCCGCTATCCAACACTTTCCCTACTGTTGCACTCACTGGAGTGGGAATTGTAATTTTTACCCACCCGCTATCCAACACTTTCCCTACTGTTGCACTCACTGGAGTGGGAATAGTAATTTTTACCCACCCGCTATCCAACACTTTCCCTACTGTTGCACTCACTGGAGTGGGAATAGTAATTTTACCCTCCCGCTATCCAACACTTTCCCTACTGTTGCACTCACTGGAGTGGGAATAGTAATTTTTAGACACCCGCTATCCAACATTTTCCCTACTGTTCCACTCGCTGGAGTGGGAAAAGTAATTTTTATCCACCCGCTATCCAACACTTTCCCTACTGTACCACTCGCTGGAGTGGGAATAGTAATTTTATCCCCTACGCTATGCAACGTTTTCAGTATTGTTATATTTTATGTAGTGTCAAATATTATTATTTTTTAAATATTTATTTTAATGTTTTAACTTATATATAATTTATTTTTATATTTATATTATAGGTTTATTTATATATATATATATATATGTAATTATATTTTAAATTATGTTTTTAACATTTTATAATTAAAAATATTAATTATTTTTTAATATTATTAAGTTAATATAAATAAAAAAATTAGAAATGCATGTTTATTTTTATTTTTACATTACATTTATTATTTATTAATTGTAACCTTTTTTAATCATTTTTAAGTATGTTTTACTTAATTATATTTATTATTTCATTAATTTTATATTACTTTTAAGACATTTAAAAAAGTTGATATTTTAGCAAACTATATTATTAACAACGATATTTTAGGATTCGATATTTTTGTACTTACCTGTTTGTAGATAGGAAGTCGATATTCTGTCACTCGATATTTTTACCTCGATATTGTGGCAGGTCGATATTCTTCTCCTCAATATTCTGTCAGTGATCCAGAGATAACATGTACCCGATCCCAGGAGTGTAACTCATCTTCTGTAGCTCCTTTGTTAACCTGCTCCAACTGGAATTTTACAGTTTTGGGTGGGTCTTGCTGGGCATTGGAAATGTATAACAACTGATGTAATGTTGGTGAGGGCCAGTCCCCTCGGTAGCATCTCAGGAGGCTAGTCAGACTGGACTCCGCTCGAGCGAATACTAATAAATGACTTGGTTTGTATTCTCTACTGTCTGACCGACTCTTTATTTGTTTGGAAGGCTGAGAGGTGGTCGCGAGTGACCCGAGTGACCCTAATCGGGTCACTTCCTTCAGGCTAGAGTGCAACACAAACACTCTCTTAGCTCCAGAAAGGCAAGTAAGCAATTGTTATCCCATGGTACCAGATTTGACATCATCTGCAAAGGATTAGCCATCAAAAAGAAATTGGGAATTCACTGTCGGCAGTAGCCCACCATTCCCAGAAACACCCTGACTTCCTTCTGAGTGCGTGGCGGATTCATCTGCATGATTGTCGATAAACGCTCCGGCCACACCTTCCTCTTGCCTTTTTCAGTTCGATGTCCCAAGTACTGTACTTCATCTAGGCAATATTGGAGCTTGCTGTGGGACACTTTGGGGCCGATTCCGATCTGGGTCGGAAAACTCTCCGACCGAGCCGGATCCGGAGAGATTTCCGACCGAGCCGGACTCCTACAGTCCGACCGAGTGAGTACTATGCGAGCACGCATCGCTGACCGGACTCGATTCCGGGTCGGACCTCCCATTGAAGTCAATGGGAGCCGGCTCGCTACCACGCGTACATGGGCTTCCCATCGAGCTGAATGCGATGCGACGCAAACAAGTGCGCCGCCTACAGTGTGTACGCATCGGCTGCAACTCGCTACCGTGCATGCATGCTTAGGGGGACCTCTGGTTCCCCCTGTGCTCGACTCGCACGACTACGGGTGCAGGGGGGTCCGGCACGGACCCCCAAGCATCCGGCTCCGGGGAGCCTTTGCGAGCCGGACGCTCCGACTCGATCCGGCTGTCCGCCGCGTCCATCGTACTCGCTCGGTCGGAGAGACGTCTCCATTGGGTGGTGCGATTCGTGTCCGTACGAGTCGGTCGGAGCGGTTGGGATCCGGAAGCCGAGTCGGTCGGAATCAACGCATACAGCTCGCATCGTACTAGCTCGTTCGGACAGCTGTACGAGTCGGTCGGAAAAAACGCGCACGGCTCGTATTTTTTCCGGGCGAATCCCGTTCAGTGGCGATCCGCCCGAGATCGGAATCGGCCCCTTTATGTCCATTTTCAGCCAGATGGTTCAGCAGCGTAATAGTATCATCTCTGCAAGCTTCCCTCATATTCGATGCAATCAGAAGATCATCAATGTACTGAACCAGAACTGAGTTGTGAGGTAAGACTAAGGACTCAAGATCCTTCTTCAAAATCTGATTAAAGATAGATGGCCTTTCAGTATACCCTTGTGGGATACAACACCATGTTAAGACACGATTTCCCAGCCAGAAAGCAAATAAAAATTGGCTCTCTTCTTGAAGTGGGAACCAGTAAAAGGCTTGGCAGAGATTAATGATTAATGACTGTGAACCACTCAGCTTCACATGGAATTTGGAACAGTATAACTGATGGATTCAGTACCACGGGACAACACGGAACCAGTATATTGTTAATCTTTCGTAAGGTCTTGCACAATGCGATATTTGCCGCTAGGCTTCTGCAACCCAATAATAGGAAAATTGCAGGGGCTCCCCAGAATCTCTTTAAGAATGCCCTGTTCAATCATGGAGTTAATCACAGGTGTGATACTTGCCACAGTTTCAGGTGTCAAATTATACTGTGGTGTTCTCAGAAATTCAGCATTTGTCTTAACCTGTATGCAGATTGGTTGAACTCCTTTAATGAGTCCCATATCTTCCCCTGTAAAGTCCCACTCCACCACTAAGACTGTGTCCCTAAGGTCTAAAGGCATATCCTCTACCGTCAGCAGAGGAAACATTGTGACATACAGATTCTGTTTTGCCAATTTTAAAGCAATGTCCTCATCATTTGTCTGCAGTTCAATTCCCTTCGGTTTGCAGTATATGGTGCAATTTAGTTAACACAACAAGTCATGACCCACAGACACACAGGACTTGAGTCACCCACCACAAACTGGTGACGGTCGTCAAAGGACCCAATTTTCACAGGTATCTCCTCAGTTAAAGGATTTGACATTCTCTTGTTCTCAACTCCAACAACTTGCATCGATTTTCCAGAGAGGGGTAGGTTTGGGGCTTCCGCTGTTCTCACAGTAGAGTGGGTAGCACCAGTCTCAATCAAGAATGTTATTGGATGACCATCAACATCTGCATCAATGTAGGGTCCTCTCTAGTCTACTTCTAAGACTGCGCCAAGTGTACAGTCCTCCTCCCCTCTCAGGCACCGTCATAAGGATGGATCTAAGCCAACTTTTTCAAAGGATTCCATCAGAGGCATTTGGTGGTGCGCTCGATTTCCCTGTGATATCACTGGAGGTTGTGGTACTTGCATTACATGACCTTGAGGCCCCACCATATTCTGTGATCTCAGTCTCGTCACAATCTGTATCTGTGCCACATCATTCTGTCCCTGACCAAATCCTCCACCTTGCTCTTGGTTTGCAGGATTGAGATGACATTCACGCTTCCAATGCCCCACCTTATTACAAAAAATGACAGATGGTGGATTTCTTCAGCGTAGCCACATCTAGCCACATCTATTCCTGTCTTTGGGTCTATGGGAACACCTCTACCTCTTACTTGTCGCAGTCCTCAATTAGACTGCATCTGAACTCTCGCGGGGTGAGTTCCTTGTGCACAAGAAACATTTCTAACAAGTGCCTGTGTCTGTCCTCCCTTTCGGGCAGCACTCATTTGTACCAACATCAATTTTTCTTTCATTCTCTTATGTCTCGAGTCAACTTTGTCACTACAATACCTGGCATAACGCAGAATTTCATCAACAGTCTTGTTCTGCCAACAAATCAAATGCTGTTGTATCATGAGACTAATCTCAGGCCTCAAACCTATTACGAACCTGGACACAAACTGTCCCATGTCTTTGGGGTCGAGGGTGTCTAATCCACTGTACTGTTAAAGGCCTGTAACAGCCTTTCATAGTAAGCATGAATAATTTATTTGGGTTCTCGGGTCGTTCAATCAATTTTTACCCATTCAATATCTTGTGGGGCTATTTTAGATTGTAACCTCGTGATCACCTGATCATATTTTTCCATTAACATTCGTGATGGACCATGGGTCATCGGGTCCCTCTCTGGTTCCCTTTCAGGCCATTCTATGGCTATTTTACATGCAGACCACAAATCACTAGGGATCACAATTTCAAACAACGTATTCAAATCAATCCACAACACCTTCAAAATCTTCACAAAGCAGTCAACTTGTTTATATCACTCAGAAGGCTTTTTCCCTCAACTTTGGAAATATATTTGTGAATGAAGCAAGATCACCTCTACCTCAAGGTAACATGCACATAATCCCCACCAGGTACTTCCCATAGCGGATATGCCTCTACTCCTGTCCCCCCCACCCCCGGCGGAGGCAGCTCCCTTGTTACCTTCTTTGCACTTTTCTTCTTTGACCACCTCTTTCCCATTTGTCTGACATACTCCAAGCTCTCATTACTATTACCAAATGTGTGTTTTTAATCCAGACACCTTCTTGCCTTCTATTTCCTGGTCACATTAAGCAAGTCTGTGATTCCCTTGTAACATCTTCGTTCGGGTTAGAGCTACATCATATTTCTGAGCCAGTTCCAACAGCTTCCCATGTGCCAGTCTTGCTCTCCTGGTAACATCTTTCTCCATAAACAATAATTCGTCAGGTTCATATGTCTATATTCGATCAAGAGCTAGATTTCCACTAATTATCTCATCCAACTCGGCTCTCATCTTTACCACATCCACCACTTTTGCCCTCACTGCAGATCCTATGATTCCCTGACTCAATTCTCCTTGGTGTTACTGTGATCCCTAAGCCATGATTCTAAATCTGAAACATCAAAAATGTGCTGACTACCGGATGTTCACTGTGTCGCCCCTGTCTCCCGAGGTGCGCTACTGTGTACCCTGGGAAGTGTTCTCCACACTGTTAGGTTCAATTTTTCTGTACTGAATAGCAAACACTCCTATGGAAATTAAAAGGGAACTCACAGTTTTGGGACCCCCTTTTTTCTTGGTCCTGCTGACCAATGAGCGCAAACCTTCCCATAAAGGAGCCAAAGTGGATGACACCCTTTTTTAAAGTTTCATGAAGATATGTCAAACAACATCAAAGTTATTACGAAAACAAAAAGAATTCTTTACTATAGAAACTCTGAACTAGTCATATGCAGTGACAATCGCCAGTGTGTAATCAAGGCTTCTCCAACCAGTAGCTCATGAGCTTACTGGTAGCTCTCACGCTACCTGTGAGTAGCTCTCCTGTGTGCAGCATAGTCAACTAAATTAGAATCTTTTGCTTTGTTGAATTAAAATATCTATGCCAAAAAGGAGAAGTATGTATTAGAGAGTAAAATGTGTTTATTTTCAGAACTCAAAAGCTGATGTTTGGAGAAAAATGGCTGAATTTCCAAAATATATTTAATGCTGATAATAGAGCGATAAAATCAAACAGTATTGGGGAGACATATTACTAATATTATTAACTTGGTGCTTGGGGCATTGCAGCTATAGCTGTTATGTACTACCCATATAGAGGCATTACACATTGGGAAAGCATTTTTACATTACTGCTGGCAACTGTGTCTGATGTACTGAAGGAATCACTTCTGGTAATCTTTGCATATGCTGGCCACTAATCTAATTTTGTCTGGTGTGGCAATTATTAAATCTCTAATAATATTTGTAGCCCTGGAGGCTTTCCATTGACGATAAGTAGCTCTTATTACAGAAAAGGTTGAAGACCCCTGGTGTAATATCTATCTATCTATCTATCTATCTATCTATCTATCTGTCTGTCTGTTTGTATGTAGATAGATAGATAGATAGATAGATAGATAGATAGATTTTCACTCAAAAAACAAAGATTACAAGGACATTAAATTTAGGAAATACAATTTAAAAAACCTTAAAAATTCACTGAAAAAAATCAAAGATTACAGGGACATTATAGTTAGACTCACATTTAACTCATACAAAACCACAGAAATTCAGCAGTTATAGTTCAATGAGCTAACCGTAACTTATGCCCCTACAATGTACTGCTTATGACCTCACATATTACATCACTCATTACATGGTCAGTAACATCATTGATGACATTTCAAATGACATCACTGATGACATCACTGTTGACATTTCAAATGACATCACCGATAACATCAATGATGACGTGATTCAGTGAGTGGAAGTGTTTCATAAATGCTTCTTAGACTTTAAGATATATACTAAGCTACACCATAAGTTAAATTACTTATCTTTCTGTACTAATAATGAATTTTACTGTTTGTAACATATGTTATCTAAGTGGCTTTGTGACTGTCTTATCAGTGAGTGAGTGGGTGTGTGAGTGGCTATGTGGCTTTGTGAGTGGGTGTGTGAGTAGCTGTATGGGTGAATAAGTGGGGGTGTAAGTAGCTGTATGGGTGAATAAATGGGTGTATGTGTAGCTGTATGGGTGAGTGAGTGACTGTGTGAATGGCTGTATTAGTTAGGGACTGGGTATGTGAGTGAGTGGCTGTATCGGTGAGTGAGTGGCTGTACGGGTGACTGAGTGGCTGTCTGAGTCGCTGTATGGATGCCATGGCCGTCACAAGTTGGTTCCTTCCTCAAACGAGAACATGCTTATCCTAACACGCACGCTTGAATTAGGTGTGTGTATGTGAGATGATGTGTATATGTACCATTCCCGGGGTGGGTAAACTACAACCCCCATAAGCCACCATTTCTGTCAATTAGGGATCACCAGCACTGAGGAAGGAGCCGGAGTATTTAAGCCCCTCCTCTTCAACGAACCAGTGCTTGTCAATCCGCCAAGACATCGTTCAAGAGTGGTCTAAAGCCAGCCAGCGTTTTCCTGTAGGAGAAGTGCCTGTATCATTCCTGCCCGACACGCTCTCCTTTTTTTTTTCCCTACCTCAGCTGTCACCGGCGTAGTGAGCTCATCAACAATGGAGGCGGCTCAAGCCTTCCTGAAATTTCCTGTGTCCGCTCGCCTCCTTCCCCTGTACCATCTTACGAAGAAGCGTAAGTTTTGGCATACAGCGGCCGGGAGGAGCGGCTTACTTTCAGCTTCACGTTCGACCGCTGGGACAGTTGCGGTCCGGAACGCCATTCTATTTTTGAATATTCTCATCCGCTCGCATGCACAGGATGCTGCGCCACGAGCGGAGATACTTCTGAGCAGATACTCATACTGGGTATCGCACTGCTCGCACGCACGGAGTGCTATGACGTGAGCTGCTGTTGAATTCTTTTTCTTCGCATTGAAACCGCATGGAAAATGCGGTCATTGACCTTCCACCGGTCTGATCCTCCTAGAGTGAGCATGCACGTAAGCTGCTCTGCTACACTCCTACAGTGATCCATACGGCGTATAACGAGGAGCGTGGAGGGACAGTGCTGAATCCCTGGCAAGCTTGTTTCTTCCGTCTTCTCTCTTCTGTGGGTTAACAGGAGCAGTAATGTGAAACCGTCCATGGACAGTCCTATGTTATAGCTGGTTCTCTTTTTAGTTGTGCCATGACCTTTCACTGAGGAGTTAGCCCCTCCATCCCTACAGGAAGTCTATATTCCTTGAGAGGGATTCCTATATTACTGGCATCAATTCCATCCTACGCCATTGGGGGTAAAAAGCATGTGAGTTACGTATTTGAATGGTCCGTTTTGTGATTAATGTTTACTCATAGGCTTATTCTCTGTTAATGCACCTCTCTTCTTTGTTTCCATCTGCACAGGATCTCTCACTACCAAGGGTGCTGAGTAGCAAGACATAGGAAACGGAGAGGTCTTCTTGTGGCGTTCCACGACAATTTATTATTTTATCCACTTCCCCTTTCCCCTGTGTGCGGTCTTGCAGGAGGGGTCTTAGATCACCCTTCTATTGGTCGGAGCAGGGTGGAGTGGGGAATCTTAGCATCACCCCTGCTGGTTTTGTTCTGGAAGGTTAGTGACTTGTGTTATCTGCTAACCTGACAATGGATGAGTGAGTGGATGTGTAAGTGGCTGTATGGGTGAGTGAGTGGCCATCTGATTGCTTGTAGGGATGAGTGAATGGGTAAGTAAGTGGTTGTGAGAGTGTGTGACTGGGTGTGTGAGTAGTTGTATGGGTGTGTCAATAGGTCTGTTGAGATGCTGTATGGGTGAGTGACTGGCTGTCTGAGTTATTGTATGATTGATTACACATGTGTGTGAGTAGCTGTATGGGTGATGGTATGGCTGTGTTAGTTGTATGGGTGAGTAAGTAGTTGTACGATTAGGTGTAAGAGTGATTGCATAGTTCTGTGAGTGGCTGTATGGGTGAGTGAGTGGGTATGTTGGTGATTCCATGGATGAGTGAGTGGGTCTATGAAAAGTTGTATGGATCTCTGAATAGGTATGTGAATTGTTCTGTGGTGTGTGAGTGAGTGTGTGAGAGACTGTATTGGTGTGTAAGTGGGTCTGTGGATGATGTCATCAGTGATGTCATTTTAAAAGCAGTGCATTGCGGGGCATAAATAATAGTTAGCTCAGGTAACTATAACTGCTGAATTTCTATGGCTTTGTAGGAGTGAAATGTGAGCCTAACTATGATGTCAGTTTAACCTTTTTTTTCCAGTGAATTTCCAAGGTTTTTTTAATTCGATTTCCTAACTATACCGTCCCTGTAACCTTTGATTTTTTAAGTGAATTTCTAAGTTTTTTAAATTTTATTTCCTAACTGTAACTTGTAACCCTTCAGAGTGAGTGTGTGAGTGAGTGCATGAGTGTTCAGTGGGTGTGTGAGCGAGTGCATCAGTGTCTGAATAGGTGTGTGAGTAGGTGCATGAGTGTCCGAATGGATCTGTGAATCGTGATGTTATGATGTCAGAGTGTTTGAATGTGTTTGCCATTGCATGCATGAGTGTGTGTCCGTCTGTGAGAAAGTGCAGGAGTGTCTGAGTGGGTCTGTGAGTGGGTGTGTGAGTCTCTGAGTGGGTCTGTGAGTGGGTTTATAAGTCTCTGAGTGGGTCTGTGAATGAGTACATGGGTTTGTGAGTGGGTCTGTGAGTGAGTGCATGAGTCTCTGAGTAGGTCTGTGAGTGGGTATGTGAGTCTTTGAGTGGATATATCAGTGGGTGTCTGAGTGGGTCTGTGAATGGGTGCATGAGTCTGTGAGTGTGTCTGTGACTGGGTGAATGAGCCTCTGAGTGGGTTTGTGAGTGGGTGCGTATCTGAGTGGGCCTGTGAGTGGGCGTGTGAATCTCTGAGTGGGTGTGTGACTGGGTGCGTGAGTCTCTGAGTGGGTCAGTGAGGGAGTGCATGAGTCTCTGAGTAGATCTCTGAGTGAGTTCATAAGTCTCTGAGTTGGTCTGTCAGTGGGTGCATGAGTGTCTGAGTGGGTGTGTGAGTGTGTGTGTGTGTCTGAGTGAGTCTGTGAGTGGGTGTATCAGTGTTTCAGTGGGTCTGTGAATGGCTGCGTGAGTCTCTGAGTGTGTCTTTTTGTGAGTGTGTGAGTGTCTGAATAGATCTGTCAGTGGATACACAAGTGTCCTAGTGTGTCTGTGCGTGAGTACATCTTTCAGTGAGTCTATGAGTAAGTGCATTAGTCCCTGAGTGGATTTGTGAGTGATGGCATGAGTTTCTGAGTGGGTTTGTGAGTGAGTGCATGAGTCTGAGTGGGTCTGTGAGTGGGTGCATGAGTCTCTGAGTGGGTGTGTCAGTGGGTTCATGAGTGTCTGAGTGGGTCTGTGAGTGGGTGCGTGAGTGTCTTGGTGGGTCTGTGAGTGGGTGTGTGACACTCTGAGTGGATATGTGAGTGTGTGTGTGTGTCTGATTGCCCTCGGTTGTGCCCTCTTCTGCTCTGTTTTGCCTTTACTGCTTGCTTTTCTGTCCTCTGTTTTGCCTTTCCTGCTTTTCTGCCCTCTGTTTTGCCTTTCCTATTTGTTTTTCTGCCATCCGTTTTCTCTTTTCTGGTTGTTTTCCTGCCTCTTTTTTCCCTGGGGCCTGGCCATAATTCCCCCTATTGGGGGAAGGAGGTCATACAGCCCCTCTCCCCAGGCCAATATTGGCCATGGGGACCCCATCCCCTGGGGCCCAGCCTTCATTAAATGGGGGAGTGGGGCCACGCGGCCCCACTCTCCAGGCTGATTTCAGCCTGGCATTAACTGAATGGGGAGGGCGGCGGTGCGGCCCCCCTCCCCGGACCGATTTCAGCCCGGGGGAGCCCATCCACTGGGGCCCGCCCATGTCTCCCAAGGTGCCCTTGACCCTATGAGACCATGGGGGGAGCCTCAAGGCCCCCGCTGTCCTAGCCGGCTTCCCACCTCCTGCGGAAGCCGGCATTGCTCTCACACAGAGGGAGCAGCTGGAAATGCAGCTCCCTGAGTGCAAGAGCAATAGTTTCGTCTCTTTTACAGGCCACGTGTCTGCAAGCAGGAAAAGAGAAGAAAACTCCGCTTCCAGCAAGTTTGACAGCCCCTGCTTGCTGGAAGCAGAGTGTTTGCTTTTGCTTGGCAGGAGCTGTCAAAAGCAAAAGCAAACAGCTATCTCCCAAGGGTGGGTACCTCAGGAAATAGCAGAAGCCGGCCATGGGAGGTGCCGGTCCCCAGGGCCATTAGTGGCTCCAGGAGGGGAGCCACGTGGCCTCCCTCCTTTGTTGTGCACGGGCCTGCCCCAGGGAGGTGGTGGTCCGCAGGGCCGTATATGGCCCAGTAGGGGGCCCACATGGCTCCCTCACTCTTTTTTTAAAAGTTATCAGCTGTGGTGAGGTGGTGGTCCCTTGGGCTGGGGGTCCGCCCTAACCCCCCTATATTTTTTTATTAATAGCCCCAGGTAGGTGGTGGGCCCCGGGAGGTTCACGCAGCCCCCCTGATAAATTTTAACATTAGCCCCAGGGAGGTGGTGGTCTCCGTGGTCCGTGGGGGTCCGAGCGGCCCCAGCAAAATATTAACTAAAGCCTCCGGGAGGTGGTGGTACCTGGGTCAAAAAAAGCCTTTGGAGTGTGGCCCCATGAGCCCCCCTCCTTATTTTAATAAATAACGCCTGCCCCTGGGACCTGGCCCACCCAGGGGCTTTAAATAAAAGAAAGCGCGGGAGACGGGGCATGTTTTTTTTTTCCCCCCCCAAGGATTCGAGACTCTGTCATGATTTCGCATCAACTTTTTTGCCCTGGTGGTGTCCCAGCAGGACCCCAGGACCAGAGTTAGGGGGTCAGGGTATTCCTACCCTGCCCCCTTTTCTTAATTCTTTTTCTGGGGCTCGGCTGAAGCTGAGTCCCAAGATGGCTGCCAACATTTCCTGGTTGAAGTGTTGGCAGCCCATCAGATTTGAGCACGAGATCGGGAGGGTTCTCTGAGCCTTCGCGTCCCTAGATATACAAATTTTGAGTTCTTTTAATACCTCAAAAACTACTGAACCGAATTACACAAATTTGCAAAAAGGTCACTTTCTGGACCAACAGCTACCTTTCTGTCAAATCTGGTGTAATTCCGTTCTGCGGTTCCGGCTCTAGTCATGTCTAAAATTCCTAAGGGAATTAACATGGGAAATGCACAATTTTTGACACCCTCCCCCCATTTTTTCTTGGCCCCTGCTTGACAGATCACCTGAAACTTTCCATGCACAACAAGAATCATCGGAACACTGTTTTTGGAAAAGTTCGTGAAGATACGTCAAACGGCATCAAAGTTAAAGCCAAGTAAAAAAAGACGCTTTTCCTAGCGAAATTAGGACCTAACTGTAACTACCTACTGCCGACCGCCGGTAGGTAATATACATAAAATAATAATATATAAAATGCACTTACCTGTGAAGTAGAAGGTTGCGAAGTAAAAACCTAAACAACATAAGCGCGATGTAACATCCCTCGAGGTCAGGCTTCCGATGTAACCATAGCATAGCCATATTGATAGGTGCACCATAAGGAGGGATGGGCACATTTATATGAGGCCAGCGTAGTCTGAAAAATTGGAGACATTTGTACTTCCAGCTATGGCAGTTTAAGTAATACAACACCTTGTATAACTAATCCAACATACCATCATAAAATATTTAGGCTCATTTCCTCCCGGGTTCTCGTGTCTGAACAGATCTTTCGTGCATCTCCACTGTGAAAATGATTAGGCGGGCCCTTCACTGCAAGAAAATGTTTTGCAAATGGAGTGCAGCGATCAGTCAGTGGTGAGAATACTTTATGTTACAGAAAATCCTTAAACAAAAACCACCAGACATCAGTGGCGTGTCACCATAAATAAATAATTAAATGAGTGAATAAATCTTGCCCCCGGACATGAAGGCATCACAACAGCTCAGCATTTCATCGATAATAAATTTCACTGGAAGACGCACAACAAAGAATGGCTGGCACGCGGGATGAATGGCAATGAACATCCTGGCAGCAGATGAAGGGGAGAATGTGAGGCCATATGAAACGAGCAAAGAATCCAAAACAGTCTGGAAATGTGAACGCTGCTGGGAGGCCAGAGATCCAAGCCCCGCTGAGCTGTCAGGAGCTGGCAAGTGAAGGGTGAAAGGTAGAGCTGTGTGCTGCTACCCAGCCTCTTCCCGGGCCTATACCGGAAGTGATGTTAGAAGGAGGGACTTTTACGCCGGTACTGGGGACGGAGGACTTATCTAGAAGGGTCGTAAGAAGCTGGTGATGGATGTCTCCCAGCCACATGCAGGTCCTATAGTACCAGCATTGGCAACCTACCCCACCCCTCCAACGTAACATGCATGCTCATAAATAATCACACAACACATTTCTTGTTTGGGTAAAATTGCTGCAGGTTTATTACATACACCGTTATGTAATATGGTGGGTTATCTTACGGGCGATCCAAGGGCAGGCAACCGTCTGGGCCGCCTGCCCGCCTGATGAGCCAAGCAGCACTGGGGCGAACCCCATCTGTGCTGCCACTTCTGAGTGATCCTCTTCCCGGATCACGTGACACATGGTTCCTTATTACTCACGCCCCTTTCAGGGCGGAGCGTAGCATAGCAAACCCCCGGTTGTTCAGGCCCACAACCGCCCGAAGGACTAACGGGCGCCGACACGGTTTTATAGGAACCTCCCATGAGGCTCCTAGGATTTGGCTCTGGCACCCACCATGGTGCCGCGCAGAGAGTACCCTTCTGTACCCCTCTGCTTCCAGATCGCCCTGTAACTCCGCCTGCAACGAAAAAGACAACATTACAACATTCTCTGCCTCCTGCCTGCCAGGAACCACGCCGGGTAAGCGGTAGGGTGGGAGACGGCGTGTCCGGGCGCGCGAAAGAGGACGACAAGATGGTGGGGGAGGCCTATATACCCCTCCCCTGTCCTCGCGCCCCGGACGTGATTCTCGCCTATCGCGCTGCGACCAGGCTTGGGGGACTCCTCCCTGAGTCCCTCCCCTACGGGGTGTGGGGTGCCCAGCTGGCACTAGAGGGCTGCCCTCTTTAGTGGCCCCCTGCGGGGGCCTCGGACAGCCGCATAGTACCAGCATTGGCAACCTACCCCACCCCTCCAACGTAACATGCATGCTCATAAATAATCACACAACACATTTCTTGTTTGGGTAAAATTGCTGCAGGTTTATTACATACACCGTTATGTAATATGGTGGGTTATCTTACGGGCGATCCAAGGGCAGGCAACCGTCTGGGCCGCCTGCCCGCCTGATGAGCCAAGCAGCACTGAGGCGAACCCCATCTGTGCTGCCACTTCTGGTGATCCTCTTCCCGGATCACGTGACACATGGTTCCTTATTACTCACGCCCCTTTCAGGGCGGAGCGTAGCATAGCAAACCCCCGGTTGTTCAGGCCCACAACCGCCCGAAGGACTAACGGGCGCCGACACGGTTTTATAGGAACCTCCCATGAGGCTCCTAGGATTTGGCTCTGGCACCCACCATGGTGCCGCGCAGAGGTACCCTTCTGTACCCCCTCTGCTTCCAGATCGCCCTGTAACTCCGCCACAGCTCTGGAGGTGGCCACCGTCGCCGCCAGAGCCCCCCACCAAAAGCTCCTTTCTTACCTGCAACCTCTCATTTCCAGGCCTCCTGCAAAGCTAGGGAAGAGATCCCTCCCACTGGTGATAGATGAACCCCATCTGTATCACAATAGCCCTTGCCGATAGCCTGGATCAGCTAGTGTCTAATGCAACACAAAGGCCCTTCTGCCCTGTGAATTTGTGCCAAAACTATCCACCCTCCTGTGGGAAAGTTCCACTACTTCACATACATAACTCAGCCCCGTGCCAACTCTGGGCGGGGCAGATCAGATTCCTGGCTCCACATTGCCCCATGGATTTGCTGAGCTCACCTAGCTGCCGTCCTACTAGGACGGTGTGTCTAGCGCACCTGTGTCCCCACTTAAGGGACAGCTGCCCGCTTGTTGGGAGACCGCTCCCACACCCACCTGCCTACTTCTGGCTATTCGGGCGAGAAGGATTATACTTTAACCTTTGCACCGTCCATTTGCTTTCTAACTCATGACGCACAGGAGTGTCCATAACTAGACGTGTGTGACGATGAGCCAGGGTGCCCTCCTGCCCTTGCCGTGCATCCCTTATTTCTTATGGGAATTTCGCCAGCTCAGCTCCCTTCGTGGTGGACCCCCTAGGGATACCAGCTAGAGAATCCGTGTGATTAATGCAGTGCGCACTGGCTGCCATATGGTGCCTAACTTTAAGGATTGGCTAAGTCCTACTTTGCCCTTCCTCCCAGAATATTCCCGAATAGGAGGGGGGTTCACACTGCTCGCCTTGCCTTTTGTGTTTGGCACCTTGTTCCCCCTTTCTTGGGGACGCAGCACAATGTGTTAGCTGACAGCACCCCTGCCCAGTGAGGCTAATATAGCTAACCGGGCAGGGCATTTGACCTTAACTGCAGGAAAAGTCGACAGGCTAGAACCCTCCCTGCGAGAGCCCCCGGATAGGGGGCAGGGGTGTTCACACTGCCCACCCCAGGGCAACCCCAGCGGTGGAAAATTACCTGCTCAGTTAACCCGCTCACACACACTAGACCCGCTGGTAGCAAGTTCAGCATAACCTGTACATGGAATTTAAATTCTTCTAACAACTGCACTGTGGGCAAGCCACACTCACTGCTACTGGTTTAGGTAGGGGGTGGAGGGTTGTGCCTTCTTAAATTGTGTTTAGTAAACGGAGATAATTTCCAATATTTCTTTGGTAGGTTCCAAATGCCTGGTGTTTATTCTTATTCACATGCATAAGACAAAGACAGGCATAAGACAAAGACAGTCGACACGTGTTTCGCCCGTGTGGCCCATCGGCCGAGGGCTTTCTCAAGGCAAAGATTCAAGTTATGCTGGTCGTGTTCCTTGAGATTGAGGCGACTGGTGTCTGACTATTCAGCCCTTGGAGGCCGTAGCAATCTGCCCGGTCAGCAAGTATGCCCACTGTACAGTTGTAATTTAGTAACTCATGGCCTGACAACCGCAGGTGCCTAGTACCGGGCTGTGTGTATGCGGCCCAGGACCTGGGCAATAGGCTTGGTGTGGATGGGTTGTGAATGCCAGGCATAAGTGTAATACCTTTGACAAACCTCTCCTGACCAGCATCTGTATCATGCCTAAACATTATTTACTGGTCTTGCCACCTGGCACCCTTCTGGTAGGTGATACGGAACCTCCTACCCAGCATCAGCTGACAGTCTCGCTTTGCCGTCACATCACCTGTGTCCCTTTAGTCACCCTCGTGTCCGGGCGCGCGAAAGAGGACGACAAGATGGTGGGGGGAGGCCTATATACCCCTCCCCCTGTCCTCGCGCCCCGGACGTGATTCTCGCCTATCGCGCTGCGACCAGGCTTGGGGGACTCCTCCCTGAGTCCCTCCCCCTACGGGGGTGTGGGGTGCCCAGCTGGCACTAGAGGGCTGCCCTCTTTAGTGGCCCCCTGCGGGGGCCTCGGACAGCCGCAGAACAGGGGTGTCGAACGTAGGCCCAGAAAGGGAAGCTCTATGCTAGAGTTTGAGAAGAAACACTGACTAGATAAATGAGATTCGTTTAGAGACATTATATGAAAGTGGATCCTGTGAAGGCATCCTGAACACTGGCATGGATCCGGCCCTCCTGGACCTATGTTGGACACTGCTGTCATAAAGCACGACACCAAGTCTCGTTGCCAGCTCAATTAATTCTTATGTAATTTAGATGGTGATGCCTCAATGGGGGGTGGACATGCAACAATCTATGTGGTCCAGGGAAGGCACGCCAAATGTTCTATCCTCAGCAGGAAGACATGGGCTGCGAGGGATTGTTTTGTATTGTAATTTCATTTATATAGCGCTTACCCGACGAGGCGTCGAAGCGCTTTTTCTGCGAGTAGCACGCTAGTCCAGAACCCATAATACATTAGTAGTGAATTAGTATAGTAAAAATATGAAAGTAATTTGAGTGGTGGATATGTTAGTCAGTTATTTGGATTGAGAAGGATAGTAGAGGGATAGAAGAGGGAAAAAGGTTTACATTTATATAGCGCTTACTACCCATGATGAGGCATCCAAGCGTTTTTTCTGCGAGTAGCACGCTACTCCGGAATCCATAAAGTATTAGTAGTGAATTAGTATAGTGATATATGAAAGTAATTTGAGTGGTGGATATGTCAGTTATTTGGATTGAGAAGGATAGTGGAGGGATAGAGGGAAATGGTTTGCATGTATATTGTATTGTATTGTAATTGCATTTATATAGCGCTTACTACACCTGACAAGGCGTCAAATCGCTTTTTTCGGCGAGTAGCACGCTACTCCGGAACCCATAAAGGATTAGTGTTGAATTAGTATAGTGAAATATGAAAGTAATTTGAGTGGTGGATATTAGTCAGTTATTTGGATTGAGAAGGATAGCGGAGGGATAGAACAGGGAAAAAGGTTTGCATTTATATAGCACTTGTTACCCCCGATGGGGTGTTGAAGAACTTTTTTGGCGAGTAGCACGCTACTCCGGAAACCCATAAGGATTAGTGGTGAAGTAGTATAGTGAAATATGAAAGTAATTTGAGTGGTGGATATTAGTCAGTTTTTTGGATTGAAAAGAATAGCGGAGGGATAGAAGAGGGAAAAAGATTTGCATTTATATAGCGCTTGTTACCCCCGATGGGGTGATGATGCGCTTTTTTGGCAAGTAGCACGCTACTGTGGAACCCATTAAAGGATTAGTGGTGAATTAGTATAGTGAAATATGAAAGTAATTTGAGTGGTGGATATGTTAGTCAGTTATATCACTTGAGAAGGGTAGAGGAGGGATAGAAGAGGGAAAAGGGTTATATAGCGCTTTTTCGGCAAGTAGCACGCTACTCCGGAACCCATATTTCAGAAAAAGTTGCAGGTGTTATTTAAATGTCAGTCAACATAACCCAACAGTACCATGAAATTGAAGCAAGTTATGTGGCATGGCCCACTGCACAGCCACCCATCCAATTCCTGTATTTACCTTCCGCAGCTTTGGGAGTTTGGGGAGGTTCGCCACCGACACCAGGTTAATGTTGATCATGGAACTCCAAGTTCTCAAACTCCGGGGTGAGCCCTGTGATCTTTCCGTCATCTGACTGGCAGTTGTCCAACACCAGCTTTTTAACCACCCTGGGATGGACGCAGGTCACTTCTGGTAAGGTACAGGACTGGCAGTTTCAATGGTGTTTATAACAACAGAACCACATACACGCTGCTGATGTTCCAGCTCCAAAACTAAAGCAAACTCTGGCCTGTGGGTGAATTGTAAATCACTGCAGAAAGATACAAGCACCGTTAGCACTGCGAGGCCATACAAATGGCACATCAGAGCCTCACTTTTTGAGTTCCGCAAGACGCTGAGGACCTGGCTCTTCGAGTAACCCCACAGGGACCTCACGCCTACACACCTGCTCAAGCGCCTGGATACCCTCACAGGTGATAAGTGAGCTATACGAATCATCAGAACATACCATAACAAATCAAAGCCATATAAATATGCCTAATATGCCATAAAATTACAGGTTTTCAGTGCTTAATTTAAGATGGTGGTTTCTGGTGGTCGGCACCAGCACTTAATTGTCAGCACCAGCACTAGTCTGCCACAAGGTGGTGCTGTTTGTCTAATTTAGAGACAAGCATAACAACAATTGTTTGTTAAATAATTCCAAACGACCAACTAATAGACCTCATTTTATCAATTAAGTCTGGTTCTCCATACGACCCCTGCCCGCCCAACATAATGCACTTGATACCCACTCAACTGGCAGTATATCTGGGCTTTATCATTAACACAGTATTCGCCAGCGGAATCTTTCCCGCTCAATGGAAACGCACCTCCATTCTCCCCCTCTTAAAAAAAGACAATCTTGATAGCTCAGAACCCGGTAACTAACGCCCTATCGCAAGACTCCCTTTCGCTGCCAAATGCATTGAAAAATCAATGAACAAACAAATCACTGAACATATTGAATCTAATTCACTATTAGATGAAACACAACACGGCTTCAGGAAGCATCATAGCACTGAGTCGGCCCTAATCACAGCCACAGAAGATATCCGTGTAATCCTAGACGGAGGAGGACCGGCCGCGCTGGTGCTGCTTGACCTCTCGGCGGCCTTTGATACGGTCAGCCATGAGATCTTGGCTGACCGTCTGCAGGAAGCAGGAATAAAAGGCACCGCACTTAAACTCTTAAAATCATTCCTAACCAACCGGCAATTAAATGTAGCAATGGGGTCAGCAACCTCTAAACAGTTCTCCCTACCATGTGGAGGTCCTCAGTGCTCTGCCCTGAGCCCCACACTTTTTAATCTATATGTAGCGCCGTTAGCCTTGATAATAAAAGAAGCAGGATTCGCCCTAGCTTCCTATGCTGATGACACACAGATTGTGGTGTCTTTAACAAATGGAGAAAAGCACCGGGCGAGGCCTTTAATACCTGTATGAAGAATGTGAGTGACTGGATGGATGGCAACTGTCTAAAGTTGAACGCGTCTAAGACGGAGGTTATCATTTTTGGTAATAAACCCTCCTCTGGACACCTGACTGGTGGCCACCAGTACTTGATGCGCTGCCTGTACCCTCAACGAAAACTAAGGATCTGGGCATCATCATTGACAAAGAACTCAAATTCAAGGACCAAGTCAGTAAAGTCACATCCATTTCCTTTTGTGCTATAAGATTAATCAACAAAATTAAGAAATACATACCAGAGGAACTTCTAAAAACAGTGACTCTGGCTTTGGTCCTCTCCCGTTTAGATTACTGCAATAGTCTCTATCTTACCATTAATTCAGGCCTGATTAACAGGCTTCAGATAGTACAAAACGCGGCAGCACGTCTCATCTTAAAAATCCCCAAAAATGTATCAGCGAGAGAAGCCATAAAAAAACACTGGCTTCCAGTCAGGCAGAGATGCAAATTTAAAGTCCTATGCCTGGCTTTTAAATCACTACATGACCAAGGACCAATACAATTCAGGAACAAACTAAAATGGTATGTCCCCAACAGAATCTTACGGTCAGGAATGGCCAGGAACATGGCAACCACCCCCTTCAAGAAGGCCACATGGGGAGGTAGGAGCCTTTTCAGATCAGCAGCAATGCTGTGGAATACATTACCCATTACCCTAAAAACAGCACCCTCCTTGATGAGCTTCAGGAAAGGTCTGAAAACGTGGCTTTTCACACAGACCACCTGAAGGAATTTACCTGATCACCGCCTGCACTATTGTTCCTTTTGTTCTCAGTTTGTTTATAGCGCCAAGACGCCTCTGGGCATTAGTTGCGCTTTATAAATTTAATTTCAATTCAATTCAATTCAATTCAAATGACTAATATCTGCCTCCCAAGAGATTCTTATAGCTTCGGAGGCCTGAAATAGTCTGAATTGTTTCTCTTGGAGGAGTGTGATGCTTAGTAGTTGTGTTGGTACTGTCAGTGACTACGCTGGGAGGTGCGATGGGTGGTGAAAGCTGGAGTGGCCCCCTGAAAAGGACTCTTGCACTTATTTTTTCACAAACTAAGCCCTGCAGGTTTTGTAGCAAGATGTATCTATGATTTTACATGGGGTCTCCCAGATCACGGAGGTGTCAATGAGCAGCATATCGATTCACGCCATGATGGATCGCCCAAGGTCATGTGCACACAGGGGACATTAATCAAATGCCCATCTTTTTTCAGGAGATGGCTATGGGATTGTGTTCTGCTGAATGAGGGATGCGGTGCTTGTCAGGGCCGGAAGGAATTTCACACATTCTTCATAAAAAAAGTCCAATCTTTTAACAGTGGGCCTTTCTGATAGCAGGATTCATGTCCTTGGCTCAGAGTTCAGCCTTGTGAGTCTGACAGGCCTGTGGCGTCAGAGAAGAGGGGCGTGTCTCTGGGAGTGCCACACCCAGATGATCAGGCTTAGAGGATACAATGGAATCCCTATGGGAAATGACGCAAGTCCGATTCACAAAGCCATTTGTGCATGTAATTTGACTTGCGCTCGCAAATAATTGGATTTTCTACTGAAAGTAATTTTAATAAATTGACGTTGTTGTAGAAAGTCTATTATACTCAAGTATATTACCCTATGATGAAGTAACACTAAGAGGGAGTAAATCCCATACAAGGGGTGGGGCTTCCTATCTGCGAAATGGCTGCAACACTAAGCCAATGTGTGCACTCCAGAAGGTGTTTGCTCATTATTGCACAGCAACCCCTAAGAACATATGTGGGCACCATTTTAGGTATCTACTTTATCTTTATTGATCCACCTTTCGACTCCTCCGGTATTTCCAACTACCCAGTGGCGGTCCGTTCAGGTAAGCGCAGTGGGGTAGGGGTGGGAGAGGTGAAAGTGACAAACGACGCCGCATCTCCAATTCGCCCCCGCGCCACCGCCTCACCGCGCTTACCTGCACGGACTGCCACTGCAACTACCTACTGAGTAAACCTTCTAATAAAAGTGACTTTGCATTATTTTTTTTGTTCACAGTTTTTTATGGGGCATAACTGACCCAAAGGCATTACACCCCCTTACAACAGATACAAACGTTATGCATTTCTTTTTTTGGCACAGGGATATTGAGTGATTTCTAGGCCGGGGCGGAGCTCGCGTAGTTACACTATGCGGAATTCCGCGTAGTTCCCAAAAAAATCCGCCAAATTCTGCGGGCAGAGTATTGCTCGGCCACCCCCAATTTAGTTTATTAGCATAATTCAGTCAATCTTCTGGCAAGCGTACCGAACTTGAACAATAAATCAACTGATGATAACCAACTCGGAGTTAGATTTACCTCTGGTCAAGTACACATGGGGATAATTTCAGCTGGTTGCGGAGTCTGCGGAAAGTCAGTAATCTCAAGACTGCATTACATCAGAAAGACCATTGAAAACCATTGAACTGCAATCCATGAAAATTCTGGTGACAGTAGCAAATTAGAGTGAACCATACCATAGTAATCGCAAAGATACCACTGGCTCGTTAGCTTTGCATACATTGTTCTGAACATAATGCGTCCTTTTCACCAGAGCAACACAAACCAGGGGGCCGCAAACTGCCACTTTAAATCACAAACCTACAACTGAATAGTAGATGGCGTGGACCACGTAGCGCCTCCTACAAATTAGAGGAGATAAAGTGATCTGGCACTGCGGCGGAGGCTGAAGTGTTGCTGCAAGTGGATCGCTGGGTGTTCATGTTCACCATACTGCCGCCGCAGGCCATGCTTAATGCCGGGGCCTCTCATTGCCCAGGCTCTCTTAGCGCCATTCCTCTTTCTCTCGGGCTGCTTTCAAGTGGCGCTGCCACTGGGGGTCGCTACAGCCAGTACCGTGGACTGGCCATTACAACTCGCTCTATTGGCAGAAACAGACCTTTCTGCAAATACAAAGGCTCAGACACCAGACAAGAGACATCGAAGAGCGACCAGCGCTGGTCATTACATATGAAAGCAGCGGCCATCCGACTCGCTCTGCTGAGGAAGGGTGCCTGCAGTGAGGCTGCTGCAAAGCAGGTCAGCCAGCGATAGGGGTTTTGCGGGGACAGGAGCAAGGATGGGCATAGCGGCACTCTGTGTACATTGCATGTACACCAAGTAGAAATGAGCATGACCACATCATGTTTTTAAAACAACACTCTAGTTTAACACACACCGTCACAGAAGATAGTGTGCTTACCATGATTACAATGAGTTGGTGTCTCCCATTCCCGTTGTTTTCCAATCCCCCCCATTACTACTCGGTTAACTTTTTCTTAAAAGACGGACCAGGGTCAAATGCGATCTACTCTGCGTATTACCATTTGGAATGCAGTGACACTTTCATGACGGCAACATGGGGTTGTGTAGGGGGTGACTGAGCGCGTCGGTAAACTCTGCTCTGCCGGCAGAGTTTTTGATGAACTCCACGCTTCAAGCAGAACTGAGTTCACCACCCACTCATAGTGATTTCCTCCCAGGATGCACTCAGAGCATCCATCTGCCTCCCTTCACCTCAACACTCAAGGTCATAATATGCAGCGTACTCCAAGGGTCATCCCTCAGCCCTACCCTGTACAACATCTACATGGCTCCTCTCATAGAACTCTTCAGATACCATGGGCTCAATATAATCTCCTACCCTCATATAGAACTCTTCAGATACCATGGGCTCAATATAATCTCCTACCCTGATGACGCTCAACTTGTCCTCTCCCTCACTGAGGACCCCCACAATGCCAAAACCAACATCTGCAACACCATGGCCGACGTAGCCAAATGGATAAGAGACAGCTACCTCAAACTCAGCTCTGACAAAACAGAAGTACTGATCTTTGGGAACAACACCTCCACATGGGACCACAGCTGGTGGCCAGCAGTACTTGGACCAACACCTGCTCTGACAGACCACTCACGCAACCTTGGCTTCATCCTCTACAGCCAACTGACCATGAAACGACAAGTCAACGCAGTCGCCTCCTCCTGCTTCCACAACCTCCACATTCTCCACCGAATCTTCAGATGGATCCCAACCAACACCAGAAAGACCGTCATGCATGCCCTCGTCACCAGCCACCTCAACTATGGCAATGCTCTTTACACTGGAAGTTCCACCCAGCTCCTCAAAAGACTTCAGATCATACAGAACACCGCAGCCAGACTCATCCTAAACCTTCCCAAACGGACCAGCATCACCCCTCACCTCAGAAACCTCCACTGGCTACCCCTCCAGAAGGGGTGCCAGTTCAACATCCTCACAAATGCATACAAAGCTCTACCCAACCAAGGACCATCCTACATCAACCATCGACTAAACTCCCACCGACCCCCAAGACACCTGCGCTCCACATTGCTCGCCCTCACACACAGACACACCCCGCATCCATCGCAGCCTCACCGGGGGCCGCACTCTCCCTGGTGGATTTCAGAAAGAAACTCAAGACCTGGCTTTTCAACGGAGACACAGCACCCTCAGCGCCCAGATACCCTTAGGAGTCACAGTGCTCTGCTATTCAAATACTGTTTGATTGATTGATTGCCCAGATCTACAGGGTGCTGAGTCAAGGCCAGGATTCAAATCTTACCAAAGTAAGCAGCTCTAGGCTACCTCTCTTGGTACAGCTGTTTCTTTGCAGGATGTACTGTCATTATGGTGAATAGCACCATTTTTATGATTTATTGTAATGATTTAGAGACACAGAAGATTTACTATTCAAGTGCAACAATTCAAGTGAGCTGGACATATGCATGTTTTTATCTCACAGCACTCCCTCTTCTCTAATCCATTCTTTTAAGGACCCTTACATAATGTTGTACTCTTTTGACTTTACAGGTGTAACTTTCTTTCTGCTCATACTCAATTCTGCTCTGATGATGACCCTCTACTTGCTCCCATTGTAATGTTGTCCTCACCATGAGTATTTAGACCAGTAAAGCCTTTGTCTAGCTTAGACTTGATAGACTGGTGCAATTGATTTTGCTTAATCAATAGTATGTTTAGAATGGTCTTATGTCATTGATTTTGTACATTTGTATGTTCATATTCTACACTACGTGATCTTAAGAGTACCAAGCAGTGCTTATTTTGTGAAATAATAAGTGCCCGGGCCCAAAGTTTTGCTCAGGAGCCCGCAGTCGGCGCTATTAAATGTCAGCTTGCCAAATACCAAGGCTGTGTAGTCTTGATTCCACCTCATGCCTCTTTAATTAACTACCCATCCCTTAATCTAAGTCTTCGAGATTCCTGCTTCCTTCCTTTGCCACAGTTTTTGCTTTTGCATATTTCCCTTGCTCCTTCTTTCTCCTTGTGTATTTTTATCTCTCTTGCCAAGGGGCAAAGTCTGATGAGGAAAAATAAGTTCCAGTCCCCAGAAATGTGTGCCAGTGGGTACCATCTGCAACCTCCAGTACACATTAAGCCATGGTACAAAGGACCTTATTGTCCCCCTTACATATTCCCGGGGTATATAACTGCAGGGATATCAGAGGGCCAGGATCTCTGATTCTGCAGGTGTTCTGCATCTATACAAGTTATTTTCCAGAGACTGGGGAATAACTCTTGAGCAAAGGGACACCGTGCCCAATTCTGCATGTTTCCCTGTTCCAGAAGACATACCGCACCGAAGTCCACACATATTTACTATTTGCTTGGAGAAGGTGGGAAATGTGCAGGGGCCTATTCTCTCCGCCATGTTGCGGATGCAGGAGTGATGGGAGGGCAGTCCTGGTTTTATTACAATGGGAGGAGCTCTGTCTGATCTGCCAATGCTATAGTATGCTATGTTTGCAAGTCTGAATCCTGTGTCTTCTGGCCTGGAATTATCAGACCGGGAGTTTGCAAATCAGACAATTCCAGAACAGGAGACACTAGGAAACTCATATTAACCTATCTCTCCCCTGTTCTCGCGAATACCGCTCCGGCCCCAGGCAAATTAGATTGATGGCCAATATCTTCTTTAATACTCAAATTAAACTTCCCAGCTCTTTGCTGCAGCTTGGTCTTTTGTATATCTGATGTCACATTATATGCCTTTGTACTAAGGATTAGTGGTCAACTGTTCAATAAACAATATAAATGTATTTGTAGAATGTTACCATAGTTGTCTACACAATGTATCACACAGACACTGCTTTATTTGTAGCACAAACCTAATTTATCTGTGGTGCACACAGTGTTTTCTATCAAGAAAGTTTATGTACGATTACTTACTACTGAGAAAAAGTGGCCTCGGATACTATAGTAGACTTTAAAGTACTAAAATAGTTCATTAGTTTCCATAAGAACTGTATGCAAAATGCATGGATTTTCAGCAACTTCGTTAAAAACACTTTACCTTCAGTTTTTCCAAGAATGTCTTGCAGAAAGAAGGCGTGCAAACCTCCCTGGAGAGTGGCAGGCCGGTGGTAGGAGTATTTTTTGGGATTCCGAATTTTGGATCCCAATCCTATCCTGAGTGCCACCTACTGTGTAAACACTGAGCTGAGCAACAGGCAGTGACATAGCATGGATGTTGAAATCCCGGGCCCATATGTTCTAGACCTGTTCTAGAGTCACACTCCGATGGTTCTTTTTCACAGCATGTAAGCGTAAAGGGGAGAAAACCATTAGAACAATTTTCAATTAGCCAATACTTGTCCTTGATACATAATAGCTTACGGACTACTACTTAAGGTTAGTTAGTTTATTACAAAGCCAAAAATAACTGGACATAAAGACACCTCAACACGAGGGTGTAGAAATATAACAGGACTAGCAGATGCAGCATAGGCAAGACAATTAATTCAATTTATTCAAGAAGTAGGATACAGAAAATAAGGAAGCATGAGTCCAAAGTTCCCTGCATCGAGGGTTGGTGAGTAAAAAGCATTAAATCTATGCCTACTCTAACTCTAAGGTGACATCCCTACTTATGCATCTTCAATGGAAAGGGAGGAAAGGTGTCAGTGCGTGGAGTGTTCCTAAGAAGTCTCTCCACTGTCGATGGGTCAAGTAGCATAAAGCCACTATCAACTGAAAGAGCTTGTTCCAAGATGATCTCTCTCTGAAGACAAGAAAGAAGTGGGGTCTATCCCTAGTTTCAACCAACAGTTATCCACAGGTAGCACTCCCAAGATGCATTGCGATTCACGCCATCCACTCTGTGTACAGTCCTGAAGGTATTTTTCCACGCTTCGACAGTGTATTTTCCTTTCAACAGATTGTCCTTGGTTCCCAGGCATTCTCCTGTGTGAAACATAACGACCTTCCTTTAACGACTCAAGCCACATGATTATAACTTCTTCTCTCCTTGCCTTACTTACTAAAACAAAGACATTATTCTAACTAAAAGAAAGCTCCTTCACCTGCAACACAAAACGTGAGAAAGAATAGATTCCACAGCACACATGAAATTCAAACTGTTAATTCTAAAGCGAGAGTTTTCAGGGACTTGCATTTCAGGCTTACAAATTTCAGCTAACATAAGAGAAACATCATATAAGCTTTACAAATTCACCAAAAATGAATGCAAATTTCAACTAATACTTTTACCTGCATGTGAAATAACATAATTACTAAGCACATTTAATACACGAATAAGTGTCAGTTGCACAACACGAGTTCTTCATGTTAAGGTTTCCTGCTAGTTACATTAATTTTCTACGTCGATCCTCCACGCTACTTGTCAATGACCTAAAATACACCACGTATTCATGCTAATACATTTCAAAATTCTAACACGACGTTAATACAGCATGTGATTATATGCGGGTGCACTGTAAATGTGATTATGATGCACCCCTACAAATAGAATGAAATTCCCGCGTCATCAGTGCCGTGGGACTGCAAGGAAATGCAGTCACAGTTCGGATGCACTGGGTGGACCTAACCGTGAGCCCCTGCATCTACTGCAATGGAGACAGTCAGTCTAGGCAACAGGCTCTGTTTTTAAGTTGTGTACAAGTTTTACTTGGTTTAAATAACAAATCAGGAATACTGCAGATTTACTATCAATTTACAAATAAAAATTCAAATACTGCAACAAAAGAAATCATTTGTTCTTTCATCACTTTCTTGCCCTCAGTGAGAATTTAATGTTGCAAGTGCCGTCCTGATCAATTACAGCACTTTAAGGGGCACCTTATCAGAACAGCAGAATAGAAAGAATGAGTTGTCATCAATGTTCTACATTTCTCAATATTATAAATGCAGGTTATGTGGGTGATGAGGGACCCTTGCTGGTTAAAGTTACAGTTAGTAACATATAAAACGTGAGTAGCAGCCTCTAATTCCATGAGACACACAGGGTATATACGTGCTGCATGAAAGACCCCTACCATGATCCAGTGACTGAAAACAGGCACATGGTCACTAAACACAGGAAGTTATCCTGATCGAAATTGCAATGCTTCACCATAGTGATGAAGCTCTGGGCCAACCTTTCAATTGTTTTTAAGTCAATGGACCTTTGTTGTAGGCTGAGAGGAGAAGGGGTTACTGACAAGTTTAGATCCATAAACTGTGTGACCAAAGGTGACCACACTTTAAGAGTCAGAGTCCATATCTTAAAGGTGAAAAAGGATTTATTATAAACTCAAAGCCAAGGCAACATAAATCAGATGCAAAAACATACTGTAAATATGCAGAATTATTAAAGGAAGACCAAATCAACGAACAATATTGGTCCTGAACAGCAAAGAACAAATCAAGAATTCTATATTTGCAATGCAAAAGATTAAGAACAAAGTCTGATGAGTGGACGAATGGTTATGATACTTCGCCACATACATGGGAAAGAGTTGAAGTAACTAGCTATCTCTACACTGAACTAAGAGTTAAGGAAACCCTATTAATCCAGAAGCAAGAAAAGGTGTCAGCATCAGAACTTCTGTTGAAGTTCTGTAAGCAAAAGATCATGTATAGCATAAAGCCACACAATCAGAAGTCAGGAGAGATCTGTACCTCTCGAAGTCAAAAAGACATCCCTCTGACTACAAGGTAAGTTCACTAATAAGAAACACACAGAAAGTTCGAGACACATGACCTCACATTATTCAACCTCATTATTTCCATTTCCCATGAAGAGTTCCAGCGCCTGGTATAATACTCCCATTTTCCAGTCTTTGCTTCTGAGGCGTCCTTGAATTCCTCCCTTTGACAGATAAGGCCAATTGGTAGCACTCCCTTGCTCTTCTAATTAAATATAATTGACCTTGCCAGTTCTTTCTCGCCTCACTATCTTAAAATACAATGTTCTTTCACTAACTAAGAATACTTTGGTCTGCACCTGCAAAAGGGAAAAATATATCGCCAACAACTTTCACGTTCAATATTAAATGTCCCAACTGTAAGCTTAAGGCCCACGTCACACTAACTTAGCAAGTTACTTTTAAAAGCATATAACTGTGCAACACACATACAATCCTGTAAATATATTAATACTTATAGGATTATTCATCTATAGCGCACTTTCGCACATGAATACACTTTTATTTATTAGAACAACAATTAACCACATTACAGGCACAACACCAACACTCTTGTGATTAATTATTTTCTAAGCTATGGAGAATGCACTGCATCAAAAGCGTTTTAGCGCAACCACAGTACGATCTTGGCCTATAGATGAATTTTGTCGACGGTCCAACTGTTCCTAAAAGAAAATTGTTATTATAATTGTATTATGCAAATACATTAGGCCAAAAGTACACACATATATGTGGCCTTATCAAGATAAAAGAGTGGAGCAAAATTATGCTACTCCATTAGTGAGGGGTCAGGGGCTCAGACAAATCAGCAGACACTCAAATTAAAAACAAGCAATGCTGAAGCCAATTGATCTGGCCTTCACAAGCCTGCAATGTTTGCAATGATTTTATTGTGTTTCTTTTCAAACATATACAGTGGACACTAAATTGTATAACCGTATAATAAAATGCAAAATACCTCTGTCCAAAGGTGGCATGCATGTTTGCAAAAAAGTAAAAAATGAACGACTGCAAGAATAAATGTAAAAACATGAAATGAAAGTAGAACGAGGTCTACTTTTTAGATGGGTATACACATGTGATAGAGCAAAATGCGTTCCCTTATAGTAAAGAGAGCCAGTGGTTGAGATTGGTTAATTCATTTGCTCATGTTGTATACAGTGGTGAATAGGCCGGTGGATGGAGATAGCTTTTGGAAGGTAACTGGCACAACAGCTAGAGCTATTTCTGGACCAGTTCTAAAAAAGGATTCAATGTAGTGCACAAGGCTATTGGCATTTCCTAGTTTACGTTTTTAAAAAGCAGATGAGCCTGTTGGATTTTAATGATAACCTATTTGGTCATAACACCCCAACCACCTTTGGCGCTTGTTGCTTTTCTCGACAATCTAAACAAATAGTGAGACAGTGGACTTTCAGCTATAGCAAGTCCTCTATGAAGGTGTGGCTCTTATGACTCACATAGAGTGAGGGGCCCTTGTGATTGGATAGCCACCAGAGTGGTCCCCAAGACCTCCACTCTTAAGGCGGGCCCACATGGAGGTCCTGGCCGGGCAGTTTGCACTGAACTGTTCCTACTGAATCTGGGTCAAGACTAATTTGTATGTGGCTGTGTCCAAACTGCTGTGACATGGTGTGCAAAATAACAGTAACTCGAATGCTGTCCGAGTAGTTACCAGTGACTGAGATTAATTCAAACATTCCATCCACCACTTTTTTGTATAATTCGATGTTTTGTGTGTGTTATTCATTTGCTGAACAACCTATTGTATTGTTGTGCTAAATAAAATGTCAATTTGTTTCCTTAATTAGTTATGCATAGCCTAAGCAATGAAATATATTCAGAATATTGTGTTTGCAACATTGCTAGTCCAACCCTGTATTGCCATATCATACCATAAAATGCATGTGGCTTCTGTACGCTGAAATGTTTATTTTGGAAAACATTCAATTTCTTTCTGGGGTTCCAAGGCAGACTCTGCACAAGTCTTTCTATTTGATTTATAGTCAGTCTTTTGGCCTCCTTCTACGGTGCTGACTCTATGTCAGTCTATTTGTTTTATATTTAGTTCTTTCTTTGGTGTTATTCAGAGGCAAGCCTTATGTTAGTCCTCTTGCAGAATAATACTTTGACTATTTTGAATGGGCTAATACTTAATTGACTAACTAATTACTTTTTGCTTTCTGTAATGATCATATTTTAGAATAAACCTACGAGGTTTTAACTTGGAATCCTTGTCTCATGCAGTTCTATTTATTAGCCTAGGAAGAACTCTTACGAAGACTCACAGGGTCTTAAGAAGATTCAGACAGTCCTGATCTTGTGCATTGACCATCTTAATTAGTTAATTAGCACATTGAAAGAATAAATACTTATAAATAAAAAATGGTGCACATTAGAATACCATTTTCAAATATAAAATATAGTGCCTGGTCGAACCATACAGCACATTACCACAGATGCTTAAAAAATAGCCTAACCCAGAGACGTTTATGTAATACAGGCCCAAGTTGGTGGTCAACCTGAGGTCCATAGGCAACTAGTTCCATCACTCTGGAGCAGATGCAGAGAAGTTCTGACTCGAATAGTTGATGTTTGTAAACTGTGGGATGTCAAGTCTCACCAGAGCTTTACAAGCATCAACCTGGAATTTCCTGTGTACTCAGCAGATACATTGGTGGTCCCGAACTAGCACCAGTAGCGCAGCGGAAGCCAACTTAAGGGTGGCAAAATAGATGTAATATGGTTATATTTTGTAGCATCCACAACCAAACATGTACCCATGTTGAAACTAGATTTAAGGTAGGAGGTTAGAGTAGTCCCAGAGAGACCTACTAGACAGGCATGTCAGCAAACTCACAGCATCTAACATCATCTACTGATATTAAGCAGGTTTGAAGCCTTGACAGTATTAATTTTAGCAGCCTAGCTTGAAAATCTTTAAATAAATGTTGTAGCACAAGTACAATTCCCTGAAAAAAATAATGACTCCCTCGCTCCCCATAGACGGACCTGCAGACTCCAGTCTAGTTGTGGTCATATGTTCTATAACAGCGTACAAATCAAATTGTGGGAGAGAAGGGTTAACCTGGCAATTGGTAGCAGCAACTATTGGCATACTTGGCAATATGACTTTGAATTTAGAACTGCATCAGCTTTGCTTAAATGATGCCGCAAGGAAAGACAAATTATATGGCATAGTACAGCACCTTTTGAAGCAACATTACTTTACCATTATGTCATTTTACACATTAACACTGTATGGGCAAAGGTTTAACCTAATATCAGTTTAACATCTAAATACATCAATCTGCATGTGAAAGGTGTCATGCCTCTGTGCACCATAAAGGCCTGGCACTGTTTAGCAACAGTGTGGTAGCATTTGTAGTAACTTTTGATCTGTCTGAGCTAGAAACCATTTTTTTCTTAAAATATGTAAATCATGCCCATGATGGATAATGTGGAAAATAAAGCAAATTCATAATTATGTGGAAAACACACAGATTCGCATAGTTCCAGTGGCCCTGACCAAATTGAAGTGATCAATTTTCATTTACCAGCCAGGTGCATTCTGGAAGTTTTGGTCCTTGTTTACACTCAAATAAAGTCATTAGACTAGGCCTTAATTGTTTGTAATTGGAAAAGGTGGACTGGAATATAGAATCCCCAATGACCTGGAGTCTTGCAGTGACCCTATCTGCAGGTTCTGCATTTGAGGGCAGCGCAGTCCGCTTCCCCCGAGCGGTGATTGCTGCTCCTCACAGTCTGAGACTGCCACTGCAGAGCAGGTTATTAATCCCATCTGTCACCCTCTTCAACCCTCCCAGTCCCAGACAGTCCAGGCAGCCAGCATGGCGGCCAGATGGTCGCTGTGGGCTTTGTTAAACGCTATATATTGGCATCTCTCTGAAATATTATCTACTAAACTCTTAAGGGTCCAACCTGGAATTAGCAGGGAGTCTATTTTTCCTCCTTCTGTCAGGCTGCATGTGAGCTCAGTGCCTTTCATTGTAATTGAAGTCCGTAGATCAGACCACGGGTGTCCCTGGCCCAAGGCGGCGATCCACACATTGGGACAAGTTTATTTCGAAAAGAGGTAGGCTGTTGTTAGAAGGGTGCCTGCAGGGGCATGTAGGAAATAAAGCTAGTTATGGAATGGGTGCAAACACTGAAGATGCTATCTGGGTTAACCCGCTTTCACCGGGGTCTGTATATATAAAGACAAGACTGGTCCAGCCCAGGCATATTGAAGATGTCATTAATGCACTGCTCAAAACATGGACTTAAGACAGGCAACAAAAACACCTGCTAAAGAACCTTTCAATGATACTCTGTATTTTTAAAGACTCATTATTCCTCACTGCACTCATATATAAAGAGAGATTCCGGGTAAGGGCAGCCCAAGGTAAACACACGTTGAGTCTGTCAAAGTCTAAAATTTACATAAACATTGACCTTGGTTAACATTGAAGAAAATGTGCCTGACATTAGAAAATGTGTTTAACTTTGTCTTTAACATAGAAAAAACATAGAAAATGCTTCTTGGAAGAAATGTGATAAACAAATTGTGAAGCTATTAACTGTTGGAGAAGATGATTTTGAAAGTGTGAATAAGTCGTAGGCTCTCATACCTAATGTGCTTCTATGACTAGGCCCGAAAAATGTCTTTCGACTTCTGCTTGACATTTAAATAAAATGCTTTTTAGAACTGCTGACCTAATCCTCTGACTGCAAATTCATTCATCATTTTAAAATGTGCTGCTCGAAAGATACATTTATTTCTTTGTTTGCTCACACCATATGATTTCCTTATTTCTTTAAACAATGTCTTTTACTATATTTTATAATGAATGGAGTATTAGCAATGCTGAGCTTACTGAAGATACTGTTTTGCATGGCCTCATCAATACTTACTTATAGAAATGTTTCATTGCTTTAGACTAGTCCTTTGTCCACACAATGGGATACTGACAACAGCTAACAGAATAAGGCCTGCAAAGGTTCTCATGAGAGACGACAGACCATTGGAAGACTTTTTTCTATTGGACGAAGATGACTTAACCGTGCTGAATGTTGCAAATGTTTTATGTTTTCATATATACATGTTCCTAGTTAGAAAGGCATTGCATTCAACCCCAATCTTTTCCATGCCATCTTACCCCAGATGCTTTATGCATTATTTTCACTTATTCTTGCCCAGATTGCTGTGTGCTACTGTTAACACTGAATTCCTTTTACTTTGATCTTTTTGCGGGGAGACTTCCTCCTCATGTTGATCATAGTTATTGCTATGGTTAAATTTCTTTTGATTTATTAAGAATTTGGTACTGCAACTTGTTGAGGAACTCGGCTGAGTTTCTGGAACTGCTCTTCATGTGGAGTTCATTCTTCGACTCACAAGAAGCTCCAGAATCTTGCTCTTCTCCAAAAGAACTCTTTATGGGTTCTCATTTATGTTAGGGCACTAGATTAAGATAGGGACTAATTCCTTGATGGAACACATTGTCTATTTTATTCTGACTCTAACTGTACCTTTTCTTGATATTTCTGTAATTTGACTAATCTGAATAAAAACGACAAAAAAAATACTTATCTCTTCATGTGAAATAAGTCTTTGAAAACTATTCCAAACTTGTCATCATTGACTAACATTAAGTTATTAAAAGTTGATGATGATATTTGAATTGCAATTTTATTGCAGCTCCATTCTGTAACAGTGGCAAAGATCCATTTGCCTGAAGACGGAGGAATGTCAAAATAGGAGACAGTTGTTGTAAGTGCTCTGGGTTTGCACTGGTCATCAACTGGTCCCCAGATTTTGGGCACTGGCGAGTCTATCTGCAGACATATGTGACGGGTTCAATCCAGGTATAGTAAGCATGCTAACAATCCACTCTCAACAAGGAAAGATGGGACAGGCAGTAACATGCAGTCATCAGCTGGTGTTTGGCCGGGGTTGCAGAGCATGCACCATGGTTGTAGCAAGGGGGGAGCTATTTTGAGAAGCTGCAAAAGCAGTGAAAGTGAGACATCAATGAATAGATTCCAACACAATGCCCGCCCTCCCTACATAAGAGAAGTTGCCCCTTATTCCGGGTCATTAGCATCCTTCCAGTTAGTGTCGAGGGACAGACAGCTAGAGAGAAAGGCCTAGGTATTCTCCACCAGAAGAAGTGTCCTCATTGAGAAGAATGATGAACTGACGGAACTTGTAGTTGTCATTGGTATCAATGGACTACAGACCACTTTCTTGATGGACATTCGTCTACCATCAATGTCTTGGCTGACACTGACCACACAAAGCCGCCTTAAGCCACCTCTTCTGTCTGCCCATCTACACAATCATGAGTATGAATCAAGAAATCCTCTCAAGTGCCTCAAAGTTTTTCGTGTTTTTTACTCACCGCTGCATCAGATTCTGTTAACATTGATGCCAGTGGGGTTGATGGAGTCGCTGGCACTGGATGTCTTCTAAGTTTCAAATCAGCAATCAAAGTGGGCCTACTGTAGACCCTATGACAGATCATAAACGGAGTGACTGCTGAAGAAAACACCAACATTGAGAGTATGTTCCCAGAGCTGTTCCTGGGCATTGGCAATCTCAAAAACAGACAAAACCACCCGCGCATAGACAAAACAATCAAGGCAGTTGCCTAACACAACTGTGCCATACCCTTCAACATCAACAGGCAAGAGCCTGCGGAGGGCCAGACTCCATGGGTTTCCCAAATAGTTTCCAAAAGTGAAGTAGGAGGATTTGCATTGGAGTAGACAGGCACCAACCAAATTTAGCTTTGCAGCTAAAGATGTATGGCAGCCGGAGGTCAGGACATGATTCATCTGCTAAATAGGGCTCAATTCTTCTCAGATTTGGATCTCACTAAGTAACTGTCAATTTGAATTTGATGTAGAATCCTGCTACATCACCACTTTCATACCATTTGCACCTTTTTCAGATATAAATGCCTTAGTTTCAGAGTCTTTTCAGCCATGGAAGTTTTATCAAGAAATTGTCGCATCATTCAAGAAATACCGCCTACCGGGACCTTAAGCAACAATATCTTCGTCTTTGGCAAGACTAAGAAGGAAAACGATGAGGCACTGATAAAGTTGTGCCAGCTCCAAAAGATTCAACCCCACACTCATCAAAGAGTAGGGTAATTTTGTAAAAGATGTGTTAGACTTGGCATCTTTTGGCGTGTTTCCCTGACTTTTTGCTTTCTGACCTCCCGGTTTTGACTCTGTTTTTGCTGGTGTGATGATTCTGCGCACTTTCCTCACTGCGGTCCAGTGGGAAAGTGCAAGTGCTCCTGTATAAAATGTGTTATGGATTGGTGTTTCCATGATTGGCCTATTTGGTTTATGTGTCAGTCCCTTGTAAAGTGCACTGCGAGTGCCAGGGCCTATAGACCAAATGCTGTTGGTGGGCTGCAGCACTGGATTGTGCCACCCACGCAAACAGCCCGTAAAGTGTAACTCGGGCCTGCCATCGCAGAGCCTGTGCGCAGCCTGGGGCTGCCATGTCGACTTGGCAAGTGCACACACTTGCAAGTCCCTAAACCTTCCCTTTGCTACATGTTAGTCACCCCTAAGGTAGGCCCAAGGTACCCCTGTGGGCAGGGTGCGGTGTATGCGAAAGGTAGGACATGCCCGGGTGTGTGCGGCATGTCCTGATAGTGAATTACAGCCTAGTACGTTTTTCACTATTGCAAGGCTACCTGTTCCCCTAGGCCAGAACGGGCAGTTTTGATTATTACAGTTTATAATCCTAACTGACCCCGGGAACATGGTAGAAATTCGAGTTTAGTATGCCTGGACTCAGAATGATAAAATGCCTCTTTTAGTGAAGTTGGTTTTAACATTCTGCGTTTGAAAATACCACTTTTAGAAAGTGGGTATTTTCTTGCCTAACCATCCAAGCCTGCCTCTGCGAGGTTGTGTATTCCTTGTCTGGAATGTGAGTGACAGGGGCTGGGGGATGCCAGGAGACAGGGTGAGTCAGCGCAGGGCTGAATAGCCAGATCGACCTGTAGATGGGTGGGAGGGGTCGCACCTGGGCCCTGAATAGGACAGTGCCTTCCCTCCACAATGCTGGCTCCACCTCCTGTGGTGCGTCTGATGTCCCTGGCCTACTCACTGAAAGAAGGGACGGAGACTTGTCAACAAAGTGCTCCAGAACTGGTTTGGACTAGGCGAAGGCCTCTCTGCCTTCAGAGAACAAAGGAATTTGGGATATAAATATTGGGGCCCTGACCCCATGAATTTAGATCTCGCTGGAATCAAGGAACCTGCCAAGACGAAGAGCTGGAAGAGCTGCCAGGAGGAGTACTGCCCCTTTGCTGTGTTGTTGCTTTGTTGGGTTGGCCTGCAGCTGCTGCTTCTGCCTTGGGCAGTGAAAGGACTGGACTGAACTTTCTACAATCTTGTGCTGAGTATCTCCAAGGGCCAGGAACCGAGCTGGCCTCCTGTTAAGAAGTCTCAGGGACTACAAAGACTTCACAAGCCTCTGGGTACCGCTTCTGGAACGCTGTTTCAGTCGCCACAGAGGAAGGGAACTGCAACCGACTCCGTCAACCGAATCCATCCCTGGCCGGTGACCTGTTTGCACCGCAGACCGCATCGCCCCGCTTCGCATCGCAACCCTGGTCTCACCGTGGGCGACGTCCAACGCCGCCAACATCGAGCCGCTGCTTGCACCGTGACCTGTGGGCACCGCAGTTCGCATCGCATCGCTTCACTGGGCCAGCCGGACCAGACCGACACTGTCGCTGCAACTGGCTCAAGAGTCGAGACCGCACCGCATTTGGGGCACCGCTCGCACGTCTGCGACGCACCGCTCCGACTCGCACCGCTGTCCGACGCCAGCTCCCGCACTCCGGCTAGGTCGCCTGCATCGCAACCTGTCAGCACCGCATCGAGCATCGTCTCGCCCTGCATCGCACGCCTTGGACTCACCGACTCCGTCTGCACGACGCTCATCGAGCCGCTGCCTGCACCGCATCGAGGGACACCGCACCTTGCATCGCTCCGTCTTGCACCGCAACCGCGACGAACGCCGACCGGCTCGTACACTCCGTACCAGCCACAACGAGAAAAGGTACTGTGACCGAGTCTGTTCACGACTCTGCTGGCCCGTATCGACGCGGTCGGCTGGAACTGTTAGACTCTGTGGTTTTCAGCATCACGGTAGGCTCGGACGGAGCTACCGACTCGTACGTAACTTTGCTTTTGTGCTATTCCTGCAAAGAAGAAGTTACCGTATCAAGCATTCATTCGTAAAGTATAGTATTGTGGATTTTTGTCGTAATTGGTCTTGTCTTGAGTATATAAAATATTGGTTATTTTTCTAAACTGGTGTGGTGTCCGTTTGTAGTGCTTACACTGTATTACTGTTGGTTATGTGCAAATGCTTTACACACTGCCTCTGAATTAAGCCTGACTGCTCGTGCCAAGCTACCACGAGGGTGAGCAGGGGTTACTTCACGAGTGTAACAACCCTTACCCTGACTAGGAAGAAGGGTCCCTACTTGGACAAAGGTGCAAGCCCTTGCCAACTAGAGATCCCATTTCTAACATTGGTTGTCAGCGGTGAGGATAGGACTTGTGTTTGCACTTGACTTACAGTGATTGGTGTGCACTAGTACCATATCGCAGACCATTACGTACCACATACTGGTTCTTTTTCTTTTGGCCTATTTTTGATCTTGCCAGTTTTCAACTCACGACTTTTGTCATGCCTGAATCAATTGCATCATCCGTTGCATCTCTGGAAATTATCTTTGAGGAGGACAGGTTGGAGTCCTACGCCGTAAAGGAGTTACGAGCGATTTGTAAAAACCTGAAAGTCCAAATTAAAGGCCTCACAAGGAAGGAGGAGCTACAGAAGGCGCTGAGGGCTCAGGTAGCAGCCAGACATGCCAATGGGCAGCCTGGTGATCTCAGTGAGGAGGTGGAGGAGCCTATTTCCAGGGTAGATGTGCTTTTGGGTAGGGGGGAACCCGCCAGGTCAGGCAGCAGCAGTCTGTCCCCAGAGGAGCTGGAGGACAGGCGGGAGGCAAGGCAGTTCGAGCTGCAGAAGCTCAGGCTGGAGAGTGAGCGGGAGGAGAAGAGATTGGCCATAGAGGAGAGGAAGATGCTCTTAGAGCATGAGAGAGAACTGAAGGAGCTAGAACTTAGGAGTAAGTCAGGCTCAGATGGTGGCAGCAATTCGTCCAGAAAGGCAGACAGGATTGTGCACATTCCCAAGAACGTAGGCAAGGAGTTCAAGAAGGGGGATGACATACAAAGGTGGTTTCAGGGTTATGAGGCAGCCATACACATGAATGGGGTCCCTGAGGAGAATTGGGGAGCAGGATTGTGGCCACTTTTCCCGGAAGAAGCAAGGGATGCTCTGATAGCTTTGGGTAAGGGGTATCACCTCACCTATGCTGACATGAAGGATGCCCTTCTCACGAAGTATGGTCTTACTCCTGAAAAGTACAGGGATCAGTTCAGGTCCAGTAAGAAGTCTGATGCCAACACTTGGTTGGAATGTGTGGATGTGTTCTGCAGGTCTCTGGATGGTTGGGTGAAGGGCAGTAGTGTAACAGATTTTCAGGGGCTCTACAACTTGATTGCATGGGAGCACTTGTCTAGTCTATGTTTTGCAGATCTGCGCCAGCACCTAGTTGATAGTAAGCTAACTGACCCCAGGAAGCTTGCTATGGAAGCGGACCGCTGGGTGAGTACCAGGGTCCACAAGAAAGCGTTTGGGGAGACTCAGCCAAAGGTGGGCAGGGTCCCCAGCAGAAAGGTGGGGGACAAGGGTAAAGCACAGGAGTTCTCTAAAGGGCCCCAAACTAGTACCCAGGGTAAAGGTTCCCAGCCCCCGGTGATAAGAAGAAAGGGGTCTCTACAGGGAAGCCTGTTGAGACCGGCCCCCGCAAGTGTTATGCATGTGACCAGGTAGGTCACTTTAAGGGGGACCCCAAGTGCCCGAAGGGGACACAGCCACCCACCGGTGGACAGTCCAAAGTGTTGGCTAGTGTAGCGCTTGGGGAGGAGGGGTGCCCACAGGAGGGTGGGGATCCCGCAGAAATGACCCTTGTCTCACTCGGGGACAGTGAGATGGTCCCAGGAAACCAGGTGCCCCCTAACACAAAGAAATATAGCACCTGGGTGACCATTAATGGGAACAGGGTAGAGGCTCTCAGAGATACTGGAGCCAGTGTGACCTCAGTCCGGTGTCACCTGGTGTCTGAGAAGCAAGTAGTCCCAGGAGCATTCCACCAAGTAGTTGCTGTCGACAACTCAGAGCGCCAGTGTATGGTGGCGCAGGTTCCCTTTGAATGGGGGGGGTCTCAGGTCCCTTGAGGGTGGTTGTGAGCCCTACCATGCCTGTAGATTGTCTGCTAGGAAACGACCTGGAGCAGTCCTCGTGGAAGGAGGTTGAGCTCAGGTCGCACTTGGAGATGCTTGGGTTGCCAGAGTGGGCATGCGTGTCTACTCGGTCAATGGCAGCCAGAAAGGGTGATTGTTAGACTTGGCATCTTTTGGCGTGTTTCCCCTGACTTTTTGCTTTCTGACCTCCCGGTTTGGACTCTGTTTTTGCTGGTGTAATGATTCTGCGCACTTTCCTCACTGCGATCCAGTGGGAAAGTGCAAGTGCTCCCTGTATAAAATGCGTTATGGATTGGTGTTTCCATGATTGGCCTATTTGGTTTATGTGTCAGTCCCTTGTAAAGTGCACTGCGAGTGCCAGGGCCTATAGACCAAATGCTGTTGGTGGGCTGCAGCACTGGATTGTGCCACCCACGCAAACAGCCCGTAAAGTGTAACTCGGGCCTGCCAACGCAGAGCCCGTGCGCAGCCTGGGGCTGCCATGTCGACTTGGCAAGTGCACACACTTGCAAGTCCCTAAACCTTCCCTTTTGCTGCATGTTAGTCACCCCTAAGGTAGGCCCAAGGTACCCCTGTGGGCAGGGTGCGTTGTACGCGAAAGGTAGGACATGCTCGGGTGTGTGCGGCATGTCCTGATAGTGAATTACAGCCTAGTTCGTTTTTCACTATTGCAAGGCTACCTGTTCCCCTAGGCCAGAACGGGCGGTTTTGATTATTACAGTATATAATCCTAACTGACCCGGGAACATGGTAGAAATTCGAGTTTAGTATGCCTGGACTCAGAATGATAAAATGCATCTTTTAGTAAGGTTGGTTTTAACATTCTGTGTTTGAAAATACCACTTTTAGAAAGTGGGTATTTTCTTGTCTAACCATCCAAGCCTGCCTCTGCGAGGTTGTGTATTCCGTGTCTGGAATGTGAGTGACAGGGGCTGGGGGATGCCAGGAGACAGGGTGAGTCAGCGCAGGGCTGAATAGCCAGATCGACCTGTAGATGGGTGGGAGGGGTCGCACCTGGGCCCTGAATAGGACAGTGCCTTCCCTCCACAATGCTGGCTCCACCTCCTGTGGTGCGTCTGATGTCCCTGGCCTACTCACTGAAAGAAGGGACGGAGACTTGTCAACAAAGTGCTCCAGAACTGGTTTGGACTAGGCAAAGGCCTCTCTGCCTTCAGAGAACAAAGGAATTTGGGATATAAATATTGGGGCCCTGACCCCAGGAATTTAGATCTCGCTGGAATCAAGGAACCTGCCAAGACGAAGAGCTGGAAGAGCTGCCAGGAGGAGTACTGCCCCTTTGGTGTTGTTGCTTTGTTGGGCTGGCCTGCAGCTGCTGCTTCTGCCTTGGGCAGTGAAAGGACTGGACTGAACTTTCTACAAACTTGTGCTGAGTATCTCCAAGGGCCAGGAACCGAGCTGGCCTCCTGTTAAGAAGTCTCAGGGACTACAAAGACTTCACAAGCCTCTGGGTACCGCTTCTGGAATGCTGTTTCAGTTGCCACAGAGGAAGGGAACCGCAACCGACTCCGTCAACCGAATCCATCCCTGGCCGGTGACCTGTTTGCACCGCAGACCGCATCGCCCCGCTTCGCATCGCAACCCTGGTCTCACCGTGGGCGACGTCCGACGCCGCCAACATCGAGCCGCTGCTTGCACCGTGACCTGTGGGCACCGCAGTTCGCATCGCATCGCTTCACTGAACCAGCCGGACCCGACCGACACGTGTCGCTGCAACTGGCTCAAGAGTCGAGACCGCACCGCATTTGGGGCACCGCTCGCACGTCTGCGACGCACCGCTCCGACTCGCACCGCTGTCCGACGCCAGCTCCCGCACTCCGGCTAGGTCGCCTGCATCGCAACCTGTCAGCACCGCATCGAGCATCGTCTCACCCTGCATCGCACGCCTTGGACTCACCGACTCCGTCTGCACGACGCTCATCGAGCCGCTGCCTGCACCGCATCGAGGACACCGCACCTTGCATCGCTCCGTCTTGCACCGCAACCGCGACGAACGCCGACCGGCTCGTACACTCCGTACCAGCCACAACGAGAAAAGGTACTGTAACCGAGTCTGTTCATGACTCTGCTGGCCCGTATCGACGCGGTCGGCTGGAACTGTTAGACTCTGTGGTTTTCAGCATCACGGTAGGCTCGGACGGAGCTACCGACTCGTACGAACTTTGCTTTTGTGCTATTCCTGCAAAGAAGAAGTTAACGTATCAAGTATTCATTCGTAAAGTATAGTATTGTGGATTTTTGTCGTAATTGGTCTTGTCTTGAGTATATAAAATATTGGTTATTTTTCTAAACTGGTGTGGTGTCCGTTTGTAGTGCTTACACTGTATTACTGTTGGTTATGTGCAAATGCTTTACACACTGCCTCTGAATTAAGCCTGACTGCTCGTGCCAAGCTACCACGAGGGTGAGCAGGGGTTACTTCACGAGTGTAACAACCCTTACCCTGACTAGGAAGAAGGGTCCCTACTTGGACAAAGGTGCAAGCCCTTGCCAACTAGAGATCCCATTTCTAACATTGGTTGGCAGCGGTGAGGATAGGACTTGTGTTTGCACTTGACTTACAGTGATTGGTGTGCACTACTACCATATCGCAGACCATTACGTACCACATACTGGTTCTTTTTCTTTTGGCCTATTTTTGATCTTGCCAGTTTTCAACTCACGACTTTTGTCATGCCTGAATCAATCGCATCATCCGTTGCATCTCTGGAAGTTATCTTTGAGGAGGACAGGTTGGAATCCTACGCCGTAAAGGAGTTACGAGCGATTTGTAAAAACCTGAAAGTCCAAATTAAAGGCCTCACAAGGAAGGAGGAGCTACAGAAGGCGCTGAGGGCCTGGGTAGCAGCCAGACATGCCAATGGGCAGCCTGGTGATCTCAGTGAGGAGGCGGAGGAGCCTATTTCCAGGGTGGATGTGCTTTTGGGTAGGGGGAACCCGCCAGGTCAGGCAGCAGCAGTCTGTCCCCAGAGGAGCTGGAGGACAGGCGGGAGGCAAGGCAGTTCGAGCTGCAGAAGCTCAGGCTGGAGAGTGAGCGGGAGGAGAAGAGATTGGCCATAGAGGAGAGGAAGATGCTCTTAGAGCATGAGAGAGAACTGAAGGAGCTAGAACTTAGGAGTAAGTCAGGCTCAGATGGTGGCAGCAATTCGTCCAGAAAGGCAGACAGGATTGTGCACATTCCCAAGAACGTAGGCAAGGAGTTCAAGAAGGGGGATGACATACAAAGGTGGTTCCAGGGTTATGAGGCAGCCATACACATGAATGGGGTCCCTGAGGAGAGTTGGGGAGCAGGATTGTGGCCACTTTTCCCGGAAGAAGCAAGGGATGCTCTGATAGCTTTGGGTAAGGGGTATCACCTCACCTATGCTGACATGAAGGATGCCCTTCTCACGAAGTATGGTCTTACTCCTGAAAAGTACAGGGATCAGTTCAGGTCCAGTAAGAAGTCTGATGTCAACACTTGGTTGGAATGTGTGGATGTGTTCTGCAGGTCTCTGGATGGTTGGGTGAAGGGCAGTAGTGTAACAGATTTTCAGGGGCTCTACAACTTGATTGCATGGGAGCACTTGTCTAGTCTATGTTTTGCAGATCTGCGCCAGCACCTAGTTGATAGTAAGCTAACTGACCCCAGGAAGCTTGCTATGGAAGCGGACCGCTGGGTGAGTACCAGGGTCCACAAGAAAGCGTTTGGGGAGACTCAGCCAAAGGTGGGCAGGGTCCCCAGCAGAAAGGTGGGGGGGACAAGGGTAAAGCACAGGAGTTCTCTAAAGGGCCCCAAACTAGTACCCAGGGTAAAGGTTCCCAGCCCCCGGTGATAAGAAGAAAGGGGTCTCTACAGGGAAGCCTGTTGAGACCGGCCCCCGCAAGTGTTATGCATGTGACCAGGTAGGTCACTTTAAGAGGGACCCCAAGTGCCCGAAGGGGACACAGCCACCCACCGGTGGACAGTCCAAAGTGTTGGCTAGTGTAGCGCTTGGGGAGGAGGGGTGCCCACAGGAGGGTGGGGATCCCGCAGAAATGACCCTTGTCTCACTAGGGGACAGTGAGATGGTCCCAGGAAACCAGGTGCCCCCTAACACAAAGAAATATAGCACCTGGGTGACCATTAACGGGAACAGGGTAGAGGCTCTCAGAGATACTGGAGCCAGTGTGACCTCAGTCCGGTGTCACCTGGTGTCTGAGAAGCAAGTAGTCCCAGGAGCATTCCACCAAGTAGTTGCTGTCGACAACTCTGAGCGCCAGTGTATGGTGGCGCAGGTTCCCTTTGAATGGGGGGGGTCTCAGGTCCCTTGAGGGTGGTTGTGAGCCCTACCATGCCTGTAGATTGTCTGCTAGGAAACGACCTGGAGCAGTCCTCATGGAAGGAGGTTGAGCTCAGGTCTCACTTGGAGATGCTTGGGTTGCCAGAGTGGGCATGCGTGTCTACTCGGTCAATGGCAGCCAGAAAGGGTGATCAAGAGGACTTGGAGCCTGAAACAGTGGCCCAAGTCCCTGCCAAGAGAAAGGGCAGGGGCGCGGAAACCGGCCCCCGAAGTTCCCACGGACCGGGAGGAGGCGGACCTCGGGGGCGCCCCGGTGCCTACAGGGGAGCAGGTAGCCGAACTGGGAGACATCTCTGAGCTGACCCATTGGCAGCAAGAAGGGGGTCCCACCAGGGAGGAGTTCTGCAGGGAGCAGAACGAGTGCCCTACTCTGGAGGGTCTGCGGCGGCAGGCTGCAGACCAGGCAGCTGGTAATCAGTCCGGGTCACATCTGATCTACTGGGAGAGTGGTCTCCTATACAGTGAGCCTAAGGTTGCTGAGCCTGGGTCAGCCCGTGTGCTGGTGGTACCCCAGCGCTTCAGGACCTTCCTACTGGGTCTGGCTCATGACGTGCCTTTGGCAGGACATTTGGGGCAGGACAAGACCTTTGACAGGCTTGTCACCCACTTCTTTTGGCCCCAAATGCGAAGGCAGTCAGATGCACACTGCAGGTCTTGCCAAACTTGCCAGGCAAGTGGTAAGAGTGGGAGGAAGGTCAAAGCTCCTCTCCAACCTTTTCCGGTTGTTGGAACACCCTTTGAAAGGGTAGGGATGGATATTGTGGGGCCACTGGATCCCAAGACAGCCATGGGCAACAGGTACATCCTGGTCTTGGTGGACCATGCCACCCGGTACCCGGAGGCAATCCCTCTCAGGACAACGACGGCGCCAGTGGTGGGCCGGGCGTTAATGGGGATCTTTTCCCGTGTGGGATTCCCCAGAGAGGTGGTTTCCGATAGGGGGACCAATTTCATATCGAAGTATATGACATCCCTGTGGAAGGAGTGTGGTGTAACCTACAAGTTCACCACTCCTTACCACCCACAAGGAAACGGTCTGGTGGAGAGATTCAACCAGACCTTGAAAGGCATGATCAAGGGTCTAACAGAACCCATGAGGCGTAAGTGGGACGTCCTCTTGCCATGCCTACTCTTTGCGTACAGGGAGGTGCCTCAGAAGTCTCTTGGGTACAGCCCCTTTGAGCTCCTGTATGGCCACCCTGTCAGAGGACCTCTGAGTTTGGTGAAGGAAGGCTGGGAGGCGGCTCCCAGGAAAACTCCCAGGATGTATTTAGCTACATGCTGGCCTTTAGAAACCAAACTGCCCGCTTCAGGAAACTCGCTCAGGCGAACCTAGAAGCAAGCCAGGAAGAAATGAAGAGATGGTATGACCAGAACGCCACTCTGGTCGAATTTCAACCTGGGCAGAAAGTGTGGGTAATGGCCCCAGTGGCACCTTGTGCCTTGCAGGACAAGTGGACTGGGCCATATGAGGTAAGGAGCGCAAAAGTGACGTCACCTACCTGGTGGATTTGCAGGCTCCAAGGAACCCGTTGAGGGTCCTTCACGTGAACCGCCTCAAGCCCCACTTCGAGAGGTCCGAAGTGAGTATGCTCTTGGCGACAGATGATGGGGTGGAAGAGGAGAGCGAGCCTCTCCTGACCTCCTGTCTACCAAGGAGCATGATGGGTCAGTAGAGGGTGTGATCCTCTCCCCTACTCTGACTCAGGAGCAGCAGGAGGACTGTCGCCAATTGTTGGGACAGTTCGCCCCACTGTTCTCTCTGACCCCCGGTGTTACTCACTGGTGTACCCATGACGTGGACACCGGTGACAGCCATCCTGTGAAGCACAAGATTTACAGGTTGACTGACCGGGTCAGAGCCAGCATCAAGGAGGAGGTCTCTAAGATGTTGGCGTTAGGGGTGATTGAGCCCTCCCACAGTCCTTGGGCCAGCCCAGTGGTCTTGGTCCCAAAGGCTGCGGCGCCCGGTGCCACTCCAGAACTCCGGTTTTGTGTGGACTACCGTGGGCTCAATGCCGTCACCAGGACTGACGCGCACCCCATCCCCAGAGCTGATGAGCTCATTGATCGGTTGGGAGCTGCCCGGTTCCTCAGCACGTTTGATTTGACGTCTGGGTACTGGCAGATTGCCTTAACCGATGGGGCCAAGGAGAGATCAGCATTCTCAACCCCAGAAGGTCATTACCAATTCCGGGTGATGCCCTTTGGGTTGAAGAATGCTCCTGCCACCTTTCAGAGGTTGGTCAATCAGGTGTTGGCTGGGCTGGAGGATTTCAGTGCCGCCTACCTGGATGACATTGCTGTGTTCAGTTCCAGCTGGGAAGAACATTTACAGCACCTTGAGAAAGTGTTGAGGGCTCTGCAAGGTGCAGGCCTCACGATCCAAGGCCAGTAAGTGCCAGATCGGGCAGGGTTCTGTGGTGTACTTGGGACACCAGGTAGGAAGCGGCCAGGTGGCGCCCCTACAACCCAAGATTGACACCATTCTGGCTTGGGAGCCCCCAAGACCCAGACAGAGGTGAGAGCCTTCTTAGGTCTCACCGGTTACTATAGGAGATTTGTTAAGGGCTATGGCACCATCGTTGCCCCCTTAACAGAGCTGACCTCTAAGAGGCAGCCCAGGAAAGTGATCTGGACTGAGTCCTGCCAGAAAGCTTTTGATGCCCTGAAGGCAGCCATGTGCACGGCGCCCGTGCTCAAGGCACCTGACTTCTCCAAGGAATTCGTCGTGCAGACTGACGCTTCAGAGCATGGTGTGGGAGCGGTGCTCTCACAGCTGAACGAAGAGGGCCTGGATCAGCCTGTAGTCTTCCTTAGCAGGAGACTACTTCCCAGGGAACAGAGGTGGAGTGCCATAGAAAGGGAAGCTTTTGCTGTGGTCTGGGCGCTGAAGAAGTTGAGACCATACCTGTTTGGGACTCACTTCCGGGTTCAGACAGACCACAGGCCCCTCAGATGGTTGATGCAAATGAGGGCGAGAATCCAAAACTGCTGAGGTGGTCCATCTCCCTACAGGGAATGGACTTTACGGTGGAACACCGTCCTGGTACAGAACACGCCAACGCAGATGGTCTGTCCAGGTTCTTCCGCCTTAGTGAAGAGAACTCCAATGGGGTTGGGTAGTTCTCCCTACTTTCAGCTGGAGGGGACATGTGTTAGACTTGGCATCTTTTGGCGTGTTTCCCCTGACTTTTGCTTTCTGACCTCCCGGTTTGGACTCTGTTTTTGCTGGTGTAATGATTCTGCGCACTTTCCTCACTGCGATCCAGTGGGAAAGTGCAAGTGCTCCTGTATAAAATGCGTTATGGATTGGTGTTTCCATGATTGGCCTATTTGGTTTATGTGTCAGTCCCTTGTAAAGTGCACTGCGAGTGCCAGGGCCTATAGACCAAATGCTGTTGGTGGGCTGCAGCACTGGATTGTGCCACCCACGCAAACAGCCCGTAAAGTGTAACTCGGGCCTGCCAACGCAGAGCCCGTGCGCAGCCTGGGGCTGCCATGTCGACTTGGCAAGTGCACACACTTGCAAGTCCCTAAACCTTCCCTTTTGCTGCATGTTAGTCACCCCTAAGGTAGGCCCAAGGTACCCCTGTGGGCAGGGTGCGTTGTACGCGAAAGGTAGGACATGCCCGGGTGTGTGCGGCATGTCCTGATAGTGAATTACAGCCTAGTTCGTTTTTCACTATTGCAAGGCTACCTGTTCCCCCTAGGCCAGAACGGGCGGTTTTGATTATTACAGTATATAATCCTAACTGACCCCGGGAACATGGTAGAAATTCGAGTTTAGTATGCCTGGACTCAGAATGATAAAATGCAGCTTTTAGTAAGGTTGGTTTTAACATTCTGTGTTTGAAAATACCACTTTTAGAAAGTGGGTATTTTCTTGTCTAACCATCCAAGCCTGCCTCTGCGAGGTTGTGTATTCCGTGTCTGGAATGTGAGTGACAGGGGCTGGGGGATGCCAGGAGACAGGGTGAGTCAGCGCAGGGCTGAATAGCCAGATCGACCTGTAGATGGGTGGGAGGAGTCGCACCTGGGCCCTGAATAGGACAGTGCCTTCCCTCCACAATGCTGGCTCCACCTCCTGTGGTGCGTCTGATGTCCCTGGCCTGCTCACTGAAAGAAGGGACGGAGACTTGTCAACAAAGTGCTCCAGAACTGGTTTGGACTAGGCAAAGGCCTCTCTGCCTTCAGAGAACAAAGGAATTTGGGATATAAATATTGGGGCCCTGACCCCAGGAATTTAGATCTCGCTGGAATCAAGGAACCTGCCAAGACGAAGAGCTGGAAGAGCTGCCAGGAGGAGTACTGCCCCTTTGCTGTGTTGTTGCTTTGTTGGGCTGGCCTGCAGCTGCTGCTTCTGCCTTGGGCAGTGAAAGGACTGGACTGAACTTTCTACAAACTTGTGCTGAGTATCTCCAAGGGCCAGGAACCGAGCTGGCCTCCTGTTAAGAAGTCTCAGGGACTACAAAGACTTCACAAGCCTCTGGGTACCGCTTCTGGAACAGCTGTTTCAGTTGCCACAGAGGAAGGGAACCGCAACCGACTCCGTCAACCGAATCCATCCCTGGCCGGTGACCTGTTTGCACCGCAGACCGCATCGCCCCGCTTCGCATCGCAACCCTGGTCTCACCGTGGGCGGCGTCCGACACCGCCAACATCGAGCCGCTGCTTGCACCGTGACCTGTGGGCACCGCAGTTCGCATCGCATCGCTTCACTGGGCCAGCCGGACCAGACCGACACTGTCGCTGCAACTGGCTCAAGAGTCGAGACCGCACCGCATTTGGGGCACCGCTCGCACGTCTGCGGCGCACCGCTCCGACTCGCACCGCTGTCCGACGCCAGCTCCCGCACTCCGGCTAGGTCGCCTGCATCGCAACCTGTCAGCACCGCATCGAGCATCGTCTCACCCTGCATCGCACGCCTTGGACTCACCGACTCCGTCTGCACGACGCTCATCGAGCCGCTGCCTGCACCGCATCGAGGGACACCGCACCTTGCATCGCTCCGTCTTGCACCGCAACCGCGACGAACGCCGACCGGCTCGTACACTCCGTACCAGCCACAACGAGAAAAGGTACTGTAACCGAGTCTGTTCATGACTCTGCTGGCCCGTATCGGCGCGGTCGGCTGGAACTGTTAGACTCTGTGGTTTTCAGCATCACGGTAGGCTCGGACGGAGCTACCGACTCGTACGAACTTTGCTTTTGTGCTATTCCTGCAAAGAAGAAGTTAACGTATCAAGTATTCATTCGTAAAGTATAGTATTGTGGATTTTTGTCGTAATTGGTCTTGTCTTGAGTATATAAAATATTGGTTATTTTTCTAAACTGGTGTGGTGTCCGTTTGTAGTGCTTACACTGTATTACTGCTGGTTATGTGCAAATGCTTTACACACTGCCTCTGAATTAAGCCTGACTGCTCGTGCCAAGCTACCACGAGGGTGAGCAGGGGTTACTTCACGAGTGTAACAACCCTTACCCTGACTAGGAAGAAGGGTCCCTACTTGGACAAAGGTGCAAGCCCTTGCCAACTAGAGATCCCATTTCTAACAGTGATCAAAAGGACTTGGAGCCTGAAACAGTGGCCCAAGTCCCTGCCAAGAGAAAGGGCAGGGGGCGTGGGAAACCGGCCCCCGAAGTTCCCACGGACCGGGAGGAGGCGGACCTCGAGGGGACGCCCCGGTGCCTACAGGGGAGCAGGTAGCCGAACTGGGAGACATCTCTGAGCTGACCCATTGGCAGCAAGAAGGGGTCCCACCAGGGAGGAGTTCTGCAGGGAGCAGAGCGAGTGCCCTACTCTGGAGGGTCTGCGGCGGCAGGCTGCAGACCAGGCAGCTGGTAATCAGTCCGGGTCACATCTGATCTACTGGGAGAGCGGTCTCCTATACAGTGAGCCTAAGGTTGCTGAGCCTGGGTCAGCCCGTGTGCTGGTGGTACCCCAGCGCTTCAGGACCTTCCTACTGGGTCTGGCTCATGACGTGCCTTTGGCAGGACATTTGGGGCAGGACAAGACCTTTGACAGGCTTGTCACCCACTTCTTTTGGCCCCAAATGCGAAGGCAGTCAGATGCACACTGTAGGTCTTGCCAAACTTGCCAGGCAAGTGGTAAGAGTGGGAGGAAGGTCAAAGCTCCTCTCCAACCTTTTCCGGTTGTTGGAACCCCCTTTGAAAGGGTAAGGATGGATATTGTGGGGCCACTGGATCCCAAGACAGCCATGGGCAACAGGTACATCCTGGTCTTGGTGGACCATGCCACCCGGTACCCGGAGGCAATCCCTCTCAGGACAACGACGGCGCCAGTGGTGGGCCGGGCGTTAATGGGGATCTTTTCCAGTGTGGGATTCCCCAGAGAGGTGGTTTCTGATAGGGGGACCAATTTCATATCGAAGTATATGACATCCCTGTGGAAGGAGTGTGGGGTAACCTACAAGTTCACCACTCCTTACCACCCACAAGGAAACGGTCTGGTGGAGAGATTCAACCAGACCTTGAAAGGCATGATCAAGGGTCTAACAGAACCCATGAGGCGTAAGTGGGACGTCCTCTTGCCATGCCTACTCTTTGCATACAGGGAGGTGCCTCAGAAGTCTCTTGGGTACAGCCCCTTTGAGCTCCTGTATGGCCACCCTGTCAGAGGACCTCTGAGTTTGGTAAAGGAAGGCTGGGAGGCAGCTCCCAGGAAAACTCCCCAGGATGTATTTAGCTACATGCTGGCCTTTAGAAACCAAACTGCCCGCTTCAGGAAACTCGCTCAGGCGAACCTAGAAGCCAGCCAGGAAGAAATGAAGAGATGGTATGACCAGAACGCCACTCTGGTCGAATTTCAACCTGGGCAGAAAGTGTGGGTAATGGCCCCAGTGGCACCTTGTGCCTTGCAGGACAAGTGGACTGGGCCATATGAGGTAAAGGAGCGCAAAAGTGACGTCACCTACCTGGTGGATTTGCAGGCTCCAAGGAACCCGTTGAGGGTCCTTCACGTGAACCGCCTCAAGCCCCACTTCGAGAGGTCCGAAGTGAGTATGCTCTTGGCGACAGATGATGGGGTGGAAGAGGAGAGCGAGCCTCTCCCTGACCTCCTGTCTACCAAGGAGCATGATGGGTCAGTAGAGGGTGTGATCCTCTCCCCTACTCTGACTCAGGAGCAGCAGGGGGACTGTCGCCAGTTGTTGGGACAGTTCGCCCCACTGTTCTCTCTGACTCCCGGTGTTACTCACTGGTGTACCCATGGCATGGACACCGGTGACAGCCATCCTGTGAAGCACAAGATTTACAGGTTGACTGACCGGGTCAGAGCCAGCATCAAGGAGGAGGTCTCTAAGATGTTGGCGTTAGGGGTGATTGAGCCCTCCCACAGTCCTTGGGCCAGCCCAGTGGTCTTGGTCCCAAAGGCTGCGGCGCCCGGTGCCACTCCAGAACTCCGGTTTTGTGTGGACTACCGTGGGCTCAATGCCGTCACCAGGACTGACGCGCACCCCATCCCCAGAGCTGATGAGCTCATTGATCGGTTGGGAGCTGCCCGGTTCCTCAGCACGTTTGATTTAACGTCTGGGTACTGGCAGATTGCCTTAACCGATGGGGCCAAGAGAGAGATCAGCATTCTCAACCCCAGAAGGTCATTACCAATTCCGGGTGATGCCCTTTGGGTTGAAGAATGCCCCTGTCACCTTTCAGAGGTTGGTCAATCAGGTGTTGGCTGGGCTGGAGGATTTCAGTGCCGCCTACCTGGATGACATTGCTGTGTTCAGTTCCAGCTGGGAAGAACATTTACAGCACCTTGAGAAAGTGTTGAGGGCTCTGCAAGGTGCAGGCCTCACGATCAAGGCCAGTAAGTGCCAGATCGGGCAGGGTTCGGTGGTGTACTTGGGACACCAGGTAGGAGACGGCCAGGTGGCGCCCCTACAACCCAAGATTGACACCATTCTGGCTTGGGAGCCCCCAAGACCCAGACAGAGGTGAGAGCCTTCTTAGGTCTCACCGGCTATTATAGGAGATTTGTTAAGGGCTATGGCACCATCGTTGCCCCCTTGACAGAGCTGACCTCTAAGAGGCAGCCCAGGAAAGTGATCTGGACTGAGTCCTGCCAGAAAGCTTTTGATGCCCTGAAGGCAGCCATGTGCACGGCGCCCGTGCTCAAGGCACCTGACTTCTCCAAGGAATTCGTCGTGCAGACTGACGCTTCAGAGCATGGTGTGGGAGCGGTGCTCTCACAACTGAACGAAGAGGGCCTGGATCAGCCTGTAGTCTTCCTTAGCAGGAGACTACTTCCCAGGGAACAGAGGTGGAGTGCCATAGAAAGGAAGCTTTTGCTGTGGTCTGGGCACTGAAGAAGTTGAGACCATACCTGTTTGGGACTCACTTCCGGGTTCAGACAGACCACAGGCCCCTCAGATGGTTGATGCAAATGAGGGGTGAGAATCCAAAACTGCTGAGGTGGTCCATCTCCCTACAGGGAATGGACTTTACGGTGGAACACCGTCCTGGTACAGAACACGCCAACGCAGATGGTCTGTCCAGGTTCTTCCGCCTTAGTGAAGAGAACTCCAATGGGGTTGGGTAGTTCTCCCTACTTTCAGCTGGAGGGGACATGTGTTAGACTTGGCATCTTTTGGCGTGTTTCCCCTGACTTTTTGCTTTCTGACCTCCCGGTTTGGACTCTGTTTTTGCTGGTGTGATGATTCTGCGCACTTTCCTCACTGCGGTCCAGTGGGAAAGTGCAAGTGCTCCTGTATAAAATGTGTTATGGATTGGTGTTTCCATGATTGGCCTATTTGGTTTATCTGTCAGTCCCTTGTAAAGTGCACTGCGAGTGCCAGGGCCTCTAGACCAAATGCTGTTGGTGGGCTGCAGCACTGGATTGTGCCACCCACGCAAACAGCCCGTAAAATGTAACTCGGGCCTGCCATCGCAGAGCCTGTGCGCAGCCTGGGGCTGCCATGTCGACTTGGCAAGTGCACACACTTGCAAGTCCCTAAACCTTCCCTTTGCTACATGTTAGTCACCCCTAAGGTAGGCCCAAGGTACCCCTGTGGGCAGGGTGCGGTGTATGCGAAAGGTAGGACATGCCCGGGTGTGTGTGGCATGTCCTGATAGTGAATTACAGCCTAGTACGTTTTTCACTATTGCAAGGCTACCTGTTCCCCCTAGGCCAGAACGGGCAGTTTTGATTATTACAGTTTATAATCCTAACTGACCCGGGAACATGGTAGAAATTCGAGTTTAGTATGCCTGGACTCAGAATGATAAAATGCCTCTTTTAGTGAAGTTGGTTTTAACATTCTGCGTTTGAAAATACCACTTTTAGAAAGTGGGTATTTTCTTGCCTAACCATCCAAGCCTGCCTCTGCGAGGTTGTGTATTCCTTGTCTGGAATGTGAGTGACAGGGGCTGGGGGATGCCAGGAGACAGGGTGAGTCAGCGCAGGGCTGAATAGCCAGATCGACCTGTAGATGGGTGGGAGGGGTCGCACCTGGGCCCTGAATAGGACAGTGCCTTCCCTCCACAATGCTGGCTCCACCTCCTGTGGTGCGTCTGATGTCCCTGGCCTACTCACTGAAAGAAGGGACGGAGACTTGTCAACAAAGTGCTCCAGAACTGGTTTGGACTAGGCGAAGGCCTCTCTGCCTTCAGAGAACAAAGGAATTTGGGATATAAATATTGGGGCCCTGACCCCATGAATTTAGATCTCGCTGGAATCAAGGAACCTGCCAAGACGAAGAGCTGGAAGAGCTGCCAGGAGGAGTACTGCCCCTTTGCTGTGTTGTTGCTTTGTTGGGTTGGCCTGCAGCTGCTGCTTCTGCCTTGGGCAGTGAAAGGACTGGACTGAACTTTCTACAATCTTGTGCTGAGTATCTCCAAGGGCCAGGAACCGAGCTGGCCTCCTGTTAAGAAGTCTCAGGGACTACAAAGACTTCACAAGCCTCTGGGTACCGCTTCTGGAACGCTGTTTCAGTCGCCACAGAGGAAGGGAACTGCAACCGACTCCGTCAACCGAATCCATCCCTGGCCGGTGACCTGTTTGCACCGCAGACCGCATCGCCCCGCTTCGCATCGCAACCCTGGTCTCACCGTGGGCGACGTCCAACGCCGCCAACATCGAGCCGCTGCTTGCACCGTGACCTGTGGGCACCGCAGTTCGCATCGCATCGCTTCACTGGGCCAGCCGGACCAGACCGACACTGTCGCTGCAACTGGCTCAAGAGTCGAGACCGCACCGCATTTGGGGCACCGCTCGCACGTCTGCGACGCACCGCTCCGACTCACACCGCTGTCCGACGCCAGCTCCCGCACTCCGGCTAGGTCGCCTGCATCGCAACCTGTCAGCACCGCATCGAGCATCGTCTCGCCCTGCATCGCACGCCTTGGACTCACCGACTCCGTCTGCCCGACGCTCATCGAGCCGCTGCCTGCACCGCATCGAGGGACACCGCACCTTGCATCGCTCCGACTTGCACCGCAACCGCGACGAACGCCGACCGGCTCGTACACTCCGTACCAGCCACAACGAGAAAAGGTACTGTGACCGAGTCTGTTCACGACTCTGCTGGCCCGTATCGACGCGGTCGGCTGGAACTGTTAGACTCTGTGGTTTTCAGCATCACGGTAGGCTCGGACGGAGCTACCGACTCGTACGAACTTTGCTTTTGTGCTATTCCTGCAAAGAAGAAGTTAACGTATCAAGTATTCATTCGTAAAGTATAGTATTGTGGATTTTTGTCGTAATTGGTCTTGTCTTGAGTATATAAAATATTGGTTATTTTTCTAAACTGGTGTGGTGTCCGTTTGTAGTGCTTACACTGTATTACTGCTGGTTATGTGCAAAGGCTTTACACACTGCCTCTGAATTAAGCCTGACTGCTCGTGCCAAGCTACCACGAGGGTGAGCAGGGGTTACTTCATGAGTGTAACACCCTTACCCTGACTAGGAAGAAGGGTCCCTACTTGGACAAAGGTGCAAGCCCTTGCCAACTAGAGATCCCATTTCTAACAAGATGTCTTTAAAATTCGTCATCCACATCATTTCACCTGAAGACGCCCCAGGTTTCTGCTCCTTCCTGGGACTTGATAGCTACTGCACTCTATACATTCCTGACTTTGCCACAGTTAGTGCATCCTTAGGAAACCTTACTAAAAAAAGACATCCTTTCAAATCACCTAGAAAATGCCAGATGGCATTCAAAACAATTCACTCCAGAATAGCAACAGAAGTAAACCTTGTATACTTTGAACTATACCTACATACTGAAGTTGTAGTGGATGCAACTCCTGTTGACTTAGGAGGAATTATAGCGCAAAGGGACACCAAATCTGAACCCCGCATTACACATGAGCCACAGTCTCTCATGCCCCATGAGGGCATACTCACTGGTTGAAAAGGACAACCTAGCAGTAGTTTGGGTCACTGGACATTGTCATGTGCTCCTCTAAGCAAAACCAATGATTGTCATCACAGACCATCAAGTTTTGTTCACCATCTTTGGCAATACAAAAGCCAAGATGCCACCCAGACTAGAAAGATTGGGACTTCAACTGCAGGACTATGTTGTGATGATGTAATGTGGTCTCATCTTGGGACCATTGTCAGAAACTGTGTCATTTGCAATGACTGACAAATGCTTGAAAACATTAAAAGCACCTCTTTGTCCTATTAAATGTCCCAGTATGTCTTGGGAGAGAGTTGGGTTAGACATAGTTGGGCCTGTTGTAGGTCATGACAGCACCCATAAATACATCTTGGTTCTTGTAGATCATTTTTCAAAATGGCCTGAGATTAAGATTGTAGAGAATGCAGAATGTAAGTGTGATTTTTTTTTTAGACAAAGTGTTTATGAATGAAGGATTACCTAAGTGTATCCTTACTGACAATGGCACACAGTTTACATCCACCTCTTTCAAGTCATTTTTAAGCAGGAATTGAATCATGCATAATACTACTTCACTTTACCACCCTGAAGGTAATGGGTCTCGTCGAGCGCTTCAATAGAGTGCTCAAAGGTTGTATTCAACTTTCAAGAAACAGCAACTTGAATTTGGGAAGACAAGATTTTAAAACTCATATGGGCGTACAGAATCACTCCCAGTTTAGTCACGGGTAAGAGCCCATTCATCTTGATGCGAGGAAGACAAGCCATGAGTAAAGATGTAAGTTGGATGCCTGTGTCCAAACAAGTTGAATGGTCACCTGATCAAGTGAGGAAAAAGGTCAAATTAGCACAGGTTTCTTACAAAGATTAGTTTGACAAAAAACATGATGTGAAATGTGTACATTTCAAATGCGGTGATATGGTAAGCGATGGTAAAATCTGGCATATGAGTCGATTAGCAAAATGTGCAAATGGCAAAACCCAGAATGATGAACGCAACTGCAAAATCTGTAACAAAAGTGATCTATGGCTAGACTTTGATTACGATGAAAATACGTCTAATGAGGCGCATTTTAACTCTAGAAATGTTGAGAGCAGAATAGGCTCCATTGTTGATGGGTTCTCATCTTCTTCTGGAGAGTGTTCTAGTCACAGGTCTGACCACAGTGGTGCAAACATCACTTCATCAGAGGCTGGATGCATGTTGAGTAATCAAGGTGCTACCGGCAGATTTGAAAGACCCATCAACAAACCTAAGAAATTCAATGATTTTATCAGTTTGGACTAGTATGTTCATTCCAGATGTATTTTATCTTTTGATTTTAATTCTATTGTATAAGGGGAAGATGTGTTGTGATGATGTAATGTGGTCTCTTCTTGGGACCATTGTGACGTTTCTATTCATTCCTTTCCTATTGGTACCCTCTATCACCTCATTCCCCACATTCTATAGAATCGGCTAGAATTGTAAGGCTTGGCAGTTGCCAGCCATCCTCATGAGCTGTTGGTCATGTTGGGGTTTACTAGTAATAAACGTATCTTCAAAATAACCTGCGTGTGTCATCTTTACAGGACTATAAATATACAATACTCCACCATCCTGGAAAGGACAAAAACGTAGCTGAATAAATCAAGGTTTCCTCTTGCCACCTCTGACGTCACACCTCAGTAGCATCATACTTCCTCTGCATCATCTGACAATCAATCCCTGATTGAGTAAAAGTGACATTATTCAGGCATCATTCGAAGACAGAGACCTGGCCTTCTCGCTCGCACTCAAGTAGAAGATTCTGGACCACACGTACAAGCCACGTTGACACAGTTACCTTCAGGACTGCAAGGCTCTTTGCTATGCTCCAACTGGCCCGACATCATAATGAACTACTGCTAAGTGGTATTTGCCTGATTGTGCCACTCTCTCTTCAAATGTCGATGTAATGACTTGCGTAGTAATGGCATTGCGTGGTAACAACGCGGTCGTTGTAATGACCGCGTTGTGAAATACCGCGTAGAAAAAGCATGCGTTGTAAAGTGCTATATTCAGCCCATAAAGGCCACAGAGGCACAGTGGCTACCAAATGACTGCTGCATCAAAAGGGTTGGTTTCTGTTTTTTTGGTCAATTGGGGAGAGAACTGCAGGGGAATAGCTCACATGCCAGGTATCTGGGAAAGACAGCGCTCCAGAGCCCCTTGCTTGCATCTCGACTTCACACTCAGGAGTGGAAGAAAGTTGCTGTCAATTCTTTGGACCTATTGTCACTGGACTACATCTGTTGGTGACAATTGCTGAGAGCCCTTGTTTTCTCAAAGTCATGGCTGTCTCAAGTGCTGCAACTCGAGTGGTTCTTCCAGCAATCAAAGAAAATCTTCCATGCTTGGCATTCCCTCCATGGTGAATTCAGAAAATGTCTCCTTGATTCTAACGAAACAGTCACTGAGCCGAAGGGAAGCCAGGTAGGAAAGCCACCTACTCCTCTGGATATTTCATCAGTCCTTCTCCTTAAGCCTGAAATTCAATTAGGTAAAAATAAGAAAAAAAGTAATTACTCCTGTCACCCGTTCTAGGCTGGTGTTCAAACAGAACGGCCTTTTAAGCTCCCCGAGTCGACTGCTGTAATTCACTGCAGATAAGTGAAGATAAATTCATGAGAAGAATGGATTCATAATTATGTCTGTTTTGTTGCAGCTTAAAGGCTCTGAGGAGATTTACTGCTGGAACATTGTCATGAAATGTTCATGCATCTCCCTCCAGTGGTAAAGATCTCCGCTCTGAGGAGGGGAATTTAAATCCGCGGCTGGAGGCGCTCCCGTGGGCCTGTGCAGTCAGCTAACAAGTTACACAGCCTCCTTCCTGGTGCACCTGGTGCATTTGTGCAATAATACGTGTTACAGCACAGAGAGGCTCTGCCAAACTTTCTATTTTCCTATGAGCGTACATTGTGACCAGGGACGGTGGCCTCTTGGGGCCTAAAGACCTTGCGCTAAGCACAGCATGGAGTTGTAAAGGTCTCACTAAGTCGTGCTGTATTGTATTTAGCATGAAGAAAGGAGACTTGCTCTTCTTCGTTTATTTCAGCTCGGACAGTCGCATGGGGGTCAGCCTTCTGCTTTTCCAGGTGCCCACGCGGTCAGCAGATGCACAAACACAGGTTCTCTCAGTGTGCAGCCAAGAGCTAAGGAAGGCCCTTCTGCCTGCAGAGGAGAAGAGGTGACCAGGGGAGGGGAGAGCAGCTATGGGTGGAGGATAATGTGTGGCCTGGGGAGGCAGCAGAAGGGGAATGGGAAAAACAGTACAATTCAAAAAGAATGATCTAGCTTCAGCGCCTAAAGAGGGCTTCTAGGAACTTTAGCAAAAGTGCACAGTTAATCTAACTTGAGCAGCAGTCCGCTCCCACTCTTCCTAATGGCAAAGAGGTGAGCAGAGGCACAAAGGCAAATTCTCTTAGTGCCCAGGAGCTAAAGAAGGGACAGTACTCGTGGTGGTATGAGTACAGTGGAGCCTTGGGTGAGGGAAGATGGAGGGAAACCAGAAGCAGAGAAGAGGAAAGGGTTCCACTCGATGGAAGAACATCAATATAAGAGGAAAAGGACAAAGAAATCGAGTTACAGCGCCTACAAACTTTTTTTAAAGTAGCTGTAGCAACAGAACACAGCTAATCTAACCCGAGGAACACTCTACTGCCATGTATCCAAGTGGCTCGGAGAGAGCCAGCTGATACAATGGGAGCAATGCGAGTGGAGTTCCACATCTAAAGAAAACAAGCATTTACAATTCAATAGGTCTCGCAGTGACATTGTTTAAAGCTATTAGCATTGTAAATGACATTTTCTTTTATATTGTTTTTCTTTTCTAAAAAGTATACAGTATATTTTATTAATTATGCACTATTAGAGTGGAGATGAATTAGTGAGAAATAAAAAAAAAGGAAAGATAAAGCACCAGGACATCTTATCTATATGATATTGGTATAAAGCGCAGACCAACACCAGAAAAACAGAACACAAAGCATTAAGGGGCAATTTAAAATAACTGAACGCACAGTGTTATGTTGGCTGCAGCACGACACCTTGTTTGTGGAGAAAATTGCTGCAGGTTTATTTGCATAACAAATATGCCAACATGGTGGGTTATCTTACGGGCGATCCAAGGGCAGGCAAGCCCCTCCGCCGCCTACCCGACTAATGAGCCAAATTACACCGTGGCCGTCGCCAATCGGTGCTTACCAATGTTGGGAGGAGCTACCCTTCCCAACGGTGGACCGCCAGTCCACGCCCTTACTCACGCCCCGAACATTTATAAAGCAAACACACTACTCAATACTATGCACCAATTTACAAATATACATAAGCTGTTGGAATTACTTTGTGACATTGCATAACATCTCCACCCCTCCCGCAGGGGGGGTGGGGTCTAGTACCACCACTCTCATGTATGCACATCATCTTGCCCCCAATGCAGGTAGTTGAACATAACCTGGAGCGAAGGCCCTGCGCACTGGCCCCATCCCAGTGGCGACCCACCCCATTATCTCAACGAGCATTAAAAATAGATACACCTGCCCTGGTGACACATAACCCTGACTGAGCATCTCATATTGTCCATACAGTATGCACCCTTACATCTTCAGGGCTAACAGTCTGGGTTGTTCTTCACTTAAGCGCAGCAGCAAGAATATAGACTCTCCCCCTACCATCTGCACATACCTTCCCTAATCCTAGGTCTGGTGGGGGTCAAAAGTGTAAAGTGGAAACTGACTTTGAAGACCATGGTTTACGACTCCTCCCCTTGGCCTGGCATTCCTATGGCACAGCACACTGCCCTCCCAGCAGAGGGGCTCTTTATCACCTCTTCAAGGCAGCCTGGCTAATCCACTTAACTCTGACCAATCAGGGCAGACCACTGGAAGGCTGAATTTGGACTTAGAAACAAGAAAGTCTTATAACTTCTTGTATGTACACTTTAAGAGAAATTCAACAATATGATGATGTTGGATTTACTACTACCATTCTGGGAAGTCTTTGAATGGCCAGTCTAGTCCTCTCCTATCAATAGTTATTAATCAATAACTTCCTACCATGTTAACCTATGTAACAGGGGATTTACAATGGGAAAAAAAATGACTTGGGCCATTTTTCCAGCACCAGGACTTACAAAAACATATTTTATAAGTACTTGCCTTATATCTGCAGGAACCCCACCCCATGTGCAACTAGGGGAGACTTTAGGGGGCTCTGAATCTGCAGAAATATTGCAGATCTTCTTTCCACAGTGCTCCTAGCATCAAAGTTGAATTTGAGCAGCACTTTACCATAATGTGGGGAGGGAAATGTGAAATTTCACTTTACCCAGGCATATAAAAACTCATTTTATAAGGGTGTACCTTACAGATAACTGACCCCCCAAGTCCATCTGCATTGGCATGGGCAACCCCAGGTCTGTGTTCCACTGTAAAGTCCATTCCCTGTAGGGAAATGGACCACCTTAACAGCTTGGGATTCTCCTCTCTCATCTGCATTCCATCGCAGACCCGCGTTGGGTACCCTTCCCCAGTCATCCTTTGTTTGCATTGCTCCTAAACTAAAGCCAGAAGAATGAATTTTGGAGCACCAGGCAAAATGATTGTTAGACCTGGCATCCTTGGCGTGGGTCTCCCTTCCATTTTTTATGATGCCTCCTATGTTACTGATCTGTTTTTGCTGGTGTTAGATGCTTTGGGCACTGTGCCACTGCTATTCAGTGCCACAGTGCAAGTGCTCCCTATGATAAATTGTGTTATGTATTAGTGACTCCATGATTGGATGATTGGATTACTTGTCAGTCCCTAGTACAGTGCACTGAGTGTGCCCAGGGCTTGTAAATCCAATGCCGCTGGTGGGCTTGCAGCACGGGTTGTGCCACCCACAGAAGCGGCTTGTAAAATGTGTCTCAGGCCTGCCATCGCAGAGCCTGTGTGCAGCCTAGGGCTGCCATGTCGACTTGGTGAGTGCACCCACTTACCAGTCCCTAAACCTTCCCTTTACTGCGTGTTGGTCACCCCTAAAGTAGGCCCTAGGGCAGGGTGCATTGTAAGTATAAGGTAGGACATGCCCTGGTGTGTGTGGCATGTCCTAATAGTGAATTACAGCCATTTTCGTTTTTCACTATTGCAAGGCTACCTGCTCCCCATAGGCCAGAATGGGCAGACTGAATATTACACCTTATAGTCAGGGCTGATCCCGGGAACATGGTAGAAAAACGAATTTAGTATGCCTGAACTCAGATTGATAAAATACATCTTTTAGTGAAGTGGGTTTTAACATTCTGTGTTTGAAAATACCACTTTTAGAAAGTGGGTATTTTCTTGCCTAAACTTCCAAGTCTGCCTCTGCTAGGTTGTGTATTCCTTGTCTGGAGATTGAGTGACAGGGGCTGGGGGTGACTACAGGAGACAGGGTGAGTCAGCACAGGGCTGAATAGAAAGATCTGCATCCAGAGTGGAGGGAGGAGTTGCACCTGGGTCTGAATAGGGCTGTGCCTGCCTTCCACAATGCTGGCTCCACCTCCTGCCGGGCGGCTGAGCACTCTGCCCCACATTCTGAAAGGAAAGAAGGAGTCAGAAAAACAAAGTGCTCCAGGACTGACCAGAACTGGTTTTGGACTAGGCAGAGGCCTCTCTGCCTTCAGAGAACAAAGAGAAACTGTGTATAAAAGGGGACCCAGACCCCTAGGAAATTAGATCACTTTGGGAAAACAAGAAGAAACCTTTGCTGAGGAGCGGAACCAAGAAGAAACTGAGGAGAAGACTATCCCTAAGCTAGAGGGATCTGCCTGCAGTGGTTGCCTGACTGCCAAAAGAAGGAGAAAGGACTTTGTGTGCACTTTTATTCAACTTGTGAAGGATCTTCAAGGGCTTGAGAAAAGAGCTTGCCTCCTGCTGAAGTCTCAGGGACAACAGACTTCAACCACCAGCTCCCCAAGAATCCTTTGGAAGTGCCTGCTGCTGTTTTGGGCCTTCTGAAGGGACTGCGTGTCGCAAGGAGATGGAAGCGCGACTCAAGAGGGAGAAGCGTGTCGCCGTCGCAGCCGCTGCCGTCGCATCACGGAGATGACGCCGCTGTAGCTGTCGCATTGCACCGCATCTCGAGAAACGTCCCGCAACCCCGAAGAAGCGTGTCGTCGTCGCAGCCGCTGCCGTCGCATCATAGATGTCGCCGCTGTAGCTGTCGCATTGCACCGCATCAAGAGAAGAGTCTCGCATCAAGGAAGAAGCGTGTCGCCGTCGCAGCCGCTGCCGTCGCATCGTAGATGTCGCCGCTGTAGCTGTCGCATTGCACCGCATCGAGAGAAGCGCCTCACATCCACGGAGAAGCGTGCCGCCGTCGGAGCTGCTGCCGTCGCATCACGAAACAAGGGTGTCGCCGCTGCAGTTGTCGCATCGAGCGGAAGCGTCTCGCAACGTCGGAGAAGAGGGTCGCCACCAAAGCCGCTGTCGTCGCATCACGGAACAAGGGTGTCGCCGCTGCAGCTGACGCATCGAGTCGAGACTTCTCGCAACATCGGAGAAGCGTGCCGCATCAGGAAGAACTTGACGTCTTTATTTCTTTGCACCAGAACTTTGTCGCATCTCCACCTCTGCAACACTTTCGTTGTAGAAACGTGACGCATCGTAAGGTACATTGACTCAAAGTGTCGCATTTTAAGAACTTAAGAGAACTAAGCTAAACCTACCATTTTAAGTACAGTATTGTGGATTTTTGTCGTTTATGGTCTTGTGTTAAATCTATATAAAGAATACTTATTTTTGATATAAACCTTGTGTGGTGTCCATCTGTAGTGTTGTCACTAGATTACTGTATGTGTTCACAAATGCTTTACACACTGCCTCTGAGATACGCCTGCCTGCTCGTGCCAAGCTACCAAGGGGGTGAGCAGAGGTTATTTTAGGAGTGTACCCCCTACCCTGACTAGAGGCGAGGGTCCCTATTTGTCACAAGTACCTACCTGTGCCAACTAGAGACCCCCAATTCTAACATTGGTGGTCAGCGGTGAGGATTCTGGACGTGCATTTGTGACTCATGTACAGTGATTGGTGAACACTACTAGTGAGTGCAGACCAAAACGCGACCACATACTTTTGGTAGATTTGGTTTTCTAGGACGTTCCATTTTTTTCCAAGTTCAGCCATCATGAAACCAGCATCCATAGCATCTGTTGATTTTGATTGGGAAGAGGAGAAACTAGAATGCTACAATGCAAGGCAGCTGAAGCACTTCTGCAAAAGATTTAATGTTGCAATTACCGGGCTCACCAAGAAGGAGGAGTTCTATAAGGCGCTGAGGGCCTGGGTAGAAGCAAGGAAAACCCCCGAGAATGAGGAAGGGGATAATGATGCAGATGTGCAGCTGGAAGGGCCATTGGGTCCAGGGGAAAGGAAGGCACCTTCCCCAGCAGGTAGCAGTGTTTCTGCCAAAGGTCTGTCCACAGAAGAGCTGGAGGACAGGGAGAGAAATAGGATGCATGAGTTGGAGCTGGCCAAAATGAATGGGCAATTGGAAATTAGGAAACTGGCCCTGGAAGAAAAGAGGATACAGCTTGAGCATGATAGAAGTTTGAGGGAGTTGGATTTGAAAGCTAGGAGCTTAGAAATTACTCCCTCTGGTGGCAGCACACCGTCAATGCCTGTGGAATCTAGAGTGTATATTCCTAAGGATGTGGTCAGAGAGGTTTTTAAAAATGATGACATTGGGCAGTGGTTCAAGGCCTATGAGGTAGCCATGTCTTCCCACCGGGTCCCTGAGAAGGATTGGGGAGCGGGGTTGTGGGGACGGTTCCTTAGTGAGGGGCGGGACACTCTGCTAGATTTGCCTTCTGATGTCCATAATTCATATCACCACATGAAGGATGCTTTAATGTCTAGGTATGGTTTAACTCCTGAATTGTATAGGCAGAGGTTCAGGGGTTGAAAGAAGATAGAGAACAGTACCTGGGTTGAATATGTCACTTTTTTCTGCAGAGCATTGGATGGTTGGGTGAAGGGTAGCAAAGTTGATGATTTTCAGGGGCTCCTTGATTTGATTGCATGGGAGCACTTGTCAAGTAACTGTTTTCCAGAGCTACGCCAGCACCTGATAGATAGCAGGCTGACTATCCCTAGGAAGCTTGCTGAGGAGGCGGACCGCTGGGTCAGTACCAGGGTCCACAAGGGTCACGTGGGGGACTCAGCCAAGGGTGGGCAGGGTCCCCAGCAGAAGAGTGGGGGGACAAGGGTAAACAGAGGGAGTTCCAAAGAAGGCCCCAAAGTAGTCCCCAAGGGAACCAAGGGAAAGGTTCCCAGCCTCCCCAACAGAAACCCTCAGGGGCCCGACAGGTCCACCTGTTCAAAGGGGACCCCTGAGATGCTACAAATGTGGGGACCTGGGTCATATAGCAAGTGATCCCAGGTGCCGCCAGTTTGGAAAGACCGCACCCCCTGGTGCAGCCCCCCGGCAGATGGCTAGTGTAGCCCTGGGTGAGGAGATGGATGCCCAAGAGGGGTGGGGTCCCGCACAGATGTCCCTTGTCTCATTAGGAGACTGTGAGGTAGTCCCCAGGACCCCGCTGCCTGACAACACTAAGAAATACAGGCAGTGGGTGACCATCAATGGCCATAGGGTGGAGGCTCTTAGAGATACAGGAGCCAGTGTGACAGCTGTCAAGTGTCACCTGGTGTCTCAAGAGCAGGTTGTCCCCCATGCATTCTATCCAGTTGTTGCCGCTGACAACACAGAGAGTCACTGCAAAGTGGCTCAGGTTCCCTTTGAGTGGGGGGGGTCTCTGGTACTCTTCAGGTAGCTGTAAGGCCCGCCATGCCTGTTGACTGTTTGTTAGGGAACGACTTGGAGAGCTCACCTTGGGCGAAGGTAGAGCGAAGTGCTCATTTAGAGATGTTGGGTTTGCCTGACTGGGCGTGTGTGACCACCCGGTCCATGGCAGCAAGTAAAGGTGCTCGAGAGGACCTGGAGCCTGAGAGGGAGGCCCAGGTACCTGCCATCACGAGAAGAGGCAGGGGGCATGGGAAACCGGCCCCCGAAGTTCCCACGGTCCAGGAGGAGGCAGACCTTGAGGGGGATGCCCTGGAGCCTACAGGGGAACAGGTAGCTGAACTGGGGGACCTGCCTGTGCTGACCCATTGGCAGCAAGAAGGAGGACCCTCCAGGGAAGAATTCTGCAAGGAGCAGAAAGAATGCCCTTCTCTTGTGGGTCTGCGGCAACAGGCTGCAGACCAGGCAACAGGTGATCAGTCTGGGTCACATTGGGTCTATTGGGAGAATGATCTCCTGTATACTGAGCCTAAGGTTGCTGAGCCTGGGTCAGCCCATATGCTGGTGGTACCCCAGTGCCTCAGAGCCTTCCTACTGGGGCTGGCTCATGATGTTCCATTGGCAGGACATTTGGGGCAGGACAAGACCTTTGAGAGGCTTGTCACCCACTTTTATTGGCCCCAAATGCGCAGGAGTTCAGACACTCACTGCAGGACATGTCAGACTTGCCAGGCAAGTGGAAAGAGTGGGAGGAAGCGCAAGGCTCCTCTCCAGCCATTCCCTGTAGTCAGCACCCCCTTTGAACGGGTGGGTATTGACATTGTGGGGCCACTGGACCCCAAGACAGCCATGGGCAACAGGTTCATCCTGGTCTTGGTGGACCATGCCACCCGGTACCCGGAAGCCATACCTCTGAGGACAGTGACGGCCCCCGTGGTGGGACGAGCACTGATGGAAATTTTCTCCCGAGTGGGATCCCCTAGCGAGGTAGTGTCTGACCGGGGAACCAACTTCATTTCCAAGTATATGAAGTCCCTGTGGCAGGAGTGTGGGGTAACCTACAAGTTTACCACTCCTTACCACCCCCAAGGAAATGGATTGGTTGAAAGGTTCAACCGAACCCTCAAAGGCATGATTATGGGTCTTGAGGAACCTATGAGGCGTAAGTGGGACGTCCTCTTACCATGCCTGCTCTTTGCTTACCGTGAGGTGCCACAGAAATCTCTAGGGTTCAGTCCCTTTGAGCTTCTCTATGGACACCCAGTAAGAGGACCTCTAAGTTTGGTCAAAGAAGGCTGGGAGCAATCTCCCAGGAAACCTCCCCAGGATGTATACAGTTACATGCTGGCCTTTAGGAACCAAACTAGGCGTTTCAGGCAACTCTCTGAGGCGAATCTGGAAGCCAGCCAGGAGGAGATGAAGCGGTGGTATGACCAGAATGCCACTCTGGTAGAGCTTCAGCCTGGTCAGAAAGTGTGGGTCATGGCCCCAGTGGAGCCCTGCGCGCTCCAGGATAAGTGGACCGGACCCTTTGAGGTTGTAGAGCGCAAAAGTCCGGTTACCTACTTGGTGGACTTGCGGTCTCCCAGGAACCCCTTGAGGGTCCTGCATGTCAACCGCCTGAAGCCCCACTTGGAGAGGTCCCAAGTGGGCATGCTCTTAGCGACAGATGCTGGGATGGAGGAGGAGACCGAGCCTCTCCCTGTCCTCCTGTCAGCAACAGAGCAAGATGGGTCAGTGGATGGTGTCAACCTCTCTTCCACCCTGACCCCTGAGCAACAGAATGACTGGCGCCAGTTGTTGGGACAGTTTTCTGATCTGTTCTCCCTGGTTCCCGGTGTCACAGATTGGTGCATCCATGATGTGGACACTGGGGACAGTACACCTGTGAAGCACAAATCTTACAGGGTGACTGACAGGGTGAGAGCTTGCATCAAGGAGGAGGTCTCCAAAATGCTTGCGTTAGGGGTGATTGAGTCCTCTAACAGTCCTTGGGCCAGCCCAGTGGTCTTGGTCCCAAAGGCTGCTGCACCGGGTGCCACGCCAGAACTCCGGTTCTGTGTGGACTACCGAGGGCTCAATTCAGTCACCAGGACTGACGCGCACCCCATCCCCAGAGCTGATGAGCTCATAGATCGGCTAGGGGCTGCCCGGTACCTCAGCACGTTTGACTTGACGTCTGGGTACTGGCAGATCGCCTTGACTGATGGGGCAAGAGAGAGGTCAGCATTCTCCACACCAGATGGGCACTACCACTTCCGGGTGATGCCCTTTGGGATGAAGAATGCCCCTGCCACCTTCCAGAGGTTGGTCAACCAGGTGTTGGCTGGACTGGACTCGTTCAGTGCCGCCTACCTGGATGACATTGCAGTGTTCAGCGCCAGTTGGGAAGAACATCTGCGCCACCTCTGGGAAGTGTTGATGACGCTGCGGAGATCAGGCCTCACGATCAAGGCGAGTAAGTGCCAGATCAGGCAGGGTTCCGTGGTGTACTTGGGACACCAGGTGGGGAGCGGCCAGGTGGCGCCCTACAACCCAAAATTGAAACCATCCTGAATTGGGAACCCCCAAAACCCAGACAGAGGTGAGAGCCTTCTTAGGACTCACGGGTTACTACAGGAGGTTTGTCAAGGGGTATGGCAGCATTGTTGCACCCCTGACAGAGCTGACTTCCAAGAAGCAGCCCAAGAAAGTGATTTGGACTGACACCTGTCAGAAAGCTTTTGAGGCGCTGAAAACTGCCATGTGCACGGCGCCCGTGCTCCTGGCACCCAACTTCTCCAAAGAGTTCGTAGTACAAACAGACGCTTCAGAGCATGGTGTGGGGGCTGTTCTGTCACAGATGAATGAGGAGGGCCTAGATCAACCCGTAACCTTCATCAGTAGGAGGTTACTACCACGGGAACAGAGGTGGAGTGCTATTGAGCGTGAGGCATTTGCTGTGGTCTGTACACTGAAGAAGCTGAGACCATACCTGTTTGGGACTCACTTCCGGGTTCAGACAGACCACAGGCCCCTCAGATGGTTGATGCAGATGAGGGGTGAGAATCCAAAGCTGTTGAGGTGGTCCATTTCCCTACAGGGGATGGATTTCACGGTGGAACACCGCCCTGGTACAGAACACGCCAATGCTGATGGTCTGTCCAGATTTTTCCGCCTTAGTGAAGAGAACTCCCCTGAGGTAGGGTAGTTCTCCCCACATTTCAGCTGGAGGGGACACGTGTTAGACCTGGCATCCTTGGCGTGGGTCTCCCTTCCATTTTTATGATGCCTCCTTTGTTACTGATCTGTTTTTGCTGGTGTTAGATGCTTTGGGCACTGTGCCACTGCTATTCAGTGCCACAGTGCAAGTGCTCCCTATGATAAATTGTGTTATGTATTAGTGACTCCATGATTGGATGATTGGTTTACTTGTCAGTCCCTAGTACAGTGCACTGAGTGTGCCCAGGGCTTGTAAATCCAATGCCGCTGGTGGGCTTGCAGCACGGGTTGTGCCACCCACAGAAGCGGCTTGTAAAATGTGTCTCAGGCCTGCCATCGCAGAGCCTGTGTGCAGCCTAGGGCTGCCATGTCGACTTGGTGAGTGCACCCACTTACCAGTCCCTAAACCTTCCCTTTACTGCGTGTTGGTCACCCCTAAAGTAGGCCCTAGGGCAGGGTGCATTGTAAGTATAAGGTAGGACATGCCCTGGTGTGTGTGGCATGTCCTAATAGTGAATTACAGCCATTTTCGTTTTTCACTATTGCAAGGCTACCTGCTCCCCATAGGCCAGAATGGGCAGACTGACTATTACACCTTATAGTCAGGGCTGACCCCGGGAACATGGTAGAAAAACGAATTTAGTATGCCTGAACTCAGAATGATAAAATACATCTTTTAGTGAAGTGGGTTTTAACATTCTGTGTTTGAAAATACCACTTTTAGAAAGTGGGTATTTTCTTGCCTAAACTTCCAAGCCTCCCTCTGTTAGGTTGTGTATTCCTTGTCTGGAGATTGAGTGACAGGGGCTGGGGGTGGCTACAGGAGACAGGGTGAGTCAGCACAGGGCTGAATAGAAAGATCTGCATCCAGAGTGGAGGGAGGAGTTGCACCTGGGTCTGAATAGGGCTGTGCCTGCCTTCCACAATGCTGGCTCCACCTCCTGCCGGGCGGCTGAGCACTCTGCCCCACATTCTGAAAGGAAAGAAGGAGTCAGAAAAACAAAGTGCTCCAGGACTGACCAGAACTGGTTTTGGACTAGGCAGAGGCCTCTCTGCCTTCAGAGAACAAAGAGAAACTGTGTATAAAAAGGGGACCCAGACCCCTAGGAAATTAGATCACTTTGGGAAAACAAGAAGAAACCTTTGCTGAGGAGCGGAACCAAGAAGAAACTGAGGAGAAGACTATCCCTAAGCTAGAGGGATCTGCCTGCAGTGGTTGCCGACTGCCAAAGAAAGGAGAAAGGACTTTGTGTGCACTTTTATTCAACTTGTGAAGGATCTCCAAGGGCTTGAGAAAAGAGCTTGCCTCCTGCTGAAGTCTCAGGGACAACAGACTTCAACCACCAGCTCCCCAAGAATCCTTTGGAAGTGTCTGCTGCTGTTTTGGGCCTTCTGAAGGGACTGCGTGTCGCAAGGAGCTGGAAGCGCGACTCAAGAGGGAGAAGCGTGTCGCCGTCGCAGCCGCTGCCGTCGCATCACGGAGATGACGCCGCTGTAGCTGTCGCATTGCACCGCATCTCGAGAAACGTCCCGCAACCCCGAAGAAGCGTGTCGCCGTCGCAGCCGCTGCCGTCGCATCGTAGATGTCGCCGCTGTAGCTGTCGCATTGCACCGCATCAAGAGAAGAGTCTTGCATCAAGGAAGAAGCGTGTCGCCGTCACAGCCGCTGCCGTCGCATCGTAGATGTCGCCGCTGTAGCTGTCGCATTGCACTGCATCGAGAGAAGCGCCTCGCATCCACGGAGAAGCGTGCCGCCGTCGGAGCTGCTGCCGTCGCATCACGAAACAAGGGTGTCGCCGCTGCAGTTGTCGCATCGAGCGGAAGCGTCTCGCAACGTCGGAGAAGAGGGTCGCCGCCAAAGCCGCTGTCGTCGCATCACGGAACAAGGGTGTCGCCGCTGCAGCTGACGCATCGAGTCGAGACTTCTCGCAACATCGGAGAAGCGTGCCGCATCAGGAAGAACTTGACGTCTTTATTTCTTTGCACCAGAACTTTGTCGCATCTCCACCTCTGCAACACTTTCGTTGTAGAAACGTGACGCATCGTAAGGTACATTGACTCAAAGTGTCGCATTTTAAGAACTTAAGAGAACTAAGCTAAACCTACCATTTTAAGTACAGTATTGTGGATTTTTGTCGTTTATGGTCTTGTGTTAAATCTATATAAAGAATACTTATTTTTGATATAAACCTTGTGTGGTGTCCATCTGTAGTGTTGTCACTAGATTACTGTATGTGTTCACAAATGCTTTACACACTGCCTCTGAGATAAGCCTGCCTGCTCGTGCCAAGCTACCAAGGGGGTGAGCAGGGGTTATTTTAGGAGTGTACCCCCCTACCCTGACTAGAGGCGAGGGTCCCTATTTGTCACAAGTACCTACCTGTGCCAACTAGAGACCCCCAATTCTAACAATGATATTTTGCTGTTTGGTGGTTTCCGTCTCCCTAACGAATTGGCCACTGTGATGTGATTATTTTAACATGGCGCCTTCATGCGGCCTTTTGTGGTGACACAATAAAGCAGCTGAGTGCATTGGGCCTCATTTAGGACTAGCTCTGTCAATAACCCCCCCTCTGTTCACCTGGAAGTCGCCCCACCACCCACACCTTACTTGTGTATACAGCACTTGGTATCACCCTGGCAGTGTTCACAGTTTGTATACCCCAGTCGTGGTAGAACACAGAGGTCACGTAAACCACTGTACTCAACACCACGTCTGACCACCTAAATTGTTTATTATTGTATATATTGTAGCCTGCTGGTGGGGGCTATATCAATCGTTAAAGACCTCTACCCTAGTTATGCTGTTTCCGGTTTGTAATATAGGAGGGGCGTTATTGCGAACTCTGTAGCGCATAGTTTGCCGTGTGTGTGGCATCGCAGCGCTGATAGTAGTCCAGTGGTGGCTTTCGAGATGCTTCTGTATTTTCCATCGCAGACCCGCGTTGGGTTCACTTGTGAAGGCAGGTTACCTGTATTTTCCATCGCACACCCACGTTGGGTTTACTTGTGAAGGCAGGTTACCAGTAGTGAGAGCGCGTATGTTCCTGTGGGTACGGTGAGTGTGACAGCTTCAGAAAGATGTGGGCGAGTCACCGTGTAAAAAGCGCATCGACGCCTCGTCATAGGTAGCAAGCGCTATATAAATGAAATTTACAAGTACCCTTCCCCAATTATCCTTTGTTTGCATTGCTCCTCAACTAGAGCCAGAAGAATGAATTTTGGAGCACCAGGCAAAATGATATTTTGCTCTTTGGTGGTTCCCGTCTCCCTAACGAAATGTCCACTGTGATGTGATTATTTTAACATGGCACCTTTATGCGGCCGTTTGTGGTGACACAATAAAGCAGCTGAATGCATTGGGCCTCATGTAGCGCACTGTTTGCCATGTGTGTGGCATCGCAGCGCTGATAGTAGTCCAGTGGTGGTTTTCTAGATGGTTCTGTATTTACCATCGCAGACCCGCGTTGGGTTCACTTGTGAAGGCACGTTACCAGTAGTGTGAGTGCGTATGTTCCTGTGGGTATGGTAAGTGTGACAGCTTCAAAAAGATGTGGGCGAGTCACCGTGTAAAAAGCGCATCGACGCCTCATCATAGGTAGCAAGCGCTATATTAATGCAATTTACAAGTACCCTTCCCCAGTCATCCTTTGTTTGCATTGCTCCTCAACTAGAACCAAAAGAATGAATTTTGGAGCACCAGGCAAAATGATATTTTGCTCTTTGGTGGTTTCCGTCTCCCTAACGAAATGGCCACTGTGATGTGATTTATTTGCAGACCCGCGTTGGGTACCCTTCCCCAGTCATCCTTTGTTTGCATTGCTCCTGAACTAAAGCCAGAAGAATTAATTTTGGAGCACCAGGCAAAATTATATTTTGCTCTTTGGTCGTTTCCGTCTCCCTAACGAAATGGCCACTGTGATGTGATTATTTTAACATGGCGCCTTCATGCGGCCTTTTGTGGTGACACAATAAAGCAGCTGAGTGCATTAGGCCTCATTTACGACTAGCACTGTCAATAACCCCCCCTCTGTTCACCTGGAAGTCGCCCCACCCCCCCACACCTTACTAGTGTATACAGCACTTGGTATCGCCCTGGCAGTGTTCACAGTTTGTATACCCCAGTCCTGGTAGAACACAGAGGTCACTTAAACCACTGTACTGAACACCACGTCTGACCACCTAAATTGTTCATTATTGTGTATATTGTAGCCTGCTGGTGGGGGCTATATCAATTGTTAAAGACCTCTACCCTAGTTATGCTGTTTCCGGTTTGTAATATAGGAGGGGCGTTATTGCGAACTCTGTTACGGATAGTTTGCCGTGTGTGTGGCATCGCAGCGCTGATAGTAGTCCAGTGGTGGCTTTCGAGATGGTTCTGTATTTTCCATCGCAGACCCGCATTGGGTTCACTTGTGAAGGCAGGTTACCTGTATTTTCCATCGCACACCCGCGTTGGGTTCACTTGTGAAGGCACCTTACCAGTAGTGTGAGTGCGTATGTTCCTCTGGGTACGGTGAGTGTGACAGCTTCAAAAAGATGTGAGCGAGTCACCGTGTAAAAAGCGCATCGACGCCTCATCATAGGTAGCAAGCGCTATATAAATGCAATTTACAAGTACCCTTCCCGAGTCATCCTTTGTTTGCATTGCTCCTGAACTAAAGCCAGAAGAATGAATTTTGGAGCAAATGGCCACTGTGATGTGATTATTTTAACAGGGCACCTTCATGCAGCCTTTTGTGGTGACACAATAAAGCAGCTGAATGCATTGGGCCTCATGTAGCGCACTGTTTGCCGTGTGTGTGGCATCGCAGCGCTGATAGTAGTCCAGTAGTGGCTTTCCAGATGGTTCTGTATTTTCCATCGCAAACCCGCATTGGGTACCCTTACCCAGTCATCCTTTGTTTGCATTGCTCCTGAACTAAAGCCAGAACAATAAATTTTGGAGCACCAGGCAAAATGATATTTTGCTCTTTGGTTGTTTCCGTCTCCATAACGAAATGGCCACTGTGATGTGTTTATTTTAACATGGCGCCTTCATGCGGCCTTTTGTGGTGACACAATAAAGCAGCTGAGTGCATTGGGCCTCATTTAGGACTAGCCCTGTCAATAACCCCCCCTGTGCTCACCTGGAAGTCGCCCCACCCCCCACACCTTACTAGTGTATACAGCACTTCGTATCGCCCTGGCAGTGTTCACAGTTTGTATACCCCAGTCCTGGTAGAACATTGCTCCTCAACTACAGCCAGAAGTAGTGTGAGTGTGTATGTTCCTGTGGGTACGGTAAGTGTGACAGCATCAAAAAGATGTGGGTGAGTCACCGTGTAAAAAGCGCATCGACGCCTCATCATAGGTAACAAGCGCTATATAAATGCAATTTACAAGTACCCTTCCCCAGTCATCCTTTGTTTGCATTGCTCCTCAACTAGAGCCAGAAGAATGAATTTTGGAGCACCAGGCAAAATGATATTTTGCTCTTTGGTGGTTTCCGTCTCCCTAACTAAATGGCCACTGTGATGTGATTTATTTGTAGACCCGCGTTAGGTACCCTTCCCCAGTCATCCTTAATTTGCATTGCTGTGGTGACACAATAAAGCAGCTGAATGCATTGGGCCTCATGTAGCGCACTGTTTGCTGTGTGTGTGGCATCGCAGCGCTGATGTCAGTGATTGTGACTGGCAGTCTTACGAGTTCGCGGAGTAAAAAAAAAAATAATAATTAAATAAGCTGTTGCCGTTGAGCTCCACACAGCACTTGAGGGAGGGGAGGAACAGCAGAGAGAGTGGGGTGGGGGTGGAGGAGGGAGGGGAGGGAAAGAGAAGACGCATGTGAGGGCCTGGAAAGCAGATGCCTTGGTGAACTCTGCCTCAACCTTAGTTTAGCACGCCTCCTCAGATAACAGAAAGCCATAAAACTGATAGTTGCCGTAGACTTGGTGTCCCAAGGTCGTGTACAAAAAAGCCACAGGGCGGTAACCAAAAACCCTGCAGAGCAATTAGAAGACAGGGTTTTAAATAAATATCGACATTGCCCAATAGAAAGCATAGGCGGTAACAGAAGTCCCTCTACACAAAATACTTTACCCCAATAAATCTCTCACTGCGCGTGCAGTGCTTCGCACTGCAACGCTAGGTGCGAGACCTAAAAACATGTAAAGTACTGGATGTGTGAACTTGAAGAAAGGGGCAATCTACGATAAGCCTGAAGGAGGTTGCGGAGCACATATCATGGTTGTGGTAAGGGAGGGGTATTTCGAGAAGGTCTCCGGAAGCAGTGAAAGTGAGAAATCATCAAGAAAGATACCCTGTTGTTCACCCCAAAGTCATCTCTAAATAAATCCACACTCAAAGCCCGCCCTCCCCACATAAGAGAAGTTGCCACTCTTTCCGGTTCATCAGCAGCTTCCCAGTCAGTGCCGAGGGACAGACAGCTAGAGAGGAAGGCCTCAGCATTCTCCACCGGAAGAAGTGTCCTCATTGAGGAGAATGATGAACTGATGGAACTTGTACTTGTCATTGGTGTAAATAGAGTACAGACCTCTTTCTTGATGGACACTCGTCTACCATCAATGTCATGGCTGACACTGACTACACAAAGCCGTCTTAAGCCCCCTCTTCTGTCTGCCCATCTACACATCTATGAGTAGGAATCAAGAATCCTCTCCAGTGCCTCAGAGCTTTTCATTTTTTTACTCACCCTGCTTTACATTCTGTTATCATGGACGCCAGGGGAAACATCCATTATAACGCAGTCATTACAACAACCTACCTTTACAACGCAACTGCCTTTACATCACATGCCATTACAATGCATGCCATTACAACGCATGTCACTACAATGCATGTCATTACAACGCATACCATTACAACGCATGCCATTACAACGCATTATAAGTTAAGTAATGGAGATTTTTTTAGTATTAGGGTGGGTATGGGTTTTGGAGTACATGGGAATAGTAATTTTTACCCCTACACTATCCAACACTTAGTAATTTTTACCCCTACACTATCCAACACTTACCCTACTGTTGCACTCACTGGAGTGGGAATAGTAATTTTTACCCCTACACTATCCAACACTTACCTTACTGTTGCCCTAAAAGTATTATGCGTTGTAATGGTATGCGTTGTAATGGTAAGCGTTGTAATGGAATGCGTTGTAATGGGAGTTTTTAAAAATGCGTTGTAATGGCATGTGTTGTAAAATCATGCAATGTAATGGTAGTTGTGATGGAAAGACTGCGTTGTAAAAGCATGCGTTGTAATTGCATGCGTTGTAACGTCATATATTCGGACGCCAGTGTGGTTGAAGGAGTCGCTGACAATGGATGTCTTCTAAGTTTCAAATCAGCAATCAAAGTGGGTCTACTGTAGACTCTATGACTGATCATAAACGGAGTGACTGCTGAAGAAAACACCAACATGTTCCCAGAGCTGTTCTTGGGCATTGGCAATCTCAAAAACAGACAAAACTGCCCGCGCATAGATGAAATAATCAAGGTGGTTGCCCAACAAAGTCATGACATACCCTTCAGCATCCACAGCAAGAGCCTATGGAGGGCCAGACTCCATGGGGCATATTAACAAGGGCCGGCGATAAATATCGCAAAGCGCGCTTAGCGCTTGCATATTTATCACCGGCTATCTCTGTAATTTATCGCCTGGTTAGCGCGTTATCAACAACGCGCATCGCCGAGGAGATAAAAATTCCAGAGATAGTGTGGATATCGCCGTTTTCCATGGTGGAAAACGGCGATATCCTAGATGATAGGGCCTGTGGTCTTAGCCACAGAATCCACCCCCCATGTTAAGTATGCCTTAGTCAGGAATTTAACAGACGTTAAATTCCTGCGTTAAGGCATACTTAACGCGCTTTAAAAAATCGCTACCCTTCCTTGTTAATATCGCGAAGCTGCCTTCGCGATATTTTCCCTGGTTGGTTTCACAGCCACGCCTACTTTGCATCTCATTAGCGATGCAAAGTTAGGCGTGCTGGAAACGGGCGCTAAGTCAGCAAAACACGCGATAGCGTGTCTTTGCTGATAAAGCAATGGAATTATCGCCGCTTTTCGCCCGAAAACGGACGCAAAAGCAGCGATAATTTCATAGCGCCGCCTTGATAATATGCCCCCATGGGTTTCCCAAATAGTTCCCAAATGTGAAGTAGAAGGATTTGCATTGGAGTTGACAGGCACCAACCAAATTTAGCTTTGCAGCTAAAGATGTATGGCAGCCGGAGGTCAGGACAAGATTCATCTGCTAAAAAGTGCTCAATTCTTCTTAAATCTGGACTTCACCAAGTGACTGACAATTTGAATTTGATGTAGAATCCTGCTACATCACCACTCTCATACCCATTGTACCTTGTTCAGTTATAAATGCCTTAGCTTCAGAGTCTTTTCAGCCATTGAAGTTTTTTCATGAAATTGTCGCATCATTCAAGAAATACCCGCCTACCAGGACCCTAAGCAACAATATCTTGGTCTTTGGCAAATCTAAGAAGGAAAACGATGAGGCACTGATAGCGTTCTGCCAGCTCCAAGAGATGCAACCCCACACTCATCAAAGAGTAGGGTAATTTTGTAAAAGATGTCTTTAAAATTCGTCATCCACATCGTTTCACCTGAAGACGCCCCAGGTCTCTGCTCCTTCTTGGGACTAGATAGCTACCGCACTCTATACATCCCTGACTTTGCCTCGGTAAGTGCATCATCGCGAAACCGCACTAAAAAAAGACATCCTTTCAAAACAGTTAGAAAATTCCAGATGGCATTCAAAACAATTCACTCCAGCAGTGCAACAGAGGTAACCTTGCATACTTTGAACTATACCTACACAATGAAGTTGTAGCGGATGTAACTCCTGTTGGCTTAGGAGCAATTGCAGTGCAAAAGGACACCGAATCTGAACCCTGCATTAAGTGATTATATACATGAGCCACAGTCTCTCAAGCCCCGAGAGGGTATACTCACAGGCTGAAAAGGACAACCTAGGAGTAGTTTGGGTCACCGGACATTTTCATGTGCTCCTCTAAAGAAAACCTATGATTGTCATCACAGACCATCAAGTTTGCTCACCATCTTTGGCAATCCAAAAGCCAAGATGCCACCCAAAATAGAAAGATTGGGCTATATGCGAAACATATAGAAAAAAACATGTAAAGTACTGGATGTGTGAACTTGAAGAAAGGAGCAATCTACGATAAGCCTGAAGGAGTAAGTGGCGATTCATTGCTTGTGTGTACGAGGTACACTTTCCACGCTATTCTCACACATGGTTTGGCGGTTCTGCTGTAATACTACTTACAATCTCATTTTGGCCAGTACTCACCATTATACAATTCTTGTACCACTGGCCTTGAAATGAGAGGAGGTTCAGAGACAAGTTCTCTCATGCTTCCGGGAGCTAAAGAATGGTGCATGTAAAGCACACATTCAGCTCTTGGGCATCTTTGGGTTGAGTTTGGGCAGAGTTGCAGATGTTGTTGTTGCCCAACTCGACAGTGCTAATTTTAACAGCCTCAAAAGGATGACAGACTAATGGGCCTACTGAGGTTCAAACCTGTGACCATGAGGTCAAACACCACAGGGTGTGTGGAATGAAAGACAAGATCTGCGTAAGAGTGACAGCTAAAAGAAGTTTAAATCGTTTTAACTTGTATGGTCTTACTGAGTTTCATCCTCACACTGTTCGTTTCCCAGCCACTTTGCTTCACTGGCGACGAGGATGCGATATTAGGGGATATTATTGGTAGAGGCTCAAGGTTGGCTTGAACGCCATAAAAACAAAGGACAGTGGAAATCTCAGAGCTGTCTGCAGCAGCTGACCCAATCTGTATTTTTGCTTGTTTTTCCCGGCAAGTTCTTTTGCCTGATTCTTTTCAGACTGGTCCCTGGCTGTCAGAGACTACAAGGCTCTGGTTGGCTGAAGGAGCACCCAAAATAAACCCCTGCTTTATCCTTCTTGTCTCATTTACTTTACTTAGAGATGCGGCCTAGTTGGGGCAGCCTTTCATATAAGTGACATAACATAATATAACGTGTATTTGTAAAGTGCACATTAACTCATTGAGGCCTATGGGGAATAACAGGTGTTTATTGTTACCCAACTTCGAGCCTGAATCCACAAAATATATTTTTAGCCAAAACTTGATTATTGCTTTTAAATTATCAAATTGCACAAGTGTACTCTTGAAATCATGGACTCCAGCCCAATTGAAGCTGTTCCTAAAACATCTGACGCCGAGGATCAGCTTCGAATTGGACATTTTGCACTGTTCTAAATTGCATCATTATGAACCCTATGCAGAATCAATTGAATATAAGCAGGTGCAACAATATATCCGTTTTTCTTTAAGGCATGGAATCCGGCGATGTATAATTTTATTGCGGCTTGGGATACTCCCTTTTAATTCATTGACTTTTAAATGGATCCATAAAGAAAATGCTACCAGTATATGTGATCTCTGCAATGGAGGAGTGCAAGATCTGAAGCATGTTTTGTCAGTATGCCCGAACTCGACATTGGTTGAGGCTAGAAGGCGCTACTTAAAAATAATCCAATTTAGATATAACAGCGCATCTGTGCAGAGTCTGATCTCGCTTTTTAAATCTCCCCCAGGTGAATTTGTGTGTCATAACCTGTTTACATTTTTAAAATCTTCTCTAAACTTGTATTGAACGTTTTTACGTTTATTGTTATAACAAATGTCTTGCTTGAAATTTGTTGTTCTCAGCAGAGAACTAAATCAAATAAAATTAAACTTGTCCTACAAACTTGTTACCCAACTTAATGCTGCCAATGTTACTGCCTTCAGAAGGATGAAAGGTTGAGTTGAACCTCTGGGATTTGAACACCAGGATTGTAGCTACACCCTTTCTGATGCACCCTAAAATTAGACCTATTGCTCCATTGGGTAAATTCATGAAGTCTCCCTTTGAAGGACTCTGTTCCATACTGCACGTGCAGTAATATAGCTAGAAATCTGTTGTTGATAGATGTATGTCTGTTTGGTCACCGCAAGGTCTCCATTCCCTGAATGGGATCTTCTCCACTCTGACTGACTGTCAGCACATATATGTTCTTATATGGAAGGATTTTTCTCTGTTGGTGTGTTTCTCCAGGGTTCCTTGTGAAAAAGAGCCTGTGGAAACAATGTCTTCCCTATTTATTGCTAGTTATTCCATAGTGCACAAAAGCCCAAGAACAGCAGAGTGCCATGCAAAAGATATTATATAGCGGATCTAGGGAAGGTAAGGGTGGATCATGCAGTTAGCTGATATTTTGATTCTATTGATGTTATTTAAATTCAAGACATATGTTCAACCTTCCCTTTCCACTACAATGGTTATGGGTTCAGATAAATGTAAGCTAGACCTTCATCTAAGGGTGGAGCTAGTGGAGGCCTCTTAATTTTAAGTCCTTTAAATATTGGTATAGTTGAATCATGAACCTTCCCGGAAGAGGATCATTTGTTGTTGATTGAGTTTGCTTTTGAACAGACTGATCGAGTATGCAATTCATTTCTACAATGGAAATCGTGTATACCATCAGTGGGAGCCGGTAAAGGATTACCTGCAGGTGACCTTATTAAGAAATTTGCCTTAACAAATGTTTGATACTTACAAGTGACAATAATGGGAATTTATTTGATTAGTACATTATGGATGACAATATAGTATGTCAGAATTGAGCCTGCGGCGTAAATAGTTATGCAAGCTATCCTGTTGTAAACATAGTTGGAGAGTAGTTAATTATTTATATAAGCAACCTTCTTATAGCTTGAATAACAGAGTTAGTAGAGTCTACCGAGCCGAGAAACTGATAGATTTCTTTATTGACTGTCGTAATGAAAATGACCATCATATTCAAGTGGTTAAGTGTGCGGTCCAGGATGAAAGAATGGATGGGGTTATCCATATAGTGTCTGCAGCTGAAATTAGAGGGATTACTAATAAAAGAAGGCTTGCATAGCCCACTAAGTAAAGTGTTTGGTAGAGACCTGTGTTAAGTGGTTGGACTCTAAATGAACTGATGATAGTAAGGCTACAGGAAACTTGGTGGCCTTGGGGGGAGATCATTTTTGGCAACAAATAATAGGGGTTCTGAGTGACATCATAGGCTACCCGCGTTTCGCTCTTATTATCTATTTGACGTCACTCAGAACCCCTCAATGAAAAACATCCCCATAATTCACTGTTACTCATCTATAATTCTATATATTGTCAAACTGTTTATGGAGATTCAGTCAATTATTCAGTGTAAACCCCAGGAATTCATCACTTTCATTAATGGTTGTAGTGCAGTCTTGGTAGAATCCATCCATTTCTGCTTAGTATTAGAGATACACTTGGCCAAATGACTAACCAGAGAGTTCTCATGGTGCCCATTCCTTCTGTAGCTTAGATTCAGCTAGACAAAGTTATTTTCCTGACCTTGACTTGCATACCTGAAGTTTACTACTATAGTTGACACTATCTCTGCAGATAACACTGACGCAGCATTGGGGACAGTGTTACACCTCAAGCATTTATGAGGCACAGTGTCCCTAGATAGCACCCAAATACAAATTCAACAAAGTGCATTCTAAGGAGATAATTCTCGAGATTCAGGAATAAAAAGAAAACCATGCAGGTTTACTAAAATAAATCAGATGCAATACAGAAGGCAAAAAGTAGTTGCATAATAAATCAATATAGGGAATTAGCAATCAAACGCAGCAGTAAAATGACATGAAGTCAAGGCAAAAATATTCAAAAATAACACAAAATGACAAGGGTTCTGCCTCTAAAGTTAGGAGTCAGCAGACTGGCTCACCTCCAAAAATACATCAGTTTATAGCCTAGTTTGCAAAAGAAGTCAACGGAAATGGCACAGCCAGCATGGTGTGAGCAAATGTATCAATGAATTAGCAAATCACATTGCAAAATGTTACGTCATCTAATGCCACAGTCCTAGAACTAGCCCCTAACCTGCATATCAGTGCGCCCTAGTCAAGCCTAATGTCTTCGGATGTGACAAGACAACTAGTTACAAAAAGAATGAAAGGCATACAACCAAATACTTACTAGCAGGAGGAGACTTGAATGTTGCAAAGGCTTCCTCGTGGTTATCTCACCAATTACAGCATTTGAATACAAAGCATTATGAACACATTTAGATTATGTGTGATGAACAGCAGAATGATAACAACATCATGGCTGCTTCTGAAACCAGTATGGCGTTTAGGCCTAGTGCAGGCCTAGTTGTCAAGAAATAGGAAAAATACAGTTCTGCTAAGTGCAACATTTCCATTTAAGTGCAGAAATGTACATAATGTTTATCACACAGTTTATAAAAGCAGAATCAGCGTCTTCACTATCAGTGAAGCGTCTCTCACACAGCCCAGAAAGAATCCATAAGAGCCTTATGCCAGAAAAAACTCTGCTAGCCAATAGGAGACCATGAAGCTGCTTCTGAAAACGACTAGCGAAGCCACAGTTGGAAAAGCCCAGCAAGGCCAGCAGCATGAAGGACACACACAGGTCACAGCACCCAGTGGTAACACAGCCTGCAGGCACACTTGCTTCACCAATGCATCCCCTCTGAGAGTGTGTGTGCTCTGTACCCTCCTGTGACCAACAGTAGCTCACTTGCTTCACACAGATAGAAAGGGAAAAAGGACACACCCTGCTATGTGTGTGCCTTACGAGCAACAACATTCTACTTGTGAACCCCAAACTTTATCAGTTGGGGTGCAGGAGGAGGCACTGCTGTGGGGGCCATCTTCTGGGTAACATGCATAGAGTAACTTACTACAAGACAGCATCATATGCATAGTGGCACTACACACCCCTGCTTCTTGGGGGATGTAGTCCACAGGCCCATTCCCCTTACTGGTAACCTGCCTGTTTAGGACTACAACCCCCATAGAGCCTCCAAGTGCTGCTTTGATGGGTGAGGACACAAGTAGCAGTTTTGTGTCTTTGGAGCGCAGCAGCGCGCATGTCGAGCTGACTGTAAAGAGAGAGAGAGCATCACGGCAGAGAAGGGGTATATGGAAGCCCAAGCCACTGTCTAGGAGGTATGGAGTGAGTACTAGAGGAGCACGAGCTCCTACTGTCACACGCAAGAGATATTCATACTCCTTCTCGCCTTCCCTTCATCAATCCATTCATCTCTCATTTCTTCTGTCTCTGTTTTTTCCTTGTTTCCACCATTTCATACTATTTTCCCTGCCTTGCTTCTTTATTCTTCATTTTTTTTTTATTTCTTTCTCCCTTCCTTCTGTTTCAGGAAGCCCTTCTTTCCAGTCTTCCTTGCTTTCTTTCTGTCTCTTTCTTCCTTTCCATCTTTCTTTCCTTCTTCTTTTGTGCCTTCTTTCTATTCTGCTCCCTTTCTTTCTTCGCATCCTCTTTTCATTCTTTGCACTCACTCACTCAATTTGCGACTCATTTTTTTCCTTGACATTTTAATAATGTATCTTTGTCAGGTAGTTAGGCTTCTTTGCCCCACCCACACCCTGTTCCCACCAGGCAAATTTGGCATGGCACCTTGCTTTCCGGAACTGATTTATAAGCTTCTGCCTTGTGGCCTTCTAGACACAGATGGAAGTTAAGAATGGGACCATTGCAACATTTTAATCTGGCCTAGCAGCAAACCCCCTGAAACTGATATAGCGGTTGCTTCACTATGCCCATGCAACTCACTCCATCTTACACTGCAGCGATTGTCTGCACGGGCACGTCTTGACGAGCACAATAAATATACTTCATTTGCAAGACCAAATATAGATGTGTTGTTGCCAAGCAACTTTCTTAAATGTGAGCTGAAATGACACCAATCTTTACTTTTTCTCCTTCTCTCAGATTTCAAGTTCAATTAAAAGCAAAGCAAGAAAATTAACATATGCCACAGAGCATCCAGCTGAACTTCCACTGTCAGCCAGTATCTTGCAAGCAAGCTCCAGGCCACTTCTGTGGCTTTGTAATATCTTGTTACTCCATTTTATTGCCTATATTCAGCCATGTCCTTTCCTTTGAAACAGTTCATTATCTTTACACAAGGAATTGCTGGGATAGTAACTTGTAAATAGACTGTTCCACGTCTCATCCATTTAATTTCATTTTCTGCAGGACAACACGGATGCGTTTATTAAACTTTGTAGTTTGCTGGTGTGCTTTACACTAATTTTGTCGACTTTTTTGCGATTAAAACACACTTGATTCACGTTAGTTGTTTCTAGAAAGATTTTTCATTAAATGTCTGGTTGTATTTATCATAGGACTTATATACTTTACAGGTCAGCTTGATTGGACACATTACACGTATATTATTTTAGCTTTCAAAGACAACAATGCACAAAGCACCGATGTTTACTATGAAAATAAAAACAGGAAGCTAAACTGCACAATGTGTGACTGAAATACATTGGCTAAAATAAGGAATTTCACATTAGGCTAAATTGTGTGATCTTGGGCAAACAGCTGTGTGTGATTGTGACTGATTGTCCTTGACTGAGAGTAAATCAGGGAGAGTCAGCTATCAATAGTGCAGCCGGGGTACTGGCACATGGCCACATGTGTAAAGGGCACACAGCACCCCAATTATGGATTTTTGTTACAACCAAAAGAATTGTGGTCCAATTTATCTTAGACCATCATTCCTGGGCCCTCTGGCATGCCTGATATGCCACTGCTGAGAGTTTACACTTATCAAAATGTTAAAAACATAATATTGCTCAAAATAGTAACATTCCTGACCATTTATATAATTTACATAATGTGCGTAAAAAATAAATGTAACTGCGTCTTTGCTCTTGCATAGCAAAGATTTCCAGATATTCTTTCTTACACGCTTCTAAATATTATTTTTGGCAACTACGAATTTTAATAAATGCCACTCAATGCAACACTTAAATGTAATGTACTAAAAATGAAACATAAATGTAAAAAAGCATGAACTTTTTTTTTTAAACGTAAGGAATGCTATTATATTTTGACAGGGCATTTGTTCTGTAATTTGCTGGAAGGATCTTTCGATCGTTCTCTGAAGAGAAAGCCTGTCGCCCAGCTCTTCCTGTGCATTTGGTGGCTTGTCCACCTGTATGACTGTGTCCTGGTGTAGTGAATATACAATGCTTAATTTATTTAAAAAAAAAAAAAAAGTGTAGGTGCCCAAAATGTTCCTTAGAGCGCTGCCGTCCATCCACATTTCATCAAGCAGGGCTAGCTTTAGGACGGTGCGACCGATGCAGCTGCACCTGGCGCTGACCCTGTGGGGGTGGTGTGTTTAGAAGTACCTTATGGGTTTAAAAACCCCTGCTGCAGAGTTCCTTGTGTGTCCAGCAGATTTCAGGCAACAAGAAAATGTCATGATAACGCTGGTGATTAATGTTCTTGCTGGAAATAGATCAGAGTTTTGTCTGGTGGCAGTTTTGACTCATCATAAAGTAGCACACAGGGTTAATATGCCTGCTGCAAACAACACATACCATGCAGATCACAGAACTGTATATTATGTGGATAGCTCAGTGCGTTACTGCTTTTGTCACAGAGATTCTTTTGCTACTTGCAGTTCATAAGTTACAATCCTAATATAGCACAGTGACCTATGAACTGTCATCAAAGAGCTGCATGCACACTGCATGGTATAGGTTAGAGCGATATGTGTGTTTTCCCCAGTTTTCATTATCCTAATGTTGCTAAAAGGGGTTCGTTTGGGTAGAAAAACATTCTTATTAGTAACGTCATCCCAACCACTGAGATACATCTTAAATCCTCAGTTTGATCATCTCCAGACCAAACACTCTTAAAAATATTATCTATTAATATGGATGGCATGTGATTCCTACACCTTGTAATCCTCATTGTCTTACATAATATTCCCCCTAGGCTGATTTACACATGTATGATTCATTGTCTCTGTATAATGTGTGTGATGTAAAGTGCTCTGACACCCGGCACTGTTATGAGTAGCACTATAAAATAAATGAAATGCGTGTGAGAGAGGAGCTATAGAGAAATGAGGGGCACTGTTGAAGGGCGACATTGAGGGAATCCATGGAGTAGGGGTTAATTGGGGGGGGTCGCCAAAGAACATTGTCGCACCAAGGGCCACCAGCGCTGAAGGCGGCCCAACCTTCGGGCATTGCTCACTTACAGCACTGGTGCAACCTACAGCCTAGATAGACAATGCCCAAACCAGGACTGTAGCAGGCAAGCTCACCGTCCCCAATCGGCAGTTCAGAGGGTTAAATAGAGCACATTATCCACCAATTTTCCCTTAAACGTGTTCTCTTGAGAATTACTCAGATCAGCCACAGAATTTGATGGAAAAACTGAAGACGGTGTAAGAAAGCACAACAAGTAGTCAGAGGTGGTAGCTTAGTGCAAAGTCATTCATTAAGTAGTAGAAACCCTGAAATGGAGTACAGACAGGGGTAGAGATTATTAAACAGAAGAGGGATCTAGAGTGAATCTTAACCATTTACCTAAACTATTGCAAAGGTGCACAGAGCGATGTTTACTAGCAGAAAAGTGAAAGTTGCGTTGCACCTGTATAAATCTTTGGTGAGGAGTCACCTAGAGCAGCGATTCTTAATCTTTTGATTTCTGTGGACCTCCACCTGTTTACTATTGGAAGCTGGGGTCACCAGCCATTTCTACCACCTGAACCTCAATAAGTACCAAAAAAAACAAAATCAAGTATATATCAAACAAATATACAAATTGTGAACTATTTTAAATAATTCACAAAGAAAATACAAAAATCAAAATCTTAATTTTAATGGGATGGCTGGAGCCTTTCAGTTTTTTACATCTAAAATACGAAGCAATACGCTAGACTCTAACATATTATTTGGTCTTTTTTGCTCCTAATGCATCCTCTCTTTTTGTTGGTGTATATTAGTGATTCAAATGAGGCCATCAATCGCCTATTCTCCTGTTTGCTGTATGTATGATGCTCCCACAAAGCAAGCTAAGGATGCTGTGAGAGCATAAACATTTCCTATAGGTTTAAGCATTACTAATGACAAAGCTGCCTTGAGCTTCAGACATAAAACTGCATTTAAAAAGTGACACGCAGACATTTGGTGCTGGAAAAGTGAAAACATGAGGCCTTAGTTGACACGCAGACATTTGGTGCTAGAAAAGTGAAAACATGAGGCCTTAGTCAGACGCTTTCCATTTAATGAATCATGTAAAACATGCACAATTAATTCACAGTTGACTTTAATGTGTTTAGTTTAGATTTGGCCTCACTATAGAATGTAGATTTAATTTTCAAAAGTGTTTTAAACCTGCAGTAGCAGCATATTATTGTACAGAATTAACACAACATTTTAAAGTGTAGAGAACGCTGAAATACAGCTCGTGATTTAGTTTGCTTTGATAGCTTCAGCTCTGTCCTTCAGATAAGAATGGAATGTTTCCCTCTCCATGAAAGAAAGAAGCTTCATATAATTTACAGCCTGTTACTTGTTTTCATCGTATTTAGTTGCTGTTAAACAAAGCCTCATTCATTTCATAGTGTAGAGTAAACTGGAAAGTACACGTTTTCTTCTGTTTCATTGTAAAATGTATTTAATGTTTCCTGCCTAAATAATAAGTTCTTTTTGGAGCTGATGTTATTCTGTTTAGTTAAAATAAAGGTTTCTTTAGCAGAAAGTTAGGAAATGAAGTCATTGAGAGTAAGATTCAAATGTGTCACGAGAACTCGCCTGATGGATGAGGTGTGCAGACAACCGAGGGGTGTCCATAGCTTTCTGGAGCAATGCTGTATTTCAATTGGATGGAGGACGAAGACCATGTAATGTTTTGAAACATTTTGCTGAACTATAAACTCGTTCCTAGCTGAGGAGTGTGTGGGATTTTTGGTAAGATTTTTGCAGTCTCTTTCAGACTTTTTTTTTAGAGTTCTGCAGAGAAAGGAGGTGGAGTGGGCAGACTCTGAGGAAAAGCAGACAGGTTCAGACAAAGCTGGAATGAGGGCAGAATAGACGCAGGCTATTTGTTAAAACCTCCAAAGCTTTATGTTTTGTTTAATTGGCTTTACCAAGGCTTAGTTGCTCTATGCTTTATTTCTCTTTATGGGAGATTTTGCAATTATTAATTATTGATTTAGCTTCATGCTAAACTCTCTCTTGATTTTATTTTTGAACTCTTCATGAGTTTTGACTGACATTATTCGCGTCTCACTTTCTTAGAATAGGATTTCTTCCCTTATGGTACGCGCTGTATTGTAAATTATGATATGCTCTGTACTAACTTTATTTTTCTACTATCAATTCTGTAACCTGATTGACATCTGACTAATGAATGAAGAGTCAGAGGATCTTAAACTTTGATTGGAAAATAAATCCCTTTAAACTACTCATAACTGTTATTATTGACTAAAATATTTATTTGCATTTGATTATTTGCCCATGTTTATGAAGGAGCTCTTTTGGTCATAATACGGTGGCAAAGATTCATCACCTTGAGAACAGAGAAAAGTGGAAACAAGGGTAATGGTAATTAAAAGGTGGTAATGGTGCCACATTTTCTAAATATTTCAAGAAGAGATTACCGTGAGATTTCCACGCTAACAATGCCAATTTAGGGACTTATTTACAAGCCAGTTGCGCGCAGGTGCGTCAGTTTTAATATAGGAAAAAGTGAAGTGCCAGTTGCGCAAGGGGCTTGTAAATAAGCCCCTTAATTTTTAGCCTCCAATTTCAAATTCCTTCACATTTTTACATTTAGCTTTTTTATGTGTATATAATTTAGCCAGCCTGACAGAGGGGACACGCACTAGGTTGTCCGAGGAAGACACCACCACAGAAATATGTGACCTAAGAGAGGTGCTTCTTCCCCCCCCGGGACCAGATACGAACGCCTACCTCAGAATCAATGTATTCTACATTTTAAGAGGACCGACACATCGCCAGTCCTCGCTGCATAAATAGCACTCCTTAGCGTGAGTGCTAAAAATGCTGTTCATGTGGTAATTTTTATCACTCACATTTTTCACATCACTCACTTTATTTATTTAGAGAGGTCCTGAAGAAAGCCCAAACATTTTTTGCTAAGGGCTGAAACATGTCGACCAGAGGATAATAAATAGCTACGTATAGTACTCTTTATCCACTCTCTTGTCTTTTTTAACCATACCCCAGATCACCACGAATAAAGTAATCTGGAGGTATTTTTACATATTTCACTCACTTCATCACATTCACCTACACCTAAAACCTGCTCCACTGTAAACAGGTGTCGTAGCACAGCTGGGTAGCATTCGGCTGCCCGGCTGGGACCCGATGATGAAGCATGACACCAACCAGGTTGGTGTGTGAGGGTTTTCATAACAAACTTTGGAGGTGCCAGACATCTTAATGTCAGACAGTCATTTTGCTTGGCCGTCTTCTTTGGTTATATTATATAATTTATTAACCTGCTAATATTATTTGTCGAAACCATTGCTTGCGAGCCCCTAAGATGATGTTGTTGACTCCCAGTGCTCCAAAGACCACAAGTTAAGAACCACTGACCTAGAATATAGTTGAGGAACCCCTCTAAATGGATAAGTGAAATAATAGATAGTCCAAGGCCATAAACGGTGCCTGGTCACCCAGCCAGTAAGAAAATCTTGACTGTGGATAGCTGTAATGAATATTCAGCCCGCACAGAACTGATTACGATGCACCATAAGCCCACAACCCCTGAGGGAATTGAAAAACCTGTCTCAAGACCAACAGACTCGATCGCTTTCTGGTGCTCGAAATTCAAAACAGGAGGTGTGTGATCCCAAGGCACCAAAAAGGCACAAGAACGTCTCTACCTGTACTGGTAAATGGATGTAAATATGGTTGTAAGGGTAATTGTAAGGGACAGATCTGGCTAGTCACTAACAGTACAGAACATGGGTGTAACTCTGGCATACATGTCAAGATCATTTACGGTGTAATAGGATGTTTGTGGGTGGTGATTCCTATTGCATGAAGATGTAATACTCTATGAAGAGGCATGTCTTCAGTTCCTTTCTGAACGCAGAGGGTTTGGGCACTTATGAGATGCTATTCCACTTCCAGGGAGCGTAGATTCTGAATACCTGTCTTCTAGTTTTCTCCTTTTTAAGTTCTTTCATGCCAGTTCCTAGACGTCCTGTGTAATTGTATGGGGGTGTCAGCCTGAAGTGCTTAATTCCTCATCCATATATGCTAGGATGTCATTTGTGGTGGCCTTGTATGTGATGCAGCTGGTTATGAAAATTATGCAGGCTTGTTCCTTTTGTTCAATGTCACTCAAAGTATCTACAAACAAATTCAAGCTCCTGGGATGGCTGCATCAGAAAAACCTACCCACAGTCAAAGAAAATTACTGAATACTTCAAAAAAAGTTTATTTCACCCAAAGATACTTTCAGATCTATTTTATTTCATCCGGAGTTATTTTCGAGAATTTATGTTGTAGTTTGTGATAATTAATAATAAATAATGTTGCATCAACACAGTTGAACATCAACGAAGACCTACAGCTGGGGCTTCACAAAGACATTTTACCTGAGCTTCCCTATATACATAAAAAAGCATTAATTGCAATAGGTGTAGCCCCTGACTTTGTGTCAGAGGTGTTTGTGGTCATACCATTTCAACCATATGAGCTAGAGCTCTTTAGTTTATGACTGCAGGCCATCATGTTACCAGTTCTCTCTGATGTAAGTGTGTCATAACATCATTCAATTTAAATATAGTACATCATATTATTTATTTATTTATTTTAACAACTTGTAAAGCGCACAAATACCTGTAGGTGTCTTGGCGCTATATGCTGGAAGGGTAGGTAATGGCTGGTGCGCAAAAGCCTATTGCTTGAAGAGCCAAGTTTTTATTTGTTTTCTAAATGATAGCAGCGTGGGACTAGGTTTAATCTGCAAGGGAAGAGAATTCCATAATTTGGATGTGGTGACTATGAAGCTTCTGTCGCCCCAGTTGACTTTTTTGGTTCTAGGGACGACCAGAGGTTTAGCATCTACTGAGCGAAGAGATCTGATGGGCGTGTAAGCCCGAAAGGCTTTCTTCAAGTATTCCGGACCTGTATTGTGAATTACCTTATAGGCAATACAAAGAGCTTTAATTTTCGTTCTACTTCTTATGGGCAGCCAATGGAGCTGTCGCACCACATTAGAGATGGACTTGAACTTGGGAGTACCCGACAGCATCCTGGCGGCTGCATTCTGTACCAACTGCAGCCTGCACAGAACCCTTTCCTGGTCATTAATTAACAGGCTGTTGCAGTAGTCCACCTTAGACATGACCAGGGCACCGATTAACTTTCTTCCGGTATTGGCCGGCACAAAAGGTAACAATTTCTTTATCATTCTTAACAGATAAAAGGATGAGGAGACCACCGCGTTAGTGTGATGTATAAAAGATAATCTGCCGTCAAAGTTGACACCCAAGTTCCTGGCCTTTTTAACAGGGATTGGGGGTAATCCCAAATTATCTGGCCACCAGGCTGGAGACCATCCTGGGGAAAGATTTCCAAAGACCAATACTTCTGTCTTGGTTGAGTTCAATTTGAGACCAGGACCTTTATGGAATGAACTAGTTCTCAGCACATCACCATTAGATAGGCCCTGACTAATCAGCTATCATTCAAGTGTCAAGGCATATTGAGAGGCCAGTCTAACCACTGTATTTCTAGCAACCAGAACACTGGAATAGTAGGGCTGACCAAGCAAGATCTCCTTTAAAACCTCCAGGTGCACCCTACAACCAATAGTTTCTGGGATGAAGCCAGAGGGCTGTGTGGTTTGCAGACCATAGTCTGAAGGTTAATTATGAGCCTGATCTGATGACACAGTGGACTAATACAACCACTGCAAAGACATGTGTTTGACCATATGTCCACTGGTTTGAATCCCAGAGGGTCCACTCAGCCTTTCATTGGTCAAGGTTGATAAAGTGAGTGCTCTTGAGTTGGGTAACAATAAAATTCTACTTTAAAGCACTACAAAAACCCTGAGGGTGAACTGTGCTGTACAAATAGGCTATCAAACCTCACAGACAGTAAGTATGTGGCGGCTGGATAAGTTGTGCTGTGTGAACATCTCATTGATAAACAGATACATGTTTGTGTTGATCTGGTGTGTGACAGAAGCATCTTTGATCCAGTTCTCAAACGTGCCATTTTATAATACTTTACTTATAAAGCGCATTTGTGAAACCAATGTACTTAATTTAAAGAAACAATCCCATTATGTATTTCAGTGAGTTGAATAGTTCACGATAAAAAATGTTGTGATTTGTTGGACGTGAGCTCAAATCCAGCAATGTTGACACATCCTCCCATTCTTACCAGGTGTTTAAGCTGAGTATCAATTAATTGGTTAATAGTTGGGACAGGAATGCCCACTGCATAGTAATAGATAGGCAACCCCAGCGCTGAGCAACCCAGCTACATGTTATATGGCATCCTGACAATTTTCTTTTGGCCTAGCATGCACGACAGTCATATGTCCACTCTGTGGCCTCGGCAATCCTGTAAATCATTAAACCCAGAGCATTTCACTGTGGGCTGGAGGGGCACGCCAAGTGTATCCTTGAGCTGACACAAGACTATTATCTGTGCCCTGGGACACATACATTAAGTGGTGATTATAGAAGCATGATCCATGTTTTCAAATGGATGGTCAAAAACAGGCGTTTTTCCCAAGACTGTGAATACCACCAACCCTACTCATATAAAGTTACGTTTGAATGTAGTGCACAGACCTTGTTCTAACATTCAGAGTAAGTGTGCATGTTTACCGTGTGTACGTGGTTCTTTCTGCAGGGATCCATGCAACTAGTAAGGGTATGCTTGACCAGACCTGGGGTGTCCATTCTGATGGCCCCTGGGACAACAAAGCACATGAAGGAGGATGGGGTTGAGCTTCCTCAGAAAAGGAAGTGTACTGCTGGCATTCCTGAGTTGGAAGAAAGAATCCCACACACCAAAGTGTGGGAGAATGGAGACAGGGGTGATTTCGAAATGTAGCAGTGACCATTTGTTGTAGTGCTAGGAGAATGTCTCTCTTAGAGCACGGCCATTAGGGCTGATAGGGAAAGTGGGAAAGTGGAGGCGAGTTAACAAAAGGGAAACTGCCCCAAACTAGCTCCAGGCCTTTGACAGTGGGATACACATCCCTTGTGCAGAAACTAACTATAAAAGTGGGAACAAAACTTTCCCACCAGGTTCCGGAATCTTCATTGACCAAGCAAGGTCTCTGTTGAGTACTCAAAGAAATCCTTAGATTCAGGGCTTGTGTCTTGTACAGACTCTCAGTAGTGAGGGGACATCCGCTGAAGCCTGCAAGACTGCTAGCGGTGTGGGTCTGCCTGTGACTTAGGAGCTGCTTGCCTGCTGAGAGAGGGAAAGGAACGCCTGCCCTAATACCATGAAGAAGGAGCCTAGTCTCTGCACCTATGGCCACAGGGGCAGCCTCAGAAATCACAGACTACCATGGGAAGTGTAACCAGCTGCGACTCTAGTTTACCAACTTCCTATATCGAACCTCGAGTCACTTTTCACTCTGTAAAGGGTGCAACGTCTGCAGCAGTGATCGACCCAAGGGTTCTGCAACTACGAGACAGTGCAATCTGTAGTACCTACGACAGTTATGAGAAACTGTGAACTGAAAACACAACAGCACTTAAGCAGGTGGTGTTCCCTCTGTCAACAGGCACAGATCCCACTCGACATGCCCACACACCAGTAGAGCCCCCAGACAGACCGAAGGTTGCCCCATGCGCTTCCGAATAGTGCAAATCTGAGGAAGGCAAGTCTGTCCCTGATTCTATCTCAAGAATATTGGAGATGTGCTTATCACATTCAAGTGTCAATACCCGGGAAAAGGTGGGAACTGTTGAACTCTCACTAGTGCCTCATACATTGAAATAAAATGAGTTGGGTGGAGCTAACCTCCGAGGGACATGGCGGCGCACGCGTAGAGCTCCGTGTCGTCAGCTCTTGCTGCAGCTCTTCTCCACCTCATGCGGTGGAAGGAGACCTAAAAAACAGTGCTGCAAAGAAGATCAATAAGCGGGAACAAGGAATACATTGGAGTGACTGATTGGCAAGTGTTAACCACAGGACTGGGATAAAAGTCCTAAAGACAACTGAACTCAGCAAGCCTACCCTATGGATGGAACCAATGGAGAGCCGCAGGCACAAACAGCACAGGTGTTTCTCCCCACAATTGCTCAGTTATGGCAGGAGGTGGAGTTGTTCAAGGAATTTCCTGTCAAGCAACTCTTTACTCAAGAGCAGTCAACAACTTGTGATGGGGATCCAGTGATCCACTCTGAGAACGATCCCAGGAAAGAAGTCGAAAGCTCAAAGGGATCAGGACTCCTCGATGCAAGACTCCGCACTGGATACAATTCTTAAAGAAATGGCAGCCCTCAGGACTGCGATAATGTCAATAGCTGATTATACAGCAAAGACTTCGCTACCTCATAGCCCTTCAAAATCAGCAGAGGAACGCGGCGGGGATGCAAACTCTCCCCATTGCTATTTGCCTTCAACCTTGAGCCATTAGCTATAAAAATCAGACAACATCAGGGGATTAAAGTTATAACTACTCCAGGGGAGGAGTTAAAGGCATTCCTTTATGCAGATGACCTCTTTTTAAACCTTTTCCACACCCGCAACTTCTCTCTTGCATCTCACAACTTTGACTTCACAATTTTCTATCTTTTCCAGTTACCAGATTAGTTGGGAGAAATGCTAATGCCATGGATGCACTCTTCAACCATAGCTGCTCTGGGACTCATCCTTTCATATCGAAACCAACTAATCTAAAGGACTTAGGCATTGCACTGAAAACAGGTTTTTCCAATATTATGGAAGATTTACCAGGATCCAACCTCATATGGAGAGATGGTGAGTCTGCAACTTATCTTTATGGAGTATGACTCAAGTAGCCAAAATGACTGTGGCGCCTAAGGTTAGTTAGGTGTTCGCAATGCTTCTCATTATGTTGCTGAAAACATCTCTCATAGACCTCTAATGCATTACTAAACTGTTCCTTTGGAGGGGGGAGGGGTGCGGGCCTAGACTGAAAACAGACAAGATGCATGCTTGCACAGAAGACGGGGGCCTTAGAATGCCTCACCTGGAATTTTACTGCCTATCATATCAACAGCACAGCTGCATTATTTCTTCCATCCAATCCTAGAAACACCAAGGTGGGTCCTTACTGAAGAAAAATTGTTAGGTAAAATGGGGTGTTTGGGTACCCTTTATTCGGATTGGGTACACATTCATCCGACGCCAATTAGGAAACCATGCCGGCCAACATGGTACTGACTCACGCCATCCAGCATTCAGAGTGAGAAACATCCAGCAGTGGCAAACATGGAAATCTCAACTTATTCATGCTTTTCCAGTCCCTGGTCATAATGTAATGGATTCAAGAGCCTCATAGGGGCTGAGGCATTCATCCACCTCCTCTACAGCCACTGGGGTTTTCAAGAAACTTACTTATGAGGTTCTGGATTAGAAGAGAAGGTGTTACAAGTGCAGGAGGAAAATAAAGACTATGTCTTGTTTCTAGAACAAGGGAAACAGTGAGGGACATACATACTATTGGTTCAGTCAACAGCATTACTACGTTTCTTGGGGGAGGAACAGGACCATCACAAAGGGGATTAGCGTGGGCTACTTACCCTAGGCCATGCTCTTTCCAGGGCCCGTGCTGCCACTGAGAAATCTATTTACTTATGTGTGATATATTCTGAATAAGGCAGGTGCCCTGAGATACCACTAAGCGTCCACAGAAGGGCCCCACAAATGTTTCTGACAAGTCTGGTCAGGGGCCACCCTCATGCAGTTCAGACAGTGACAAGGAAGACCAGACGAGGTAGTAGTGCCTTTTCTTCTTTGTTATCACACGGTTTACCACTGTGTTCAAGAGCAGCGCGTGATCGCATTGGGTTAAATAGAGCATTTTCTGAGGTCCTGTCAGCAGTACCATCTCTGCAATTGTCATTTCGCTCTGAATGAATCTAAATTTTTTTTTTGTCTTTCTCTAGACCACAGGTTTACACCCTGCTGAGTTTCACCTAGATTACTCTCTTGCTTAATTATGTGTACCTTACCATTTCTGTCTTTCCTCTTGGTTATGCTCCATCTGCTCAGCCTTATTAACTTTATAGAAATGCGGCCATTTCCTTACATTAGCTGCTTAATTTCTCTGTCTCATTTACCTTCAGGTGTCTCTGGTTTTATTAACAATAGAATTACAACATCTCTCGTTTTAGTAATTTTCTAAATCTGGCATTTTAATGCTGGTTCATGGCGCTCATTTTAAATTGTCTGTAGGAGCTGTATCCTCACAAGTCAGCCTAGATTAAACCTCCCCTCTCTGATATATATAATATACATATCTATGAGGGCTTTGAGCCATCCCTTTTCATTCATTTGTCTGTTGTTGTGTTATTCACAATTTCTCCCGCCCACAACAGGAAAAAGCATGGCGCAAGGGGTCAGCCCACTTTAGCCATTGGCTTACTTCTCTGGGAGTGGGGGCATTCTGCCTTTTCACAAGGTGCACATCTGCACACAAAGGCCCTGGTTGCATGATATTTATTGCACATGCTAAATAATAATACCATGGGTTATGTTATTTATCGTGTGCGATAAATAACACCCATCACAAGTTTGTGGTGAGTAACATGCGGATTTTGGTGTTTAACGCACCAAAATCATACGGTACGGTAAATATCGTAACATTTACCCTCTTAAACTTCCGCAGGTTTAACCTGCCGAAATTTAATGACAGCTGAAGTATTTAATGCATTCAATAATTTTCGGATGCCTTAACTACAGCCAAACTCTAAATTCCGACTGTTAATGCACGGGACTGAATTTACCGGCCAAAGTAGTTTGCTTCCGTGCCTAAAGGTAATATGGCAATGTGTACTTTTTGAGACCCCAAAACATTCTTGCTTCATTGCAATATTTTTATATTGGTGAGGGCCCAGCAGCTCTCACAACAAAAATGTTTTATAAAAACCAATGCAAAACAGACAAGCACTGGCAAAGCCAAAAAGCTGTCTGAAGACACTGATGCTTGCTTTTGAATTGTCATTGAAGGTCAGAATACATAGTTAGCAGGGAGAAGTTATGGAATAAGATAGCATTGATGAATATATGTACTTTATGCCAGTGGAAATAAATCTGCCACAGCAAAACGTTATTGGAAGCAGCCATGTACTCACACAGAAAGGAGGGAATGCCCATTCTTTGGGTTATAGAATAAGATAACATTGATGGGTGTACACACATATACATTCAGAAGCTTAAAGACAAAAGCTTAAATAGACTAAAACGCAGTTCTCAACATAAGAAAAAAAAATTAAAGTTGTAACAATACACAAAAAGTTAACTACCTAAAGTGTCTTTGCATTCCGTAGCCCTGGAGGTATTATTTGTGCCCAGAGATTGCCACTGTGGCACAGAAACTAGTTGCAGAGTGTGAATGAAGGACAAAAACTGTGGTAAAAGCCTGCTGCTTGTGACCAAGAGCCATGAACAGTGTGTTCTGTGGGCACGGGGACTGAGGCAAGGTGTAACTGCAGGCACTCAACTTTCAGAATTGTAGAATGTTTTATTTTAGAAATAGTTTGGTGTGGTGCATGAGATCCTTATATGTGGTCTAGTCGTGTTATGGTCAACCTACCTCTTTTACTGTGCATGCTAATGTATATTCAGGTATGTTAGTTGAACATAGAATGCTTTATGCAGTAATTATTATCTGCAGCTGATTTGGTAGGCACTGTGTATGGATGCATGCTCCCCTTATTGTAAACGGTGAGGCGGCCACCCCAAGAGGTCCATAGACATTGTAGTAGTGGGTATATGAAACTATGAGGTCCACCTAGATAACCCAAAGATGTCAGCAGACCAACTACAGTAGGGGGGTGTAGGAAGCTGCCTCTCTATATAGTGTACTAAAACGAAGTACACTGTGCAGAGAGTCTAGTGAGACCCAGATTGGTATACAGAGGCAAAAGTAGATAATATTAATGCTCTATTTGTGGTATTGTGGGCGAGGAGTTAGGCTTATCAGAGGCTAGTGCTAAGCGTTTGTTGTACTCACAGAGGCAATAAGTGAGACACACACTCAAGAATAGATCGGAGTCCAATTTGAAAAAATAAAGCTGATTTTTATGTAATTTTTAAGGCCAAGAGCTTCGTTCACAGGTAAGTACTTCTTTTGTTATCAATTTTTACAGTTTGAAAAATAACTCACAGTTGTGCACAATTACGCACAATAGAAGTCTATGGAAAAAACAGAAAAATGTATAGAAAATTGCACAGTTGGTTCTCGGGGTTCACCTTTGGGTTTTAGGAGGGCAGCAAGGCCCGGCCCAATGTTTCACCAGCAGATCGTCAGGATCCTCCCGGATTCAGCTGGGAGCAGGTTACTGAGGTCATTGGTAGCAGGTGTGCTACGGAGATGGGGGCCACCTCAAAATAGGCTGCACAAGGGGACTTACAGGTAAGTCCGTGGGACCTCAAACGAGGCATCAGTTCGCAAGGGCCTCAGAACCATGGAGCACAGAGATTTGTTGATACCCAGGCCGGGCGAGCTGGGTGCAGAGCAGGTAGGTCATCCGGGCTCTGTGCGTCAAGATGGTCTTCCCAGTCAGGGGCAAGCAGGTTGCAAGGACGATTTCCGGACAGCTGGGCCACTCACAAAGTGGGTCTCAGGGGTTCAGATGTCCCTCGATGGGTGCTTGCTTCCTGGGCAGTTAGAGTCCAGGTTGGACTCTTTGTCTCGGTGTCGGTTGCAGGAGGACCGGTACCTCGGGTATTGCTACTGCATGGCTCTAGTAGGTCCTGGTGTCCTCTCACTTGGTGAGGGACCGATCTGACCGTCCTGAGCTAGTGTACTGCTTCTGGTTTGGTTGCTGTATCAGTGTCACCAGTGAGTGGCAAGTCGGTAAGCCAGACTCTGCGGGTTCGGTGCCTGCTGTCTGCAGGGGAGTAGTAGTTCCTCTAACCCAAGGGAGTTCTCTAGTGATTGTTGAAGGGCTGGCATCAGTGAGGATTTATTAAGATGAGATGTTTGGTACCAAACATCCCTGGGTTCTGTGAAGCCATCATGGTGCTGGGGAACCCATAATGACGGGTGTCCAGCCCATGTACTCTATATGGCTTCCCTGTGCACTTACAATATCCAAGAATGGACTTAGATATTGTAGGGTTATATCTGCTCAGGCAGATATGACCACACGTGATATAGTGCACCCTGCCTTAGGGCAGTAAGGCCTGCAGTAGGGGTGACCTATACCTCATGAGTGTCTGTGGGCATGGCACACAAGGATGTGTGCCATGTCGACTCTTCAGTTTTCTCTGCACCAAGACACGCAGCCTTTAATGGCAGTTTGCATGGTCTTGGTGAGGGGTCCCTAGGGTGGCACAATTGTGCTGCAGCCATAGAGGACCCTCTTCTGTCCCAATGCCCTAGGTACCAGGGTGCCATTTACTAGGGACTTACAGGGGTTGCTGAAGTTGTGCCAATCGTGGTACAGTTTTAGGAACGAGCTCTGGCACTGGGGACCTGGGTAGCAGGGACCCAGTGCACTTTCATTCAAAATCACATCATGTTACAGGCAAAAAGTGGGGGCTAACCATGTCCAAAAGAGGAACTTTCCCTCAGGGGGTCTGTGAAGTCTACCCAGAAGAAGTGCGCAAATTAAGGAAGTCATCAGACAGCCAAATCCACCTAGAAGTGGTGAAGGTGTACCCCAAAGGAGTTGGTGCTGCAATCAAACCAACAAGAGGAAGTGACAATCGTTTGTCCTATAGAAATTAAGTTGTTGGACTTAGAATGAAACAGGAGGAAGGTGATAAGGAATGGTTAAGTGGTGAATAGGATAAGGGTCTTGGCCGAAGGACCTACTCACCCAAAGAGGCCCAAAAGGGAAGATGCCACAGAAATAAATGCTTAGTCTCCTCTTATCTTCACCTAGATGCCCAAACTGGGCACCGTGGGAGGAGTGAATAATTAGGGAGTGGCTTATTAAGGAAGTTGAGGAAAGGAAGTAGGGAGTGGCTTAGTAGGGAAGTGGAGGAAAGGAAGTAGGGAGTGTCTTAGTAAGAAAGTGGAGGAAAGACTATCCTAACATGGCACTATCAAGGGAGGAATGCCAGGGGAACTGGGAAGGAAGAACAGGCGGAAAGACCTGAGTCACAGTGTGCTTTATCAAAAACCACAAACAAGCTACTAATTGAAAAGGTAAGTTTAAGGAAATAAAAACATTTCACAAAAGAGGAAATGCAATTTTTGAATGAGATCTCCCTGGGAAAACTCAATTCTCATCCTCCGTAAAGGAAATTCAAGGGTGTTTGACAGACCTTGGCCCAAAATTCAACTGTATCTAAGGCTGCCGATGGGAGCCCTCTTTGTGGTGTCTCTCTCTGTGAGACCGGCTTACTATTTGTGATGTAATCTCTGACATCATGTGTGAAGTAATGAGTACCATATTTATGCTTTATCCTTCTGACAAACGTCCTCTGTTGCTGTGACACAACTGTACACTTTGTATTTTGAAAATCCCACTAATGGAGTGTCACTCAACGCTTCAGATCTGGGAAACTATCTCTGCAGCGTGTAGTCTTTTTCTTCACAAATAAACTTCTTGTTTTCATTCATCCTGATTTCAGTGTATGTGCATACTCAAAACAGGTGCAAAACCTAAAAAGCACTGAAATTCATAATAGAAATGAAGCAGCTATGGTGGTTGGGGCACTCAGCACATGGTCTGGGCAGGGTCTGGTCAAAAGTCAGGCCTAGTACCCATAATGTACAGAGGACATGTATTGTGATTTGTAAAGGAGGGGTTGTTCAGTGCTGGCTTCAGTGTGTGGCTCACTGTGCATGGCCATTTTCTGTGAGTGTCTTACATCCAGGCCCCGTGGTGAGGGTGATGGAAGTACGAGTGCTGAGTGCAAGGCCTAAGTGCAAGTCCTAATAAAAGTAGATCATGCACTCAGAGCACATTGGGTGTTGCCATATGTCATGTTCCGTGACTTCTTGGGTTATAGGGTGTTAGAAATGGGGGTCTCTAGTTGGCTGGGGTATGCACCTTGTCCAAATAGGGACCCTTGCTTCTAGTCAGGATAAGGGAGTTACACGCTTTAGATAACCTCTGCTCACCCCCTTGGAAGCTTGGCACGAGCAGACAGGCTTATCCCAAAGGCAATGCGTAAGAAACACAGTAGCACAGTGAAACCACTACAAATGGACACCAGTTTAAAAAAATACATTATCTTTATCTAAACCAAACAAGACCAAAACGAAAAAAATAAACATACACAATTCAAAATATGACTTTTAAAATGTTTCATGCAATTCTGGTCATAGAAAACTATGGATGTGTGACTTTTACACAAAATACATCAAATGCGTCAAAATTCACAAGGCCAAACAGCCGCATAGGAGAGAAGTGTCGGAAAACACAGTGAAGCATCAGTTCCTGAGTCCTTGGGGAGGCGATGTGACAGTTCTGCTGCATGCAGGAGAAGTGATGCATCGAATCTGGACTGTAGAGGGAAGTGATGCGTCAATTCCAAGACGGTTCTGGTCTGCGTGTGATGCGTCGGAAGACTTGCCGAACAGGTGCGATGCGTCGAAACCTGGATGCGCTGGAGATCGATGCGGCACCAGCAAACAGGCACTGCATCGGTTTCTTCAGCCGAGGTCCCATGATGTGTCGATCCTTTCAGCCGCACAGCAGGGCCTGCGTTGGAGTCAGTACGGTGATCTCAGACTTCGGAGATCGGTGTACAGGACTCAGAGAGCAGCGGATTTTTCAGCAGCTTGTCGATTCTTCGGCCATTCGGCGGTGGAGGGTGAAAATTTCTCCCGCTCTGCAGTGCTGAGTAAGAAAAAGAGGTGCTGGAAGGGCGATGCATCGATTTCCTTGGTTTCTTCAAGCTTTTTCAGCTCAAAGCAACAGGAACAACCCCCAGAGGCCCGAACTGGAACAGGCACCTCCTGGCAGGTCAGAACTCCCAGTAGTGGAGTTCAAGGAAGCTGGTGGTGAAGTGTTTGTGTCCCTGAGACTTCAGAACAGGAGGCAAGCACACACAAGCCCTTGGAGATTCTTCTCAAGCAGGTTCACAGCAAATTTGCAGTCTTTGTCCTCTCCTTGGCAGAAGCTGCAACTACAGGCCAACCCAGCCAAGCAACACACAGCAAAGAGACAGTACTCCTCCTCACAGCTCTTCAGCTCTTCTCCTTGGCCTCTTGATTCCAGAAATGATCTAAAGTTCTGGCGTTTTAGGGCTAATATTTATACCCCATTTTCTCTTTGTAGTCTTTGTTGCAAGAGTCTCTGAGCTCAGTAAAAACCTGTCCTGTCCTCCCTGGTCCAGCTTCACTACAGGAGGTGGTTACAGCATTGTTCAGAGCAGAAACAGCCTTGTCTGGTGCTAGTGAAAACTCCTCCCACCACTTTAAACACAGAAGGGTCTATACAGCTTGGCTATGAGTCACCCAAGAAAGGCAAGACACACCTCAACTCCCCTTGTAACTATCTAGAGTAAATGCACATCCCCAGCTCCTGACACTCCAAAACCAGACAGTGAATGCACAAACAGGCAGAGGCACACAGGATGATTGAACAAGAAAATGGTCACTTTCTAAAAGTGGCATTTTCAAACACACAATTTAAAAATCACTGTTGTGTAGTTCCTATAAATCTATATAGGATCTGCTCGTTTAGACAACATAAACTAAGGGATTGGTGTCCAGACTGATTCCAGACACCCCCAAAGGATATGTTAGCCTGTAGACCAGCTAGCTCACAGTGCCACTATGAGCCCCCCCAACCTCACCAAGGAGCGAATAGTTTCTGGCAACTAGCGAACATGACAACCCTGATCCCTCAAGGATCGTGGAAACAGTACAGCACTTTTCGCTCAGTCACTCGTGCTCACTTTGTCTCAGAGAGATACACAGAATAAACAATGGGGACATTTTCAATAAGTATTTATTGAACCAGCGTCATTCTAGTATAAAATACGTGTGCTGCAACAACCATTAGACAGAAACAGATATATACAGTCATAAGCACCAACAGAGTAAATAAAAGGTAGAATCCTACCATAGTGCTAAAACAGTGAATATATGCAGGCATATAAATACATGACAGTAATAATGCGTACTCCTACGATGCAAACTCTAACTAGATGTACCTAAGTGTACCTAGCAGCTATGTAGGTGTATAGCCAAGAATCCCCCTAGGAAAGAGCCAACCCCATTACCTGATGTGAGAGAGCGAAGGACCATGTCTTGGTCTCCAGTTGGACACCCCGCGAGGGATGTGAGACCACTGCGTGCTGGAGTGTCTGTGTGCAGGGACTTCAGCGTCTCATGTCAGCGTGTCAGCATGGAAGTTTCTTCTCCTCTGGTTTGCCCAGCAAAGATGTGGTGCTTATATACCCAAAAGGTACCCTCAGGGTTCCTAACTAGATGTGTCATGGTACTGTGGGCATGTCGGCCAAGGATGACGATAGTGGTGACCCTTATACAGAGTTATTATGCGGAAGATGGTAATCCTGCTGTGATACTGAGAATCCTCATGCATAATAAATAGGGCTCCCGGTTTTATGGTATTTATATTTTTGTCATTTCCGTCTGTATTTATCCATATTTATTTTTTGCTAATTTTACCTATATTTATCCATATTTATTTTAGGTTTTGTGAAAAAATGAAGCTGAAATGTGTATATTTATGCATTTATTTAACCAGTTAATGTACACTTGTGCCTGAACGCCTGACAGGTTCAATGATATATACACACTCAGGTGATAAACTATGCACTTATAAGAAAACTTGCACATTTTAGTATCAAGGTTGTGCAAATCTACTGCTGTTTAAGGCTCTTTACTAAAGTTCTTTTATTTGTTTAATCCCTTGCCTGTCAATCCGCACAGCTTTTGGCCTGGCAGTCATGATTGGCAGCATTCAGAATCATTCAAAAACAACTCAATTTCCATTTTTATCCACATTTAAAAATAAATACAGACAGGAAAATAAATGGTTTTCTGTCTGTGTTTATCTGTAAAAATCTGTAAGGACGGAAAACAGGGAGCCTTAATAATAAATGAGGCTAGTTTGTGGAGAAAACCACACAACATTTATTCAGCACCTAACTAGGTAAAAGGTCAGCGCCAGAACCGTTATGTAGAACAATGGTAGGACAAATGTAGGTAAAAGGTCGTGCAACTACCTAGGCCTAAATTGGGGTATATTGGGGTTCATAACACCCACTCCTCATCCGACTGGACGACAAAGTAGTAAATGCTCAAATATGCCTGTTTAAAAGAGCATAAAAGCCATTGCTAAAATATGAGTATAAAAAACATATGTGTTAAAAAATGATGCAAAAATTTTTAAAAATCTCTTTAAGTCCTCTAAATAGTCAATATATTGTTAGACCAACTGAGCACGCCGAAGTCAATAGTGCTCAGTGAGAACAAAAGAGGAAAAATAAAACAAAAATGACGTTTTCGAATTCCAATTTGAGTTGTTTTTGAAAAAGGCTGAATTGTTCCCAGCACACGGAGAGCCAAATGTTTATGTGTCCTGTGTGGGAGACGCAAACACAAGGAGATGATGGACGGAGCGCTGAAACTTTTCAGACACTCACCCCCAGTCACAGATCTGGGTTGAATCCATCATCGTTCTTTAGCTCACTTCGCCATCCCAGTTCAGACCCAGCTATATGCAAATCAGTCTTGACCCTGTGCCTCATGGGAATAGTCCAGCCCAAACTGCCAAGCAAGGTCTTCCTGGAAGCATTTACGACGTGGTTTCCGTCGTACCTAGCAAAAAATCCCTTAGATCCATGTCATCTGAAAGTAAGGACAAGTGTTGTTTCACCTGGGACAGTGTTGAGGTTTTCAGCCACTCTAGGCATAACTTCCCAACATCCCCGGATGTTCTCGTTGTATATAGCGTTGGTCAGGTCTATGGATAGTAAACCCTTCGGTGGTACCCTTGAATCTTGATTGACACCTGTCTGTGTTGATAAACCAAACCAACCATCCCTTCCAATTGGGGTCTGATGAATTGTATGAACTCCCATGTATAATGTCATCTAACGTATCCTCACTACGTTGTGTAAAGTTTTGCCATCCCTCAAAGTGCGAAAGCGAGGGAATCCAAGGTGTGTTCAGGTCCTTAATCTTGGCTAGCGCAAGACAGGAAGTCTGTTGCACTGTGTTGTTCAGGAAGATAATCTGCTGTGGTATGAGACATGGTCTAAATAATGCCTCAGTTCCCTGAACCTGCCAATCTTTAGTCCCCAGATCGATTTTGTAATCTATGGTGTCCCTCCAAAAGTCGAAACCTTGTAAAGACAGCGGGGAAATAAAGGAAGCAGAGTATATATGTTTCGTATTAGTGAGCATATTTTTGTTTGCAGGTGTAGGTGCACCCTTATAACAATATGAGGTCGGGTCTGAAGTGTTAAACCCAGAAAAATAAGCAAATTTTTGTGCAAACGCTTGTGAACTACCTTTCGGTGGTGTTGGGCAATGTTCCCATTGATGGTAAGTGGGATACTTGCTTTGTACAAGAAATGATGACCATAGTGTTGGTAACAATACATGATGTCAAAATCAGATGTATCATCATACAAAATCGTTTTTAGAGAATGCAGCAGATTGTTCTAAATCAGACAGCATACTATTCCCAGTTTCAAAGTCCCAATCACCAGAGAATGTACTGGAGATGATGATATCATTCAAAGAAATTTTAAATACATGTGGTATTTTCAGAAGTTCAGTGGGACCAAATATATCATATGAAACCCTATCCCATACTATTTCTTCAGGAATCGGAACTGCTGTAATGTTCACAAAGGACATGTCTCTCGTTCACGATGAGATGACGTATGAGGTTTCAGGACCAAGTTCACATGTTGTACTGCGGAGCGTTCTGAGAGATAGTGTCCACTGAGGATCAGTAAAAAGACAGTCACTACACCTATCCAAAGGACTAGGAAACGTAGACCAATTGCAATCCAGAGCTGTAGCCAGGGAGAAATAAAGTAAGTCTTTTTCAGCCAAAGGTAGATTTCATATATTTTTTCTTTGAGGGAAACAGAAGTTGGAGGTGTCTCAGTTGAATATATGTCGTTACTACGCAAACTATTTCTTCGCATGTTTTTACTGCGATGTTTTTACATCGCAAATACCATTACTTCGCAATTTTTTACTGCGAATGCTTTTAGTTCGCAAATGCATAGTAATCTACTTAAAATACTTTTACTCCGCAGAAAATTACTATGCATAACACTACAACTTGTTTTTGAATCGTTATAAGTATAAATTATACCTAATAGTAAGCTATCCCCTTTGACGGGATGCCAGTGATATAGGGGTTTTGGTTGGGTGAGTATTGAAATTGAGCATTGTCCCGAAGTCACAAAATCCTTTTTTTAGAGTGTCTCTTTCCTATGTCCTCTAAAACATACTAAAATAATCACTTGATTTCTCGTGTTTAGTTATCCTATTTTTAAAAACTATAATTAGTGCAAAACTCACTATTTCTTTGATCATCTTGCTACCTTTCCTCGTTTTCTTTTTTTTTCATTTTCAAATATGTTACTTTTCAAATCATCACGAATCCAACTACCCTCCCTCCACTCTCCTTCTAATAATAACTACCTCTACAAAAAAGAAAAGTAATCTTTTTTAAGCTCTTACCTGTACAGCGGTCTTCTATGCTTCTCGTCCATAGTGCTTCTATTCTCCAAATTACGTTGTTACATTCTTACGTCTAGGTTCTTCTTTTTCATAAAAAAATAAAAAAGACAAAACCTTGCGTTTAAATTGTAAACCATATTGAATTGCGATGGTGGATATTTTTTTGAACTTGCAAACTCAGCACTTGTTGGGGGTAGACGGATGTAATTATAAACTCAAGAAACGAGCATGCGTCCTGGAATTCTAGCCTCTGCCTTTCCGGACTCCACTGTCTTCACGTACGATTGGCTATTTGAGCTCTTTGGCTCAAATCTCTTACATCGCTCCGCCCTCTTTAATCGGTGAGGATTTACAAGTTTCAATACTATTATTCCCCGCCCCTGTTCTTAAGAACGCTAGTAGTGTGGTACGCAAAGCTAATCCATAAGAGGCTACGTACGTTATTAATTTAAATACTTACCAGCATTGGTAAGCTAATTACAATGTAATGATATTTGCGTAGTAACGGTATTTGCGAAGTAGTAGCATGTGTAATTAAAGCATGCGTTGTAATGGTACCTGCGAAGTAAAAGATGCGTACAAATGGTAATTCGAAGTAGTGGCCGCGTAGTAATGGTAGTTTACCGTCTCAGTTCACTTGGATCCAGGGAAAAGGTATCAAAATCGATGAAGTAGCCAGACGCTGTACGATCTATCTTTGGTAACTCAGCAGGTTTTGTTGAACTGGCAGATGAATCGTTCTGAGACTTATTTACTTAGATGTCGGTATTAGGCCGAATTGAGATCTGTGTTTCATTTGTGTTCTGTAGCTGTTCAATTTCAACTGGTACGAGTTCCATTCCGTTGTTGGTAACTCCATTACTTCGTATAGAAGAATCTTCAAATGTCATCAGTCTTTCTGTCTGAACTTCCTGTATGGTAGTGAGAGGAGATTGACAACTACCCAGGAGACCACGCGGCCTGCTATTCAGTATCGGCCACATAGTGTGGTTTGATCAGATCAATGGAGACGAACCTCTTTTGTTTTCTGGCGGCAAGAGGCAGTAGAAGTACTGTTCTTGTTCCTTCGACAGCCAGGAGAGGTACAGGTGCTCTGTAAGATGGCCCAAATTATTTCTTGTCCACAATCTTTTCTCTGACCAGGTCCAGAACTTCGGGATCCAGGCAGGTCTTGCCGTAACAGCTATCAATTCCCCAGTGGTGGTGCGTTTTACTTGGACGTTGCTTTGCAGTGCCCAGAATTCATTGAGTTCCTGTAAAACAGCCAAACGATCATTGATGTCAAATGCTTTTTAATCCACCACTATGCTGCCACAATCGAGGTCCGGTACCCACACTCTCGTCCCAAACAGGACCTCATATGGAGTACGGCCTCCTAGGGAACTTCTTGGCATGGTATTTAGTGTCCTCTGGACCCCGTATAGGTGATTGACCCAACTACCACCCGAGCCTAATACCCTTGCTGTTAAGGATTGCTTTAAGTCTCCGTTCTTCCTCTCCACAATCGAATTTCCCTCGGGATGATACGGGAAGGAGTACTGCAATGCAACACTCAAACTTCCCATGGCTTCCTTGTAAGCCCAAGAGCTGAATGCAGGGCCACGGTCAGAATGTAATGTGCCAATTGTGTATGTCCCTATAAAAAGTCACAAATCCTTTATAACAGTTCGAGCGTCAGCCGAGCGCTGGGGCCAAACCCACAGAAATGTAGAGTATGAATCCACTGCCACCAAGATGTATTTGTAGGCCCCATCAGATTGCAAGGGGCAGCGGTGGTCCAAATAGACACATGCGAGAGGTCTGTCTGATATCAATAGTAGTGTTTGCGGCGGACATGCTACTGTGGAGCCCTTCATCTGCTGACAGATGCCGCTTTTAAGGACAAAGCCCTTGGTCTGTTTGGTAAGACCAAGCAACCAATAACGTTGTTTCAGTAATGAAACTGTTGCAGTAATACCTGCGTGTGCTGAGCCCAGACCCTCGTGTGCAGCTAGTATTAAACCTAATCTGCGATCCATATATAGTATTATTCTATCCCCTACTCCTGGAATTTGAACACACAGTATGTTTTGTGCATCTAACTTGTAGGAGTACTTGAGTGGAAAACCATTTGGCAAGGCTGAGCTGTTTCTTTGTGAAGCGATGACAGCTACCATTATCTGTCCGTCTATCCTTGTGCTAGAAGGAGTGATTGCAGCTACGGCAGCAGTTCACACTGTCGCCTTGGCGGCTTCATCAGCCAATGAATTCCCTTCAACGCGCACGCCAACACGTTGATGACTCAGCGTATGAATCATGTGAGCCGCGGCAAGCCCTTTTTCAGTTCTGCCACTTGTTCCCAAGGCAACTTGTGCTTTATTGTGCAACCTTTTGAATCTCTAAACCCATTCTGGCCCCAGTAGTGAAGATATTCATTGTATGACTGGACACAATAAAATGAATCGCACACAATAAGTGTGGGGAATTCTTGATCCGTATTTTTTAGCTCCAGTATCAGGGCTTTTAGTTCTGCTAGCTGTGCCATGCAATCTTCTAGAGACTGCGTCTGCGTATTGCTAGAACGGAACTTACTGTCCCGCATACGTCACTTCACAATCGTGCATGCGGCGCTATATTGCTGTTTGCTTCCTACAGCCTGCTGGGCAGATCTGTCAGTGTAAATTATGTATTCATACTGATCTAGAGGCATTATTTTATTTGGAAGACGATATTCTTGTTCATACTGCAAAAATGCTTGTGTTTTTAATGTAGAATCAAATTTGTAGTCTACATCTGTTGCAGTGAGAGAATTAGCCCATTGTATCCATCGTGGATGCAGTGCCTTTGCGTTAGGAACGCTTGATTTTGTAACAGCCTCTAAGGTTGGTAATGGAGTCAGGACAATTATTCGCTTTCCCTGAGCCAGTGCTCTTTCTCTCACTACAGGAGTCTATACTGCCGTCAGTATTTTTTCAGTTGATGTAAAAGGCATTTCAGCCTTTGTGTATAAATGAGATTTGTATGCAATGGGTACAGTTTCGCCTTTATTGAAGGTTAGGTAAGTGTACCCGGATTGACCCGCAACTACATGGATCACCAAATTCGTAGTGTTTACAAGTGTGTGTAGGTGTTTGGAAGCTATCATATCAGCTTGTAGGGAACGAAGAATTCCTGTATGTTCCTGTGTCCAATGTTGATCTGAGAAATCAGGTCTAATCAAATCATAGAAAGGTTTTACTTTTTCTGAGTAATCTAACATGTATGTTCTGCCAAACTTTAGGAATCCTAAAATGGATTGTGAGTTTGTAAGAGTCTTAGGAGGTTGTAGCAGCACACATTTCTCAAAAAGATTAGCTGCAAGGCTTTTCGCTTCACTTGAGAGCTCATATCCTAAAAATAGGACGTTGAGGTGGGCGATTTTTTATTTTTTAAAGTTACGTTTATAGTCCTCAGAGGCAAACCCCAAAATTATGTTATTCACTCTTGTCAAATGTCCAATAATTCATCGTCCGTCAGATAGATATCATCTACATAGGACAATGCCTCCTCATCAAAATTTTGAAGCAACACTGATACTCTTGCTGAGAACAACCCGGGGCTATTCTTATACCCTTGGCGTAATCTACAGAATTGACGGTGAGAGCCGAGGGCCGAAAAGGCTGTCAAATATCTGCCCTCAGGCGCTATATTTTGGCAGAAAATTCATTTGAGATATCTAGTGTTGCTTTGTATTTCTTGTGCACAATGTTATTCATTAATGCAGCACTGTGTGCATTCTGTACTGCAAATGTTTTTGTGCAAGTGTTCAAATGCCTGTAGTCTAAAACTAGGTGGTATGAATTGTCCAGTTTCATTACGGGAAACAAAGTATTATTCATCAAAGAAGTGCAATTCTCTTTTACACCTTGATATTCAAGTTGATTTAAGATCTCCCTGACTTTTTTTTTCGTGTCATGTTTTATTGGGTACTGTCTCTGCGGAGTTGGAGTAGTTTTTACTGGGATTTCATGGTGAGGTGACTCAGCATCCCACCCTACATGATTGTGGTATAATCAGGGATCGTGGAAACAGTACAGTACTTTTCGCTCAGTCACTCGTGCTCACTTTGTCTCAGAGAGATACACAGAATAAACGGTGGGGACATTTTCAATAAGTATTTATTGAACCAGCGTAATTCTAGTATAAAATACGTGTGCTGCAACAACCATTAGACAGAAACAGATATATACGGTCATAAGCACCAACAGAGTAAATAAACGGTAGAATTCTACCTTAGTGCTAAAATAGTGAATATATGCAGGCATATAAATACAAGACAGTAATAATGCGTACTCCTACGATGCAAACTCTAACAAGATGTAACTAAGTGTACCTAGCATGTATGTATGTGTATAGCCAAGAATCCCCCTAGGAAAGGGCCAACCCCATTACCTGATGTGAAAGAGCAAAGGACCCCTTCTTGGTCACGAGTTGGGCACCCCGTGAGGGATGTCGGACCACTGCGTCCTGGAGTGTCTGTGTGCAGGGACTTCAGCGTCTCGTGTCAGCATATCAGCATGGAAGTTTCTTCTCCTCTGGTTTTCCCAGCAAAGATGAGGTGCTTATATACCCAAAAGGTACCCTCAGGGTTCCAACCCAGATGTGTCATGGTACTGTGGGCATGTCGGCCAAGGATGACGATAGTGGTGACCCTTATACAGAGTTATTATGCGGAAGATGGTAATACTGCTGTGATACTGAGAATCCTCATGCATAATAAATTAGGCTAGTTTTCTGAGAAAACCACACGACATTTATTCAGCACCTAACTAGGTAAAAGGTCAGCCCCAGAACCGTTATGTAGAACAATGGTAGCACAAATGTAGGTAAAAGGTCGTGCAACTACCTAGGCCTATATTGGGGTACATTGGAGTTCATAACACCACCTTTACTAAAAAATGTGTTATTAAATTCTGAGTTCACAGAGCCTAAACTCCAAATCTCTAAGCTGTTCCCAATAGAAAGTTACACATGTAAAATATTACAGTGCAGCTCCAATGATAGCCTATGGGACAGCCAACCTTTCAACAGTGAAAAACGAAATGCACAGTATTTCTCTATCAGGATATGTAAAACACACCAGTACATGTCCTACCTTTCACATACACTGCACCCTGCCCATAGGGGTACCTTGGGCCTACCTTATGGGTGCCTTACATGTAAGAAAAGGGAAGGTTTGGGCGTGCAAGTGGGTGCACTTGACAGGTCGACATGGCAGTCTAAGTCTGTGTGCGCAAACACTGCAGTGGCTGGTCTGAGACACATTTACAGGGCTACTCAGGTGGGTGGCACAACCAGTGCTGCAAGCTCACTAGTAGCATTTTGTTAGACCTGGCACCATTGGCGTGGGTCTCCCTTCCATTTTTTTTGCCTTTACCTCCTGTGTTTTGCTGTGTGTTGAACTCCATTCTTGCTGGTCTAGATGCTTTGCGCACTTTGCCACTGCTGTTCAGTGCCAAAGTGCAAGTGCTCCCTTTGTAAATTATTGTTATGGATTAGTAATTCCATGATTGGCTTATTTGATTTACTTGTCAGACCCTATTACAGTGCACTATGTGTGCCCAGGGCCTGTAAAACAAATGCTGCTAGTGTGCTTGCAGCATTGATTGTGCCAGCCACAGAAGCAGCTTGTAGAATGTGACTCAGGCCTGACATTGCAGAGCCTGTGTGCAGTCTGGGACTGCCATGTCGACTTGGCAAGTGCACACACTTGCCAGTCCCTAAACCTTCCCTTTTCTACATATTAGTCACCCCTAAGGTAGGCCTCAGGTACCCCTGTGGGCAGGGTGCATTGTATGTGAAAGGTAGGACATGCCCTGATGTGTGTGGCATGTCCTGATAGTGAAATACTGCCAATTTCGTTTTTCACTATTGCAAGGCTATCTGTTCCCATGGGACAGAATGGGGAGTTTGTTTATAACATCTTATAAACATAACTGACCCTAGGAACAAGATAGAAAAGTAAAATGTAGTATGCCTGAACTCAGAATGTTAAAGTGCATCTTTTAGAGAGGGTGATTTTTACATTCTGTGTTTTAAAATACCACTTTTAGAAAGTAGATATTTTCTTGCCTAACGATCCAGTGTGCCTCTGCTAGGTTTGTGTATTGCATGTCTGGCTTGTGGATGACAGGGGCTGGAGAGGGGCAGCGGCTCCAGAAGTCTGATAAGTCAGGGCTGGGCTGAATAGGCTTGGTCTGCATTTGGAGTGGTGGGAGGAGTAGCACCTTCACCTGAATAGGGCTGTGCCTGTCTTCCACAATGACGGCTCTGCCCCCCTGTGGTGTGTCTGGAGCCAGGGCTCACACTGACAATGGAGGTTATTGTGCACTTGCAAAGTGCCCCACAGAACTGGTTTTGGCTGGGTACAGACACTCTCTGCCTTCAGAGAACAAAGGATATTGGTGTATAAAAAGAGGGGCCCAGACTTTTAGATCACTTCTGGGAAATCAAGAGGAACCTTTGCCAAGGAGAAGAGCTGGATAAGCTGAGGAGGAATACTGTCCCTGTGCTGTTTGCTGTCTGGGGTTAGCCTGCAGTGGCTGCTTGCTGCCAAGGAAAGGAGAAAAAGGACTTTGCTGTTTGCTTTGTCACCTGCTTGAAGAAAAGATCTCCAAGGGCTTGAAACTGAGCTTGCCTCCTGTTCTGAAGTCTCAGGGACACAAAGACTTCACCACCAGCTCCCCTGAATTCCCTTGCTGGGAATTCCAACCTGCAAAGAGGTGCCTACTGCTGTTTAGGACCTCTAGAGACTGTTTGTCGCTGTGAGCTGGGCAATCGACGCAACATCGAAGAAGCGTGATGCATCCGCACCTGTTTCCGATGCATCGCCGAAGAAACCATCGCAGCTCCTGCCGCGGCTCAAGAAATCGCCGCACGACGCATCAGGTGCAACGATCTCCGAAGTCCGAGATCACCGCACCGATCCCGAAGCAAGCCCGCTGTGCCGCTGCACGAAGCCACGCATCGTACCGGATCGACGCATCGCATCGAGGCGCCAAGACTGTTGCATCGTTGGGGGCCGCAGTAAGAAACAGACGCATCAACTCCTCCACGCAGTAAGAAAACGATGCATCACCTCCTCTCCGGTAAGGAATTGACGCATCAACTCCCCTGTGCTGCAGTAAGGAACCGACGCATCACCTCCCCCGGAGCAAGGAATCGACGCATCACCTTCCCTGAGTGTAAGGAACCGAAGCATCACCTTCTCTTATATGGCCATTAGGGTCATTGTCGACATTGCTAAGTTGGCATGAGCACGGCTGCCATGATGCTGCTTTGCGCACATTACTACATGGCTTTTTTTTGCAAGACTCTGTTTGTGCCTTTCACATGAGAACTGTCTGCTTTCTGCGTTCTCTGCCTGTTCCTGGAGTTTAGTCTGAACATGATGTGCAAGGTCGATAAACAATGCCCCTTGTTATTCTGTTCTGGTCAGTCCCTAGCATCTATATAGTCTGAACACGATGTGCAAGGTCGATAAACAATGCCCCTTGTTATTCTGTTCTGGACAGTCCCTAGCATCTAGACAAAACATGCTAACACAGCTGCGCTACTGGAAACTTGTGCTTTGATATTACAGGGATGCATGTTGTTCTGACACACACTTGGAGAGGGTCCTTTCCAGGGAGAAGAGCTATGCGGTTTCTATGATGTAAAGCTTCCATCTAGGCACTAAGGTATGGGGTCTGCTGACAAAGCCCAGAGATCTTCTTTTATATAATAAACATCACTTTACCAAGGGGAGGGTGGTTAGGCCTTATAGTCCTTTTTCCACTGTCTATATATAATGACATCCGCCTTTATATTCTATGGAATTGTAACAATGCTAATTGTTCTAGGTTTATGCATTTCGCTGCTGGTAGTGGCTCGTATACTGCATTATAGAGCACAATAGTTAAAATAAACATTTTGAACTATAACAGTGACTCTGACCATTCTTATTGTGGATAAGTACGAGTGAGTGAGCGAAAGGGTATGTCTTGCTACCGCGATTCCTGAGAGAGTCGGGAGGGTTGTGTTCTGGGTTGTCTAATCATTTGTAGCTTCGTGATTTTGGAGGAGAGCGAATGAGACACTATAGCTAGTTGGTTTTGGGATTTTGGGTACTAAGGTGGTAGGTTGGTACACCCCTATACACCAAAGTCTTGTTTTCCTGTGCATAGTTCTGTGTAGGTGCAGAATCCCCGCAACATTGCGCCGCCAACGTTTGGTCTGGTTCTTATCTGCGTAGACTCCTGAGTAATGCTTGTACTTGTCCACAATCCCTCACAACTGTTTCCGGAGACGGTTGTGATGGTGTAGCCTCCTATATAGAAGTTTTATAGGTTTTTGAAGCTTGAATTTTAAAAGGTCTTTCTCTTTCTTTTTAACCCATTATTGCGCTGCCGCACATAAGTTGTTTTTCTCTACTATTGATTATGGCGGTTGTCATTGCACCGCCTAACCGGGCTGCAGTCGCAGCTTATTTGACTCAACATGGGGTCCCTAATGCTGGTGTTGCGCTCATTTTTGTTGTAGAAGCGGATGCTGCTTACCGCTTCGAGGTGTTTTATTCATGGGTCACCTTTCCGGCGGTGGATGGAACAGATCATTTGTTTCACGAATATACTGCCATGGCCCTTCCAAAGAATTATCGGCCTTAAGGGTCTCTTGATGTTCCGCTACCGGCTTGGCAACAACAAATATGGCTTAATGGCGCCCTTCCTCACCCAATAACGCCGGTCCGTTTAGGCCCTTTATCGATAGATGGGGCCACGTGGCCCGTTTTGGCTGGGTATACCCCGCACCCAAATTATCTCACTGCTACAGTCGCAGAGCACTGCGTATTACATACTTCATTGGTACGTATACATAGAGCTGTTATACAGTTCATGTCATGCAACTTCTAGATGGGACCACCTGGCGTTGCTGCGCAACCAGCTGGACCTGGTGGTGTAAACATCAGTCCTGTTATGGTTAATTCAGTGATGGGCAAGCGTCCGCAGAATAAGGATGAATTCCCTTATTGGCTTGCTGAAAAATTTGGACAACTCGAAGCTGTTTTTCCAAATACCACTCCTGTGGAGAAACACAGGATCCTAACCATAAGTTTACCTAAAGGCTTAGTTCCCGAATTAGCTGATTGTAACACTTGGGGTAAAGTGTTTGCAGCGGTATATCCGATGTGTTTCGGCACCCCCTCAATGACCGTGCTCCCTTCCGTTTTAAAGCGTGTTCAGGATGAACATGGAGCCGAGGCGGCTCTGGAGGTAGGGATGAGACTGGTGGGGGTGTTCAACATTGTTTCCGATATGATCCTTGCTAATTTTAAGGGTAATGCTGTAAGCTTGCAAGTGGCTAACCACTTGGAGGCTGTGGCAGATGCAGACAAGCAGCGCAAATTGCCAAAGATTATTGCTAAAGCTTATAAAACCTTTGGCCGCAATAGTCTGGGTGTTAAGCCTTTTGCTAAAACGCAAACTCAACCTCAAACTCAACAAAAAGCCCAGACTGATAAAGATGGGCGCCTGTTCTTTCCTAAAAGGAACTGGAGGAATAAAAAACAGGGGCAGCAACAACAGAAGCAGGGTTCGCGTGCTGGTTCACCGACACCTGAGTCTTCTGAGCATACTTATGACTTGCGCGATCGCGCCAAAATTAAGACTCCTGACCGATTTCACGTCCCTGATCAGTGCTCTCCTCGTTCTTTACAGGACACATCGGACTCTCAAGTCAGTGGTGGGGAACGCCAGGATCGTGCCAAAGGTCCGACCGCACAACAGGGACAAGATCAACCTCGACAGTTTGACATTAAAGCCAAACAAGAGGATCTGCCTCGTTTTCGACCCCCGTATCAGAAGAAAAAAGTTGCCTCTTTAACTGCGAAGTATGCCTCAGACGGTGAGAACGCGACTCCTAGACTGGACATGGGCAGTGACTCTGCTTGACAGCGCAGCGGAGGTTACCATAGTGCGGGAGGCACTGTGTCCCTGTCTGGAGGCGACAGCAACTGATACATTCAATACAGAAGAAACTGCAGATACCCAAGTTGCCCCCCCCCCGGATAGACTCTATGAGTTTGTCTTCCAAATTGAAGGTGATATACAGCGTACAATCACTGCGGTTTTCTGGGAAGATCTCACCTCCTCATACGACATTTTGTTGGCGGATTGGCCTCCACCATTTATGCTAGCCGCTTCTAGAGGGGAGGACGTGATACTTCAGAGTTTTTCGTGTTACGTCCTTGAGGAACATGCAAAGGTTTACGCAGCTGAGTGGGCTTTGCCCCTTGCCCCAGCGGTGTACCGTAATCAGGTGGGCTGGGATATTGATTCACCGGCACATGAGATACCATTACGGTCGTGTATGCCACAACCGCAGTATCCAATCAGACTTGAGGCTAAGACTCCCGTTTGTGACATTCTAACTCCGTTGGAGTATCAAGGAGTGATTGAATCCTGTGTATCACCGATGAATAATCCTCTTTTTCTGGTATCAAAACCTAACGGTTCATATTGCATTGTATTGGATTATCGAAATTTGAATGGTCATTGCTGTACTTTTGCGGTACAGAACACACACAGCTCTGCGCTGGTGAACAACCTTGTTCGTAAAAAATACAAAACTACACTGGACATATCCAATGGTTTCTACAGTCATAAACTGGCTCCTGAGAGCCGTTACTTGACGGCATTCACCGCCGTCGGAAATCAGAAAAAATTCACACGCTTGCCTATGGGGTATAAGAACAACCCTGGGGCTTTTGCTGTGCGTGTTGTGTCTTTGTTGCACGACATAGATCCAGATGCGTTCTCGTACGTTCATGATATTTATCTGACGGACGACGAACTAATGCCACATCTTGTCCGAGTCGACCGCATCATTTTATCGTTTGCCGACTATGGATACAAATTCAATTTTGCTAAATCACACATCGCTCATTTTGCGGTGCTCTTTTTGGGCTATGAGCTCAATAATGAAGGTAGGGGGTTGGCCCCTCACTTTCTGGAGAAATGTGCACAATTGCATCCTCCCTCTACGCTGAAGAAACTTCAGTCTTTGCTGGGATTTTTTAATTTCGGGAGGACATACATCCCCGATTATGCCCAGCGTATCAAACCGCTTTATGCGTTGATACAACCAACATATTCTTCTGCCAGCTGGCTTCCGGAACACACCACTATTCTACGATCTTTGCAATCTGATATGCTTGCAACTAACTACTTGTTGACGCGTGATAATACCACGAACCTGGTGATACGTATAGTGTCGGGACGGTGGGTTTCACTTACTTGACGTTCAATGAGGGGGACACATTACCTATTGCATACAAATCACATTTATACACTGCGGCGGAAATGCGTTTTTCGAATGTTGAAAAGGTTTTGACGGCGGTCCAAATGGCAATTCTGAAAGAACGCTCGCTGGCGCAAGGAAAACGCATTCTTATGGTCACGCCTTTCCCTGCCCTAGAGGCAGTGACTAAGGCAAGTGTACCCAACTCTAAGGCACTACATCCCTGTTGGATACAATGGGCTACTTCTTTGACATCGTCTGATGTCACATTTATCTTTGATCCTGCACTTCAGACATAGGAGTTTTTACAGTATGAACACGTTCATCCTCCTCCGCTGTCGTTGCTTCCTTTAGATGAGTACGAATGTTTCATTTATACATTCGCGGACGCGCTATGGTTGGGTCATTTTAACTTTCTTTGTTGAGCGCCGACGCAAGCTACATTATTTTAAATTATTCTGTTCTGTCTCCACGGGCAGTTTTAGAGCGCATTGTCATTTTTAAATTGTATCCCTGCATTATCTTTAGTTTATAGTGAGCTCTGTTGACTCACCGGCAACACTCTGCTCTCGCGCGTTCTCCCGCAGTCCTCTCTGGTCCACCACGGGTTTTGCCCGATTGAGTGGAGGGAGGCTGCGAGTAGGAGGAAGTCGCTTCCTTGCATTTCCGGGGCAGCAGCACGGAGGTCAGCGTTCCAGCAGCTGACCTCCCCTATATCAGAGGCATGCAAGGCACGACGCGCAGCGGGCGCGCTATGGTTGGGGCATTTTAACTTTCTTTGTTGAGCGCCGACGCAAGCTACATTATTTTAAATTCTTCTGTTCTGTCTCCACAGGCAGTTTTAGAGCGCATTGTCATTTTTAAATTGTATCCCTTCATTATCTTTAGTTTATAGTGAGCTCTGCTGACTCACCGGCAACACTCTGCTCCCGCGCCTTCTCCTGCAGTCCTCTCTGATCCACCACGGGTTTTGCCCGATTGAGTGGAGGGAGGCTGCGAGTAGGAGGAAGTCACTTCCTTGCATTTACGGGGCAGCAGCACGGAGGTCAGCGTTCCAGCAGCTGACCTCCCCTATATCAGAGGCATGCCAGGCACGACGCGCAGCGGACGCGCTATGGTTGGGGCATTTTAACTTTCTTTGTTGAGCGCCGACGCAAGCCACATTATTTTAAATACTTCTGTTCTGTCTCCACGGGCAGTTTTAGAGCGCATTGTCATTTTTAAATTGTATCCCTGCATTATCTTTAGTTTATAGTGAGCTCTGCTGACTCACCGGCAACACTCTGCTCCCGCGCCTTCTCCCGCAGTCCTCTCTGGTCCACCACAGGTTTTGCCCGATTGAGTGGAGGGAGGCTGCGAGTAGGAGGAAGTCGCTTCCTTGCATTTCTGGGGCAGCAGCATGGAGGTCAGCGTTCCAGCAGCTGACCTCCCCTATATCAGAGGCATGCCAGGCACGACGCGCAGCGGAGGCGCCACTGGCGCGCTGAAGGCGCGCCTAGGGCAAGCCCGTCTGCGCCCGTCCGCACCTGGTCGTCGCCAGGAGCCAGAACCCCTGCATATTGCAGGTCAGACTCCAACTCCTTCCTTAATGGTAGTAGCACATATACCACTTCCCAGGAACTACTTGAGATAAGACAAGTCTTATTCAGGTACAGGACCTTGCTGGGGCAAGGCCACCCCATGTACCTCAATGGAATTGGAAGGTGCCATTGCTTGCACACCTGTAGATTCCAGAGCATGCACTTTTCCCAGCCCCACCCTGATATTACCAAGCCTGATACCAACAAGAAACAGCCCGGGTCTCAGGCATTGACAGACTCCCCCTCCCAAGACTCTGTGAGGAATCAAGAATGGAACTGCTTGCTCAGGAACATAAGGTCTCTGCCTAAGCATGCAGTAGAAATATGGGATCTCCTTTCCTCTAAACTCCCTGACATTTGCTTCCTAACCGAGACGTGGCTAAAACCAAGTTCCACCCCCGCCATAACCATAGCCCTACCAGAGGGTTATCGCATCTCAAGGTTAGATAGACCTATCAAGGTAGGAGGTGGTATAGCTATAGTATATAAGGACGCCATTAAAATCACTATACTGGAGCAACTTAGCAACGACAGAATGGAAGTATTCGTTTTTAGAATTGACTCACATCCACAACACTGCTGGAAAGGTGCTCTGGTTTACCGCCCTCCCGGGCCTATCCGTAATTTTACTAGCCAATTATTGGAACTAATCTCCCCGCACTCCATCTCTACAAAAAATGTCATCTTAGTGGGTGATTTTAATGTGCATAGTGAAGACACTCTGAATCAGGAAGCCTTATCACTTTTAACAGATGTACATTCCTTAGATTTAAATAAGATCAATGTGGGCCCCACTCACCAAGCGGGACATACATTAGATCTCATTCTCACTAAATCACCGGACCTGCAATGCGGAGCTACGAGTCCTCTTACATTGACTGACCACTCACTGATCGAGTTCAAATTTAGGGGTCCTTTGATATCTAATACACAGCCCTCTACTCAAAAGAGCAGGCACAGACAGTGGCACAAAATCACGCCCACTAACTTCCAAGACCTAACTCCCAACTCATGGAATCTCGATATGGAAAACTTAGAGACTGGCCTAGCCCAATACAAATCCATCATAACAACGGCCATAGATCAATTAGCCCCACTAAAGCAGGGTACAAACTCAGGTAGGCGTCCTCAGGCAGCCTGGTTCTCTCCCAGTCTGAAAACGGAGAAGAGTCTCTGCAGGAAATTGGAGCGACGTTGGCGTCTCTCCCATAATGCATTAGACAAAGCACACTATAAAATGGCTCTATCCAAATATCATAAAAATATAAAAAATGCCCAGAAAACACATATTATTTCACTACTGGAGCAGGCTGGGAATGCTCCCAAAACTCTCTATTCGATCCTCAAAACCTTTACTCACCCGGAGGCATGCAATAATGAGCTGGCACCATCACAAGCCCTATGCGACAAAATAGCAATGCACTTCATAAAGAAAATAGATCTCATCTATGACACAATCACCCGAGACGGAAGTGGCCAACTTAACGCATCTGTCGATATCTCACCCACTCGAGTCCCGCACCAGAAGCTGGAAAATGTTCCCTTGGTTACACCCGATGCAGTGGAGTCCCTACTTCAGGGGCGTAACACAGGCCCCTGCAGCCCCCGCTGTGCGGGGGGGCCCCTGAGCTGCAGGGGGCCCCCTCATCACAATACACCGGCCCAAAAGCTCCGGATTAAATCCGGAGTGGGGGCCCCTTCGTGTACGTGGCAGGGGGGCCCCCTCAACTTTCGTTACGCCACTGCCCTACTTGCTACTGTTAAATCAGGCACACCCCTTGATATAATCCCGGCCAGGACTACCACATTACTCTCCAAACAGCTGGCCATCCCCATTAGCTTCATCCTTAACCTTTCACTAAATAAAGGCTATGTTCCTGATGAGTGGAAGGCAGCACAAATCATCCCCATACGGAAGAATCTTAAGGCCCTTATGGATGATTTAATTAATTATCGCCCTATATCACTGTTACCTCTCCTGAGCACGTTGTTAGAAAAACATATTAATAAACATCTTTCAGACTTTGTCGAGGATTCGGGCTGCTTTGATCCATCTCAGTCTGGTTTCAGACGCAGACACAGCACTGAGTCAGCCTTGATTGCTGTCACGGATAACATCAGACAGGCTCTAGACAAAGGACGGGCAGTTATACTAGTGCTGCTCGACTTGTCGGCGGCCTTCGACACTGTCTCACATCGAACTTTGCTCAGGAGACTCAGTGAGATTGGGATACAAGGAATAGCCCTACAATGGATGACGAGTTGCCTCTCACATAGAACCCAGACTATTAATCTGGGTCCCTTCCGGTCTGAGACTACGGAACTAACCAAAGGAGTACCTCAGGGATCCTGTCTCAGTCCCACTTTATTTAACATCTATGTCGCTCCTTTGGCAGGTCTACTCAGGAAGCTAGGTTTTACACCCATGTCCTATGCTGATGATACTCAGCTCCTGCTTTCCTTTGACAAACAAGATCCCAATGCCCAGTCCACCCTCTCAAAAGGTATGAAAACTATTGCCAGCTGGATGAGACAAAATTTCCTCCAGCTCAACGCGGGCAAAACAGAAATCATGCTGTTTGGTGACCATCCTCTGAGATGGTCTCCGAGCTGGTGGCCGACAGATTTGGGACTAGCACCGGAACCCAAGAATGTGGTCAAAAATCTAGGGGTTCGACTGGACCAGAAACTAACTATGAAGGAGCAGGTTTCTACTGCCATCGGCGCCTGCTTCCATACATTAGGTCTTTTGCGGAAAGTATTTCCCTTCCTCCCACTGTCCACTCGCAAAACCCTGATCCAGGCACTAGTATTGAGTCTACTAGACTCCTGCAATGCGCTGTTGATCTCAGCCAGTGAAGCTTCACTGAACAAATTGCAAGTGGTCCAGAACACTGCTGCAAGACTGGTCTCTATGTCCCTGCTCTCACCCCCTCTCTTCCTCTCCTACAGAAACTGCATTGGTTGCCTGTGCGGAAACGAATTCGCTTCAAGATTTGTTATATTGTGCATAAAGCCCTAAACAACAAGGGCCCCAGTTATTTAGCAGAGAAATTTAAAAAATATCAGCCCTCCAGGACACTACGCTCAGGGACCACATCTCTACTGGTGGTTCCACGCTATAAGAAGGTCCGGTTGGGTGGGAAAGCCTTCTTCCACTTAGCCCCCACCCTCTGGAACCAACTTCCAATTCATTTGCGTGAATGCTCTGACCTCCTGAGATTCCGCAAGCTGTTGAAGACCTTATTGTTCTAACTTATTCCTTGTTTCTGTCCAACTATGCAGTTCGCGAGCGCAGAGATACCCCTTGGGGGGTGATTCAGGTGCTTTATAAAACCTAAATCAAATCATACTGATGGCTCGGCTCAACCGGCCACCGGTTCCAAACACGCTTATTCAGCGGCTTGCGCTATTGTGGATGGTTCAATTGTAAATGGAGAATTTGAGTCTTCCATAGTGCATACTCAGGCACTTGGAGACTGTACAGAACAATTGGCAGAGCTGTGTGCTCTTGTTCTAGCCCTTGAGTTTGCCGATCCTAATGTGAATACTCTCATTGTATGCGATTCTTACTACTGTGTTCAATCTTTTAATGACAACTTATTCTTTTGGTCTCAGAATGACTATTGAGACTCTAAAGGCAGCGCAATCAAGCATAAAACACTTTGGGTTCGAGTGGCAGACCTTAAACAACGTCTGCCCCTCACGCAAGTTATCCATACTCTTGGCCATCAGCGTGTGGGAGCACATGCTCTTGGTACTCCTTTGGCTGACGAAGCAGCCAAATCTGCAGTGTTCAATCAATCAATCAGGGAATTGTAAGCGCGCTACTCACCCGTGATGGTCTCAAGGCGCTGAGGGGGGGGGGGTCCGCAGATCTGTTTAGCCGAAGAGCCAGGTCTTGAGGGTCTTCCTGAAGGTGTTCAGGGAGGGGGCGCGTCTGATGTCTGCCGGTAGCTCATTCCAGGTCTTGGCTACAATGTGAGAGAAGGATCTTCCGCCTGCTCTGGCTCTGTGGATGCGCGGGGTTTCGGCCAGTGCGAGGTTGGAAGATCGGAGGTTTCTTTTGGGTACGTAGAAGTTGATTCTGTCGTTGAGGTATTTGGGTCCGTTGTTGTGTAGGCATTTGAGGGCGTGAGTGAGGATTTTGAAAGAGACTCTTTTCTCCACGGGGAGCCAGTGGAGACTTCGTAGGTGTTGGCTGATGTGTTCGTGTCGGGGGATGCCGAGGACGAGTCTGGCGGCGGTGTTCTGTATTGTCTGGAGTTTGCGGAGTAGGGATTTGTTGGTGCCGGTGTAGAGTGCGTTTCCATAGTCCAGTCTGCTGGTGATGAGTGAGTGGGTGACTGTCTTCCTTGACTCAGGGGGGATCCACTTGAAGGTCTTGCGGAGGATGCGGAGGGTGTTGAAGCAGCTGGAGGTGACGGCGTAGACCTGTCAGTTCATGGTGAGTGATGAGTCGAGTACGATGCCGAGGTTCTTGGCGTGGTCTGAGGGGGTAGGTGGGCTTCCGAGGGCAGTCGGCCACCAGGTGCTGTCCCATGCAGAAGGGGTGGTACCGAGGACGAGGACTTCTGTCTTCTCTGCGTTGAGCTTCAGGCAGCTGTTGGTCATCCAGACTGCGACGTCTTGCATTCCTTTCTGGAAGTTGAGTTTGGCAGTGGTGGGGTCTTTGGTGAGGGAGAGGATGAACTGGGTGTCGTCGGCGTAGGATACGATGTTGAGGCCGTGTTGTCGGACGATGGCTGCGAGGGGGGCCATGTAGATGTTGAAGAGGGTGGGGCTCAGTGATGAACCCTGTGGGACTCTGCAGGTGATTTCCGTGGGGTCGGAGAGGAAGGGTGGGAGTCTGATCCTTTGGCTTCTTCCGGTGATGAATGATCGGATCCAGTCCAGGGCTGTTCCTTGTATGCCTGCGTCGTGTAGTCTGGCGACTAGTGTGCGGTGGGAGACGGTGTCGAAGGCCGCTGATAGGTCGAGTAGGATGAGGGCTGCGGAGTGGCCTTGGTCCAGGAGGGTGCGGATGTCGTCAGTGGCGGTGAGTAGGGCGGTCTCTGTGCTGTGGTTGCTTCGGAATCCGGATTGGGACGGGTCGAGGACGGCGTTCTCTTCAATGAATCGTGTCAGTTTCATGTTGACTATTATCTCTGCAACTTTGGCTGCGAAGGGGAGGAGCGAGATGGGCCGATAGTTCTTGAGGTCGGTGGGGTCAGCTGTGGGCTTCTTGAGCAGGGGTCTGACTTCTGCTCGCTTCCAGTCATCTGGGAAGGTGCCTGTTTTGAAGGTGGTGTTGATGGTGCGTTGTAGTTCGGGTGCGATGGCTGCCGCGGCTCTGTGGTAGATGTGAGGGGGGCATGGGTCGGTGTGGGCCCCCGAGTGGATGCTTTTCATGGTCGAGGCAGTGTCTTCGGCCGTGATCGGTGTCCAGTTGGAGATGGTGGGCTGGCTGGTGTTTCTGGGGGGCGGGGGCCGTCTGTGGTGCCTGGTGGATGGTCGATGAAGTTGTCGTAGAGGTTTTTGATCTTGAGGTGGAAATAGGTTCCAAGCTTGTCGCAGAGGTCTTGGGATGGGGTGATGTCTGTGGCTTCGCTGCGTGGGTTGGCGAATTCTTGAATGACACCGAAAAGTTCCTTGGAGTTGGTGGAATTGGCCAGGATTTTGTTGTGGATGAAGTTCCTCTTGGTGGCTCTGATCTGGTTGTGGTAGTCCGTCATGGCGTCCTTGTAGGTGGTGTGGTTTTCGGCTGTCTTGGTGTTTCTCCAGTTCTTCTCCAGGCATCTGCAGGTGCGTCTGGCTTCTTGGAGAGCGGTGGTGAACCAGGCGGCTTTCCTGGGGCGTTGTCTGTCAGGGTTGCGTAGCGGGCGAGCTCGTCTGCGCAGTTGGAGATCCAGGTGTGGAGTTCTCTGTTTGCGTCGGGTGCCCAGGTGTGGTTGTCTCGGGTGAGGGTGGAGTTAAGTTGCTCGTCGGTAACCTTGCTCCAGTTCCTTCGAGGTGGGCGTGGGGCTGGTTTGGGTGCCTTGGGTTTGTTGATGGCGAAGTGTATGCAGTGGTGGTCGGTCCATGGCGGTTTCGTTGTGTGGCTGAATTGGATGCTGTTTCCTGCCACGAAGATGGGGTTGAGGGTGTGTCCTGCTCTGTGGGTCGGTGTGTTGATGAGTTGTTTAAGTCCGATGCTGTCGAGGTTGTCACGAAGGATAGTGGAGTTGGGGTCGCTGGGGTTGTCGAGGTGGAAGTTCAGGTCTCCAATGAATATGTAGTTTGTTGAGGCGATGGCGTGGGGTGCGATGAAGTCGGTGATGGTGGTGGCGAAGGGTGTTCGGGGGCCGGGGGGTCTGTAGATGAGGGTTCCCCGGAGTGTGGCTTTGGGAGTGGTCTGGATCTGGAAGTGCAGGTGTTCGGCGGAGGGGAAGGTTTCACTGGAGGTGGTGAGGCGGACGGTGCTCTTGCGGGCGATGGTGAGGCCCCCTCCTGGGTGGGTGGGTGGTCTTTCCTCTGGATCTTGTATCCGTCTGAGATGGCGGTGCTGATGTCGGGGGCGGAGGATGCGTTGGTCCAGGTCTCTGTGAAGAAGGTGATGTCGGGCGAGAGAGAGTCGAGTAGGTTCCAGATTTCCATGGCGTGTTTGTGTACGGAGCGTACGTTGAGGAGCATGCATTTTAGGGTGTCGCCGGTGCTGGCGTCTGCGGTGTTGGAGGCCGGGGTGGCGGTGAGGGTCTGGCGGCAGTGGAGGCAGGAGAACTGGCCATGGGTCGTGTTCGGCGAGGCCTGTTGGTATCCACTAAGTCTTCCAGGGTTGAGTGCAAGGAGGGTGGTGGTGTCATAGCGATGGGTAGTGGGAGGTCCAGGGTTCCTGCGCTGTCCGAGGTCGGGTCACGGACGAGCGCAGACGGGCTTGCCTTTGGCGCGCCTGCGCAGCGGCCGCCATTAAGTAGGGGAGGTGGGAGGGAGGAGAGGCTGGGAGGTGGGAGTGGGGGAATTCCGGGGGGGGGATTCTGGGGTTAGGGGCCGCAGGGGCAGCAGCGGCGAAAGGAACAGGCAGGCACACGAAAATAAAAACAGTGGTGGAATTAGAGCAAGACACAGATGGGCACAATAACAGTGGCACAACAGGGAAAAATTAAGAAAGAAAAAAAAATGGCTGAGAAAGGTTACGGTGGTTGCAGGCAGTCTGGTCCCAGTTGGAGCGGACAGCAGGCGCAGGAGCGGGCAGCAGCCTTGAACCTCCCAAGGAGGAGGTCGGGGTCTGGAGGCAAGAGACGGCACAGCAGAGCTGCGGGGAGAGAGTGGACCTAGACCGAGGGTCGGAGGTCTTACTCGCGCTCCCCTGCAGCGGCCGCCATTAAGTAGGGGAGGTGGGAGGGAGGAGAGGCTGGGAGGCGGGAGCGTGGGAATTCCAGGGGGGAATTCCGGGGGAGAGGGGCCGCAGGGCCAGCAGCGGCGAAAGGAACAGGCAGGCACGAGAAAATAAAAACAGTGGTGGAATTAGAGCAAGTCTACGGTCTCACACCCACCACAAGCACAGCTATGTATTTCTAATCGGCCATTTGGCTGTGTATATCTTGATCACTGCGGTCCCTTCTCTTCTGATACTGCGTATAAATACATTTTTGTTGCAGTTGATTCGTGCACTAGATTCCTTTGGGTTTGGCCACAACGCAGTGCTGACGCTCGAAATGTCATCAGAGATTTGTGTGTCTTTGTCGGGATGTTTGCCTGTGGCACCTTCCATTCAGACCAAGGTCCAGCGTTCGCCTCTAAGGCGTACAAGGACGCGATGAAGTCGAAGGGGGTGCTGGTGCAGTTTTCGTCTCCATACAGGCCTGAGGGCAATTCTATAGTGGAGCGAATGAACCGTGACTTAAAGCAATCTTTGACAGCTAGAGTCTTAGGTACTGGCAGGAACTGGCAGGCCCATTTGTATGGAGTTCAACGTGCACTTAATAATATCCCTAGAAGATCTCTGGGTGGGCGGACTCCATACGAAATGCTCTTTGGCATTAAAATGTTTGTGCCAGACCTTGATAGTCTAGACGTTGTGGCGGCTGCCACAACCTTTGACGTAGATAATCATTCTACTATGTTACAGGACCTACAAAAGACCCGTGACAGCTACGCAACTGAACATTTGCCCTTCCACTGACACATCGATGTTGATTCCGGTCGCCGGCTGGCTTCCTAAGATTGGAGATCTGGTACGAGAAAAGTTGGAGAACAAGAAAGAATTTGGTCCCTCTTATCGTGCACCAGTACCAGTTCTTGGATTGAAGGGTACTCGTACAGTGATTCTACCACCTTTGCCTGGTCGCAAAGACAACAGATACATTTCAGTGGACAATGTCAAGTTACACCTTCTGGCTGATTCTGAATAGTATAACTCCTGCTGTTTCATGCAACGCTATCTCGATGAATTCGGTGCATTTGTCCACTTCGAATTATCCTCGTATTGCAGAGGGTGAAATGGAAACTACTATTGACCTTTTACCTGTCCCCCCACCACCCTGTTCCACTGCCGAAGTCGAGTATACTTATCCTGCGGAAGAGTCCCAGAGTGAAGTGCCGAACAGCCCACGTCAACATCAATCTGATGCCGCCCTACCGCCTTTGATGAATATGGGTGCAAGCGGTTATTTCGGGAACCGTGCGAGCTTCTCCTATGACTCTTCCTCCTCGTCTTCGACGTTGACACTTTCACCAACAAAAATAAGTATTTTCATTTCCTGGTTTAAAAAGACTTACCTGGTCCCAACCTGGACATATATCTGGTTGGTATTTACCCTCATTTTTCTCTTCATGTCAATTGGATTTGTGACAGTATTTTTCTTGCTCATCAATGGTCATTATTTGCCAGAACGCTCTGCTGTGAAATTGGTCGATGGAATTCAGGCCCCTCATACATCGTCCCATATAATGAAACGTGATCAAGCCCTCGTGAACATTTCAGCTTTCCCAGTTGCAGACGGCATCGTTTGGGATAAAGTAGCATTCGAAATCCATGGTCCGACGGAGGTCCTCAACATACCATACGTGTTTCGTGTTTCTTTAGGAGATGTGGTAACACCGGACATACATTCCGATGATTGGGATGTACAAGCTGTACATTCATTGTTTTCAGATTTAAAGTATTATGCGGCCTTTGATGCTGAAGATTTGTATTTGAATTCTGCCAATTATACTGATTTATTCTGTTATCAACATTATGGCCATCACTTTACACAAAACAAACACGTTAAGACCGGTTTTTAATTACACACAATGGGAACATTGTCCAACTCCTTTACAGGGAAGTTCTAAAACACTTAGGGATAAGTTCACCTATTTTACGGACTATGACACGTCCAATCCTGAATCCTATTTCTTTAAATTACAATTGTCGTTGCAATCTAAATTTATTTTGACCCATGCTAAATTAATCTATTCCAATTCCTTCAGATCGAATTGACCACACAGTGCTATGATCACTGGAGTGCTACCATTGATTTAAAAACAATGTGGGGCACTAAGGTTTGGCAGGTTCAGGGAACTGAGGCTTTACATCGTGCCTGCCTAATACCTGCACAAATGTTATTTTTAAATGATACGGTATATCAAACTACTTGCATTGGCCTGCAACTGCGAAAAATTTAAATAATCCATCCATTCCATCTTTGGCCGAGTATGATAATTGGCGCACACACATGATTTACTCAATCGATGTTTTGCAAACTCTCTTTCGGAATGGCACTTTCAATGTTTCTGATGTTGACCCTAACGGTTGGTTGCTATGGCAAACCAGTTCAAATTCTTGCCAGCTGCGTTTTTATAATAGAACGCCGGGTTTTACACAGATTAGACCAGATCCACGTTTTTCACACTCACATTCAGTCACAACAGTCGGTGGGTAAATTGTACCAACAATGGTTGGAACACTCTACGTTGTCCTCAGTTAAACAACACTTGTCTCACTTGTCGGGTGACATCAATTTGGCAGATTTTCTTCTAGGTCCGAGGAACCCCGGGAACAAAAAGATTTTTCTATGCTGCGTACAATGAAATATGGAAACTTTTGCAGATTGAGGCAGCGCTTCTTCTACGCCAAATTGGAGAAAGTCCTTGCAGTGGTCGACAATAGCATTAACACACTGTCTTCACACATTTATACCTTGGATAATGTTGTTTCATCTGTTATTGATATTGTTCAGACTGATGTATCTGTGTTATAGCATGGTCAAAATCAATTACGATCAGTAATGCAGTTTGCATGGACGTTACAGACTCTTAAAATGGGTAAAGTACCTTGGGATTATTTGAATGCTTCCGCTTTGTTTTTGCATTTAATTTAACTGATAAACAACGGTTTATGTCCATGAAAGACGCTACATACACATTACTACACATTGAACAATTAGAACACTTGCCGTTCTCTGTGGCGGAGACAGATTCGGCTGTATGGTTAATTCACTGGGTTATCTCTCTCCCTTTCTCGCTGTTTCAATTTAAATCTTGCATGAAACATTTCCCGATTGGCCGCTTTGAACCCCTGGGTAGTACGTTTCTCCATGAGTTATGGTCCCTACCTTTCACTTACAGATGTCATCGAGAGGATAAGGAAGTTTTCCTAACAGGGGAGGACTGCGATTCCACTGTGGGACACTCCCGAGTTTGCAAACACATTAAGTTGCACAGCGCTTGTAATGTTTCCGCACCTAATCTTGCTTGCTTTTTAAAAGGGAGTCCAGTCCCAGCAATAATTCACGCTTTTACCTTGCTTACTAACGGCAGTTATCTTATTTTGAATAACCACGACTGCTGTGGTTTACGGGCAGGAATCCCGTATATAGTAACAGTTTCACAACGTGTTACTTGTTGTAGCAATGTGCTTTTTCCGCCCCCGCATGAGAAAGTAGATATTTCCATTTGGCTTCCATTCCGACTTTGAAAACAGATTTCAACAAATTAAGCAGGCTCAAAGCGCTATTGTTTCAACAAGAAGTGGCTCTCACTTCAGGTCGAGAGATCTTCGAATAACAGGTGGCTATAACATCTAGCGAGATTCAGTCACTTCTAAACACGAATCTCCCACTTCATTTTGGGGAGCTGATACACCAAATATTTAATGCATCTGATACCGAAGGCCTTGCTCATTTTTTTAAACTGGTGGGATCCGGCCTTGTGACTTCTTTTCAGACGATATTTGGAGTAATACTGGCCTTTATTCATTCTACTTTTTCCAGCGTCTTCTGAGGATTCCCATTAATACCTGCGCTAGCTGGTGGAATCCTGCTGCTTCTGTTCCTGCTACGCAATGGCTGCTCAACTTGTGGTACTGCACAGACCAGGCCAATTGCAACTGTACCGTGACCGAATGCAACAACTTTTTGGATGCTTGCCATTAGCGACGCTTAGCGTGAGTTATGGACTAACTTTTCGCTTTGCCTACTTTACTTGCGTGCAACCTGTGTTCTACTGTCAACGGTGCCCCTTCTACTGGGCTTTGGATTTAAGTCTCTCCAATACGTAATGTTCAGACCCGGATTATGACTAGTTAATGGGTCCCTTAGTGGCCCATGACCAGGCCTGTTCTAGGAATGGACGTATGGCGCGTGCGGCTGCACTTGGAGTATTGGCAGAATGGGATATCTGTGCGGCTGCGCAGAACCTATTGCAACGGAGCTTTATTGAACATCACGCAAGTTGCCCGGATATGCTCTTGGAAGCATCGGATTACGAGGAGCACGTTTGTTCCTTCGGCCTACTTGATTGGATGGCATCCCTCTTTGCTGCTAACGATAGGGATGACCTTTTGGAACGAATTGCATTGACAGGGTCATGTACTTTCATGGATACTCCACCTCCATGTTAGTCACGTTCATTTACCCACATTTAATTTTTTTTTTTTACTTTTTCCAAACTGGTTTTTTCATGCATATTTGAACTCTGCTTAACCTTGAAATTTATTTTGGTCCTTTGTCTATATACTATGACCTTACCAAGGGGAGGGTGTTATATGGCCATTAGGGTCATTGTCGACACTGCTAAGTTGGCATGAGCACGACTGCCATGATGCTGCTTTGCGCACGTTACTACATGGCTTTGTTTTGCAAGACTCTGTTTGTGCCTTTCACATGAGAACTGTCTGCTTTCTGCGTTCTCTGCCTGTTCCTGGAGTTTAGTCTGAACACGATGTGCAAGGTCGATAAACAATGCCCCTTGTTATTCTGTTCTGGACAGTCCCTAGCATCTAGACAAAACATGCTAACACAGCTGCGCTACTGGAAACTCGTGCCTTGATACTACAGGGATGCATGATGTTCTGACACACACTTGGAGAGGGTCCTTTCCAGGGAGAAGAGCTATGCTGTTCCTATGATGTAAAGCTTCCATCTAGGCACTAAGGTATGGGGTCTGCTGACAAAGCCCAGAGATCTTCTTTTATATAATAAACATCACGTTACCTAGGGGAGAGTGGTTAGGCCTTATAGTCCTTTTTCCACTGTCTATATATAATGACATCCCCCTTTTATATTCTATGGAATTGTAACAATGCTAATTGTTCTAGGTTTATGCATTTCGCTGCTGGTAGTGGCTCGTATACTGCATTATAGAGCACGATAGTTAAAATAAACATTTTGAACTATAACAGTGACTCTGACCATTCTTGTTGTGGACAAGTATGAGTGAGTGAGCGAAAGGGTATGTCTTGCTACCGCAATTCCTGAGAGAGACGGGAGTGTTGTGTTCTGGGTTGTCTAATCATTTGTAGCTTCGTGATTTTGGAGGAGAGCGAATGAGACACTATAGCTAGTCGGTTTTGGGATTTTGGGTACTAATGTGGTAGGTTGGTACACCCTTATACACCGAAGTCCTTTTTCCTGCGCATAGTTCTGTGTAGGTGCAGAATCCCCGCAACACTTCCCTGCGGCCATTTTGTTTATTTTGCATGACGCATCTAAGGTACTTTTGAGAAAAGTGTCGCATTTACAACTTGCATTGAACTGAACTATTTCTACCATCTGAAAGTCATATTTTTATTACTGTATTGTGGATTTTTGTCGTTTGGTCTTGTTTTGGTTTAGATAAAGATTACTTATTTTTCTAAACTGGTGTGGTGTCCATTTGAAGTGTTTTCACTGTATTACTGTATGTGTTCACAAATGCTTTACACACTGCCTCTGAGATAAGCCTGTCTGCTCGTGCCAAGCTACCAAGGGGGTGAGCAGGGGTAATTTTAGAAGTGTATTCCCCTTACCCTGACTAGAAGGAAGGGTCCCTATTTGGACAAAGGTACCTAACTGTGCCGACTAGAGACCCCCATTTCTAACATTGTTGAGAGCGGTGGGATTCGAACCCACGCCTCCGAAGAGACTGGAGGACAGGGAGAAAAGCAGAGTGCATGAGTTGGAGCTTGCTAGGCTCAAGCTGGGGAGCCAGTCTGACATAGAGAATAAGAAATTGGAGTTGGAGAATAAGAGGTAAGCCATGGAAGAGAAAAATATGCTTTTAGAGCATGAAAGAGTGTTGAGGGAGTTGGAGCTGAAAGCAAAGAGTCTAGAGATCACTCCCTCTGGTGGCAGCACACCATCCGGGCCTGTAGAAGGGAAAGTATACATCCCCAAGGATGTTATTAAGGATTTCACAAAGCAGGAGGACATTGGTCAGTGGTTCAAGGCCTATGAGGTAGCAATGAGGTCCCACAGAGTCACTGAGAGAGATTGGGGAGCGGGGTTATGGGGCCGCTTTGTCAGTGAAGGAAGGGAGACTGCTAGCTTTGCCCACTGAGGATCAGATGTCCTATGCCCCCATGAAGGAAGCCTTGATATCCAGGTATGGGTTGACCCCAGAGCTTTATAGGCAGAAATGTAGAATCTGTAAGAAGCTGGAGTCCAGCACTTGGGTTGAATATGTATCTTATTTTTGCAGAGCACTGGATGGATGGGTGAAGGGTAGCAAGGTAACTGATTTGCAGGGGCTCTATGATTTGGTTGCATGGGAGCACTTGTCCAGTAGTTGTTTTCCAGAGCTATGCCAGCACCTGATTGATAGTAAGCTTCCTGACCTCAGGAAGCTTGCTGTGGAGGCGGACCGCTGGGTCAGTACCAGGGTCCAGAAAGGTCCTGTGGGAGACTCCGCCAAAGGTGGGCAGGGTCCCCAGCAGAAGAGTGGGGGGGACAAGGGTAAACAAAAGGAGTTCCAAAAAGGGCCCCAAATTAATCCCCAAGGGAACCAAGGTAAGGGTTCCCAGCCTCCCACTGAAAAGAAACCATGGGTCCCGCCAGGTAAGCCTGTTCAGAGGGGTCCCAAGACTTGTTTTAGTTGTGGTCAGGTGGGCCACTTTGGGGGGGGTCCTAAGTGTCCCAAACTGGTCACCACCGCACACACTGGTGCACCACCCCGGGAACTGGCTAGTGTAGCCTTGGGGGAGGAGTCGGGTGCCCAAGGTGGGTGGGGTCCCGCAGAGATATCCCTGGTCTCTTTAGGAGACAGTGAGATGGTCCCAAGGACTCACCTGCCTGATAACACTAAAAAGTATAGGCAGTGGGTGACCATCAATGGCCATAGTGTGGAGGCTCTGAGAGACACCGGAGCCAGTGTGACAGCTGTCAGTTGTCGGCTGGTGTCTGAAGAGCAGGTGGTCCCCAACACATTCTACCCAGTAGTTGCCGCTGACAATTCAGAATGCCTCTGCAAAGTGGCACAGGTTCCCTTTGAGTGGGGGGGGGTCTCAGGTACCTTGAAAGTAGCTGTGAGGCCAGCCATGCCTGTTGACTGTCTGCTAGGCAATGATTTGAAGAGCTCCCCTTGGGCGAAGGTGGAGCGGAGGTCTAATTTGGAGATGTTGGGTCTGCCTGAGTGGGCGTGTGTGACCACTCGGTCAATGGCAGCCGGTAAGGGCATTCAAGAGGACCTGGAGCCTGAAATAGTGGCCCAGGTGCCTACCGGGAAGAGAAGAGGCAGGGGGCGTGGGAAACCGGCCCCAAAGTTCCCACGGTCCAGGAGGAGGCAAACCCTGAGGGGGATGCCCTGGAGCCTACAGGGGAACAAGTGGCTGAACTGGGGGACCTGCCTGAGCTGACCCATTGGCAGCAGGAAGGAGGGCCCACCAGGGAGGAGTCCTGCCAGGAACAGCAGACGTGCCCTTCTCTCATTGGTTTGCGGCAGCAGGCTGCAAACCAGGCAGCAGGTGATCAGTCCGGATCACATTGGATATACTGGGAGAATGGTCTCCTGTATAGCGAGCCTAAGGTTGCTGAGCCTGGGTCAGCCCGTGTGCTGGTGGTACCCCAGCGCTTCAGAGCCTTCCTACTGGGTCTGGCTCATGATGCGCCTTTGGTAGGGCATTTGGGGCAAGACAAGACCTTTGAGAGGCTTGTCACCCACTTTTACTGGCCCCAAATGTGCAAGCATTCTGATGCTCACTGTAGGTCCTGCCAGACTTTCCAGGCAATTGGTAAGAGTGGGAGGAAGTGTAAGGCTCCTCTCCAACCTTTCCCTGTGGTGAGCACCCCCTTTGAGAGGGTGGGTATTGACATTGTGGGGCCACTGGATCCCAAGACAGCCATGGGCAACAGGTACCCGGAAGCCATCCCTCTCCGGACTGTGACGGCCCCCGTGGTGGGTCAAGCGTTGATGGGGATTTTCTCCCATGTGGGGTTCCCCAGAGAGGTGGTGTCCGACCGGGGTACAAACTTCATATCAAAGTATATGAAGTCCCTTTGGCAGAAGTGTGGTGTAACCTATAAGTTCACCACTCCTTACCACCCCCAAGGTAACGGGCTGGTTGAGAGATTCAACCGGACCCTAAAAGGCATGATTATGGGTCTTGGTGAACCCATGAGGCGTAAGTGGGACGTCCTCTTACCATGCCTGCTGTTTGCTTACAGAGAGGTGCCCCAGAAGTCCTTAGGGTTGAGTCTCTTTGAGCTGCTGTACGGCCATCCTGTAAGAGGACCTCTGAGTCTGGTGAAAGAAGGCTGGGAGAAAGCTCCCAGTAAACCTCCCCAGGATGTATATAGCTACATGCTGGCCTTCAGAAACCAGACTAAGCGCTTCAGGCAACTCACTCAGGCGAACCTGGAAGCCAGCCAGGAGGAAATGAAATGCTGGTATGATCAGAATGCCACTCTGATCGAGTTTCAACCTGGACAGAAGGTTTGGGTCATGGCCCCAGTGGAGCCTTGTGCGCTCCAGGATAAGGGGACCGGACCATTTTAGGTGGTGGAGCGCAAGAGTGACGTCACCTACTTGGTGGACTTGCAGTCTCCTAGGTACCCTTTGCGGGTCCTACATGTGAACCGCCTGAAGCCCCACTTGGAGAGGTCCAAAGTGGGCATGCTCCTAGCAACAGATGCTGGGATGGAAGAGGAGACTGAGCCTCTTCCTGACCTCCTGTCTGCAAAGGAGCAAGATGGGTCAGTGGACGGTGTGAACCTCTCTCCCACCCTGACCCCTGAACAGCAGAGTGACTGCCGCAAACTGTTGGGGCAGTTTTCTGACCTGTTCTCCCTGACCCCCGGTGTCACTCAGTGGTGCGTCCATAGTGTGGACACTGGGGACAGTCCTCCAGTAAACATAAGATTTAAAGAGTGACTGACAGGGTCAGAGCTTGCATGAAGGAGGAGGTCTCCAAGATGCTAGCACTAGGGGTGATTGAGCCCTCAAACAGCCCTTGGGCCAGCCCAGTGGTCTTGGTCCCGAAGGCTGCCGCACCCGGTGCCACAACAGAACTCCGGTTCTATGTGGACTACCGAGGGCTTAATTCAGTCAACAGGACTGACGTGCACCCGATCCCCAGAGCTAATGAGCTCATCGATCGGTTGGGGGCTGCCCGGTACCTCAGTACGTTTGACCTAACGTCTGGGTACTGGCAGATCGCCTTAACTGATGGGGCAAGAGAGAGGTCAGCATTCTCCACACCAGATGGGCACTACCAATTCCGGGTGATGCCCTTTGGGATGAAGAATGCCCCTGCCACCTTTCAGATTTTGGTCAACCAGGTATTGGTTGGGCTGGAAGATTTCAGTGCCGCCTACCTGGACAGCATTGCAGTGTTCAGTGCCACTTGGGAGGAACATCTGCACCACCTCTGGGAAGTGTTGAAGGTGCTGCGGAGGGCAGGCCTCACGATCAAGGCAAACAAGTGCCAGATCGGGCAGGGTTCAGTGGTGTACTTGGGACACCAGGTAGGGAGCGGCCAGGTGGCGCCCCTACAGCCAAAGATTGATACCATTCTGGCTTGGGAACCCCCCAAGACTCAGACAGAGGTGAGAGCCTTTTTAGGACTCACAGGGTATTACAGGAGATTCGCCAAGGGGTATGGCACCATTGTTACCCCCTTGACAGAGCTGAATTCCAGGAAGCAGCTCAGGAAAGTGAATTGGACTGACGCCTGCCAGAAGGCTTTTGATGCCCTGAAATCCACCATGTGCACAGCACCCGTGCTTAAGGCACCCAACTTCTCAGAAGAGTTCATTGTGCAGACAGATGCTTCAGAGCATGGTGTGGGGGCTGTGCTCTCACAGCTAAATGAGGAGGGCCTGGACCAACCTGTAGCCTTCATTAGTAGGAGGTTACTTCCACGGGAACAGAGGTGGAGTGCGATTGAGCGTGAGGCATTTGCTGTGGTCTGGGCGCTGAAGAAGCTGAGACCATACTTGTTTGGGACTCACTTCCAGGTTCAGACAGACCACAGGCCCCTCAGATGGTTTATGCAAATGAGGGGTGAGAATCCAAAGCTGTTGAGGTGGTCCATTTCACTACAGGGGATGGACTTTACGGTAGAACACCGCCCTGGTACAGAACACGCCAATGCTGATGGTCTGTCCAGATTTTTCTGCCTTAGTGAAGAGAACTCCCAAGAGGGTGGGTAGTTCTCCCCACATTTCAGGTGGAGGGGACACGTGTTAAACCTGGCACCATTGGCGTGGGTCTCCCTTCCATTTTTTTTGCCTTTACCTCCTGTGTTTTGCTGTGTGTTGGATTCCATCTTGCTGGTCTACATGCTTTGGGTACTTTGCCACTGCTGTTCAGTGCCAAAGTGCAAGTGCTCCCTTTGTAAATTATTGTTATGGATTAGTAATTCCATGATTGGCTTATTTGATTTACTTGTCAGACCCTAGTACAGTGCACTATTTGTGCCCAGGGCCTGTAAATCAAATGCTGCTGGTGGGCTTGCAGCACTGATTGTGCCACCCACAGAAGCAGCTTGTAAAATGTGACTCAGGCCTGCCATTGCAGAGCCTGTGTGCAGTCTGGGACTGCCATGTCGACTTGGCAAGTGCACACACTTGCCAGTCCCTAAACCTTCCCTTTTCTACATATTAGTCACCCCTAAGGTAGGCCTAAGGTACCCCTGTGGGCAGGGTGCATTGTATGTGAAAGGAAGGACATGCCTTGATGTGTGTGGCATGGCCTGATAGTGAAATACTGCCAATTTCGTTTTTCACTATTACAAGGCTATCTGTTCCCATAGGACAGAATGAGGAGTTTGTTTATAACATCTTATAAACATAACTGACCCTAGGAACAAGATAGAAAAGTAAAGTTTAGTATGCCTGAACTCAGAATGTTAAAGTGCATCTTTTAGTGAGTGTGATTTTTACATTCTGTGTTTGAAAATACCATTTTTAGAAAGTAGGTGTTTTCTTGCTTAACCATCCAGTGTGCCTCTGCTAGGTTTGTGTATTGCATGTCTGGCTTTTGGATGACAGGGGCTGGAGAGGGGCAGCGGCTCCAGAAGTCTGATGAGTCAGGGCTGGGCTGAATAGGCTTGGTCTGCATTTGGAGTGGTGGGAGGAGTAGCACCTTCACCTGGATAGGGCTGTGCCTGCCTTCCACAATGACGGCTCCGCCCCCCTGTGGTGTGTCTGGAGCCAGGGCTCACACTGACAATGGAGGTTGCTGTGCACTTGCAAAGTGCCCCACAGAACTGGTTTTGGCTGGGTACAGACACTCTCTGCCTTCAGAGAACAAAGGATTTTGGTGTATAAAAAGAGGGGCCCAGACCCCAGACTTTTAGATCACTTCTGGGAAATCAAGAGGAACCTTTGCCAAGTAGAAAACTTGGATAAGCTGAGGAGGAATACTGCCCCTGTGCTGTTTGCTGTCTGGGGTTGGCCTGCAGTGGCTGCTTGCTGCCAAGGAAAGGAGAAAAAGGACTTTGCTGTTTGCTTTGTCACCTGCTTGAAGAAAAGATCTCTAAGGGCTTGAAACTGAGATTGCCTCCTGTTCTGAAGTCTCAGGGACACAAAGAGTTCACCACCAGCTCCCGTGAATTCCCTTGCTGGAAATTCCAACCTGCAAAGAGGTGCCTGCTGCTGTTTAGGACCTCTAGAGACTGTTTGTCGCTGGGAGATGGACAATCGACGCAACATCGAAGAAGCGTGATGCATCCGCACCTGTTTCCGACGCATCGCCGAGGAAACCATCGCAGCGCCTGTCACAGCTCGAGAAATCGCCGCACGACGCATCGGGTGCAACGATCTCCGAAGTCCGAGATCACTGCACCGATCTCGACGCAAGCCTGCTGTGCGGCTGCACGAAGCCACGCATCGTACCGGATCGACGCATCGCATCGAGGCGCCAAGACTGTCGCATCGTTGGGGGCCGCAGTAAGAAACAGACGCATCAACTCCCCACGCAGTAAGAAAACGGTAAGGAATCGATGCATCAACTCCCCTGCGCTGCAGTAAGGAACAGACGCATCACCTCCCCCGGAGCAAGGAATCGATGCATCACCTTCCCTAAGTGTAAGGAACCAACGCATCACCTTCCCTGCGGCCATTTTGTTTGTTTTGCGTGACGCATCTAAGGTACTTTTGAGAAAAGTGTTGCATTTACAACTTGCATTGAATTGAACTATTTCTACCATCTTAAAGACATATTTTTATTACTGCATTGTGGATTTTTGTTGTTTGGTCTTGTTTTGGTTTAGATAAAGATTACTTATTTTTCTAAACTGGTGTGGTGTCCATTTGTAGTGTTTTCACTGTATTACAATGTGTTCACAAATGCTTTACACACTGCCTCTGAGATAAGCCGGTCTGCTCGTGCCAAGCTACCAAGGGGGTGAGCAGGGGTTATTTTAGAAGTATATCCCCCTTACCCTGACTAGAAGCAAGGGTCCCTATTTGGACAAAGGTACCTACCTCTGCCAACTAGAGACCCCCATTTCTAACACATTTGATTTACAGGCCCTGAGCACAAACAGTGCACTTTACTAGGGGCTTACCAGTAAATCAAATATGCCAATAATGGATACCCAATCATAATCACAATTTACACAGAGAGCATATGCACTTTAGCACTGATGAGCAGTGATAAAGTGCCCAGAGTTCTAAAGCCAATGAAAAATGGGTCAAAAACAGGAGGTCAAAAAGCAAAAAGTCTGGGGTTAAACCTGTAAAAATGCCTTTTTAGGTTTCTTCTGAGACAAAGCGCATGTACTGTCAGCGAAATCTATTGTTAACAAAAAAAAACTAAAAACGGGCTTAGAGCCAGCCCATTACTTACCAGTGCTTGGCCTCCACGTTATTGTAGTTTCATTGCTTCTGATTGGTTAGTGCCTCCTGCTCTTTCCTGCTTTTTCTCAGCATTGTCCCTGATGTGGAGCAGTGACCTAGTATAGCTACCTGCATGCGGCCAGTGTTCACCCACTGGCCACAGGCTCCTGCAGGTACATTTTTAAAAACATTTTTACATGCACTCTATAAGAGTGCATGTGTCTCCAGTCCATCCCGCCTCCCACTGTAAGTGCTCATGCCCCACCATCCTGCTGCTCCCTATTGTTTTGCTGCCCTGTCCTCCGCCTCCCACCTCCCTCGTAGTGCTGGCCCCCGCACACCTCCCTCACCCTCCATTGTGTTGCTGCTCCCTCCCGTGGGCTGCTGTGCAAAATAACTTAAAGAAACAAGCGCTATGAGGTGGCCAATGCTGGCAGCACCATATTGCTTTTTTAGGTCGAGCCTATAGCAGCAGCGCGCATGCGCTGCTCGCTTTGCGAGGCATGCAGTATTTAGTATGGAGTGGAAGCTCCACCCACTCTCCGCCCATCTTTTTCATTGGCTTTTGTCTTGAATGCTGCCTTCCGATTGGTTTTAGGCTTGTTAGTCCATCCTTATGATGGCCATGTCGTCATTTGTATCCTTCCATGGCTACTGGCCCCTTTACTTCGAGTATTGCACAGTATGTTTTTTTAGATTGTGTTCACTACTTTCTTCCCGTGCCTCCCCCCTCCCGCAGTCCGTGCCTTCTCGACCCCCCCCCCCGCAGTCCCGTTGTTCGTGCCTTCTCGCCCGCCCGCACTCCCGTTTGCAATGCAATAGGTCTCGTGTAAATGCGAGTCCTATTGGATTGCAAATGCTTGTTTGATTTAGGGAACCTAATATTAATTTTTTCTTACGAGAGAAAAAACGGGTACGTTTGCAAGTTTACTGCACAGGTACACACTATGAACTGATAGATATCTTGGTTATCTAAATTCTGGTTTCGTTCCCTAGAGCTAGAGACTCCTCGATAGAGAGAGATGTCACTCTTCGACTGCCGCTCAACGTCGTATGTTTACAGTCTAGCCATCTAAAAATGTTGTCCTTCTTTTTTGTCCGTGACCTCGAGACCGCGCACCTTTTTTTTTTTTTCAAAATCTTCGTGGTTTCTCGACAAGGACCAGCCTGGACTGTATCCCTTCTGGACACCAGGTATTATACCGTCCTCACCACATTTGTATCCCTTGCTGATAATCGACACTTTCGCAGAGCGGGAGGGGGATCTTGCTCTCTCTTTAATACTTTTTTGAGGGTGCCTCTCGCTAACAGTCAGCTCTTCAGAGCCTGGTAGTTTATACAAATAAGCATATTGCAGGCACGGCGAGAAAGCCCCTTCAGTTAGTGGATGGTACTTCTGTGTGTAAACTGAGACATACCCTATTCTCCATGGAGCGTGAAAGCTTTATCGTGCGGCTTAACCTTCCGCTAAAATCTAACTAATGGTAGTATACATGGTGTTTTAATTCTCCCTTATGTTATAACTCACATGGCAGCAGCTGATCTTCAGTCTTTGTCAGTGACATGCCTGCGGTGCGCTGGTCACAAGATGCTGATGTTAGGGCAGTGGAATGCCTTCAGTGGGGCTCCGATAGGCTGCTGTACATCACACTATAAACAGCGCGCGATGCGCGCTTTCATTTTACAAGCAGCCCGTCACTTGTTTAATAAATGCACGTGCTCGGCGCATGATCACGGCGCCTGCTTAATTTAATATGCACGAGCGCCGCGCGTCACAGCAACTAGAGAGGCTGACTGCTTGCTGCAGAGATGGATCTGCCTATGAAAAGATGGCGGCCCAAAGTGTATCTAAAGAAACGAAACCAGGAGCGCTGACATTAGCTTCTGTGCCTCGAAGCTGACATGTAAAGCAGACTACGAAAGGAAGTGCTCTCTCTTTTGCTTGGCACTTTGATTTCCATGTGCATGCGTGAGCCCGGGCTTTGCTCTCCTAACTCCAAGTTCCTCAACATGTTTATCACTGGTGGGTCATGTAATCTGATCTCCTTGCAAGTGTGCGTGTGTTTGTACAAATGTGAAGGATGGACTGCAAATGTGATCCCACAGGGTGACCGTAACAAAAAGACACTTTAATTGGCAGTGTTCCTGTGGGATAAATACAAGAGCTAAATAATATTTCTGTAAACTAATTAGGTCGAAGCAAACTGAACTGAGGTGGCAAAGTGAGCTAAAGAACGATGATGGATTCAACCCAGATCTGTGACTGGGGGTGAGTGTCTGAAAAGTTTCAGCGCTCCGTCCATCATCTCCTTGTGTTTAACTACTTAGGTCGAGCCTGAGTCAGCGCGCATGCACCTGCAACCACCGGTTCAAATTAAGCACTGGGTGGAATGGTGTATTTTCTAACCCTGCCGGAGCGGACCAGGCTACATCCCTACTACCCCTTTTCTGCCACCACGCTTCTACAGAATATTAACAAGCATTTGCAATGCAATAGGTCTCGCATTTACGCGAGTTTAAGCTATTACCATTGTAAATGACAATGTCTTTTATTTATGTTTTAAAAACCAAAACCAAAATAAAAGGCATAGCCATTTACAATGCCAATAGCTCAAACCCGCGTAACTGCGAGACCTATTGCATAGCAAATGCTTGTTTTCTTTACTGGTAGCCACAGCAGAATTGCATGATCACCGGTGGCAGTACTGGCCAGAGTGAAGGCACTGGTTCTGGCAGTGCAGATGCAGAGGCTGGCAGCTGAGGAGCTGGAGGTGGTCACCATGCAGGTATGTCTGGCTGTGGGCGGGCAGAGGGAGGACAATGTACCAGAGCATGGATGCGAACCCACACAACACTCGCCGTGTCCGACTGCTGTCCCCACATACAAACAATGGTGGACTGTGGCACTACCTATACCTGCTCCCGCACCGTGAATGCTCTGCATGTCTAATGTGTTGAACTTTATATGCCTCGCTCTCCCTCTCGGATCTCTGGAGTTTGTACATAAATCTGGGTGCAGCAGCCATTTTACCCACTACCAAGCACTTTAAGTTCCGTTTTTTTTTATTGGTGTAGCCTTCCATAGCTCTGCACTTTATGCTGTCCTTGGCATAGCCTGCCACATTCCAGCACTTCATTCCACTGTGGTCCTAGTCCTCTTGTGTCAGCAACCTACCACTTTAAAGTGCTAAGAAGTGTGTGTGACATTTGTGTATTCTTTTGGGGCGTACATGAACATCAGTGGAGTAAGGAAACTTGAGGGGCCCCCATGCAAAGTACATGGCTGGGGCCCCCAATGCTCCTGACCCAGTCAGGAGCTCTCAGGTCAGGGGCCCCTGCACAGTGCCGGGGGAGGCCTGGAGCTTGAGGGTCCCCTGCACCGCGGGGCTGCGAGGGCTAATGTTACGCCACTGATGAAAGCGGAAATGGTGCGCTTTTTGCTGTGGTCGGGATGGGCAACTAGTCCTCCATTCACACTTCAGCTTGGGTCTGTGTGAGGTGGGGGCTTGTGGGTTAATTAGCACTTTCCTCTGCTTTCCATTAATGTGGTTTGTTGTCACCGGTATTGTGTGGTGGAATGGGAGGTGTCGCGACTCCCCTGTTTTGTTATTTTCAGTGGCAAACCCTGTGTTCAGACACTTTGGCTCTCTCTAGCTCCCTCCTGTGTTTTGTTCTGTTGGTTGGCATGATGGTGGCACGGATTCTTTCCGGTTCTTCACAGCCAGGATCTCTCTCCCCAAGGGAAGAGAGCCTGCTTTAATGGATGGGGTTGTGAACAGCCTCCGTGCCCACCCAAGACTCTTACATTGGTGTGCTTTTGCGTTTCTGTAATAGTCTAAGGTGTACAAACTGTTGTTGTGAAACCTTGCTAACTACACCAGTGCGTTCTGCGCGCTATTGTATTTATATTTGTCTAGCAATTCCTGTGCATATATTGTCTTCACACACACTGCATCTAAACTGTACATTTAATTCTAAAACTTTTTACCTAAATGCCTTGTTTTTAAATCTCAGGTCTCAGCAGCGTGGTGCCCGGTGTAAAGAGCTTTCATGCCTTGTCACTGGTCAGAGGTAATAAGCACTATATTATACAGTTATAATTACTTTTAGCCATGTCACATAAGCGAAACCTATTGGCTTTGCCAATGCTTGTTTTCCATAGCCGGCCCGGAATCAGGGCTGCTCAGGTGCTCCATGGACAGAAAAAGAACGCCAAAAAGCACAGTTGTTTGAAGCATTGTGAGGTGCTGGGCAATGTATTATCTCAATTTACCTTAATGCTAACTGCATTAAGATAAATACATTGTCTGGACCCATGACAGTGCACTTCAAAGCAAATTCCCCAGCAGGTAAGTTTGTGTGCAGTGCCTGCCATCTCCTCTTGGTAGGCAATCACAAAACTCAAGTTCCCCTGCCAGGCAAATTTCTTTTAAGAGCACTGTCAGGGGCCAGCTATTGTAAATAACTTCACGTAATTGTCATTAAGTTAATTACAATGGCTGGCCCCTGACAGTGCTGGGCCGCGCAAGAATGCCTCGTTCCTTGCATTACTTAATGCCCAAAACAAAGAATTCTTGTTTTGGTGGGCATTTCTCCTCCATTGCTCCCTTTTCCAATCTGCGGCAGGCAGATGGAGAGACAGGGAAATTGCCCTCAGTTTTGCATTTGCTTCCCATGGATGGAAAAAAGGGAATTACACCCATGGCTAGCATTTAGCATAACATCTGGCCTCCAGCCCTCCCGTGCTTCCAGAGCCCACTGATCATCACCAGCATTTACTCAGAAAGATTTCCCATTGAACTCAGTGCATGCACGAGGCCATTGCATGCTCCCAGAGGCTGCAGGGCATTGTCAAATATCGATCTTAGAGGTTCTGTGGCGCAGTGGCATTCACCATCTTCAGGGGTGTCGCCTATGATGTCATTGGTGATGTTATGTGTGATGTCAGCTATATTAACATTGGTGATCTCATTTGTGATGTTGTCTATGAGATCATTTGCGAGATCATGAGCAACGCATTGCAGTGTAGGGAGGGAGTTTTGGTTGTGTTGTTTACCATAACTGGTGGTTGTCATTCAGTTTTAGGTTTTGATTCGCAACCATTTTGTCCCTTTAAAAGATTCTATATACAATTTTTCTCGTTTTGCAATCAAATGTTATTTTCACTTCTGTTTTTTTTCTGTGAATTTGAGAGTTTTTTCAGATATATACTCTGGCCCCAGTCCATTGACTTTTTCCATACAGAGAGGGTATCTCCAGAACCTATTGGCATAACCTCCCGGCATGTGCGACAAGATCATTCGAAGCCCAACTAGTGAATTTCTACTTCACCATTTCTTTAGCGGAACATATTATTGCGTTTGTGTTTATGAATCTGTCATTCCATCCCTTTATTTTTTTTTTACTTCTTCGGTATATTTTTATTTGTTTCGAGCCCTGTAAGTTCTATGGGAATCTCTGTGCCTCTCCTTTTGCAGCTAATTTTGAACTTGGTTGATATTATTCTCTTAAGCATCACTATCCTCACATCACCATACTGAGTGCCATCATATCAACAGAACCATCATCATGACCATTACTTCAACATGCTATGACCTTGAAAAGGCTCTACTACTGAAACAGTTAACGCTACAGTTAGAATAATAAATCTATCAAGTCAGCGTCATCCTACAGCCATGTAATGCTCCCATCCAAACCATGGGTCTGAAGGTGATGAATTGCAACAGTTCTCTCTCTCATATGTGGCTTCAAGACATGATTACAGGTAGAAGCAGGGCTTTAAGTGGGCCGGGTCTCACCGGTGCTGAGCACCGGAAGTTTTTTAAAGGACGTCTCGAAACGGGTCTCTATCGGGCTCTGTTTTGTACCCTGCCACAGGCGGTCCGTTTTTTTCTGGACTGCAGTGACAGCAGGCACATCGATGTGCGCCTGCTCACACTGCTCACTTCTCACTAGTGGAGAAGTTAAGGCATGACGTCATGCAAGGTGAGTGCTGTAGGGGAAGGGAAATCCTTCAAAGAGAGTCATTTTCTCTCTGGATTCCCCTTCTCTTTTTGAAACTCAGGAGAAGCAACATTGTTGTGGTGTCACCAGGGCTTTAAGTGGAAGCTTTTTCAATATTATATACAAGCCATAGTTGCTGCTTATTTATCTTATGCAACTAACAACCATTGACAAAGCCAATAGTCCTGACTTGTTGTAGGTATGATGTTACTTGTAGTATCATATATCTGGATGCAATGACAGAAACAGCAAAATACAAGTCAGGCAGCACACTATGCTAAACACAGATTTTTAGCTTACGTGTTTTTAAGCCACGCCCTTAATTACATTGGCCACACCCCTTTGATAGGACCCCCCCCCCTGTTTTTTCATCACACTTAAAGCCCTTGGTAATAGTCTATCTCCGGTCCCATAAAACTCCACGTCTTTTGTCTGCCTGAAAGTTGAGACATCCGTCGTGTATACATAGTCAGAAGATGAGGTCACCATAGGACTTAGGGCCTCATTATGGACCGAAATTCTCAATGAGGCTGGTATCTGTACTTACTAGCGCCATCCGGAATAACAAATCCAGTAGATCAGGGTGTGATAGTCCTGCATGAGTTACTGGGGACAAATCCTCCAGCTAATCACTGGAGGAGTTTGTCCCTGATCAAAAGACCACAACTGAAGGTTACAGCTGAAAATCAGTGCAGAGGCATGCTACTGCCCTTTTCAGATTATGATGCAAGAGATGAACTTGTGAACCCCAGGGCCTTAATGGTTAGTGTCATAGGCAGCGCCTCTGGTCGCCAAAGGCATCACACTTGTTGACTCACAGCTATGAGATATTGGATGCTGACCAATGTCGTGATTTGTTTCTCTTCTTCTCCCGAGACTTCTATCTCATGCCTGTCTGCGTCTGTCCTCTTTGGTACCGGTTCACTACGAGTGAGGGGGTTGGGAAGGAGTAACTGTGTCACTTGTCAGCACTTTACAAAACCACTTCTGCTCCATTAGTCAAGAGTGAATGTATTGTGACGAGCGTGTAAGGTGTATGAGGTGTGTAAGGTGTATAAGATTGTGTAAGGTGTATAATATTCCCACATTATAATTAATTTTGTGTAATTGTGCTACAAATTAAACTGATGAATAATTTAAAATTGAACCTGAGAACTTGAAACCACATTTCCCCAGGTTTCAGATTCTCATATAACCAGAGTAAATGGTGCATGTGTCCAAGGAATGTTACTCTAGTTGGTGTGGTATGTCACTACTCCCTCTGAAGCACTGGCTTGTAGAACTTCATTAAACATAGGCACTTGTATGTTATTTCACTTCACATTTTGAAGCCACATTTCGCCTTGTGTCGAAGAAGTAAATTCATTTTTCTCACTTCTCAATCTCAATCTCCATCTGTCCCTATCTCTTTTATCATCTCATGGTTTCTTCACCGCTCTCCTTTTCTCATTCACTCTGTCCTCTTGTTCTAGCTGTCTTCTTTCCTTGCTCTATCCAGCTCTGCTTTTCTCTCCTATGCTGAATATCACATTCATTTTTTTCAATTTCCTTCCATCTCTTTCCGCCTCCTTCTATCTATCTATCTATCTATCTATCTATCTATATCTGTTCAGTGATTTAGCTATCTATTTATCTATCTCTGTGTGCCTGGCGATCGACCTGTCTGTCTTTTTAACTTTTTATCTGTCTTTATATTCCTCTGCATTCTCTCTCTGTTTTCCATGATAGTTTTATCACTTCTTCATTCTTTTTCATTCACCTCTCTTCCTCGGCCAACTCCTACTGCTCCCAGTCTCTAGCACATTAATTATGTAGGTCAGTATTTGTGACCCTGTGATTGGCTACAAACATAGGGATGGTGGTCTGAAACGAACAAAAATGACTATCATGCCTGTGTTTGCATTCCCAAATGCTCTTTAAAGGAACCCCTGCTGCTTTAAAAAAAAATCATTACCATTTGGGAATACATCAGAAGGCCCTTTATATTCAATTTTCTTCTCTCTTACTGTTTCTGCCTATCTTCTCCATCACTCTTGCGGTTCTTCTACCTGGCTTTTCTTCACCTTTCCTTCTCATTTTTGACCTCCTTTCCTTACCAGTCCTTCACTTCCTCTCTTTCTATTTAACTATAGGTGCCATGGTGTTATTCCACCTTTGCCTTACGCCATTTTTTTTTTTTTTTGCAGTTTTATATAGCTATAGCGCGTACTGGACCCGAAGGTATCAGAGCGCTTTACATGAACACCAGTTGCATTACATATGGACACATTCATTTTCAGGAACGGGTAGATTAAATGATTTGCTCAGAATCACAGGATGTTTCAGCGTCCATGCCAAGTTTCGAACCCCCACCCCCAAGTTCTACAGCTCTAACCGTTAAGCCACATCTTCTGACACATGCTTCTTTCTCCACAGCCCCAGCTCTGTTCTAGGTCTTCTCTCGTGCACTCTTGAGGCCTCCCACCTCTGTCCCACCTTCTCCGCAGCTTACCACCTGTCACGTCCTGTCTCTTGCACTGCCTCGCCGCACGGCGCGCGAGGCCCTCTTTCACGTCAGCCCCTTGTATGAAAAGAATTAATAGACATCGACGTTTTCCGCTTCCTCCTAAACACATTGCAGATTGAATCAGTACATCAGTCAAGTCGGGTCGGGCTTCGCCGCTTGTTACAGACATGCAGAGCGGCGGAGGGCCTCGTCAGGGCGACAGGCCGAGTCCGGCATACATCAAAGGGCCCAGGGATTCTCAGTACGCCAATCCTTGACACATCTGTCTGGATAACCTCGCGGCCGACGATTCAGGCTGTCTGAAAATAGAAAAAACATCCTCAAAGTGCGGCGGGATTCAATAACCTAAAATCATATCTCAGTGATTTAAAGAAATGACCTATCACTCAGTGTACAACAAGCCATACATATACTGCAATCGACAACTCCAACTGGTGCAACTCCAACTGTGTATCCCCTGCTCTGGGCTATCAAGGTGCAACGCACAATTCCACAATCATCTTTGCAATACAGGCCACGCTGTTAGAGGCGAAAGAGATATCATTTCACCGATATCACAAGGGAAACGGAAGTGACGTCAATCACCCCCTGATCCCTCCACATCGGCCTCGCAGGAAGTTACGTTGATAGGCTATTGTCCACAATGTTTTCTGTGCCTTTATTAAACAATACTTAAAGCTAAAAAAACAAACATTTGCAATGCAATAGGTCTCGCATTTGCGAGAGTTTAAGCTATTGGCATTGTAAATGACAATGCCTTTTATTTATCTGCTTTAAAAACAGCACATAAATAAAAGGCATTGTAATTTAAAATGCCAATAGCTCAAACTCTCATCAATGCGAGACCTATTGCATTACAAATACTTGCCTAGTTTGCCTGCAGAGTGGATGCAGGAGGATTTTTTTGATCAATTTCACTGTGCTGTTAAAAAAAAAAACATATTTCACATGGTTCGCTTTTGGCAAATCATTCTGTTTAACTCTCACAAAAAAGCAAGTTTTGCAACAGATGATGCACACTCAACTACATACCACACAGTATACATACAGACACCTCACGCACAGAAACATAACCACGTACCACGCAGTATGCATTCACACACACACACATAATCACACCTTACACACTGTCAGCACACAGCACATGTCTAGAGCTTACACATAATAATCACACATATAAAGCAAAAACACACACACAGAGCTCACACTATTAGTATCCATACCCCAAAATGAAATGCTCGAGACCAGCATCAGCAAAAAAAAGAAAATACAAAGACACACATGGAGACACTGACGCACACACACAGCCACAGAGATAAAGAGCACAACATTGTTGCAGCATTTTTTAAGTCCGTTTCAGTGGAGGCAGTGCTAACACATGCCAAGCTGTGAAATTCATAAAACCTGACAAGACAAAAGGGATACAAAGATGCTCAGCAGACGAGAAACACATTCTGCAAAACTAAAATGTGCAACTGTTCCCACAGGATGGGCTGGCACCGCATGCGTTACATCCTCACCACAAGGGCCCCTTCATGAGGGTTCAGCACTTCAGGGGAGCAGGAGACATTAAACAACACAAGTTATAAAACATTTAGGCGGCTGGGAAAGGAATATATCGGGTCCCTCTACGTTTTATGATCTTTGATATTTTGGATATAATGTGTCCGCACTCACCGTCAGCAGGGTCTCGGCTGCTGTGTCAGGAGGGGGGGGGAGGGGGTGTCACAATTGATGCAGACAACTTATAGGACCGGAAGACAGACAACTCGCACACCGGAAAACTGGCAAGTCTTAGGACCGGAAGCCAGGCATTGTGTGGGACCGGAAGCCAGGCACAGGTAATAAACCGGTTGTTAGGGTATATATACACCGGCTGGTGTCAGGCGCCCACCCCTTCCAGGGCTCTGCAGACACAGCCGTAGATATGTGTGCGAGGCACGGCTAGGCTTCCCGAGTTAATGGACACGCGAACAGGCACTTTTTGTTTTAACCAACGAAGCTTTAGGACACGTGTGATACTTTCGCGTTGAGTTCACGCTATATAAAACTGCAAAAAAAAATAATAATAAGCATTTTAGAAGATTGCTATGGTGCCAACCAGGTAGGGTTAAACATTGCTCTATCAGAGACCCCTCTCCGATGAGCCCTGCTTACTTCCACAGTTCCAAATTCATCTTGAGAGAGTATGGTTGAAATTAAGTGTTGGAGCATGAAAACACGAAACTGCACGCACGCCCTAGCTGTAAACCTTCAAACAAAGCGTGGCAGCGAACACGAACCCCAGCATTCCCCAGATCCGGAAGCTTCCATCGTTTCAATCGCAGGCTGAGCCGCGGGTCCCCATGCTTCTCGTACACAAGTGTCTGGCACCAACTGCTCAGGCAACAACGCCTTAAGTCTCCAGGTATACGACCCCATAATCCTGAGGACACAACTGCGAGCCGCCGCATTCTCACGCCAACGCGCCACTTATACGTCACCGGAGGAAGAATGGAGGGGGGAGTGAGAGCGGAGAGCGGGGGGCTGGAGAAAACAATGAAACCATTAACAGCGCGGCGCCCATGACGAGCGCCGTGCTGATTATGTATGATTAACAGCACGGCGCTCGTGACGAGCTCCGTGCTGATTATGTATGCAAGTGAGTGTGTCATGCTGCAACTCAGCATGCTGGGCTGCAAAAATCCTAAAAGAAAGTTCCCCTCGGAGACACATGAACCACGCAAGCGAGCGAAAACTGTAATTGGGCGGTGCTGCTTCCGGAATAAACGGAAGTGATGTATCGGATCGCCCGCCAACAATATGCCAGCTAAGAAGACCAATGCCAGAGTTAACCAATGGCAAGCGGCAGGAGAAATTACCCTCCATATTCTGTTTACTACAGGTCTTGCGACAGCGCATGCGCTGTCTAGGCTCGACCTAAAAAAAGAAAGCATTCTTACTTTTAAAAGATCAGTACCAAACTAGTTATGCCACAGGAATGGACAGGAATCGCAGTAGATGTAACTACTAATAACAAAAAGGGGGCAATCTAAAATGTCACACCCGGCGGCTCACCCATGCGCCACCAGGTCCCGTCTCTAGAATGCAGTCTTCTGGAGGTTCACTCGAAACAGCAGGTTCTACTTGGTTGGAAAACATGCTCTAGATGGGCAACTTATGGAAACAAAGTCAAACAGGTCTTAAGAACTATGCATTTTTGACGAGTACTCTTTTAAATCAATTGCCACAGTGCCAGGAAAATAACATGAATAATACTGCCCGAAAGGTAAACTTGGAAAAATATTTTTCAGAGAAAAAATGAATACAAATAGTGTAAGAGTTGAAAATATAAGATTTAAAGTAATTGAAAGGTGAACTATACATGGAAAAATGTTTGGAGATAAAAGAATAAGGGATTATAGTATGGCGTGCAGAATTGTAGATTTTGTGATTGGAGTAGTAAGAGAGGCAAATAAGACATACCGAGTTTAGCCTAGCTTAACCGTTTTTTTGTTTTCACAGAAATCGTGCATTATTTTATGTCTAATTAAGAAAGCTGTGTCAGAATGTAGTGTTCTTTACAGAAGTATGTCTTCAGCTTCATCCTCAATTGAAAAAAGTTGGGCAGTCCTGGTGGATACAAGGATGTCATTCCAGTTCCAGGATGTTAGATGGAGAAGGCTTGCATGCGGCCTCGCTTTTTCCTTCTTTCACTTCATCTCCAGTCTGATGGTGTCCTGGCTGTGGGCATGCCAAAACCCACAGAGATGTTGAGATGTAAGCTAGATAGGCGGGGTTGCTGGTCGTAATTGCTTTGTAGATAATGCAGTTTGCTTTAAAGATTATGTGGGCTGGCAAGGGGTGCCAGTGTAGTACTTCAGGGTGGGAAGAATGTAGTCACATTTCTTTAGGCCCTTGATAAGGCATGCTATTGTGGTGTAGTATGCCCTTAAGGTGGTCGTCAGTGTGGAGTCTAAGAGGCCTAGAACATGGTGTTACCACCACCAAGATGCAAGATTATGAGAGCTTGAGTAGCAATGTTTAAGTCTCTGTCTGAAACAGCAGGCGGATTTTCTTTAGTAAAAAAAGATGGAACCAAACTGTTTTTCTTGGTGATTTGTTCCTCGAAGCGGAAGTCAATATCAATGATGAATCCACGTGACTTGGCATTGGTTGAACGTTTGGTTTGAAGTCATCCAGGTCTATGTCATTGTGTCGAGTATGGACTACTTTTTGTAGATAGAAAGAATTTGTTTTGGTGGGGTTAAATTTTATGTAGTTGCTAGACATCCAGGTTTGGGTGATGTGCAGGCAATGTTGAAGCACAGGATGTCTAAAGCAGAGGAGACATTCATGTAAAGTTTTTTATCGTGAAAATATTGTTGGATTTTGTTACTGCTGCCACTGAGTGGAGTTCCAAGAGTCTCCATGTAGAGGTTGAATATGACCAGGCACAAATGGATTGCTGTGGGGCTCAACAGGGCCCGAGCACAAATCGCCATTTAGGTTACATGTATAAACTTGACATCTTTTCTAAACGGTGACTTTTTACATGCTTTGCACATATATGGTAGCATACTTAGAAATCATCCTGCAGGCAGTACATTTCCTATTAGGCATATTATCAAGCTGCCTAGAATACTCCGTCCAGGGCTAGGAACATTGCACACAATGCCCTTGTTTAGGTTGTGCGGTTGGAGACAGTTCTGAGTCACAAGACAAACAATCACATCAGCGCTGCACCTCTGACACGGTGCGACTGAAACAATGCTTTCATTATACAAACCACCTCTGAGCTAAATGTACCAGAGGAGCACTGGACAACATGGTGTTGCGGTCTAATTGAGACCTAGTTAGCATATCCACAAAAAGGCACTTTAATAAGTCATAGCAAATTAGTTTCAAATGCAATAGCACTATGTCAGTGTACACATGTAAATTCAAGAGGAAATCCATATTATGCACATTGTTAAAAATGCACAAATTTATAACAGCAAAAAAACTTTCTCAACGACAATACTATATTTGCAAGACCACGTCTAGCCACAAGAGCAAATACTATAAACAAGTAAACAAAGAACAACTGCTTAGTACACTTAAATGTGATTCATATAAAAAACAGAAGCATTCATGGAAACAAAATATAAAATGCCAGGAAAGAACATATTGCATAATCACTCCTGAAAATCCAAATACCCGCAATTCGATTTATAAAGAACATGTCACAGTACATAAGGGAGCCTGGTGCAGAAAGTTGGTCTATTCTGAGCAAGGTTAACTTAAAGATAATACACGGGACAAATATGCATAGCAAACAAGGCCGGGCATAAATCAAAGGGAAGAAGACCTTTAGTGTTATACAACTGCCACATCATGATAAAAGCATAATAGATTTTGATTGGTGTGCACCTAGTTACACACACTTCCAGCAACTACAAAAGTTCAATCAATACAGTCATCCCCTTCCCTCTGAACACCCGAAATAGACAAAGCCTTACACCATGTGTTCTCAACAACCAGTGCTCCTGGCATCCCTGACATTTTTTCCATTGCCCCAGAGTTACCCCTCAGATTTTTGCTTTTTGGAAACTGAGGTCACCATTGAACACTTGGAACCCCCTAATTGCCCTGAGTGTCCCACCTTCATTGCACCCTGAGATGGACTCCCCACCTTTAGGTCCAGAAGGGTAACCCCAACAGCCGAGAGGGCATGCATTCTGATAAAGGGCTTTGCAAACATTACCAGTACACCTGATTTTAGGGCTTTTAGTAAGAGTTCTAGAGCAGGTATCAAAAAGTAAGAACAGCATTTGTAAGCTTTGAATATAAATGCTACACAAAGAGGGCAACCCTATTCACTATTTCTGCTTTCACCTCTTCTGTCTGCTCATTCTTTTATTTTTCACCTCCTTGTAGGATTTGTTGGTATGTTTTATTAGCAACACCAAGAAGCTAATTCATTCTTGTGCTAGCGGACACATGGCATGCTGTGGCTCATATATGCTGCTTACCCCTGCTGCTCCCTCTGCGGTGCTGGTTTGAGACTGCCCTCATGATCCTGTCTACTAGTGACATCTGATTCTACACTCTCCTTGGCACACCCACTGCTTGCCACTCAGTAGTTTCATTATTCAAACTTCCCCTCCACATACAAGAACTTGAGTGACGTGCTTCTTTGGAGGGGGTGCCCCCCTTTGGAGGGTGTCTCTGTTGGGTCTGTCTAAACCTCATCCCTGGTTCACCCTGATGGCTACTTCCCATTCAACCCAATTCCAGTTAGCTTCTACATGAACACTTACAATGTCTCCATGGGGAAAGCTGCGAATGCAGGGGTAGCTGTGCTACACATGTAAATTGATGAATGATTGACACCATCAGAGAAAGGGCAAGAAATTAAGGCTTTTAGTGCCTAGCGCTTGATCACAGATACTTGTTGCTGGACAGACTGTAGGAACCCCACTGAGGCCCAGGCACATTCACGATTGCTAAGCACTTTGCATATGGAGCGCAAGTGGAAGGGTGGGGGAACCTGAAGTGAAAACCAATTGATGACAGTGCTCTGAAAGATGCAGCTGCTCTACAAGCATGCCTACATGCTTTCTGGCGTATGAAATCATGGTCTAACTTTTTCTCTGTAGGTTTGCTGTCATAATCGCTGGAGATTGTATCTAGAAAGAGATGAAAAACATAGTCTCAGGTTTGCAGACAGAACCATCTTGCATCACATGTACTACAAGCACCAGAGAATGTATATACCTGGAATATAGGCCACGTGGAACAGCAGAGTACCTTTACAACTCATGCTTCTTTTTACAGTTGTCCGGACACAAAGGGGCCTGTTCACAATATGCATTTTGTAGTACATTTAGTAGTGCTACAATATTACTACAAATAGTACTACTAAAGTCCTCCAAAATGTTATTCACAAACCTACAAGTGTAAATCTACATCTCTACCTCTGCTGTCTTTACTATGGGGAGATCCTCACACATGTAAGTTTACTATTTAGTAGTAAATGTGAGAGGCACCGAGGGAATGACTGCAAAAAAGGTAATACTTACTACTAAATGGGAGGGAATTAGGGAGGAATAAGGAAGGATTTAGGGAGAGTTAGTGAGAGTTAGTGAGGGACATGCACCCACCCACTAAGGAGTGAGCCCATTGCTATTCACAAACTGCACCTCTAAAGTTACTACAGAGAGAAAGGGACCCAAAACTGAAGAAAATTACTCCAGCTCAGAGCTGGAGTAAGTCCAGAACCACCCATGGCCAACCACCGGTGCTGCAACATTCTCCAATAGAGAATAATGGGTGTAAGGGCTTAAAATAAAACCCCACATGAAATAATGTTAAATTACATTATTTAAAATAGCAAAAAAATATATATAAATATACTGTAATTTAAAAAAATCTGAAAATAAAACATATTTCTTATTTTACTATAAACTATTTCAGCAACCTATTTTGAATTTATAAATGAGTGTAATATTAACTTTTATTAAAATATTATTAAATTAGTTTTAATTAATTCCATACATCGCTTTTAATAATTATTAAAAGTTGCACCTTGTGAATAGACCCCTGTTGGACTTTCTTTCTTTCTGCAGGCTCATCCCCAAACCTTTTGCCTTCACCCTCCTGTTTCTGAACACATACTTGTTGGCTTTTAGGACTCTGCGCACTTTACCACTGCTAACCTGTGCTAAAGAGCTTGTGCTGTCTCCTTTGAACATGGTAGAATTGCATTACACCAAATTGGCATAATTTACTTTTAAGTTCTTGGTAAAGTGGTACTACATGTACCCAGGGGCTGTAAATTAAAAGCTACTAGTGGGCCTGCAGCACTGATTGTGCCACCCTCTTAAGTAGCCCTTTAAATATGCCTCAGGTCTGCCATTGCAGCCTGTGTGTGCAGTTTTTAAACTGAAATTTTGACCTGGTAAAATAAACCTTTTGCCAGGCCCACACCTTCTTTTTGATACATATAATTCACCCCTAGGGCACACCCGAACAGCCCAGAGGGCAGTGTGCAGTGTATTTAAAAAGTAGAACCTGTTCTTTTAAGTTTTACATATCCTGGTAGTGAAAAAACTCCTAAATTCACGTTTCACTACTGCAAGGTCTACCACTCCCATAGAATAGCACTGGGTTACCATATTACATTTAATAAGTGATAACTTCCAACTGGCAGCAGGTAGACAGTTCGAGTTTGGTGTCTAAAAATTGTAATTAAAGACCTCCTTAACGGTAAAGTCAGATTTTTAGTCACAATTCTGAAAATTCCACTTTTAGAAAGTTGTCTTTTTCTTGTCCTAACCATTTGGTGCCTGCAGCCCGTTTCCGGGGTGACAGGAATAGGTGTATCTGGCAGTTGATCTTTGTGTATTGCTCCTAGACAGTGAGAAAAAGGGAAGCTAGGTGTGGGCAGGGTGGGCCACTCTGAGTTGATGAGGTGGAGGAGCTGTCACCTACCACATTTGCACATCGCGAAGACTCTGCCTGAGCACTCTAACAAAGGGTTTGACACTGGTCTTTTCTGACCCCAGCCAAGCTGGGGCCAGGACAGAGAGGAAGGGAATGTCTGAAACCTCAGAGGGTGGAAACCTCTAGTAGATTCCTCTACTCCAAAGTGAACACCAGGTATAAATATTGAACCCTTAGACCTAACTCTTGAGGACCCTTCTGGACCTGGTGATTCTGCCAAGAAAAAGGATTGCTGTGCTGCTGAAAATACTGTCACTCTGCTGGACTGCAGCTCTTAAGGACTGCTGCCCTGCTGTTGCTGACCAGCTGCCCTGCTGCCATAGGGAAAAGGACTGGATCTGCATCTCTAAACTCAGGACCCAAGAGTGACTTCAAGGGCTAGTTGGGTGGCCTCTTGATCAGAAACCTCAGGGACAGAACAAGCTTCCAACAACCTTGAACCCAGCACCTGGACTCTGCAACTTGTGAGTCCTGCCCTCCCAAGTGGTACCAACCCAGTCGTGGTCACTTGGAAGTGGGCCTGAAAGTGCTCTGCCAGCACATCTGTGGATTCAGCAGATTTGATGTATCTCCTCCAAGATGCGTTGCATCTCCTGCAAAACCGGAGCTCAACGTATCGCCTTCTGAACTGATGCATTACCTCTGCTGCGCAGAGTTCTCCAGCGCAAGGGCTTTGCATCGCCCATCGTAGCCCATTTGAACCTCCGCTGCATGATGCATCTTCACACAAGGAAATCACCTTGCCCAAAGTAGGACATCAAAACTGCCACGGCCCAACGAATCTCCATGCAAGGACATTGCATCGCACTTTGCAGCTCCCCGGAACCACCGCTGTGCAATACATCTCCTCTCCGGACCCCGCATCGCCTATGTATGCTATGCTGCGTAACACATCCTTGATGCGGGTCTCTGCATTTCTTCTCAACCAGTATTAAGGTACTGTGTTCAGCGAACCTAAGCGGGCCCCTCTAGCCAACCTGTGCTCCATCACCTTCTGCCTAAACTTGTGACTTTGTACTGGTCCGGCACGACCAGATAACCATAGTTGGCGCTTTGTGCTTCTCTGCGCTATTTTGACTTAAACTTTTAAAATTGCATACCTCCAATTCTTCTAATTGAATTTTTGTCATTTCAGTCTTGATTTATTTATTACAATTTACTCTGTTTTTTTTCTTTATATCAGTGTGGGTTTTTCTCGTTTTGTGTTTCACTTTGTTATTGTATGAATTGCTACATAAATACTTTAAACATTGCCTCCAAGTTAAGCTTGACTGCTCAATGCCAAGCTACCAGAGGGTTGAACCCACGTTTGCTTGTGACTTCAACCTGACAAGGATTGTGGTTGCTGCTTGTCTCTTGAGTACCTCCTGGGAGACTCTGTATTTTACCAATTGCCCATCGTCTTGTCAGCGCCCCCCTGGGAGACTCTGTATTTTGCCCATGGGCCATCATCTCTTCAGTGCTCCTTGGGAGACTCATTGGTTGATTGTCTCTTCAGTGCCCCCTGAGAGACTCTGTATTCTACCAATGCTCCATTGTCTCTTCAGTGCACCCTTGGGAGAATTGGTATACTACCGGTATTAAGTATTATGAAATGCCTGGTCTTGTATTACAGGTACCTGCTGCTATTTTCTCACATCTACTCCAGGAACAAAAGGCTGCGAGGAACATTTCCTATAATTATTGTGCTGCGTGTAGTATTATCCACTCACCTCCTAGTTTCACCACTGCAGCTCTTGGTAATCATCCACATTTTTTGTAGTGCTCCGGGGAAGAAAAAAATCTCTGTGAATCCAATTACCAGACATTTTATCCCTCTTCGGGCCTAATGATGATGTTTAAAATGATCCCTTCAGTTGGTTGCTGTTATGTGCCGGTGAGAACTTAGTCATGAATATCCCTTGTAGGTGGTGCCAGGTGCCAATTGAACATTGTGACGGATTGATTGATTGATTGATTCATTCATTACATGATTGATAAATTGAGGGACCGAAAAAAAGATCTGTAAAGTGAGTGCCGGAGACTCCATGAGCTTGGCTATGTACACGAAAACATAAAATATGACTTTTTTTTGGGTCTGGCTGGATATATCTCTAACTAAGTTGTGGAGCCACACAACCTAGGGAGAGAGAGAAGCAGAATGCCACCCCCTTCACGCTTTGGTTGATGTAAGATTCGGTCACACATAGATGAACACATATTATTCCGACATTGGTTGACTGTAATTGGCTTGCCCAATGTGTGGAGTTTAGCTATACACATGCTAATTTGAGTTCTGCTATTTACAATAAGTCTGCGGGTTTAAAAAGGGAATCTGTTTTTGAAGCAGAAACTTCTTTGCCAGACACTACAGTAAACAACTAAAGCAAAACAGACACTGCATCACTGAAACATGGCTGCAGTAGATGTGTTGATGTGAGCAGCACCTGAATAGCATAAGACAAGAAAGGGTCCAGATTTTCCCCACTAAAAGTAGCTCATTTAATAGGTGGGTTAAATGGTTTGGGGAATGCAGAACACTCATTGGCAAATCAAATATTTTGAAATAGTGGAAACAGGTGTTCAAGTTCCAAGGACGGGGCTGTAACTAAGGGCCAGATGTGCGAACATTTCATTTTACGAGTCTCTAATCACGTTTTTTTGAGACTCGCAAAATGAAATTTACTAATGTGTCTCAGACACATTAGCGATTCCCAATGGGGTCGCAATTGACCTGCCTCATCAATATTCATGAGGCAGGTCGCAATTTGCGACCCATTGGGAATGGACAATAACACAGGGATGGTGGCCTGCTGGGGACAGCAGACCACGATATCTGTGTTTGTTTTTAAATAAAGCAACTTAAAAAAAAAATGCAGCCAGGGATGAGTTTCAGAAAAGAACAATGAATAATTTCTGTTTGATTTTTTAAAGTTAGGCAGTGGTCCATGGGCAACGTTTTCGCTACCATTTACAAACGGGAAGGGGTCCCATGGGAACCCCTTGCTATTTGCGACTGGCTTACCACCTACTTGAAGTAGGTGTTAAACTGCAATTGTTTTGCAACCGCATTCGAGTCGCAAAACAATCATACACCCCCCTGCGACTTGCTATGAGGAAGGGACGCCATTGGCATGTCCCTTCCTAATAGTGACTTGCAAACCGTATGTTGCGAGTCGATAATAGGTTTCCGACTCGCAAATTAGGCTTTGTACAGTTAAAAGTGCTTTTTTCCCAGTCGCAATCAACCGGATTCTGCTAATTGGGTCATTTATGAGCTGAAAAAAGCTTCGTACTTCTGGCCCTTGGTCTTGTGAACCGTTCACTGTCTTTAGGTTTTACTGTTACTATTGAAAACCCAACGCAAGAATGTGAGTAAAAGTAGCAGAGTGGTAATCGGGAAACACTGAGAGACATGGCAGGGGCTCTCCTCTGGTTTAGTCATTCAAATACAGTAACTTAATTGTCTACAAACTGGAAGAACAATCTAATCTCTGCTTATCCAGCAGGAAGCTTTGGTGGCTGAGGTGCCAGGTGGGAAGGGGGCAGTGAGGGCCAACGCTGTCCCTCACAGCTGTAAGCACTGGTGAGAGGTGGCTCTGTGCCCAGGACATATGCGGTGCTTGGACATGATAATGTACTTTGCTGCTGGGTGTCTGCACTCTGGAGGACAGATACATGATTTACAGAAGACAAGGGTCTGCCTTACCCAGAATTCAAGGGAAGACGCTGACCAACACTCCTGTGCTCTTAGCAACAAGCTATATTTCACATGAAAATGAAATGTAGGCCTTCTTAGAATCCCAGTACGCGTGATGCAGAAGGATGATGTGGAAGTCGGGTGATGCTCATGGGATGGAAGTCGGGTGATGCTCGTGGGATGTTTTGTTCAGAACATTACTGGTTAATGATGGTACGAATCTGTATGAGGGCTAGTGAGTGATGGTTCACGGCTGGGCATGTAGTCAACATTTCTGAGAGGTAGTGCAAATGCTAGCATGCTGCTAGAGCACTGGGCCGGTCTTACCATTTCTCCCTGAGATGAATCTTTTTTAGTTGCGTGAGATGTAAAGGGGAGTTAATATCAATCAAATATTTCAATTTACTGTGTAGCCCATTTGGCCACACATGAAGGACCAGGAATCAGTAAGTAAGGTTAAGTAGGCTTTAACACAAATTAAGAGCCAAACTGATGTATATAAATCTCAAAAACATATTGTAAAGACACAAAATCAGCACGGGTATGCCAAAGTGTTGAATGAAATTAAGTCTTAGCAGTATGAAGAATAGAAGGAATTCAATTGCGGTAATACAGAACATAAGAAATAGGATTTGATGAACCGTGTACAGGTATCGATCCTCCTGTCTATGCATGAATAAATCTAAAGTTGCCTAAACTAGTCTTAGGGCCTTATTACAAGTTTGGTGGCCCGACCGCCTAAGGAACGTGTCCATGACTTCTAGGAGAACGCTGCGCCTGTGGCCTTCCTACCGCCATTTTACAAGTTTCCCAAGGGGCCGGCAGTGTGGCTGCGGCGGTGGCCAATGTATTTCCACATATATTGATGCCAGTGTGTACATTCCAACTGCATATGTGTCAAATGCAACACATATGTATGATATATATGGAAAAATACCACCTACCTATTGCCGGAGTCCGACCCATATGTGGGCAGTCCCGGTAATGGGAACAGGGTACCAAGGTTCTTACCTGTATTTTGCAAAAGACGGGGTTGTATTCCTTGGGGTGAAGATGCTCCTGTTTAGGGGGGACCTGGAGAAAGGGATCAAAGTCGTAATCTGCTAGGAAGAACTGGAAAGGGCTGAGTATGCACCCCAAATCCTTTTTTTCCGCCGACCTATAGGCGGCGGTCCGACCACCATGGTTGGCTCGTCGGGAAGTCAACTTGTAATACGGACGGCAGTGCTGCTCCTCTGTACCGCCCAATGGAGGCTGCCTTCCCCCGACACCAACCCTGGCGGTCGGCGGTGTGCTGGCGGTGACGGCGGTCCAGCAGCAGTCTTCGCAAAGCCAATCTGCCCAACTCATAATACAGCGGGCGGTTCACTGCCATCGGACCACCACGGTAGGGACCGCCGACCTCATAATAAGGCCCATAGGCTAACGCGGGGAAAACTGGGGAAACCTAGTTAAATCAGGGATAGCAGGAAGGTGTCAGCATAATGGAGACTTCAGTAGAAGTTCTCCAAATCGAGGCAATGCATAGCATAAAGCCACACAAAGAGACTAAAAGCAGAGAGGTCTGCACCCCTGAAAATCCAAGAAAATCTGCCCTAAAGACTAACAGTGTGAACACCAATTAAACCCACAGAACATTTGAGAATTCCACATCATCGACTCCAGTAGTTTTCTACCTTCTCACAGGAGAAATTACAACTTAATTTGACATTCCCATCCTACGGTTTGAACATCAGTACAACCTTGGATGTCTCCCTCTTCCTGATACAAAATGAATAGGAAGGAGTCTTCTCTTAGTTTGTTAGCGCTTCTCATTCTTGCTAAAAGTTTTTCTCCTGGACCTCACTATCTCTAATACACAATATGCCTTTCACTGACTATGAGATCATGTGAAAGCACCTGCAAAGAAAGAACATTCCAGCGCAAGCAAAACATTCATGTTAAAGCTTAAACATTAGGGACATAGGGGCATATGTACAAAATCCTAGATCTGCAATTTCCAAATGACGAATCCATAGAAATCGCTATTTGGGAATTGCAAACTGGTATGTATGTCACAGCTGATTCCACAAATAGTGATTCCTTCGGAATTGCACTCGCAAATAAGAAATTGCAAATTAGGAAATCACAAAATTGTGATTTCTTAATAGGAAATTGCAAATTAGAAAACTGAGCTTTCTGGATGCAGAATGATGATGTCAGACCTGGAAGTCTATAATTACAGGGTGTGGCCACAAGCCAGAGGCCTAGGAAGCTAGTGGAAGGAAGGAGTGCCCCTGCATCACAGCTGCCAGTTCATCACACCATTTCCAGAGAAGACCCTCGCTGCTGAAGAGGGGAAGGTCAAGTTCTCTGGGAGGGAGCTTGAGGTCCTGACAGAGGAATGTGTCTCCCACATGGTCCTCCTTCACAGTCCCTGAGGCCCAAAAAACCTAGATCTGGACCAGCATCTTAGAGAAGGTCAACTCCTTTAGAGTCACCCAGAAGACCATCCCAGAGATCCGCAAGTGGTGGTATGACCTGAGGTCCTGTACGAAGAAGAAGGTGGCCAGCAGGATGGCAGAGGGACATGGAACAGGTGGAGGACCCTCACAACACTCCCCTCCGGCTCCCATGGAGACGCTCACAGAGGGGACCCTGGAACCCGAGAGTGTGGCGGGAGTAGCAGATATAGACACCTCCAATCCAGCAGGCACCAGCCAGGATAAGTCATCTTCCCTTTATGTACCAAAGATAACATAATGTTAGCTAATCCATAAATCATACGTCACAGCATGAATAACTCCAGTGAGGTGCTTGTCCCACCCAGGCAATGCATCATGGGAGTTGTAGTACACATCATTACCCTGCTGTACTCTGTACTGATGACCACACCAAACATATATGTACAACTCAAACATGTCGCAAACACATGCAGGAGAGTCACGACAATATTGTGGCCAAACATTAAACATTAATTTACACTAACTATATACAGGCATTTCCACAGATCACAACCCGGACGTGTCAGGACCTGTGGCAGCCGAAGGGGCTACTGACAGTGAGGTGGTCATTGAGGTCATGACACCACCATCCCCTCAGCCCATCACCCCAACTCCAACTGGTAGGAGAGCCACCATCTCACCACTGCCAGAGTTTGAGGACAGCAAGGAGGGACAGTCACAGAGCAGAGACCCCACAACATCCAAGACCAGGACACAGCAAAGGTGCAGAAGCCAAACCTCAGCATTCCCTCCATAGACTCTGTTAGACGACATGTCACATCCTGTGTATGGTAGCCTGAAGAGGTCAATCATCTCCACACAGCGCCTGCAGACAAAGCAAGTATGTACCGTCAGTAGGCAACTGCAGTGCATGTCCAGGACGCTACAGAATATAGCCAAAGGGCAGGAACTGTGGCTAGCAGCAATGGAGAGGGAGCAGCGTGTGCAGCGACAGAGGCACAGGCAATCCTTAGCAAGGTTTGATACCTTTACCCGGTCCATCAACCAACTGGCCGCCACAACAACAAAACTGGCATGGTGGACTGTTAATATCCTGACCGACATGGTGCACTGCTGCCAGGACGTTGCAAGTGGGCTAGTGCAAGTCACCACAGCACTAGAAACCCAAACATCCAGACCCACAACCTCTGAATCCCTAACATCGCTGCCCCACCTGAGAGCAAAGAGAACTCTAACTTCAGTGGCATATCCCTTCAGGAGGCATGCAGTACCAGACATTCACGCCGCCACACGTCTGCCAATGACATGCCAACAGTCCCACCACCCAGTGCTGCTGACAAAGAACCAAACCCCAGAGGCGTAAAAAGTGACTCTAAATGCACTCAGTGGAATGAGTTGCCTTTGTTTTGTTTTCCATTATTTACTTTGTTGTTATTATTTTTACAATGTATCATCCACAATGATGCAGTTGATCCTTGCTTGCAACAATGTTGCAGCCACCTGAATAAAAGGTGGTCACTCAGTTGTGCACTAAGGACTACCAACATGTGTGATGTCTCATTTTTAGGATGTTTTGAAATCTCTTATCTCAGAAATAGTTGTTGGGTATCTCTGTGCATCATGTACTCCCTCTGCTGCACGTGTACCCACCTGCTGCACCTGTATTGGTGGTAAGTTATCATCAGAGTCAGACTCAGGCTCGATGGGGATGTTGTGCAGACCCTCCCTCATTGTGCTATTGTGCAGTATGGCACATGTGGTGATGATCTTGCAGCATGTATCGGTCTGTATAGTAGTGCCCTGTCGTCTTGTGGAGGCAGCAAAACCGGGACTTCAGGATCCCAAAGGACCTCTCTATGATGGAGCACGTTGTCCTGTGTGCTCTGTTGTACTTCCTTTCACTTCTTGTCCTTGGAGTCAGGTATGGTGTGAGGAACCAGGTATGTAAGGCATATGCACTGTCACCTTAAGAGCATAAGAAGGTACACCATTAGGTCAGCTTACACACACCGCCCTGGCCACTGTACGCGCTGAGTCTGTGATTCACTTATCTAGTAGGAAACCATTGCCAAATTCACCCTGTGCCAGTCAGTTATGTAGTCCACTTTGGCGGACCTTGAATGAGTCGTGGGTGTTGCCTGGGAATCTGGCCACAAGGTCTGGTATGATACAGGAGGCATCACACACTACCTGCACATTGAGTGAGTGTGAGATTTTTCTGTTCCTGTATCTGTATACATTTGCAGAGGGGGGACATATGGCAATGTGTGTGCCATCAACACAGCCAATGACATTTGAGAACTGCACTACCCTGTAGAATATCAGTTTGGTTTGTTGCAATGATTTGGGGGTTTTGGGGAATGACCATTTTGCTCAGCATGATGTCCAGAAACTTGCAAAGGAACCAGAACAGTGCACTTTGTGACACCCCCCTGCCACTGTTATGACCCATGGTAACTGCCAGAGGCTAAGAGGTATAGGCAACCCAATACCCAAGTGGCGGGATTGTGTCGCTTCTGAGTTTTGGGGATTGTAACTGAGGTTGTAACTCAGCAATTAAATCAAGTATCACCTGACTACTGAGTCTGTACCTCTCATGAATCTCCTCCTCTGTCTCTACAAACAGGGTGACCCTCACCTTAAATATCCTCTCCTGTCCCCTCCTCCTTCTCTGCTTCACTGCCAAAATCCTCATCATCTTTGCCAGGACATACAGTGCCGTCATTGTGAAAGTGCCTGATGCATTTTGAGTGACTTTTTTTAATTTGCACCTGGTTTCCATCTGATCCGATTCAATGGTAATTGCATTTCCTAAATTGCCATTTTGCAACTAGTCGCAATTAGGAAATCCGTTGTACATGCGGTTTGTGATTCGCATTTTGGAAAACGCTCTTTGCAATTTCCTATTTTGTGATTACGAAAATGCGATTTCTACAATGTAGGAATTGCATTTTGCCAAACCGCGAATGCCTTTCATACATTCCGACATGGCATTTTGCATTTCCAAATGGCCCGAAATAGCAATTTGCTTTGTTAGGAACTGCAAAATGCCTTCATCAGTATGAAGCAAAATGCTTAAGGCCTTTGGTTAAGCTAACTTAACATGGTTATAGGTGCACCTACGATTATGGAATAAATGCAAAACATTAGTTATATGAATACATATGAATGAGTACATAAGAATAAAATTATAGTAAAAGCAGTATAACTCGAAATGCACAAGTGTAAATGAGAACGAGACCTACAATTTGTAACATTATAATGAACATTTTAGAGCACACACCTATATGTGTGCTCTAAAGAGAATACACTTTCTAAAGAGAATACACTCCAGCAGTATGTTGGTGTTTCACTTTACATTAATAGGGTTAAGACACACAGTAAGTATATTGTGCTAATGCATGTAAGTATTGTTCTTCCATAACATATAGGGGTGGAGCTTAAATTGTGCATTTCCAATGCACTCAGTATTATTTAGAGATCGTGCAAATCTGCACAACTACTTAGGATGAGGAAAGATCATGCAAATAAGTGATAGTGCAATGGTAAACAGACACTAATGGTTACTAAGTGATGGTGCAAATCTGAACATGTGCTGGGGTTACTGAGTGACGCTTCAAAGCGCACTCGCTGACAAGAAAGTGGGACCCACACACTCATTCATTCACTCATTCAACCATCCATACACACATCCACTTTCTGCTCCCTCACTCATCCACTCACCAATTCATTCTTACACTAAGTAATCCTCCTAATCAATACCTATGTTTTTGGACATATGTCTCAGTGTCACAACAGTTTTTTCCACATAAAACACATGTACTCATTTTGAGAGGGGAGTTAGGTGACCCAGAAATCTGCATTTCAAATGTAGCTCCTACACCTGACATTCTCTTGTGCTAATGCTTTCAGCGCTCTGTAATGCCATACATCTCTTTATCAAAAACAGCTGTTTCATTCTCTCGCCTTCATTTGGAGAGGGGTAGCAGCTGACCTTGACATGTAACATGTCACACAGCATGTCTTAGCGTCCCTTAGTTTTTTGGCATATGCCATTTAAAAAAAAAGTACATTCTTTTGTGCTCTGCAAGCCAGGTGTGATGATAGAAACAAGCATTAGAGATAGGCTGGACTAAGCAGTTCAGGTCAAAGAGACCAACATTTCAGCAGTTCCCCATTGCCAAGGTTCACAAGCTGAACACTGACTTGACATAGTCATTTTACTCCTGTTTATGGCAAGCTAGTTTATATCAGAACATATGCATTTAATGTCCTCTGTGACTGTCACAAACATGCTTGTCGATTATTGTGCAATGGGTATCGCTGTTAGTATAAAATCACATGCATGTAACAATGTATCTAGCTTTTTTGTTATTGTATTCTACATCACAGTGGGCTATGATTATAGTCCTATTTCTGTGTCGTCTCTCACCATAAACTCGCCAAGGATATACTGGTGGTGGAGAGGCGACCTTTTCCAAAAAGGCATCTACGCCGCATCTATTCCAGGCAGAGTGGCCGGCTAACGACAAAGGCGCGGACTCCCTAAGCAGGCAGTGGTGCCAGGAGGAGTGTAGAATAGGCAGGCTTTTTTGGGTGAAGGGAGGGAGGGAGGGCACCCCTCGTGGAGATGCAGTGCCAAAGCTGCAAGAAAAAGATAAAGCGTGGCGCTCATGAAACCGGTGCCACGCTGAGAGATAAGGTATGTTCCAAGTTATTAAAAAAAATAGAGGTGGGCGAGCTGCGCCATGCAGAGTAAAAGAAAGGCGCAACCGCCATACTTCAAGATAAAGCATGCCATGCCGCGCTGCAACAATTACAAAAAGAGTTGTAAGAGAGTCAGATTAACAGTCACCAGAAACACAAAAGAAAATGAGTTACAGTCAAAAAAGTGGGAGAGCATGTCACGGTGCTCTTAGACCCCTTCGCCAATCAAAAGTTAACGCAAACACAAAATAAAATGCATTACTGTTGGGGAAGTGGGAAAAACGTATGAACTGAAGCGCTTGTAACAAATGATATCTTCTATGCAGCATGACAATGTAGTTAGACCCCAGGGCATGTGAAAACTCACCGCACACACAAAAGAAAAAAAATACATTTAAAATACCATTATGGTCGGTGAAGTGCGGTCAGGAAGTGCGTTGCTGTCATCCCTGCAACACCAGCTACGAAAAACTCATTAACAAAAGAGTGCTCACAAACTGTAAATAAAACATACAGGGCAATATCACATGTAACAGGGGCAGTCCTCATGGGAGATTACAACAGTAGAAGGAGGGACTACTAAACAAATTAACCAAAGAAAAAAAAGCATTTCCAAAAGACAGTCAAAGGAGCCAATTGAAAACATGGCGGGAAAAGCCCATATTCTGAATACAGCATGTCTTGAAGAGACAGCACAAGCGCTGCTTAGGCGAGACCTAATAAAACGGCCTAATGATTTTATCAATGATTTAAAAAAAAAAATTATAGTAAGATGGCTGCAAAGAACTGTTCAGGGAGCATGCCTATCCACAGTGCTTAATTTGAGTTGGTGTTAGCAGGTGAGGCCGACCAGCTCTGATTTTTGGGGACCAGCCTTTATTGTATCTCATAAGACACTGATCCAGAGTGAGAGAGACAAACACAAAAAACAGAAAGAAGGAGGAAGAGAAAGATAAAAGAAAGAGTGACAAAGAGCGAAAGCAGGGATGAATAAGAACCTGCATGAGTGAAAATAAGGGGCAGATAGTGTTTGGTGGTGGATGACAGAGGCACAAGTTGGCATCAAGACTACACAGGCTCGTTATTAGGCACCCTCAACATTCAACAGCGCAAGCCAGGATTGTCTGAACAAAACTTTGACTCCCTGCACTTATTCTTTTTACAAATTAAGCACTACCTAGCCCTAATCATTGCAAGAGACTAGTGGGCAATGTGACGCAATCCCAGGTGCTAATAGAGGAGCTTGCAAAGGCACCACAAACCGAACAACATGTGCAAAAGCAGCAAGTAAAGAGGAGAAGTTGTTTGACTAAATTGATTATATAAACCAGGAGGTGATTAAAGTACACAGAGAACAGGGTCTATGGAGGCTAACATAACATGAATCAGCCAAGAACTTCTAGATCCAAGATAAAGTTTTGTCATTGCATGTCTCTCTCCTTCTCAGCTGTGATGTATGAAGATCTCCCTCTGGTCCAGAAATGTTCACTCGTCCCAAGTGACCAACCGTGATTATGGACTTTGTGGTCTCCAGCAGAAAAAGAGTACCACAAGCCAGCCTGTCCTAAATAGGGCGGCCGGTCAGAGGTACTTACAGAGACGCCTGATATCCGTCGGCCTTCGGTGTAAGGTTTCCACCAGCAGAGCCAGCAGAGACACCTCCAGCTGTAACATGACAGTGTGCCCAACTCTAAATACAGCAGGCAAACCATCAGTCTGGGAGACCAGGAACTTGCCACATTTGTGGTGAAGTACCCTGTCCAACAAACTTGAACTCCTTTGTGTGAAAGAGCCAAAAAGTGCTAGGCCATGCTCTGTCTGTACAGGAACTCTTGGGTTCACATGCACCTTTCACTCTTTTTGGACCTTGCTGCTCAGGAACATAAGTAGAACACTTCTTTACTGGCACAGTCGAACTAATAACTGAAAAATATTTTGGGTGTGAATAGCTGTGAAGCATGCGTCTTGCAAAATTCCCATCATTTTTGCGAATAGACGTTTAAAATCCCTGCATTTGGACTACACAAGGGCGAAAAAGGAAGAAAAGGACAAAACTCAGCGGACTGCAGTTAGGCAAATAATTAGGATATTCGTGACAATTTGTGTAACAAAAATCTGCACATCCCTAAAAATTATGCGGCCATGAGGAATTCTCCGGTGGGAAAGGTTGACCAAATTTTTTTAATACAACATGGGGTATATTAACAAGAACCAGTGATAACTACCGCAAGAGTAGCGTAAATCAACTTTCAATATCGCAGCCTATCGCGGGAAAATAACCCTATGTCAACGTGGAATTCACAACAAGGCGGTACCATGCGATAGTCACCAAATAACGCGTCAAATGTCAGCGTGAAAATCAACGCCACGCCGAAAAAATGCGAAACACGAGAAATCATGCGATGAGACCAATCGCGGTAAGAAAAGCAGCAAAAAGCAGCCACAGGCCTGCAAATCCCACCCGTCTGGTGGGAAATTGCACCATAAAAACCACAGAAACAAGACACCAGAAACAAGCCAAAGCACGTAGCAACATGGATGCACCCAGACCCAGCGCAGAGGTCAACGCGAACCCCACAACCCCCACAGACCAACAGCAAGGAACAACTGGGTGGGGGAAGGCCAAGGAGAAAAGGGAGAGGAAGACGGGGTGCAGACTGCAGGAAAATAAGACCAGCATCACGGAGGTGACAGAACACTACCAGCAACTGACCCACAAGCAGACCACCTGGAATGCAGTCGGAGTGCCCAGGAGGCCAATCCAGGAGGCCAAGAGGCGCCGGCAGGACGTGACAACCTAAACCAGGCACAAACCCGCTGCCAACAGGAAGGCAGCAACGGCGACAGGAGGTGGCAGTCCAGCGCCACAGGAGGAGCTGGAGGAAACCCTGGCCCCAGTCATCAGTGTGGAGACGGTGCAAGGAGGTGGGAGTACGGACACAGCTCCACAGGACCTGACACAACAACAACAGGGTGAGGATCCAACAGGGACTGGGGGGACAGGGGGTGATGGGCACAATGGCGCACATGCACAATGAGGCGTAGCACACTGCACACCCACAATTACCCAGGGACATGTCCCCCATCCCCGTGGCACACTGCAGCACACACACATAGCAATCACAGCACATACCATGAAAATGTGGCACAAAGTGCAACACCCACACTGCAGAACAGGGGACACAACTGGGTCCGCCCAGGCGCAGAAACCAAACAATCACATTGGACAGAGCAGGGAACTCTGAGATGCATATCTACCCCTACAACCCCACATCAGCCATGTAGGCCAAATGTACACTGTCCCAACTCAAATAGCCACCATCGCCCAAACAGTCACAATGTACATTGTCACACAGTCTGCATGTCGACAAGAACAAGGCGCCAACACAATGCCAACAAGCACCTCCCCTTCACAATGCAGAGGGACAAACAACACCTCCAGCAGGTCAGAACACACAACCCATCAGTGATGCCGGAGACAAACACCACACCTCCGACACCGACGCCCTACAACAGCCCATGGACATCCCACACAACCCACCACCAGGACCAGGGCAGACAAGCTACTCAGAGGAGAACCCAGCCCCTGCAACAGACCACACAGCATGGAGCACCCGCAATCACGGCTGGCTCACAACACTTCACCCACCCACACATGGCACCCCAATGCCAGGTGTCAGAACGCCAAAAGGAGGTGGCCTAACAGGTGCGGGTGTTGCCCAACCCATGGAATGCGAACTAGAACACATACGTGGGCGTCCAATACCCTTCAGGGACCACCTACACCCCACAAAGGAGACCCACACTGCCATAGAGACACATGCAGATGCACATACCCAGTACAGAACCACGCCCAGGGGCACGCACATATCAGTCACACACCCACGTTGGCTCAGCGTACAACGGCACAGTCCACTCCCCTTACGAATTGAGTGGGTGACGACAAAGCTACATGTCCAGGTTCTAGCCCGCTCCCTGCAGTGACATGTCTGCGTCCGCTGTACACAGCACAATGTAATGTCGTAGGGCCCAGGGCCCCCATGCATACAATAAGACCACAGGGACACATGCACATATCATGTTGAACTGGCTACAGGCACGTGTGCCCGGCCCCTTTATTGGCAGGGCCACATGTACAGTGACGCCTGTGCTGGATGTGTGTGGGGTGAGTATAAGCCAGCCCGCAAGGAGTGCTTGGTGCTGGCAACAACCTGAACAGTGGACACCAGTGTAATGGAAACAGAAAACACCAGCATAACAGAGTCAACTGCAGAGCAACATGGAGGGATCCGGAGTAAGGACAGAGGTCACCCAATATTCAGTCAGGAGGTTCCGTGAGTTGCAGTGCACTGAGGTAGGGGCACTAGAGAAGAGCGCGCTCATGTGAAGAAATTGCTAGGATTGTGTCCCTTCCGGTTAGTCCTGATGCACATGCAGTGGGGTGTGTTACACCTGCATCAACTTCCTCATCAACGTCCCAGGTCCCCCACACTGCCTGAGGTGACAGTTGCGTCCGAAGTTCACAGCGCAATACCCAGTAAGAGATCTGGGTGTGTAGCTTGACTACCACCACCAGTCTGCATTCCTGCCTAGGGGCTGTTGCCTCCTGCCCTCCCATTGTCTGTGCCTTCTCCCGTCCGCACACTTGACACATCTTCCCCATCATAGTCCCAGGTCTTCCCCACTGCATGGGGAGACATTGCTGCGCAACCTCACAACAGCACAAAACTCAATCCGTAACGGACAATGGCTTGCGGTGCACTGAGTCACTGGCACCTGGAGTGCTGAGCAGGGTAGCAGGCCGATGATGGCATCCACGACAGGTCTGAGCAACTCCGTAGGTCTGTCAGGACCACCCTTTCGACTCTGGCAGATGGCGGTTGGAGGTGGTCCTTGCGGTGGTGGCGTGTGTCTCCTGCGGTGATGCGACGTGCAGGCCGGTCAAGACTCAATGCCACGTGTGGGCCCTGGTGGCCCGCAGTTGGGGCCGGAGGAGGCGGACAGCGCAGGGCCACAGACACATGGCGTTGATGACCCCAAGACCATCGCTACAGAGGCCATTCAATGTCTCAGAAGAAGGGGTCCCAGGCCTGAGCAGCACAGAGTTAGTGGCCCCGGATGCACTGCGGCCGGCACAGGCACCCAGCCATGGGACGGTGACTTGCGGTGCAGTCAGATGGGCCATGCGACCTGAGCGGGTCCCCATCAATGTCCGAGGTGTATGTTGCGGAGGGTTGCTGAGGACAGTGGAAGGTGTCCTCCAGGGCATGATGCGGAAGGTCTGATGTTATCTGGAAGCAGCAAATGGAGGAGTGGAAAGTGCAACCCTCGTTTGCACCAACAATTCGGGATCAGCTACATGAGGATGAAAACTAGCCCCTAGTCCATAGACTAAAACGCCACCAATGTACGACCAGTGAGTGTCCATGAATGTCGGGGAACAAACTTAGTGGCACAGGTGCTGCGAGGGGATGCAGTCTGCGATGATGCCGGTACACATATGTGAACTCCAAGAATGCCAAATCAAGGCTCTGTGACCTACTGGACCGCAGTGTAGGCCGGAGGCAGCGGTCAGCAGTGGCCCACAGCCACGGGTCGTTGGCTCGCGAGACACAGAGTTAGTGACACAGTGGCAGTTGTCGGTAGTGTTCAATCACCTCCGTGATGCTGATCCTGTTCCCTCCGGACTGCAACGTGTCATCCTCTTACGCCCCTCCGTGCATGCGAAGAAATGTATTCTGCCTTTTGAATTACCGATGTTCAGTTCCAAATCTGTGATCCCACTCGTGCGCAGCGTAGGCCGAGGGCAGTGGTCCGCGTAGGCCCACAGACACGTGTGGTTGTGATGCCATGCACAGACTTGTTGCCACCACATCGGAGGGTGTATAGTGAATTGTTCTCTGCCTTAAATAATGTTCACTGCCATGGTGTAATCAAGACTCAGTTCCAAATGTGTGACCTATCTGACCGTGGTGTAGGCCTGAGGCAGTGGTCAGCACGGCCCATTCACCGAGTGTCGCCGGCATAGGTTGGATGGCCCCACCAGCCTGCGTAGTTCAGGTTCAGTGGCACCACGTGTTAAGGTCACCTCCGTGTATGTGACCTGGCATTCGTCCGGACTGAGCCGCATCTTCCTCTTACACCTCTCCGTGCGACCACTGGTGTGGACTCCGCCATTCGTGCTTTGCGACTAGGTGCTGGATGTGTGACCTACTAGTCAGCAGGGTAGTCCTGGTCCCTCATCCACGTGTAGCCAGCTGGCGTTGAACAGGGTTAGGGGCACCACGTGTAGCCGGCTGGCATTGAACAGGGTTAGTGGCACCACGTGTAGCCGGCTGGCGTTGAACAGGGTTAGTGGCACCACGTGTCGCAAGATGCCCATATGGAACTATGCCTCACGGATCGGGGGGTCTGGTGCTGTGGCCGCTGGCCCGGATTTGGGGTCACTGCCATTCATGACTCAGGACACAGTTTCACATATGGGACCTACTGGTCCGAAGAGTAGGCCGGGGGGCGGCAGTAGAGTACGTCAACGAAAAAGGAATAAAGGGGGCCTGTGTCGTGGAGGCCGTGATGGTCTGAGGTGGCTGCCAAGGTCGCGGGCCTCAGGCTTGGGGCTTGCGCCGGCACGTGGTGGGCCCTCCTTGACACACGCCGGTGTCGGAAGGTGATCAGTGTGGCCTGGCTGCGCAGGGGCTGGCTTGACGGGTTCGTGGTCCAGCGTGCCGGGGTCCGGCAGGCGCACGGCATCGCAGGCAACCCTGCTCACGAGGATGGCGTCGGCCTCGTGGCAGGGTGGGAGGCGCCGCCCTGGCAGAGACGTGGGTCTTTCCAGAAGAGGACCACGCCCAGGCCTACGTGCTTTTTATTCACACCCCTATGCTGGCGTGGCATACGCCGGGCCATCCCACTCCGCTGACGCTTAGGGGGGGCGTAACAGGCAACATTTCCGCGAGGTCCCCCACTGGCTGGGGTGACATGGTGGCGTCCACTACACTCCATACACAAGCGGTGTATGTCGCCATGGATATGGGTGTGTTCTGCATACTGCGAGGTGTCCAGCACATCTCCGGCACTCTTGGCATTGTGTACTTTCCCAATCATGGTTCTACTGCATCCTTCACACATGCCTGGTTGCCACCTCTCCCCACATTCGGCTATTATGTGGCTGAGGTGCCATGCCGTTGCTGGCTCATGTTCAGGGCTTGCCCATGTGGACATTGTAAGTTGTTCTGTCGTGTCTGGTGGGTGGGCATGTTGTTGTGCCTGTTGTAAGTGATTTTGTGACGTGTGCATTGCCAGAGTTGTGAGTTGCATGGTTGTGGAGTTGAGGTGTGTGGGGTGTTCATTTGGATATTGCCAAGGGGCTGTGCATTTGCCTTGTTGCCATCCTGGGAACGCTGGTTGATGATGGACTGTCGGAGAATGAAGGTATCATCCACACTGGCTGTATATTTGAAGGCGATGTTGTTGGGTGTTCCATGGTGTTCTGTTGTTGCCTGCACATTGATGTGAGACGTGTGCTTCCTGTTGCGGTGATTGTGTGCTGTGTCACCAGGGGGCACAGGTAGTACATGTGTGCTGTGTATTGCCCCCAACACGTGCGTGCATCCTGCTTGGGCGTATGGTCCTTGCTTGGTCTCCAGCAGATCCTGCGCATTGTGTTGTACGTATGGGGACTGGGGTACCAGGATGAGGGTGATGTCCAGGACAGGTGTGGGGGACTTGGATGTGGCTGGCTGTGAGACTCCACCGACTCTGGCGGGTTTTGTTTGGGGTGTCCCAGGGGCCAACAGGTGCAGCCACACCATCAGCGTTGTGTGGGGGGGGATGTTGGTTGTCCGCTGTGTTGGTGCCGTAGGCCTGTTAGGCGATGATGGTCAGGATGCATAGGTTGGTTGTCCCTTTCAGCCTGTAGTGGACGGTGACATTGTCCAATGTTGGGTCTGTGCGGCTGGTACGTTTCCTGGGGTTCCGCTGTCTTTGTCTGCGCTGCGTCTGTGGTGGTCCGTCTGTGGTGGTCCGGGGGGGGAGGGGTGTTCCGGGTGTGGGTTGGGGTCCTGGGGTGGTGGAGGTGGGTGTTGTGGCCCTCTTGGGTGTCCGGGCCGCATGATGGGTGGCTCCATGGCATCTGTTGCCCTTCGGACGTGGCCCTGGGCTGTGCTCCCTTTTGTGGTGCTGGATGCCGTCCGACTTTACACCAGGTCAGAGCAGGTGTAAATTTCCTGGTGCTAACGCGCCTTATCGCCTGTTTTGTGTTTTTATCGCCGATGTGGCTGGTCGTTGTGAATGTTGAGGTGTGATGTTGTCTCGACTTTTGGCACGGGAACGCCTACTCTGCATCTCATTAGCGATATTTGCGGGGGTCCTCTGTGGCTATGTTTTTTGCGCCTGCTATCGCGGGTAAACTGGTGCTGTGGGCTGTTTACACCGGCTTGTGAATGGGGAGGTAAATTTATCACGACTTTGGCTGCGATAAAGTGCCGTTAATTCGGCGATAGCTCCTTGAGAATATGCCCCCATGAGTTGAATAATGAATGCTCAGAGACGTGTTATGAGGTGGCGGAGGGTGGGGGGGGGAGAGAGATTTACCTTAAGGCAAGATGAGTCGAGTCTCCCCTTGAACCATCTGCCCCTGGAGGTAACTGCGGAGACGCCCCTTTTTGATCCTCGTCACTGAAGAAGGATGCGCCAGCTGTTTAAAAGTCTTGAATAGCCTGAACACAGATCATTACGAATACCAAATACACAAGAACTGTTATTGGGTCAGAGGGCAGGCAGCACGTGCATCACGTTGAAATTCAAGAGTGCCAAGCTTTTCAATGAGCTGTTACTCTGTGCCTTTAGTTCTTTTAAAAATTGATGAAGTCTCTAGTAATCTTGTAAAATTAAAACTGCAGGGTTTGAGATTAATAAAAAGAACATTTCAGAGGGCGTAACATACTGGTTCTGAATTTTGGTTTTAGTTTTTTAAGGCATTTGCTGAACTGGTAAGACCCTCTGGAGACCTGAGGTTTAGATCATAGTACCAGGTAGGCTGGGGAGCAGAGCTACAACTGTATTCTGGTCTATACTGCAAGAAACTTCAGAGCTGACCACTGCAACCTCTGGCGCTGAACAAAACTCTGTAATAAGTTAAAAAAAAAAACAGGCATTAAAGGTATGATGATTAATTAAACTTAGAGCCAGTGACTGGCCAAAAGGACTTTGCTGCTGTCATTACATTTTGAAGCGACAGTGATCCGAGGTGCCAGACATGCATGCTGATTAAGGATAATATCTTTCCAAGTGTAAAAACAAAACTTAAATTCTGTCTCTATCATGTTCATATCTATGCAGTGTTAAAAATCGGATACGATTGAATGTAGCAACCATTTTAATCAAATATGGATGTCATTTTATATTATTTTGAAGCTTCCTGTGACACTGAACATGTATACTAATTTTCATAGCTCTAGCAGGCCCCGAAGTCATAGGGCTTAGGGTTGCACCGTCTACATTTCCCAGCAGCATAACCTTGTTTTCAAAACTGCCAAGTCGAAGCCGGATTTTGTGACGTAATGAGTCTAGTATTGTGGGTAAGAATTATATCTTCTGATTGAGGTCATTAAGTGCTTCCTTGACGGAGAGATCCTGCTGTTTCCTCATTACATACGCTTTCGTCAAGTGTAATACGTTTCTATCACATGACTATGCTTCATAGACCTGTATTAACAGAAAACCTATATTTATGGTTTACTTTTTATATATTTTACCTTTCGGCTCCAACTGAACATTTCCAAGCGAGAGCCTTGGTTAGCTGAAATGACAATTGTCTTTATTTTTTAGCTCTGGTGCCTGTTTTTTTGGATTACATGCTAGCTGAACTTTAGGCTTCAGTGTTGTGTGTGTTTTTTTTTTAATACTAGTACCGCAGGTATTTATTTTGATGAAATGATGACAATGGGCCTGGATTAGGTGCTTTAGATCAAAATTATGTTCTTTATTAAAATGTGTATTTCTTTTTGCATTTGATGGAGCAGGGAAAATAAAAAAATTTAACCCCTAACAAATTATATAATTAATTAATTAAAAATGTTCGTTTAAATGTATTAATCAACATTGTATATGTGGGAATGGTAATATGCCAATGTATGTGCTAAATAATCTATTAATGAATGTCCGTGTGTCTAATCATAACGTAAGAATAAAAAGCGTACTAAATAAAATAAATGCATGTTTGTGCTTCATAGAAATAAAATGTGTCGTTGCAAAAACAATAGTGATGGTAAGTAAGGAGCAGCTTAAATGTCGCTTTTTGCTAGGTAACAACTAATTGGGGTACGTAGACGGGAGGGAAACGAAAGGGATATTTTTCTCTATTTTAATTATGTTTTGTTTGCTTCAAATTAGTGCTTCTAAAAGTATAACCGAGTGGCGATGTAAAATGGCCGCCAGTGGGAAGATGTGCGCAGGCGTAAGGGAACATGTGATACGAGATGAAATTGTAGAAATCCGGAACCTCGTGATGTCTCTGAGAAGGCTAGGATGCAAGAAATGGTCAAGGCTGGTGTGACCTAATTGAACTGATAGTGTGCCGTGATGATCAGGAGAGAGTCCGTGGGAAAGGAGCCCAAGAGAAAGGACAATGACTGCGGAGTTCTTGAATGTGTCAAAAGAAGATACAAATGGACTGATCGAATCGGATGGAAATGTTTAAGCGTATGGGAAAGGAAATGATCCAAGGACCCTTGAATCCAAGAGAACTTGATTAAAGAATGAATAAGCTGACATGCATGGACCAATGAAAGAAAAGCGTGATATTAATGTTGCAACAGTTAGTTAGCAAAGTTAGAATTAGGGTATAAGAGGGCCTACTCTTAGTGGGAGGGTAGAGAAGTTCGAGTTGCAGTTGATGTCAGTCGTGGTTGCAGTCACAGTCAGGAGAGGAGTAGAAGAGTCGTGTTGGTGGCTTCCAGTGCTGGGTGGTCCTGATCGATCCCTTACTGAGCGGGAGATGCTGAAAGGCTGTTAGAGGAGACGGGTTGCAGGTAGCTGATGCTGACGAGCTGAAGTTGCTGTTGCTGTCTTAACTTTACAGTTGAGTATGAGAATCAGGCTATTTCTAATCCCAAAGTTAGGTTAGAAATCATTAGGCTAAATTAGGAAGTTAGGCAGGTAACTAGGGTTTTTGGCTTCATGACAAAATTTCCTTTCTGCAATAAATTGATTATGCTTAATAAAATTGTGAATTTAAAAATGAATAATTGAATAAAGTATTAAATTCTTTCCATGCTTTTAAAATTATATAAAATTTAAGATTCTTTAAACCCAAAATGACTCAGTGGTTATTTTCCTAAATGATTGTGACATGAGTAATTGGTTGATTGTGATTCAGCTGGTCTTAATCACTATAAACTAATTTCTTAAATGAATGATTCATCGACAAAACAATGAGCAGGAATATCTTAAGAAATAACTAAAAGAAAGTGACAAATTAAGGTAAATAGATATCCTTGCTCTTCCAGCGGTACACAAAATGGTGTTCTCCATTTAGTTCTCATGCTTCTCCTAGGAGTACAGAATTTCATAAAGGTGTAAAAGGAAATCCAGGAGTGTGTGTGTGTTAGGCGATGTTTATGGGCCCCATCGTCATGAAGATATGAGAAATATAGTTTACCCCTGGATGACCTATAAGTAACCTGGGAGGAGAATAGTTTTCATTGTACGCGCTGCATCAGATTTCTTGGTAGCAGAGTTATGGTTTTCTATAGATTAGTTTAGTGATTATTGTTTATTGATTATTGATTATTGGATGACTAACACTATATGTTGAGTCGCGTTATGTTATATGTAAGTTTTCACGCTTCTGGGATGTAGGAAGTGGAACACGTGTGGCAAGAGAAGTCACATGGAATTTGGTACATGGTCTGAATTCATTTTGGTTATAACGCAGGTTGTGTTATGTTAGGGATTTCGGTGTGAAAAGTGTGTAAATGAAATAGCAAATCACGTTTACTTGTGAAACTTTGGCCTTAATTCTCAGGAGCCTAGTCTCCACATGTGTCTTATCCCCAGAGAAACGAGTAAATTGTTTGTTTGAAAGAAGGGTAAGGTAGAGGGAAGTGCTACTTTATCGGCGAAAGTAAATAATTCTGTGGTAGGGTAGAGGTAAGCGCTGCCTACTGGAAAAACAGGATTCTTGTGTAAAAGGACAAAGCTGTCACTTTGTTTAGCGAATCAGACTATGGAATTGTTTATTTGTTGTAACTAACGAAGAAAACAGTAAAAAGAAAAATTGCCGATAAATTTTGTAAAGGAGGGGTAAAGAGTAGAAGTGACGTGGAAAAGTGCCGCGCTAGGATTGGTTAGTGCACTAGTCACGTGAATACAGAGCAGGAGTGACGTAGAAAAGTGCCGCGCTAGGATTGGTTGGTTCGCGGACGGTGGAAATTGTTCTGATTGGTACGTTAGTGTGAATCGCGCTGTAATTGGACGAAGTTCCGTACACAGAAACAGCGTTAGAGTAAAGAGAAAACAAATAGAAAACATGCCGTATTACGAGTATGAAAGGGAGAGAACGTCATGGACGACGAAATTAAAGAATTTCTTTAAGAAAGACAAAAAGGTTGTGACTAGAGAGGGACAAGTAATTCCTCCGCCGAAATCAGCAGCTTCACATATGATGCTGAAATATGGATATCATACGTGCATATGGTTGGATAATTGGGTAAAATATACCAAGAATGATGGAGCATTGGCTTTCCCTGAAAATGGTTCTTTTAATGTAGCGATTTTACGGAATTTAAAAGAAAAGATGCTTAAATTGGAACCTAGACCTAGACCGACACAGTTTGAGGCTTTAACAGAATGGGAAGATGAGATGTACGAAAAAGAAAGATTCAGAGGTATGAAAGGTTATGAGTTCGTGCCCGGAAGATTGTGGGGAATGAATCATGAGGACAGAATAAAACGATGGAGATGTGCTAACATGACAGGAGGTTTGTTTCCAGCTTTTACAGTTGAGGAAGGGACTAAGAAAAAACGGACTGAGAAAAAGAAACATTTAGAGAGAGAAAAGTATATGCATGAGAGCGAAACGGATGACGAGTTGCTGGAAGATATATTAAATAAAAATCCACCTCCGTATCAGCAGAATTCTACAGTGGTGACACCAAATGCGCCACCAATAGAAACTATGCGAAATAAAAGTCCAGAAAAAAGACAAGAAATAAATAGGTCACAAGAACAAATAAGAACTTCCCAAAATGAGGGAATAGAAAATGATAGTGCAAGAGAATTGGCAAGGACAACAAAAGAATTAACTGAGAAAATTAGAGAATTAACCAAGAATATGGAAGCAGTTACCGTACCCGTAACAATAGGTCCAGTAATACCAGTTTTCGAGAATCAGAAAATTGATGAACGATCTTTGGTGATTCCCTTGAGTTCGCAATTCCAAAGAGAAAAGGAAAGAATGGAAACAAGTCCAGGTACGAGCAATTTGACTAGTGCTTACAGACCAAGTCCACCTGAAAATTTGACAGTGAATGAGTGTAGCGGTAGGAAAATGCCTATGGTAACTGAATCTGCAACAGTGACACCTGAAAAGAGTGGAAATTGGACAGAAATAAATAGTACTCCTATAGGTCCGACTCCTGACGAGTTAAATGAGTGGATAAAAGCTTTTAAAATAAAAGAAACAGAAGAAAAACCATTAGATGTGATCAGATTGAAAATTGACATGGAAGAATTAATTCTAGGAACGATTGGTACAGAAAAGATAAAGAATTATCAGGATGATGAAATAATGTTTCTGTGCAAAAGTATAACATGGAGGGCAAAGAATTTACATGACAAACTAGAAGAAGTGGCTGGTGAGATTGGAATAGATTTTGCAAAAGTAAAAACGTTGCAGAAACCATACAGAGTAGATTTTTGTGAAAAAGATATTGAAAATTTGAATACAGCAGGAAGGCTGACACAGATAAAAGAGTTGATTGTTTTGTTGAGAAAATGGGGTGATGTAGACAGATGGAAGGTTAGATGGACAAAGAAGAATGAGAAAAGTGTAGACAAAGGTTCATTGGCTTTTATGATAACAGAAAAGGAACATGTTGTTAAAGAGTACCCTATGAGAGAAACTCCAGGTGGTAATTATGTGCATGTTCCCTGGACTAGGCAGGACATCCTGTCATTTACAAATGACTTTCCAAAGTTAAGAGAAAAGCCAGTTGAGTGGTACCGACAGGTAGAAAGGTTTGTAAAGGTCTCGAAAGTGTTGTGGATAGATTTGGATGGATTGTTTGACATAGTGGTACCAACGGATCTGTGGTCAGAATGTAAGATTACAGTTGACTGGCCAACTACAGAATATCCAAGAGATCCTAAGATAGGAGCTCCAGGACCAGATGTGATGAAGAAATACGACAAGGTGATTACCTTTTTGAAAAATAAGATTCCTCCAAAAGAGACAGATTGGGTTAAGATTGATAGAACTACACAGGAAAGTAAGGAGAGTGTACATGCATATTATGAGCGATTGTTGTTGGTTTTCAAACAGTATAGTGGTTATGAGGAATTAAGTGAGAAGGATATGAGTCATTTTGTATACCGATTTGTATTTGGCTTGAAACAAGAAATAAGCGATATGATTAAGCAACATATGATAAACTGGCAGAATGCAAGTGTAGATGAGGTGCTGAGGTATGCTAAGTATTGTAGTGATGAAATAGAGAGTAAACAGCGTAAGTTGAAAGAAAAAGCAATGTGGGCACAAGTGAAAGTGGCAGAAAAACAAGAAGCCCAATTGGATAATAATAATGGAAACGAATCAGGACAGAATAAGATGCGACCAAATATAGGTAAAGGAAAAGGACAAGTGAGTCTAGAAGAGGCAAAGAAGAAATGGCCATGTCATAATTGCGGAAAATTAGGGCATTGGAGAAACGAGTGTAAGTTCCCACCTAAACCTAATCCGGAACATCAATCATTAACTCCACAGGTGCAGAATGAGGTAGTTGTTCAACAAAGTCAGGTGCCACAACCACCACTTCCCAACACTGTTAACCAGCAAAGATACAGTACAGAAACAGGATTCTACGGAGGAGAGCAGGTAACACAGTTGCAGAGAGCAGCTAACATTTCCCAGTATTGGTTGCATCAGAGTGAGGATGACCCGGATGAAAGTTTCTGACGGTGCGCAAGAGAGGGGAAAGAGTGCGTGCTTGGCGCAACTCTAGAGGTAGATCAGTCTGGTCCCTTTGTGGATGGAGAAGTGAATGGAGCAAACGTAACATTCCTTGTCGATACTGGAGCTACCCGTTCTACTGTTAGGTCAGTGGAAATTCCGAACCTTCCTCTCTCAGGTGAATACATCCAAGTGGTAGGAGTGGCCAATCAGCAGATTAAAACCCCACTTACTGAATTGGTAGAAGTAAAAATTGGTTCTTTTAGTAAAATGCATACATTTGTAGTGTGCGATTGTAGTCCTGTAAATCTTCTAGGTCGTGACCTTTTGTGTAAAATGAATTGCACAATTTATTGTACACCAGAAGGAATAGGTTTCCAGACTTCGGATGAAGATGTTCTGTATAAAGTAACTTTGATGAATCAAGAACCTGAAACGAATGGTTTATTTCCTGCATTTGATGCAGAAAAACTTCCAGAAGAGCTAAAAGGTGCAGTAAAAGAAAGTGTGTGGGATTTTACAGGAGAGGACATTGGATTAATGAGAGAAGTTGATCCCGTAAAAGTGACAGTGAAAGAAGGGATAAGTTATCCAAACACGCCACAGTACAAATTAACTCAAGAAATAATTGAAGGAATAACTCCTGTGATAAATAAGATGATTGAACAGGGAATTTTGAAAGAAATCATGAGCAGTCCATGTAATTCACCTATTATGGGACTGAAAAAGCCAAATGGAACATACAGAATAGTACAGGATTTGAGAAAGATCAACAAAATAGTGGTACCATGCTGTCCAATAGTGCCAAACCCTGCAGTGATTCTATATCAAATTCCGCATGAAGCTGAGTGGTACACTGTGATAGATTTGTGTCATGCATTTTTCTCTATTCCTTTGCATCCAGATAGCCAGCCATTATTTGCATTCCGTTTCGGAGAGCGTATTTTGGCATGGTGCCGAATTCCACAGGGGTATACAGAAAGCCCCTCAATTTTTAATCAGATTCTAAAGAAATCTCTGGAAGATTTAAAAATGCCAGAAAAATCAGTGATGGTGCAGTATATCGATGACCTATTGGTGGCATCGAAAACCAAAGAAGCATGTGTAAGTGACACAATTGCTTTGCTGAACCACTTAGAGAAAAGAGGACATAAAGTGTCTCCTTCAAAATTACAGTTTTGTCAGAAAGAAGTCCAGTATTTAGGACATAAAATTGAGAAAGGAGTGCGGAAAATAGCGACAGAAAGAGTAAGAATGATTCAAGGAATGAGAGCACCAATGACTCAGAGAGAGGTAAGAATGTTCTTGGGAATGGTTGGATATTGTCGACAGTGGATAAGTGGATTTTCTTTGATTGCAAAACCCTTACAAAAATTGACAAAGAAAGATGTAAAAGACCCTTTTGAGTTAAACAAAGAAGAAATGAAATCTTTCAAAGAATTGAAAAAGAAACTGTGTGAGGCCCCTGCATTAGGTATGCCTGATTATGAGAAGGATTTTGAGTTATACTGCAGTGAAAGAGATGGATGTGCATTTTCAGTACTGGTACAAAAACACGGCACCATGAAGAGGCCTATAGCTTACTTCTCAGCTGTTTTAGATCCTATAGCAAAAGCATTGCCTGGGTGTCTGAAAGCAGTTGCTGCTACTTGTGTAAGTCTGGAACAAAGTGAAGGTATAGTGATGGGGTATCCCTTGAGAGTGTATGTTCCCCATTCAGTAGAAATTCTTTTGACAAGAACAAAAACACAGTACATGACACATAGTCGGCTGACTAAGTACGAAAAAGTCATCTTGAGTGCTGAAAATGTGACCATAGATAGATGCATAAATGTAAATCCTTCTACATCATTGCCAGATGAAGAGAGTATAATTGAACAAGATGAAGTAGATCATGATTGTCTGAATGTGCTGGAATATTGCACAAAACCAAGAGCTGACATAAAAGATGAACCGTTAAAGGAATCGGATTATGTCATGTTTGTAGATGGTTCATGTTTACGCACAAAAGAAGGAGTGTTAAGCGCAGCTTACGCAGTATGCACAGTGGCAACTGTGATGGAAGCGTCTTGTCTGAAAGGAGTTAGGTCTGCCCAAGTTGCGGAATTAATTGCTTTGATTCAAGCATGTAAATTGGGGAGAAATGTACGAATCACGATTGTGACCGATAGCCAATATGGTTTCGGCATCGTACATGATTTTGGCCAGATTTGGTCACAAAGAGGATTTTTGACATCTGCAGGAACACCTATCAGAAATGGAGATTATGTTAAAAAACTGCTTGAGGCGATACAGCTTCCTAAACAAATAGCTGTAGTGAAGTGCAAGGCGCATAAGAAAAACGAAGACTACATAGCGGTCGGCAATAACTATGCTGATGAGATCGCTAGATATTGTGCGGAAAACATGGCGTCCCTGAACAAAAATAGAGAAAGGGAGCATGTCTCTTGTCCTTTGCTTTTCACTAATACAGTCGAAACATGGGATGAAGTAAGGCAGTTACAAGAAACAGCAAGAGATGAGGAAAAGGATTACTGGATTAAAGCAGGATGTAGAAGACAGGAAGATAATGGAGTGTGGGTATACAGAGATGAAAGACCAGTTATGCCTGATAGCATGATTGCAGACATGGCACAGATGTACCATGGACAAGCTCATATTGGGAGAGATGCAATGATCAGACTTTTTAGACAGACCTGGTATAACCCAAAATTCAGAGCCATTGCTGAAAGTCTTTGTCAAAGATGTCTTATTTGTCAACAGTTTAACCCAGGAAGGAAAACCGTAGTGAGTCTATGAACAATAGGACGAGAAGGAGGTCCATTCACAAGAATACAGATGGATTTTATTGAGATGCCCCCTAGTAACAGATTAAGATATGTTCTAGTGGTCGTCTGTTTGTTCTCTCGTTGGGTGGAGGCATACCCCACAAGAAGGAATGATGGAACAACAGTGGCAAAACTTATGCTACGAGAGTTCATTCCGAGGTATGGTTTTCCAGTCACAGTTGAGACAGATAGAGGAACACATTTTCAAAATGAGTTGATCCAATTGATTTGTGAAGCACTGAGTATTAAACAAAAATTACATTGTGCTTACAGACCAGAGGCTTCTGGGGTAGTAGAGCAGATAAATGGAACAATTAACAAGCATTTGCAATGCAATAGGTCTCGCATTTATGCCAGTTTGAGCTATTGGCATTGTAAATGACAATGCCTTTAATTTTGTTTTGGTTTTTGAAAACATAAATAAAACGCAGTGTCAATTACAATGCCGATAGCTTAAACTTGCGTAAATGCGAGACCTATTGCATTGCAAATGCTTGTTGTGTAGTGGTACCAGTACTGAGCCCCTCCATGACTCTGGGACAGCTGACCCCAGATATCCTATCTTGCTCAGCTGGGCAGACGCTTGCAGTAACAACTCCAGTGTGTCTCGCTCAGCAGTCCACTTTTCTAGGCAGACTCAACAGCAGGATATAGTCTAGGGTAAATAGTCCCTCACACCCTTGGGGAAACTGGTAGTCAGAGGCTCTAGCCCTGGATCACAGAAGTCCTCCTACACCCTGTTGGGTGCACTGCTTTAGTCATGGAAAACCTTGCAAACACTGAATGGAATCTAGAGCCATACTTCATACACTCTTTCAGACATGTTTTGTTGATGCTGGGTGATTGTCCCAAAAAGACTTTGTGATGCTTCTCTCAGGGCTAACCAAAACACTGGCACAACAACCTTCACACTTGCCAAATCGGCTAGCTTTTGTATGTAGCGCCTTTAGCGGAACATAAGTCAGGACAGGAAACACCACTGTCCTTCCAAGATACCCCTGTCACCTATCCTTACACACACTGCTTTCATTAGTTGACAAAAAGCTAAGTCTGTATCAGGGATCTGCAATTCACTTAGCCCATCTGGAAGGCGACTCCTGTCTCTCCATTTTGTATACGGTACCTACACAGCTATATCAAAATACATTCTGCATCACCCATTGGTTTAAAATAGCACACAAACTCCTTGAACATTTCTGACATACACTGAAGGTATGCCCACATACAAGCGCTACACGTGCATACACAGAAAATTAATGTAGAGTACAGCTGTCCTTATCACTTTACAGGGACGAAGCCAATAGGCCACTCACCTCAGGTATCAGTAAAGGGACTCCGCTCCCTTCTAGAAAGAAATCAGGCTGCCACCTCTGGCAATACCTTACAATCCAGTGAGAGGACATTGGTCCCTCTCTCTACAGAGGTCACATTATTGCGTCCCTCTATACCACAGATCCACACTGAGTTACTGCAGTTTACAGTGCCTACAAATCGCAGCTCTCGGCACACACGCACGATTCCCTTGTGTGCCAAGAACATCACAAAAAAAGCAAAAACTCACCTATGCGCCCAGTAAAAGCAGAGGCTCATGCCTGCAAATCATGTAAGGGGCATTGCCTGGCCAACAACCCACTTCAGCAGCCTCCAGCCCTTGAACTGGAAAGGACTTTTCAGCACCCCACCAAAACCGGAGAGCACTGCATCCAGACCCAAGTGCCCTCCTGCGAAACCCGTTGAACCCACTCCAGTTGCGACTACTTCCAACACCCACCCTGAACCTGTAGCTCATAAGTCTGACGTGTTCAATCCCTTACCTGTGGTGTGGCCGAGCCCCCAAGCCGGGCTGCCCCCAGTAGCTCGGGATAGCTGTATTCCGCGCAGCTCTCCTCCGTGGGGTCCCGAAGGGCTAGCTCCAGCCGCACTGTCCGCAGTTTCTTAGAGGGGGCCCGGACTGAGGCTCCGTCGGAGTCCCAGGCGGTCGGTGCTGCTCCACGCAACGTGAGCTGGACGTCGTTCCTTGCTGCACTTGGACTGGACGTGTTCCTAGCTCGTGTTGCTACAACCGTGCTTGCTCCTTATGACGTACCTCCTGCTCGCGTACCTGTGCCAAATGTTGCTCATTGTGACGCAACTCTGACTCGCGCTGTGGCAGCCTTTGGGGCTCACTGTGATGTGTGTCAGACTCGGGCTGTGGAGGTCGTTGATCATTGTGACGTGTCTCTGACTCAAGGTTGGGCCGTGGTTGTTCGCTGTGACGTGATTCTGCCTCTCGCTGCGGGGTTAACGTCACACAGAGCTCTAGCTGCACTTGGCCATGACGTGCTTCTAGTCCACGCTGCTGTTGTGACGCTTCTTGCGGTGCCTCCTTTGCTGGCAGTGTCGTCAAGCCTATGTCGAGCTGGCGCTGGGGTCCCTCGAGCTGCTGCAGCGGGCCCTGACGTCTTTCGTCCACCTCGTGTCCCGGCCAGGGCGCAGCCATGTTGACTCCTCGGAACCAGCGGGAAGTTAAGCTGAAGACACGCTGTGAGCGTGCCTGGACAGGAGATGTGCACGCGTATGGTGCGAGCAGGCGTTGTGATAACGTCGCGAGCCGTACGCGTGCATATCTCCTGTCTGTTTAAGTTTCGGCACAGACAGTTGATGTGCACGCGTACGGCTTGCGGCGCTATTACAATTCCTGCTCGCACCAAGCGCGTGCACATCTCGTGTCCCGCATCGGAGCAAAAGTCGGCAACAATAGATCTCGCATAGCGAGCAGCGCTTTGCGCTGCATCGCTAGGCGAGACCTAAAAACAGATTAGGAAAAATGTGTCAAGCTACAGGACTCAAATGGCCAGATGCACTGCCTCTTGTTCTGATGACCATCAGGAGCATCCCTGAAAAGAAAACGGGACTCAGTCCTCATGAAATGATCATGGGACGAGCAATGAGACAAGCCCACGTACCAGTCAACAAGTTATTAACAATAACTGATGATCTAATACTGGATTATTGCAAAGGACTGGCTGATGTGGTGCGTTCTGTGTTTCATCAGGTTGGACCGGATGCGACCACTCTTGAAAGAAAACCAGCCCACGACTTGAATCCAGGAGACTGGGTCCGTATTAAAGTCCACAGGAGAAGAAACTGTCTAGTTCCACGTTGGGATGAGCCAAGACAGGTAATCCTAGTAACAACGACTGCTGTCAAGTGTGCAGGAGTGAAGAACTGGGTTCATGCCAGCCACACAATCAGAATTCCAGAACCTACAGATCGACATGTGAGTCGGCGTCTGGAAGTGTGGGATAAAAGTTTAACGGCTGGAACAACCAAGATAAAAGAAAGGGTGCCAGAACTTGAAGATCGACCTGAAAGTCGACATCTGGAGACCCCCAACGGAAAACACCTCTAGAGAAGAAGAGGAACAAGAAGAAGAAGAAGAAAGAAATTCAGAAGTTCCAGAACTTGAAGATCGACCTGTAAGTCGACATCTGGAAATATCTGACACAACTTCAGGATCTGATGATTCAGCTGCAAACTGGGAAGAATTCCGAAAGAGAACTTGGGGTTATAAACCAATTAAAAGTTATGGTGGAAATCCTTCAGAAACAATATTAATAGATGAAGTAAGGAAAGAAGTACACAAAAAGTTAGAAAATCGAGAAGAACCTCGAGGAGCAATAGGGATAGATAGAGAAACAGGAGAACAGGGAAATTCAGAAACAGATAAGGAGGAAAACACCAAATCGGAAGAACCCCGAGGAGGGACAGTGATAAGGGAAAACAAAAAGGAGAAGACAGATCCACCAGTAGGAGATGACGAGATTATAAGTTTCAAAATAAGAGACAATAGTGAGACAGTTGAAACAGAAACAGAAGAAAGTGGAGGAGAGGAAAAAGCAAAGACTGAATCAAGAAAAAGAAATTGGAAATCAGAAAGAGAAGAAAGAGAAGGTGAAGCCAAAAGGCCAAGAAAAGGAGATAATTGGCCCAACAGCTATGTAAGAAAATTGAGATATAGAATAATAAGAGCAGAAGATGAAGATGCTGAACAAGTAAATGAGGTAACAAGTCAAAAGGGACAAGAAAAACCCAGTGGAAAAAGATTACAAAAGTCCAAAAGGACAAAGAAAGTGAATTCAAAATTTAAGTCACCTGAGTGGCTGTATATTGCATTAACTGATTACAAAGAAGAAGAAAAAAACACTCACGGAAACCAGAGACTGAGAAGTCGGATGGGAAAAGGTGAGATGCAACGAAACTGAAGTGAAGACTTATAGTGCTTCTGCCGGACGTGACAAATTTACTGGACGTGACAAATCACCGGATGTGACAACGAAAGAATTCTGGAGAGAATTAAAGAAAGTACCAAGCAAAGACTTTTTGAAAGCAGAGTGGCGTCTAAGTCATCTTGAGGTGTAGTGACACAATTTTCTGAAACTTAACAAATAGAAAAAGAAAAATGGAAAATAATAGGGATAGAAGAGATAAATGTGAATTTATAAAGAGATGGTGCAAAATGTGCTGCTTTTGTACAGGGTTATTAATGACCATATGGATAGTTTTAGCAATCACAATTCCTATTAGTGTAGCTGTGATAGAAGCAAAGAATGATACTAAACCAGAAAAAGAAACTAATATTAAAGAACAAGTTATTTTAAGAAGTAGTGCAGAGTTGCATAAGGATAGGTCAGTAACAGATTTCTCAAAGAATGTTTTTACAAAGTTGTTGTATGAGTACGTAAAAACAATGGAAGTAAGAGATTGTTATGTTTGTATGCAGTTGCCTGCATCAGTATCCGAAGGTGTGACTTATCATCATCTACCTTTGACTTATGGAATAACATGTAGTGTAATAGCAAGCTTATTTTATAAAACAGGTAGATTAGAATCTTATTATACTGATATAGATAAGATTTTTGCAAACATTCCAGTAGTACCAGAACTTAACAAAGTAAAACCAGCAAAAGTTTTAGGAGAATTCTTTTTAGAACATAGAAAATTAATGTTAGAAGAAATAATTAGTAACAACCTTACCTGTGAGTTAAAGAAAGAAGAAAAGGTATTTTTAGATATGGTTGAAGAAAGAAGAATGAAATTTCAGAAAGAAGCAATGAAAGAGGAAGGAAAACGCTTATGGACGTTTGAGGAAGGAAATCATGAAGGGAAAAAGATAAATGCAGCAATGACATTAGACTGGCCGCAAACAGGAAAATTGTGCATTAGGAGAAATAAGACAGTCTATGACAATTACTTTGTAGGTTCCAGTATCTGCCATGACAATTATCAAATTCTGGGAGGTTGGGGATTCAAAGGTGGAAAAGACCCAATATTTCCAGGTATCTATTATATTTGTGGGAATAGAGCTTATTACAGGTTACCGGACCATTGGTATGGAACTTGCTATGTAGGCCTGGTCTTTCCAAAAATTTTTCACATGGACAGAGAAGAAAAGGGAACATACAAGATGATTAATAGATTTACACGTAGAAAAAGGGAAAGTTTTTCAGAAATTGTAGGTGATATTTTTGGAGCATTAATACCAGCAGTGGGAATATCTTTGAATGCATTTAAAATTCGGAAGTTATCCACAGTAGTAGATCGTTTGTCTACAGATACTGCGGGAGGGTTCTTAATGGTAAATACCGAAATGGTTGCCATGAGAGCTATGGTGATGCAAAATCGGCTTGCCCTTGATATTCTTTTGGCAAAAGAGGGTGGAGTCTGTGGAATGTTGAAAGTCCAACATTGTTGTACTTACATTCCGGATAACAGTGAAAATATACAGAAGTATATTACAAATATTACAAGTCTGCACAAAGAATTAGTTCCACTGGAGGTTGAAAGTGTTTTGGGAAAACTTGGTAGAGGGTTTTCCTCAGTAGCAAATTGGTTAACTAGGATGAGTAAACTAGTAATAGGGAAAGTTATAATAGTAGCAACTATAGTGATATTATTAGCAATGATGTTGAAAATAGTAATAACATGTATAAAGAGAAAAGTAAGACAGAATAAGATAAGAAGAAATAACAGAATAATGAGAGAAAGAGAGAGAGAAATGGGTGAAATTGAATTGGAGAAAATGAAAGAAAGCATGTATAAAGAGACTAAAAGGCAAGATGAAGAAGAGACAGAGATATGAATAACAGAAAGTAAAGGATGAAAGACATGCTGCCTGAAAAGAAGTATGACTTGGGTTTTATGTGGTGATTTAAAAATCACCAAAGGGGGAGTTGATGGAGCAGGGAAAATAAAAAAATTTAACCCCTAACAAATTATATAATTAATTAATTAAAAATGTTCGTTTAAATGTATTAATCAACATTGTATATGTGGGAATGGTAATATGCCAATGTATGTGCTAAATAATCTATTAATGAATGTCCGTGTGTCTAATCATAACGTAAGAATAAAAAGCGTACTAAATAAAATAAATGCATGTTTGTGCTTCATAGAAATAAAATGTGTCGTTGCAAAAACAATAGTGATGGTAAGTAAGGAGCAGCTTAAATGTCGCTTTTTGCTAGGTAACAACTAATTGGGGTACGTAGACGGGAGGGAAACGAAAGGGATATTTTTCTCTATTTTAATTATGTTTTGTTTGCTTCAAATTAGTGCTTCTAAAAGTATAACCGAGTGGCGATGTAAAATGGCCACCAGTGGGAAGATGTGCGCAGGCATAAGGGAACATGTGATACGAGATGAAATTGTAGAAATCCGGAACCTCGTGATGTCTCTGAGAAGGCTAGGATGCAAGAAATGGTCAAGGCTGGTGTGACCTAATTGAACTGATAGTGTGCCGTGATGATCAGGAGAGAGTCCGTGGGAAAGGAGCCCAAGAGAAAGGACAATGACTGCGGAGTTCTTGAATGTGTCAAAAGAAGATACAAATGGACTGATCGAATCGGATGGAAATGTTTAAGCGTATGGGAAAGGAAATGATCCAAGGACCCTTGAATCCAAGAGAACTTGATTAAAGAATGAATAAGCTGACATGCATGGACCAATGAAAGAAAAGCGTGATATTAATGTTGCAACAGTTAGTTAGCAAAGTTAGAATTAGGGTATAAGAGGGCCTACTCTTAGTGGGAGGGTAGAGAAGTTCGAGTTGCAGTTGATGTCAGTCGTGGTTGCAGTCACAGTCAGGAGAGGAGTAGAAGAGTCGTGTTGGTGGCTTCCAGTGCTGGGTGGTCCTGATCGATCCCTTACTGAGCGGGAGATGCTGAAAGGCTGTTAGAGGAGACGGGTTGCAGGTAGCTGATGCTGACGAGCTGAAGTTGCTGTTGCTGTCTTAACTTTACAGTTGAGTATGAGAATCAGGCTATTTCTAATCCCAAAGTTAGGTTAGAAATCATTAGGCTAAATTAGGAAGTTAGGCAGGTAACTAGGGTTTTTGGCTTCATGACAAAATTTCCTTTCTGCAATAAATTGATTATGCTTAATAAAATTGTGAATTTAAAAATGAATAATTGAATAAAGTATTAAATTCTTTCCATGCTTTTAAAATTATATAAAATTTAAGATTCTTTAAACCCAAAATGACTCAGTGGTTATTTTCCTAAATGATTGTGACATGAGTAATTGGTTGATTGTGATTCAGCTGGTCTTAATCACTATAAACTAATTTCTTAAATGAATGATTCATCGACAAAACAATGAGCAGGAATATCTTAAGAAATAACTAAAAGAAAGTGACAAATTAAGGTAAATAGATATCCTTGCTCTTCCAGCGGTACACAAAATGGTGTTCTCCATTTAGTTCTCATGCTTCTCCTAGGAGTACAGAATTTCATAAAGGTGTAAAAGGAAATCCAGGAGTGTGTGTGTGTTAGGCGATGTTTATGGGCCCCATCGTCATGAAGATATGAGAAATATAGTTTACCCCTGGATGACCTATAAGTAACCTGGGAGGAGAATAGTTTTCATTGTACGCGCTGCATCACATTTCATGCTGTCCCAGCATTAAAGTTTGAACCTCCTATGGTTATCACCATAGGCAAGTCTCACAGACACTGACCAATAGGGGCATAGGCAAGAGATAATTTTGTAAGGTGCAACTGGCCATGAGAGATGCTCCCAACAAATCCACTGATTTCTTGCAGCTTTGGGGAAGGAACCGTGATTGTTGTGTTCCTCTCAGTAGCAAGGGTGCATTGGGCCTTAATGTAAGCAGGGGAAATTGCACCATCTCCTTGGTTGAGTAGAAAAATAAAGGCATGATTTGGAGGTAGTACACTCCTTGCACCCGTGAGCTCAAATTCCTCTGCATCTGCTGCATTGATGATAGCTGCACCCCTGAGTCCCAGTTTCTACAGTCGAGGAAGAGCAACATCTGTGCTTCCGATGTGATCCGCTTAGACAGAGGACATGCAGGCTGTTAGAACTGGGGTTTCTGGTTGTCAGATTGTGCACCCTGTACAAGGAGGAACCATCACTTTAGTCAGGATAAGCTATATACACACTAAAAGATAACCTGTGCTCACCCTCTGGTATTTTGGCACAGAGCAGTCAGGCTTATCTCAAGAGGCAATGTGTCAAGTATTTATGCAACACACGCACAGTAGTAACATAATAAAAACACCACAAAAATACTTCACACAGGGTTAGGGAAATAGATTATATTTTTATGAGTAAAACAAGACCAAAACAACAAAAATCCAATAAGTAGAACCGGAGTTATGAATTTTTAAAGATTAAATCGAAATGTAGCGTTTAGAAGCAAATAGCGCTTAGGGGTTACTCGAGGCCGCGATGGACCGGGGTAAATCCAAAGTCCAGGCCTACTGCGATGGGGGGCAGGCCGGTTACAGGACTCACGCAGGTCCCGCTGAAAAGTACTTTGGATGGAGGAAGCGTCGACGCCGAAGACTCGGTGTGTCGGTTCAGAGCCACTCATGCAATGAAGGCTTCGTCAATGAACCCCTTTACGATGCAGGTACCACATCATCATCGAGTCGCGTTATCCGTCATTGTTAAGCCACGCAGTCCTTCGAGGTGATTTCGTTGATCAGCGACTGCGTCGAAGGGCAATGCATCGGTTCCGATCGGCGCAAAGTCATCGATTTTGATGGTTCTGTACAGTCAAAGTCACCTTTCAAGGGCCCAGCACTGGTTTGGGACCTCTTGGCAAGGCAGGACTCACAGATGGCAAAGTCCAGGTGCTGTTGCAGGGTTGAAGGAAGTCTTTGATGGCCCTGAGACTTCAGAACAGGGGGCAAGCCAGCAAGCCCTTGAAGTTGCTCTGGGTTCAAATGAGATGGGTCCAGTCCTTATCTTCAGCAGGGCAGCGAACAGCAGGCAGCAGGGCAGCACAGCAAAGCAGAAAAGCAGTTCTTCCAGAGTGGCAGTCAAGCAGAGTGGCAAACCCTGTAGCACAGCAGTCTTTATTCCTGGCAGAGTTCTTCACAGGTCCAGTAGTGTATTGTCTTGGTAGAGTCAGAGACCCAGTACTTATACCCAGTTGTACCTTTGAAGTGGGGGTGACTTCAAAGCAGGCCCTTGAAGTGCACAGGTCCCCTTTTCTTCCCAGCCCTGGCTCCAGACTTTCAGTAGGGGGGTAGTCAGCCCTTTGTGTGGGAAACAGGACACTGCCTATTAAGGTGTAAGTGTCAGCTTCCCTCTCTCTTCCTGCCCAGGAAGGGCTGTCAGAATTCAGACGAATGCAGATGAGTTCTCTGTCACACCTACCCTTCCTGTGTTTGTGGCTGTCTAGAGGGAATGGACAAAGTGTAGCTGTCACCCACCCCAGGCGTGTATTGGAGACAGGCTGCAAGGCACACAGAGCGGAAAGAGCAGAGAAATGTCCACTTTCTAAAAGTGGCATTTCTAAAATAGTAATGTTAAATCCAACTTTACCAGTAAAGAGGATTTATAATTACCATTTCAAAGATATGAAACATGATGCAGGTACTCCTTTTGAAACAGGAATTACAGCTTAAAAGTGTATTAAGGAATTCCCAATGCTAGCCTATGAGAGGTGTAGACCTCACAGTAGTGAAAAAAGAATTTGAGTGTTTGTCTCTACCAGAACATGTGAAACTTAAAAGTACATGTCCTGCCTTTTACTTACACAGCACTCTGCGCTTAGGGCCACCTAGGGCCTACCTTAGGGGTGACTTATGTGTAATAAAAGGGGAGTTTAAGGCTCTGGAAGTAGTTTTAAAAGCCAAGTCTTAGTGGCAGTAAATTGCACACACAGGCCCTGCAATGGCAGGCCTGAGGCAGGTTTGAAAGGCTACTTGTGTGGGTGGCACAATCAGTGCTGCAGGCCCCCTGTGTATATGGTATACTACTTTACAAGAGACTTACAAGTAAACTAAATATGTCAATTGTGTATACACCAATGTTACCATGTTTAGGGGAGAAGCACATGCACTTTAGCACTGGTCAGAGGTAGTAAAGTGCTCAGAGTCCTAAAGTCAACAAAAGATACAGCAAAAAGAGGAGGTAAGCAGGCAAAACGTTTGGCGGAAGACCACCCTTAGGATGACAGGTCAAAGACAGTCTTCAATTCAACAAAAAGGTATCTCATCAGGGGTCATGGGGATTGTGATATGCAATGCACGGAATACGGACTAGAGGGGTGGATCACCGCGCGTGGTTATGCTAGCTCCGCATGACTTGTGCGGGGAAGAAAAAAAAATCCTTTTTTATATATAACCCTCAAACACTCTAGCAGTGTCATGCTTCATCATCGGGTTCACCCTGCCTCCTAAAGGTCAGGGTGGGCTCAACCTTGTTTCAGGGAGCACTTAGGATAAGGGTGACCAGGGGGCTTAACTAGAGATTAAAAATCCCACACCTTCTCATAGGTATCCCTTTATTCGTGGAGACGGTGGGGAGACTAAAATGAGACTTGTGGGTAATGTGGACTGTTATAGTCCTATGACCCTAGATTTTAGACCAACATGTTTCAGCCCTACTCCAAGGCCTAACAAGGTCCGGGTCCTTCATCAGGGTATCAGATGAGTACCTCCCTGGTAATTAGGTCAGCTATACAGCTGGCAAGGTAATGCCATGCTCTAATGCAGGGGCAGTGCTAATACTTGCCCGTCAATGGTCTTTGTGGTGAATCACCGACACTTCTTGGGTGTCAGACGCCTCAGGAGCGGGGGTGGGGCTCCCTTTATGCACACATTCATCCGATGATGAAGCATGACACTACTAGAGTGTGTGAGGTTATATATAAAAAAGGATTTTTTTCCTTCCCCGCACAAGTCATGCGGAGTTAGAATACCCACATGGGGTGATCCACCCCTCTAGTCCGTACTCCGTGCATTGCATATCACAATCCCCATGACCCCTGGTGGGATACCTTTTTGTTGAATTGAGTTATATTGGGAACCCGTATCCCTCCACCCTCTTCGTATTTGAAGGGCCCTCTCAACGCTCCAGATCCAGCAGGTTCTCCTTGTCTGGATCCTTTTTTTATCACAAAGACAGGCTTCACCCAAAGCCCTAAATACTTGGCTCAGAGGCATAGTTATTAATAGTGCAGTTTGTGCAGTGGCACTGGAGCCAAAGGGTCTGAGGGGCCAATCGCATCCCAATTACAAATGCTCTTTTTAATACCAATCCTGGGGTTGGGGGGGGGCATTTTTCTTGCTTGTACTAGGGCCCATGGCTCCCTGGCTACTCCACTGACGTGGATCTTCTTTTGAGGTTGTGTATCTCCTCTGCTTGACACAAGGAACCCTCCTAGGACCAGTTGAAGATCTCTTGCCGTCTGGCCACTGCTAGACCAACTCGCTGAATACTGTAGATGTGCTGTCTCTGCCTTAGCTTTCTGGTATGTGGCCAATCTAGAAGAGATTGCAAGCCTTGTAGATGGATTGTCAAGCAATACTAATTGTCATTCTAGGGTCCTACCCTAAGTGGGACTTCTAATTATTACGGGACTGCACAGCATGTCTATTTGTAAAACACTCATACACTGGAGCTTATTGGAGCTGATTTGAAAGAACTGCATCACTGAATGAGTGAGACCAGCTATTTGCCTTGTCATGTGAAAGATTTCAGACGTTTTCTAAACTCAAATAGATTGGGTTCCAGACTAAGGTGTAGAGGCAGAGAGGTCCATGCCTTGGCTGCAGCTACGGAGAATACTTTATTCCCATAGGCAGCACTTTCAACAGTCAGCATACTTTGCTAGGAAGAACTAAGAGCCTGCCTGGAAGCCTACCATTTGCACTTCTTGACTAGAAGGTTTGGAGTTTTTCGGTTCATTGCTCTGTTGACAATCACTGTGGCTGTAAAAGTAACTGTGGTTTTGATCAGTAGCCGTGTAGCTGTTTCAGAACAAAGGAAATATGTGAATATTTTGGAATAAGTGAAATGAGATTGACAGCAGCATTAGGCAGCATTTAGAATTGGTGTAAAAGAGCTTCAGGATCCGCTAAGTATATGAAGTTACTGTAATCAACTCTCAATTGAATTAAGGCATTGATGACTGTCACATGGAGATGGTTGTCAATGACCAGTAATAATGTTCTCAACGTCTTTGGTTCTCAGAAACAAGTTGTAGATACTTTGGCAGCCTGTGTTTTCACAGACAGACAGATTAGTATTAATGCAAATGCCCAAGTTCTGTACTGATGTCGATGGGCTGAATATTAAGCCACTGGCTGCAGGCCATCTAGGGAGTCCACAACCAAAACAACAGCAGAGGTTCGAAGAAGTTCAGTTTTGGATGGGTTCAGTTTCACAAAGTTGGCTGCCATACACCAATGAGGTAAATGACAGAGAGTACACCATGGAAGACTGGGGGTACATTGATGGTTAGAGGGATTTGCCAGGCCAAGAATCAGTTGGGTGGCACTTGCATACATACAGATTCTGCATAGATGCAGAAATCTGGCCTATTCGATTAAGCAGTTTGGCCAGGGAGAGCATGTAGATGTTCAATAAGGTAAGTGACAAGGTGGAACCGTGGCATTCAACACAACTGGGAATCTTTGGTTCCATGGAATGTGGCAGAAGAGACACAATTTGTTGTCGACCCTCCAAAAAGGACTTTATCCATTTAAGAACTACTTCTGAGATGCTGATGTCAGAGAGTGTACAGACATCCTGGAATAGTTGATGGAGTTTTAAGCAGCCGAAAGATCAAGAAAAATCATGGCTCCATCCTGCAGCCATCAACTATTCTACCCCAATCATAAAGGACTGACATAACATCTTATTCAGTACTTCTACAGCACACTTGATAACTGTCCTTCATTTACAAAGCTATTATGACCAGCGCCCCCACTTATCTAGCATACAAGTTCACCATTTTGGGTGGATCTTGGCAAACCCACAGCCAGGACACCAACAGACTGCAGACTAGGTACTGGAAAAAGCAAAAAAACAAGAGAGCAGGCCTTTCCCATCTATTCACCCATAATTGTAATCCCTGTATCCATCGGTACCACCCCAATACTGCTCCAATTTAGCAAAGATTTGAAGGCTCACCTCTTAAATGAACACTACACCACAATGCATTAACCATCCACAACCGAGTTTCCTGTTCTCTCACTCGTTGAGTTGGTGCTTGTCTTTGACCATGTACAGCTCTCCACCGCCCTTTGGCTAGGTTCGCACTACAGAAATACCAGATACATACCTACATACATACCTTCAGAATGCTGTTGGATTCAGTGTAACTTTTGAGCCGGTCAAAAACCAATTTCTTCAAGACTGCACCCAAAAAAGAGAAAAGAGAAGAAAAAGTATGTAATTTTTCATGTCCTCGGGAATTGACGTTGGTTTATTTATACGAGGTTTACCTATAGCTCTCTTCCACTACACTATTATAATGTCAGAGCTGAGGGAGCTATTAAAGATAGTGACAAAATCTTCAGGTAGTAATCCAATCACAACTTTTATCTATTTAGGTCGACAAATGTCATCTGTGGAACTGGGGTAGATAGGGAGTATACGTTTCGAATTGCTGTCACATGTTATGTCTGTGCTGATCTTTGAAATGTTGCCTTCAAGGAAGGATGAGAGGTCATTCCATAACAAAACTGAAGTATTAACTAGTATTTTTGATGCTTGTGGGAATTAAAGCTCATTTATGATCCTAAAGAGCTCTTTTCTATTTGGGAGCTTTGACTATCTGATGTGAAAAGTATGCAAGTTTGACTATATTAATCTGTTCTCTACATATTCTACAAAGCTTCATGTATGTCTCTTTTAAATTAGGATGGTAAGATTATTCTTATTTCCATTCAAAGTGACACGTTTACAGTTTTAACTTGGTGAGTTCAGGGAAAACGAGGTGTTATATCTCCTGGGTATTTTGAATTTTTGTGTTTGTAAAGACGTTTTGGATTCCAATATCTCAATTAAGTATTCATTTAAGTAATCTTGAGACATATTTAGAAGGGAATGACGGAGCGTGACATTAAGCACAAAGGGGCTTATTTACAAACCCCTTGTGCTGCTGGTACGTCACTTTTTCCCATATTAAAAGTGATGAACAGGCGGCGCAAGGGGCTTGTAAATAAGCCCCAAAATGCTAACGGCACACTGCGACTACGCAGGGATGAGCCGTATTTACAAAGATACAGCACATCCCTGCATTTTCCCTAGTGCTGGCGCTAAATTAAGCTGCCTAGCGCCAACGCAGGCACCCTTGCACCATAGTGCAAGGGTGCCTGCTTTGAGGTAATGATTGTTTATGTGCAGGAAGGCGTCCCTACCTTCACATAAACAATCACATATGGTGATTGGAAACTTCTCTGTTTAATGATTGTTTATGTGCAGGAAGGGAGACCTTCCTGCACATAAACAATAATGCAGCACACATAGAAACAGCAAAAACGAGGAGAAATGCTTTGTTTCTCCTCGTTTCGCCATGTTAAGACCAGGTTTTCCTTTATAAAGAGGGGGTAGCGTCAAAATCAATGGGTGGTGCAGCCCACCCCAACACCAATTGCCCACCCCTTTCACGCTAAGTATAGCGTGAAAGGGTACCTTATTTACAAGGTGGCATTAAGCCACGATAAGTGGCTTAACGGCGCCTTGTAAATAAGGGGAAGCCCATATCGCCACAGGAACGTCGTTAAAAGTGACGTTCCTGTGGCAATAGGGGCTTGTATATATGCCCCCTAGAGTGCCATCTACATTAGGGTTAAAGAAGCTGGCTGAAGTGAAGCTTAAATGTTTGGGATATTTTGGGGCTACTATGCTGGCGAAACTGCAGCTCCATGTTTTGTTGAATTGAGAACTTCTTTGCGCAGTTGGGTTCAGGGATACAGGCAAGAGAAATGAAAAGGGGATAGCAAGATGAACAGTCCATACGAGTGAAATAGAATTTCAACTCATATTGGGTCAATTATCGAGAAAATTGGGTCAAACAAATTACCTTCTTTCTGTGTTGGCGGTGAGTTAATTAAATAAAGATTAAAAGCTTCCAAGCTTTGCTTGAATCACAAGGTTGCCCCAATTGAGTGCTCGAACCACACATTTAGGTCTCCTCAAACAGCTACATTTTTTCCTGATTGTACACTGGCCAATATCTTCTACTAATTTGGGAAGTTTTGAGGTTGGCGAGTTGGGTAGGTGATAAATTAGGAGTGAGTGGTAAATTACGCTGCTGAATTTAAAAGACAAGGAAAGATAGCCAAATGTTCAATATGTAGAATAGAGTTCAGTTGAAAGTGACACATGGGACTGAGTGATTACAACTCTTCCTCATTTGTTTGATGGTCGGAGGGATATATTTTACAGTTGTTGGAAACCAGCTCATCGATCAAGGCTTACTATTTTCAGAAAGCCAAGTTCTGTCAAGCAAAGTAAATCAACTTTATATTGCTCAAGTCCCCAGTTTGAAGACATTGAGGAACTACTGATCTTTCATAACAAAGCAGAACTATTACTTTAGAATTTTTAGGTAATTTTGATTGCCAGTAAGAAGAGGGGAATAAAAAAGGTGAACTAAGATTTTATAAGGTTTCCTGTTTTAGTGTTTGAATTGCTTATCTGTCCACCATAGGATTACTAGTCGCTGCAGAAAAGAGTTGGCGGGAGAAAAAAACTAAAAGGTCCGTATGTAAACAATGAGGTGCGCAGCTATGAGGGTCAGTTTGGGAAGCATTGAGTGCTGCTGGCAGCTTGAGGCTAAGGACTGGAGCAGGTGAGCTTGACTTTGGTGTGCCTTTGGTGAGATGCCAGCGTAACACAGCAGCCAAGTTTATATAGGGCTCGCTCGGTCAGTACATAAAGGCTAGACTGTCAATCCCTAGAAACTCTTGAAAAAGCACAACATGGCTGAAGATAATAGAAAGCAAAAACAGACGTTTACTAAGGGGCACCAAAGGGAAACATGAAGCTAAGAGAGCATGTGGGTGAAGTTTAATAAAATAAAAATTTGCAAAACAGTTCCTTTCTAAAAAGGTTGTCATACAAACAAGGAAGTGCAAAAAACAGTGCACAAACTAAAGTATGTTTAAACCAGTCAAAATAGTGATGAAATTCTAGGATGAGAGTTTTGCAAATGATAAGCCAGCAAAGGGTCACATCGGAAGTGCAGTTGCCTCTACTGGCTTCAGATTTTGGTCAATTTAAGCTGAAAATATTACCTTGCTTGGGATGCATAAATAATGGCATTATATTTATTGTATTGAAATTGTATTTATTTAGCACTTGCTACCACTGATGAGGCTCTGAAGCACTTTAAACCAGGCAGCACACAGTTCTGGAACACCAAGATTAGTGCTTATTACACTGGATATCGGTTATTGTTGGTTATTCAGTTATTGTTCTTTAGTCTTGTGCTTGCAAGGAAAATCATTCCAAACATTTACTCCAATATCTTTGTGTAGTTCGTAGCAGTTAACTGTAGTTAGGTGTAATCATTAGTCGGGGATATGTGGCTTCATGAAGATGGTTGGCTGGAATAATAGATGAGCTAGAGGTGATTCAGTATTGTTAGGTTGCAAGGGTATGACTTTCAAAGAAGGAGAAATTGTGATCTTGAAATCAAGTGTGGGTAGTTTACATAAATACAATCGTTTTCATTAAGCTTAGGGTAAACATGCATGTGATTTAGAATAGACTGTGCTCAGAGAGAGGAGACATGCTGAGGATTGTACGGAAGGAGAGAAAGAAAAAAGAACATTGACAATCAGAAGCTTTAAGTCAAAGTCAGTTTTGCATGCATACGAATATTGGGGAAACTTTTTTAAATAGAATTCAATGTGATGATGCAAAACTGTAGAACGAAACAACATTCATTTAATTTGGGATAGCACTACATTAAGTACTTTTAAGAGAGGTAATAGAATCTGTTGCTAATCTACTATACACCACTGCTTCAGCAAGGACAGCTGAACTGCTCAGGAGTTAGACTTGTAAAATATTTGCTGGTCGCATGTATAGGGAAATATCAAGAGCTTTAGGTTGTGCTCAAGAGAAGCAGTCACCTCATGATCATATTAACATGAGATTATATACAGAATAAATAATGCTGTTTCGAAAAGGAAATTCTGCAAATGCTTGTGTGGACATTTATGATGTTCAACCTTTAAAGTTTTGGTCACAGTATTAATTGGAAATGAGAAGGAAGAGTCCATTATGGATGCCCTTGGCTTAACATGGGACAGTATGGAGAGGGAAGAGTATTTCCTGAAGTCCTGTGGCAAGACAATGAAGTTAGAGAGGATGGAGGATTCTTAGAAATTCACTTAGGTCATTGTTAGGAAGGAGCTGCTGATTAGTTGTTTTTCCATAGGCACTGCAGGTTTGGTAGATGGTAAGTGTGAGGGGTGGGAGTGCTGTTACTATTGTTCAAGGGAGGTTGGAAAAAATATTGGGTTTTATATATTGTGGAACATAAATATAGTTAAAAAAATATTCTTACCACCAAAATATCATTTAATAGAATAACATTGGCAAGAATATCGTTTTTTTGGTATATATTACAATTTTCAAGAATAATATTGTTTTTACTAGCGTTTTCTTTAATATAGTTATAAAAATATAATTTTTAATTAATTTAATGTGTTTTAGTTAATCTATTAATTTTAGGAGTTAGTATTGTTAGCATAATTGTTATTAATGTGTTAAAATATACTTTGTAATTTTAAGTTATTTAGTAATTTATTTTTAAATTTCATTAGTTATTTATAGTGTAGTAGCCGGTTGTTGGGGAAAGTTAACAAAATTATAAATAATTAAAATAATGGATTTTTTTTTATTGTAAATTAATTATTTAATGGATTATTAATTATGTTAATTTGTTTACCTGTTGTATTATGTTTTATTAAAATGTGTTAATTTTAATGTATATTTTAATTTTATTATTAGCAATAGTAAGTTTGTATTTTAGTAGCAAGTTGTTGGGTTTGTTGGAGAATACGGTGGTAAGTTAATTAAAATTAAATGCATTTAAATATAATTTATTATAAACATTTTTTGATCTTAATTAAATATTTATTTTACTATTAATTATATAAATTACTTAATTTTTTTAATGTTTAATTTTATGTGTTTTATTTTTCTTGCTGTGTATTTTAATTGTTATATGTTTATTATGCATACATTTGTTGTAGAGGAGTAGGGTGGAAATATATTAAAGTTACAATATTTTGTGTATTATTATTTTTTATATATACTGGGATAGTTATTAACTGATTATGTATTATTTTACCAATGCACTTTTTATGTTAAATATTGTGTTTTAATTGAATTATTAATTAGTTCAACTACAAATGTTTTTGAAACTTAGCCTGTGGAATGATATTTCCTTTTATATGTTGTTTTCTAGTATTAATTTAAATTAAATAATTTGATATTTATTTTAAAATTTTGAATTCTTTTTGCAGATAGGCAAGTAGGCAAGTATAAGTAATTTTATCTTGTTCTTTTTAACATTTCTATTTTATATTTTAAATGTTTCTGTTATTTTTCTTACATAACATGGTATTTATGTTTTCTATGAACTATAGTTTATACATTTTTCTCATGTATTGAAATATTTTTAGTAAATGATTAGTACTTGTGCTCTTATATGTAATTCTTTCAAAGTCCAACACTTTACCTACTGTTACTTAGACTGGAGTGGCAATAGTAAACCTAACTCCTCCAAAGCCCAATGCTTTCCCTACTGTTGCTTAGATTGGAGTGAGAATAGCAAATCTAACCCCTCCAAAGTCCAACGCTTTCCCTACTGTTGCTTAAACTACAATGGGAATAGTAAATCTGACACCTACGAACTCGAACGCTTTGCCTTCTGTTGCTTATGTTAGAATGGGAATAGTAAATTTAACGCCTCCGAAGGCCAACACTTTCCATATTGTTGCTTAGACTTTAGTAAGAATGGTAAATCTAACCCCTCGGAAGTCCAACGCTTTTCCTTCTGGAACTAAGGGCCTGATTACGATGACGGTGGGACTGCCATCGACAGCCCGTCGGTGGCGGTCCCAACGCCATCGTAACCATGTTTACCGCCCACCATATTACAATGACGATAAATGGTTGGCGGTCGGAAAGACCGACCGCCATGCATCCAACGGGCTCCTTGAGCCCGCCGGTGCATTGGAGGGAGACACAATACCTAAAATGGTGGCGGTGCACGCTAGGCACCGCCGTAAGGATTAGGATCTCCCTACCCGCCGGCGGCTTCATGGGGGTTTACTCGCCATAAAAAGACTGGCGGAAAGGGACATTGGGGGCCCGTAGTCTGCCCCCCTTCTCCCTGGCCCTCAGTTTTGTGTTTTGGGGGGAACCTATGGTGCCCCCCTACATATCCCTGCACCATGTGGCAGGCACTGCATGGTGCCTGCCACGTAGTGCAGGGATATGTAGGATGTCCATGTTTTGTATTGCGGCGTGTGCTGCAGCCCGCAGCACCCTTCTGCAATACAAAAGATAGACATTGCGACCACCGTGGTGGCTGTCGCATCCTAATTGGGCTGGCGGGACTGTCCGATTGCAGTCGGGCGGTGCCATTTCCCAATGATTGGCTTTTTAATATTTTTAAGGTTGTTTATTTTTTATATGCTGGGTTTATAAATGTTTATATTGTTTTAGAGAGTATGCTTTTATAATTTTTATATATTTACTATATTACTATATTAGTGTAGGTAAAAAAAATTACTTAATTTTTTGTTTCTGATATTATGTTTGAAATTGTGTAAAATTATCAGAATATTAATATATTGAAAACTACAAAATATCATGTCAAAAATATTGTTGAAAAGAATAGCAACTAGAAACAGTTAAAAATTGTTTTTGTTACTACTTTAGTGTACAGTGAATAAATCTATTTTTTTCTATTTTTATTTCAACATTTTAATTTGGTTAAATATTTTTGTTGGTTGTATATATGTTTGTTAATTTTTAATTTATTTTACTGTTTATATTAAAAATTAATTTTTTTAAATTTATTTTTGAGAAATTTGTATCTATATATATATATATATATATATATATTTGTCCTTAAAAATATATATACTTAAATATATGCTTGCCAAAACACGTATTGACCTGTTTTTATTTATGCGTAAACTCAAACTTTTGAAACTATATACTTTGAAGCATAACAAAGGGATGATAAACACTACACAAACAGCTAGCACCTCTGCCCCGATGGAAGTTACACTATCCATGAGACACTAGCCACTATGAGGGAAATCCAATTGGGAACTAGAGACTGGGAGACTGATCGCGACCTGTTGATTAGTATGGATATAGAGATAAGTTAGAGGTCCAGGAATGATTTTAAACCCAGATCGAAGTTCAACCCAATAACATTACATGATGGAATTGATACATTCCATGAGATAATTTTAGGTGACTTATTGGACCTCTGTAAAAGACAGGGCAATCATTTTGCTAGGAATTTAACCACAGAACAAAGGGCAGGCCTGGAGTCCTTGAAACAAGCAACAGACTTCGTGATCAAACCTTCTGACAAGGGGGGGAATGTCGTCCTCTGGGACATCAACAAGTACCGAGTGGAGGCCAAGCGACAACTAGAATTCTCAGGATGTTACCTGAGATCCAGCTTGGGGAGGTACAATAAAACTATACAGGAATATCATAAGATGCTACATGACTGGCGTGAGAATGATATGCTGAGTCAGAATGAGTTCCTGTTTTTTGCTGGTACAGAAACCAGTAACCCCAGTGTTCTACATGCTACCCAAGGTGCACAAACATCCCACTGATCCTCCTGGTAGACATTTAATTTCGGCCAATCAAAGCCTTCTCAAAAACACTTCCATCTATTTGGACTATTTTCTCTGTCCCTATGTCCTGAACTTACCCTCGTACTGTAGAGACACCATGGACGTCCTATCGAAGATACAGGAAATTCCATGGAAAGAAACGTACATCTTGGCAACAATTGACGTTGTTGCCTTGTATACTTGTATTGAGCATGATTTGGGACTGGAAGCGTGCAAATTTTATTTACGAGACAGGCCTGTAACAATGTATGACCACACTATGCTATTAATGCGCATGTTACACTTTTGTCTTCATAATAACTGCTTCCTGTTTGAGGATGAATGGTATGAGCTGTACACTGGTACCGCCATGGGAAGTTGTTTCGCTCCCAGCTACGCCTGTTTGTTTATGGGGTGGTGGGAGGCTTAGCACCTTTGGCATGATGGCAATATCTCCTACATGAACAATGTCATCCTGTGGACCCGCTACATAGACGATATTTTTCTGATATGGGATGGTCCACAGGAGGCCCTTGATGCCTTTATTCAGGGAATTTCGGTAAATTGCCTCAATCTTAAATTTACAAGGAAAACTAATGTCAGCAGCATAGAGTACTTAGATATTCTAGTAGAGGTGAAACTAGGGACACTGCACACTAGTTTGTACAGGAAACCGACGTCTGGCAATATTATTTTGCATGCGCGCAGCCATCACCCGACAGGTCTTAAGAATAGTATCCCCTATGGTGAGCTTTTGAGAGCAAAACGTAATTGCAGCTCCTCTGACTCATATGATAAAGAAGCCAAAAACATGAGGGGTCGTTTCAGAAACAGGGGTTACACAGGGAAAACCATTAGAGTAGCCACTGAGAAAGCAGCCACCAAAAACAGGAACAGCTTACTCGTACCTAGAGAGAAACAAAGTGGCCAACATGAAGTGAGACTCATAACCACTTTTAATCAAGCTTCTCAAGAAATTCATCACATAATACGCAAACACTGGCACATAGTCAGGGATGATGTCATCATAGGCAAACTGGTGAGCCCGTCTCCACATGTTACATACAGGAAATGTCAGTCTCTAAAGGACATGCTAGTACACAGTCACCTTTCCATTAAGACAAAAACACGTGGGACCTGGTTGAGGGAACTCCCAGGTTTTCACAAATGTGGGAGGTGCAAAGCATGTAACAACAGTACGAATGTAAAAACTTTCATCCTCCCCAATGGCAAAACAGGGAAGATTCATGATTTCATAAATTGTAATACTGATTTTGTAGTCTATGTTTTGACTTGTATTTGTGGCTTACGTTATGTGGGGAGTACAATCTTCCCTGTGAAGAAGCGTGTTTTGGAACATTTGCGTGCTATCAAGAATGGCGACATGTCATACGCCATAGCCAAACACTGTGAATTGGTACATTCAAACGTTAAAGATATCAGTTCTAAAATTTCGTTTTTTGGCATTGACAGGGTCCCTGCATCACCAAGAGGAGGAGATCTGGAACGTCATCTGCGACGCCTGGAATCTGAATATATAGTGAGACTCCAAAGCAAGATCCCGGGAGGCCTCAACCATGAGCAGGACCTCCATGTACACTTAGGCTGAGTTCACTAGGGCACCTCTCTATGCTAACAACATAGAAACTAGGTGAACCATAAGCTTTTTGAGTCCCTGCATCCCCAATCCTCTTTTTCTGGCCACGTTTTTGCCTTCCAGCTTATGGCCTCCTAGAAGACAGACTAAGGGTCTGTAACCATCCACCCTTCCTTTTTGTTTTGTTTTATTTATTATTTTTTACACTTTTTTGTCCACTTCATTGCCTCTCCGCAATACCGTTATTTATTTTTCTAGTTCTAGAATAGGACCGGAAGTGGGCGTAACCCAGGGTCTCACACCAGTGGACATCATGTGGCACTTAATTTGCTAAAAAGGGTTGTCAAGCTCTAAAGTCAGCGCCCCAACCCCTTCACGGAACATATAACTTAGCACTACATCAGTGCTTTCTGCCACTTGGCAGTTTGTTCCACACACTTTTGTTTTTACTTTTGCCACATGACTATCGTTTTAAGGATTTAAATATTCTTATTTCACGTCACTTTGCATAGGTTTGAATAAACTGTCATATTCATGAATTGTATGCATTGTCTATAATGTTGATTGAATGAATTGATAAAGTTTTTGCAAGTCTGCTTTCTTTTAATTTACATGGCAGACGATCACCCTATGTGTTGTTTGTTTTCTATGTCCATGTTTTGAAAAAACAAAAAACAGGAAATGCTTAAAAGACACTGCCACTTCCGGTTTCTTTGTATTGACTTTCTGACAAAGACCGTGCTGTCGAAACGCGTCGAGTCATTAAATTTTCAACTCCTTAATCCAGAAATCCTGCGTGCGGCTCTTCTTTCTTCTGTTCCTTGAGCGTGGAAATTTTCAATATATATATATATAATTATAAAAAAGTAATTAAAATTGTTAAATAAACATTAGATTACTTTTACATATTAAACTACTTAAATACATCACTTTAAAGTCAATATTTACTACAAAATCAATTTTTTTAACTGTTTCTGTTGCTACTCTTTTCAACAATATTTTTGACATGATATTTTGTAGTTTTCAAGTAAAGAACCACACTATTGTTGCCAATTATATTTTTGACTTGATATTTGTGTCAGTCGATATTAATGTTCACAATATTGTGTCAGTGAATCGCCAGGTACAGGGATCTGACACTTCATTTGGCTGTGTTGCGGGTGCTCCAGATTGAAGACAGCGCCAGTGCTTCTTCTCAGTAAGACGAGAACAATTGAAATATAGGAGATCAAGAGGGAGAAAAAAAAGTAACCTCCATGCTGGGGCATTCTACCCTGGACTCCAAATGGGACAAAAATTCGAAAAGCAGCAGTGAATTCTGGTAAAAATTATTCTTGGGAGCCCTCTGCAACTTGCCTTCACCTTCTAGTTGGGGGCAAATTCTATGCATTTTAGTGCAAGATCATTCCCGGTAACTGTAGATCCCCCCTCTCCTTCCTTGAAAAACTGCCTTTGATTGCTGGTGGATTCATTTAGAGAGTTTTACAAAGAGGGAACATGACCTGAGGGTATCAGAGTGCAGGATAGTGGATTGGTAGTGTCTTGAAAAAAAAGATGCTGTACTCAGCAAGGTCAGTGCAATTTAATTGCATCTTTAGGATAAAGGACACAACAGGGCGAGGGAGGAAGCCAGACAACCGCTTCGTCAACTCCAGCTGACTTCTCTCCCCATTCAACATTCCATTCCCTTGAAAACACCCCGCGCCCCATATTCCACACAAGACAAAAGACTTAACATCTAGCCACTACTATCTCCAGCTACATTAAACACAGTTGATGTTTAGCATCTATTGAATGATCTAAAACAGTGGATTTGATATGACAAGGAGAAATTCAAACATTTCTCCTCATTGTGCCTGCCTTAGGGAGTTTGATTCAAATCCCTGTTCACGATTCTTTGTAGATATGGATTTGCTTCACAACCCATGGGTTGTTGCAATGGAATGCCCATGCACCACCCATGGAATGCCCCTTGACACAACGTAATGCAAGGCAGTGCATTGTGCAGCTTTGTGTTACATTTAGCTACAATCCTTTACAGATCATGATTTGCGTTGGGTTGTAAATACCAACGCAACACTTTTCATAGTGTTTGCATCACAAAAGTAATGCAAACCTGACACAAAGTCTTTGTAAATCTGGGCCTATCTATTAAAGTGTGTTTCTGGAAGACATCCATTGAGTAAAAGTGGTAGATGTTTTATGTCGGAATCTTGCGAACCGAAATACTGTTCTAAAAAAAATATTATGGCCAAAATATCAAGAATCAAAACATCATGAAGTTACCTATAGTTAAATATGAATTTATGGTGGCGTGTCTAAGCAGGCCAGCATGGCGGACGCTAACTAGATCGGCTCCGCCAGCCCAAAAGAAAAAGCCGGCGTAAAACATGTCAGGTAGCTATATTAAACCTGTCCATCGGTCCTCCGGGCGGCGCAGAGGTGGAGACCGTGGCGACGCGCTACTGGATACCTGCATGAGGCGGCTGAGGCCCGACGAGGCACTGAGGAAGTGATCAGTGAGCTGTGGGCGGTCGCAAAGTCTCGTCTGAGTGCGAGGACGCCAAATCGAGGCCGCGGCTTGGTAGTGCCGTTGGGGCCTTGTAGGCCATAAAGATTTTGACCTCCGTGGGAACAGGAGACGTCTCCTGTTCCCGGGCCGCATTGTGGTGGCTGGCGGCGACTGGGAACACAGCGGCAGTGATGCGTGTGTAGCCGGACCTGTACAGCCTGAGGCGTGCGCAGAGCCCGGAGCGGCCGGCAGGTGAAGGCCGCCGACTGGAGAGCCGCCCGCCATCTTGCGGCACCCGGCCCCCGCATCTGAGGCGGTCCCGGTCGTGGTTTCTGTGTCGCATCTGGGGGGCCCCCTGAAATCCCCCCCCTTGAAGGATTACTGAGGTGTGGCCTGGAGCTAAGGTGAGCGGCTGGGGGGTGGGAAACGTGATGCTGAGTGCCCGAAGCCCCGTCCAGGCTATATGCGCATCTGAAATCTGCACGACCGAGACGGTGCCAGGCTCTGCTCTAGGGGCCTGCCTTGGGACTGCGGCGGTTCCGGGTACCCCCATGCTGGTCTAACAGGGGATGATGCCCAGAGGAAACCAACGGATTTGCCACTAATTGCCACACGGGACGAATGACTGGGTGCTGCCTCTAAAACTGCTGGTGAACCAGGAGCCATCTATTTGTGGGATTTTGGTGCTTGTTGTGGTTTACCCACGCCCTGCTGTGGCAGCTAGGGGAGGGGGGGCTTTCCGCATGCCTGCTCCTGGGGCGCTCGATGCCACAGCTGAACAATGGGAACGAAGACATGGCGCGCTGCAGTGGACCTGTTCTCTGCCTGTACTGGGCAATACAGTTCTCAGTGCCCCCCCCTCCCATTGGGAAATTCCAAGCCTGCAGTGTGACACTATAATTTCCCACCATGACTAAAGACAAGGCAACCAGTGGAGGCACCAAACAAAGCACAATGGACAAGTTTACTGGGGCCGGTGCTAAGCCCACAGGATCACAGGACCCCACTGGCCCACCAGATAATACTGTGCTCCTGGCAGCAATTACTCAGACGAGACTGGCACTAGAAGCTCAGACAGGCTCGGTCCGCTCGGAAGTGTCATTGTTGCGTCAAGATCTTAGGGGGGCCATCAAGCGCATTACGGAGGCAGAGACGAGGGTCTCAGGTGTGGAGGATGCCGTCTCTATGCTTCAAACTAAGGTTTCATCTCTGGAGAAACTTACCAAGGGCCTCGCTACATGCGTGGAAGATGCGGAAGGAAGAGCCTGCAGAAACAACCTCTGATTTGTGGGGTTCCCGGAGAACTGGGAGGGTAAAGATGTCGAGAACTTTCATGGCTGCCTGGGGAGGCCCTGTCCACATGCTTCATCATAGAACGAGCACACCAGGCTCTGTTGCAGCGTCAACCTCCCGGGGCACGGACGCGACCCATGATAGCACGCATCCTTAATTATCATGGCAGAGAACTAATCCTGAAGCACGCAAGGATAAAAGGGGACCTTTTCTATGACTCTCAGAGAATCATGATATTTCCGGACTTCACTAGAGCAGTCATACAACAGCGCCAGTCGTTTCAGGCTGCTAAGGCACGACTACGGGAGCTTAAAATTATGTACTCGCTTCAGTTCCCCGCCCGGCTACGAGTTGTATATAATTCACAAACCCTTTTTTTCGACACGCCGGAGGCCGTCTTCAACTGGACAGATGAACAGGTACGCCTTAAGTCTCACACTCCTCCCTGGCCTGACTCAGATTCATCCTCTGGTGACTCACATCGCCGCCAACAGCAGCAGCAGGGCAGTCAGCGAAGCCGGTCCAGATCCACCTGGCGATCCAAGTCAAAAGGGGGTGATCAAGAAGGCGCGTCTGCCGGAGGCGCCTCTGCACATCCAAAATGAACATACATTTAAATTTAATGTTATTATACAGATATATATGTATCTGGCTTGACTAGCTACCTGTCAATTATTCACGGGCTGGGCCATCTATCACGCCCCCCCATCTTTTCGTAAAGTTGCCAATATGGCCTATGGGGATCCATTGGAAGAACAAGTCACCGGCCCCCCGTTGGAGCCGCCGTGGCGTCTCGTCCGCGACAGATGCTTCACGTTCTATGAGGTATTGGGTGAGGGGTGGGGTTGGGATGGGCAAGGTGGAAGTTTATGTTATGCTTATTATATTCAATGCCTAGATAGTATAACACTAGATAGATTTTCATCTGTGCAATTTCATAATACACACCAACTAATGCATGACAATGTCGTTGCCAGCAGCTGAGGCTATACAGGGACAGCTACGTATCATGAGCTGGAATGTTAGGGGCGTACTTGATAAAATTAAGCGGGGTGCAATACTTCGACACGCAAAGCGACTCAGAGCAGACATAGTGATGCTACAAGAGACACATCTCATGGGCACAAAGACACAATGCCTAGTCCGGTATGGATGTGATAAAGTGTATCACACAGGATTTACTCAGGGTTCTAGGGGGGGTGGCCTTACTAATACATCGTAGAGTGCCATTCACACATACAACCCAATGGACATGCACAGGAGATATATTATTATCCATGGGACTATTAATGACGAACACATAGTCATAGGCAGCATATATGCCCCCCCCCCCACTATCACAAACTTTTATAGATTGTCTTATTGATGTATGGGCTCTCCTTCCCGAGTGTCTTGCAATTATGGGTGGGGATTGGAATGATGTAATGTATGCTCTCACTGACAGGGGGCGACCACCCGGGGCTAGGGAGAATTCTAGGGATTCCAAATTACTTTTCCTTGTGAATATGTTGGGATGGGTAGATACGTGGCGGATGTTACATTCCTATGATAAGGGCTTCACATACCACTCATCCGTGCACAACACCTCTTCTTCGATTAGACTACCTATTTATATCGGGGAACCATGTCCAGAGAATAACCGAGTCAATAATCCTACCCCGTGGCTTATCTGACCATTCCCCAATTTTGCTAACGCTCGCATCCGGCTCACACAGATGCCCATTTCGATGGAGACTACCCCCGTGGCATTTACAAAAACGGAAATACAAAGATCACATTAATAAAGCGGTGGCGGAATACTTTTTGCATAATGAAGATACCGCCCCATCGCCAGGGATACTCTGGGAAGCCATGAAGCCCACTATACGCGGGGTTGATATAAGCTACACTGCGACAGAGCGAAAGCACGGGGCGCACAAGCTTGTTCAACTAGAGGCCCAAATTATGACACTAGAAGGACGTTGCCATGAGCGTGATGCCGCTACGACACAGGGGAACCTACGACTTGCCCAACAACAATACCAGAGTATATTAATGGAAGAAGCCAAACATGCCTAGTTGGCATCTCAAAGCCGAATATATCAGTGGGGCGACAAATCTAGCAAACTATTATATGGATTATGCAAACAAACGACAACATCTACACCCCCCCATACAGGATGCCCAAGGCACGACCCTTACAGACCCAACCGACATCGCTAGCAGCTTTGCACAATTCTGCGGTGACTTGTATCGACCTAGGGAGGTGATACATACTTAATTAATTTTAAAAAATTTGGACGACATCCCACCATGTACCATCCCAGAAGATGCCCGAGATTTTCTCGACACACCCATCACACTTGAGGAAGTCACCACTGCTGAATCCGAGCTGCGGACAGGAAAGGCCCCAGGTCCTAATGGGTATCCGAATGAGTTTTACAAAGCATCCCACCTAGGCCCTCATCTCTTAAATACAATTCAGGAGTTGATAGAAAAGACACAACTCCCATCTGACTGGCGGCATGCAGAAATTGTAGTCTTTCCCAAACCAGGTAGGCTACCCGAACAAAACTCTTCATATCGCCCTATATCCCTCCTAAACACAAAAGCCAAAATCCTCGCAAAAATTTTAGCGAATAGATTATTACCGTATATACCAGATATTGTTCATCTAGATAAGCCGGCTTTATGCCCCATCGTTCTACCCGCCATTACATTCGGAGAGCACATAATGCGATTGCAGCCGTAGATCGGTTAAACAGACCAGCAGAATTATTGTTAGCAGATATGGACAAAGCTTTTGATTCCATTAGTTGGACATACTTATTTACACTTCTACCATGTTATAATTTCGGCCCACTGTTTATAAAATGCATCAAACTTCTGTATACTGACCTGACCGCTACAATTTGCGTGTCTAATTGTGTCTCAGCCCCCTTTTCAGTGGGACGGTGATTAAGACTGGGAAGCCCTTTATCTCCCCTCCTCTTTGCGCTGGCCATTGAGCCACTGGCTATATGGGTAGGGAAGAACGCATTAATCCAGGGATGTGAATGGACGATGGACATTTCTGACTGCATTGCACTTTATGCAGATGACATACACTTCTTTCTCACGGACCCTAATAAAACCGGCTCCATAATATTGCAGATTATGAGGATCTTTGGCGAGACATCAGGTTTATATCTGAATCCCCGGTAAATCTACCATCTGGCCGCTATGGGGTAACCTGGGACTTAACCAATGGGCTGACAGTCTCCAACTGGCAGAGGAGGGTATATTATATCTGGGTGTTTTTCTGTCTGAGTCTCCTCCGCTCTCATGGGATAAAAATCTGGGCGTTACTACCGAAAAAGTGCGATCCAATCTCAAGGTCTGGACGGGATTACCCTTATCTCTATATGGGAGATCTGCCATTTTTAAAATGGTTTGTCTACCACAACTTCTCTATCACCTACATAATCACCCATATCCGATTCAATCTTCCTGGTTTAAATTTGTTAATGCCATGCTGGGCCACTTTTTATGGGGGGGAGGTGCATCCCGTGTTGCTCCGTACATGTTTTCAGTCCACATATTGTGGTGGTATTGCAGCCGCGGATATGCAGGCCTATTACACAGCCTCACATCTTCAAGTGATTAATGATTGGCGTTATGGATCTAGCGATGATCCAGCATATGTAACTGAGCGGTAGATATTAAATGACCCGACACTTACATCCCATTTATATAGTAACTCAAAGCATCGCTCATTGTTAACCTCCACTAGAGTGGTTATTTTGTCCTGGCGGCAATCCCTCCGACGAATGGGGTGGTGGGGTCGCATTACCCGTGAGACACCGCTCTGGCATAACCAATGGTTGTCTCACCTGACTGGGCTCCAGGGGTTCCGTGAATGGGACCACATAGGTAGGTCAGCCTTCGGTAACGTTATTCAGGGTACCATCCTCAAATCATTCCGGGGCCTTAAGGACGAATTTTCTCTACACAACTCCCAATTTTATAAATATTTGCAGTTTCGTCATGCCATCACACCTCATATTGATAAAGTCGAATCTTATCCAGAATTTAACCCACTCGAGGGCAAACTTCTTATGGGGGATCTGGGCGAGCATAAATTATCCAAAATATATCAATCGTTAATTACTCATAGTGTTACTACACTTGAGAAACTTAAAGAGGCCTGGCAAATAGACCTTGGCCCCTTAGATACTGATGATTGGACAGAAGCCCTTGAATCTCCCCGAAGCGCCGCCATATCCTCTCGACTACGACTCATCCAATTTAAGTACCTACACCGGGCCTATTACACGTGTTACAGATTGTGGCGGGCGGGCCTAATTGAATCACCTAAGTGTCTACGATGTCAAACCGATGAGGGATATTTTATACATACAGTTTGGGCATGTACGGCTTTGGATAGATTCTGGACCGGAGTGCTGGCATGCTTGACCAAAGTCCTTGGATGGGAATTACCCAGATCCCCTCGATAGTCACTACTACACATAACAGATACAATAGGTGGCAATAAATACAAGCGACATCTCCTTTGGCTTGGCCTTACCATCGCCAAACGTGATATAGCCAGAGCATGGAAACAAGATACACCCCTACTATTCGGGCGTGGAAAAATGGTATGGATTTTTGCATGGGTCTGGAGATTTTGGTCTTCCAGACCGTTGGATGCCCACAGAAACATCCTAAAATTTGGCAGAGATGGGTGGATTACCACGGGCTGACCCTGCCAAGACAGGCAACAATGACAGATATTATTGACTGTGAAATTAGGTCCTATGAAGCACAGAAATGACATACACCCTGAAGGAAGAATGAATGTTATAATGATATGTATCTATCTGCCTCATATATGACTGACTTATACGATTGCATGGGCACTTTTTGTTGCAAAGTTTTGTTTGTATTAAGCATATGATTTGTGTATGCATGTATACATTTCCAAAATAATGATGTTACAGGATAATTATGTCAACATTTGAATGCATGCCCATAAAATAAATTCTTCTTTAAAAAAAATGAATTTATTATCCAAAACTCTACATCTACTAAGGTTGCCACCTTTTTTAGAAAAAACCCACTGTGTAACTGTTTAAGTTTTGATACCCTGGAACAGCCAAGAGCAGGTAGATGAAAAACAATTTGTGTAAAATTGTCAGAATTATTTTGTAACATGACAATTACCTCTATGTTTGCTTTCAGAAACATCCTGGAATGGTTTAGACAATTCTGAAGTAGTTTTAACTGTTTTCTTTATGTATTTGTTTTAGGTTCAGATTTCATAAGACCAAAAATACTAGATGTTACTGTTTTTCTCAATATTTTTTGTTGCCTTGACCTACAAATACAAACCAGCCCAGTAATAAAAACAGTCTGGTGGCAATGCTTTGCCATTTCATACCTTCAAGATCTATATATCTTCAATGTACATATGTGGAGTCACACATAGTAAACTTATTTTTACCTTTATATGCTTACCTTCATGATATTTTGGCCACAACATTTTTGTATGGTGATATTTAATACACCCTATCCACCGAAATAGTTCATAAAGCTGCGAAAATATCACTCTCACTTTGGTTTTGAAGTGCCCCGAGCAGTTGACGTCAAAGGACTGAATTTGAAAGAAGACATCTTGCTTGGATGGCTTTAAATCACAGGTTAATTTTCACCCTCCTTCTACCCGTCTCTACAGTGAATCTTGCTTCTAATTTGTCATTGCTAAATTTCCGAAACATCAAAACGAACATTAGCTGTGAAGTGAGTGACAGGCGAGAACACATCTGATGCGCCGCTACCGTGTGTGTGTGACGAGGCCTAATTTTAATGTGACGTTGAAAGACCTTCTTTGTGACAAGTCCTGTTGCGGTTCATTATTTCTCCTATTAGACGAACCGCACACGTCCCGGATCTGTCCTGTCATGCCACCTCCTCGTCTCGTTAACTCTGCACCCTCGTTCTTATTACCTGCTTCCTGTCCAGACCCCAGTTCCACACAACTCCTATTTCAGAGCAAGCAATTACCTCCGGCTGCTTGCAACATCACCTGGTGCTGGCTGGTGTTAGGGGTGAGAAACTTGGAGTTTGGCGCCTCAGGTAATTGGTCAGTGTGTTGGACTTAAAAATTGAGCAGACAAGAGAGTCATTTTCAGCACAGCTTCACTAGAGCCATGATCATTTTCTGGAACAAGCAGAGCTATGGGCTGTTTTAATGGATTTATTTAGATATTGAAACGACTTGGGTGCAAAAATGTGCATCTGTCATTTCTTTGTTGCCTCAGTCCCTCTGTGGAAGGTGAGAAAGTAGATCATTATTTGAAGAGTATGAGGGTCCTCTTCGAGTAACTTTCCCTAGGTCCAGATACGTGTCAATAATTTAGACCTCAGCTCAAGCTTTGGTAGCTGTAGCACAGAGACAGGCTTAACTTAGGAGAAATGTGTAAAGCATTTATCGGTACCAAAACAGTTTATAAATAGAAAACACAACATAATAACAATTGGTTGGAAATGGCCCTTTATGCAGGGTCATCCCCCAACTTTTTGCCTTTCTTCTCCTACTTTTTGCTGAATTTGATTTTGTTGGTCTTAGGACTCTGTGCACTTTACCACTGCTAACCAGTGCTAAAGTGCTTGTGCTCTCGCCTTAAAACACGGCAGAATTGGCTCATACCCAATTGGCATATTTATTTACTTATAAGTCCCTAGTAAAGCATTCACTACATGTGCCCAGGGCCTGCACATTTAATTCTACTAGTGGGCCTGCAGCACTGATTGTGCCACTCACTTAAGTAGCCCTGTAAACAAATCTCAAGCCAGCCATTGCAGAGCCTGTAAGTCCAGAGTTAACCTGCCATTTCGGCCTGGAAAAAAAGTCCTCTTGTGAGGCCCAGACCTTCCTTCCTAATACTTACAAGTCACCCCTAGGTAGGCCCTGGACAGCCCCAAGGGCAGGGTGCAGTGTATTTAAAAAGTGGGACATGTACTTTTACATGTCGTGGTAGTGAAAAACTCTTAAATTCATTTTTCACTACTTCAAGGCCTATCTCCCCCATAGGATAACATTGGAGTTGCCTTATTACATTTTAGTAGTGTGATTTCCAAATGGGAAGAGATGACGGGTTCATGTTTGGTGTCTGGAATCCTAATTTAAAATCCTAACTTATGGTGAAGTTGGATTTTAAATTATAGTTCTGACAATACCACTTTTAGGAAGTTGCCATGGTCTTGCCTTAGCCATTTGGTGCCTGCAGCCTGTCTCTGGTCACATGACTGGGTGTAGTTGGCAGTTGGGCTTTGTGTATTCCTCCTAGACAACCACACACAGTGGGAACTTGGTTGTGACTGGATGTGCCATCACTGGCAGGATGAGAGGGAGGAGCTGGGTCAATCCTCACTTAGACCTGAATAGACTGTGTCCTGGCACCACACAAAAGGCCTAACGACTGCATTGTCACTTCAGCCAGCTTGGAACCGGGCAGGGAGGGTAGGGCATTTGTGCACATCAAAGGCATGCCTCTAGGAGCTTCTGCCCACTTCAAAGGCACAACTGTGTATAAAAGAAGGACCTCAGACGCCAACTCTTCAGTCAGTGCTTAATTTGTAAAAATTGAAGTGCCAGGGCCCTTCTCAGAAGGCCATTGCTGCCTGCACTTCCCATACCCTGCTAATCGCAGTACCAACATAACACCTAACCATTGCGCTCCTACAATTATGACAATTCAGACTATTTCAGGCTACACAAAGCTATAATAATGGCATGAGAGGCTAGTATTATTTCTTTTTAATATATATTGACTTAATAAACATGGGTGTTGTGCTCATCTCAATATTAAAAAAAGATAGCGCCACCATGTGGGGGACTGTCACTAGAGCCAGTGTTCACAATTAAGTGCTGGTGTCGAGCACCGGAAATCACCGGCACAAATTAACCACTGTCTTCAGTACACTTTGGACCTGTGGATACTCTGCCAGGAAGAGGGACTGCTGTGCTGCTACAAGGACTGTCACTCTGCTCTCTTGCTGCTCTGCAAGAACTGCTGACCTGATTGGCTGGCCTGTTGCCTGCTGCCCTCTTGCCTGGGGAAGAAGAACTGTATCTGCAACTCTATCTTGAACCCAGGACCCCAGAGTGACTCAAAGGGCTAGTCTGCGGGCCTCTTGATCTGAGCCTCAGGGACATGACAGGCTGCCCAACAGCTCCTGGACCCGTCTTCAGCGAGTTCCTGACCCCCAAGAGGTGCCCCTCCGGTCATGGACCCTCTATGTGGCTCTTGAGCTCTTAAATTCAAGCTTTGGGCTGTCCACAACTGCGAACATGCCCGTTTGCACTGAAAATGCACATCTCGCACAGAAAATCAGTGCAAGGTGCTGCAAGCACATCTCCCCACACAGCAAGCATCGACGCCACGAAGGACCACCACCGCGGGGCTCCAGCCCACCTGTCCATGACGCCCGGTCTGCTCTTCGCACCATGATGACTGCCGCCTGCGACTATCTCCTTGCTCCCGGCTGACCCTCTCTAACTTAAACGGGACTCTTGGAGCAAAACTTGAGAAGGTAAACCTTCAGCTGGACTAATCTGGGACTGTATCTAACCCGTGCTCCATCACGGTCGGCCTGAACTTTTGACTATGACCCGTTTTAGAGACACCAGATAGCAGCGGTTGGCGCTATTTTACAGTTTATTATTTAAAAATTCATATCTCCGGTTCTACTGATTGGATTTTTGTCATTTTGGTCTTGTTTTATTTATTACATTTTACTCTATTTCTCTAACTTTTTGTGTGGTGTTTTCACTGTTTTACTGTTTGAAATGTTGTACAAATACTTTACACATTGCCTCTAAGTTAAGCTTGACCGCTCTGTGCCAAGCTACCAGGGGGTTGACCACAGGTTAATTTGGGGATTGCTGGTGCCTTACTCTGCCTAAAATTGTGGTTGCTGCTTGACCAGAGCTCACACACGTCAACCAGTAACACGATTTCCAACACAATCCAACTCCAATTTAGAACAAGCATTGACTTAGCCTATAGGTCTCACCTTTGGGGCCTTGTAAGTGTTTAGCCAAGCCGTGTTAAGTTCTGGCTTACTCCTGAATTTCAGGAGTAAGTCTGTAATACTATAAGAGTAAGACCCATCTGCATTTTTGGTAATCCTGCCCTAAGTGTTTGAATATATGACTGCACGCACAAGTGTGTTGGCAGTTCTTAGCTCACTGTGCTAGATTACTATTGTAAATTATGAACTGCACAGTAACTAAAGGATCTCTGTGACTAAAGAGGTAACCCACAGAGCTATGCCATAAAATACACCGCTGTGATCTGCGTGGTACACATTCTTTGCAGCAGTTATATAAACCCTTAAAAATGGTTACAAAAAAAAGGCATAAAACAACTAGCTTTTAACCTGGAGAAAATTTAAAGTGCTAAACAAACACTTTAAATTCATAAGGGGAAAATCACAGCAAGGGAAACTAGAATGTGTGCACTGCAGAGAAGTTTTCAATTCAATAGTCCCGTGTTTTAACCGCTCGGGCTATATTTTCTTCGGTCTGCAATGCCAAGGACATCTGCAATCTTGATTGAAGAGATCGGCGACTTTTTCAGTTTGGCAAAGGAGTTTATTTGCAAACTAAATGGCAAATCCACAGATTTCTTGTCACGCTGTGGAAAAACTGCTTATTATGAAAAAGTGAATCCCACGGCCAACGACACACAAGAATCCCCTTTGTCTTTCCTGGTGCACTAAATGTCACTCAAGTGCTTCTGTTCCTCCACATAATTTGCCTCAACAAAAAAGGGTACACATAAAATTTGACAAAGAAAATGTTTCACATCAAAGGTTCAGACGTTTGCATAGGAGAAAAACAAGGCTTTTGTTCACGAGTGAAAATAAATCTGTATGCATGGTGAAAGAACAAGACGAGTGATGCGGGTTATTATTTTAATGATACAAGTGAGGGAAATGGATAAAACATGCTTACAGTTAATAGTTACTCATGCTTTCCTTTTGTAAAAGAGTTAACTCCCTGTTTTTTCATTTTTCATAAATGTTATATTATCAATGAAAAGAAAAAGAAATTATTTTTCTTCCCCCACCTCCCCCCAAGCATGGCATCTTGGCAAACGTACAAAATATCCCAAAGTTGATTGTTCAGGAAATACACACAAAAAAACACATGCTATAAACTGGGCTGCCTCAAATATGGATAGCTTTACTATCTTGACTTTGTAATACGCAAACAATGAATAAATACAGTAATTTGCCATTTGTAAATTGTGTGAGTCTACCTGATAAAGTAGCTTATGTATCTCTCCAGCTCCTTCCCCTCCTTCGTTTATCCTTAAATAAATAACCGCCCTTCACTGGACAATAAATCTGTTTTCAGCAGTGGGAAGCTCTTTCCAAATACCTATTATCTAGTATGACACATATTACCAAACATGGATGGAAGCGTGTAGTGTTCTGTAGCCGTCAGCCTCTTAATGCTCCCTTAGAATCTGTTTACGTCACAGCTTTTTTTTTTTGTGGAGCTCAGGTAGTAGCCAATCATGGTAGTTACACAGAGACGGTTTCTGGACCGCTCATATTATTACCAGTGGAATGTCATTTAGTTAAAACAATATATATATATATATATAATTAACATTAAAAAGCAATCTAATGTAATGCTGTGTTTTCTACTGTGAACTGTATGCACAGCATTTGCGCTTTGGTTTGGGTGACAATTTTACCTTCACCTTTACCTTCTGCTCAGAATTTCTACAAGAAACGTGGGGCCTGATTCACAGACCTAACTTAAGACAAAATCCTAAACTTACTACCATTTTGGTATTCACAGAAGGCACTTACTCATTTTGGTATTCACAGAAGGCACTTACTCATCAATGAGTAAGTGCCTTCTGTGAATACCAAAATGAGTAAGTGCCTTCTGTGAATACCAAAATGAGTAAGTGCCTTCTGTGAATACCAAAATGGTAGTAAGTTTAGGATTTTGTCTTAAGTTAGTTCTGTGAATCGGGCCCTCAAATGGTAAATGTATCTTGTATTTTCTTTTCTACTGTGACCTCCTTTACGTTGCATATTTATAGTTATTGGAGACTATATTTAGGGAGTGCTACCTTAAGCACTAGTGAGTCTCCCCACATACTACATTAAGCAGTGGACGCATTGTGGGGAGATGTAAAAATGAAGTTATAACAGGGACTCAGAACACGAGCGCTTGTGTCCTGGCCAAAAACAAATGTTTAAAAAAAGTGTGCTGCGAGTAAGAGACATGGCCGGAAGTGAAATGACCCAAGTAACAGCGACAGACGCCATGTGCGTAGCAAACACACCAGAAGGAGGGACAAATGGCACCAATGCACCACACGAAAGAAAGACACCTCGAAAGGCACACAAAGTAACCTATGAAAGGCAGTGGGCGTAGCCAAACTCCACAGACTGAATACACCATGCCTCGCAGAGCAGCGCATGCGCGCTGACTCTAGGCTCGACCTAAAAATGGAGAAAACTTAAATGAACAAATAAATACCACAGTAACAGAAATCTGATTTAGGGAACCAGCATTATGATTTTTCAAAGTTTTAGATGTTTCTGTCACTGAAAAGCACAAAGCGCCAAAAACAAGTATCTTGTCAGGCTAGACTGGATCTAAGTAAAAAGATAATGTTAAATGCGATGGAGTGTAGGTCGGTTACAGGGACGAGGTTTGCCAAGTGGAAAGTTTACTTTTGGACTTAGTTGTTTTTATGGAGAAAAGTCCTCATCCACTAGGTCGTCCGGAGAAGAGGCGCTCGTCAACAAAAGCTGACTGAAACGAAGGGCCTCAGCTATGGAAGGTAGTGCAACGACGTGAAAACTACGAGCACCCAAAGTCTGAAGTCAGGGACCAGGGAGGCATTTTTGTTGTCAGGTTACTGCTTGACGTTCGTCCTGATGAAATCCTCTACGTTCAGACTTAGGGCATGATTTAGATCTTGACGGGAATAGTTCCACCGTTGCTTTTTCGGTGGTCTTCCCGTCTGCCGTCTTGGTGGTCCGCCAGCCCGATTTAGATGTCGGCTGGTTGTAGGACAAAAGAGCACGGCAGTCCCACCACCTCCACCGATACTCCTGCTCCTGTGTCGACGGCGACAGAACCAGAAACAGCTTTGGGAGGGAGTCCCACCCACCTTCCCGCCATCCAAATTATGATGTGCCTTTCCATTGGGCCTTGTCTGGCGGGGTCATTGAATCGAGGGAAAAGAGGGGAAAACTCACCTTTTTCGTGGTCCCACTTCGAAATATGTCTGGTATGTCATTGTCCAGGTCCCTCCTTTGCTGCTCTGACTCCAGCACGACACCAAAACGACTCAGTTGTCACCAAGATCTCAGGTAAGCTACTTGTACTGTTGGCAATCGCTGTAGGCTTGTGTTGTGTGTGTGTGATGCAATGTGTAACACAAAAGGACATAACATTTTGCCTGCATATCATTGCATGCAAACATGTCACATATGTGCATTGAAATAAGTTGCACTTACCTGTCTCCACGCCCAATGCACTTCACTTCATCAGGACTACACCACCAGGACACCGCCAGCACAACATCTAAATTGAGACACTGCAATCCCGCCGGCCTGACTGCGGTGAGTACTGTGAGCCTGCAGAGAAGACTGCAGGTGGTCTTCTGTCTCTAGCTACAAAATCGAAATACAACAGGCGGACCTCCGTCAGCTCAACGGAGTACTTGGGACTGCCACTGCAACGGGACCGCGGTAAGACCGCCTAGATCTGAATCAGGCTCTTAGACTTTTCTGGAAGTCAGGGTCCTTTCAGCAGGACAAACCAGCAAGTCCGACTAGCAGGTCAACGTGGGGGGGTGTTGGGGGGCTGCAACTTGGTGGTACCCCTGTGGTAGCCTCTGGATCCTTTATCAAAAAGTTCTGAAAACGTTTCTAAGTGTCCAGTATTGGAATTTTGGAGGAAAAAGGAGTACACACTAACACCAGGCTAGGATTAGGAACCTTTTGGGGTTAGGACTCAATCTCCCAGAAGTCACCAGCAGGGTCCAGAGCAAATCCAGTTAGAAGTTAGAACTGGTCAGCTAGGCTCAGCAAATATTTGGGCTTTGTGAAGAAGTACAGGAAGTAGGTTGATAGTAGATCAACTTCTTTATTCAAGCTTTAGATACAGAAAGGTCCTATCCACAGGACACCCAACAGCAACTGACCTTGGTCACTTGGAAACCATCCCAAGTACTCTACACTCTAGAATTACAGTGACAGAGTATTCCACAAGGAAGCAGCTTGCTGGGACACAGCACTAGATAAGATAAATACCACACACCTTCCCCCAAACCTAAAGTAAGAACATGCAGATACAAGAAAACAAAAACAATGAATAGGCTTTAAAGGAGCCATAGAGCTAGTGAGTTACCAAAAAAAACATAAAATCATGTTCAGTTCAAAACATAGTCGCGTAGAGCCTCAGGAGCTCTAGGCGTGCAAGAACTCCTTCGCAGAGGAGTAACAACCTTGGGGTGAGTAGACAGGTCGTCAAGTTCAGAGGAACTGCTGGAACATTTGGGAGCAACCAAAGGCATGGGAGCAATCCTACCCAAATTCCAAATGCGCCCATCATTGAGCTTCACAGCATTGCGAAATAACTTTGTCACCCTGTAGGGAGAAGAGAACTTCGCACCAGCAGACTTCTGGGGAAAGCGTACCTTCACACGGTCACCCACACACACTATTGTGTGTGAGACAGCATGTCTGGCATCAAAATTTGCTTTACTTTTGGCAGACTTGAGATCCTGGAGTGCCCACCATTGAGCATCATCTCGTTTCACAATGTCAGCACCTTTTCCTCTCATCTAAGACTGAAACATGTAAGTGTTAGGGGTGCGACCCCTAAACAGCTCAAAGGGGATTTTCCCAGTGGTAGAATGGGGAGTCAAATGGTAGACCATGACTCTCTCAAGTATTTCAGCTCTCCAGTCCTTGCTCTGTTCTTTGTCTAGCTGGATAGATTCCTTCAGTACACGGTTGAACCTCTCTACCATTCCGTTACACTCGGGATGATAGAGGGAGCAACGTTTGTGTTTAATTCCTTTATTGGTCAAAAACTCCTCCATCTCTTTTGACACAAGCTGAACGCCGTTGTCCGTCAAAAGAGATTCAGCAAGTCCTTCCCTGAAGAAAATGTCTTGCAAAAATTTGGTAATGTCTCTAGTTTCTATGCTTTGCGTCACCTTGACCTCAGGCCATCTTGAGTACATGTCAATTAGTACAAGAACATAGGATTGCCCCGCTTTACTGGGGACAGGCCCCAAGAGGTCTAAGGCTACATCTTGCCAGCATCGTATGGGTGCCTCTCGTATGACCATAGGTTGTACCCTAGTCTTGGACACCTTATCACAGGCATTGCACTCTATGCAATCTTTTACCATTCGCTCTACGAGAATATTGATACCGGGCCACCAGAAGTGCAGACAGACTCTTTCCTTGGTTTTGGAGATTCCTTGGTGACCTTGGTGGGCTAAATGGACAATCTTTTCTCTAACCGATGAAGGAGGAACAAGTCTAGTACCTCTCCAAAGTAAACCTTTGCATACGGAAAGCTCATTTCTAACATTCCAGAACTTCCGAACACAATCACTCAGGGTCTTGATACCCGACCAACCCTCAGATAACAGCCTGCATACTTCATGCATGACCACATCACTCCCCATGGCATCCTTCCATTCTGCCTCGGAGACTACTCCCTCCACAATCTCACACACTTTAAATTCCTCAATTTCCCATGAGTTTTCAGGATCAAGCGGGACTTCTTCAGATTGTTCAGGCACCAAGCGAGAGAGACAGTCGGCAACCTTATTGTCCACACCAGGTATGTACTTCACACTGAAGTTAAAGTCTTGCAGGGCAATCACCCACTTACATATTCTAGAGGAGACTGCATCTAGACCTTTCTTGCAGAACAGGTCCTTTGATGGCTTTATGATCTGAGTGGACGACAAACGAGCTTCCCCAGAGAAACTTTTTCAATTTCTTGATGGCCCAGAAGATGCACAGTGCTTCCTTCTCGATTACGGAATATAGAAGTTCTGGACCAACAAGAGCCCTGGAGAGAAACATTATGGTGACCTCCTTACCATCCCTCTCCTGTTTAAGAACAGCGCCCAAACCCTTAGAACTAGCGTCTGTGATCAGAATTGAGCTTGAAGAGGTGTCAAAGCTCTGAAGGGAAGGGGCAGAACAAAGATCCTTCTTGACGTCTTCGAACTCCAACTGACACTGAGAAGACCAACAAAACGTTACCCCTTTTTAGAAGAGATCTTAACGTGGAGGTGCGGCATGCAAACCGGGGAACAAATTTATTGTAGTATTCTGCCATCCCTAAAAAGGTGACTAGTTCATCTCTGGTTTGCGGAACTGGGAGTTCCTCAATGGTCCTTACCAAGCGATCCCTGGGTTTAACTCCACCCTCCGTCAAGCAGTGACCCAGGTACTCAATTTCAGAGAGATTGAATTTGCATTTGTTTTCACGCAACGTCAAACCCCTGGCACCAAAACGCTCAAGAACAGCCCACAGTCTCACATCATGTTCATGTTGAGAGGAGCCATGAACCAAGACGTCGTCCTGATATATTTTAACTCCTTCCACACCATTCAACACGTCTTCCATGACTACGTCTGCTGAAGTGGTGGCTCAGAGAACAAGCTGAAGCTCCGTGGTAGCCCCATGCACGGCAGCCAAGCGCTGTGCCCTAATCACACCAAAACCGGCTGGAAAAGCTCATACCTGACATCGGAGCCTTGGGAGCTTCTGCCGCTGTAGTCTCCGTTCTCCCAAACCGCTTCGTTGCCGTAAATCGGCTGAAATCCCATCAGGCAATCGAGCCTCAAAATGGCGCAGGAAGCGGAGCGGTCTCGCCTTTTTGCATAATCAGAACGGCCAGGGACTGCGTAATCAGGAGCGGGCTCCCTGGGAGACCACATCGAGGGAGCGGCGAGAGGTCCGGAGGCGTAGCCGGTGTGCTCCGATCCCTGCTGTCGCCCGTGAGCCCAGCTGTGAGGTGTCTGGGCCCTAGCAGTGGTTGGCCCAATCGGGGCTCAACATCGGGGGCGTCCTGAGAGGCCGCGAGGATTTCAGGAGCACTAGAGGTGGGTGCGCATTCCCGAGACACCGTGATCCCGCAATCGGATGCATCAGAGCTCCCGGCTCCCTGGGTCACATGCTGACTTTGCAGATTCTGAAGCTGCTGCTCTGGGAGGCGAGCGGTCTGCTTTGAGACCCTGCAATAAGTGCACTCATCGCCCACTCCCAGCCAGCGTGAGCGGCCCCCTTTCAACGATGAGATCAGCCTGGGGGAAATAAAGCCCATAAAGGATGCTCAGGGGCCTGGGGGCTGAGATGTGCAGCAGGGGCGCCCAGATTAAACTGCCTGATCTTAACATGGCGCCTAGACAGGACTTGCCTGACCTCAGTATGGCGCCTGCCGTTTATCAGTCGAGGGATTCTGCAAGCAGTTTTTTAGTTAAAGGCTGGTTTCTTATGCCTCCCTGTAACCATCCTCCAGCCCCGTTGTCCCTACCTACCTCCGCCTCTGTACTCACAGCAACGCCCTCGGTGAGAAAACAACCTGAAGTTTGCCTACAGCGGCCCCTAATGTGAGAAATGGTGGCCCACGAAGGAGCGGGAGAGGTCCCCTAAGTTCTACCCCTCCTTGTACCTTTGGACTCTCCTGAGGCGATATGTGGTGGTGGCCTTTCAACTCTCCTATTCCCGCGATTTTGGTTCGTGATCTTCTTATGGACCGTGTACTTTGCTGACCTTCGGAGCCCGAATCAATCATGGCCGCTGCCCGGTGGAGCTGTTTTATCAGCTATAGAGGAGATTAGGCTCTGGTTCACCCCCTCGGCCATCACCTACCCAGCCAGACATTGGACATGGTTTCCCTTGTATCTCCACTGTGTCTCCTTTCCCCCCTGCCCTCCGACGAATTCCACCCCCTGAAGTACTTTCTCCTTGCTGGTTTACCTGACCGGATTTGCATTCCCTACCCCTTTTACCCCCCCTTCCTTCTTTGCCCCTTAGGACCTGTGTCTTAGTTATTCTATGCGCTAGTAACTCACGTTATTGTGTAACACTGTCTGTTTTCCCTATGTCATACTTGGCTCCCGTAATTGTTGATATCTTTGTAACCTGTAACCTGTGACCTGAGCAACATGGCTGATGCCCGGTGGAGCTGCTAGACAGCTATAGAGGATTTCGGCCCTGGTTCACCCCCTCGGCAGTCACCGACCCAGCCGGACATTGGGCATAGTTCTCCTTGTCTCCCCGCTATGCTTTCTTCCTCCCTCAGACGAATTATCGTAACTTTGTTTTCTTTCCTGTGTATTATTATGCTTTTGTAACGGATGTAATTTGTAACTTGTAACTCAATTGATCCTCATGTAAAGCGCTCTGATACCTCCGGGTCTAGCCAGCGCTATATAAAACTCTTCAAATAAACAGAGGCTGCGGAGATCAGACCAAATGAATGTGACGTGTGTATTTGTAGGTTCCAAAAGGTGTTATGAAGGCAGTCAAGTTCATGGACTCCTCATCAATTTTAACTTGATGATAGGCTGCCCTGAGATCTAGAGTGGAGAAAACACGTGCATCTCTTAGCTGAGCTAGCATCTCCGTGGTATTAGGCAGAGGGTACCTGTCAGCAACAACTTCACGGTTCAAAGCACGGAGATCCACACATAAGTGTACTTCTCCAGAGGCCTTGCGTGCAAGGACGACCGGAGCCAACCATTCACTCGCCTCTGTTTCAACAATGATTCCCTCTTTCTTCAATTTCTCTAGTTCAGAGCACATTGACTCATGCATGGCTAATGGTACACTGCGTACTTTACAAGTCACGGGAACAGCACCCGGCTTTAGAGTTATTTTGTGGGTATAACCAGAGAGACAACCCAACACTTGACTGAAAACTTGTTTAAACTCAGCACGTAATGCACAGCTTGGATCAGTCTCACTTGAAACAACATTCAAAGGGGTAGAATGAGAAGAGATGTCCCTGAGAACGATGCAGGGATCCCCTCCAGGAACCAATGACACACCCAGATCAGCCTGGTGAAACCAGCTAATTATGCTATCGCCTCTACAAGAGATGTATATTTTTCCTGCAGTAATCCTCCCTTTGTATTCTATGTTGCCTAAAAAATACCCAAACAACTTTATAGGTTGACCACCATAAGCTAGAGGCTTGATGTCAGGTTTGTAGACTCTCACTTTCCCTTGAAGTTTTGCATCAAAGAACTCTTTAGGGATGAGAGAGATTTTTGCGCCTGAGTCAAAAAGCATTCGGATATTGCAATCATTAACCTGCCCCTCATCCACCGGCCCCTTTCTCTTGTTTTGACAATTCTATAATGAGACCTCACCACAGTGTAGCTCATCATAATCAGAATCACTTTCATCCTCAAGGGAAACCTCTTTCACCCGTCTGCCCTTCCTGTTTTTTGGTGCTCTGCAAGCTTTAGCTACGTGACCAATTTTCCCACAATTGTGGCACTTAGAGGAGAGAGCAGGGCACGACTTGTCGTTGGCAAGATGACCGATCATGTCACATCGGTAACACTTCATCTTGGAGTTTCCCTTAAGTTTAGAAGTAGACGAGGGGAGAATGGGTTCACGCTGCTTCCAAGTAGGTTTTATGGGGTTTTTTGTAACAGAGTGAACTTTCTCCTCCTTTACACCATTTTCTTTTTTGATGACCTCAACACAAGCGAGAGAGTATTCTATTCTTTTGGCAAGAGAAACAACCTCGTCTAGCTTTGGATCATCTTTCTGCCAAAGTTCATCTTTAATTTTCTCAACATTGCATCCAAGCATAAACTGGTCGCGAATGCGCTCTTCAAGAGACCCATCAAATTTACAAGTAGCACCCAACTTACGAAGAGCAGTGATGTATGCCTCAACAGATTCTTCAGACTTTTGCACAAGCCTTCCAAAATGGTACCGCTCTAGAATGGTGCTAACTTTCGGAAAATAGTGTTTTTCAAGTTTTTTGAGGCAAATCTCAAATTCATTGAGATTGTCTGATTCACTATCACTCAAGTCAGGAAGATGTTCAAACACCTCCTGACCTTCAAAACCGAGACAGTGTAAAAGTAGTGCTGATTTTCTTTCTGCGCTTAGCGATACCCCGCAAACTGGTGCATAGTTAAGAAAAACTTTTTTCCATTTTGACTAACGTATAGCAGGATCACCAGGGTTAGAAAGAAAGAAAGGTGGAGATGTAACATTTTGCATTTTGTAAGCCAGAAAGTTAATACAATTATTAAAGAAGATGAGTTATCAATAAGAAGAGTAAAACTAGCAAAACAGTTAAAACTTTTCAGATACTAAATGGGCGTACAATTCATTCATTAAAAAAAAATGATGTACATAAACCAATGGACTGGTTTGATAAGCAAGTATGGGTATTTTCAGGAATTTCCACACTTGTTACACCTTCTCAGTCATGTCTCAACTAGACAACTTAATTAAGATAATCAGGTTGTGAGACATGTCATGGAGAGTAAAGTAAAGTTTAAAACGTTGACAAGCAGAAATCAAGCAAATAAGCTGTGCGTGTCAGCGTGGTTGACAGTATTGAGCGAATGCACAAGCTGTGTGTGTCAGTGCAGTAGTAGAAGGCAGGTATAAAAGTTTTAAAAGGCTGACACACAAATGCTGTGCGTATCAGCGTACAAGGTATGACAAATAATGAGCGAATACACTAGCAGTGCGTACCTGCATCAGCGTGGTTGACAGGTAATGAGTGAGTACAGAAGCTGTGTGTGTCAGCGTAGTAGTAGAAGATAGGTATGAAAGTTTCAAGAGGCAAACACGCAAATGCTGTGCGCTTCAGCGTAACCAAACCACAGGTAAGTTGGTAGCTGTGCGCGTCAAGGCTTTGTTGCAAAAGTATCTGAAATGCTGTGTGTGTCAGCGCGCTTCAGTAAACAGTAAACAGGATCGAAACCAGATAGTCGGAGGCAAAGGTTGCCCAGCAACAGGACGCCGCACAACGTGGAAGCACGTAATGTGTTACAGAGCGATGACGTCTACCTTCCCTGTGATGAACAATGGAGATGCTCTGAGGAACGAAACAGCGTTGTGCGCATGCAGGGAATGGTGTGTCCGCGTTTGAAAGACGCTCTGTGCTGAGATCAAACGCTTTGAACAAAGTGGAGATTTTATTTTAACATATGATAACTGTCTCAGAGCGCGTTATGTTGTAAAGAAGCGTAGAGCTGTTGGGCTGCTTTAGAGATTTGTGTAGCATCAAGTGTGCTTTAAGTGTAAATATGAAATCGATAAAGTCAAGTTGAAGCTTGCCAAGTAGAAAGAGAACGTAGAAAAGAAAAGTGGGTTGTGGTGATGACAGCTTACAGTCTTAATCCTGACTAAGCACAGCGCACACAATACCTTACGCTTTGAAGGTGAATCTTGATTGTGTTAGGACCTTTGCTGTAAAATACTTGACAAATTTCTTCTTGTATGAAGTGTTGATCTTGAATCCAGGGTTCTTCGCTCGTCGCCAGTGTGAAGAAGTACAGGAAGCAGGTTGATAGTAGATCAACTTCTTTATTCAAGCTTTAGATACAGAAAGGTCCTATCCACAGGACACCCAACAGCAACTGACCTTGGTCACTTGGAAACCATCCCAAGTACTCTACACTCTAGAATTACAGTGACAGAGTATTCCACAAGGAAGCAGGTTGCTGGTACACAGCACTACATAAGATAAATACCACAGGTTTCTTGCAGATTTTGTGTTCTTGGAACTGAACAGGTGGCTAGTCAACTAATCCAAGGCTTCCACTCTTCTGCTCCAGGTACAAGTAGGGAGTAGGTCCAGTCCTTGGCATTTTGCTCTACGGGTTTAACAGCAGGTTCAGTCCTTCTTCTATCTTCCACAGGTCCAGAGGTGTTCTGAAGAGGGTTCTGAGTGTGCCACTTTTATACCCAGTGCCAGCCTGTGGGTGGGGGACACTCCTAACTGCTATCTAACCAATGGGGTAAAAGTTCCCAGGGGGGCCCCTACCCATTTTTGCAGCACTTCCCGTGTGTTTTACTGTAAACTATCCCATAGTGCCCTCTCTACCTCAAATCAACATGGCAGAACCTTTCTTCCCTTGTGCACAACTCCGGCATACCCTTCAGGTGGGTCCTAGGGAAATGAGGAACTCCCCTGCAAACCAGTGCTAGAACACATTTTACCCCCAATGGGATTGTTGTCACTCTGACTACTTGGACAGTGGCTGGGGCAGGTCTAGGTGTGAGTTACATCTGCTTGTGGCAGGGGATTCCCTTTGAAGCTTGTGTATTTGGTGGGCAAATGCCCCAAGTTGTCCTGTCAGGAGGAGGTCAACCCTCCTCCAAATCAAGGCCTTTTTGTTCCCTTTCCTGGGAGCCATTCACACCCCCTTGCGGGGGACAACAGGCTGCCAGGCAACAAGTGGGGATTAACTCTGAAAAGACTACCATACATTTTAGATACGAACATACCAAATTTCTAAAAGTGGCATTTTCAAAAAAAGTAATTTAAAATCCAACTTGACCATCAGATTGGATTTCAAATTACTATTAATTTGAGTCCATGAATCATGGTTCTAGCTATTCCCAAACTAGAGTTATGCATTATATGGTGTTATAATTTAAATCCAGTGTTTTTGTGTGACCCAGACCCAGCCTTTACACAGTGAAAAATTACTTTGGGGATTTTTCACTACCAGGACATATAAATCTAAAGTACACATCTGACTTTTTAAATAGCATGCACCCTGCTGTGCGGATTTAGAGCCTACCCTAGGGATGATTTATAAGTATTAAAACGGAAGGTGTAGGCTTGGCTTAAGATGTATTTGACCAGATCAAATTTGCAGTTTTGAAACTGCTCACTCAGGCCGCATGGGTAGGCCTGAAGACATGCTTTACATTGTCACTGTAGTGGTGGCACAATATGTGCTGCAGCCCACTAGTTACATTTGACGTGCAGGCCCTTGGCACACTGGGTACCATACTAGGGATTTATATGTAAGTTAAATAGTCCAATTAGGATTTTTAAGCAATTCAACATGTTTTTGACAAGTTCCTACTTACGTTTCCGCAGGAACCTTATGCAAAGATGAAAAGGTCACGTATTGCACCCAACTACGTCAAAGTGTCAACAGTAACCAGGGGAAGAAGGGAAAATAAGGAAATAAGACTGTCCCACGACAGACCCCACTCGAGGACAAGACCAAACAGCCAGGGGAGATCTCTGTCGAACAAAAGACAGAAAGTGTGAGTATACAGGGAAGTTCTAGTCCTATAAGTCTATATAAGAAAATATGAGCAATTCTAACTACCTGGATAGGTCCCTTCTTCCACTATTATTTATAAGTTGTTCGGGTGGGGGATGTGTCTTTATCTAAAGAAATAGAAAGGAAGAACTTCACTAAAGGATTCAGGAAATAGAAATGGGAAAATAAAAAAGAAAAGAAAAGCACACTGAAACCCACCTATGGGCACATGATGACTGGGTTTGTAACTTCAGGACTTATTTCTAGTGTAAAGCCAAAGGAGAGTAGATGTGAAAAAGAAAATTAAATAAAACTAAATAAAGTCCACCTTGTCGTCAGGTAGCTCTAACAGAAATTCCTTTGCTTTCAGGAATGCACTAAGGCAGGAAAAAACAGATCTCCAAGGACATAGGTTCCATATCAGATAAGTATCAATCGTGGTTTAAAAATAATAAGTGTGTTCAGCGTTAGAAGCGCTGTTACCGTAAATGATTAATGCAGCTTTTTGTTGTTCCTTCTTTTCTTTTTTCTTTTCAGGGGGTTTCATCCGACAAACAGTCACGTAGGAGCTGGAGACGAACAAAGGAGCAAACACGAGGAGCGACCCACAAAGCTGAGGAAACCAAGGAAGGAGAGCAAGAGGCCACGAGCAGGAGACGAGACGACGAAGGAAGCATGACGCCGGAGACTCGACGAAGGACCCGAGGAACAGGAGACCTGGAAGTTCAGGTAAGAAACTGGAAGGGAATACTGTGAGTCCCGAAGCTGGAACGCGAAGCATTTCAACTCGGGATCGGAGAGGCTTTGAACTTTGTTGCTGGTTCCCGTGCATGCGCGATAGCGGGTCCGGCCATTACGGTAGTTCGCCGGTGCCCAGCAGCGACATGCACGCAGGAGTGAGACCGGCAGGCATGACAGTTTTAAGGTGTCAAATCACATGCAATGGGGCCTGGTTAGCAGGATGCCAGTGTACAGAGTCTAAAAACCAACATCATCAGTCCCAAAAAATTGGAGTGATCATGCAAAAAGAGGCATTTTCTTATAGGTATGATATAACATGCCCTTTAGCAGCTCTGTTGAGTTCTTAGAGCCATCAACGTCTTTTGTGATTTAAGTTTATGCACCTGTGTACAATGATAACTTAGCCACACTCACTAATGCACCAGTAGCGTAGCAAAGATCCATTGATCCTAATGCAAGCAGGGAAAATAGACCCACTTCTGGTTTGATAGAAAAAAGGCTAATTTGGGTGCAATTGGCTCCTCAGATCCCTGTGCCCCGGTGCCACTGGACCTGCTACATTCATGATAGCTACAACCCTGTAATGCACATTTTGTACTACTTAATCAGCAACTGGCATCATAAATTGGGTGTGTGGTCTACGGTACCTGCCATTGCTGTGAAGTAACTTAGAACATCCTTTGTCTTAGATGGAGCTCTGTTTGGGGTCCCAGGAGAACAACATATTGATATAGACTGCACAATAATCCCGGGAGTTGATCCTCAGCAGAGTTTTTAATCCCCTCGGGTGCCAGTCTCTCCATTTCCTTGCTCTCCTCTTTCCACTTCTTTCTCTCATCCATGCTTCCTTTGTCTGCTATCACCACCACTAGTGACTAAGGAAACAATGTTTGTCTTACAAGGACATCATATTTGTTTGGTACATTTTGCAAGGATATCAATCAATCAATCAATCAATCATGTCACTTATAAAGCGCACTACATACCCGCGAGGGTCTCAAGGCGCTGGGGGAAGAGGGGGTGGTGCTGCTACTGGTAGCTAACCATTTTGCATGGGCACACCCTAGGACGTATAGGAATCAGAGGCTACCCCTTTACATATCTCCTGACTGTACTCTCCATCTATGTCCACTTCCTGTTTATTATCTGTTACGTTTGGGTTTTTTCAGTGCAAACCAGGCCAAAAGAATAGAGTCAAAGCACTGACAGTAGTATGAGAACACAACAATCATAGCAGCATGGAAAGGGCAAAATATGCAAACATTAATAAAAGATAAAATCATCAAACAATGACAATTGCATGAGATCAAAATGTATCCCAGGAAGTAAAAAATAATGAGTGGCCAATTAAACAAAGAACACAATAAGTAAGCTGTAAAAAAATTGTCATAAAAAATTATCATATTACTAGAGAAAGAGTGGAAGATATACTTCAAACAAGCATTGGCAAAGCCAATAGGTCTCACGTTTATGATGACCTATTAGCTTTGCCAATTGCTTTTGGCAGAGCTGCACCACGTCGGGACACTGAGCAGCACCGTCAAAATAAAAAATACCAAAAAGGTGCGATGACAGGCTTGTCTTTCCACTGACGCATGCATTTGCCATTTATGGATGGGCGCCAGTGGAATGACGCGGGTGCCCTTTGCAATAATTTTTAATTAACAGATCCAAGATGGCGGACACCATTTGGCTCAGTACATTATAAACATTAAGAATATTTAGCGTGAAATGTCCAATCAAAAAAAGAACCATGGGGATTGTGTGACATAGGCGGGCTACGAAGGAGCAAGTAGGGGTAGGAAGGTGAAAAGCAGCACATGGAGGGTGGGAGAGAAGCACAAAAGGGAACAAACACCACAGAAGTGCACGGAGGAGCAGCATGGGGAGCTGGGTGGGGGCAGAAAAGTGCCTGGATGAGAGGGAGCAGCAGAGAAGAGAGAACAGAGAAGCACATGGATGACGGAGAGCAATGCGGAGCAGGAGGGGTAATGAAGCACAAAAGGGAGACAGTTGAAAAACACATGCACTCGTGGAGTAATAAACCAAATAGAAACGAGAGAACCGCTGGGGGTGCAGGGGGGGAGATGGATGTGAGAAAGCAGCACTGAAAAGGCAGGGTAGATAAGCACACGAGAGAGACAGCTGGAACAAATCATGCACTTGAGTGGAATTCTTAAGCAAAAAGAAAAATTTGAGCAGTGGAAGGACATAAGCAGTGAGGGGCAAACACAAGATGGACAAGACAAGCCATTCAGTAAGAAGCAAGCAAATGAGGGAGACAATCAAGTCAACCAATGATATGCAAAGGGCAGGCTTTTGTAAGCTGGAAATAGGTCTTTTACAACATACAAATTATTTTGTTGGGGGAGAGGAGCAGAATAGGCGTTATCAAGTGGAAGTGTGAACGCCCAAACTAAACTCGGTGAGGGTGTGATAAAGTCAGCAACTTTTACGCAAACAATGTGAATGAGTAGCAATGGAGAAATTAGTGTAGTAGTATAATTAAGGCATTAAGAAGAGTAGGCTGGGAGGCTGTGATTCAGAAAAAAAACTGTTTCAGGCATCAATAAAAGACCAGGCGTGAGAAGACAAGCTGAAGGTCTGAGTAGAGAGAGTTTTGGACTTTGGTAGCCACACTTAAGAAAGTTGGTTCAATGTGCGTTGATCCTTGTAGAGGGGAGTTTCGAGGCACATTAGATCAGAGCGTATCAGATGTCGTTACTGGCCCAGTGAGGCCATTTTGTCTTCAAAATAACTGGAAGTGCCATAGCAGTGATTTTGGTGGATCAGGCAAGTATTTCTAAGAATGCTTCTTTTATCCAAGGGGAGTTAGCGTTGGGATATCCAGGCAAGGGTAATGTGATCAAAAAGTCAGCTTCAAATTGCACAACGGGTTGCAGAATGGAGGCCAGGTTTAACAGCAGCAAAACAGATGTTTGGTAGGCCTGTCAGGAGGGGGTTACCATCGTCCAACCAGGAGAGAGCTGGAGCTTTGATGAACATATGAAATTCTTCATTCAAGATGTAGCTCATGATGCCTTTTAGGGGCCTCTGAAGATATTAGGTACTTTTCTTTGCCTGGTTCACATGGCACTTTACAAGTAGTTTATCATCCTGTGCTAACCACTATGACTTAGCATTGTGCAAGAGAGAAGGAGCTGACATTTATGAAGCAGGAAAGCCAAGTTATAATGGGAGGTCACAGTGAGATGTGTCAAAGAGGAGAAATTTGGGGCCATATTATCAAGAAACGGCGTTAAAATTATCGCCGCTTTAGCGGCAGAAAACTGCCGCTAAAGCGGCGATAATGGGCTTGATAATATGCCCTTGAGAATTCCAATAGAAGCCCATGTTCTGGTGTCAACATGGGCTTCTATTGGAATTCTCAAGGGCATATTATCAAGCCCATTATCGCCGCTTTAGCAGCAGTTTTCTGCCGCTAAAGCAGCGATAATTTTAACGCCGTTCTTGATAATATGCCCCTTGGTCTTTTGCCAGACCAGACCCTCACAACACCCTCAGACTACACCTCCCAGCAGCCTTTGCTACTGGGAAGAGACTTGATTCCTAGTTTCCCGCCACAGTTGGCTTCTAAACCAGCGCCGACTCCCATATCGCATGACTTCGCCAGACCCTCAGACTACAGCTCCCAGCAGCCTCTGCCACTAGGAGAAGACTTGCTCCCAGGTTTCCCGCCACATTTGGCCTCTTAACCAGCGCTGACTCTCACATCGCGGGACTTCGTCAGACCCTCAGACTACTCCTCCCAGCAGTCTCCACCACTGAGAGGAGACTTGCTCCCCGGTTTCCCACCACAGTTGACCTCTTAACCAGTGCTGACTCCCACATTGCGGGACTTCACCAGACTCTCAGACAACACCTCCCAGCAGCCTCCGCCACTGGTAGGAGACTTGCTGCCCGGTTTCTCGCCACAGTTGGCCTCTTAACCATCGCTCACTCCCTCATCTCGGGACACGCGCAGGCGGCACTTGGGCAAAGCCCGGGCCAAGGACGGGCCCGTCCATGCCTGGATGAGGCTGGGCTGGGCCAACCTTCTTTCGCCGTAGTTCTGGTAAGTCACCCCCCCCTCCGGGTTTTTTTCTGCACCCGTGTTCAGGTGTCTCCTCTTACGCCTGCCCGAAACCGGCTTACTCACAGGTGCTAGCTGCCCAGCAGAGCTCCCCCGGCCCCTGGCTACGTGCACCCACCTCTGGTTCCCTGCCCATTCCCAGGCAGGCCTTGCCAGCCTCTTGCCCACTGCCCCGCACATCCACCGGTGCCCACTCCAACTGACCCCACGAGTCAGTAGTCCACACACTCTCTCCTGCTGCTCCTTTCTACCATGCAAGGTTCATCCCGCTGTGGAGGTCCACAGCACCTCCCTCCTTCCCCCTCCCCCCAGTGCGCTGTTTTCCCTTTGGCTTAGAGACCGCATCACAACCTCGCAGTGGACACACGTTGCGTGCACACCTGGACTACGCCCTGTACCAGGACCCTAACCCCCATGGACCGCCACTGCTTCACCTCAGACAAACTTCGAGCCCTTAACCCCTGAAACCAGGACAACAACAACTGCGCCCATGCCTCCCCCAGGACCACCGAAGGCCCTTTTTTCTTGCCGGAAATACAATTTCACCTGCATCAACGAGGATACCACTCACAGCACTCCCATTAGCCACACCACGTCACACACACACACCAACAATGCCGACGCCAACACCTCCCGAAAGATCTACTGCTTGCTGATCAACGCACGCTCACTCAAAAAACATAACCGTGCAAATCTAGGACACCATTATGATCCACGCCTCGAATGCCGTCTTCATCACAGAGACCCAGCTGAACCCTGCATCCACTCCAAACAGCTCCATAGCCACCCCCAACGGATACAAGATCGCAGACCAGGACTGATCCAACAGAAACAGCAGTGGCAGCACCATAATCCACAAAGAGAACCTTTAATGCTCTATCTCCACAGTCGACTCCACTCCCCGTCATGGAGCACCTCAACAACCAACTCCGAACAGCAAAACCACCATCAGAGGCCCCACCTCTACAGACCTCCAGGACCTCACCCTGCTTTCCGCGATGCCCTCCCCGACTTCATCGTCCCTAACGCCATTGACTCAAATCTAACCAGCTTCCTACAAGACCTCAACTTTCACCTTGAGAACACCGACGGCGGCAACATGGCTGACCTCCTAAAAAGTATGGCCAATCTCGAACTCAAACAGCTGGTCACCGACCCCAGCCACACCGCAGGGCACACGTTCAACCCCATCTTCTCAGCCAGCAACAGAGTAAAATACACCCACACCGAGGACTCACCTGGACTGACCATCAACATGTCCACTTTGTCATCTCGGAAACCCCCCAACACCTCTGCCTCCACTGCCAGCGAGACATGGCACAGCTTGTCAAAGGTATCAGAGCAACGATGGACCAACGCCCCCAACTCCTGCCTACCTACCACCACTAAAGATACAGAACAAGCAGCGGACAACTTCGCAAACTGGATCACAGCAAGCGCTGACGAAGTTGCATCAAAGAAACCCACCACCCGAACAAACAAACACAACACTCTAGCTAGTTCACCGCAGAACTGAAAACCCAGAAACGTGACTGCAGACAGAAGGAAAGAAGATGGCACACCAGTCAGACCTTCGAGGACCGAAAACATTTCAAAGATGCCCTCAACCGATACCACCATCTCCTGAAGAACACCAAGAAGACCGCCCTAGCCACCCGCATCAAGGACAGCTCCAACAACAGCAACGAACTGTTCAACATAGTCAAGGAGTTCACCAACCCTTTGGCAACTGAAAACAACATTACGCCCTCACAAGCCCTCTGAGACACCATCGCTGACTTTTTTCACATTAAAATCAAAACCATCTACCAAGACTTCTCACCCCAACCCCTCGTCGAGGGCAGCATCAACTGCATCACACCGACCGACACACAGCCACACCTGCTCACCTCATGAAACACTCTCACCGAGCAGGAAACAGCGTCTATCTTGAGATTCATCCACTACGGAGCCCCAACAGAGCCCTGTCCCCACCACACATTCAACCTCGGCAATCAACTCATCAGCAGAGATCTCACCAAGGTCCTCAACTCCTCCGTTGCTGAAGAAGCCATCAGTGGATCTGGGAGAACATAAGAACTACCGACCCATCTTACTGCTCCATTTCCCGGCCAAGGTCTTTGAGAAAGCCATCAACATCCAGCTCAACAGGCATCTGGAGAGCCACAATCTTCTGGACCCCTCCCAATCCGACTTCAGAGCAAACCACAGCACCGAGACAGCTCTAGTTGCAGCCATGGATGACATCAGAGTACTGCTAAACCATGGAGAAACAGCAGCCCTCATCCTCCTCAACCTCTCAGCGGGTTTCAACATCGTATTCCACCACACACTGATCAACAGATTGGAATCCAAGGAGCAGCTCTCAAGTGGATCGCATCCTACCGCACAGGAAGAACACAGAAGGTCATCTTTGCTCCCTACTCCTCACTCTCTAAGGACATTATCTGTGGTGTACCTCAAGACTCATCCCTCATCACAACCCGCTTCAACATTTACATGACACCCCTGGCCAACATCATCAAGAGCCACGGATCAAACATCCTCTCCTACGCTGACGACACCCAACTCATCCTCTCCCTGACAAATGTCCCAGCAACCACTGAGGACAAATTCCAAAGATGCATGAAAGACGTGGCTGCCTGGATGAAAAACAACTGACTCAAACTCAACACCAACAAGACAGACGTACTCATCTTCAGGAAAGGCAAGGACATCCTCTGGAACAACGAATGGTGGCCACTTGAGCTGGGCCCAAACGCCAAACCCACCAAACACAACCGCAACCCCGGCATCATCCTCAACAGCCATCTATCCATGAAGAAGCAGGTCAGCGCCGTCTCCTCTGCTTGCTTCCTCACCCGACGAATGCTCAGGAAGGTCTTCAGATTGCTCCCACTCAAAAACCAGGTGAACAGTCATGCAGGCTCTCGTCACCAGCAGGATCGACTACAGCAACTCCCTCTACGTAGGAATCACTGCCCAACTCATGAGGAAACTCCAGACTATCCAAAACACAGCAGCCAGACTCATCCTCGACCGCCCAAGATAGACGCACATCACCCCTCACCACAGGAAACTCCACTGGCTACCAGTCATGAAAAGATGCCAGTTCAAGCTGCTCACTCACGTTTACAAGGCACTACACAACGAAGGACCGGCATACCTCAACAAATGAGTGAATTTACACCAACCCACCATGAAACTCTGTTTCGAATCTCTCTCCCTAGCAGCCACCGACGCATCTGCCGGACGAACAGTGGAGGCCGCTCCTTCTCCCACCTGGCTGCTAAGGCCTGGAATGACCTACTCTGCACCTCAGAGCCTCACCATCGCTCCAGCACTTCAGGAAGGACCTCACAACCTGGATGTTCAACCAATAGGAATACAGGCAGCATGATCTCCCAGCTCCTCGAGACCCTCATGGGTGATGCAGCCGTGCTCGACAAATCCTGATTGATTGATTGGTTGATTGATTTTGTAGGGTTCAGTCTGTGAGACATCCAAGATGGAGCGTGTTCAAATCTTTAGAGTTTGAGGATACCAACCTCAGACGAAACTGTTAGGTAGAGTTTTGTGTCATTGACGTATTGATGGTAAGACGTCAGAGTCATGTAACAGTTGACTAAAAGGTTTCATATAAAGCTCAGGGGGCCAAGATTGAGCCCTGATGTACCCTATGGGATAAGTGCATTGGGAAGGAAGAGGAGTCATCACTATTGACCTGTTGGAACTGGCTGACCAAGAAGAAAGAAAATCAATACAACACCTGTCCTTTGAAAACAAGATGAAATCTAACAGATTGTTCAAGGTCTCTGTGGAGAGCTGTGTCAAAAGTGAGGATCAATCCAGGAGGATCAAAAGACAGGAGTCTATGATTCTCAGTATGGCCTGGAGCAGGGCTTCATGTGTGATTTGCAGTATGGTTGTTTCAGTGCTGTGAAATGTCTTAAACCAGATCAGTAGAAATGAACAATGTAGCTGCCAGTGATTTACTTTTTCAGTTGTAAAGGCACAGATTGCTTAATTGGTTTGACTAGGAAGGGGAGACCCAGGATGGATCTGTAAATATTTAAGTCGTCAGAAACAGAATTGTGTTTTTTTGAGGACAGGCTTCATTCGACAGATTTTAAGGCAGCCTGGAAGAGCACTCTGGGACATTTACAAAGGTAGTTCAGAAAAGGTGACTGAGACGGCTGAAATATTAGCCAAAAGTAGCATGGATTAGGTCAGCATAGCACCTGGAGGGAATGAGTGCTTAGATGGTCTGAAGGATGTCGCCCTGAGTGATAGACATGAAGGAGCACCAAAAGGAGGCACCTTCTTGCAGAATCTGCTTCTCTTGAAACCCCCATGTCTAATTCCCTTCTCTTCCTGCTCCCTTGTTTAATCCCTTCGCAGCCCTGTTCAGTCTCTCCCTTTTTTGTTCCTACCTCTCTGAGAATCACATTCTCTGTGCATCTCTCTAAACCCCTTCTTCAGCCTGCCCACCATCTCTGTATTATCCACCACTTCCCACATGGACATGGGTTAACAGCAGCCAGGTGGAGCAGCTTATCCCCGGACTGTCCCTGGGTAACCCTAGCCCTGCCTTTACTACCCCTAGCCTCAAGGATCAAGAGGGCTGCAGCAGGGTCAAAAATGAAATAAGGATCTAAAAGCCCTCTTTACCTTCTTTAGTTCCTACTAATTACTTCTCCTGACCTCCTGGTCAGAGACTCTGCTCTCCGCCCCAGCAGCTCCACTGTTGTGCCGCTTCTGCTGCCCCTACACCTCTCTGTAAGGTAGGTATTCGAGGCCCTCCTCCACCCGCAGGCTCCTGCCTTCACCTCATCCCTGGTGGTCCAGTGGGAAAGCCTTTCTCTTCTGCTGGTCCGCTGTTGTCTGTCTTCGTGTTTGTGCCAGTTTTTCTGTTTTTTTGTCTGTCTTTTTGTCTTTTGTTACTGTGCCTTTAAATTTCTGCCTTTAATTTTAGTCTTCTGTCTTTCTGTCTATTTTGCCTGTTTCGTTACCTGTGCCCTTGTTTGTGTCCTCCGTGCCTGTTTTCGCCACCCTCTTCCCACTGCTGCTGCACCCGCGGCCACTCCTCACCGCCGGTTCCCGCCTCCCAGCTGTGCTTCCCTCCCCCTTCCCTATTTAATGGTGGCCGCTGCTCGGACGTGTGAGCAAGACCTCTGACCTCCTGGTCAGAGACTTTGCTCTCCGCCCCAGCAGCTCCGCTGTTGTGCAGCTGCCCCTACACCTCTCTGTAAGGTAGGTGTTCGAGGCCGTCCTCCACCCGCAGGCTCCTGCCTGCGTCTCATCCCTGGTGGTCCAGGGAGAGAGCCTTGCTCTTTTGCTGGTCCGCTGTTGTCTGTCTTTGTGGCAGTTTTTCTGTTTTTTTGTCTGTCTTTTTGCCATTTGTTATTGTGCCTTTAATTTTCTGCATTTAATTTTAGTCTTCTGTCTTTCTGTCTATTTTGCCTGTTTCATTACCTGTGCCCTTGTATGTGTCCTCCGTGCCCGTTTTTGCCACCCTTTTCCCGACGCTTCTGCCCCCGCAGCCCCTCCCCCTGCCAGTTCCCGCTCCCAGCTGCGCTTCCCTCCCCCTTCCCTATTTAATGGCGGCTGCTGCTCGGACGTATGAGCAAGACCTCTGACCTCCTGGTCAGAGACTCTGCTCTCCACCCCAATAGCTCCGCTGTTGTGCTGCTGCCGCTGCCCCTACACCTCTCTGTAAGGTAGGTTTTTCGAGGCCCTCCTCCACCCGCAGGCTCCTGCCTGCGCCTCATCCCTGGTGGTCCAGTGGGAGAGCCTTGCTCTTCTGCTTGTCTGCTGTTGTCTGTCTTTGTGTTTGTGTCAGTTTTTCTGTTTTTTTGTCTGTCTTTTTGTCTTTTATTGTGTGTTGGAAATGGCCCTTTTTGCAGGGTCACCCCTAAACTTTTGCCTTCCTCCTGGATTTTTGCTGACCTGTTTTTGTTGGTTTTACGACTCTGGGCACTTTACCACTGCTGTTCAGTGCTAAAGTGCATATGCTCTCCCTTTGTAATATGTCTATGTGAATTGGTATATCCCTGATTGGCTTATTTGGTTTATCTGTTAGTCCCTAGTAGTGTGGCCTGTGTGTGCCCAGGGCTGGTAAACCAAATGCTGCTGGTGGGCCTGCAGCACTGATTTGTGCCACCCACAGACGCAGCTTGTAAAGTGTGTCTCAGACCTGCCACTGCAGTGTCTGTGTGCAGTCCAGAACTGCCATCTTGGCTGTGAAGTGCACCCACTTCCTAGCCCCTGAACCTTCCCTTGGCGTCATGTAAGTCACCCCTATGGTAGGGTGCATTGTATGTGTAAGGTAGGACATGCCTTGGTGGGTGTAGCATGTCCTGGTAGTGAATTACACCCAATTTCGTTTTTCACTACTGTAAGGCTACCTGTTCCCCATAGGCTAGAATGGGCAGTTTGACTATTACATCCTATAGTCCTAACTGACCCCAGGAACATGGTAGAAAAACGAATTTAGTATGCCTGAGCTCAGAATACTAAAATACATCTTTTAGTGAAGTTTATTTTTTTATTCTGTGTTTGAAAATACCACTTTTAGAAAGTAGGTATTTTCTTGCCTAAGCCTTCCAGTGTGCTCTGCTGTTATGTGTATTGGCTGTCTGGTTTTGGAGGGACAGGGCAGGCTGAGTCAGACCTGGGTTGAATAGAGAGATCTGCATTTAGAGTATGGGGAGGGGTGGGTCCTTGACCTGAATAGGGCTGTGCCCGGCAAGGTGAATGCTGGCTCCACCTCCTACTGTGTGTCTGATAACAGACCCCTCTTTCTGAAAGGAAGGATGCAGCCTGGTAAACAAAGTGCTCCAGGACTGAGCAGAACTGGTTCTGGCTGGGCTCAGTGACTTGTAGCTTTTGAGAACAAAGACTTTTGGGGTATAAATATCTGTGCTGAAACCCCTACAATTTGTATTGCCCCTGGATCTGAAGAGGAAACTCTGTCCGTGCCACTGGAGGAATCTGCAGGAAGTGACTGTCCTTGTGCTTGTGTGTTGTTTCTTGCACTAGCCTGCAGCAGTGACCACTGGACCTTGAAGAAGAGGGAAAAGGACTTTTGAGAGAACTTTTATTTTTGTTACAGCAATTACCCAAGGGCTAGGAAAAGAGCTAGCCTCCTGCTGGAGTCTCAGGCACATCAGACTCCCCCACCAACCTCCTGCTTCCTCCCTGCGAGGACTGCTATCTGCTGATGAGGCTCCTGTGAGTTCCAGGGCCTCTAGTTTGCTTCAGAGAAAAGAGTGCTGGAAATCGACGCTAACGCACATTTGCGAGCCGCTGCAGTCGAGAGCGCTGGGAAAATCATCGCGCTGCTGCCGCTGAGTGCTCGCAACACGAAACCATCGCTAACGCCCCTTTGCGAGCCGCCGCAGCCGAGACGCGCTGGAAAAATCATTGCGCTGCTCTCGTCGCGCGCTCGCAACCCGTAAAGAAATCATCGCTTCAAGACATCGCATTGCGGACGCCGTGCGTCCGCCATTTTGATCGCATCGCACCGAATTTCGTCGCTCCCTCGCGGAGCGTCTTTTCTTCGCATCGCAACACAATCGCACAACGCAACAGGATCGTCGCATCGACTTCTCCCTCGCAGCAAGAAAGTCATCGCATCGGCGGCCTAGCGTGCAGAAGTTTGTCGCATCATCTCCGCACGCATCAAGCAGATCGGCGCATCATCCTCCCTTGCGGCAAGGATTTCAACGCATCGCCAGCCTCGCGTGAGGAAAATCATCGCTACAGCTTATTTACGACATTTTGTTGGTTTTGCTACTAAATCCAGGTACTTTGTGAGAGAAAGGGTCGCAGAGACCACTGCTTTGAATTGGAACCTTATTTTTGCAACCTTTGAACTATTTTTTGACAGCCCTTCAACAGCAATCCTAGTTTTGACAGTATTGTGGCTTTTACAGTTATTGGTCTTGTGATAAGTCTATATATATATAAAGATACTTATTTTTTATAACTACTTGTGTGGTGTCCCTTTGTAGTGTTCCTCCCTGTGTTACTGTGTATGGTCAAAATGCTTCACACACCGCCTCTGAGATAAGCCTACCTGCTCGTGCTACGTTACCACAGGGTTGAGCAGGGGTATCAAGGAGGGTAGCCCTCTCACTCTGACTTAGGAAGAAGGGTCCCTACTTGGACAGTGGCCAGCCATTGCCAACTAGAGACCCCCATTTCTAACATTGGTGGTCAGCGGTGAGGATCTGGACTTGCATTTATGATCGCATACAGTAATTATAGTGTACACTACTAGTGAGTGCAGACCATAACGTACCGCATACATTTTTGAGAGTTTTTTTTTTTTATTGATATTGCCCGTGATTGTTACAATGGGCAAGCCTATTTTTTATTGATATTGCCCATGATTGTTACAATGGGCAAGCCTATTTTTTATTGATATTGCCCGTGATTGTTACAATGGGCAAGCCTATTTTTTATTGATATTGCCGGTGATAGTACCCGCATACATTTTTGAGAGTTTTTGGATCCTATATTGTGATTGATATTGCCGGTGATTTCTTACCCGCATACATTTTCTTGAGAAGTTTTCTTCTATCTTTTATTGATATTGCCAGTTATTGCTACAATGGATCTTGCTGAAATGAGACCTACCTTTTATATAGATGATCTGTTGACCTACAGTCTAGAGGAGCTAAGGGGGTTCTGTGAGGAGAGGGGCTTAGCAGTGAGTAGGAAGGAGACTCAGCTATCCCTGCAGACATCCCTGAGACTTTGGCAACAAGACAGATGGAGATTCTTGGAGTCCCAGTACACCTACCAAGAGGGTAGTTGGTCTGAGGGTGGCTCTGGAGAGTCTGAAGAGCGGGAAGAAAGTGTTATGGAATATCTCATAGATAGGGAGTCCCTTGCTGAGTCTAGTGCCTATGGTAGTGCCCGATTCCCCTCATGGTCCCCAGAGGAGTTGGTGGACAGGCGGGAGGGTCCCATAGGTAGGGAGTCCCTTGCTGGGTCTAGTGCACAGGGTAGTGCCCATGTCCCTTCATGGTCCCCAGAGGAGTTGGACAGACAAAGGGAGAGGGAGCACCAGCTGGAATTAGAGAGGCTCCAAATAGAGATTGCCCAGCTGGAGGCACACCTAGCGCAGATAGCAAGAAAGGAGAAGTTAGCTCGGGAGGGTAGGTTATCCCCTGAGCGCAGTTTTTATTGTCTGGATTCACCAGTGAGGGTGGGGTCCAGTGGTTGCAGCAAAATTGAGGTATATAGTGATGACAGTGTAGTACACCCACCCAGAGATGTGGTACCTGACTTGAAGGAGGGGGTTGATCTACACCAGGGGATTCAAGGATATGAGGTAGCTCCATTAATGTGCAGTGTCCCTGAGGTGGATTGGGGAACTAGCACAGGGGCCCATAGTCCTAGTGAAAGGAGGGATACTCTACCGACTCTGGATGAGAGGTGCAGGGAGAGGGGTTCCCCCGTGGTTGAAGTGCTGGTGTATGAGTGTGAGGACCGCCCAGAAGAGTGTGGGTTGGGTGATAGAGACAGTCAGTTAATGTCTCGCCCATTTCAGGAGAGTGGTGTGGGGTACGTGTGTGAGGCACTGGATGGTGAGGTGAAGGTTAGCACCTGCGTGGAACTGTGTAATCCAATTGTGGGAGAGCATATTGTGAGTTCCTGTTTTCCAGAGCTAAACCAACACCTGTTAGATTGCGAGTTCTCTGATCCTAGGGAACTTGCACAGGAGGCAGACCTCTGGGTGAGTACCAGAGGCCCTGTAGAGGCATTAGGGAATGACCCTAAGAGGAGTGGTTCAGAAGTTTTCGAACCCAGAGTGCTGGGAAAGGTTAGGAGTGTCACAGCTGGGTCCCCTTGTTGTGAGGAGGTTGTAGGGCCTCACATCCTGTCTCGTGGGAGCAGGAGTGAGACTGGGATAGGTCCCGAAGTGCCCCAACCTCAGTCTCCAGGACTGGATGGTTCCATGAGGGAACACCAGGTGGGGAGCCTAGTCTGTCCGGATGGACCGTCCATTGTGGGGGTCCCCCGTGTTAGGTGAGCTGGGAGTGCCTGTAGTCAGGCCTCCATCAGTTCTTGTGTCTGGCAGTGCCACTCCTAGGGGGAGGGTACAGAAGTCCAGCATGAGGGATGAAAGGGGGAAGGAGTCCCCAGTGGGAGAGCCAGTGGGTCAGGGGCCAGTCAGAAGGGCTGAGCCCCGTAGGAGTGACCATGGTGACACCACTTCTGTCCTGGGGGATCTTTGCGCACTGTCAGGTGGACAGGGGTCGGGAGATCTGCACCAGGCAGACTGTCACGCATCACAGGGGTTCTGCGTTACCCCCGGGGGAGGGTGGTTGTACTCCCCAGGAAGTCCTGGTTGGCCAGGCAGTTGTTCAGCCACAGGGGTTGGTACCTGGGTTGGTAAGTCAGGTCCAGGTGTTGTCTGACCTGGAGGGAGGGACCACTGTAAACAGTGTCCCGACAATTTTTTTTCTAAAAGCACCACTCCAGGTGGGAGGGTGCAGTATGCTGGAAGGGGGTGCAGAGGGAGGGAGTCCTCGCCTCTGACCCCGGGGCCACCTGAGGGTTTTTCCAGGTTGGTAGATCAGTTGCGGGGACAAGGCCCTGCACTGGTGGAGGAGTGTGCTTTCCTTGGGGGGGAATTGGTGTACGCCCCCAGAAGTCCCGGGTTGCCAGGCACAGGTCCAGCCTAAGGGTACAGACCCTGGGTTAGGGGGCCAGGTTCAGGGTGTCCCCCCTGACCTGGAGGAAGGGGCAACTGCTAACGGTGCCCCTACCAGTTTGTGTTATGGGGGCACCTCTCCAGGTGGGAGGGTGCCAGGCCCCAGTAAAGGGGGCGGGGAGAGGGCAGCCTCACCCCTGACCTCCGCCCAGTCTAAGGGTACAGACCCTATGCTGGGATACCAGTTGCAGGATAGAACCCCTGAACTTGTGGGCGAGTTATGCAGGACACCTGCCACAGGTGCCCTGACAATTCTGGAAGGGGGTACAGCTCCAGGTGGGAGGGTACAGGGCCCCAAAGAGGAGGACCGGGTGTGGGGGAGCCCACCCCAGTCTCTGGCCCCGCCGCTGGGTACAGGCCCAGGGCTGGTGGGACAGTGTCAGGGTGCGTTGCCTGACCTGACTGGAGGGAGAGTGGACAAAAGGTGCCAGACACCTGGGGTTACTGCCCCTCACTCTCTGATGCCACAAAAGTTTGAGAGCCCTGAGAGGTATAGGGCTTGGATTTCATCACTGACTACTGTCAGTGGCTACTGGGGCTTGTTGTTTATCTGTTGGGACACACCTGGGGGCCAGTTAAGGTTAGGTGCTGCACAGGTGGTGTCCACAGGTGAGGGGAAGAGTTCCCCATTGGTTATCTTAGTGGGCCCTGGGAGTGTGGACAGAGGGATCCACCAGGGTTCAGATTGGAGTAGAGCTGGCATATGCCCCTGCAGTTGCGGGCCAGTTCGGTGTTCTATCGCCCGAAGCAGGGAAGCCCATCAAGGTAGTGATTGGTCTACCCTGCGTTTTGGCTGGAAGGGGGTTGTGTTGGAAATGGCCCTTTTTGCAGGGTCACCCCTAAACTTTTGCCTTCCTCCTGGATTTTTGCTGACCTGTTTTTGTTGGTTTTACGACTCTGGGCGCTTTACCACTGCTGTTCAGTGCTAAAGTGCATATGCTCTCCCTTTGTAATATGTCTATGTGAATTGGTATATCCCTGATTGACTTATTTGGTTTATCTGTTAGTCCCTAGTAGTGTGGCCTGTGTGTGCCCAGGGCTGGTAAACCAAATGCTGCTGGTGGGCCTGCAGCACTGATTTGTGCCACCCACAGACGCAGCTTGTAAAGTGTGTCTCAGACCTGCCACTGCAGTGTCTGTGTGCAGTCCAGAACTGCCATCTTGGCTGTGAAGTGCACCCACTTCCTAGCCCCTGAACCTTCCCTTGGCGTCATGTAAGTCACCCCTATGGTAGGGTGCATTGTATGTGTAAGGTAGGACATGCCTTGGTGTGTGTAGCATGTCCTGGTAGTGAATTACACCCAATTTCGTTTTTCACTACTGTAAGGCTACCTGTTCCCCATAGGCTAGAATGGGCAGTTTGACTATTACATCCTACAGTCCTAACTGACCCCAGGAACATGGTAGAAACACGAATTTAGTATGCCTGAGCTCAGAATACTAAAATACATCTTTTAGTGAAGTTTATTTTTTTATTCTGTGTTTGAAAATACCACTTTTAGAAAGTAGGTATTTTCTTGCCTAAGCCTTCCAGTGTGCTCTGCTGTTATGTGTATTGGCTGTCTGGTTTTGGAGGGACAGGGCAGGCTGAGTCAGACCTGGGTTGAATAGAGAGATCTGCATTTAGAGTATGGGGAGGGGTGGGTCCTTGACCTGAATAGGGCTGTGCCCGGCAAGGTGAATGCTGGCTCAACCTCCTACTGTGTGTCTGATAGCAGAACACCTCTTTCTGAAAGGAAGGATGCAGCCTGGTAAACAAAGTGCTCCAGGACTGAGCAGAACTGGTTCTGGCTGGGCTCAGTGACTTGTAGCTTTTGAGAACAAAGACTTTTGGGGTATAAATATCTGTGCTGAAACCCCTACAATTTGTATTGCCCCTGGATCTGAAGAGGAAACTCTGTCCGTGCCACTGGAGGAATCTGCAGGAAGTGACTGTCCTTGTCCTTGTCCTTGTGTGTTGTTTCTTGCACTGGCCTGCAGCAGTGACCACTGGACCTTGAAGAAGAGGGAAAAGGACTTTTGAGAGAACTTTTATTTTTGTTACAGCAATTACCCAAGGGCTAGGAAAAGAGCTAGCCTCCTGCTGGAGTCTCAGGCACATCAGACTCCCCCACCAACCTCCTGCTTCCTCCCTGCGAGGACTGCTATCTGCTGATGAGGCTCCTGTGAGTTCCAGGGCCTCTAGTTTGCTTCAGAGAAAAGAGTGCTGGAAATCGACGCTAACGCACATTTGCGAGCCGCTGCAGTCGAGAGCGCTGGGAAAATCATTGCGCTGCTGCCGCTGAGTGCTCGCAACACGAAACCATCGCTAACGCCCCTTTGCGAGCCGCCGCAGCCGAGACGCTCTGGAAAAATCATCGCGCTGCTCTCGCCACGCGCTCGCAACCCCTAAAGAAATCATCGCTTCAAGACATCGCATTGAGGACGCCGTACGTCCGCCATTTTGATCGCATCGCACCGAATTTCGTCGCTCCCTCGCGGAGCGTCTTTTCTTCGCATCGCAACACAATCGCACAACGCAACAGGATCGTCGCATCGACTTCTCCCTCGCGGCAAGAAAGTCATCGCATCGGCGGCCTAGCGTGCAGAAGTTTGTCGCATCATCTCCGCACGCATCAAGCAGATCGACGCATCATCCTCCCTTGCAGTAAGGATTTCAACGCATCGCCGGCCTCGCGTGGACGAAAATCATCGCTACAGCTTATTTGCGACATTTTGTTGGTTTTGCTACTAAATCCAGGTACTTTGTGAGAGAAAGGGTCGCAGAGACCACTGCTTTGAATTGGAACCTTATTTTTGCAACCTTTGAACTATTTTTTGACAGCCCTTCAACTGCAATCCTAGTTTTGACAGTATTGTGGCTTTTACAGTTATTGGTCTTGTGATAAGTCTATATATATATAAAGATACTTATTTTTTATAACTACTTGTGTGGTGTCCCTTTGTAGTGTTCCTCCCTGTGTTACTGTGTATGGTCATAAATGCTTCACACACCGCCTCTGAGATAAGCCTACCTGCTCGTGCTACGTTACCACAGGGTTGAGCAGGGGTATCAAGGAGGGTAGCCCCACTCTGACTTAGGAAGAAGGGTCCCTACTTGGACAGTGGCCAGCCATTGCCAACTAGAGACCCCCATTTCTAACATTGGTGGTCAGCAGTGAGGATCTGGACTTGCATTTATGATCGCATACAGTAATTATAGTGTACACTACTAGTGAGTGCAGACCATAACGTACCGCATACATTTTTGAGAGTTTTTTTTTTATTGATATTGCCCGTGATTGTTACAATGGGCAAGCCTATTTTTTATTGATATTGCCCATGATTGTTACACTGGGCAAGCCTATTTTTTATTGATATTGCCTGTGATTGTTACAATGGGCAAGCCTATTTTTTATTGATATTGCCGGTGATAGTACCCGCATACATTTTTGAGAGTTTTTGGATCCTATATTGTGATTGATATTGCCGGTGATTTTTTACCCGCATACATTTTCTTGAGAAGTTTTCTTCTATCTTTTATTGATATTGCCAGTTATTGCTACAATGGGTCTTGCTGAAATGAGACCTACCTTTTATATAGATGATCTGTTGACCTACAGTCTAGAGGAGCTAAGGGGGTTCTGTGAGGAGAGGGGCTTAGCAGTGAGTAGGAAGGAGACTCAGCTATCCCTGCAGACATCCCTGAGACTTTGGCAACAAGACAGATGGAGATTCTTGGAGTCCCAGTACACCTACCAAGAGGGTAGTTGGTCTGAGGGTGGCTCTGGAGAGTCTGAAGAGCGGGAAGAAAGTGTTATGGAATATCTCATAGATAGGGAGTCCCTTGCTGAGTCTAGTGCCTATGGTAGTGCCCGATTCCCCTCATGGTCCCCAGAGGAGTTGGTGGCAGGCGGGAGGGTCCCATAGGTAGGGAGTCCCTTGCTGGGTCTAGTGCACAGGGTAGTGCCCAATTCCCTTCATGGTCCCCAGAGGAGTTGGACAGACAAAGGGAGAGGGAGCACCAGCTGGAATTAGAGAGGCTCCAAATAGAGATTGCCCAGCTGGAGGCACATCTAGCGCAGATAGCAAGAAAGGAGAAGTTAGCTCGGGAGGGTAGGTTATCCCCTGAGCGCAGTTTTTATTGTCTGGATTCACCAGTGAGGGTGGGGTCCAGTGGTGGCAGCAAAATTGAGGTATATAGTGATGACAGTGTAGTACACCCACCCAGAGATGTGGTACCTGACTTGAAGGAGGGGGTTGATCTACACCAGGGGATTCAAGGATATGAGGTAGCTCCATTAATGTGCAGTGTCCCTGAGGTGGATTGGGGAACTAGCGCAGGGGCCCATAGTCCTAGTGAAAGGAGGGATACTCTACCGACTCTGGATGAGAGGTGCATGGAGAGGGGTTCCCCCGTGGTTGAAGTCCTGGTGTATGAGTGTGAGGACCGCCCAGAAGAGTGTGGGTTGGGTGATAGAGACAGTCAGTTAATGTCTCGCCCATTTCAGGAGAGTGGTGTGGGGTACGTGTGTGAGGCACTGGATGGTGAGGTGAAGGTTAGCACCTGCGTGGAACTGTGTAATCCAATTGTGGGAGAGCATATTGTGAGTTCCTGTTTTCCAGAGCTAAACCAACACCTGTTAGATTGTGAGTTCTCTGATCCTAGGGAACTTTCACAGGAGGCAGACCTCTGGGTGAGTACCAGAGGCCCTGTAGAGGCATTAGGGAATGACCCTGAGAGGAGTGGTTCAGAAGTTTTCCAACCCAGAGTGCTGGGAAAGGTTAGGAGTGTCACAGCTGGGTCCCCTTGTTGTGAGGAGATTGTAGGGCCTCACATCCTGTCTCGTGGGAGCAGGAGTGAGACTGGGATAGGTCCCGAAGTGCCCCAACCTCAGTCTCCAGGACTGGATGGTTCCATGAGGGAACACCAAGTGGGGAGCCTAGTCTGTCCGGATGGACCGTCCATTGTGGGGGGTCCCCCCGTGTTAGGTGAGCTGGGAGTGCATATAGTCAGGCCTCCATCAGTTCTTGTGTCTGGCAGTGCCACTCCTAGGGGGAGGGTACAGAAGTCCAGCATGAGGGATGAAAGGGGGAAGGAGTCCCCAGTGGGAGCGCCAGTGGGTCAGGGGCCAGTCAGAAGGGCTGAGCCCCGTAGGAGTGACCATGGTGACACCAATTCTGTCCTGGGGGATCTTTGCGCACTGTCAGTTGGACAGGGGTCGGGAGATCTGCACCAGGCAGACTGTCACGCAACACAGGGGCTCTGCGTTACCCCCGGGGAGGGTGGTTGTACTCCCCAGGAAGTCCTGGTTGGCCAGGCAGTTGTTCAGCCACAGGGGTTGGTCCCTGGGTTGGTAAGTCAGGTCCAGGTGTTGTCTGACCTGGAGGGAGGGACCACTGTAAACAGTGTCCCGACCATTTATTTTTCTAAAAGCACCACTCCAGGTGGGAGGGTGCAGTATGCTGGAAGGGGGTGCAGAGGGAGGGAGTCCTCACCTCTGACCCCGGGGCCACCTGAGGGTTTTTCCAGGTTGGTAGATCAGTTGCGGGGACAAGGCCCTGCACTGGTGGAGGAGTGTGCTTTCCTTGAGGGGAATTGGTGTACGCCCCCAGAAGTCCTGGGTTGCCAGGCACAGGTCCAGCTTAAGGGTACAGACCCTGGGTTAGGGGGCCAGGTTCAGGGTGTCCCCCCTGACCTGGAGGAAGGGGCAACTGCTAACGGTGCCCCTACCAGTTTGTGTTATGGGGGCACCTCTCCAGGTGGGAGGGTGCCAGGCCCCAGTAAAGGGGGCGGGGAGAGGGCAGCCTCACCCCTGACCTCCGCCAAGTCTAAGGGTACAGACCCTATGCTGGGATACCAGTTGCAGGATAGAACCCCTGAACTGGTGGGCGAGTTATGCAGGACACCTGCCACAGGTGCCCTGACAATTCTGGAAGGGGGTACAGCTCCAGGTGGGAGGGTACAGGGCCCCAAAGAGGAGGACCGGGTGTGGGGGAGCCCACCCCAGTCTCTGGCCCCGCCGCTGGGTACAGGCCCAGGGCTGGTGGGTCAGTGTCAGGGTGCGTTGCCTGACCTGACAGGAGGGAGAGTGGACAAAAGGTGCCAGACACCTGGGGTTACTGCCCCTCACTCTCTGATGCCACAAAAGTTTGAGAGCCCTGAGAGGTATAGGGCTTGGATTTCATCACTGACTACTGTCAGTGGCTACTGGGGCTTGTTGTTTATCTGTTGGGACACACCTGGGGGCCAGTTAAGGTTAGGTGCTGCACAGGTGGTGTCCACAGGTGAGGGGAAGAGTTCCCCATTGGTTATCTTAGTGGGCCCTGGGAGTGTGGACAGAGGGATCCACCAGGGTTCAGATTGGAGTAGAGCTGGCATATGCCCCTGCAGTTGCGGGCCAGTTCCGTGTTCTATCGCCTGAAGCAGGGAAGCCCATCAAGGTAGTGATTGGTCTACCCTGCGTTTTGGCTGGAAGGGGGTTGTGTTGGAAATGGCCCTTTTTGCAGGGTCACCCCTAAACTTTTGCCTTCCTCCTGGATTTTTGCTGACCTGTTTTTGTTGGTTTTACGACTCTGGGCACTTTACCACTGCTGTTCAGTGCTAAAGTGCATATGCTCTCCCTTTGTAATATGTCTATGTGAATTGGTATATCCCTGATTGGCTTATTTGGTTTATCTGTTAGTCCCTAGTAGTGTGGCCTGTGTGTGCCCAGGGCTGGTAAACCAAATGCTGCTGGTGGGCCTGCAGCACTGATTTGTGCCACCCACAGACGCAGCTTGTAAAGTGTGTCTCAGACCTGCCACTGCAGTGTCTGTGTGCAGTCCAGAACTGCCATCTTGGCTGTGAAGTGCACCCACTTCCTAGCCCCTGAACCTTCCCTTGGCGTCATGTAAGTCACCCCTATGGTAGGGTGCATTGTATGTGTAAGGTAGGACATGCCTTGGTGTGTGTAGCATGTCTTGGTAGTGAATTACACCCAATTTCGTTTTTCACTACTGTAAGGCTACCTGTTCCCCATAGGCTAGAATGGGCAGTTTGACTATTACATCCTATAGTCCTAACTGACCCCAGGAACATGGCAGAAAAACGAATTTAGTATGCCTGAGCTCAGAATACTAAAATACATCTTTTAGTGAAGTTTATTTTTTTATTCTGTGTTTGAAAATACCACTTTTAGAAAGTAGGTATTTTCTTGCCTAAGCCTTCCAGTGTGCTCTGCTGTTATGTGTATTGGCTGTCTGGTTTTGGAGGGACAGGGCAGGCTGAGTCAGACCTGGGTTGAATAGAGAGATCTGCATTTAGAGTATGGGGAGGGGTGGGTCCTTGACCTGAATAGGGCTGTGCCCGGCAAGGTGAATGCTGGCTCCACCTCCTACTGTGTGTCTGATAACAGACCCCCTCTTTCTGAAAGGAAGGATGCAGCCTGGTAAACAAAGTGCTCCAGGACTGAGCAGAACTGGTTCTGGCTGGGCTCAGTGACTTGTAGCTTTTGAGAACAAAGACTTTTGGGGTATAAATATCTGTGCTGAAACCCCTACAATTTGTATTGCCCCTGGATCTGAAGAGGAAACTCTGTCCGTGCCACTGGAGGAATCTGCAGGAAGTGACTGTCCTTGTGCTTGTGTGTTGTTTCTTGCACTGGCTTGCAGCAGTGACCACTGGACCTTGAAGAAGAGGGAAAAGGACTTTTGAGAGAACTTTTATTTTTGTTACAGCAATTACCCAAGGGCTAGGAAAAGAGCTAGCCTCCTGCTGGAGTCTCAGGCACATCAGACTCCCCCACCAACCTCCTGCTCCCTCCCTGCGAGGACTGCTATATGCTGATGAGGCTCCTGTGAGTTCCAGGGCCTCTAGTTTGCTTCAGAGAAAAGAGTGCTGGAAATCGACGCTAACGCACATTTGCGAGCCGCTGCAGTCGAGAGCGCTGGGAAAATCATCGCGCTGCTGCAGCTGAGTGCTCGCAACATGAAACCATCGCTAACGCCCCTTTGCGAGCCGCCGCAGCCGAGACGCGCTGGAAAAATCATCGCGCTGCTGTCGCCGCGCGCTCGCAACCCCTAAAGAAATCATCGCTTCAAGACATTGCATTGCGGACGCCGTGCGTCCGCCATTTTGATCGCATCGCACCAAATTTCATCGCTCCCTCGCGGAGCGTCTTTTCTTCGCATCGCAACACAATCGCACAACGCAACAGGATCGACGCATCGACTTCTCCCTCGCGGCAAGAAAGTCATCGCATCGGCGGCCTAGCGTGCAGAACTTTGTCGCATCATCTCCGCACGCATCAAGCAGATCGGCGCATCATCCTCCCTTGCGGCAAGGATTTCAACGCATCGCCGGCCTCACGTGAGGAAAATAATCGCTACAGCTTATTTGCGACATTTTGTTGGTTTTGCTACTAAATCCAGGTACTTTGTGAGAGAAAGGGTCGCAGAGACCACTGCTTTGAATTGGAACCTTATTTTTGCAACCTTTGAACTATTTTTTGACAGCCCTTCAACAGCAATCCTAGTTTTGACAGTATTGTGGCTTTTACAGTTATTGGTCTTGTGATAAGTCTATATATATATATAAAAAGATACTTATTTTTCAACTACTTGTGTGGTGTCCCTTTGTAGTGTTCCTCCCTGTGTTACTGTGTATGGTCATAAATGCTTCACACACCGCCTCTGAGATAAGCCTACCTGCTCGTGCTACGTTACCACAGGGGTTGAGCAGGGGTATCAAGGAGGGTAGCCCTCTCACTCTGACTTAGGAAGAAGGGTCCCTACTTGGACAGTGGCCAGCCATTGCCAACTAGAGACCCCCATTTCTAACATTGTGCCTTTAATTTTCTGCCTTTAATTTTATTCTGTTGTCTTTCTGTCTATTTTGTTACCTGTTCCCTTGTGTGTGTCCTCCATGCCCATTTTTGCCGCCCTTTTCCCGCCGCTGCTGCCCCCGTGGCCCCTCCCCCCTGTTGGTTCCCGCTCCCGCCTCCCAGCTGTGCTTCCCTCCCCCCTTCCCTATTTAATGGCAGCCGCTGTGCGGCCGCGCCAAAGGCATGCCCGTCCTCGACCCAACTCAGACCAGCGCCAGGGACTCTGGTTCTCCGACCACCCACCGCTACGACTCAGCTGCCCTCCTTGCACTCAACCCCAGAAGGAACTAGAACTACCAGCTGTCTATGCCGAACACCAGCCACGGCCAGTTCTCCTGCTGACACTGCCGACAAACCTTCACCATCCTCCGTATGCCCCACGGCCCCCCCACCCCGGAAGCCAATCCCCCCGAAGCCCTGAGGTGCATCCTCCTCCACGTGCGCTCCCTGCACAGACATGCTGTAGAGATCTGGGACCTCCTCGACACCCTCTCGCCAGACGTCGCCTTCTTCACGGAAACATAGACCAACCCCACCTTAGCCCCCGACATCGCCACCACCATCCCCGACGGATACAAGATACAGAGGAAGGATCACCCCAACCGCCCAAGAAGAGGACTCGCCATCACACACAAGAGCTCCCTCCGATTCACCAACTCCAGCATGAGCGACTCCCCGTCCACCACCAAACACCTCCACTTCCAGATCCAGACCAGCCCCAGAATGACTCTACGTGGCACCCTCACCTACAGACCCCCCGGACCTCGACCCGCGTTCACCACCACCATCGCCGACCTCATCGCGCCCCACGCCATCGCCTCCATGGACTACATACTTATCGGAGACCTCAACTTCCACCTCGACAACCTCAGCGACCCCAACTCCGCCCCCCTCCTGGACAACCTCGCCAACCTCGGACTGAAACAACTCGTAACCACACCCACCAACAAGGCAGGACACACCCTCAACTCCATCTTCGCAGGGGGTAACAACATCCACTTCAGTCACACCACGCAACCCCCCTGGATGGACCACCACTGCATACACTTCCACCTCGACAAACCCACTGCCCCCAAACCTGCACCTCGCCCTCCGCGAAGGAACTGGAGCAAGGTCACCGAGGAACACCTCAACTCCACCCTCATCCGCTATGCCCCCCCACCTCGACCGACGCCAACTCCGCAGCCATAGAACTTCACAGATGGATCACCAACTGCGCAGACAAGCTCGACCCCCTCCGCAACCCCGACAGACAGCGCCCGAGGAAGGCCACCTGGTTCACCGCCGACCTCCAAGAATCCAGACGCACCTGCAGACGTCTTGAGAAGAATTGGAGAAACAGCGAAACTCCAGAAGATCACACCACATACAAGAACGCCATGACAGAATACCACCGACTCATCAGATCCACCAAAATACCTTCATCCGAAACAAAATCCACACCAACACCAGCAACTCCAAGGAACTCTTCAGCATCATCCAGGAATTCACCAACCCCCCCAGCGAAGCCACAGACGTCACACCCTTCCAGGACCTCTGCAACAAACTCGGTTCCTACTTCCACCTGAAAATAAGATCCCTCTACGACAACTTTAATGGACAGACTCCAGACACCGAATCCACTCCTCCCCCCAGCAACGACTTCCAGCCCACCATCTCCTCCTGGACCCCAGTCACCACCGAAGACACCGCATCGACCATTAAAGGCATTCACTCAGAAGCCCCCACGGACCCCTGCCCTCCGCACATCTTCCACAGAGCCTCCGCAGCCATTGCACTTGATCTACGAAGCACCATCAACCCCACCTTCGAAGCCGGCACATTCCCGACAACTGGAAACAAGCAGAAGTCAAACCCCTCCTCAAGAAGCCCTCAGCAGACCCGACGGACCTCAAGAACTACTGAACCATCTCTCTCCTCCCTTTCGCGGCCAAAGTCACCGAGATGATCGTCAACGTCCAACTAACGAAATTCATCAAAGAGAACTACATCCTCGACCCCTCCCAATCCGGATTCTGCAGCAACCACAGCACCAAGACCGCTCTACTCGCCACTACAGACGACATCCGCACCCTCCTCGACCAAGGTCACACCACGGCACTGATCCTACTCGACCTCTCTGCAGCCTTCGACACCGTCTCCCACCGCACTCTCACCTCCAGATTCCACGATGCCGGCATACAGGGAACCGCCCTCGACTGGCTCCACTCCTTCCTCACCGGCAGAACCCAAAGAATCAGACTTCCGCCCTTCCTCTCCGAACCCACAGAGATCAACTGCAGAGTACCCTAAGGATCATCGCTCAGCCCCACGCTCTTCAACATCTACATGGCCCCCCTTGCCGCCATCGTCAGACAGCATGGACTTAGCATAGTATCCTACGCCCACGACACCCAGCTCATCCTCTCCCTCACTAAGGACCCCCTCACCACCAGACTCAGCTTCCTGGAAGGAATGAAGGACGTTGCATCCTGGATGAGCAGCAGCTTCCTGAAGCTTAACTTGGAGAATACAGAAGTCCTCGGCCCCTCCCCCTCTGCATGGGACAACACCTGGTGGCCCACCGCCCACGGCAGCCCCACCACCCCCATGGACCACGCCCGGAGCCTCAGCATCATACTCGACTCCTCCGTCACCATGACCCGACAGATCAATGCCGTCGCCTCCATCTGCTTCAACACCCTCCACATCCTTCGCAAGACCTTCAAATGGATCCCCCCCCGAATCAAGAAAGACCGTCAACCATGCACTCATAACAGGCAGACTGGACTATGGAAATGCTCTCCACGCCGGGATCAACAAATCTCTGCTCCGCAAGCTCCAGACCATACAGAACACTGCAGCCAGACTCATCCTCTGCATCTCTTGACACAAACACATCACCCAACACCTGCGAGACCTCCACTGGCTCCCCGTCGAGAAGAGAGTAACCTTCAAGATACTCACCCATGCCTACAAATGCCTCCACAACACCGGACCCCAATATCTCAATGAAAGAATCTCCTTCCATGCACCCAAAAGAATCCTCCGATCCGCCGACCTTGCCCTCGCCGAAACCCCGCGCATTCACAGAGCCAGAACGGGTGGAAGAGCCTTCTCCTACATCGCAGGGGAAGACAGGGGAACCCTACTCACTATGGAACCAGGGTAATTATATAGCAAAAACAACTGTTCCTGTGGAATAATATAGCTAATATTTGGAATAAAAAAGCACAATCGCAATATAGAAGGTTTAGAAAATGTCAGAGGGCGAAGGAACCACAAACACAGATAATTCAAAACAAAACTTAATTTTATCTTTCAAAACAAAGTAATCCATAAATTGTTCCATTTACATTTGAGAATAACATTTGTGCATGATGTCCCAAGTGAGGTGGGAACCCAAACCTAAGTGAGAAAAGTGACATCTATATACATGGTTTCCACAGTATGAAAGAGTCGACCATTATTCTGTAACTCCAATGTAGACAGCGGCTGTATACAATGACACGCGCTGGGTAATGGTTCGCTCTTTATGTGTGCTGACGACGTTTCAACACTTCAGTTAATACAGGGTCTCTTCAGGACATTTGATGTAGGGACATCTATGAAAGATTAATGGAAAGCATCAGGCCCATGTACCGGCACAAATGCGCAATTTAAGAAGAAAGAGGTGGGAAGGAGTACCTGAGTACGCAATTGCGCAGCCTTGTGAAGGATTGTGCCACACGTGAAGGAAGAGAATGAAGAAAGAAACTCACTTGAGGACCCGTCCGGGTACTGATGGGTTAAATTAAAACAAGGAGAAAAGGACAAGGTTAAAACCAGTAAAAAAAATGAGAAAGGGCATGGTTATGGAGAAGGTGTTTCTGAGACCCTTACCTCAATGTGAGTGAGGCTGGCAATCAATGGGTACAGTTCGGCCCAGACGGCTCTTGATAATGGACGCGCTACGGCCGTAGCGGTCTTGCGATTCCCTTTGTTTGTACTGTATCAGTGAGGATGCACTGAATGTAATGGCTGCTGGAATAAGGGAAATGGGAGTTAAGTGAAGTAAGCGGCAGGTATGGGGCAGCTAAGTGGAGCGGCAGCAGTAGCCAGGACTTACCAGGAACGAAGATGGTTGAATCTGTGCGGGACAATGCTCCGTGTATGTGTGCCAAAACGGTTAGATGCCGCTCGGCGTCCGGGTACAATTACAAGGAGCCCTCGATTGTGTTCCAGTTAAATGTGATGTTTTCCCGCCTTCTACTGATTGGAACGGCAGGTCCGAGGGACGTGTGCCGTTAAACCGATGGATCCGGTTTTCGGTAACCCTCGGGAATAGGAAGTGAGAAAAGACCTCGACAGAGAGTGAAGACGTGTGGCACAGATGTGAAATAAGTGTAATAGGCCGGTGATGGTGATTATTCACATAAAAAAGGGATGATGTATTTACAGGTGGAAGGGCACGCAAGTATGAACAGTATGTAAAAAAGGGAGTTAATGATGGGGGCGCTGTATTGTCCCGCACAGATTCAACCATCTTTGTTCCTGGTAAGTCCTGGCTACTGCTCCACTTAGCTGCCCCATACCTGCCGCTCACTTCACTTAACTCCCATTTCCCTTATTCCAGCAGCCATTACATTCAGTGCATCCTCACTGATACAGTACAAACAAAGGGAATCGCAAGACCGCTACGGCCGTAGCGCGTCCATTATCAAGAGCCGTCTGGGCCGAACTGTACCCATTGATTGCCAGCCTCACTCACATTGGGGTAAGGGTCTCAGAAACACCTTCTCCATAACCATGCCCTTTCTCATTTTTTTACTGGTTTTAACCTTGTCCTTTTCTCCTTGTTTTAATTTAACCCATCAGTACCCGGACGGGTCCTCAAGTGAGTTTCTTTCTTCATTCTCTTCCTTCACGTGTGGCACAATCCTTCACAAGGCTGCGCAATTGCGTACTCAGGTACTCCTTCCCACCTCTTTCTTCTTAAATTGCGCATTTGTGCCGGTACATGGGCCTGATGCTTTCCATTAATCTTTCATAGATGTCCCTACATCAAATGTCCTGAAGAGACCCTGTATTAACTGAAGGGTTGAAACGTCGTCGACACACATAAAGAGCGAACCATTACCCAGCGCGTGTCATTGTATACAGCCGCTGTCTACATTGGAGTTACAGAATAATGGTCGACTCTTTCATACTGTGGAAACCATGTATATAGATGTCACTTTTCTCACTTAGGTTTGGGTTCGCACCTCACTTGGGACATCATGCACAAATGTTATTCTCAAATGTAAATGGAACAATTTATGGATTACTTTGTTTTGAAAGATAAAATTAAGTTTTGTTTTGAATTATCTGTGTATGTGGTTCCTTCGCCCTCTGACATTTTCCAAACCTTCTATATTGCGAATGTGCTTTTTTATTCCAAATATTAGCTATATTATTCCACAGGAACCGTTGTTTCTCCTACATCGCAGCAAAGACCTGGAACAAGCTCCTGATCAACATCAGACGCGCCCCCACTCTGCACATCTTCAGGAAGACCCTAAAGGCCTGGCTCTTCGACTGACCGGAGCTGCACCCCTCTCCCCCCCAGCGCCTTGAGACCCTTACGGGTGAGTAGCGCGCTTCACAACTCCCTGATTGATTGATTGATTGGCTTGTTTATCAGCACCTAGCAGACTGATTATCTTTGATGGTTGGAATTAAGCTTCAGTCCTGAGCTGTCATTGTGTGTCAAAGTGTGTGTTAATTTAAGTTGTATTACACCTTGCATTTTGTTGAATCAGGGTCAATGGCTTCCCATTTATCACCAATCCCAGTCTTGCATCTTTTCTCTGTCTAACTCACTTGCAGTCTTTGTATGCCTTCATTCTTTTCCAATAGCCTGCTTCCTGCTTCGGGTGCCTCTTCGCCTACCTGCTGCACTGTCATTGAGTGGCTTCTCATTGGTCCTTGTCGTCTCTGTGTCCCTTCTTCCTCCCTGTCTCTATATTCCTTCTTTCACCAACCCATTGGCTCTTCCATTTCTTTATTCTCCTGACTCTAAGGAACTTGCCCTTTGCACATGTGACATGTAGATCATACATCATGAAATCCAATGGCATTTGTAGGCCATGTGAATGGAGGGTCCTATGTAGTTAAACTAGAACCCAAAACCCTATTATATTATGTCTTAATTGATTATGAACCATCTTTGGTACCTTCTATTGACCCATCAGCTCACCCTTTGCAAATACGTCTTCCTTTCAGTCGCTGCCAATTTCCTCTCCATTCAAGGAGCTAAACGTGGTTCCTATTTATCTTGTGGTAGCTTTATGGGTTTGGTGATCTGTGGTCTCTGGAGTGACTGCTGCCAGTCCAGTAGGCTCCCCATCTACTGAATAACACCAACATCTGCTCTGAGATGGGCGCCTCAATGAGAACTCAACATTTAAAAAACCCTATTCAAAACTCAAAATCCACATGAAGCTTATACTAGCTCTAGAACACAGCTGGATTATGATATCAATACAATAACATGCTGGACAGTTATATGCCACAATATCAAGATTTGCTCCGTTGGATGAAGATTTTCTATTATCATTTCCAATGGGGTGATATTTTTGTAAACAATATTTACGACACATAGTTTTTTAGAAGCCATTTAGATATCAATAATCTGGTACTATAACTTCTGTACATAGCTGTTAAAAATGACTTATGGATGGGTGTGTGGATAGTCAGGCAGATGGATGGATGGGCTTATCGACAGGCTGACAGACTGACTGATGATCGTACAGACAAACCTACAAAATAATGGATGAATCTGACAGTCCGATCAACAGGGGCAGAAGTAATCAATGGATGGATGAAGATGGATCATGGAGTGGTGCCAGAATATCGTCTGACATAAACATTTACATGACATAAACATTTACAGAAACATCTCCCGCAGTGAATAAATAGAACATCTACACCCAATGGGACAATATTTAGAAAAATTATATTTAGGACACAATCTTTAAATCAGACCAAGGGCGTTGTCAACCCCCCCCCTCCACTTTTGGGTGGTAAGAGTGAAACGATGGATGGATAAATGGACGGACGCATAAATAGATGGATGAGAGAAAGGATGTATGGATGAGTGAAAGGGAGGATGGGCAGATGGTTGGATAGGTGGATGGATCGAGTGAAAGGGTGGGTGGATGGATAAGCAAAAGGATGGATGGATGGAGGGATGGATGCATGGATGGATGGATGGACGGACAGATGGACGGAGGGATGGACGGATGGACGGTCGGACGGACAGACGGACAGACGGGCGGATGGACGGACATACGGATGGACAGATGAATGGATGGGTAGATGGAGGCATGGATGACTGATAGGGTGAATGGATGGATAGGTTTGTTAATAGATTTGTAGATGAATGGATAGCTTTGGATATGGATAGATGGATGGATGGATGGATGGATGATGGATGGATGGATGGATGGACAGAGAATAGTGAAAGACAATGCTGTATGAAAGAATAAATGGATGACAAAATGCAAAGGTGAAATGGTAGATATCAGTGGGTGGACAGAAGGGTAAAAGGATGAACGGATAGATGCTTGGAAGGAAATGAAATACCAGCATTTGTAAAGCGCACAGCTACCTCCGGAGAGGTGTCCTGGCGCTGGGGGCCCTCGGGAAGATTAAGTAAGCTATTGCCCAGAGTCACATGGTGCTGGGATAACCTGCTGCCGGCACCGGGGATCGAACCGTGAACCCAGTGGTCTGGAGTCAGGCACCCCGGCCGCTGCGCCACACCTCTTCCACCAGGAAGAAACAAGAGAGCTCTTCTGGGGAGGGTCGCGATGACTTGCTATGCTTGCTTGGTGCCATAGGAGCTTTGGTTCAACGTAGGTGGTATTTTAATTTTCTGGATACTCCCTTATGTCAGACATTTCTGTATATTGTATTCTGACGCGAGTCCTGGCTCACAGACTCGTGAATAGGAGTGTGGATGCCTGTAAGTGATGTGGAATGTTGGACTGATTGCGTGGTGGCTGGGTGAATGGATACGTGAATGTGCACATGTATAAATAGGTGGGTTTGTGGCTATGTGCATGGTTGGATAAGTGGTTTATCGGAGATCTATTAACGCTATAAGCATACAAGGTGTCACAGACATACACCGTTCTAAGAAGAAGCACTGAAATATGTGTTCCTTGTTTAAGTCTCTAAGTTTTATTCATTCCAAGTGCGTGCAAAAACTTCCCTAAAGTCAGCTTCTAACTTCCACGCAGCAGAGGGGGCGGGGTGACTGATCAGCTAAGCTTGTGCAGGAGAAAATATAATCCTTTCCCCTCAGAACTGGCTCCATAAATCCTCCGCCAAGTCCTGCGGCTGCTAAAGGTCACAGCGATTTGCATTTTCGTCAGAAGGAATTTGAGTGGCAGATGAAAGGCACATAATGAATGACATATTCTGCAGAAGGGCACTGGGCACTGAAAACAGCACAGTAGGTGCCACAGAAGAATGACGGAGAGGGCATGGATTGCGTGTGTTGTGTCTGTGTGCCTCTGGGCAGAGGGCCAACAACAAATAATGTGCACTAGATATGTTGGTGCTTTATTTGTGCCGGCGCTCACTTTTGGAACCAGGACATATATTCCGTCACCAGACTGACCCAGTGCAAGAGAGAGAAAAGCAGAAAATAGAGAAATAACGAAAGAGAGAAAGATAGGAAAAGAGTGGGAAAGGTAGAAAGAAAAGATGGAAAAGAACTTCTAAATCTGAGACAAAGTATAAAGTGGTAGAAGAAAGAGACATGAGGCGGAATTGAGACGAGACATGATTGATATTCAGCAACCTTGGCATTCGGAGCAACAATAGACGGCTTCTAAGAAAAACATGGGCTCCTGCACTTATTTATGTTTTTCTAATTAAGCGCTTGAAGGTCTTAATGCCGCCACCATGACAGCTTTCTGCTCAAACTTCTATCCAACAAGCAAGAGTGTGCAGCTTGCAACTGGATGAGCTAACAATGCTCCACTGGTTACTAAACAGGAAGAGACGACAAAGAATAACATGCAGTGGTTAATAAAATATTATACAGTTTTGCACAGTACAGTATTATTCATTTCCATGCCTTCTTTGGGCTGCTGGGCATCATGGTTTGCACACTGTCTTCTGATGGTCTTACCATATGCCAATGGCGAGAGGCTATGAAGGTGAGTCAGGTTTTGGGACAGTCCCTCAAATCCATTCAAGTGTTATCAGTGGGTCTTTCAGTTCCAGTGTGCCTTCCATTGTCTGCCTGTCCCAATGAGTGAGTCATCCCAGGCCTGTGGCTCTTCGTGAGGGATTGTCAGTCTCCTCCTTCCAGTGTGCATCACCATGTCCCAGTGTCAGTGTAATCTCCAATCCAGTGTCGGTGTGGTCCCTCATCCAGCAGTATAGTATCATCATTGTCAGAGTGTAACTTTGTTGGATGCTCCAGGTGGGAAACCAGAGGCCATGGGTGCATTACCTAAAATCCTTCTACAAGTGTTCATGAGCAGTCACTGCCTGACAATCACACTCCCTGGCTGGGCCCATGTTCTTCTTATTGATATTGATGACATCATGAACTCACACATGTCAAGTTGACTGAGGGAAAGATACAGAGTGGGCTACAAATGAAGAAATAGTCAGAGGGGCACACTGCCTAGAAATGTGAGTATTATCATCTCCATAGAGAACCAATGGAGTCAAGGACAGTTGGAGCAGTTGGGTGACACAAAGAGAGTCCCCTCGGTGCCACAGGCTGCCATTGGCCTTCAATGATGTGGACTACCAGAAACGTGGATTCAACACTCCATGGGGTTTGTTGGGCCACATTGTACATCAGTGGCATTCTAGCTGTGGAACTACAAGCACTGTAAGTGCACTGTTGACACCGGGCACACATCAGCTTGAGCAGGACAATGAGCAAGATATGGCAGAACTTGTAATATGGGGCCTGGTCTGAACAAATGATTTTGGTCATCAAGAACATTGTCTACGATTTATGGTTGTGGGCGGCTTCATTGAAGCATAGAGGGATCACCGAGATCTGTAGGCTTTTGAAATGGTGCTTGGTGGCCATTTTGAGGTTTTCAATATAAATGCAATGCTCACTAGTAGACAATGTCTAACGCGCTTGAGAGCAGAACTGCCAAGTGTCAAACATCTTGTGTTAGGCTAACGCATTTTTAGGAAATTTCTCACATTATAGCGAGCACATGATATGTTGCATTGAGCTTGGAGGCCCTCTCACCATTGTATTATCAATCAATTACCAATAATCACTTGAACCCCAATATTTTGAAAACTCCGATTTTTATCTATTCAATTTGGCTCCAAAAACTCCAGTTGATCTTACGGTAAGAGACTACACTCCTCATCAGAAAAATTCACAATTTATTATGGAAGTATTACTACTGAGTTCTAGATCAAAATAAAGCAAAAGTGGATTTATTACAAAATTATTATTAAGTGTGGTACAGAGAAAATTGCATAAATCACCATGAAGGCCCAAATACAGAAATACAGAGTCACAAAACTTAGTGAAAATTCCTAAATAATTAAATCTAGGCAAAACTCAAAAGTCAAACTCACAAAGAGTACTGTCAGCATCCCAATAGAAAACCTAGGAACAAACGGACAGGGAAAAACATGTAAAGTCATCCCCAAAGAAAGGAACGGAGAGTAGCACCAAGTCAAGCAAAAACCAAGCTAAGTCAAGCCAACAGATCACAGGACCCAGGAGTTTTTATACACAATTCACACAAACTATTACTAGAGTCTGCAAATTCAGCATGGCATGATCATGGTTAGGGTCACACTGGCAAATCAGAAACAGCAACCAAATACTTTAAATCTTCAGTACTAACTCATTTCTTAAGGTAAGAAAAATCTTGCACCTTCTCCCTCAGCAACTGCACAACGGAAATGACCAACACACAATGAAACATTTCTTAAAACAATGGCATATAGAATTAGCACGCATACAACGAAACGAAACTTCCAACAGAAGTCCTTGAAATTATACTTTGGGAACGGAAGCTTCATCCACAATACAAGCTTCCTAATACAATTGTCCATCTTCAAATCTTTGAAGTCATTCACTTGCTGCTCCTGAGAGACTAGGGGAGAGATGACTAGCAGCGAGAATCTAATTGGGAGAGGGGATGAGCAGGAACAAGATGAGCAAAAAAACACAACAATCTTTATAATTAAAATGTTAAAATTAATGATGTTCCACACGAAAATGAGGCATAAATACTACACAGTATTAATTACACTTTCAAGTGACATAGCAAACCCGTTTCAAAAGCAGCATCATTAGTTCATCGGTTACGATTCTAAGCATCAGTAAAGCCATTAATTTTTTTTTTTTTAAATGTTCACACAATATTGCACATTTTTGAAAAAGCTACTACAGTACCTTCAGCTGGCACGTGTGTGTTGTGATTCCAGGAACCAACCAGCAGAGCGTGGAGCTGTCAGTGTCCGACGCGCTTGTCCCGTGACACAGGAACTCACTAGCGTGATTAAAACTGGACCACAATTCTATGTCAGACAGGTGTGAAGTCTATCACTAGCAAAGCATCCTAACAGCTCACATGCAAGTCTTGGAGGCAGACCCGGAGGTACTCCAAGGCGCCTAGCGACAGAAAAACACTACAAGCCACTACGCGTAGAATTAGTGTGCTAAAACAAGTGCCATTTGGGAAAATGTCTCTCGTGTGTATTTTAGGGTGTACAAAATAGTTGGCATTGATGATCTCAAGTACCCCGTGCTTCACATTGCAGGTAAATGGGTAATAACTTGTAAGGTTCGGTTGAAAGGTTGTCAGGAGGAATTGGGAGTGAATGTGTTTTCTTATCTTTAATGGGACGGCGCAGTTTTCAATAATAACATTTTGTCAGATAATAGCTTTATTCCTAGAACACTCACCGTAGACATTTTAGCCTTGTTACTACTAGACAGAATCGCCTCTTTGTCAATTTTAGGCAAAGGAAAACTGATTACAAACCTCTAGGAAAATATTTAAGACCAAGAAACTGGTGTTAATGTTATGTTATGCTATGCTATGTCATGTCATGTCATATGTTATGATGTTATGTTATGTTTAGATGTTTTAGGTCTGGCTAGAGACCTGTCAGAACTCATCTGAGCAAGCAAAAATATAGAGAGGGCAGTCCCCGTCAGGTCAGCCGTTGCTTACTTGTATTAGCCTCCTTCAGTCATCATTTGTTTGAATTGCTCTTGACATTTTGATCAACGTACATGCCTAAGCCTCAGGGAGTCGTGAGTGTCAGTGATGACATAAGGCCTTTTGTGGAGTTTCATTTTTACATTAGTGATTGGCAAAATGGTCAGTCTTCGGTATCACAGCTTAAGGAAGAGTTGCATGTTGGGCATTTCCTAGAATCAAAACACCACAAGTCTATATTACTTTCCTCCACGTGCATCCCATGTGAACCGTGGCAGCGGCTCTTGCATGATCAACATGGCAGCCTAACGGCAAAGGATCCATCGATGAGCTGTATCTGTTCATCACCGCTGTTGTGTAAGGTTTGTTCAGTGCTTAATCTGAGCCGGTGTTTGCCGGTGGCTCCCACTGGCACTCTATTTTGGGGACCGGCCCATATTTTTCCTCATCAGACACTGACTGTGGACAAGAGAGAAAAAAAACACACAATTGGGAAAGAAGTAGGAAGAGAAAGTCAGGAAAACCAATAGCAGAGAAAGAAAGCAGGAACCTCAACAAGTCTATTACCAATTAAGCGCTGGGTTTGTTCATGGAACGAGAGGGTTTCACGTGGCTGAGGCATACAGCTGGGTCCTCCTACATTCAGTTCTGTGCACAACCCACATGCAGGGGCTGGATCAGGTAGCTTCAGCTCCTGATCTTGCTGTAACAAATAAAATAATACAGATGAAAAAGGTGCATTACTGTAGATCACCTCTAAAGGCTTCTCAGACTGCAATACTCTCAATATGTGGGACCCTGCAGCCATGGCAACCTTCAAGAAACTCTGTTTGAGAGTGCCCAAGACTTGTTGCCTTTTTGAAGCCCAAACATGCATCATCGGGTGCTCCCCCTTACAGTATCAGTAGCCTCCAATGATAGGGTGCTTGTTGGACACACCCTCTACATAACATATTGGGTAACAGGGTTGCTTAGTCTACCTGCAATTTACAGTGGCACTGAAATCCATCTCCATGACAACAGCTTAGGAGAAAGTCACCGGGCAGGCCATGCAGGGTCGCTTCAGTTCATGATCTCAATCACTTATCATCCTTGAACTCCATCATCATCGCTGCATCTATTAATTCACCCACTGGTTCATTCTTGCATTCACCCATTTGATCATCCATACTACTGCAACCACCACAGCCAGTGAAAAAGGTATTTTCACTTATTTATGTGCCTTTGCTTGTCTTTATTACATGATGATCAGTCATGAAAGTGGCCTCTCTGCTTAAAAGACAGATCAAAAAGTTGTGTTTGTTAGGACAGCAACTCTATCAGAGACTACTTTCTCATGTTTTTCAATTATTAAAGGGATAGCATTGTGAAGGCCACAGGCACAGCAGTTCACTGAGTTTCGCTAGCATTGGTGTAGGGTTGAAGCTATGGCTGGTGTCCTGCTGTGTCAGCTACACACTGCCATGACCACGGTACGGCCCAGTGAAGGGCCTGTGGGATGAATCTGAGACAGTCTTCAGGTCAGCGCTGACAGCTGGGTTAGTTCCTGTAGACTATCAATGCATGACCATCTACTGTCAGATTCTGAGGTCCCCATCTTAGTCCATTACACTCTGTAGGACAAGCATCAATCTAATTTTAATGCTGACAGATACATGCCTTTCTTATGAGTGTCTGTTTCCAGTGGGATTCCTGCAATGAATATCCCTCACTGCACCACTAGGGGAGCACCATTGCTCTGCCAATGAGCCACAAGCCTAGCATTTTGTGCTCCACAACACTGAGATAGCAGGATCCCCACACAGGCTGCAATTACTGCACCATTGGGCCACATGTTGTCTGACACACCAGTTGTGTAATTCATCACAAACACAAGCACACACATAAAACACCATGAGGACAGGTCTAGTCATCTATGCGCACCCACTCGGGCGTCAAGTATAATGGGGTTACCCAGTGACCCTCAGAACCTGGGTGTCTGAAATTTAAAGTAAAGTAGGTTCTGTCGGGGAAGAAATAATTACTTTAACTTTGTAAGAAATGTACGCACAAAAAACGAATGGAAACACACCTGGATTGATGTAATCAAAAGAAATTGTATTAGCAAAATTAATTCATCTTCCATACAATAGACTTTAGAAATGACATGATCAGGCTGTCACAGTGAGAAACATGGCATTACAAAACGACGCAAGGTAAGTTAATCTGTGTTAAGGTGATCTAGAAGTGACAAGGTGCTTGGGGTGAATACAAATTTATAGTGCTGTACATATGTAAAATGTTCAATCAATCGACATCAATCCCTATACAGATGCATCTCCAATCCGTACAAGATTCTGTTTTTTCACAAGGAGTGGAGAAAGTAGGGAACTGATTGTGCTGGCACGTCGATGTTTCGACCCTGGAGGTGCGTGATTCGCGTAGAGTCACGGCGGGTCTTCTTCAGGACAAGGGGGACAGCCTAAGGTGAGAAATGAACCATGAGTACGGTGTGTTTCATATGGTGAAGTAATAAACCGGTGGTTCTGAAAACCTACCAGTAGGAGATGACAATCAAGAGCCTGACGAGTGCTTAGATTGAACGATCCACCGGGGGTTGGATTCTGTGGAGACAATGAGACGGCAATAAGGAACCGCTCCAAGCAGCCAGAAGTGAAATGTGGCCAGGCCCAAAATAGTGATGGTTACCTTGTCAGGGATGAAGAGGGCTGCAACAGTGTGGAACCATCAGGAAGGATTGGTAGGAGCATGAGTAAGTAAATGCCTGCAACCGTGAGGATAAGTCACATCAGCTGCGGTATCAATCACAAGGCTGTTGGGATATAAGAGGTCCCAAGTAAGGAGGATGAAATCCAAGAGTAAAGGACAGGATATCTCTAAGGAACAGACATGTTGAGTTCCATCTTAAGGTGAAGGTACTCGTGCCACCCAATGAGCATGGGTCTGGCGTGCGTACCTGCCCCAGCAGGCAATGGTGATAGCACGGTGAAAACCGTGAAAAACATGCATGTATGGCTAAAACTGGGTGATATTTAAAGCTTAGAACCCACAGAGGGGGGTTGGGATTGAAACTCGGGAGGGCCAGTCCAGCCTTTATAGTTTGGGTTGTGCATGCGTTAGCGCAACTGCGCACACAAACACACAATTAACCTCAAGAGGATTGGTTGGGTCATACATGCAGCCCTAGGACACAGCACGGGTTATGCATGCATATGTGCACACGCGCACACATGCAGGAGCATGTTCCCCCAAAACACAGTTTCAAGACATCACAGACCTCTATCACTGCAGCTGGTTCTCATATCGTATCCACTCTAGGGAGCTCGTACTAATAACACGCCTACCCTCTACTATTCAATTAAATTTTATCCAAAACATGTTCACAAATTAAAATATTGTAACATTAAATCACCTTGTTTGAATGTAAACTATGTCAGCAAAAAAAGCTGTTTTAGCACTGCATACTTCGGAGGTTTTATTACCACACCTTACATTATACATCCAGTAATGCACTTACTATTGTAAACTAAAAACGTTCGTAGGCTTTCTATACAATTTAGAATTACATGCATTCATACACTGCATTATATTCATATGTAATAAAAAGAAGACATACACATTGTTATACGCAGAGGATTATTACGAGTGCGATGCAAATCCCTTAAAATCAATCACGTCAAGGAATAAAGCAGAAAGAATAAACAATAGAACATTTTGTGCAAAAGTAGCAGAGTAGTAAAGCCGCCCTACGCTAAAACGGACTTGGAAACAAATCACCTCAAAGAGACTTACTTAAAAGGCAGAGAAAAATACACCTAAAGAATAGACTAATGAAGGAAAAAGCAAAAAACATTTGTCAGGCAGACAGCCGGTAAAAGAGTGGATGCAAATTGCAAGAAAATGAATGAACTTTTCGACAATTACCGAGCAGACAAACTAATTTCCAGGAGAAAGGCAAACCACCGAATCCAAAGTGCTGATGGCTTCAAAATGATGGCTGGTTGTAGGTGAGTCTCAGGGCACCTTTAGTCAGTTCTTGCGTTTTAGCCACTTGCCTGCTGGGATTTGCGAGCCCGGAGAAGCCATGTAAGGAGAAAAACTACTGTTTGCAGAATGCAGCGTGATGTCTGATAAAAAAAACATGGCCGACTAAAGGTGTCACACGTATGAAACCTCTTGGCAAATGGGAGAGTGAGACTTCCTCTCCCCACTCCTGGATTGACCCCCTTCTCTCTCCGTCTTCACTTGCAGATGGCATTGACAAAGCACTTCGACGCCTCGTCAGGGGTAGTAACCACTATATAAATGCAATTATAATTACAATAGCTTTATTCGATCATTAAAAACAATCATGATAGCAATAAAAACACAAGCATTTGCAATGCAATCGGTCTCGCCTTTGGACCTTATATGTATTTAGCTCTGCAGTACATTAGCCTGGGTGCTGAAACATCTACTGTTCTTTAACATGGAGGGAAAGTAAGCACCAAACTGCGTGACACGCCAGGTATGGGAACAAATGGAGAGAAACATTGCCTTTCAGCGGGAAATGGTATAGTCCAAAGCTCTGTTTTTAATATAAAATCAGGGCCTTCGGTGGTCATATCACTGAAAATACAAGATTTGAAAAAAATATTATTGTCTATGGGTGCTCATGGAAGACAATTTCTATGGAGTATAATCTAGAAAATGCTAAAATGATTCTGGTATTTTAGTGACCTCTGCTGGTCGTTTTCTATCAAGAAAGATAAATAGAGGCAGTTGCCAGAAAAAGAAAAAAAAGAAAGTCCCTCAGCAGAAAGCAATTCTGGTATTTTACTGACCTCTGCTGGTCGTTTTCTATCAAGACAGTTAAATAGAGGCTGTTGAACAGAAAAAAAGTCCCTAAGCGGAAGCAGACAAGTCCTAGGGCTGATCTCCAGAGCCCACAAAGTACATACACATATGAGTATATAATAAGTGTATACTCAAGTATATACAAGAGGTCTCGAATGCTCGACCTAATAAAAGTATTAAATACATAAAAACATCCAAAGAGGAGTGTGAACATTAGACCAAACTAGCATAGGCAAAAGAAAAATTAACATTACAAGGGTTAAAACAACAGTGTATTCCTATGACAAAGTGCAGATTTGCCCTGTCAGCAAGTCACATGAGCAAATAAGGTTCTTCATTTAGTCCCTGGCAGGGGCTGTGGGCTGATCGAAAGGGGACCCGTACACAGAGTCCCCCTTTCTAGCTTCGTCAGGCGCAGCTTATTTCACAGTTTCCCTTGTAAGTCTTCAGTGTCCTCCTGCTCCTGAGTCCAATAATGAGGACCAAGAAGCCCCTAAAGAAAGTCCTAGGGGGAAGTGTATCCAGAAGAACTGCAGACAGTACTGGAATATTTGTCAACCACTTTACATCTGTCACCAGACAAGCATCAGCCCAGTGTGAGTAACACGTGCTAACCACAGTTGTCCCATCCGTCAGCTCCAAAATTACCCCTGAATTACATCGTTCAGGATGTGATCCAGAGGAAATCAAGGAATCCTGAGAGGATGGCAATTCCGCGGTTCAGGTCTGTGTGTATCCTGATCAGTAATTAATGCATTATGTGCCCCGCCATCCATCTTCAAGGACCTTCCGGCATTGTCTAAGCAATAAACATATGGAAGATTCTGCACCAGCATGGAAACCCAGGCCAGATTCCTATCAAAAACTATTTTTAACAATCTGAGGGCCTCAGACTTTCCTATAATGGAGGCAGTCTCTTATATTATCCACCTAAGACTGGAGAGCGGATAAAGCACACACATTACATCGGCTTTAGACGTGCTTCCAGGGGTAGGAACAGTTGGGAGCCATGTTAACTGGTGATCTCTGAAAGTGGTGATGTGGAATGCTTGCTATGAGTTCCCCCTGAATTTTTTTCACATTTGCCTGGTGTGACCAATATATGTAAAGGATAGGTTAAGAATTACGTCCAGTGTGCCAAAGCCAGCATTTTTTCATGGGTACCCATATAAGCAAAAATGACATACAGTATGCCAGAACCAGAATTCTGCCATTGATACTGATCCTATACCACGGGTGACCCATATGACAAAAAATACTTCCAGTATGTCAGAGCTAGTATTTTATCATGGTTTGCTTCCCCTAAAGCAAATCTCGCTCCCAGTATGCCATGATTGCCCTCGCTGAGGCCAAGAATTACCTACAATATACCAGCAACAGCATTTTGCCATGGGTGTCCTCTTATGCCAAGAATGACTTCAAGTATGTAAGGGCCTTATGTTGCCAAATGTGCCCTCCCTTCTACCAAGAGTTACCTCCAATATGCCAGCAACAGCATATTACCTTTGGTGTCCCCATAAGCCAAGAATTATCTCGAGCATGCTATGGCAAGTTTTGAAAAATTATGGAGTGAATTTGTGGCGAGTATTCCGCCCTTCCACTTTCAGACATCCCCCGGTGCCACTGAGACACTGGCTGGGGGATTCACTTGAAGAAGTGTTGCGTAAATCCTTTGAAAGTTGGAAACATGCACAGATGTTCAATGGGAGGTCAAGATTCTCATATTAGGTAATCACTGAGTCAGTGCTCTAGATTATAAGTCTTAATCAGGACGTGCTAATTTTATCTTTTTCATCCAGAGCAAACGTCCTCCGGGTCAAGGGATGTCACATTTATTTGAGGCTGGGCTGGAAGCAGACAATTCTGAGTTCAATGAGATAATCAGCCTTGGGGACACAGACAAGTTGTCCATGATTCTTCCAGATTCTAGTCCAGTTTGCAAACTGATGCATCAGTACCAAGTCAAAGAAGGGCCTTCAGTTATGGCATCTTTAGAAATACAGGCTGCCTTTGATTCACTCCGAGTAGAAGAGCTTCAGAGGATTTTTTCCAGGAGTACTCCTGAACTGGCACAACTCTAACAATTTCAGGATGGTGGTAGCTAAAGTCATCTACTTGACTCTCCACCAAAGTCCATCGCATCTGATGGCATGGATGCATTAAACAGGGGTATTAATTAATCAACACATGGATGATCTACTTATACTTACCAATTTCAGGAAAAAGGCTGAAGAAGATAACTTGTCAATGTTCTTGACTCTATCTTCTTGCGACCTTCTCTTTAGCATCCAAAAGCTATTACTCCAATCATCCCAGAGCTTTAAATACATTTAGGCTTGTTCAGAAATGATCCTGGGATGTCACTTGTTCCACTAACTTAAGCCATCAACTTGAGAAGATGTTTGACCAGGGAGCAAGACCTCCACGCTCCCAGATTGGCTCATAGCGCAGGAGAGCATAGTGAATTCATCAACCTTGCAAAGTTAAATTCAAAGGGAGTGACACCTTGGGTTCACACAATAATGGTGGCACATTCTCTTCTTTCTCTCTTGCAGGTGTAATCATTCTGATGTATTGGGCTTATTTACTCCTGGGATCTCAGATTCAGCCCACAGCAAGATTTTAGAAGCCTGATTCCGTTGATTAAGAAGCCATCAACCTGGTGAATGAAGAAATAAGCAAGCACATGTAGGGGTGACAATTTCTCCTCTGTCTTTCAGGGCCTCTTGAGTATAACACAAATTTTAGTAGAAAGATTTGAGTAGCTACAATGCAGAGCACCTCAGTTCAAATTGATGGACTCCATCTGAGCTGATGTGTCCTTTCAGCTAGAAGAAACTTGCAGTAGGACAAATGACGCTGGTGTTTGGTTCTCCATCAGCTACCCTTATAGCAGTACTGAGAAGAACATATATTACAGCCAGAATGGCATATTAAAATTAACTGAGAGGACCGGCTATCCATCTCTGAATCAGCTGAAAATACAAGTATTCACGTGGGCAGAGGAGCACCTGGTTTCCTTCAGAGCAGTTTATATCTCTGGGCTGTTAACAACTCACAAGCAGACCAGATGGGTGTTTCCATCTTCCCTTGAGTTTCTCCTTTGACCTGAGATCTTGCAGACAGTAATATAATGATGCTCAGGGAATCTGAGTAATCGGTTGGGTGGAAAGAGGGCACCATCTTGATATGAACCGTCATTCAGCTCTCATAAGGCTAAAATATCCAACTCACAAAGGTAAACTGGTTTCTATGAGGAATCTCTGGCTCACCTTCTTAGCTTAGCACAAGCTGCCAAGCCTTCTCCTGAAGTAAATGTATGTAGTATGTGTGCAACAACTAGAATAAGAGCAATGCAGTTAAGAAATAAAGAATGCAAAACGTCACAACCAATATGGGATACAAGATAAAAGTGTAATAAGAAAAATTCCACAGAAATGAACAAAATATGACAAATGGATTAGAAATTACAAAGAAAAAAACAAAAACCGACCCATAAGAAAGTGCTGGAAAAAGGTGCTCAATATCATCCACTGAGAAATGTAAAGGAAATGAGAAAAAATGTTGGCATGTGTTGCGTGTGCTGACTGGGAGCTCTACACACCCTGTGACTAACCCACGAATGAACTTCACCTGCTCAATCCAAGTGGCCCCAGCTTTTACCTTCAGGCCTAGACACCTTTCTAGAAGTTGAAAATCTGTGCTGGACAAGCCTTGTAATGGCTTCACAGTGTTGGATATGTTGACTGAGTGGTCCTGATGGAACCTTGAAGAAGGTACAACTAGTAAGATTAACCCACCTGGGTTGCATCTCCTTCAGGTGAACTTGTCACCTTGTCACCATGTCCAAGTTTTCTAAGTCTCATTTTTTCCATAACTATTCTAGTAGCAGTGTTATCTTGAAGAGAAGTAATTATGACTGGCTTCTCTGACCCCAGTCCTCATTTACCAGTTGCAGGAGGTAACCGACAACACTGCCTTCCACTCCGCAGGGAAATGACCAGTTTCAACTGGTCCACTGGAATTCTTCCAAGAAGTCAACTGTTTTGTATTACAGCCCTATCTGCATCATTCAACGTCAGGAGGAAAGTTCTAAAGCAACAAGAAGGCTCGCCTGACAGAACCTGGTCCTCAGCTCTGAGGGTGAGCCTGAGACTGCCTGAACCATGCTTGGAGCAAAGCGAAGCTCAAGACAGAGCTAGAGACAGCTTGCTTCATTGCGTAGACAGGTGTGATGTCGCACTACCATGCGGGCGGCCTAGCTACGGAGAGCAGTAAAGATACACGGCCACACACACAGTGATATTATGGGCCGGAAGTCCCGAGCGACCTCCGCCCGTTTATTTAAGCTCTCACTGGCCACGCCTGGCCAGAGAGTGATACAATGTGTGTAGGCCCTTCCGGGCCAGGGGTCTGGGGTCACCATTCTCGCGGCAGCTAGACCGCTACATCCCATCCCAAGTCAGTGTTCAAAACCAACAAAAATAAATCAACACATAAAGTCTGTGAGTCTTTGGCTCAGTCTTGGGTTGGGTCTCAGGTCGTACCTCCGTGGGCGGCTTCGTTGACTCTCTGAAGGGTTACCCGGTGACACTGCGTTATTGCCAGCGGTTGTTCCGGCCTCGGTGATCATGGGAGATGACAGGTTTACCTCAACTTGAGCTCCATACGGGCCTGGGGAAACACCCTCCTCGGTCACTTCTCCACTCTCCACAGGTCCAGAAGACACCTGCTCGGTGTCTGAGCTTTGTATCCTCTTGAACCAGGATATGTTCCGGGTGATTGTCTCATCACTTCTCTGAGCTGTGATGGCGGTACCATTGGTTCTCAGCACAGTCCACGGTCCAGGTTCATATGCTGTGAGGAACTTCCCTCCGCTGCGACGGTTCCATATCAAGACTGTGCACCCTGGGGCTATGACCCGGGTTCTCGCCCTTCTCTTCGCGCCGGCCCGTTCATTGTGTGTTGTTCATTGTGCTTGAGTGTCGGCAAGGTTGTAGGGTTCAGGAGCCCAGCCATCGGCTGCGGGGATGGTGTCTCGACGGGGTCCAGCCAGCATCAGGGACCAGGGCGATTTCTGGGTTGTGCAGTGTGCTGCAATAGTCCCGCAAGAACCTGTGCAGTGCTGCTTCGGGGTCGGACTGCTCGGACACTGCAATCCGGAGGATTTTGTTAAGTGTTTGCATGAAGCGTTCAGCTTCTCCATTGGCTTGCGGCCATTGGGGAGTGATGCGTTGGTGGTGAACCCCCAGTAGCGCTAACATGTTTTTGAATTCTGCTCCCTGAAACGGGGGCCCATTATCGGTCTTGACTTCGTGGGCAACCCAAAGAGCGCGAAGGTCTTCTCTAGGACTGGCTGTAGATGAGCGAAGGACGTAGAGGGGATCACTTCGACTATGGGGTATTTTGTATAGCTGTCAATCAGCACAGCCATTACCCTGCCATCCGGAAAACTCCCGAAGTCCAGACTTACTCGTCACCATGGGGACGTCGCTGGGTCGTCTGTTATTACCGGGGCAGGATGTTCTTGGTTGCTTGTGAGCTGGCATGGTCTGCAGTTTCTCACCAGGGCATCTACGGTGGCTTCAAGTCCAGGGAACCACACTTTCTCCCTCATTCGTGACTTCATTCTCATGGTCCCTTGGTGTCCTTCCTGGGCTAGGACACTGGCTCGTTCTTGGAGACTTGCTGGAATGATGATCCGGGATCCTCTCAGTATCACCCCATCTGTAGTTGCGCTTAGCTCATCCCGCACCTTCCAGAACTTTCCTAGCCAGTCTCTGTCTGTTTCGTTCCATCTGTTGGCGCCTTGAAGGAAGTCTTCCCAGGAACCTCTTTGGATGGATTTCAGCACTTTCATGGGCACAGCGTCTGTGCTGGTTTCTGTCTTGATCTCCTCTATAGTGAGGGCTCGCGGACAGGCCCACTGAGACACCATGTCGATGTATTCTTCCGTCCTAAGTTCCTGGTCGCCGCCTTCTCCGGCCGTCTCTGGTAGGTGTTGCAACAGAAAGTCTGCCGGGTTCTTTGCCCCTGATCGATAGACTAGTTCCATTTGATAGTGTTGTAGCTGTATCGCCCAGCGCTCAATACTCGGTGGAGGGTGTGGAGCGGTGCCTCTAAACAGTGGGATAAGTGGCTGGTGGTCAGTCACAACTCGGAATGGGTGCCCACTGACATACAAATGGAAGTGGTTGCAGGCCCACTTAATTGCTAACGCCTCCCTTTCAATTTGGGAATAACGGGCTTCCGTCAGCGTGAGGGCCTTGCTCGCGAACGCTAGCGGAGCCCATCTCCCTGGTTCCGTTTCCTGGGTCAAGAGTGCTCCTAGACCTACGGGGCTGGTATCCACCAGGAGTTCGGTCATCCGCATAGTGTCAAAATACGCCATGGTAGTTTTCCCCAGGAGCGCTGCTTTGATCCGTTGGAAGGCTTCTTCCTCTTCCTTGCCCCACTTCCATGTAGCGTCCTTTTTCGTTAGGACGCGTAGTGGTTCGGCCAGTGTGGCCAGGTTCGGTATGAACCGCCCGCAATAGGTGGCCATCCCTAGGAAGCTCCGGATCTCGGACGCTGTCGTCAGGGCAGGGGCTTGTTATATGGCCTGCGACTTCCGTGGGTCTACGCTGACTCCGTCTTGGCTGAATACGTAGCCGAAGAATTCGATGGATTTTTGAAACAACGAGCATTTGTCTCGGTGTAGGGAGACTCCGTGCTCAGCGAGACGTTGGAGGGTGGCTCGGAGATGTCGATGATGCTCCTCCATAGTTGCTGAGTGTATTAAAATGTCGTCGCTGACATTTAGCACTCCCTGGAGACCTGATAGAACTTCTCGCATGGTATTCTGGAAGATCGCCGCCGCCGACAATATGCCGAAGTTCAGCCTTTTGTAGCGTCGTAAGCCTATATGGGTCGAGAATGTGGTGATGTACTGGCTCTCTTCGGCTAGCCTCAACTGATGGTATCCTGCGTTGAGGTCCAGCTTGGAGAACCAGCTGGACCCATTCAGGTCAGCCAGAATGTCATCGACAGTTGGTGTCAAATGCCTTTCACGTTTGATTGCCTGGTTGGGCAGGCGCATGTCAATACATAGCCTGATCTTGCCTGGCTGTCTTGGTTTCTCTGCTATCACCGTGGGTGAGACTTAGGGTGTCGGCCCAGTGACTTTTTCTATGACCCCTTGTTGTTCGAGATCATGTAGCTCTTGCTCGACGAGTGCCTGAGGTGAAAGGGTATGCGTCGGTGTCGCAATGCAACTGGCTTCACAGCTTTGTCTATATGTAACTTTATCCGGGGTCTCTTTATACTCCCCAGTCCTCTGAATAGTTGTGGGAAAAGTTCTAGAACGTCTTCGGTCTGCAGGGCCTTGACTGCGTTGGCAAGCGTGACCAGGCCGAGATCTTCTGCTGTGTGGCTCCCCACTAGGATGTCGGCCTCTCTGTCAACCACATGGAAGGTTGTGGTGATCTCATGATTTTTCGACTTTACTTGTACTGTCATTTTACCCTTGAGAGGCAGAGGCGTTTGGCTGCTGTATGTGTGGATCCTCACATGCGACGGGGTCAATGCAGGTCTTGGGTTTAGTCGCTTGTACTGTTGGCACCCCATCACATTAACGGACGCTCCGGTGTCGATCAATGCGGTGACCTGGGATCCGGCGATTTCGAGAGCACACGTGGGTTGTGGGCGCCTCTTCAGTTTGAGGTCACTAGCAAATGAGATGAGGTAGCACTCGCCTTCCTCATCCGTAGAGGAGTCCTCTAGATGTTGTCTTTGCCGCATTAATGTCCTGGGCGTCTTCGGGTTTTCCGGATCTTCGAGCGACAGGTGCTTTACCGACTTGGACGGTGGTCGTCTTCCGAGGGCCCCTCGGTTCCGTTGTCCTCCTCTGCATGCAACTGCAAAGTGGTTGGGGGTGCCGCACTTCCAACATGTCCGCCCTTGTGCTGGACATTCTTCTTGCGGGTGCTCATCTCTTCCGCAGTACCCGCAGCGTGACCCTTGTGTGTTCTTGCTTGGCCATCGCCCGCGGGCGCCTCTTTTCTGGGTGCGTATGGCATCTGCTCTTTCCGTTTTGACCATCACTGGTTTCTCCGCCTGCTGAGGTACAGTGATGTCCATTGCTGTCGCTCTGGTGTCCGAAAGTCATGGGATCGTGCCATGATGAGGATTTCTTCGAGGGTGATCCCTGGTTGTCGCAGGATGAGAGTTCAGACGTTCTTGTTCCGGCACCCTTGGATCACTTGGGCCCTGACCTCCTTGTTCTGGTCATCGGCTGTACATGTGCTGGCTAGCTCACGTAACCGCGCATGGAACGCATCCATTGACTCCCCTTCCCTCTGGCGCACTTGGCGCAACTTAAACCTTTCGTAAACCGGGTTTAGTTGAGGATCGAAGTGTGCGTTCAGGGCCCTGACCGCTGCGTTGTAATCATTAGGCGCTCCAGTGTTTGTCAAGTGAGCAAACAATTTGTATATCTCCTCCCCTGCGAAGTGCAGCAGTAGGGACCTCTTTACTGTGCTATCGGTTTCCCGCGTCGCTGTGAAGTAGTTGTCCAACCTGCTGATCCAGAGTGTTCATCTGGGGGACGCTGTGGCGGGGTCTATTAGTTCGCTGAACGGGGGCAGCGCGTTGATTTGTGAGTGCTGCGACGTAGGCTGCGCGACCTGGGGCCCTGCTTGTTGTGCCAGTGGTGGGTTTTGTGGCGCTGCCTGATCCGTCATTGTGACGCGTGCGCCTGGTGTTGTGTTTGTCCTTGCTGTGGTGCTGTGAGGATGGTGGTACTCTGAGGGTTTGTCTTTGTAAATCTTCTACTTTTTCCCTTTTGGCACAGTCCCAGCCTGTTTGTCCTTGTAATTCCCTTTTTTTTTTTCTTGGCACTGTCTCAGCCTTTGATTAACTGTACTCTTCTCCTTCCCACCGCAGGATGCACTTCCTCCACAGTGGAGACACCGCTCACTGGCGTGTAGGGGCTGAGGAAGGGCGGTTTGCTTCACTGCGCACGTCGTGGGCAGCGCTGTAGCAGCCGTGGCTCAGGGTGTCAGCAGGGGGCGCACAGCGCATGCGCGTGTCTCCGCATGATGAAAGCAGGCTCCGACCGGCCGTTGCCGGGAGCTCTCGGTCTATTTTCCTGCGCGTGGAGCTCAGGTAGGGAAGGCAGGCGATGCACTGTACCTGCTTGTGCCTGCGATGCGACGGCACGCTCCAGCCACGATGCGAGACCTGATTAGATAGATCAGGCAGCACTTGGCACTTTGGCCTCCTCCATTGCGGCGACAGCGCTCCGCTGACTCTGGATGCCTTGTCGCTGCGACCGGTGCCAGATGAGCGCAGCGTGCAGTCTGCGCATGAGTCCGCGGCAATGTCGCACCTCACTCCGCAGGGCCTCTGATCAGGGGGAGGTGTAAAGCAGGCACGGGGTGCAGTATGTGGGTGATAGACGCCCACCCTCGTCGCCAGTGTGATGTCGCACTACCATGCGGGCGGCCTAGCTACGGAGAGCAGTAAAGATACACGGCCACACACACAGTGATATTATGGGCCGGAAGTCCCGAGCAACCTCCGCCCTTTTTTTTAAGCTCTCTCTGGCCACCCCTGGCCAGAGAGTGATACAATGTGTGTAGGCCCTTCCGGGCCAGGGGTCTGGGGTCACCATTCTCGCAGCAGCTAGACCGCTACATCCAGGCATTAATTCTAGAGTGCATCAGCAGTTTCAGCTGGCTTCTCTCCTTGGAATGGGTTTATCAGCATGTTTTGCAATAGAAGCAGCAAGATTTTAGCAAAGAAGCTTAGCCTGTCCTTGTGAAATTCCCAGGCTTTCCACTGCCAGACCTTAAGCACAGGGATGGGCTGCCTTTCCGAGGTCCGTGCTTTGCAGGAACAAAACAATCCAAGATATGCGAGAACCAACTATCAAGACGGCTATTTCCTGACTCAGCTGTGTGAAGCTCTCATCGGGTGCAAACACCCCACACCTGGCCCCAGCAGAGAGCTCCAAAGGAAATCTCATCTCCTGAGCCACCATCTGGCCCAGGCCTCCTACATCTTGGCTCAAGAGAGGCTATGGGTACCCATTTTAGGAATAGGAATGGGGCTTTAGCGCCCTTCCCAGACACGTGTCCCATTTTGCAGGTCGAAGAGATTTCTCATCCTTCCCCTGGCTTTTGTGTGCCCGAGCTTTGACGAGGCAGATGGCAGGCCCAGCTTCACAAAAGGTGTGAATGACATGGTACACCATACAGAAGTGTTTGGGCTTGTAGAAAACACTCATTCAAGCTCACATAGAATATATTTCCCTTCCCATAAAGTAATAGGAGTTGAGGTCCGCTACCCCACGAATTTTGTGTAGGAAAGACTATTAATGATAGTTTCATTTTTAAAGCTTCTGACTTGCAGAGTAGGGATCTGTCTATCAGTAGGCTGCTAGTAAGGACTTATTCTAAAACAACATTCTCTGTTTTAGGAGTGGTTGGTAAAATATTTCTTGCTCTCCTACATCCTATAGCTGCACGGCGCAGATCTGCGTGAAAGCACACCATTAAACAGGTGAGCCAGGCGTAGACCGGGGCAGGGTGCCATATCACAACAAATGCATGGTTCCCAGTGCAGACACAAACCTGCACCTGCACAGGGAGTAGTGCATTAGTGAAAGGAACACATCTGTTTCAAGCTCTCTGCCTTTCACTTCAGGTGGCGGACCAAGCTTCCCTTTCCAGGGGAATGGCAGGATCCCCCAACAGGTGTGTGCCGTATGTGACTGCACCCACCTGCAAGATGGATGCCTGAGGGGTCTCTGGCCCTCCCTGCCCAAGGGGAGCCATTCAGGAACCACACCGACTATGCACTTTGCCTCCCATCAGGTTTCTTGCCTCTGTACCCACATCTGTAATACGGCACTAGTACAAATGCAGAAGGTTCTGTTGTTGCCATGGGGTTGAGTTCCTATGCGAGAAAGGGTACGCCACTTTAATATTGCACCAATGCACATTTTCTGCTGCTGCAACCCATATTACAGAAGGGATTGCACAAATATATGTGGCTCCTCGTGAAATACCAAAGGACTGTAGGGGTGCAAAAAGCAGGTGAAAATGCCTGTCTTGCCTCTGGGCACATTCTGTGTTATGGCCCATTAAGGGCGGAGCAAAAAGACAGATTTCTTTGCAGTTTTGTTGTTCAAAATTGGACCTGTTTACTACCAAGGGCAATGCATTCCTTTCCCAGCTCTTATCTTGCTTTTTAAAACAGAACCCCGTGGGGGTAAATGCTCCATTGACCCTGTGACTCCATGGCCTATTCCACACCTTTACTCATATTCAACTCTTCCCTAGGCTGCCAGCCCGGGTGTACCCCGAAGGAAGTGAGGCATCAGTAGATTTGCCATGTTGATCCAATTGGGGGTGGTTTTCTTTTAAGCTTGCTCCTAAATGAGCATTGCCATTGATACCCTGTTTCTTGCAGTGCCCGTCTCTCTAAAAACTCACATAACAGCAACTGAAGCTCTTGGTGTGGACATTGAGAGGACGTGGCTTCACTACATGGGAACAGAGCCATCGTTCATTGAAGCATCACAGCATCCCTCTCCAAGAAAACAATACAACCATAATTGTTGATCCTTCCAGGCGTTGTGTCACAGGGAGGGGTTGTTCCACAGCCACTGTATCTCAGGGTTGGTCCTCCAGTTATGTTGGGAAGGCTTTGGCATAAGATTAGGAGCATCTAACTATTGTGGCCAAGGGCCAGAGGTCTTCAAGTCTATGCATTTCTTCAGCCTGGTGCATGTACACATTCTACCCCTTGAGCCTTTAGGAGTATTATATTTACAGGAGGCTCCCTTCAAAAAACATAGAGATATGCCCATAAAATGTCTCAGCCTGTAAGTGTTCCTCTTGGTGGTGCTTGTTACTGATGGGACTATGAAGGGTTATTCTGAGAAATGGACAAAATAAAGATTAAGGCCAAGTAAGCAAGTGCTCTTCGTAACCATTAGGTTACTTTAGAGAGCCAGAGGAAAAGACAGTCTACTGGCTGCTGGCTGGTGATGATAAAAGGATGAATCGGAGGATGAATACCTGTATCTGCTATTCTTCAATCACTACCCGTGATATATCAGAAGGGCTGAATGTCCGAATAATGTATACAGAAATATTGTTTGTCATAAATATTGTGCCCTAAATATTGCCCCACTGGATGCAGATTTCCTATTCTTAACTCAAATGGGAAGATATTTTGTAGATTACATTTATGTAAAATAATATTGTCACAACGATATACACTATACACGTAGGATTTCATAGCGCTCTTGCAGGGCCACCTTGCACCCCTCCCACTCAACAGTCTCCTGCAGAGACTGACCCAATATCAGACGTGGACAAAACTTCAACTCAGAAAAGATTGGCAGGCATAAGTAAGCGAGCTAATTTAACATTCCTAGAGAGTAAAATACGAGCTGTCCAGACAAGTAAACTGAATAAGAAAAGAAAGTATTCAAGCTAAAGCATGGACCTAAAAGTTATGGTCCTATAAAAATAATTTGCTTATTTATCTTACAATAAAAGAAAACTTAAAAGCTACGTTTTGCAAAGAAAGATAGGATTGAGCAATCAAAAATCAGTGTACTGCTGACTAAAAATAAAATTGTACTTTGGTTTAGTCCACAGAACTTGGTATTTGTGGATAACTGAAGAAATATCTTTGACAGTTCTGTTTCCTTCAAGAGTGTACATCTGCTCCATGCAGCAGGACATATACAAAAACTTGCATCTGCATGTAACGTCTTTGCTAGGAAACTAAAAAACATTCCAAGCCACCCTCCATTTTGCCTAGACGGCAGGTCATTGGCCTCAATGCACTGTCCCACGGTATCATGATATTCAGCAATTCCAGTACAGACACTCACATCCAAAAGGTTATGGATGGCAGAAAGGGTCCTGTTCCTGAGTCGCTTTTCTTTTGGGCAAGAAAATATCCCTGTTTTTGCCGAAAGATATAGTCCTGGATTTTGTTAATTGATCTCCAACATGGCGACAACCTGTTCTGCACTTTTATTGATAAGATGTATTGCCTGTGCATGTGCTTATTGCGCCTATAGCCTTGGGTGGATATGTATGCATAGTTTTCTGCTTTTGTACTGATAGTAAAGTTCCTGACAGCAAAGGGGGTGATGATACTATTTTTCCCCAATAGGTAAAGATGTGTGTTTCACGTGTGATGCCATTAAATATGAATGAGATCCCTTTGTAAAGGTAAGTGTGGGTTGTGGTAAACCATTGTTTCATTTGACGTGTGCCTAATATTCGTTTTTGTGTGCGGATTGCAGGAAGCCTAGTGCGATATTCCCATCTCTGGTTCTGTACGGATGAGATTCTGTTGTGAGAGCAAGTGCAGGTTGCTGGGAACAAACAGAGAAATTCGCATTGCTATTACTTCTGTATGCAAAAGATGCCTTGGTGAGGATAAGTGCATTTTGTGAGAAACCCAGGGGCCTATTTATGAGAGCCCTGCTTCACTTTTGCACCACGTAAAGTGGCACATGGGCTCTCATGAAGATTTTTGAAGCCACGCAAAGCCGGGGCTTTGAGTGTCCTCATAAATCATGAGTAGGGCAACTCAGCGCATATTGTATGCATATGCTGTTTGTCTTTGGTAAAAGTAGATTGTTAGACCTGGCATCCTTGGCGTGTTTTTTCCCCTAACCTTTTGTCTTCAAACCTCAGGTTGTTGACTTCGATTTTTCTGGCTTTAGGACCCAGTGCAATTTACCACTGCTAACCAGTGCTAAAGTGCTTGTGCTCTCTTCTTAGAACATGATAAAATTGTAATATACCCAATTGGTATATTTAATTTACTTGTAAGTCCCTTGTAAAGTGGCACTACCTGTGCCCAGGTCCTGTAAATTAAATGCTACTAGTGGGCATGCAGCTCTTATCGTGCCATCCACTTAAGTACCACTTACACAGGTCATTCACAGAATATCGAAATCAAAAATATCGTGTAGACAGAATATTGTGTCAAAAATGGAGAGGACCAAAATATAGAGAAGAGAAATGCAAATAGGAAAGTATAGATTTACTGTTCTTAATTCCACATCTACGTACCTTGAGGATATATATATCGTCAAGGTGCATATATGTAGAGTTATATATATTAAAACATTACTTACTTATAGAACCTTACCTTCACACTATTTTTGTCCTGGATATTCTTGTCAAACTTTCTTTGTCCCACAATATTTTTGGCTCCAAAGTTCTGGGTAAACACTAAGCACGGGCGGAGAACAATGCTCCGCCAGCGGAGTCTGCGGAGATTTCCCTACTCCGCGCTCCGCTGAGAACGCGGAGTAGAGAAAAAAACTCAGACTCCGCAGCGGAGCGGAGTTAGCCAGCCCCCCCACTAAATTGGCCCCCCGCCTCCACCCCGCCTAATAAAATAATAGTGTCAAAGAAATTTAAAAGAAATAAAAGTCACTTACCTGTATTGCGGCGTCCCTGGGCTGCCCTCCTCCTCCTCGCCGTACATCTTGCACGAACTGCGCATGCGTGCGTGCGCACATGCGCATTTCTTTGTGAGAAATGCGCGCGCGCATTCACAGTTCGTGCAAGATGTACGGCGAGCAGGAGGAGGGCAGCTCAGGGACGCTGCAATACAGGTAAGTGACTTTTATTTCTTTTAAATTTCTTTGACACTATTATTTTATTAGGCGGGGTGGAGGCGGGTGGCGGAGCGGAACGGAGTTCCACGGAGTTTCCCCCAACTCCGTGGACCTCCGCATAGATCCACTACGCAAGCTCCACCCGGGGTTAGTAAACAACACCAAGCCCAGACCTTCCTTTTTGATGCATGTAAGTCACCCCTATGATAAGCCCTGACAGCCCAGAGGGCAGAGTGCAATGCATTTAAAAAGTAGAACATGTACTCTTAAGTTTTACATGTCTGGTAGTGAAAAACTCTTAAATTCGTTTTTCACAACTGCAAATTCTACCTCTTCCAAAGGATAACTTTGGAGTTACCTTATTACATTTAATAAGCTTTAACTTCCAAATGGGAACAGGCAACTCATTCATGTTTGGTGTCTTTTTCATTGTGATGAAAGAATCCTAATGTATGGTGAAGTCGGATTTTCAGTTACAAGTTTAAAAATGCCTCATTTAGAAACTTTGCGTTTTAGAGCCTTATCCATTTGGTGCCTGTAGCTTGTCTCTGGGTCACATGACTGGGTGTAGTTAACAGTTGGGCTTTGCTACACAGAAGGGTGGAGGGAAACAGAGGCTCCTCAATAGGTTTGACACAGACCTCAAAATATTTATTACAGGACGAAACCCTCCAATCCTGGAGAGAAATGTAAACAAAAAAGGGCTGTATTTTGAGGTCTTTGAACTCAAAGAATAATATTCTATAGTCAGATAATGAAGGATTTAATAACAAAGGCTTTTTATTCTTTATTCAAGAATCAAGTAGGCATGAAAGAAGACATCATAGGCCAACACGTGTTTCGCAACAACATGTCACTTCATCAGGGCCAAAAGAATGCTTCACTATTGATGTGGTTTTACAAAGCATAATGGAATCATTCAATATAACAGTGCAGAACAAAAGAAAATAAACAGAAAGGAAAGAAATTGTAAAAAAATAAAATATAAGAAAAAAGTACTGATTAGATTAATGAAAAGATCATCAATTATTAGATAAACATATCCTCTTTGAAAATGCATCAGACATGCTGCTTACAGGAAGAGGCAAGGAGATACTGATCTTCAAGTGCTTGAAAACAAAAAATCTGCATGCAAAAAGCATCAAAACATGCTCCCTAAAAATAGAGACAAGAGTGACAAGAGTTAAAACATTAAAATCGTGGTGATTTGTTAATCCAGTGAACGGAGGAAAATGAGAAGAGAAACAGTGAAAACTGAAGTTTGGCTTGTCCAAGGTGCTGAAATGATGGTGAATGGTTACAATACCTTTATCATGTTCATTGTTACTGCTACTTTGTGCAAATATCACGGAGAGTAGTTTATGATACGCGTAAATATTCCCAAAAATGTGTGATGAATAAAGTCAAGAAAATGTGACAAGAGCATTACATGCAGTTGTGTTTGAATATATAAACTGAATCTAGAACACCCAGTAAAAAAAGTTGTTGTAAGGTTATGACGGAACATAAACATGTCATTTTTTATCGAATCATACCAATGCAATAATCTGTGATACTTGTCAGAAAAAGAAATGAACAGTATACATCTTGATCACAAAATGCATCTGTGAAGGCAATAATTGCAAATAAACCATATCTCAAATACAGTTTTTAAATGCTACAAGAGGAAAAAGATCTGGTGAACTGTCACAAGATACTTGTATGGCACATATGTACAATGCTGACTTAATAGGCAACTTTATCACATATTCAGGGATATGTAACCATAGGGTAATTAATCTAATTCCAAGTAATTGCTAAAAGGATAAGGAAATACGAAGGCCCTGGTTAGGGATAGTGCCCCAACGTCTGCATGATGGTAATTAACAATAGAGGAGTATGTGAAAATCAAAAATCGAAAATAATACCCTAGTCATAGATGTTATCTTCATACAACAGATTAACAATAACGGGAGGTAATCTAAGGAAAACAACAAAAAGGGGAAATAGTCTGTGATGGTATATTAAGGGGGAGATTCTGGCAATAAGTATGGCTATGTTGAAGTGAGAGCGACCTATTAAAATATGATCATTACGTTAATCTAACAGGAGTAGCAAGCATTTGAAACAATGCGTAGATAACCTGAACGTGCAGAATCACTCAATGGTCATGTGACGGGGCGTGAGCATCAGTGCTGTACTATCTTATCAGTGAAGCGTGTAGGAACATAACACTGCGTAGAGAACTCAGTGTTGTTCTATCCTATTTGTGAGTCGTGGTGAAACAAAAACAATGCATAGATGACTTAGTGCTGCTTAGTCCGGAAGGTCCACATCAGCCTAGTTTCATATAAGGTTCACTAAGAACAATCGCACCATAAAAATTGTGCTGTGCTGATGTAAATGAAGAAGAAAGTTAAATGCACCGAAAATTAGACTAACCCCAAATACAAAATAACTTGAGTGGTTAGATCACGTGTGGGGTGACAAACAGTGTCTCTGAATAAATAACGGTAACAGGCTGTCCTTCGACAAAATAACAAGAGGTGTGATAAATATTGCAGTCATGATGCACATCTCATACTCAGCATTGCTTGAGGGAGGGTTGACTCAAGTTGGAGGTCCTGAACTCTCTCGCCTTCAAGATGCTTAGGCAATCCTTAAGGCATAGGTGGTGTGATTGCTTAGGGTCTCCAGTTTTAATATCCTGATAGTGAAAAACTCTTACATTTGTTTTTCACTACTGCAAGGCCTATCTCGCCCATAGGATAACATTGGTGTTACCTTATTACATTTAAAAAGCAGTAACTTCCAAATGGGAACAGGTGACTCTTTCATGTTTGGTGTCTTTTTCATTGTGACGAAAAATCCTAACGTATGGTGAAGTCGGATTTTAAATGACATTTTTGAAAATGCCACTTTAAGAAACTTTACATTTTTGAGCCTTATCCATTTGGTGCCTGTAGCTCGTCTCTGGGTCACATGACTGGGTGTAGTTGACTGGGCTATGTGTATTTCCCCTAGACAGCCACACTCAGACCTGAAAGCTTAAGATTGACAGTTATTGGTCTCAGAGGATACGGTAATATCAAAAGAACATTGTATAGTATTACCTGTGTCACCTAACCCTGTGTTTAACATTGAACCCATCCGACAAGAGGTCCTTATTATTGTCTCATGGAATATTGCGGGTCTTCACTCTAAGATTGATAACACGGACTGGAAAATGTTGCTTGAACATCACCAAATTGTTTGCTGCCAAGAGACTTGGAAAATGGACTCCCTACAAGTTGACGGATATGCTTCTTATGTACCAGCTGTCCCATCAAGATCGGGTCGTGCAAAAGGGGGCCTAGTCACTTTTATATCAGTGGCATTGACAGACATTTTAATTAGAGAACTTTGTAAATCCCTATACTTTCATTTGCTTGTAATCATTACGCTAAAGTCATTTGACTTGCTTTTACTCAACTATTATTACAATGTTTTTGATCCAACTGTGACAAACATTATAGATGACTTAGAGGATGTTATAACCCAAGCCCAGAATAATCATACAAATGATTTACAAATAATTTGGGTGGGGGATTTTAGCATAGAAATTTGTGACCATAGGGTAGAGGAATCTTGTTTCATTTGTGATGAGAGGGATCAGCCCCTGATGCATTTTAAACATACGACATATGGGGATTCATTGAACAGAGTTGCCTTCGCTAAGAATTTGAAATTTGAACAAGACAGCCACACACAGTAGAGAGCTTAGATGTGCCTAGGTTGGCCATAACTGGTAGGGTGGGAGGGAGAAGCTGGGCACAGCTCCACTTACGCTTGAATTGGGTGTGTCCTATCTTCACACAAAGGACTACATATCCCTTGTAGTCAGTCTGGAGCCAGGGTAAGGAAGGCAGGGCAACTGTGCACTTCCAAGGCAAACCTCTAGAAGCTTCTCCCACTTCAAAGCAAAACTGGGTATACATATTGAACCTCAGACACCAGTTCTTCAGTACATTCTGGACCTGTGGATACTCTGCCAGGAAGAAAGACTGCTGTGCTGCTGAAAGGACTGCCACTCTACTGGACTGCTGCTCTGAAGGACTGTTACCCTGCTGTATTGACCTGCTGCCTGCGGCCCTCTTGTCTGGATGAGAAGGACTGGGGCTGTATTTGTTGAACCCAGGACCCCAGAGTGACTCTATGGGCTAGTTGGCTGGCCTCCTGACACGAGCCTCAAGGACAGATGGCTCCAACAACCTCGACCCAGCACCTGGACTCTGCCATCTGTGTATCTACCATGTCAAGTGGTGCCAACACAGTCTTGGACCCTTGGAAGTGGGCCTAAGGTGTTTTGTTAGCCCTTGTGGATCCTGCAGAACTGCAGCATCCTCCCTGCTGTGTGGCACAACCCCGAGCACAACGGACGCATCGTTGCTGCTGCGCTTATCTTCCCTGTCGAAAAAAGACTGGCATCGTATCACAGCCTGCCACCTCATAGCGACCGCCGCTGTGCAATGCATTCTCGGCCAGGCCCTTGCATCCCTCATCGACAGCAGCCGCGATGATTACACCAGACTCCACATTGCAGACTCACAGCTCCTCGGAACCAATGCATCGCCTCAACTGCGCGATGAATCTTTGACGCCAGACTTTGCATCACAAGTACTCATCGACAGATCCTCGACGATGATGCAGAACCTCGCATTGCAGCCTCTGTGTATCTCAGAACCAACGTATTGCTTTGGTTGCGCAACGTATCTTCCACGTGGACCCTCGCAATCCTCCGCAAAGCAAGATTAAAGGTACTTTGGTCAGTGGGCCTAAGTAGGTCCCTGTAGCCAGCCTGCGCTCTATCGAGGTTGGCCTGAACTTGTGACTTTGTCCCAGTCCGGCGCAACCAGATATCCACAGTCGGCACTTTGTGCTTTTTGGTGCTATTTTCACAGAAATTTTTTAACTTGTTTGTCGTTTTGGTCTTGTTTTATTTATTCAAAGTTACTCTATTTTTCTAATCTGGTGTGGGATTCTTTTTGTGTGGGGTTTTTAGTTTCTGTTTGTAGTGTTGCACAAATACATTACACATTGCCTCCAAGTTAAGCCTGATTGCTGTGTGCCAAGCTACCAGAGGGTTGAGCACAGGTTAATTTGAGATTTGCTTATGCCTCACCCTGACAAGGACTGGGGTTGCTGCATGAGTAGGGTTTCATCCCCCTCAACAAGTACCCCAAATTCCTACATTGGTGATCAGCAGTGAGGATCAGGACTTGTGTTTGTGCAATGACATACAGTGATTTGGTGCTACACTACCATCCCATAACTGAGACCAATTCGAGTTTAAACTTCTCCTAGATTGGCCTTTTTGTTTTACTAAATCTTCTCCCTCACTGTTGTGCCTGAAACCACATCTGCAAGAATGGAGTTTGAGCTGGCCAGCATGAATGCCTACACTGTTTTACAGCTTAAGGAGTTCTGCAAGGAGAGGGGACTTCCAGCAAACAGCGCCAACAGGAAGGTGGAGTTCCAAAAGGCGCTGAGGGCCTGGGCAGAAGTCCACCAGTCACTAGCTGCAGCCACAGAAAGGAGATGATGAGATGGAAGGGCATGGAGAGGACCTTCCTGTAATACAGCCTGAAGTTGGGGGGATGACTTGACCGCCGAAGTGGAACTCTCTGCTGTGCATCTTCCCATATGCAAAAGAAACAATATATGAATGGAATGCTGGACAATGAAAACATTCACCCCCAGTCACAAGGATCTGGGTTTAATCCATCATTCTTTTGCTCACCACACCACCCCAGTTTGGACCCAGCCATATGCAAATCTGTCTTGACCCTGTTCCTTATGGGAACAGTCCAGCCCGAACTGCCAAGCCAGGTCCTCCCTGGACCGGAAACAAGCATCTTGGGACCGGTTTCAGGGCATCACCCTTCATCAGCCAGGCTAGCTTGAATCCAGTGGTGTTGTGAGCAGGGGACCCACGTCTGGGCATATCCTTCCCACTTAGAGAAACATATGCAAAATAAACAATTGATGGACGGAATGCTGGACAATGCAAACATTCACCCCAAGTCACAAAGATCTGGGTTTAATCCATCATTCTTTTGCTCACCACACCACCCCAGTTTGGACCCAGCCATATGCAAATCAGTCTTGACCCTGTTCCTTATGGGAACAGTCCAGCCCGAACTGCCAAGCCAGCTCCTCCCTGGACCTGAAACAAGCATCCTGGGACCAATTTCAGGGCATCACCCTTCATCAGCCAGGCTAGCTTGAATCCAGTGGTGTAGTGAGCACGAGACCCACGTCTGGGCATACCCTTCCCACTTAGAGAAACATATGCAAAAGAAACAATTGATGGACGGAATGTTGGACAATGCAAACATTCACCCCCTGTCACAAGGATCTAGGTTTAATCCATCATTCTTTTGCTTACCACACCACCCCAGTTTGGACCCTGCCATATGCAAATCAGTCTTGACCCTGTTCCTTATGGGAACAGTCCAGCCAGAACTGCCAAGCCAGGTCCTTGCTGGACCGGAAACAAGCATCCTGGGACCGGTTTCAGGGCATCACCCTTCATCAGCCAGGCTAGCTTGAATCCAGTGGTGTAGTGAGTAGTCTAAACTGGGGTGGCATGGTGATCAAAAGAATGATGGATTTAACCCAGATCTCTTGACTGGGGGTGAATGTTTTGATTGGTTCTGTATTCCGTCCATCAATTGTGTGTCTTTTGCTTTCTCGCCCTAAGTGTGCCGGGTATGCCCAGACGTGGGTCCCGGGCTCACTGTGCCACTGGATTCAAGCTATCCTGGCTGATGAGGGGTGAAACCCCGAAACCGGTCCCAGGATGCTTGCTTCCGGTCCATGGAGGACCTGGCTTGGTAGTTCGGGCTGGACTGTTCCCATGAGGCACAGGGTCAAGACTGATTTGCATATGGCCAGGTCTAAACTGGGGTGGCATGGAGAGCAAAAGAATGATGGATTTAACCCAGATCTCTTGACTGAGGGTGAATGTTTTGATTTGTTCTGTAATCCATCCATCAATTGTGTGTCTTTTGCTTTCTCGCCCTAAGTGCGCCGGGTATGCCCAGGTGTGGGTCCCGGGCTCACTGTGCCACTGGATTCAAGCTATCCTGGCTGATGAGGGGTGAAACTCCGAAACCGGTCCTAGGATGCTTTTTTCCGGTCCAGGGAGGACCTGGCTTGGCAGTTCGGGCTGGACTGTTCCCATGAGGCACAGGGTCAAGACTGATTTGCAGATGGCCAGGTCTAAACTGGGGTGGCATGGTGAGCAAAAGAATGATGGATTTAACCCAGATCTTTTGACTGGGGGTGAATGTTTTTATTTGTTCTGCATTCCGTCCATCAATTGTGTGTCTTTTGCTTTCTCGCCCTAAGTGTGCCGGGTATGCCTAGACGTGTTTTCCGGGCTCACTGTGCCACTGGATTCATGCTATCTTGGCTGATGAGGGGTGAAACCCCGAAACCGGTCCTAGGATGATTGTTTCCGGTCCAGGGAGGACCGGGCTTGGCAGTGCGGGCTGGACTGTTACCATGAGGACCAGGGTCAAGACTGATTTGCATATGGCCAGGTCTAAACTGGGGTGGCATGGTGAGCAAAATAATGATGGATTTAACCCAGATCTCTTGACTGAGGGTGAATGTTTTGATTTGTTCTGCATTCCGTCCATCAATTGTGCGTCTTTTGCTTTCTCGCCCAAGTGCACCGGGTATGCTCAGAACGTGGGTCCCGGGCTCACTGTGCCACTGGATTCAAGTTATCCTGGCTGATGAGGGGTGAAACCCCGAAACCGGTCCTAGAATGCTTGTTTCTGGTCCAGGGAGGACCTGGCTTGGCAGTTCGGGCTGGACTGTTCTCATGAGGCACAGGGTCAAGACTGATTTACATATGGCCAGGTCTAAACTGGGGTGGCATGGTGAGCAAAAGAATGATGGATTTAACCCAGATCTCTTGACTGGGGATGAATGTTTTGATTTCTTCTGCATTCAGTCCATCAATTGTGTGTCTTTTGCTTTCTCGCTCTAAGTGCGCCGGGTATGCCCAGACGTAGGTACCGGGCTCACTGTGCCACTGGATTCAAGCTATCCTGGCTATGAGGGGTGAAACACCGAAACCGGCCCTAGGATAATTGTTAACGGTCCAGGGAGGACCTGGCTTGGCAGTTCGGGCTGGACTGTTCCCATGAGGCACAGGGTCAAGACCGATTTGCATATGGCCAAGTCTAAACTGGGGTGGCATGGTGAGCAAAAGAATGATGGATTTAACCAAGATCTCTTGACTGAGGGTGAATGTTTTGATTTGTTCTGCATTCCGTCCATCAATTGTGTGTCTTTTGCTTTCTCGCCCTAAGTGCGCTGGGTATGCCCAGACGTGGGTCCCAGGCTCACTGTGCCACTGTATTCAAGCTATCCTGGCGATGAGGGGTGAAACCCCGAAACCGGTCCTAGGATGCTTGTTTCCAGTCCAGGGAGGACCTGGCTTGGCAGTTCGGTCTGGACTGTTCCCATGAGGCACAGGGTCAAGACTGATTTGCATATGGCCAGGTCTAAACTGGGCTGGCATGGTGAGCAAAAGAATGATGGATTTAACCCAGATCTCTTGACTGGGGGTGAATGTTTTGATTTGTGCTGCATTCCGTCCATCAATTGCGTGTCTTTTGCTTTCTCGCCCTAAGTGCGCCGGGTATGCCCAGATGTGGGTCCCAGGCTTACTGTGCCACTAGATTCAAGCTATCTTGGCTGATGAGGGGTGAAACCCCGAAACCGGTCCTAGGATGCTTGTTTCCAGTCCAGGGAGGACCTGGCTTGGCAGTTCGGGCAGGACTGTTCCCATGAGGCACAGGGTCAAGACTGATTTGCATATGGCCAGGTCTAAACTGGGGTGGCATGGTGAGCAAAAGAATGATGGATTTAACCCAGATCTCTTGACTGGGGGTGAATGTTTTGATTTGTTCTGCATTCTGTCCATCAATTGTGTGTCTTTTGATGTGCATCTTCCCATAGCCTGTCCCCCAGAGGAGCTTGCGGACAGGAAGGCAGAGAGGGAGTGCAAGCTGCAGATTGCCCAGTTAAGAATTTAGGAGAAGAAACTGGCCATGGAGGAGAATAAAATATTTATGGCTCATGAACTGAGTTCTGAAGGAGCTGGACCTCAAGGCCAAACAGGCAGGGCCCAGCAGTGATGGTGGGAGCATTCCCACAGGGTTCTCTGGAGACAAGGGGGGTCCAAATTTTCAAAGGTCTGGTGCTTTGTTGTGTGGGACAACATCGGCAAGTGGTTTGAAGCCTTCAAGGTGACTTTGCAGTTGCATAGGATCCCTGAGGAGGATTGTGGGGATAGCCTTTGGAAGCACATCCCTAGTGAGAGAGGAATGTCCTACTGGCCCTAGATAAAGGGGAAAGGATGAGGTATCCCCCAATGAACGACACCCTTCTCAGAAACTATGGCCTCACCCCTGAGAAGTACAGGCAGGAGTTTAGGGACATCCGTTAGTTGGACCAGCAGTCCTATGTGGATTGTGTGGACTCTTTTTACAAGGCACTGGATTGTTGGGAGAAGGACAGTGAAGTGAAGGATTGTCAGGGACTGTACCATTTGATTGCGAGAGATCAAATGTTCAGTCTTTGTTTTGACGATCTGCGCCAACATCTTTTAGACAGCAAGCTCACTGACCCTAGAGTGCTTGCCAGAAAGCAGACTGCTGGGTAAGCACCAGGGTGCATAAGAAGGCATCTGAGCGGGGGATCAGCACAAGAGTGGGCAAAGTCCCCACCATAAGAAAGAGGGGGGAGACAAACATAAAAACAGGGTTCTAGAAATGAAGTTCAAGAACTGCACGAAGCCAAGATGTATATTAAAGATGGTTTAATACAAGTGTCATACAAAAGCCCACTGCTGGAGAGCAGAGAAACACCGTCAGTCACCAACCACACCTCCTCCAGTCTCTCACCCATACATTCTAACTTTCCTCACACGTCATTCAGAATGCCATGGCCTAAAGCATTCTGAATGCAAATGCTAATTACACTCCATGTCTCATTTTCTATATATATATATACACTAGAGCAACTGAAACGAACAAAAGTTGTGCAATATAAAGTTAATCACAACAACAAAAGTACTGATAAATTAAGGGCAAGATGTAAATCCTCAAATTTCTTAGGCAATATTACAACCCTTTTTGTTTGATGACCCACATGATCTTTCCTCCCAACCTCCACACAAGGTAATGCCAGGGGAGCTCCCGAAGTGTCAACTTCCAAGGAAGCTGACTTGAGAATGGAAATAATATCTTGCTCCACACGTTCACTCAACTCTTTCCGGGAAACCCTTTCTGAAGACACCAGTACACCATTTCTTACTCCAGACTCTATTTGCTCAGACACTCACTAAAAAGTGTACTATCTGTATATGCTTCTCTGAAAAAAACCTCTTGTCCTGGTTTAAGAACTTTTATTCTACCACCCTTTGTTATGTAAGCATACTGTGCTACCAGATACTCTTTCCACCCTCACAGAACAAGAAAACCTTGAAGTCCCATTGCAACCCACATCCGGTTTGGTAATACGCACCCAATCTCCCTCTTGAACAAGTTTGGGTTTTACACAATGAACCTTGTCATGATACGTCTTGCTTTTAATTTGCACATTACTCAAACTTTCTCTGACTCTTTCTATGACTCCACCCAAGTCATTCCTTTCTCCAGTATGCTTGTCACCACCGGGATTCAGAAAGATGCATCCTTCCCTCCCCCTTATAAGGAATAACACCAGTGGTCGATGAGGGGTATTATGGTAGCTCCATAGTTTTTCTTGTACGTATGCTGCAGCATCCTCATTATTTGCCAAAGCTGCTTGTGTACCTTCACTTAGGAATCTATTGCCCCTTTCCACTTGACCATTGGCTTTAGGGCAATACAGAGGTGCCCGTTCCGTCCTAATGCCTCATTTTTCCAGGAATTGCATCATATTATATAAAAACAAACTGTACTCCATTATCTGATATTAAGATTTTGGGCATCTTTCAACACCCCCTCCAAGAATTTGATCATCACATCAGTAGTGGAATTTTTAACAAAGGAAAGGTAAATCCACTTTGAAAAATTATCAATGAGTACTAATAAAAACCTCTTTTCTTGACCTAACATATGGCCCTGAGAAATCAATAGAAACCTTTTCCCAAGGATTCTGTGGAATACTCTGAAGTTTTACCGGCTCACAAGACACCTTCCAATGTTTGCCAGAATTCACACAAACCAGACAAGCATCAATGAAGTTCTCTACTATGGCATCTATGCCTGGCCACCAATAATTTAGTTTCAGCACTTTCCTGGTTCCAGAGACACCCAGATGCCCATAGTGAGCCAGTTTTATCAGCTTGTGTCTAATCCCCATCGGAGGTACAAATAAATCATGTCTTAACAATATGCTATTCTCCAAACGTAATTCATTGGATGTTTGATCAAAACTTTGTAATTCTGAACCCAAATTCCTTTCATGTGGCCAATCTATAATCACTTAGGGGCATATTATCAAGAACGGCGTTAAAATTATCGCCGCTTTAGCGGCAGGAAACTGCCGCTAAAGCGGCGATAATGGGCTTGATAATATGGCCTTGTGAATTCCAATAGAAGCCCAGGTTCACACCAGAACATGGGCTTCTATTGGAATTCACAAGGCCATATTATCAAGCCCATTATCGCCGCTTTAGCGGTAGTTTCCTGCCGCTAAAGGGGCGATAATTTTAACGCCGTTCTTGATAATATGCCCCATACTGCTTTATTCTCAACTACTGCTCATCTTCCTCTGACATTCTTTCCCGCTCAGATTCTGAAATGATGCCCTCACATTTGTCCAACACATCCACCACAGCAACCAAGCATTCGTGTTGGTTCAAGATAGGTTCATCCACCTCAGCCTGTTGGGGCAATCTTGACAAACAGTTTGCAGGAATGTTTTTTCCACCTGGAATATTCTGTATCTCAAAGTTGAACTCCTGCAAACTAATGATTAATCTTACCAATCTCAAAGATGCTTTGCCAGATCTCACCCCATACATCATAAACACCAAAGGCTTATGGTCCATGACCAACACAAATGGCTTACCACATAAAAAGTTCTTAAGCTTCTCTACAGCCCATACACAGGCAAACACTTCTTTTTCTATAGCTCTGAAGCTCAGCACTTCCCAATGCTCTAGAGATAAAAGAAATTACCCTCTCCTTGCCATTAACCACCTGACTAAATACCGCTCCCACGCCAATGGAACAAGCACCAACCGTAACATAAAACTCTCCATTGGGATCAAAAGTAGAAAGAGTTGGAGCTTGAGCAATTAACGTTTTGACCTTTCCAAAAGCTTCATCCTGTTTCGTAGTCCATACAAACGGTACCCCTTTTAAAAAAAAGTTCTCTTAATGGTTCCACAAAAATGGCGCATCCCTGTACAAATCAAACATAATACTTTCCTAGTCCTAAATAGGATCTCAAAGAATCTTTATCATATGGTCTCATGGCATTTCTAATAGCACTAACCAAATCCTCCTTTGGAAAGATGCCTTCACTGGTAATCCTTGCACCTGCACTTACCCTTACTCACAGTCATACCTCTATCTTTCAAAGTTCAAAGCATACAGTCCAACAACCTATTATGCTCTTCATTAGTTTCCACAAAAATAAGAATATCACACTGGAATGCTGATACCCATCTCAAATCCTGAAAGAACATGTCAATTAATCTTTGAAAAACACTGGCTGCCGAGACCAAGCCAAACGGTATTCTTAAAAATCTAAAAACCCTAATAGGAGTTACAAATGCTGTAAGGTCTTTGGACTTCTCCTCAAAAGTTATCTGGTGATATGCTGACTTGAGATCAATTATAGAAAAATTCTTAGCTCCATTGACTGCCGCAATCAACTCCTGAATTCTAGGCAGTGGGTGACAGTCTTGCACATTATTTTTATGAACTGATCTCAAGTTAACACAAAAGCGGATATCCCCATTTTTCTTCAAAACAATCACAATAGCCGAAATCCATTCTGAACTGTCAGCGGGTTCAATAATATCCTCAGCACACAACTTGTCCAGGTGTTGCTTGAGTTGAGCATGCACTCTCATTGGCACCATGCTCACTTTGTGCTGCACTGGAGCAGCCCCTTTTTGAGTTTAATCCAATGAGTGAACCCTCTCACTTGCCCAACCTTATTTTAAAAAACAGCACCATACTTGGCAATTATCTCCTCAACATTTGTACTCTGTACCTCAGTATGATGTAGAGAACTGACCCTTAACACTATGGGTACAATTAGTACCTGGGCATAACAGCACTCCCAACTTTCCTAGATCATACCATCCAACAATGTTCTTCCCATTGACTGCCACATATATTTTTGTACAAATTTCACGTCCTTGAAATTCAAGTTTGTCTTCAAAATATCCTAACATATCAATTTCAAAATTGCCAAATGCTTTGGGATTCACATCTGACTTCTTCAACTCTATATTACTCCACTTATTTTTGAAACTTTCTTCAGACAGTATAGAGATAGGGGAACTTGAATTGGCCATGACATCTAAAGCCACATCACTAATGTGAACCTCAGCCAATTGTGCTTTGCAACCTGCTTTAATGGCATTTACATTGATATCATAATGTTCATCATATAGTGTAAGAATCATGTTCTGCAAAGCATCGCTAAAATCATCTACTACATTCACACTTACCCCTCTAGTAGTTCTCACACTCCTACATACACTCTGAAAATGCCCAACCTTGTTGCACTTGTTACATTTCCTTTTAAAGGCTGGATAGCCTGGAAAATTACTAAGATGAGATCTTGCACCACATCTGTAACAACTAGTGCCCGACCTGGAACTACTATTTGTGGGAATTTTTCTCTGCACCCGAAGTGCACACCATGGAGAATTCACATTTTTCTCTTCCACTGTTAACGCTCTTGAAGATAAAATAGACCTTTCAATGCTTTTGGCATTACCAAAAACTTCAAAAAGCTTGGGATTGCGGCAAGCCAATAATTTCTCTTGAATTTTCTTAGATTCACAGTTAAACACAAATTGATCTCTAATGCAAGTATCTACATTAGGACCAAACTCACAATTTGCAGCAAGCACCCTTGATGCTGCTATATATTACTCCACCGACTCCCCCACAAATTGCTTCCTTTTAAATAAACCATGTTGCTCTATCATGACATTAGGTTCTTCTACAAATTGTTTCTCCAGTCTTGCAACTGGCACTATAACCACACTCCAAGGCAGCCCTTCACCACTGGGGGTCAAAATGGGCTGTAGCTTTCAAAACTTTCTATTGCTGCAGTACCTAAAAAACTGAACAATAAAGCTAGCTTTCTTCCTGGTGAAAATGCTTTGCCATCAAAATCGGCAACCGCTTAGTTTTCAAAGTTTTAAACCACTTTTTTCACATCAACAGTAGTTTACCAGGCACTTGTACAAATATGGACGGCTGGTTAAACATTTGCAGATTTGCTATGACAACCTGTAAGCAAAGATGTATAATATATAGAAATGTTTATAGTGAACAACTCCCTTCTGAAGAAAAGAAAGTAGACACAAATAAGAGCAGAGAAACTCCACATCTCTCCAACTGCTCCTCCTTCAGCCTCTCGCCCGTACATTCCAAACTTTCCCTACACGTCATTCAGAATGCCATGACCTCATGCATTCTGAATGCAAATGCTAGTTACACAACATGGGTGCTCTCTAATGGTCCTCAAACTAGCTCTAGGGGTCGGGACTCCCAATCCCCACCTGAACAGAAGAAGAAATGGTTCCCTGATAGTAAATCCTCAGGAAAGGCACCCCCTAATGGCTATGAGTACCTACAGGTTGGGCACTACAAGAGGGATGCAAAGTGTCCCAAGCATTTAACAAAGAAAGAAGAGGTTGGGCCTGTATCAGTCAGCAAGGCAAGGCCCTATGAACTATGTACAAGAAAAAATGCCAATTCTGACAGTCATTCAATTCTCACACAGGCTTTGAATTCTGTGAGCGGGCAAATCAATTAACGTGCCCACCATTTACTTTTTTTTAAATATTCAGAAAAAATTAGCAGGCCATTTATATACATCAAAATCATACAAAGTGGACAAACACACGTTACAGAACAATATGTCAATCGTTTAGCAGGAACTTAAAACCCACGAAACTTTCACAATACATTACATGTATCAAAAAACAAAATACAATACTATTTCACCTATGTGTAAACATATACCAATGTTTGTATCCTGGTTCTGAATTAATCTGTCAGAAAACAACTGGACCAATTCCAACCAATTCGTAGCTCATGCCTGGAGGGCCTATACCTGAAGCGGAAAAAACAAATTCAAATAATGGCACATAACAGGAGTATTTTCTTTACACAATTTACATCATTTTCCCTGTAAGACTAAGTTCACTTATTAAACGCTCTCTGGGTTTCGAACCCTGAACCACTTGGGGGCTCTCCTCAGGGTCTCAGAGCACATGGATACTCTTCAGCCAAAAGTTGAATTTGAGTATTTTCTGGTCTCCCAATTCGTCTGAGAAACACAGAGTCGCAAATCTTTCTATCTCTTATGGTAGGCTGCCAGTCTCTAATTACTGCATGTCATCTCCTGAACTCTCTCGAATATCATGAAATTTGTCTGTTCGACGTGGGGGCTAACTTAGACTGCGCGCCGCAAAGGCTGGGTGGATTCCTTGAGTGAATACCTCAATTTCTGCTGCGCTTTCCTTTGTGCATTTTTTTTATGACTCTGCTCTCGAGCAGGAGGGAATGGATGTGGCTAGGTCTAGGGGTGAGGACTCTCAATCCCCACCTTAACAGAAGAAGAAATGGTTCCCTGATAGTAAATCATAAGGGAAGGCACCCCCTAAGTGCAATGAGTGTCAACAGTTTGGGCACTACAAGAGGGATGCCAAGTGTCTCAAGCAGTCACAGCCCCCCACTGGTAGACAGGCACCGTGGTTGGTTAGTGTAGCGATTTGGGAGGAGATTGCCCCAGATAGTGTGGGGATAGTGTAGAGGTTACTCCTCTGTCCCTGGGTGATGGACAGATAGTGCAGAGAACTCACATGCCTGGTAACACTAGGAAATACAGGCAGTGAGTCACCATCAATAGGCAGAGGATGGGGGGTCTAATTGTCACGGGAGCTAGCATGACAATTGTCAGATGTCACCTGGTGACCTCAGAGAAGGTAGTCACTAATGCATTCCACCAGATTATTGAAGCAACAACCATGAGAGTCACTACCCTGTGGTTCTGATTCCCTTTGAGTGAGGGGGGCTCAGGTTCCTTGAGGGTAACTGTGTGTCCATCCATGCCTGTGGATTGTCTACTTGGAAATTACCTCAAGCACATCATCTGATAGGAGGTGGAACTCAGGTTGCACTTAGCGATGTTAGGATTTCCTGAGTGGGTGAACCTGACCACACGGTCCATGGCCCCTAAAAGGGTAGTCAGGAGGACCCGGAGCCTGGAAAAATGGCCAGGCACCTTTCAAAAAGAAGAATGGCAAGGGGTGCTGAAAACCTGCTCCGGAAACTTCCACAGTCTGAGAGGAGGCTGAGCCTGAGGGTGACGCCTCGGAACCTATAGGGGAGGACATTACCGCCCTGGGAAACTCACCTGGGATCACCAACTGGCAGAAGAAAGGGGGTCCCACCAGGAAGGAGTTCTACATGTCGCAGACGCTGTGCCCTACTTTCGAAGGCCTACAAGAGCAGTCTGAGGCCCAGGCAGCTGTTGACACCTCTGGTGATCACCTGATTTACTGGGAGAATGGTGTCAGGACTCCAAAAGATCAGAACCTAGCTGTCTGTTTAACGAGGCAGGAACAGTTATTCACAGACACACAGAAGGTAAAGGCCATTACTTGGAAGGAAGCTTGGAGGTAGAATAACTCCAAGATGGCCGACGATACATGGGAGGTGTAGTTCTAGTTTTTGCCTTACATCACAGAATTCTACTCGGAGCGCTCAATGTAGAACGTTGGCGCACTTCACCTGGAATCTTGACTGAAGCACACGTATCTCAGGTTCTCTCTCGTTGTGTTAGTCAGGGTAGTGGTTTTCGTCGATTTTCGTCGGATCTTTCGCGTTCGCGTCTACTTGCAGAGCCTGTAACTTCACCAGAGTGTCTCTTTGCTGATTCTGCGCACTGCGCTGGGTGTCTCACTTCGTCGAAGTGGTGTTCGCCTAGTGTACATGCGCGGCGCATTTCCTGACAGGAACGCTACTTCCTAGTGAGCAGCGTTTCAAGAATCTGACTCCGGTAGAGCAGTCGAATACATCGGCAGCGTTGGTGATGACAATTCCGGATCGCCGCTAACAAAGCTAAGTACTAACTGGAGTGACTGAAAATATTACAGTATAATTGAACAGTATTGTGTTGACAGAATTAATTTATGACAAGAATAACATCACATGACAAGACAATTTGTAAGAAATATAAAATACTCACCAGAACAGCGTCTATTATTTCGCATCTGTTACCTGTGAAGAGAAGACAAGAAAGTAAACGAGTTAGAGATAAGAATCATAGGTATGTAGATTAATAATAACAATAGAGATATAAGAGAGATACAGTTACTAAGGGAACATTAAGTTTAACATAATACTTTCTTTTAGTTATCTCAAGAATATCCTCACGCAAGGTAGAGAGAGTTTGAACTCCTTAATTGCAGGAAGATAAATGGAGAAAAATAGAAGAGGGGCTAAGGTCTAAGGTTACCTAGGTACGTTGATTAGCTACAAGGAAAATATCCAAGTTAAGTAGAGAGAGTAAGGAAACACTGAGTTAAGTATATTGTTGTGTTTAGTTTTCCAGAACCCACCATCAGAGGCAACTTACATAACGCTGAGGTGAAGTCAAGGATTGGAAAGCAGATAACCGCAGGCTGTCTCTTCTTCTTCTTTATTATTTTATCCACTCCCCTTCCCCCTTTGGGAGATTCTTCTAGGCACTTGTTATATTAGGTGTCAGAGAGATTTCCCGGACGGAGCATTGGGAATAGGCATCTCTGTTTCTGCGCAAGTATTGCACAACCGCTCTGACAAATGGTCTCCTGTATAGCCAGCCTAAGGTTCCTGATGGCCTCTGGATCCCAATAGCCCTTGGCAACAGGTTCATCCTGGTCTTAGTGGACCATGCCACTGGGTACCCGGAGGCTATACCTATGAGATCAGTGACTGCACCCACAGTGGCCAGGGCACTGATGGGCATCTTTACCCATGTGGGGTTTGCCAAGGAGGTCGTATTTGACCAAGCTATCAACTTCATGTCGGTGTACATGAAGTCCATGTGAAAGGAGTGTGGGGTAACTTATAATTTCTCCACTCCTTACCATCCTAAACTAATGGGCTTGTTGAAAGGTTCAACAAGACCCCAAGACCCTCAAAGGCATGATCATGGGCCTTTCAGAGCCCTGGAGGCAGAAGTGGGACATCCTCCTGGCATGCCTTTTGTTTGCCTACAGGGAAGTATCGCCGAAGGGGGTTGGCTTTAGGCCCTTTGAACATCTATACGGGCATGCTGTGAGAGGACCTCTCAGTCTCGTTAAGGAGGGCTGGGAGCAAGCTCCCAGGAAGGCTCCCCAGTATTTGGTCAGCTACATGCTAGCACTCCACACCCAGATGAAGCACTTCTGGAAGAAAGCCAAAGAGAAACGAGAAGCCAGCCAGAAGGTCATGAAATTGTGGTATGACGAGAAAGCCACTCTGGTCGAGTTTCATCCTGGCCAAAAAGTGTGAATTATGGAGCCTGTGGAGCCCCGGGCCCCTCATGACTGCTGCCCTATAAGGTGAAACAGTGCAAGAGGGAGGTCACCTACCTGGTGGACCTTAAGACTCCCAGTAACCCTTTAAGGGTTTTACACGTCAATAGCCTCAAACCCCACTTAGAGAGGTCTGAGGTAGCCATGCTCCTGGTGATGAATGATGGAGTGGAGGAGGAGAGTGAACCTCTCCCCGACCTGCTTTCTTCCAAGGAGCAGGATGGGTCAGTGAAGGGTGTGAGCCTCTCCCCTACAGTGACCCTAGATCAACAGTGAGACTTCCGCTAGTTGTTGGGGCAGATTGCCTCACTGTTCTCCATTACCCCAGGACTCACTACATGGTTTACCTATGATATTGATGATGGGGACAGTGTGCCTGTGAAGAGTAAAATCTACAGGCTATCTGACAATGTGAGAGCCACCATAAAGGAGTTAGGGGTCATTGAGCCCTCAAACAGTCATTGGTCCAGCCCAGTGGTCTTGGTCCCCAAGGCTGCTCCTCCAGGTGCCACCCCAGAACTTCGGCTCTGCGTGGATTATCGGGGGCTCAATGCAGTCACCAAGACTAACGCACACCCCATCCCCCGAGCTAATTAACTCATAGATCGGTTGGGAGCTGACAAGTTCCTCAGCACATTTGATTTAACGTCTGGATACTGGCAGATTGCCTTAAGTGAGGAGGCCGAAGACAGGTCCACATTTTCTACCTCAGAAGGGCAATTCCAGTTCCGGGTAATGCTCTTTAGGTTGAAGAATGCCCCTGCCAGGTGTTGGTCAACCAGGTCCTGGCTGGGTTGGAGAACTTCAGTGCCACCCATCTAGACTACATTGTGATCTTCGGTTCTACCTGGGAAAACCACCTGTACCACTTCAAAGTAGAGTGAGGGCCTGACTTTCAGGGGCAGTAAGTGCCAGATAGGGCAGGGTTCTGTAGTCTACTTTGGTCACCAAGTGGAAAAAGGCAAGGTGTAGCCTCCAGGCCAAGATCTAAACCATTCTGGCTTGGGAACCCCCAAGACCCAGACAGAGGTGAGAGCCTTCTTAGGCTTCCCTGGTTATTACAGGAGATTTGTCAAGGTCAAGGGGTATGGCAACGTTGATGCACCTTTGACAGAGCTGACTTCTAAGAAGCAGCCCAGCTAGGTGATGTGGATGGAAGCGTTCCAGAACACCTTCGACACCTCGAACGAGGACATGTGCACAGCACTCATGATCAAGGCCCCTGACTTCTCCAAAGAATTCATTGTACAGAAAGACACCACAGCGCATGGCATAGGGACCATGCAGTTGATGGAGCAGGATAAATGCAAAAAAAAATTTAACCTCCTAATAATCTTCGTAAAATAATTAATAAACATGTTCGTTTAAGTAAATAACCAACAATGTATGTTACATGTGAAGGGTTAGAGGTAACACGCTATTTTGTGTGCAAATTAATCTACTTATAATTGTTGACGTGGTTAACATAAACGTAATATTTGCGTACTAATAAAATAATAAACGCATGATTTGTGCTTTGAAGATAAAACGTGTGGTGGCAAAATAAAGCGATGGTAAGTAAGGGACGGCTTTATATGTTGCTTTTTTGCTAGGTAATACCTAATTGGGGTACGTAGAAAGGCAGGAGGGAAACGAAAGGGTTTATATTCTTTATTTTAACAATATTTTGTTTATCTTTGAAAATAGTGCGCTTAGGCCTGTTGAGCAGCGATATAAAATGGCCGCCATGAGCTAGAGTACGCATGTGCAAGAAGCCGTGTGGAAAAGGAGAAAGGCTGTGAAAAAGAATGACCACGTGTTCGTGCTGAGAGCCTAAGATGGAAGTATGGTCAAGGCTATTGTGACCTTACTGAGCAAATGTGTGCCAAGATGATCAGCAAGAAGCGTGAGAAGTCAAAATGAATAAATGGACAAACGGAACTGTTGAACCTAAAAAGTCTCAGAAAATGATACAAATTGGACTGATCGAAACTGATGAGTAATGTCATGAACTGTGGGAAACGATGCAAGCATGGACATTCCACAAAGAACTGGTTAAGACAAGGAAGTTTGATAAAAATGTATATGGACTTGAATGAACCAATGAGAGAGAATCACGCCATAAAGAGGCAACATTTTATTTAGTAAGCGAGAATTAGGGTATAAGAAGACCTACTCCGGGAGGGGTTAGTGGTAGTATTATTATTTTTCTTGATGATGATGAGCGAGCGTACTGTTAGGAGAAGAGAGAGAGCTGAGATTGCGGATAGATGAGTTGCGGGTGCGGAGTTGCTGTTGCGGATGATCGAAGCTGCTGCTGCTATTTTCCCTAGGTATAAGATGCTGCTTTTTAAGAACCTTTTTACTCCTGATAGATTTTTCATTTAGAGCTATTAGATTTTCCAAGACAGATAGATAGATCTTTTTGAAGTTCTTGCTGTGACAAACTTTATCTTCCATCCAATAGGTATGCATTGTAATTTCAATTTATTCTTATAATGATGATAAATGTAATAATCTGAGTGATAAACTTAAACTTATGCATTGTTTCTAAAAACTTTATATAAATTTTATTATCTTTAAACAAATGACTCAGTGATTCTTTAGCTCAATAATTAAGGTAAAATGTTAAAGAGTTTATTGTGATTGAGCTGGTCTTAATCACCATCAACTGATTCCTACTAGTTGGTCCATCGACCAATGAGCGGAATACCTTAAAAGCAATGAGAAACATTATGTCGTGTTAAAAAGAGGTATCCCGTCTCCTTGCAGCAAATCGTTATACTGTTTTTTCTCCTAGGTTAAGGACGGAGGTAATCCAGGGAATAAATGAGTAAGTGAATGTATATGCGGTGTCAATGGGCCCCACCGTCATATGGATATAGTCTGTGTATTGGAGAGATAGTTGTACCTGGATGACCGAGTTATATAGGAGAAGAATTTTTATTGTTAGCGCTGGATCAGATTTCTTGGTAGCAGAGTTATGGTTACTATAGATTAGTTTGGTGATTATTGATTATTGATTATTGATAAGTTCATGTCTAACACTTTATGTTGAGTCGCGTTATGTTATATGTAAGTTTTCACGCTTCCGGGAAGTAGGAAGTGGAACACGTGTGGCAAGAAAAGTCACATGGAATAGTGCATTGTCTGAGTTCATATTTGGTGATAACACAGGTTGTGTTATGATAGGGACATTTTCCGCATAAAAGGTGTGTAAGAGAAATAGTGACCGGTTTTCTTGTGAAACTTTGGCCTTAATTCTCAGGAGCAGTATAGTCTCCACATGTGTTTTATCCCCAGAGAAACGGGTTTACCACTTGCTTGAAAGAAGGGTAAGGTAGAGGGAAGTGCTACTTTATCGGCGAAACGGGAAAATTCTGTGGTAGGGTAGAGGTAAGCGCTGCCTACTGGAAATACAGAATTCTTGTGTAAATGGACAAAGCTATCTCTTTGGTTTAGCGAATCAGACAATGGAAATGTGTTTTAAATGTTGTAACTAACAAAGAATTGTTAAAAAAGAAATTGCCGATAAATTTTGTAAAGGAGGGGTCAAGAGCAGAACTGACGTAGACAAAAGCCGCGCTGGGATTGGACAGTGCGCTAGTCATACAGAAACAGGAGCAGAACTGACGTAGACAAAAGCCGCGCTGGGATTGGACAGTGCGCTGTAGACAGAAACCGCTCTGATTGGAGTGTTGGTGTGAGTCGCGCTAAGATTGGACGGATAGAATAGTGACGTGGAAGTTTATGATTGGAGTGTTGGTGTGAGTCGCGCTAGTATTGGTTGGAATAACGCATAAAGAATAGTGTTGAATTACGGATCGTTTGAGGAGAGAAAGCGATTGTGAATCATGTCGTATTATGAATATGGTAGAGAGAAAACGTCGTGGATGTCGAAAGTTAAGAACTTCTTTAAGAAAGACAAAAAGGTAGTGACTAGAGAGGGACAAGTAATTCCTCCGCCGAAATCACCAGCTTCGCACATGATGCTGAAATATGGATATCATACATGCATATGGTTAGAAAATTGGACAAAATATACCAAGAATGATGGAGCATTGGCTTTCCCTGAGAATGGTTCATTTAATGTAGCTGTACTACGGAATTTGAGAGAGAAGATGGCAATGTTAGAACCTAGACCGACACAGTTTGAAGCTTTAACTGAATGGGAAGATGAAATGTATGAACGAGAGAGATTCAGAGGATTAAAGAATCATGAGTTTGTGCCTGGAAGGTTATGGGGAGTAAATCATGAGGACAGAATAAAGCGTTGGAGATGTGCTAATATGACAGGAGGTTTGTTTCCAGCTTTTACAGTTGAGGAAGAAGCAAAGAAAAAGTGTACAGAGAAAAAGAAACATGTGGTTATGGAAAAGTATGGGTATGGTGGTAGTGAAACGGAAGATGAATTGCTGGAAGATATTTTAAACAGAAACCCACCTCCATACCAACAGACTTCTGCGGTGGTGACACCTAATGCACCGCCAATGGAAACTGGGAGGAATAAAATTCCCGAACGAAGAGATGAGATAAATAGGTCACAAGATCAATTAAAAACTTCACAAAGTGAAGAGATAGAAAGTGACAATGCAACTGAATTAGCAAAAACCACAAGAGAATTGACTGAGAAAATAAGAGAATTGACAAAGAATATGGAAGCTGTAACTGTACCAGTAACGATAGGTCCAGTAATGCCAATTTTTGAGAATCAGAAAATTGATGAACGTTCTTTAGTGATTCCCATGAATTCACATTTGCAAAGAAAAAGAGAAGGGATGGAACTAGATAATGAAGGTGCACACCATTTGGTTAGTACCTATAGACCAAGCCCACCTACTAATTTGACGATAAATGAGAATGAGTTCAGGAGAATACCTATGGTAACGGAGTCTGCATCAGGGACACCAGAAAGAAGTAACAATTGGATAGAATTAAATAGTACGCCTGTAGGTCCGACTCCAGATGAGTTAAATGAATGGATGGAAACGCTAAAAACGAAAGAGACAGAAGTAAAACCATTAGATGTAATTAGGTTAAAAATAGACATGGAAGAATTGATTTTAGGAACGATTGGTACAGAAAAATTAAAAAATTATCAGGATGATGAGATTATGTTTTTGTGCAAAAGTCTTACATGGAGAGCTAGAAATTTACATGACAAATTAGAAGAGACAGCAAGTGAACTGGGAGTAGAATTTGCAAAAGTGAGAACGTTGCAGAAACCATATAGAGTAGATTTTTGTGAGAAAGATATAGAGAATCTGAACACATCAGGAAGATTGACCCAAATAAAAGAATTAATTGTTTTACTGAGAAAATGGGGTGATGTGGATAGATGGAGAAGTAGATGGATAAAAAAGAATGAGAAAGTAACAGATAAAGCATCTTTGGCTTTTGCAGTGACAGATAAGGAACCAGTTGTAAGGGAGTACCCGATGAGAGAAACTCCAGGAGGTAGTTATGTGCATGTTCCATGGTCTAGACAGGATATACTGTCATTTACAAATGATTTCCCAAAGTTGAGAGAGAAGCCAGTAGAATGGTACAGACAAGTGGAGAGATTTGTTAAAGTTTCAAAGGTATTGTGGATAGACGTGGATGGATTGTTTGATATAGTAGTGCCAGCTGATTTGTGGACAGAATGTAAGATTACTATTGATTGGCCAACTGTAGAATATCCAAGAGATGCTAAAACAGGAGCGCCAGGACCAGAAGTGATGAGAAAGTACGATCAAGTAATTACCTTTTTGAAGAATAAGATTCCACCTAAAGAAACAGATTGGGTAAAAATAGACAGAACAATGCAGGAAAGTAAAGAATCAGTGCATGCTTACTATGAAAGGCTGTTATTAGTTTTCAAACAGTATAGTGGTTATGAGACACTAAATGAGAAGGATATGAGTCATTTTGTATATAGATTTGTATATGGGTTGAAACCAGAGATAAGTGAGATGATTAAACAGCATATGATTTGTTGGCAGAATAGCACAGTCGATGAAGTTTTGAGATATGCTAAGTATTGCAGTGATGATATTGAGAGTAGACAGCGTAAATTGAAAGAAAAAGCCATGTGGGCACAGGTGAAAGTTGCAGAGAAACAAGAAGCTCAATTGAGTAATACAGGTAATGAAGCAGGACAGGCTAGATTTCGACCAAATATAGGTAAAGGAAAAGGACAAATGAGCATAGATGAGGCAAAGAAAAAGTGGCCATGCCACAACTGCAGAAAGCTAGGGCATTGGAGAAACGAGTGTAAATTTCCTCCAAAACTTAATGTGGAAAATCAATCATTAAATTCACAGGTGCAGAGTGAGGTAGTTACTCAGCAGAGTCAGGTGCCACAACCACCACTTCCCAAGAGTGTTAACCAACAGAAATTCAGTGCAGAAACAGGATTCTACGGAGGAGAGCAGGTAACACAGTTGCCGCGTGCAGCTGCCATTTCTCAATATTGGTTACGACAGGATGAGGATGAAACGGATGAAAGCTTCTGACGGTGCCTAGGAGAGGGGGAAGAGTGCGTGCTTGGCGCAACTCTAGAGATAGATCAGTCTGGTCCATTTGTGGATGGAGAAGTGAATGGTGCAAATATAACATTCCTTGTGGACACTGGAGCTACCCGTTCTACTGTTAGGTCAGTGGAAATTCCAAACCTTCCTCTCTCAGGTGAACATATCCAAGTAGTCGGAGTCTCGAATCAGCAAATTAAGACGCCTCTTACTAAATTAGTGGAGGTAAAGATTGGTCCATTTAGTGAAATGCACCGATTTGTGGTATGTGATTGTAGTCCTGTGAACCTATTAGGACGCGATCTATTGTGCAAAATGAATTGCACTATCTATTGTACTCCAGATGGAATTGCATTTCAGACCCCAGATGAAGATGTATTGTATAAAATGACACTGGTGAATTTAGAACCAGAAGTAAATGATTTGTTTCCTGTATTTGATGCAGAGAAAATCCCAATTGAACTGAAAAAGACAGTGAAAGAGGAAGTGTGGGACTTTACAGGAGAAGATATAGGATTAATGAAAGAAGTAGATCCCGTTAAAATCTCTGTAAAAGAGGGAACGAGTTACCCAAATCCGCCCCAGTATAAATTGACACCAGAAATAATTGAAGGAATAACGCCAGTAATAAATAAAATGGTTGAACAAGGGATTCTAAAAGAAATCATGAGCAGTCCATGTAATTCGCCAATAATGGGACTGAAAAAGCCAAACGGAACATATAGAATTGTACAGGATTTGAGGAAGGTAAACAAAATTGTAGTGCCTTGTTGCCCAATAGTACCGAACCCTGCTGTGATTCTATACCAGATTCCACGTGAAGCAGAATGGTACACAGTAATTGATTTATGTCATGCATTTTTCTCTATTCCATTGCATCCAGATAGCCAGCCATTATTTGCGTTCAGGTTTGGAGAGCGTATTTTGGCATGGTGCCGAATTCCTCAAGGGTACACAGAAAGCCCTTCGATCTTTAATCAGATTCTAAAGAAATCCTTGGAAGATTTAAAAATGCCAGAAAAGTCAGTGATGGTTCAGTATATTGATGACCTACTGGTGGCATCAAAAACGAAGGAAGCATGTGTCAATGATACAATTGCTTTGCTGAATCATTTAGCCAAAAGAGGACATAAAGTGTCCCCATCAAAATTGCAGTTTTGTCAACAAGAAGTCCAATATTTAGGGCATAAAATTGAGAAAGGAGTGCGAAAGGTAACGACTGAAAGAATAAAAATGATTCAAGGAATGAGAGCTCCAATGACGCAAAGAGAGGTAAGAATGTTTTTGGGAATGGTTGGATATTGTCGACAATGGATAAGCGGATTTTCGTTGATCGCCAAACCGTTGCAAAAACTGACAAAGAAGGATGTTAAAGATCCTTTTGAAATGAATGATGAGGAAATTAAAGCATTCAGAGAGCTGAAAAAGAAATTGTGTGAAGCTCCAGCATTGGGAATGCCTGACTATGAGAAAGACTTTGAGTTGTATTGCAGTGAAAGAGAAGGATGTGCATTTTCAGTTTTGGTACAGAGACATGGAACCATGAAAAGACCCATTGCATATTTTTCAGCTGTTTTAGACCCTGTAGCAAAAGCTTTGCCTGGATGTTTGAAAGCAGTTGCTGCTATTTGTGTGAGTCTGGAACAGAGCGAAGGCATAGTGATGGGACATCCACTGAGAGTATATGTTCCCCATTCTGTGGAAATTCTCTTGACAAGAACGAAAACACAATACATGACACATAGTCGGCTGACTAGGTATGAAAAAGTAATTTTGAGTGCAGATAATGTGACCATTGACAGATGTATGAATGTGAATCCTTCAACATCATTGCCAGATGAAGAGAGTGTAATTGAAATGGATGAAGTAGATCACGATTGTCTGCATGTGCTTGAATATTGTACAAAACCAAGGCCAGATATACGGGATGAGCCCTTAAAGGAATCAGATTATATTCTGTTCGTGGATGGCTCATGTTTGAGAACAAATGATGGAGTTCTAAGTGCAGCGTATGCAGTTTGCACAGTAGCAACTGTAATGGAAGCATCTTGTCTGAAAGGGATACGGTCTGCCCAAGTCGCAGAACTAGTAGCTCTGATTCAAGCTTGCAAGTTGGGAAGAAATGTACGGGTTACGATTGTGACAGATAGCCAATACGGTTTTGGAGTGGTGCATGATTTTGGTCAGATTTGGTCACAAAGAGGTTTCTTGACGTCTGCAGGAACGCCAATTAGAAATGGAGATTTTGTGAAAAAGTTGCTAGAGGCGATACAGCTGCCTAAACAGATTGCTGTTGTGAAGTGCAATGCACATAAAAATGGGGAAGACTACATAACTGTCGGCAATAAGTATGCTGACGAGATTGCACAGTACTGTGCAAAGAATGTGGTCTCTTTGAACAGGAGCCGAGAAAGAGAGCATATTTCTTGTCCTTTGCTTTTTACTAACCCTGTTGAGACATGGGATGAGGTGAGACAGTTACAGGAAGCAGCAGATGATGAGGAAAAAGATACATGTATAAAAGCAGGATGTAGAAAACGTGAGGAAAATGATGTTTGGGTTTACAGAGATGAAAGACCAGTTATGCCTGATAGCATGATTTCTGACATGGCACGGATGTACCATGGACAAGCCCATATTGGGAGAGATTCAATGATCAGACTTTTTAGACAAACATGGTATAATCCAAAATTCAGAGCCATAGCTGAGAGTCTTTGTCAAAGATGTCTTATTTGTCAACAATTAAATCCAGGAAGGAAGACAGTAGTGAGTCTAGGAACAATAGGACGAGAAGGAGGTCCGTTCACTAGAATGCAAATGGACTTTATAGAAATGCCCCCGAGCAACAGACTAAGGTATGTCCTCGTAGTCGTCTGTTTGTTTTCCCGTTGGGTGGAAGCATACCCGACCAGAAGGAATGATGGAATCACGGTAGCAAAACTTATGCTGCGAGAATTCATTCCGAGGTATGGTTTTCCAGTCACGATTGAAACAGATAGAGGAACACATTTCCAAAACGAACTAATTAAACTGATTTGGGACGCGCTTAGTATTAAACAGAAACTGCATTGTGCATACAGACCAGAGGCTTCTGGAATAGTAGAGCAAGTGAATGGAACAATTAAGAACAGGTTAGGAAAAATGTGTCAAGCCACAGGACTCAAATGGCCAGATGCCTTGCCATTAGTTTTAATGACAATCAGAAGTATTCCGGAAAGGAAAACTGGACTCAGTCCCCATGAGATAATTATGGGACGAGCAATGAGATAAGCACATGTACCTGTCAACAAACTACTGACTATAACTGATGATCTGGTGCTGGATTATTGCAAAGGATTGGCTGATGTGGTGCGTTCTGTGTTTCATCAGGTTGGACCGGATGCGACCACTCTTGAAAGAAAACCAGCTCACGACTTGAATCCAGGAGATTGGGTCCGCATAAAAGTCCACAGGAGAAGATTCTGTTTGGTTCCTCGCTGGGACGAACCACGACAGGTGATCCTGGTGACAACCACTGCAGTCAAATGTGCAGGAGTGAAACACTGGGTGCATGCCAGTCACACCATCAGAGTTCCAGAACCTGAAGATCGACATGTGAGTCGACATCTGGAAGTGTTGGATAACAGTTCAGCATCAGAAGCAGAAGAAGAAACAAACAGGGTGCCAGAATCTGAAGATCGACCTGTAAGTCGACATCTGGAAGACCCAACTACAAGTGCAACGACAGAAGAAGTAGAGGAAATAGCTGAAGTTCCAGAACTTGAAGATCGACATGTGAGTCGACATCTGGAAATATCAGATACCAGTTCAGAATCTCATACAGATCATTCAAATTGTGAAGAAATTCTGAAAAGAAATTGGAAATTTGAAAGCATAAGAGAAGAAACTGAGCACGAAGACAGTAACAGTGAGCAACCAAGTACAAGTTGTGGTAAAAATCCTTCGGAGATAATATTAATAGATGAAGAAGGGAGAGTTTCAAACAGAAAGTTAGAAAAATCGGAAGATTCCCGAGGAGCAATAGGGACAGATAGCCAAACAAAAGAACAGGGAAATTTAAAAGCAGATAGAGAGATTGACACAAATTCGGAAGAACCTCGAGGAGGGACAGAAATAGGTGAACGAAGGAAGATAAGAAAAGAACCACAAGTAGAGGAAGAAAATGAAATTATAAGATTCAAAATAAGAGACAATAAAGAGAAAACAGAAACAGAGTCTGAAGAAAGTGGAGAGGAAAGAAACCAAAAACTAGAGTCAAGAAAAAGGAATTGGAAAACAGAAAGAGAGGAAAAAGGAAGTGAGGCAAAAAGGCCAAGAAAAGGAGACAATTGGCCCAACGAAGTAAGAAAATTAAGATACAGGATCATAAGGTTAGATGGAAAAAGTGCTGAACAAGTGAATGAAATAACAAGTCAGAAAGAGCAAGAAAAACAAGGTGGAAAACACTTGCAGAAAACGAAAAGAGTAAAGAAGATAAATCCGAAGTATAGATCGCCTGAATGGTTGTATCTTGCTTTAACTGATATCAAAGAAGAAAAGAACACTCACGAGAACCCAGAACAAAGAAACCTAATGGGTGAAGGTGAAGTGCAACAAACTTGAAGAAATTTAAACAAATTTCTACCGGACTTGACAAAATACTGGATCTGACGAATTTCTACAGGATTTGACAAAATACTGGATTTGACAAAAAAAAAGAATTCTGTAAAAGGTTATAAAACAAAATGGAGGATACTAGAGATAGAAAATGTAGATGTGAGTTTTTAAGTAGATGGTGTAAGATGTGCTTCTTTTGTACAGGATTATTAATGACAGTATGGGTGGTTTTAGCAATCACTATTCCAATTAGTTCAGCTGTAGTAGAAACGTCTAATCACACAGAGAAAGAAAAAGGAGCTAACACTCAAGAAACAGTTATATTAAAAAGTAGTGCAGAATTACATAAGGATAAATCAATAACAGATTTTTCAAAGAATGTTTTTACTAAATTATTATATGAGTATGTAGAAACAATGGATGTAAGAGATTGCTATGTTTGTATGCAATTGCCTGCGTCTGTAGCAGAGGGTGTGACTTATCATCACCTTCCTTTGACGTATGGAATAACATGTAGTGTTTTAGCAAGTTTATTTTATAAAACAGGTAGATTAGAATATTATTACACTGACATAGATAAGATTTTTGCGAAAGTTTCTGTAGTTCCCGAACTAAACAAAATAAAAGAGGGAAAAACATTTGGTGAATTTTTCATAGAAGATAAGATTTTAACATTAGATAATATAGTTAAAAACAACCTTACCTGTGAGTTAAAGAAGGAAGAAAAAGTATTTTTAGAGATGGTTGAAGAAAGAAGAGTGAAATTTCAAAGAAAAGTGATAGAAGAGACAAAAACACCTCTTTGGGCGTTTGAGGAAGACAATCATGACAAGAAAAAGACAAATGCAGCTATGACTCTGGATTGGCCCCAACAGGGAAGGTTGTGCATTAGAAGAAATAAAACAAGATATGACAATTATTTTGTGGGTTCCAGTATTTGCCATGACAATTATCAAATTTTAGGCGGATGGGGATTCAAAGGGGGAAAAGATCCAATATTTCCTGGGATCTATTATGTTTGCGGTAATAGGGCTTATTACAGGTTGCCGGACCATTGGTATGGGTCATGTTATTTAGGCCTGGTCTTTCCAAAGATTTTTCATATGGATAGAAAAGAAAAAGGAACACACAAAATGATAAATACCTTTACACTTAGAAAAAAGGAAAGTTTTTCAGAAATAGTAGGTGATATTTTTGGAGCATTGATACCAGCAGTGGGAATATCTTTGAATGCATTTAAAATTCGGAAATTATCCACAGTGGTAGATCGTTTATCTACAGATACTGCTGGAGGGTTCTTGATGGTAAATACCGAGATGGTTGCCATGAGAGCTATGGTGATGCAAAATCGACTTGCCCTTGACATTCTTTTGGCAAAAGAGGGTGGAGTCTGTGGAATGCTGAAAGTCCAACATTGTTGCACTTACATTCCAGATAAAAGTGAAAATATACAAAAGTATATAAAGAATATTACAAGTTTGCACAAAGAACTTGTTCCACTGGAGGTTGAAAGTGCATTTGGAAAACTTGGTAAAGGGTTTTCTTCAGTAATAAATTGGTTAACAAGAATGAGTGGATTAATAATAGGGAAAGTTATAATAATAGCAACCATGATAATCATAATAATTTTAGTGCTGAAGCTTGTAATTACATGTATAAAGAAAAGAAGAAGACAGAATAAAATAGAAAAAGAAAACATGATAAACAAGGAGAGAGAGAGAGAGAAAATGGGTGAAATAGAGCTAGAAGAGATAAAAGAGAACATGTACAAGAAGACCAAGAGACAAGTTGAAAGGGATACAGTTGTGTAAACTAACAAAAGCAAACGGATAAAAGAAATATGCTGTCTGAGAGAATTGTATAACTTGGGTTTTGTGGTGATATTAAAAATCACCAAAGGGGGGAGTTGATAAAGCAGGATAAATGAAAAAAAAATTTTTTAACCTCCTAATAATTTTTGTAAAATAATTAATAAACATGTTCGTTTAAGTAAATAACCAACAATGTATGTTACATGTGAAGGGTTAGAGGTAACACGCTATTTTGTGTGCAAATTAATCTACTTATAATTGTTGACGTGGTTAACATAAAAGTAATATTTGCGTACTAATAAAATAATAAACGCATGATTTGTGCTTTGAAGATAAAACGTGTGGTGGCAAAATAAAGCGATGGTAAGTAAGGGACGGCTTTATATGTTGCTTTTTTGCTAGGTAATACCTAATTGGGGTACGTAGAAAGACGGCAGGGAAACGAAAGGGTTTATATTCTTTATTTTAACAATATTTTGTTTATCTTTGAAAATAGTGCGCTTAGGCCTGTTGAGCAGCGATATAAAATGGCAGCCATGAGCTAGAGTACGCATGTGCAAGAAGCCGTGTGGAAAAGGAGAAAGGCTGTGAAAAAGAATGACCACGTGTTCGTGCTGAGAGCCTAAGATGGAAGTATGGTCAGGGCTATTGTGACCTTACTGAGCAAATGTGTGCCAAGATGATCAGCAAGAAGCGTGAGAAGTCAAAATGAATAAATGGACAAACAGAACTGTTGAACCTAAAAAGTATCAGAAAATGATACAAATTGGACTGATCGAAACTGATGAGTAATGTCATGAACTGTGGGAAACGATGCAAGCATGGACATTCCACAAAGAACTGGTTAAGACAAGGAAGTTTGATAAAAATGTATATGGACTTGAATGAACCAATGAGAGAGAATCACGCCATAAAGAGGCAACATTTTATTTAGTAAGCAAGAATTAGGGTATAAGAAGACCTACTCCGGGAGGGGTTAGTGGTAGTATTATTATTTTTCTTGATGATGATGAGCGAGCGTAATGTTAGGAGAAGAGAGAGCTGAGATTGCGGATAGATGAGTTGCGGGTGCGGAGTTGCTGTTGCGGATGATCGAAGCTGCTGCTGCTATTTTCCCTAGGTATAAGATGCTGCTTTTTAAGAACCTTTTACTCCTGATAGATTTTTCATTTAGAGCTATTAGATTTTCCAAGACAGATAGATAGATCTTTTTGAAGTTCTTGCTGTGACAAACTTTATCTTCCATCCAATAGGTATGCATTGTAATTTCAATTTATTCTTATAATGATGATAAATGTAATAATCTGAGTGATAAACTTAAACTTATGCATTGTTTCTAAAAACTTTATATAAATTTTATTATCTTTAAACAAATGACTCAGTGATTCTTTAGCTCAATAATTAAGGTAAAATGTTAAAGAATTTATTGTGATTGAGCTGGTCTTAATCACCATCAACTGATTCCTACTAGTTGGTCAATCGACCAATGAGCGGAATACCTTAAAAGCAATGAGAAACATTATGTCGTGTTAAAAAGAGGTATCCCGTCTCCTTCCAGCAAATCGTTATACTGTTTTTTCTCCTAGGTTAAGGACGGAGGTAATCCAGGGAATAAATGAGTAAGTGAATGTATATGCGGTGTCAATGGGCCCCACCGTCATATGGATATAGTCTGTGTATTGGAGAGATAGTTGTACCTGGATGACCGAGTTATATAGGAGAAGAATTTTTATTGTTAGCGCTGGATCACTGTCACAGCAGAATGAGAGGGCCTAGATCAACCGGTAGCCTTCATTAGTAGGAGGTAACTTCCCTGGCAACAGAGATGGAGTGTAAAAGAAAGGAAAGCCTTTTCAGTGGTCTGGGCACTGAAGAAGTTGAGACTATACCTGTTTGGTGTTCAGCCAGACCACAGACCCCCTCAGATGGCTAATGCAGATGAGGGGTGAAAATCCTAAACTATTGAGGTGGTCCATCTCCCTACAGGAAATGGACTTTACAGTGGAACACCGTCCAGGAACAGACCACTCCAATGCTGATGATCTCTTCAGGTTTTTCCGCCTTAGTGAAGAGAACTCCCAAAGGGTTGGGTAGTTCTTCCCACTTTCTCACTCCTGTTTGCTGACTTAGGGCCTGTTTTAGATCTTGGTGGGTCTCCAGTCGTCCCTCTGTGGTGGAGTATCCAAGTACTCCTCCAAGCTGATGGTATCCCGCCCGTCGTATTTAGATGTGTGCTGGCTGAACCGCCGTCCACATCGACAGACTGTTTCCCGTTGTGTAAGCAGCGCACCATCGTTGAGGCAACGGACTCCTCTGCTGGCTAACAGTACTCTGTCTCCATCAGGTGGGTAGGTTTGTGCCGAGGCTATTTAGATGGTAAGTACTACTGATTTATGTGTCAATACACATATATGTTGTGTTTGCTTCTAAAATATATGTAGGTAATGTGTTATGCCCCTTTTCTTACATATTGCATAGCACATAAACAACACACACACACTATTGAATGCACACCCACAGGCACCACAAGCACAACACCCATAATCGCCACAACAACATAATTTTGTCAATACAGGTGTGTCCATTTTACATTGATAAATTGCAAAGTCTACACTAATGCATTTCACATAAAAACAAAATGCATGTAGTAGCAATGTAAAAATGCATAAAACTAAAGCAATTGTCAGCACACTATTCATACTAAGACAAGTGTAAAAGAAGCTTACCTTAGAGCCCGGCGACAACAGAGTTGATTAGCGTTGTGGTCATGTAGTAGCAGCAAAGGGAGAAGCTGGACAATGGAGTTCAAGACAGAAACGGAAGCGGGAAACAGAAAAAAGGTAAGTTTCTATCTCATTTCCTTCGATTCCACCAACTCAAAGTAGGAGATATCCCTGCAACAGTTTCTTTGATGGGGAGGCACATCGTGATTGGCCCGGCAGTAATCTTGGCTAGACTCCCGCTGACAGCTGTTTCTGCCTATGATGCCGTCAACGTGGGTGAAAGTTCCTAGTGGAGTCGGCGTCCCTCGGGCGGTCTTTCGACCAATGACTGCTAATTTCTAAATAAAGAGGGCAAACCGCCAAGTAGAAGGGCAGTGAAACTGTCAAAAAAGTGACAACAGGACCAAATCCACCAATATCTAAATCAGGCCCTTTGTTTTTGCTGGCTTTAGGACATTTTACCACTGCTAACTAGTGCTAAAGTGCTTGTGCCCTCTCCGTAAAAAATAGTAGAGCTGGTTTATTCCCAATTGGCATATTTAACGTACTTGTAAATCCCTAGTAAAGTGGCACTACCTGTGCCCAGGGCCTGTAAATTGAATGCTACCAGTTAGCCTGCCGCACTGATTGTGCCACCCACTTAAGTAGCACTTTAAACATGTCTTTGGTCTGCCCTTGCTGCCTGTGTGTGCAGTTTTAAACTGCCATTTCAACCTGGTAAAATAAAGTTTTTGCCAGGTCCAGACCTACCTTTTTGATGCACACAAGTCACCCTGAGTGTGAACCCTGGACAGCCCACAGGGCAGGGTGCAATGTATTTAAAAAGTAGGACATGTACTCTTAAGTTTTACATATCCTGATAGCTGTATAATCTTTATTGTGTGATTAATTATAAACTATTACAATTTTGGTAGAAACATAGATAATTCAAAAACAGCACAAGTGTAAACACAGGTGTTTGGCATCGTGGCCGGAAGGCCAATGTGTAAAGGAAATGAGTTCACCAACCTAATGCAAGAACATTAAAAGTAAATTTGCAATCATATCGAGTCAAACACCAGAATAAAAGGCAGCAAGGGCACTGTTAGTGCTTTACGAGAATTTAAAACAAACATCAAGTTAAAAGGGTGAACAAAAAGCGAATATAAATTCACAGCAAAGTGATAGCGCGGGTGCAGGATGATAGCAGCAATTTTTCACAGTCAAATCTAACATTCGACCGGAGCGGGGGCAGGATGAAAGCAGCATTTTTTCACAGACAAACATGAGGCTTCCGACCGCTGGTCTGTTCAACAGGGAGAAAAATACACTAACTCCCACTGTAATAACGGAAAACTAAATGCAGGGGGATGAGGTGGTGGGGATGGGCCAATAAAGTTCCTTTGGTGGACTTAAGAGTAATCGGAAGAGTGGTACAGTCTTGCAGCATCTGATGGCAGAAGTTTCATAAGAACACTTAATAATGAGTAAACAATGATAACCTCAAGGGCAAGGACAGCGATGGCTCTTCCAACCGATGATTCAGCTTTTGCGAACGGGTTCCAGCTAGGGGTTCAGTAAAGTAAGGGACCAATGCCACTTGACAAAGCTCTTGGGCAACCAAGTTTATTGACAGCTAAAGCAACAAACTTGGCCACAGAATTTTTCGGGTTGTATTGCTTGGGTTAAGGGAGGCAATAATAGCCCGCCAGCAAGATCAAACACCCAGAGCATTCCACTCTCGCTTCAGAAGGGATTAGCATTCCTCTAGAAGGGCTGGGCAGGGGCAGACGATATGTTCAAAGAATTCCTCACACAGACCATAAGCCCTGCATGTGGGTCCTTCCGAGGGCTGGTGCCATCCTGCAAGATGTTTTAAAAAAGGCAATTCCCCAAGCCTAATGGCCAGGAATCTTGTCTTCTAGAGTTTAGAGTAAGTGCAAGACAGGCAGGATGAAGGCGACACTGGCTGATAAGAATTGATGACCGTCCAGGCATGCTTGCGCTTAGTGAGAGTGGCCCTGTCAGAGTGATAGGAACAGAGGCGTACACATTTTTTAATGCATTGCTTGAAGGCAGGTTGACTCAAGTTGGAGGCCCAGAGCTCTCTCATGTTAAAGATGCGTAGGCAGTCTTCAAGGTACAGATGGTGCGGTTGCCTATGGCTGCCAGTTTTAATATCCTGATAGTGAAAAACTCTACCATTGTTTTTCACTACTGCAAGGTCTATCTCTCTTATTGGATAACATTGGAGTTACCTTATTACATTTAATAAGCTGCAACTTCCAAATGGGTACAGGTAACTCATTCATGTTTGGTGCCTTTTTCATTGTGATGAAAAACCCTGACAGATTGGCCATAACTGGTAGGATGGGAGGGAGAATAGGGTGTGTTCTGCCTCCACACAAAGGACTGCATATTCCCTGTAGTCAGTATGGAGCCAGTGCAAGGACAGCAGGTCACCTGTGCACTTCAAAGGCAAACCTCTAGAAGCTTCTCCCACTTCAAAGGCAAAACTGGGTATAAATATTGGAACTCAGACCCACCTCTTCAGTTCTGGATGTGCAGCTACTCTGCCAGGAAGAAGGACTGCTGTGCTGCTGAAAGGATTGTCACTCTGCTGGACAGCTGCTCTGAAGGACTGAAGCCCTGCTGACGTGCTGCCTGCTACCCTCTTGTCTGGGTGAGAAGGACTGGATCTGCATTTGTTGAACCCAGGACCCCAGAGTGACTCGAAGGGCTCCTGACTTGAGTCTCAGAGACAGAAGACTCCAACAACCTTGCCCCTGGTACCTGGACTCCACCCTCTGTGAGTCTATCATGCTAAGTAGTGCCACCCCAATCCGGGACCCTTGGAAGTAGGCATAAGGTGTTCTACCAGCCTTTGTAGATCCCCCAGAAGTGACACATCCTCTCTGATATGCCACGCAACCCCGAGCAGAACGGATGCATCACTGCCATCGCTTCCCCATCGCAAAGATTTGCATCGCATTGCAGCCTGCTGCCTCATCGAAACCGTTGCTGTGCGACACATCCTTGGCACAGGCCCTCACATCCCTCTTCGGCAGCAGCCTTGACGTCGATGACGTACTCCCTATCACAGCCTCACAGCTCCTCAGAACCGACGTCTTGCCTCACTGCGTCACGCATTCTCAACATCAGACTTCACATTGCAAGCCCATTTCTATGGGATTCTCGACTATGATGCAGGAAATTGCATCACAGCATCTCGGAACTGGTGCATCGCTTCAGCTGCGCAACGCATCTTCGAAACGGACCCTCGCAACACTCTGCAAACTTGGGGGCATATTTGCAAGGGCTTTATCGCCACTTTAGCGGCACTTTTTGCCGCCAAAGTGGCGATTTTTTTATCGCCCTATCAGCAAGCTGTCGCTAACAGGCGTTAGCAACAGCTTTCTGGCGATAGCGGCCGGTTTTCCCATCGCCTTGCATGCCAGCGATAATTATCGCTAATGACATGCAAGGTAGGCGTTCCCAACTAAAAGCGACTGAAAACAGTCGCTAACACAACTTCCCCCTATTAGCAACGCAGGCGAAGCGATAAAAAAATTCGCGCTACGTGCGATTATCGCTAGAATTTAACACCTGCTAAAAACATGACTTACCTGTTTGTTGAATGGGAGGTGGATTGTCAGGCTAAGTCCACCATGGCGTTAATGTGTGAATATCGCTGGATTTCCAGCGATATTCACGCATTTCGCCGCTATCGCTGGATATTTTAGCGCATTGGAGATAAACGTTGCTAATAGCATGTTATCTCCGCGATAATATCCAGCGATAGGCGGCGTTAAAAAAACACGCGCTAAGCGCGGTTTGCGATAATTTTCGCCTGTTGTTGCTAATATGCCCCTTGGTTTTAAAGTACTTTTTTCAGCAAGCCTAACTGGGTCCCTGTAGCTGGCCCGTGTTCCATTGTGGTCAGCCTGAACTTGTGACATTGTCCCGGTCTGGCTTGACCAGATATCCACAGTTGGTGCTTTGTGCATTTTGGCGCTATTTTTACTGAAACCTTTAAAGTTGCATTTCTTCGATTCTACTGATTGGATTTCTGTTGTGTTGCTCTTGTTTTATTTATTAAAAGTTGCTCCATTTTTCTAATCTGGTGTGGGATCCTTTTTGTGCGTTTTTGTCACTTTATTACTGTTTGAAGTGTTGCACAAATACTTTACAAATAGACTCTAAGTTAAGCCTGACTTCTCTGCGCCAAGCTACCAGAGGGTTGAGCACTGGTTAATTTGGGGGTTCCTTGTGTCTCACTCTGACAAGGATTGTGTTTGCTTCTTGACGAGGGTTTCACCCTACTGAACCAGTACCCCAATGTCTTACATAGATTAAATAAATTTATCAAGGCAATTTTGTGTAGTGACCTGATGAGAAGTGAAAACATTAAACAGTTGCCTGAAGCCAACTCCTACTCTCTGCTTTGCAGGTGGAAAATGCCTATTGGCACACAATTATTTTTTATGGAAACTCATCACCCTTTGCTGATGAAGGCTTTAAAGATCAATATTGCTTAAAGTGCCTTTTCCTCACAATGGGACCTGAGGGACCAGAAACCACTAGATAAACGTATTGTGTTTCAATGATCCACAAAAAATGTTGTCTCTCCTAAACTAAGTGAAATTAAAACAGGGTTCCATGGATCCTTATGCAGCAAACCCAAAAATGTTTCAAAATTGACATAAGTAAATGGTAGGAAATTTCAATTCTACTGCCTGTCCGATTTCGAAAGTTTCTATCTTGACTTGCTGAACACTTCTGCAGACTTGGGGCCTCATTTACGAGGTTTTGGCGCAGGGCAGCACCGCAAGAAATCTTGCTGCGCTGCCCTGCGTCAAAAGAAAAGGGCAGGAATGCGCCGTATCTATGAGATACGGCTCATTCCTGTCCTTTTCCCCTGCGCTGGTGCACAAGGGGCTGCCATGCGCCAACGCAGGCACCCTTGCGCCATGGTGCAAGGGGGTCTGCGTTGTAAGGAACACCTTTCTGCACAAAAACAATCATGAAAGGTCTTTTCCTCTTTCTATATGCGCTGCAGATTGCAGCACATATAGAAAGAGTAAAAAACGAGAAATAAGGATATTTCTCCTTGTTGCGCATCCCTAACGCCATCCCGGGCTGGCATTAGAATCTGACACATTCCCAGGTTTACGATTCCTCATAAATCTGGGAATGCTTCAGATTCCATGGGTGTTGCATGGGAACACCCACAGCAACACCTGTGGAACGCCCCTTTCGCGTAGTGTTCTGCGTGAAAGGGCACATATTTACAAGGCCATGAAAAGCCATGCAAAATGGCTTTGCTTGGCCTTGTAAATATGCTGCAGCACATTGCACCAACGGAGCGTCAGAAAAGTGACGCTCCAGCGGCGCAAAAGTGCCACTAGGGGCCTCGTAAATGAGGCCCTTGGTATCCTGGAACACATGCATCCTCTTTAATATGGTGCACCTCCATATTTAACGGGTGGCTTACTTACGCTTCCCTTGGTGGTGCACTTTTTTGCATGTGCTCCATTTGCTTCTACAGAAGACAGTGCTGTATTGGGTAAGAATCTATCAAAGTTTACATTTTGTACCCAAAGCAAAACTTGAACATTGATTTTACTCAATGCCTCATTTTGCATTTCTTGGAATTTCTGATTCAGCCAGTAAAGGGAGTCACTTACTGTTCTCGACTCTTCTATCAGGGCTTCTGGCGAGTCCTGTCACTGATAGACATATGTACCCTGAGATTATTGGCGACATCGTTGGCCATAAAACATTGGCCGACAGCCAATGGCGTTCCGTAAAACATCCAGGGCCTCAATTATGGCACTTTGGCGAAGCTGAGCGCAGCAAGGCACATTGCTACTCTGCCCTACGCCAAAGTGAAAGGGCAGAATTGCACCATATTTAAGCAATACAGTGCATTGCTGTCCTTTCTGCCTGCGCTTGCGCCATTTTGGCAGCCTAGAACCAACCTAGGAACCCTTGCCCCAAGGTGCAAGGGTGCCTCCATTGCATGCAGGATTGTTTTTGTGCTTGAAGGAGCACCTTCCTGCACAAAAACAATCCTATGAGGCGTTTTCCTCTTTCTATGTGTGCTGCAGAATGCAGCACACAGAAAGAGGAAGAAACGAGGAGAAATAAACATATTTTTCCTCATTACTCCTCACCTTGGGAGGTGTATGGATTTGGCGCCTCCCCAGGTTTGCATCTCTTAGTAAATCAGGGGCCGTGTCAAATTCCATGGGTGTTGCGTGGAAAAACCCACTGCAACACCCATGGAACGCCTCTCAGGCGCAGAGTAAGGCGATGCAGTGATTTGCGCTGTGTTGCCTCACTCTTGATTTATGAGGCCACTCAAAGCCACCAGGTGGCTTCATAAATCTTTATGAGAGTCCTGCATCATGCATGTACCACTTTACGTGGTGCAAAATTGACACAGGGCTCTCATAAATAAGCTCCCCCCCCCCAGTGACTGCCATTTTCGCACAGCAATAGCGTCTACAGCATAGTCAAAATTAAGGGGACCCTATTTGGTTACTTTCAATAAAAGAAACAAACACCCTCTGAAGGTCCTGCAGTGCTGCAAACACACTATTGTTCTGCAACATAATTTCTCGAACTATCCTGTCCGCTAGGACAGATTCCTCGCGGGGCTCCTGTCACTTGGTAAGCAGCAGGTTTTGCTGCCTTTCTCTGCAGGCTCAGTTTTATGGTTCTCTGTCACTCTACTGTTTGAGTGGGAGCCACTTTGCTGGTGAAAGGAGGTCATGTAGTGTACTCGCAATAGCCAGGCCTTGAATAATTCCGTGTAGTTAGTCCATAAAATACTCCAACTCCAGCCGCTCTCAGAAGTAAGTGTCCCCGGGACATGTAGATCACTAGCCTTTGACAGAATACAAAGTTCAAGTTGTCTTGGAACAGAATTCTAGAGGAGAAGTTGGGAAGAGCGCCCACTGTCACATTCTGGCGCTACAGATTGTGTAAGGGGGTGGGGAAAGCCGAATGGGGGTGGGGGGTTAGCAGAATGTGTGTGTGTGGGCGTGCTCCCAGAACATCGAGTTAGGAATCTCTATGGCAACAAATCTCGTGGACATGATATCGAAGGACATATATGACCCTTGACAATACATATCATCAAGGTGCCTGGATGTGGAGTTAAGCAAAATATACTTCCACTATATGCAATGCACTTACCTTTCAATATTTTGTCCCTGGATATTCCGTCCACGATATTAGTGCACCAAGATCTTCTGAGCCTTGATATTTGTTTTTCACTACTTTGAGTGGGAATGGGAGTGTGTGGATATATGAGTAGTGCAAATACCTCATTCCTTGTCATACCAATTTGATTTTTTAGGGTATTTTTAGAGCACAGACATCACCCTCATTCCGATGTCAGTAGACCGCCACCGACAGGCCGCGGAGGGCAGGCCCACTGACATCCATTGAAGCGGTCCGACCACTGGATTACGATCCGGCGGTCAGAGGCATCAGGGGGAGGGATCGACCACTGCTGTTCTGATGGGCTCAAGGAGCCCGTGGGGCATTGGTGGGACCGTAATCCCTACAACAGGGGCGGTGCTTGCTGAGGCACCGCTGTAGGAATTATAAGAAAAGCATATTAATGGGCAGCTATCTAACTTCGTTGAAACTCAAAAATTTCTCCATCCATCACAATCTGTTTTTAGAGTTGGCTTCTCAACTGAAACCACTCTTCTCGGCGTCACTGAAATGTTACGCCTTCGTTTGGACGCCGGAGACACGGTGGCCCTTATTTTACTCGATCTCAGCGCGGCCTTTGACACGGTGTCTCACGCCGTGCTAATAAGGGCCCTACAGTCTCTGGGGATTGCAGATGCGGCACTCAGATGGCTAATTTCTTTTCTTACCGACCGCACGTTTCAGGTCTTCTCTTCTGTAGCCACCTCCAGTGTCCACTCCTCTCCCTATGGGGTTCCTCAGGGGTCTATTCTTAGTCCCCTATTATTTAACATCTATGTCAAACCCCTAGCAATGATTGCAGAGGACGCTGGGCTGTCCTTATTTTCTTACGCCGATGACACCCAGATTATTTTCTCTTTCTCTGCGGGGAATGAGTCGGAACCATCGGTTCTGCGGGCTGGGCTGAGCAAAATTGCATCCTGGATGCAGGCCAACTTTCTTAAACTTAATGGTGATAAAACTGAGGTCCTTATCTTGGGAAAAAACAAAGGGGCATATTATCAAGAACGGCGTTAAAATTATCGCCGGTTTAGCGGCAGAAAACTGCCGCTAAAGCGGCGATAATGGGCTTGATAATATGCCCTGGAGAATTCCAATAGAAGCCCATGTTGACACCAGAACATGGACTTCTATTGGCATTCTCAAGGGCATATTATCAAGCCCATTATCGCCGGTTTAGCGGCAGTTTTCTGCCGCTAAACCGGCGATAATTTTTAACGCCGTTCTTGATAATATGCCCCAAAGATCTTTGGGGACCTAACCATTGGCCGGCAGAAATGGGTGCTTTGCCTCGCCCCTCGCATCATGTCCGCAACCTTGGCTTTATCATTGACGACTCACTATCTATGCGTCAACAAGCCGTGAAGGTGGCTGCAACTTGCTTCACCATCCTGAAATGGTTGAAGAAAATTGTATGGATGCTGCCCAGCTCCACCCAGAGAACCGTAGTCCAGGCACTGGTAACATCTAGACTGGACTACGGTAACATTCTCTATTTAGGAGCCAATAAAGATGTGACACGCAAGCTGCAGCTGGTGCAGAATTCTGCGGCAAGATTGCTTTGCCAAGTTCCTAGAGCGGCCTCCATCTCGGGTTCCTTGAGTGACCTCCACTGGCTCAAAGTCGAGAGTCGGATCAAGTTTAAAGCGCTGAGCTATATGTTCAGGGTCAAGCAGGGTACGGCTCCTCAGTATCTGCAAAAACTAGTCAAACCCTATCTGCCCGCACGCACTCTTCGCTCCACCACTCAGGCAAAATTTATGGTGCCGAGGATTAGACTGTCCCGACTGGGCGGTCGTTCCTTTGCCTACCTAGGCCCCTCTTTGTGAAATGCTCTTCCTCTATCACTCCGGAGTGAAACCATTTACACGCGCTTTCGTAAAACGCTCAAAACCTGGTTGTTCAATCAGTAGTTTCTTTTCTTGTTCCTTCTCTGGCTGGCGCCGGGAAACCCTTTTGGGTAGCTGTTGCGCCTGATATAAATTTAAAAAAAATAATAATAATAATGTCCCTTTCTGTCTGCCTTTCGATGGCGGTCCGATAGCCATAGAAAGGCAGATGGGAAGGTACTTTGGGGGCCCCTAGCAGGGCCCCCGTCCCCCCTGGGCCTCTACTATGGGGCCTGGCTGCCCCCTCAAACATCCTTGCGCCGTGTGGCAGGCACCGCATGGTGCATGGCACATGGAAGTTTGAAAACATCGATTTTTCTATTGCAGCTTGTGCTGCGGCCCTTTTCCGGCCGCCACACAAGCTGCAATGGAAAAATTGATGTTTCCGACCCGCCATAAGGCAGTCGCATCCAAATTCGTTGCATGGAAACGACCGACATCGTATTAGTCCCCTAAGTTACCAAAACGGATACTATCATATATCAAAAAAGCAATGATACATTGGTCATTCGCTCTAATTTCTCTTTGGACCTTGTCAAAATGGTAATCATTATATAATGCTTTCAAAATAATGTAATTTATAATTTCACAATTGTACATGTGTATTGTCGAATTGAAACATGGAATTTGCCATAAATCCTCATTTTGTTTTGCTTTGTTATTGTGCAAGTTCAGAAATCTTTGGAAAATGCAGATGAAGTTTCCGAACCTGTGCGAAATCGCCCAGGTAACTTTAAAGAGCCCGGCCCAGCAGCTAGGATAGTTTCTTCCTGCAGGATATCTCGTTGGTCAGATATGCAGCAGCAGGGAATCATGCCTGAGGATTTGCAAAGGAAGGAAAATGTTATTGGTTGAAAGATTGATGGACCATGTAAGTGAAAGGATGCTGGTAATAGTGCAGAGCTAAAACAATTTTGCATCAGTAACCAAAATTCTAAAATGTCACCCTTGATTTCTCTATTGCACAGGTGGGTATGGTTCATAATTAATTAACCAGCTACACTAGTTGGCACCATCATAGCTTTCTCACAACCCAGATGGTCTGTGAAAAGCCAGGCTTGTTTTCACTATTTTGTCTGAACACTCAAGCTATACGTGGCGTGAAAAAGAGATCCATTCAGACAGTTGCAAAGAACTTTTTGTTTCTCAATTCTTTATTAAAGGTGCACATAACTTTCAGCTACAGACATCAGCGATACAGACATGGTAGATTAGGCAAGTCCAAGACATCATAGGAATGAGAACACCTGAAAAGACAGTGAGAATTTGAAAGATAACTCACAACCCATAACCAAGCCCCTCCTAACAGAGGCAATGCAAACCAAGAGGTCCCCCGGGGTGGACCAAGAGGGACGGCAAGTCGGAGGGCGAGAGATGAGGCCTGTAGCATTTGGGTCAGATAGTGGCTTACTTCGGATAGACCTACTTCTCTTTATTGGGAATTTCTCAGAGAGATTAAGGCCCTCATTAAATGATAGCTGTCATGCAGATGTGGTGGTCGAGGCACTGCTCCTGATGGTCGAATCCCGATCAAACTGCCCCATTTACAGTTCTCTGCTCCTTCAGTTGTGTTTTTATTTTGATTAGCATACTCCAGCAGACATGGCAGGATAACTTAAGTGTACAAGCACTGGCAAAGTCAATAGTTCTCTCCTACAAGCGATACTGGCTTTGTAAATGTTTTGTATCCATGCTATAGAGCAGCATGACTAAAAGTGATAAGCTAGCGTTACCCATCTAATAGTGATTTAAAAACAAAATTGCCTTGCCTTGTGTTCCTCTGAGACAACATGGAGGGAGAGAGATGGACAGGCGAGATGAGACTAGAAGCACACGGAGAAGGGTAGGTGGAGGGTTAGGCAAACACAAAATGGACGGTAGGCGGGGAAAGCAAACGGGCAATGGAGGGTGGGCGGGGGGCAACCACACGGACTATAGAGAGTGGGTGTGAGGGGCACAGGCAACCACACAAACAACAGAGAGTTGGAGAGTGTGTGAGGGCAACCACACGGACAATACACAGGAGAAGTGCACAAGGGATACAACTGAAAAGCACGCTCTCGCATGGAGTGCTTAAAAAGAAAAAAGTAGCACTTGAAAAAAGATACAAGTAATGCATCCAAGCTCCAGGGGAGGGACAAACACATGAAGAGGAAGGAAGCCTACAGAAGCTGATGAATGAAAAGCAAGCAAATGAGAAGCATATGAAGCCAACCAAGGGTAAGTAATAGGCGGTCTCTAATCCCCCTCTAAGTTAACAAGAGTTTCGACAGACAGCACATGCACTGTCTTCAGCAAGATTTAAAAAACAGTGCAAGTGTCAGCTGGCCATTCCACAGCATCACAGTGACGTAGCTAGACCTATTGCCACCCGGGGTGATCATTGACTTTGCTGCCCGGTGCAGGTAAGAGCTGGGGGGGCAGCCGACAGACAACTTGTTCCTGGGGGGAGGGTGGTGGTCGACTGATGACTTGTTCTCTGGGGGGGGGGTGGTAGTTGACAGATGACCTCCACTGCCCCCAAAAAGAGTGCCGCCAGGACCGCCCACCCGCCCCTCCTAGCTGCGCCACTGCAGCAGCATCGCGGATCAGTCGACAATTAATTGTAAAGACAAATCCAGCGCTGGGGTATATTTTTGGGATGTAAAAAAATGTCTTCGACATTTTTCATTACTACTTTGTGGGACCCCTATGGTTTACACAGGGTGCCCAAACAGCAAATAAGCTATTGGAAATTATGTCTGAGAGGCTGCCCTAAATAGGGTGAAAACTCCAACGCTATTATCACCTTCAGGTGGATGTGAAATAGTTGCTACTAGTGGCACAACACAGGAAGTACATGAATCAAAAGGTGGGCATGGACGGGGCATCTATTGATCTTTGGCAGATTCCTATTACAGGACAACTCTTCAAGTGTCACATTTACCTCATTAGATCACATGTTTCAAGAGTTCAGCTGTCCTGGGGTTGCCATCTTTGAGCATACACACTGACTATCTAAATGATACTGATTTAAATCAATTGCAAGGAAATAGGTCTCTTTAACTACCGACTACCCTATATCTTGATGCTTACTGCCAACCAGCCTTCCTTTTCAGCCATGAGCATCCAGGGCTTAATAGTGCGCCTGGCTCAAACAAGGCAAATGCTCTGTATTAGGATAAATGAGCTGCCCCTAGGGCAGCTGCGGACTCGCGCTGCCCTGGGGACAGCGCATTCATGTGAAAAATGGAGTGGCTGCTTTGAAGCTGCTCCGTGTTTCACAGTGCAGGCAGGAAGCCATCTGCACTTTGAAGGGGGATTAGAGTTCCCCTTCTAGGTGGGTGCAGTGAGTGACTGTGCCCGCCTTCAAAGGGATTCGGGGGGGTCTATGGGACACCCTTTCCCCCTCCAGAGGGCTGCCATCAGGGGGCGCACTGACAGTGTCCCACCTTTTAGGTTGCACACTGACAGTGCGACTCCTGACAGCTTCTTTGCCTCTGCGCCTGCATATATAACACAGCGCAGGCACAAAGGCAAAGGGATGGCCTCATTTGCTTGGGGCCATGCCTCCATGCAAATGAGGGAACGCCCTCTGATGATAGTGCTGGTGCTTTATGTGCACCAGCGCTATAGGTATTGCAGAAGGGGGACGCACAAGCGTCTGAGGTTCTTTCTGTAATACCAAAGTGACCCGGGAGCACGTAAAGCGAGCGCAAACGTGGGCGCAAACGCCCATTGCACCCCCAGGGCACTTCCATAATACAGTCCCTGGTCGCATCTCTTTATCTTATGTGGGGATGCTAAAAATCTAACATTGCTCTGATCCTTATAAATCAATGTACAAAACCCTTCTTTTAGAGCATCTGGCCAGTGCAATTTAGTGTCCTTTACAGTTTACTTTCGATAAGATTGCCATGCTATAAGTAAGCACTATGCATTAAGAGGCAGTAAAAATAACATATTCACAGATTATAGTGCAAGGCCCATAAAATATCACAAGCATACAATTTCTGTTTCTACAGTGTAGTCTATACAAATAGCTGCCACTCTAGCCCCTCCACCATTTTAAGCAGATATATTATGTGAAAGATGGCCACTGTGGGCCACCTCCACCTGGGCTCAGTTACATGAATAGGGAACCTCGAGGATAGACAAGAATCCTGAGTGAATGAACCAGTTTTTCAGAGTGTCGCCCAATCGACCAAATTGAATCCTGCCTGGAAATCCATGAAGTAGCAATATAATTGTCCTACTATCTTTGTCAACTTCCAGGCAATAGTTCAACATTATGGTCTATTGTTGAATAACCTTCAAAAAAGCCCCATGGCTTCCATGGAAAAATAATCAAACATTCAATCTTGCAAGAACCATCTTTAAATAAAATGTTGGGACCATGTCAAATAAGGAGATCAGTCGATATTTTGATAGATTGTTAAGATCTTCTATTTTCGATATTGGTTTAATGGCTGCCCCTTCTTGGTCTCCAGAATTATATCCCCTAAGAGCAGCCAACAAAAAAGAGCCCACCAGTCTGCATTATGACAAACCATCACTGCTGGTAAGTGACCTGGTCCTGCAGCCCTATTTATCTCCATTGACCCAATTGCCTCTCTAGTCTGAACAGGTTTTTTAAAGGCTAACAGATTGTGGTCAAACATCTAGTTAATGACAATATTAGTTAGGGTGGGAGCAATCATAAAGCTTGGATAGATATTCAGTCAGAGCTGATTCAGGTACAGTGCATTCTAGTGATTCAACCTGGGCAGATGATCATTAGTTAACCACTTGCCAAAATGTTTGCAAGTCAACTGAGGACATTACTTCACACATTACTGACAAAATTTGAATTTACCAACTACGTCAAAATGTACTCAGTTTAGTTTAGATAAGCACATTTTTTATGTCCCCACATTGTTTATCAAACCATTGATTACTGACCTACATAATGGTCCTTTGGGAGCAGCTAGTAAGAGTGTATCTAGTTGCAATGTAGCAGTCTAGCAGTCACTTACTCGAAGAATATACCGATTAAGGAAATGTCCAAAATTTCCCAAATCTGATCCATTCGGAGTCTGCTGCACTTTACCAACCAATCCAAAAAATAAGGCATTCATAGATATTTAGGAAAGATGCATAAATTAGTAAAATCCATCTAAGGTGCCTGATGATCAAAACCTTCCCTATCAATTATTTTTAAATCCTTAAATTTAGAACAATTCACCTAAAACAATAAAATATTCAATAAGGAAATGCCAAGAGCCAGTTTGACTTATCCATTTTGCAATGGTTTTGTCAACAGGGCAACCTATTGGCCATGATAAAATGAAGTATGGCAGCCTCCCCTGTAGTCTTTGCATTCATAGACATAAATAATCGCTGCAGCTTAGCACTGGGAGCATAAGAGCTCATAATGTTCTCCATTTCATCGTTAATCTGAGTAGGGTTAATTTCTGAATTAAAGTTGAGAGGCAATGACATTGTCCAAAAAGATGATTTTTGGAGCATTCAAACTGACCGGTTCAAGTTATAATTGAATAGTTTTTAATATATACATTTACTTGTATCATTGATTCTGCATGGCTATTCAGGCCATGCAGTTTGACAAGACAAGCTAGTGCCTAAAACAGAATAGGTAATCTATTGATTTATCTTGTAGATATTAGTGTAAGTAGAGCTCCTGAACAAAGGTAATCCGTCATAGGTGAGGCTTGGTTTCTGTAAGTGTGAAACCATGAGGTATTGGGCTTATCCTCACCCACTTAATCAAGATAATGCATTTAAAATATTTTGTGATAAAGCGTCTGTCGGTGCAGGTGCACCACAGTAAACTGGCAGTACTCCCACTCTGAAAATCTTGAGGTTCCCCTGCTTTTTTTTTTATAGTCGACAGCAATGCCAGATTTACTCTCTGAGGTTGCAAGAAAAACATTGTAAACAGCAGTGTTATCTTCCCAGATATCAAGCCCCGGAACTGAATAAATTTCCATCACTCTCTCCATGACCAGGAAACAGAAACAGCATCTGTCTCCATATCCTATCTCATTTCATCCTGGAAACCATCCTCTTAATCATTCCACCGGCTCAGAAAATCCTTACTTCTGGACGGCAAGTCTTGGGCTCTAAGCAGTGCTAAATTTGGGGGGAAAAAATACGTTCCAGGTCTCTCGTTAGGCGGCCACTGCAGCTTGCACCACACATTGCTCCTGCTACTCTGCCAATGATAGTAACAACACAACTACTAACCATCATACTCCTACAAGTGTGACCACTCGGACTATTTCAGGGCTCCCAAAGCTATAAGAATGGCTTGGGCGACAGGAAATAGTAATTTTTAATGTTTATAGAATTAATAATTAACTGTTGCTGTGCTGATCTCTAAATTAGCCAGACAGCACCACCTTGTGGCAGACCATTACAAGCGCCGGTGTTGACAATTAAGTGCGTGTGGCAAGCACCAGAAACCACAGGCTCAAATTAAGCACTGGCTCTAAGCCCGCATTTGAGTAAAGCCAGAGACAGGACTGCTAAACTGGCATTAATTTTCACCGCGTGACACAATCAGGGATTTTCGAGTGACAACAGTGCCGTAGTAGCGGAGCAGCCGCAAATGCTCCCCAACATCAAAGCGACTTGGGGCCACCTCCCATGTCCATGGAAGGGCGCAAAAGACGAAATGAACTTCAACAGTGCAGATAGATGTCTTGCATGTGAGCTGGTGACGTAGTTGGCAAGGGTTTCCAGTGCAACTTCTGTTCATTATATGAATGTCTCTTTACTGGGTGGCCTTGTGGAAAGTGCCAAAAATATGTGACATTCGGTGACACTGTGTTATCTGGAAGACCTTTATTCCTGTTGCAAATCACCTAGAGATATGACTGGCTTAGGGGATGACTCCAGGGAAATACCAAATTTTATTACATATGACAATAGAATAATGTGAATTATATGCCAGAAAGGTATCATTTTAGGAGAGAAAAACTGGATTATAAATAGGGCTCCCAATTTTATGGTATTTATTTTTTGAACATTTCAATCTGTATTTATCCATATTTTTATTTTTTGGGCCATCTTACTGGTATTTATCCATATTTATTCTGTGTTTAGTGAACAGACGAGGGGATAAGTCATATATTTCTGCATTTATTTAGCAGATAAATGTGCACTCATATTTTGATGTCAGTTTTTAGCACATTACACAGCCAAAAATAATAAAATAATAAACCAGCACGAAAACATTAGCATAATAGCACAAATACATGTTGGGATATGCAGCAATTTCATCAAATCTCTTTTCACCTTTGTCACTTCCGATGCAGCCAATATGTACAGCTATTGACCTGAAAGTTATTAATCTCAGCATGGAGAGTCACTCAAAAGAAGCCAAATGAACTGTATTTTTCCACTTGCAGATAAAGCTTTTAACGTAGCAGGTCAATATTCTGATTTCATTGGTTGAGGCACAGTTATTATTATTTTTTTTAAACATTATATAAAAGAAAAGAAAAATATTCAAAATCTGTATTATACCAATCACAAATAGGTTTGAGTACTGGAGAATATTTTTGTTTGATGCTAGCCGCTGCATTGTAGAGATGAATGACCAAGTGTTCACGGGAGGAGAAAAAGCTTGCAAAAGTTTATAAATTAAACAAATCCAGTATCCAGCACAGTTCTTTAAAACCCCACTTTTAATATCTGGGCTGTCACCAAGCCAGATAAGTAATAGATATTTGTTCACAATATGTGGCAATAACATCTACTTTATTTGCTAGTTTTGTTTCATGTTCTTGTTAGAAGGAACCTGTGCGAAGGCAAAAATAACAACAAAAAGTACCCAGAAGGGGCATTCTGTTAATGAGTGTAGTATTTCTTAAGTTGTAGGATTCAAAATTGAGCACACTTGTGGGGCCAGCGAGCACAGTGTATTGCTGGTGCAAATCACAAACTAATTTGAAAATGACAGGGTAATGCACATTACAGTAAACAGCAGACTGGCCCTGAGTGAGAAGAACACAGGAACCTCCACGTATTTAACCCAAGAAGGGCGGATTCTTAATATGCTTTTATAAAAATCCAAAGTATACTCATTTTAGGTTCCTTTGTGTGATTTGAGTAGATTTTGAGTTTTTGGAAGATTCACACCATTATCTTGAAATATTCACAGAAATCTGTGTGCGAGTACTCCTTCCTTGAACATAAGTATACTAAAATATTGCATCAACTCATCAAACTCTTCCAACAGAGACATATTTTTTCCTCGCAGAGAAATCTCTTCCTCTACAACCCCTGAAACTTGAGGGCGTTTGATTTAATTGCTACCTACAAACACATCTGTTCCAGCCTTTCTCGGAAGACATTCGCATGTGCTCCAGGTTTGGAGCGTGCATAAAAACTGTGAATGCCAACAAAGCAAAGTTTAGACGTAGTGAGTGTTCCATGAATGTTTCAGTGTCATTCCCACGCCCCTGACACTTCCCCTTCCCAAACTGTAATGTTAACTCTGTAAAAAACCCACCATGCTAACAGATTAGATTTTGTATGCAGTTTCCGAGGTCCAGATGTACGACCGTTTTTAGCGGTCGCAAACGGAGAATCAGGACATTTGTGACCGCTAAAACGGCTTCTTCAATGTACCAACCCTATTTTGTGAGTCGTTACCTATTGCCGACTCGCAAAATAGGGTTTGCAAGTTGCTACTAGGGTGGGTCGTGCCAAGGACGTCCCTTCCTAATAGCGAGTCGCAAGGGCATGTACGATTGTTTTGCGACCGGAATGCGATAATCGCAATTTACCGCCTACTTCAAGTAGGTGGTAAGCCACTCACAAACGGGAAGGGGTCCCCAGGGATTAGGAGCAAGAACGTTTTTTAAGAGCGGGCAGTGATCCCACAGACCACTGCCTACTCTTAAGAAATGAAACTGAAACATTTTGTTTTTGAAATGCATCCCATTTTCCTGTTAAAAATTTTTTTTGCTTTATTTAAAAAGCAAAGCGATACCAAAGGGGATGATGGACGGAGCGTTAGAGCAAATCAAACACTCACCCCCAGTCAACTGATCTGGGTTTAATCCATCATCATTCTTTAGCTCACTCCACCACCCCAGTTCAGACATGGCCATATGCAAATCAGTCTGACCCTGTGCCTCATGGGAACAGTCCAGCCCGAACTGCCAAGCCATGTCTTCCCTGGACCGGAAACAAGCATCCTGGGACCGGTTTCGGGTTCAAAACCCTCATCAGCCAGGCTATCTTGAATCCAGTGGCAAAGTGAGCAAGGGACCCACGTCTGGGCATACCCTGCCAACTTAGGGCGAACAAAGCGATACCAAAGGGGATGATGGACGGAGCGTTAGAGCAAATCAAACACTCACCCCAGTCAACTGATCTGGGTTTAATCCATCATCATTCTTTAGCTCACTCCACCACCCCAGTTCAGACATGGCCATATGCAAATCAGTCTGACCCTGTGCCTCATGGGAACAGTCCAGCCCGAACTGCCAAGCCATGTCTTCCCTGGACCGGAAACAAGCATCCTGGGACCGGTTTCGGGTTCAAAACCCTCATCAGCCAGGCTATCTTGAATCCAGTGGCAAAGTGAGCAAGGGACCCAGGTCTGGGCATACCCTGCCAACTTAGGGCGAACAAAGCGATACCAAAGGGGATGATGGACGGAGCGTTAGAGCAAATCAAACACTCACCCCCAGTCAACTGATCTGGGTTTAATCCATCATCATTCTTTAGCTCACTCCACCACCCCAGTTCAGACATGGCCATATGCAAATCAGTCTGACCCTGTGCCTCATGGGAACAGTCCAGCCCGAACTGCCAAGCCATGTCTTCCTGGACCGGAAACAAGCATCCTGGGACCGGTTTCGGGTTCAAAACCCTCATCAGCCAGGCTATCTTGAATCCAGTGGCAAAGTGAGCAAGGGACCCAGGTCTGGGCATACCCTGCCAACTTAGGGCGAACAAAGCGATACCAAAGGGGATGATGGACGGAGCGTTAGAGCAAATCAAACACTCACCCCCAGTCAACTGATCTGGGTTTAATCCATCATCATTCTTTAGCTCACTCCACCACCCCAGTTCAGACATGGCCATATGCAAATCAGTCTGACCCTGTGCCTCATGGGAACAGTCCAGCCCGAACTGCCAAGCCATGTCTTCCCTGGACCGGAAACAAGCATCCTGGGACCGGTTTCGGGTTCAAAACCCTCATCAGCCAGGCTATCTTGAATCCAGTGGCAAAGTGAGCAAGGGACCCACGTCTGGGCATACCCTGCCAACTTAGGGCGAACAAAGCGATACCAAAGGGGATGATGGACGGAGCGTTAGAGCAAATCAAACACTCACCCCCAGTCAACTGATCTGGGTTTAATCCATCATCATTCTTTAGCTCACTCCACCACCCCAGTTCAGACATGGCCATATGCAAATCAGTCTAACCCTGTGCCTCATGGGAACAGTCCAGCCCGAACTGCCAAGCCATGTCTTCCCTGGACCGGAAACAAGCATCCTGGGACCGGTTTCGGGTTCAAAACCCTCATCAGCCAGGCTATCTTGAATCCAGTGGCAAAGTGAGCAAGGGACCCACGTCTGGGCATACCCTGCCAACTTAGGGCGAACAAAGCGATACCAAAGGGGATGATGGACGGAGCGTTAGAGCAAATCAAACACTCACCCCCAGTCAACTGATCTGGGTTTAATCCATCATCATTCTTTAGCTCACTCCACCACCCCAGTTCAGACATGGCCATATGCAAATCAGTCTGACCCTGTGCCTCATGGGAACAGTCCAGCCCGAACTGCCAAGCCATGTCTTCCCTGGACCGGAAACAAGCATCCTGGGACCGGTTTCGGGTTCAAAACCCTCATCAGCCAGGCTATCTTGAATCCAGTGGCAAAGTGAGCAAGGGACCCACGTCTGGGCATACCCTGCCAACTTAGGGCGAACAAAGCGATACCAAAGGGGATGATGGATGGAGCGTTAGAGCAAATCAAACACTCACCCCCAGTCAACTGATCTGGGTTTAATCCATCATCATTCTTTAGCTCACTCCACCACCCCAGTTCAGACATGGCCATATGCAAATCAGTCTGACCCTGTGCCTCATGGGAACAGTCCAGCCCGAACTGCCAAGCCATGTCTTCCCTGGACCGGAAACAAGCATCCTGGGACCGGTTTCGGGTTCAAAACCCTCATCAGCCAGGCTATCTTGAATCCAGTGGCAAAGTGAGCAAGGGACCCACGTCTGGGCATACCCTGCCATCTTAGGGCGAACAAAGCGATACCAAAGGGGATGATGGACGGAGCGTTAGAGCAAATCAAACACTCACCCCCAGTCAACTGATCTGGGTTTAATCCATCATCATTCTTTAGCTCACTCCACCACCCCAGTTCAGACATGGCCATATGCAAATCAGTCTGACCCTGTGCCTCATGGGAACAGTCCAGCCCGAACTGCCAAGCCATGTCTTCCCTGGACCGGAAACAAGCATCCTGGGACCGGTTTCGGGTTCAAAACCCTCATCAGCCAGGCTATCTTGAATCCAGTGGCAAAGTGAGCAAGGGACCCACTTCTGGGCATACCCTGCCAACTTAGGGCGAACAAAGCGATACCAAAGGGGATGATGGACGGAGCGTTAGAGCAAATCAAACACTCACCCCCAGTCAACTGATCTGGGTTTAATCCATCATCATTCTTTAGCTCACTCCACCACCCCAGTTCAGACATGGCCATATGCAAATCAGTCTGACCCTGTGCCTCATGGGAACAGTCCAGCCCGAACTGCCAAGCCATGTCTTCCCTGGACCGGAAACAAGCATCCTGGGACCGGTTTCGGGTTCAAAACCCTCATCAGCCAGGCTATCTTGAATCCAGTGGCAAAGTGAGCAAGGGACCCACGTCTGGGCATACCCTGCCAACTTAGGGCGAACAAAGCGATACTCAAAGGGGATGATGGACGGAGCGTTAGAGCAAATCAAACACTCACCCCCAGTCAACTGATCTGGGTTTAATCCATCATCATTCTTTAGCTCACTCCACCACCCCAGTTCAGACATGGCCATATGCAAATCAGTCTGACCCTGTGCCTCATGGGAACAGTCCAGCCCAAACTGCCAAGCCATGTCTTCCCTGGACCGGAAACAAGCATCCTGGGACCGGTTTCGGGTTCAAAACCCTCATCAGCCAGGCTATCTTGAATCCAGTGGCAAAGTGAGCAAGGGACCCACGTCTGGGCATACCCTGCCAACTTAGGGCGAACAAAGCGATACCAAAGGGGATGATGGACGGAGCGTTAGAGCAAATCAAACACTCACCCCCAGTCAACTGATCTGGGTTTAATCCATCATCATTCTTTAGCTCACTCCACCACCCCAGTTCAGACATGGCCATATGCAAATCAGTCTGACCCTGTGCCTCATGGGAACAGTCCAGCCCGAACTGCCAAGCCATGTCTTCCCTGGACCGGAAACAAGCATCCTGGGACCGGTTTCGGGTTCAAAACCCTCATCAGCCAGGCTATCTTGAATCCAGTGGCAAAGTGAGCAAGGGAAACACAAACACAGACATGGGGGTCTGCTGTCCCCAGCAGGCCACCATCCCTATGTTAGTGCCCATTCCCAATGGGTCGCAAATTGCGATCTGCCTTATGAATATTGACGAGGCAGGTCATTTGCGACCCCATTGGGAATCGCAAAATGAGTCTGAGACACATTAGTACATTTCCTTTTGCGACTCGCAAATTGCGAGTCACTAAAATTTGCAAATTGGGAGTCGCAAACGGAAATGGTCGTACATGTGGCCCTGATTCTCTGAAACAGGTCTCGAAAATTGCACCCAATTATGGTTTTCATTTGCAAACCTGAGTTGATTTAAATGTGCAAAACAATTAAGTAATTAGTTCCAATAAATTAGTGACCAATTAATAATGACTTTGAAGAACCAGTTAATGCCGTCGACCGAAATGAAATGGCAGGCACCAGGACTCCATGTTCAGTGCGAAGACCTACATTGTGCATTAAAATAAGTCGGGTGGCAAGGGATGCTCATTACAAATACAGACCGCTTTAAAGCATGCTTTTATCACTAAACAGACCAGGAAATCATTATTTTATCCTGATACTCTTAGAGATATGACGCGTATACTTGAAAAATCAGCTAATGTGTGCTTAGGCACAATCATTTGCGGTAAGTATGCCCGGATATGGGTCCCGTGCTCACTGTGGCCATAAGAATCAGGCTGCACCCTACTGATGAGCCCCCAATAATTCGAAAGCGGTTCGTGATTCCATGTGTTCCCTCTTAGAGGGAACCTAGCCTAGTAGGACTGGCAGTTCAGGCTGGACTGTTCCTCTTGGAGCAGGACCTAGGCTGATTTGCATATGGCTGGTTCTGGTATGAGGTAGCAGGCAGTGAAATAAAATAATGGATTGAATTGCTGCCCGGAGTAATTACCAGGGGCTGTAATTAATTCAAGCAATCCACCCATTACTTCTTCGTTTTCCTATTGGCACTGCATCTAATATGATGAGGGTGTCTTAAGGACTCCTAAGCCACTGATTCTGATGCTCTGGGAGTTCTCTCCCTATGCGTCGGTACAACTGTTTGATTTCCCTGTGAAGGATTTCCATGCCTTATGTGGTGGTTCCAGATATGGAAATATAGTGGCGTCATCCTGCCTTAAATTTGGTAGAGGACTCGTAACTATGACCTGTAGGCCAAGTTGCAGATGGTTAGTCATGTCCACCAGTGGAATCCCAGGGTTCTTCCCTACCTCAAATTAGGGCAAAGGAACATCAAGTTTAGCGGATGGGGTGACCCACTGTAAGAAATTGGGTTTCTGATTGTGATGGCGAAACGCTTCTCGGGCAGCCACCACAATTCTTCTCAGGTTGAAGTCACAAGCAAACCCTAAATTTACCTGTGTTCAACCCTTGGGTAGCTAGGCACCGAGCAGTCAAGCTTAACTCAGAGGCAATGTGTAAAGTATTTGTGCAACACTTCAAACAGTAACACAGTGAAAACACACCACAAAAGGACCCCATATCAGTTTTGAAAAAAGAGTAATTTTTAATCAATAAAACAAGACAAAAACAACAAGACACCAATCAGTAGAACCAGAGATATGCAATTTTAAAGATTTTAGTGAAAATAGTGCCAAAAAGAACAAAGCGCCAACTGTGCATATCTGGTCGCGCCAGACCGGGACAAATCACAAGCTTAGGCTGACCATGATAGAGCACGGGCTGGCTACAGGGACCCAGTTAGGCCTGCTGAACAAAGTACCTTAAATCCTGGTTTGCGAAGTGTTGGAAGGATCTGCGTCGAAAAAGTGTTGCGCAGCCGACCTAGACACTTTCCTTATTCTTAGTGTTACCCTCCTTAAAACCTTAAAAATCTTATCTCTGGTTCCCTTAGCCCATTTTAACAATTTATTTTATTTTACTTATTAAGTTTTTCTTGATTTTTCTAAATTGGTTAAATAATTTTATTGTTTTGTTCCGTTTACTTTTATTTTGTTAGTACTGCTTGAACTTATCATACACATTTTTGGGGAATCATGGTTTTCTCAGTGAACTGTTCTGTAACCTAACAAGAAATCGTTTTATAAAGCTAGTGAGGTCACCCTCCCCTAAAATAATAATTCAATGTCTCACAGGTGCAAAATCACTTTCCAGTAAAAAATTACATGTAGCCACAAAATCACCTTTATGTGCATAAACACACTTAATGAAACAGCAAGAGTATTGAGGCGCGATCAGGTGCAGAAACAGAATCCGTTCCAACACTAACATTAGGTGGAACATCACATTTAGGTATAAAAGTACCATTGGTGCAACATCAACAAGAGTGTTAGGATTTTATATGCACAGAACACATTTAAGTGTGAAAAGCTCCTATTTAGGTGCACAAACGCATTTAGGTGTAAAATCACCTGTGGTTAAAAGTCAGAAGGAGTGTAGTTTTAGATTTAGGTGCAACATAACTCAGTGCAGAGAGAAAACACAGTAGTAAAGTGTCACAAGTGTAAAAAAGTATGCTATCACATTTGGTTGACAGAATTTTGAGATGCAAAATCACGCTTGTTGCAACATCAGCATGAGCATGGATAACATGTAAGAAAGCAAATCACATTCAGGAGCAAAATCACATTGACTAGCAAAATCAGTGCATCTTTAGCATGTGTTAGGAGCACACATGTTCCTTCAATGCTGTACCTGGGTTCTTCGGTTCCTTGCATCATCATGCATGCTCTCCAATTGGATGCACGCATTGGGCAAGGAGACCAACACACTTGAAAGCTCATTGCAAAGCATGAGACTAAAATACTCCTCTGCCCTGATGAGCAATATAAATGAAACCTGCTTCAAGCAACATCTAAAGTGGCCTGATCCGCATGAAACAATGGTGAGGGGGTCTGACCCAAAGGCCCTCTCTGTGTATGTTTTTGATGTTGAGGACAGGAGCTCTGGCCAACAGCTGTCTCTAGCTAGACCTAATCATTTTTTAGAAGTCAAGAATCAGCAGAGCTTAAAGGACACATCTGCCTGACCCATTATCTATGTTTAGTGAGGTATAAGTATGCATATATGTAGAATGTCCTTTATCCCTCCATACTGATGTGCTCCTTCACCATCTCACACCATTTAACCACCATAACAAAATATTCTTCTGCGTACTGAAATTGTCAGCGGTGGTTCCTCCGCTATGGCGGAGGAGTGTCGTCCCCCCCATGCTGAGAGCCAGCTGAGGCTAACGGGAAAAATAAAATGTTAATAAATTGGTTTTATTATCATGTTATTTTTCCTGTCTCCCTCTAGTGCCAGCCAAGTCTGGGCGGAGTGGGACTTGGCTGTCGTCACAGCCAGCAGGGGAGGAGTAGTGCGCACTTAGGTTTCTCCAACCCAGCTGTGTTGCACAGTCGGGTTGGAGAAACAGCACAGACTCCCAGGCACTGTCTGAGCAGCAAACCAAGCTGATCAGACTAATCCTGGTGCTGCTCTCATGCTATTGAGAGAAGCACCGGGATTGGGTGGGGAGCCTGTGCTGGTGTCCCAGGGACTCCTGGAACACCATCAAGAGAGAAGAGGAGCACAGAGACAGCCAGCAGCATCGGAACAGGTACTTTAAAAAAAATTTTTATAATTATTTCCCTGATCCCCTGTCCCGTCCTCCCCTCCCCCGCCCTCAAACTTGAGTTTTGCGGCACCCGCCACTGGAAATTGTCCTTTCTTAGAGTTTCTGCTGGAAATGCTATAGCTGCTAAATAGATAATTAAATGATATATATTTTAGGTCAATGCAAAGTGGCAAGTATCATGCCATGCAACTTTGCTCCTTTCCAAACAAAGCGTGACGGCTTCGATAAGTGCGACAATTTCCATCGCACCTGCGGTATTATAGATCAAATGTCCTATAAAAACATTTTAGTTGCACTGCTCTGGGCGCACTATCAAGTGTGCCTGATGGCATAGCTCTTCAGGAAAGAAAACAGAACCCAGCAGAAGAATGTTCCTCTAGCAATGGAGTTCATTGTTATGGAGTCCAGTGGTGACTCCTCAGTGGCCCAACGACCACAAAATAAACAAAAGAGGCAGACTTATGTGTACTCAGTGCACCTGTGATTTGTTAGAACATTAGCAGCAGGTGCAGTGGTTTCCGGGAGCAGAGGCCATAGGGGCCCCCTGAACCCTGCATAAAGCTGTATTTTATCATTCAAACAGCAGCCGTTGGGGGGAGGTCATTCCCTTCCTTGCGCTAGAGCCCATGACTCACTGGCTTTGCTACTGCCATAATCTAAGAGATAAAATACCTCCCATACATTATAAGGATTTTGCAAATCACTGAGGAGTTCCACAACTATATAGAGGTTATGGAACTCTGAAGTGACTTGTGACCTTTTCATGTACGCAAGGGGGGTACTTTATCCCATATAATACATGATCACACCGTCACCTTTCCCACAAACCAATGAAAACCTTGGTGCGTAGCTCTTTTATATGAAAGCACAAGCATGTTTATAAAAATGAAGAATAAAAATGAAACCTCTAGTGAAAAATTAAAAACATCAAAACATCTTAGATATGTGTTGCAAATAGATATTAGAAACAGTTCAATACAAGTTCGTTTTTTAAAGAAAAAAGCTGCTGTACCTCAGAATGTGCTGCAGAAACATGCAGAAAGATTCTAGCTTTTCTCTGTTTGAGTGCAAAAAACACATATTCTCTCTGCCTGTCACTGTTAGCTATTAAAATAGAGCAGAAGAAATAAAAGCAACGTTCCCTTTTCTTTGCATTAAACAGCTGCTTCAGTTATGCTCTGTGACCTGACCTGCCTTTCACCTTGGCTGCTGGCACTGGCAGCAGGCATTGTGACATCCAAACGCAACTGTAATAACTTATAATAGTCGAGTTCTGACGTCTTTCCTTCATAGTCGAGTCGCTGATTATAAAGAAATTAGAGAATACCGTGTATACAGGGATTTCAGAATCCCATGTATTATAAGAGTTTAATTCATATGCTATTTGAACCTCGCTAGCTGAGACAACACTAGGGTCCACAATGCAAGTATAGTGCGAAAACTGCTGAGGTAATAAAGCACCCTGAGGAACAGATAGGGTGGGGTACGGGAATTTCAGAGTGAAGTAATATTGCACTATTCCAATGGTAAACACGTGGAAAGGGTCTAACCCAGGAGCCGATGTTTGTGCACCAATTTTCACAAGACATCTTTTTGTGGTGCAGATTTCACTACGTTTTTCCTGAACAAAATCTGACCGTGGAAGGAATTTGGAAGTGTGGTCTTCCCCAGAGCTGGCTTTTGTTCAGTGAGCACCTCGCGTGAATCCAAATTTAGACCTAAGTCATAGGGAGACTGCTGCTTTGAGCTCTAGCGCCCATTGGCGGTGGAGGTAGGGGCGTGGTGGGTGCTGCAGCACCCACAAAATGACCAAGCTGGAGTTCAGAAGGAGTATGAGCAATAAAGATGCATTTAAGTGTTGTTTTTATCTTGTCACATTTACTGTGCGTTGAAAGACGAAGGTCCAATGTCAGGCTATGTCTTCTGTCAAACTGTTGCTTAGTCTTTTAACATGGAGGTTGGTGTTTACTTCTCTTTCTCTGACACTAAAGAAAGAGGATTTTGTAAAGTGATCTATGTGACAATCCTGCTGGGGTACAGGGAATGTGAAAGGAGAGGCTATAGTATGTGCATTTTTTTCTAACACACAACAACATTTAAACACCTGTAAATGAACTGTACAAATTGTTCAAAATATGTCAGCAGTTAGTAAATTATATAAGAGGCACATTTTTTGTTAATTCTGAAATATGATAGAAACAAATACTATAATACGACCAAAATAAATCAAGGCCCTTTACTTGGTGATGCGCAAATCTGATTTCCACACATTATTGTTTCTGTGCCACATAGTTTAATCAGGAAAACTGTATGTCTCTGCATATTTAGTGGCCATTTCAATAGAATATATGCTGTTTGTAAATGGTGTGTGCTACCACACCATGCTTTAGTAATATATGGGTGATAGCATGCTCCATAATGCAACACTGGCTATATAGGAAACTTACCACTCTCCTGCTGAATAGAAATGGCTCATAAGCTGCACTTGCTTGCAGAGTGACGCTTGGATTTTTCACAGTTCCTATGCATTTAGTGATAGAACATTGATGGCAGCACCACCACTCTGAAAATTGTTCACGCACCACTGCCAGGGCCCATCTGGAGGTCGGTGCCCTGGGCGTGAGCCAAACTCGCACATGCTAAAGCCAGGCCCTGGATTACCCATCGCTGTTCACACAACTTTCAGTCCCAATTTGGGCATAAACCACCAAATCTAGATTTGTCAAATGCATAATTGGGATGCATGAATGTAGCATGTGCATACATGCCTATAGCCCCAATTCAGACGGGAGACTCCCTATTTCTGAAGCCAAAAAGGCTTTATTTTGGCTGTTTCCCGTCTGAAATTGCCTCTGCCTCCATAGAAGTCAATGGGGGAAATACATTCTCCCAATTATTTTTTTTAAATCTCCCACTTACCTCTTTTAAAATGTTAGCATCTATGCATGTTTTTTTTAGAAAAACCTATATATAAAAGCTGTAAACTTAAATATATGTTTTATATAGATACTGATAGAAATCGCATATGCTCTTCATACGGCTGAGGATCCCCACATCCCCTCCTTCCCTCCAGTATTCACAGGACTACTAATTCGCAGAATGAAAGCAAAGGAGCGGCTTGCGCAGTATCTGAATGAACACATCCACGTTGCTTTATGTTGCCTCCAGGGGAAGTAGAAACTCCCCTGTTTCTCGCTTTTCTCGCCTAGTTCAGTTTGCAATGTACTGACTTTTATTAAAAACATAATTTAAGATTAGGGAAATAAAAGGCCTGTCACCGTCTGTTGCCCAAGAGTAGCTGGTTGTGACTGTGCAATGAAAAGCGCCATCCTGGGAGGAAATTAAAAATCTTCACCGCAATGGAGGGAAGCGTATTCATGCCACGCTGCCCCTTTCCATCTCCATGAATAATGAGGCGCCATTTTTCCCAGCTCGCGAGACTGCAGCAGGGTGAGTGTGCCACTCAAAGTTCAGCCCAGGGAAACCTGCTAGTACAATAGTAACTTATGAAGATATGAATTCTAGAGGTGTGCATGCACAAGCCACACTACAGCAGAGGTTTTCAAACTGGTGGGGGTGGGCTCCCCTGCGGGGCCTCAAGTGAATACAGGGACGGCTCTAGCCAAAAGAAGTATTATGCTGATAACAGTGCTTTGTTTTCAGAGGAAAAATGAGCGGAGGGAAGCCGCTCTGTAATGGGCCATCACTAAAATCTTTTGTCATTTATATCCTGGCTGGGGGAAGATGTCAAAAGGAAGGGACTCCAAATATTCTTCAAAACCCCCACCCCCATTTCTAATAATCACACTGTGGATACTTTTACACGTTAGTAAGGCCTGCCTGACCAGAATAGTAGGTTTGGCAATCATGAATTTGATTGCATGTTTTAAATGGTAACAGGACTTAGCTGCAATGTTTAAATACGTCTAGACATATTTAAACATTGCCAGTTTAATAGAATAATTGTGAAAAGTTTTGAGGGGGCCCAACAGCCGTTGCGGTGAGTGGGGGTGGGGGTAGGTGGCCTGCGCATTGACTGTTACTGGCGGCCCTCCTTTCAGCCCCCCACAACACCCCCCTCCTTATTACCTGGCAGACGTACTGGATTGTAGCCGTCTGGTGCAGCACCCTAGGAGTCAAGGGGCCCGATCGGCCAGGAGGGCCACGTGTTTGCGGGCTGATAGTTGGACTGGGGCCCGGGGGCTCCTCTCCTCTCTTCCTTTTTCCCCTTTCTCCCCTGGTACAGCTTACTGCATTTCTTTGGAGGGCCCTGCATGCAGTAGAGCAGTGGAGACGGCTTTCCCACGGGTTGCTGAATTGAGTGGGCCTTGTCGGCCCCGGGGGTGCAGGATATTGTGCACAGCCCTGTGGTGCACTGCTGTGTCCAGTTGGCCCAATCACGGGGAGGCCCTGACTATTTGAGACTAGCCTCAATGTTGGAGGCAGTGGAATGGACTGGGGGTTCTCCTCTCTTACCCCTTACTTCTGCCTCCCGATTTTTCTTTTGGGGAAACACTTTCCAGGGGACCATCTAGGAGCTTGGCGAGCATTCCTGGGGACTGGGCCCTCTGCCACGCTGCCGCCTTCAATCCTGTCATTGGCGTGGTGACTCTTCCTACTGCAGTGTAGGCCGCTACAGCATTGTTGGGGTGGATTTGCCCCCTCCCTGTCTGCACAAAGCGGAGACAGCTTTTGCCCCCCTGACCTCTGCTGGGGGCTTGGCCAAGAAAGCGGTGTGGAGGTGACAATCCCAATACTGCATAGCGGACTCTCACCAAGATCTATGCACAAGGGTGGATACGGTGGCGATCGAACTGGGGCTAGTGCGTGAAGGCCAGCGTAAACTGGTGGAACATGTCACTCATAATGAGCAGGAAATCACAGACATGCGCCCGACAATGAAGGAGCTAGTGGGGCAGGTAAGTTCCCTTACCTCGAAGGTGCAGGAATTGGAGGACTAGGTGGCCAATTCAGAGGGGCCCTCCCGCCAAAACAACCTCCGCATTGTGGGTGTCCCAGAGTGCGTAGAGGGATCTGACGCCATGCAGGTTTTCGAGACCTGGCTCTCTCAGGAGGTGGCTCCTGGCATGCTCTCCGCTCATTTCTTGATTAAACGTGCTCACAGGGTCCGAGCATTGCACCCGCCAAAGGGGGCTGCTCCGCACAGTATAGTGGCTTGAGTGATGAATTTCAGGGATACGAATATGATCCTTCAAATAGCTAGGTAGTGCTCCCGCTGCGATATGACAATGCGAAAGTATTCATCTTTCTGGATTACACCCTCACAGTGCAGCGTCGTAGGGTCTCCTTCCTGGGGGTGAAATGCAAGCTCTGACAGATTGGACTCCGCTACTCGCTGCTTTTCCCGTCCAAGTTAAAAGTAATGGTTGTATGCCAAAGCTATTTTTTCACCAAACCCGGGGATGCCTAGGGCTGGGTGAAGCAGTGGCGCTATGAGACCTCTGCACTAGCCTTGCCTGCGCCCCAATGGAAGACAGCTCGCTCCTCACGCCGTTGGAATCGAGGGACTCACTGCACTGATAGCTTGCTAGCTCACAGGGGCCGTACACCAAAGCAGGCCAGGGAGGAACAAGCTCAGGCCTTGACTGTCATGGCAAATCTCGGGGCGAAGCGTAGATCGTCGTTGATTGTTGCTGCGGGAGACGGTGCCTCTGATATAGAATCTTCCCACTCTGTGAGCAGTGTGGACTCGGTGGTATTGCCTACTGTGACACCCAAAGACGGCAGAGGATCTTGTGAAAGTACACGGGGAGCTGGTAGACGGTATGATCATCCGGGACATTGCCGTGGGATGGATATCTGATTCCTATTGAAGTGGACGATGTAGAAATGGGTCTTCCTAAAGGACCTACACCCTTTTGGTCCACTCAACTGGTCCCTCGACTATAACTCTGTGATTCTTCTGGCTCACCCCCTTGCCTAACTCCTTGGTGATGTTTGTATGCATGCTTGTGCACCAAGAGCATCCCTCTTATGGGAGCTACTGTTATTTTTGTGGGTGTTCTAGTGTTTAAGGGTTACTCTGGGTGGGGAGTTGCAGGTTTTGTTAATGCAGTTTGCTAAAACATGCGGTTTGTTATCCTGTACCTTTCCAAATTACATTGATGTACACCATACCTGTGCGGCTCTGATGCCGCAGTTGCTACTTCCCCTGGGAACTAACCATTGTGTTATATTATCGAGATGATAAAAGTAAGTGCTATCACTTGGAATGTCCATGGCATGGGCACAGTGTGCAAGCGACATGCGGTTCAGCTATACATCAGACGGCGGGGTGCACAGATAGCTCTGCTACAGGAAACGCATGTAGCTGGGGGGAGGAGATCAAACTGCAAAAGCAGTGGTGAGGTCAATGCTTCTGCACCATGTATTCTGGCTTCGCGAGAGGCGCGCTGATTTAGATTCGGCGTGGGGTTCCCTTCTGATGCACTGGGTCCGAGATAGAACCCGAGGGCCACCATGTGTTGGTGGAGGGACTCATGGATGGCAGAGCTGTGTTGGAAGCATATATGGCCCTAAGACAGGGCAGCCAGTCTTAACAAATTTGTCAGTACTTCTTACCAAATGGGCTCATATCCCGTGGATATTGGGTGGGGATTTTAATTGCTTGCTTAACCCACAACTCGACCACTCACATCCGCCGTTACCGGCCTCTCTGGTGGTAGCAGCTGCGGCCCAGTTCTCCCACTGGCTCCAACATTGGTCCTTGTTAGATTGTTGGAGGTTGTTGCATCCAGGTTCCAGGGAGTACTCCTTTTATTCTGTCCCTCATGATCTGCATGTTCGGCTGGACCGCATACTCTGTGATCCAGCCACCAGATTACTAACAACGGGGGCAGAGTATTTAGAGAAGACAACGCAGAGACACTGGCCCAGTGCTTGACAGATAATTGGGGATCTTCCTCCTCCAAATTGATTGATTGGGAAGCGACGAAGGTGGTGCTTTTTGGGCATTGTATATGCACAGTGGTGGGGGTGAGGGTGACCCTGCAAAATGATTTGATTCAAGTTAAGGAGTCTCGGGGTGGCCTAGAGGCTGCGTCCCATGCTGGCTGAGCAAACATTAGAGTACTTACTGAAGCTTTAGAACTCGATACCCAAATTATCAAGCAACTGCGTTGCGTAGATTTCCGCAGCGTATCAAGCAAAAATGCACTCAGAAGGGAATAAGTCAGGCCGATTATTGGCTTGGCTCCTGCGCAGCACCTCCCCTGTTACACCAATTACGATGATCAGGGCTCCAGGGGGTCTGGTGGTAATGCATCAGAAGGGTATACATGAGGTGTTCACCACACATTACCAGGCTCTCTATAACCCCCCCGTGAATCGCCGGGAAGCTATAGATCACTTCCTTACTGCTGTAAGTCTCCCTACGATTGATCCCTTGGATAGGAACGACTTGAACGATGCTCTTACCTTGCAAGGGGTGCGTGGAGCCATCTGCAGAGCAGCGACCAGTAAGACCCCGGGCCTCGACGGATTCCCTATAGAATTCTACAAAGCATACGAGGCCCAACCTGCCCCCAAATTGCTCGAGATTTTTCATATTGCTCAGATGGAGGGGTGTCTTCCTCCCACGATGCGGGAGTCACTATTGGTTTCTCTGCCGAAATCCGGCAGGGACCCTCTAGAGCTAGCCTCCTAATGCCCGCTGTCCATGTTGGGGTCTGACTATACTGGTCTGGTGCACCCAGACCAGAATGGATTTGTGCCCAGATGTTCCACAACCCTTAATTGGAGCTTTCCCGGGTCCAGTGGCCTTATGCAGCTTGCTTGGTGCCGGACCCGGAGAAGGCTTTTGATACGGTGGATTCGGAGTATCTATTCCCGCCCTTGACTGCTTTTGACATCACGCTCCAACTTGCTACATCTCATCCAACTCGTATATACTGGGGTTTCCGTCCAAGTTAAAATTGACCAGTGCACATCTCACTCTTTCTCATTGAGTAGAGGGACGAGGCAGAGCTACCCTCTCTTCTCCACTCCATTTTGCCCTGGCAATGGAACCCCTGGCCCAGTGACTGTGATAACAGGGGCAATTTTGGGGTATTCCACTCCATGGCGAGACACATATTGTTATTGATTTAGCCCTGTTGATCACTCACTGGCTCATTGCCATGCATTGAAAGGCACTGATGTTGCACTGGTGTAGGGCAACTCTCAAGTGGAGGCGCGTAGAAGTGCTGGTGGTCAGGCGTGAAGAGGTTCGGGGACTGCGTAAATACCCAGTCTCAGCAGACTGGGAAATGCTGCTGACTGTTTTAGACGCTTACAGTGAAGGTATAGCTGCCTACTATTTCACTGCTTGCTAACCGTTGATTACTTTCCCAGTCTTGCTCTGTTGGAGGTTACAACCCTAACTCCAAGAATTGAAACGCCCTGCTGGGCTGACATTGCCGTATATGTATATTCACTTTGCCCACTGTAGATACTCTTGGCTATAAATTTGTAAGTATTGAATTGCCTTATGGAGCCCATCTAGACCAGCAGCTGGGATTCCCTGGGGACTCACTGATTAATTATGGTAAGGATGTACAACAATGTAGTTCTTTACACTGTCAGTAATTGAGAATCGTCACCGCATGTTACTGTTGGTAACTGTTTGGAGGGAGGGTTTCTCTCTTGTTATTCTCCCAACTGCACTGGCTGATTGAGAACTCCTACCAATCTATGGGGCCGATTACGATGGCGATCCGCCCGCCATCCAGACAGCAAAGACCCCCGCCATATTATGATGGCTGGGGGGTCTGCGGCGGACGGAAAGACCGTCCGCCGCTTTTCCGCCGGTCGACTCGTCGACCGGCGGAAAACGTGTTTAATATGGTGGCGGTGTCTGGAAGACACCGCCATCCATATTACGATGCAGGCTGAGAGCAGCCTTTCCATGGCTGCATTGCCGCCATGTAAAGGCTGGCAGTTCCAGCTGTTGGGGGCCCGTTGCAGGCCCCCAGGGTGTTGGGGGGGGTGGGTGCACATGGGGGGTACCTATGGTACCCCCCTGCATTTGCATGTACAATGTGGCAGGCACCGCGTGGTGCCTGTCACGTTGTGCATGTGTAAGAGAGTAGGATCTGCCTCTTATGTTGCCCCCACTTTTTTTTCTGATGTTTACACTGGTTTCTGGCTATAGTCTGGCTGGGCCCCTGCTAATCAGGGCCCCAGCCTCTCTGTTCTCTCTAAACGATTTGGAGTGCACTCTAGGTGCACTAGTGATTGGATACTGTGGTACCTTATGAGTCCCTAGTATATGGTACCTTAGGTACCAAGGGCATAGGTACTTCACAGGCCTACCAGGGGCTGCAGCATGTATTATGCCACCCCTGGGAAGCAGACTAAATCTGACACCACAGGCCTGCTACTGCAGCCTGGGTGAGGTGGTGCTAGCACTCCTCACTGAGATATAGGTTCCCTATATCTCTCCTGCACACACATATAAACCTATCAGTCACCCCTAAGGCAGGCCCTATCAATCCTGAGGGCAGGGTGCTTGGCTTCTATGTGAGGAGGTGCCTCTGCCTGAGCAGGGCCCCTCTGCAGCTCTCAGAGTCCATTCTCTGGTGCTGTTTGTGGATGCGGTTAAACCATATACTTTTAAGTGCATTATATCCTCGCGGTAAAATGCTAACTTTGGAATGGCTGCATCGAAACATGTTGTGTTTGGTGTCAAACATCTTGGAATACTACCCCCCGCCAGTCCTGGCGGCGGGGGTAGCATTCCACCCTTCTAGAGGGATAGACATGTACCTACTGTGGAAACGCGGTAGAATCCTGCAGAGCCCTGGCATCACAAAATGGATGCCACCAGTCACAGACACTGGGCTGCCCTCCTGCTGATGACCAACACTCGCAGTGGAGGAAGCCCAACAATAGATATCCTGTCCCAAGGGGTGTGACCACCTTCCAGACAGGGTTTAGTGTATTGGGGCTGGGTGGGTGCACTCTTAGAGTGCTTTGAAGTCCTGCACTGGGGGAGCAGAAGGCTCCTCTGTGCATATGCCAGTTCAAACCGGCTCAGGGGCTACCTGCCCCTGCTCTGGTGCGAAACTGGACAAAGGGAAGTGGGTGAAGCCACCCACTCCCCTGACCCTCCCATAGGTAGGGTCATAGAGCTAGTCCCTCCCTTTCTTTTAGTATAAGAGGGGGAACCTGTGCATTGCACCCTAGATTTCCCTGGACGACGCTCTGAAGAAGAATCCCGGACCTTCGATGTTCCACTACCTTTGGAAGACTGAAGAATCTCCCTTGGAGTCAAGGAGTGACTCCCCTGCTTGGCAGGCACCAAAAACTACAAACAACGGTCGCAAACTACGCCGCTCCCGCCGGAGTCCGAAGTCCCTGCAGCCCAAGAAGTGGATTTCCTGACTTCTCAAAGGCCATCGTGAGTCCCCAGCGAAGCTGAGGCCAGTGGACCCCAAGAGTAATGAGGAACCGCGACTCCTGGGTACCGTGCACTATTGTCAAGTGCAACCCCTCCACAACGTTCCACGAACTTGTGCTTTGGATCACGTGTGGTCCCAGCCTCCAGCAGGAATCCCTCTTAAGATCAGAGGCCTACCACATCCCGAGTGACTGTGGGCCTCTGTGAGCGAATCCTCCCGAGGCATCTTTGCGATCCCTTGCCAGCCGGCTTGTGGGTCCCCAGAAGACTTTCTAAAGAAACCAATGGGCTCCCCTGGTTGCTCCAGGCCTGCCCTGACTTACCCTCGCTGGGTGAGTCCCACAGACCTTGCTGGTCTGCACCATTGTCTCTTCACACTTTCCCCGAGACTTGCTGTTACCAAGGCTTGTTGGCTCCGATCGAGTCGCCGTCACCGCAGTAAGCTGCAGACATTGTGGGACACGCCGAATCCAGCTCCTGGTCATCGTCAACGCCTCCTGGACCTTGTGGCTGAAGAGTCAAGGCAACTGCGAACGACCTGAATCTTGCGACGACGATGGGCATCCATCTTCCTTGCCCCGAGTCACTGCCAAGTGACTTTGAACACTGTCCCCTCTGCTTTCAGGTCTTCCATCTTCCGAATCCAGGCTTGGATTCCTCCGGACACTTCTCCTGTCGCCGCAAGCAGCAAGTCTTCACTGGCTCCCATTGAAAACGACGCCGCGACCCGACACCAAAGAACACCTATGCACCCGGCTCCCCTGGGTGAGGTAACTTCAGCACTACGGTGCTCCTGTGGGTGTGGGCCCTAGAACTACTTACCCTGTAAGTGACTTGCTTGTAGCTTCCCTCGAAGTGTCCTAAAACTCTAACTTTCTAAGTGCGACAATTGCGCTGACTCGTACAGGGTTCGCGTCTGTGTTAGACACACCGCGTCCATCTCCTTTGCAACACTATCTAGAACTGTATCCTTCGACTCGTACTGAGTCCGATCGGTGTTCGCCTCGAACACACAAAGGGCCTGTAGCACTGAGATCTCCATTGCACTGACTCGCACCAGGTTCGCGTCTGTGTTAGACACAGCGCGTCCATCTCCCTTGCAACTCTATCTATAACCGCGTCCTTTGACTCGTACAAGGACCGATCGGTGTGTTCGCCTCGAACACGCAAGGGACCTTTAATATTGAAATCCCAATCGCGTCTGAGCGCATAGACTCGCACAGGACTCGCACCGGTGCCAGGTCACCTCGTCCGTCCCCTGTGGGTCTCCTACAACTACCTGGGGTGGTTCTTGGGGGTCCCTCGATTCTAGATGCCCTAGACCTAGGTCTAGCAAACTAAGATTGTGATATTCGATTGTGCTAAACTTATTTTGATAACATTTGACTTGTACATATGTTCCTGACTTCTAATCTCATAAAGAGATTAGTAGAGAGTGTTTATTAATAAATACATATATATTTGATATATATACCTGTGTGGTGTCTTTTCATTTGGTGATTCAAGAGATTGTGTGGTAAAACAAGCTGCTTTACATTCCTTCAAGACTTAGCCTGAAGGCTGCTCTCCACAGCTACCACTAGGATAGCTTTCTATAAAGGTTGTCTTAAACCTATCTACCATAAGAGTCGAATTGTTCTGGTGCAAGGTGTCCACTTTAATTAGTGAACAGCATATACCAGGCCAACTTCTCACATTGGTGGGCAGCGTGTGGGATTCCAGCTTGCTATTGTTTTACCAGAAAATCTCTATTTGAATTACTAACTGAAAACCACTATAGGTACTTAAGGTACATATAAAGTCAAGCTTAGTATCAATAAGTTCTACTGAACTTAGAGCTGTGTGCCAAGGGATAGCACACCCTTTCTACAGCTCAAGCTAGTATCAGTAGGCCACAAACTAGTGTAGGTAGTACAACACTGCACAACACTAGAATGTCCTTAAAGGGTGGAACCAGTGGATCCACTCAGCCTCAGTATAAGGACATGGCTTTCTCTGACTTGAGAGCCATGTGTGTTGAAAGACACCTGAGGCTAGGACAGAGTCCCTCAACCCTACACTCTGATAGATCTGCTGACAGCAGATGATCTTAGATTGGCTCTAGGAGCTAATGGGTCTGAATCAGTGGGTGGGTCAATTACAGTATCTGGGTCAGATGATGAAAATCAGAATGACCAGGACTCTGTGATTGAAGGGCCAGGCCTCAAGGGGCCTGAAAAGGACAGAGGAATTCTCCCTAAGAGAACTGACAGAGTAGATGAGAGGCATAGGTCCCCTTCCAGGGAATCTGAGCACTCTTATCACTCTGGCAGAGAATTTGTCCACCAGAGGAACTCATACTTTCCCATAAGAGAGACCTCCTCTGAAATAATGTGCAAACTGCTGCAGTATGAGGAAGCAAGAGTTGCCCTCAGAACCAAGCAGTTGGCACTGGATAGAGAAGCCCTGGAGATCCAGAGAGCTTCTAGACGAGAGGGGTTAGAACCCCTTGGTGGCAGCAACAGTGTCCCTAGAGGCAGAGAATCTATTCCAGACCATAGGAACCTGAGCAAGGTTGTTCCTCCCTACCAGAGTGGGGATGATATCCACAAGTGGATAACTGCTATGGAGAGGGCCTGTAGAGTACAGCAGGTCCCCCAAAAGCAGTGGGCAGCAATCTTGTGGCTCTCCTTTTCAGATAAAGGTAGAGACAAGCTCCTCACTGTTAGAGAAGAGGATGCTGACGATTATGAAGCCCTGAAGAGTGCACTGATAGATGGGTTTGGCTTAACCACTGAACAGTACAGGTTGAAGTTCAGAGACACCCAGAAGGCACAGACTCAGGACTGGACTGACTTTGTTGATTGTGCAACCAAGGCTCTGGAGGGTTGGCTGGTTGGCAGTAGGGTTACTGATTTCAAGGGATTGTATAATCTGATGATGAGAGAACAGATCCTTAATAATTGCCAGAACCAGTTGTTGCATCAATACCTGGTGGACTCAGATCTGACCTCTCCCCAAGAATTGGGAAAGAAGGCAGACAAGTGGGTCAGAACCAGGGTGAGGCAGAAACCCCAGAACCAAGGGGGTGACACTAAGAAGCAAGATCCTAAGGGCTCTGAGAAAGGTGGGGATAAGTCAAAAGACCAGAAGTCTTCACAAGGGCCCCAAAAATCTGCATCTGGTGGGGAGTCACAATTCCACAAGGGAAAAGGCCAAAAGAAGCCCTGGTGCAAATTCTGTAAACAGAAAGGGCACTGGACTTCTGACTGTAACAAGTCCAAAGACCAAACCACCACCACTCCTGCCCCTAGCTCAGCTGTTCCCCCTAGCTCAGCTACTGGTGGAGGTGGTACACAGAATAAGGGTGTACTAGGGTTGACCCTGGGTTCTGAAGTGGACTCTGACCTAGTCAGAGTGCCCACTCAGGCAATGCTGATTTGTGAGGGAGACCTTAATATGTCCTTCCTAGTGAGTCCCAGTAATCTGGGCAAATACAAACAGCAGCCTGTAATAAATGATAAACAGGCTTTGGCATTTAGGGACACAGGTGCTAGTGTCACCATGGTGGCAGAGGATCTTGTAGACCCTGGACAGATCATCCTGGGCGAAATGTAGCAGGTGACCAATGCAAGCAATGTCAGGACCAACCACAGTCTGGCAGTTGTGAATTTCTCCTGGGGAGGGGTAACTGGCCTCAAGAAGGTTGTAGTCAGTGCAGACCTCCCTGTCGAATGTCTATTGGGCAATGATCTAGAGACTTCAGCCTGGTCTGAAGTAGAGTTATGGACTCATGCTGAGATGTTGGGCATCCCTGCAGAGGTATTTGCTGTGACCAGGTCACAAGCAAGAATGCATGACACTGAACCAGCTCTGGATCCTGGAACAATGGACCAGATGCTTCCCAAGAGGAGGAGCAGTAGGGTAAAGGCAGTGCCTTCCCCTCTGTCTCAGATCACAGATTCACCCCCAGAGGGAGGTGAAGCAAATCCTGAAGAAGGAACTGCCCCAGAGGAACTTGAGCCTGATCAGGTTGAGTTCTTGGGGGCAGGGGGCCCTTCTCGGGAGGATCTGAGTAAGGAGCAACAGTGCTGCCCCTCTCTTGAACCCCTCAGACAGCAGGCTGCTGCTGAGGCTGCTGGGAGTGCTAGTGGGTCTCATAAAGTTTATTGGGATGAGGGACTCCTATATTCTGAGGGTAGAGACCCAGCCCCTGGAGCCACCAGGAGGTTGGTAATACCTCAGAAGTTTAGGGGTTCCTCTTGACCCTAGCACATGACATCCCTTTAGCAGGACACTTGGGCCAAAACAAGACCTGGGACAGGCTTGTTCCACATTTTCATTGGCCACATATGTCAGAGGACACAAAGGAGTTTTGTCGCTCCTGTGTCACATGCCAAGCCAGTGGTAAGGCAGGTGGCACAACAAAGGCCCCCTGATACCACTACCGGTGGTGGGGGTACCCTTTGAAAGGGTAGGGATTGACATTGTTGGTCCCCTTGACCCTCAAACTGCATCTGGGCACAGGTTTATCCTGGTGGTAGTGGATCATGCCACCAGGTACCCAGAAGCAATTCCCCTGAGGACCATCACAGCCCCTGTGGTGGCAAGAGCCCTCATTGGAGTCTTCTCCAGAGTGGGTTTCCCAAAGGAGGTTGTTACAATGAAGTATTCCACGTAGACATGTCTTGTAAATAAAGGTTATAGATTTATTCATCAGGTTACTTCTTCAGTTACAGGAAGATGGTAAGATCCATATTATGCCCCACCAGGAGCAGCCTCCTTGCTGCTCAGCCCATCCACTCCAACTGATTCTTCCTCAAGCACAAACACTCTGAACATTCCAATGACCTCACCACTGGCTGAGCAGCAAGGCAGAGAAGAACAATAGGGAGGATGCATTAACCAACAAGTAGATTATAACACATCTCCCCCTTATAATGATTATAGAAAAACAAATGTATGTAAGATGATAAGACACACACACGACATATCCAATAAATTCATCAGAAATTACATCCCCATCCAATCTAGGAAAAATAGGAAAAACACAAGTAAAAGTGTTCCATTCTTAAAACAGTGGGTGCTCACCCACGTCAACTCACACTCCATACACAACTCAGCACAGGGAATATCTCACCCCTCAAACAGCGGGTACCACACCACCTCACTACCACAGGGTACCCACATCGCCCCACACCAAGGCAAAACAAGACACAGGGTATATTCACAACCCCTAAACAGTGGGTAATACATAACTCAACCCACCTCACTTCGCACAAACAGGGTATCTATCATCCCGACAAAATCACACACAGGTTATCATCACAACCCCCAAACAGTGGATAACTAACACCACCTCGCCTCACACTCAAGGCATAATACTAACAGCAGGACCAGGGACTACAAACCCTCTACTGCACTTACACACAGGGTATGACCCAGGGTATGACCCAACCCATATCATAACAGGGTATCCTTAAACCCAGCTCAATCACAGGGTATCTCTAAATCCAATACATTCCCACTAACACAGGAAAACTCCGAAACAGTCAAAACACCTCACACGAGGCAACACACCTAAAAAAAAAAACCACGGTAAATCATTGTATCAAAATTGAGCATGGCATACATCCGACACAAACATTAGAAATATATGGAAAATAATGAGCATGCGCCACCATGAACAACCAACAATGTCTCTTGTTACCACCAGTGAGCGAAATCTCACTCGGGTTGACCGATGTAACCGGCTAGTGAAACACCTCACCTCACCGATGAATTCCATTTCCCAGAGTCGAACAAGAACTTTGCCTCGGACGGCTGCAACAGGGACCGCAGGTTTGTTGAAGAAAACGCTAGCAACACTACCTCTCCGAATGTTTTCTTTCCCGATGCCATCCGCTTCAGCAATGTCCATAGTCCAGCATGCACAGCCATCCGAGAAAGGTGATGACGACAATTACCTCCACAGCTGTACAAACCGAATGTCACACACAGCAGGGCTCCCAACCCCTTCGAGATACCAATGAAGAAATGCCGGTTCACTTTTAAGGAAAACAACATGGCGGCACGTAGTTGACGCCTTGCCGGGTGGCTCACGGCGCGTCAAAACAGCAGAGCGTCCTTAAACAGTCCCAAGCTGCTCGGAAACCATTACGTCCGAAAGGATCCCACGTGTAGTATATGGGTGGCAGGAATGTAAGGTACGTGCCTTGTTGATTAGAGTTGTAGAGTGTTCCATGTTCTATGTTCCACTTATAAGTAGAATGTGTAGAATCTTGAGGCTCATATGCTGCGCTCTCTGTGTAGAGCGAACTGTTAGTTCTGCAGGTTGGCATTAAAAGGATATTACTCTAACTACATTCTTCGTGTGATTACTACGCAATTACTACAGAAAATTGGCGACGACTTGGGATGCCAACCCTGGACCCACAGCGTGTTCCCATTTCGTTTGGTTATCCTGATGTTGTTATTCTTTGAATTTTCAACCTTCATCGACGACACGCCAGTGAAACCTACATCTTTAAACGTTTGGGAAATTTTTGCGGACTTGCCACTTCAACCATTCTACTATTGAGTGAGTGTTTGCTTTTCTACTTGTCGGGTAAAAAGGATTGGAAATTCACTTTCCAACGTTCACCATACTTTCACCGTTACCCGCATCATTCAAATCGGCTCGCACTCACCTTTGTCTCAGCATTCTACTCCTGCATTCGACAGCTACTCCGGCACTCCTACGTTCCCTGCTTGTGATTCTTCACGATCTGACGCACTCCCAAGGTATTCTGGGATTTCTCTGGGTCACGCTGCGTGACCTCTACGTGCCGCCATTTTGTATCTTCACTTTGCCTAGCAACGCTCCCCGTTCATCGTGTCAATTTCAACCACGATCGTCGGAGTTCGTTTCCTTCATGCCGGATCAGCTGATTTCTGTTTTGCCACGATTTCACCCCAGTTAATCGATTAGAGCTATCGACTGGATGCTGGTTGGTCATTATTTTTTTTATATACATTCATTTTCCTTCTTCTTCCTTATTATTGTACATATTGTGAGGAAACATGGAGAGAAGTTCTGAAGGCACATCTTCCTCTCCTAATGTTGTCAACAGTTTAGTTGTTGGCATCAATTTGAGCACTCCTAAAGAGTTTCTTACTAACCCAGGTGAACCAATTGTCAAGTGGGATGATTGGAAAGCGTATTTGCTGAATTATATTGCCACTCTAGAAGACAATAGTGGTATTCTCTCACCTGACAGGAAGAAAAGAATTCTTATGCATTGCCTTGGACCGGAGGGTCTGAGAGTGTACAACCAGATGCAGAAGATTGAAAGAGCAGGCGATGTTGACGTTTTTAAGAGTGCCATTCTTGATTTAGATAACCATTTCTCTCCCATCGTGTGTGTTGCCATTTCCAGACGTACATTTTATAAAAGGAAGCAACAACCTAATGAATCCATCGAGGATTTTACTTCGTGCTTAAAAACTCTGGCTATTCCTTGTAAATTCGGAACACTTCACGATGACATGATAAGAGACCAATTGGTTGTTTGTCAAAAAATAAAAGTATACAAGACAAACTTTGGATTGTAGGAGATTCTTCTCTTAAGGATATAATTATTCTCATAAAGAAGGCGGAACTATCTGAAAGGAGCGCTAAGGCCATTTCTACTAGTTCGGAGAATCCTTCAGATAAAGTTTCTGTCAGTCTTGTATCATCTAAATCCAAAGGAAAACCTTATGTATCTGCTCAACAAGTTAACCACAAGTGGTCTGACAAAAGTACTTCTAAACCTCAAGGAAATGTTTATAATTTTGCATGTTATAGGTGCGGCAGCACCAAGCATAATGCCAGTTTTGAAAAGTGTTTTGCTAGATCTACTAAATGCCTCAACTGCGGTGTTGTAGGCCATTTGGCTAAAGTGTGTAGAAGGAAGTTAAGTAAAAAATCCAACTATGTCGCTTGTCTCACAGAAAATTCAGATTCCTCTGAAAGTGATTCCGGGATTCTGAAAATATTCATCCTACCTCTATTTCTACTCCCAATTTAAAAAAAGTTGTTCTTAATATCACTGACTCTAACAATAGTAAACCTTTGTGTATAATCAATTTTGGGGGATTCCTTTACAGGTGGCTGCCGATTCTGGATCTCCTTTCACAATTATTGCTCGTTCCATTTGGGATGAGAAGTTTGCTTGTGTTTTAGGTTCACACTTAGAATCTTCAGATATCAATACAGAAAGTTTTACAGGTGAAAAAATAAATGTACTAGGATATCGCTTACTTAAATTTCAATTTAAAGGAAGACAAGCATATTGCAAACTATATGTTGCTTTTGATGGTCCCTCAGTGTTAGGTTGGAAGGACCAAAGGGCGTTAAATATTATTCTAAATCCCATCAGCCCTGAACAAGTTTTGGTGGCTTGCGAGAGTGAAGACACAAAAAAATGGGTTTTGAGTGAATTTAAAGAAGTATTTAGTGGGAAAATTGGAAAACTTAAAGGTTTCACCCACCTCATTAGAGTCAAGCCTTCAGCTATTCCCAAAATTTATAAAGTGCGTAATATTCCATTAATCGCAAGAGAGGAAGTTAAACTCGAGTTGCTAAAGTTACAAGATGCTGGCATTATTGAACCAATAGAGGCGTCTGAGTGGATTTCTCCATTAGTGGTCGCTAGACGATCTAATGGAAAGATTCGTTTGTGTGTTGACCTCAGAAGCTTAAATGACAGTATCATTGTAGACCAATTCCCTCTCCCGAGGATTGACGAAATGCTTTCAATGACCAGAGGTTCAAAGTGGTTCTCCACCATCGACCTTTCCTCGGCATATCACCAAATTGTTCTACATCCTTCCTGCAGAAATCTCACTTCTTTCTGGACTCCTTTTGGTTGCTACCAATTTCGCAGAATGTCCTTTGGTTTGGCGTCTGCAGCTGCAGTTTTTCAGAGGTTGATGACTCAGTTATTTGGTGATATGCCGGGCATTACGTTTTTTCAAGACGACATCCTCATCATGGGCCAAAATAGGTCTGACCATGATGAGCGATTAAGAAAGGTTTTGAAAGTTTTATTGGCCAAAGGTTTAACAGGTGAAATATCAAAATGTAAATTTGCTGAACGCAGTGTAACGTATTTAGGGCATGAAGTAAGCTGTAAAGGTATTCAACCCAAAGCAAAACTTATTGCTGCTATTGTTGATGCTCCAGCGCCTAAGTCCAAGGATGATCTAAGGTCATTTTTGGGCTTAGCGGAGTTTTATGCTAAGTTTGTTGAGAATTTTTCAGAAAAGGATGAAAACAGCTTAGTGCTTCTGCTGCACACTGCGCTAGCCTGTAGGCTGTCTTTTCTTATAGACACTGGTGGGGCTACCAGGCGCAACTCTTCTTTATCTTTATTGTGATGTCATATCCTTATATTTATCTTAGTTTCAACTGACACTTCAGAGCTCTTCTGGTCTTTCATTACATTTCCATGCTCACGTGGGTCTTTTCCGCTCGTCGCCAGTGTTACAATGAAGTATTCCACGTAGACATGTCTTGTAAATAAAGGTTATAGATTTATTCATCAGGTTACTTCTTCAGTTACAGGTTACAGGAAGATGGTAAGATCCATATTATGCCCCACCAGGAGCAGCCTCCTTGCTGCTCAGCCCATCCACTCCAACTGATTCTTCCTCAAGCACAAACACTCTGAACATTCCAATGACCTCACCACTGGCTGAGCAGCAAGGCAGAGAAGAACAATAGGGGGATGCATTAACCAACAAGTAGATTATAACACAGGTCATTTCTGACAGAGGTACCAACTTCATGTCAGGAAATCTAAAAGCAATGTGGAAGGAGTGTGGTGTAACTTACAAGTTCACCACCCCCTTTCACCCACAATGCAATGGTTTAGTTGAACGCTTCAACAAAACCTTGAAAGGAATGATTAAAGGACTCCCAGAGAAGCTTAGGCGGAAATGGGACATTCTTCTTCCTTGCCTGTTGTTTGCATACAGAGAGGTTCCACAGAAGGGGGTTGGTTACAGCCCATTTGAGCTTCTGTTTGGGCATCTTGTGAGAGGTCCACTGTGTTTGGTAAAAGAGGGCTGGGAGTTACCTCTCAAGCCCCCCAAACAAGATGTGATGGACTATGTACTTGGTCTCCGCTCCCGGATGGCCGAGTACATGAAAAAGGCAACCAAAAACCTAGAGGCCAGCCAAGAATTACAAAAAGCTTGGCATGACCAAAGGCTGTACTGACTGTATACCAGCCAGGACAGAAAGTGTGGGTGTTGGAGCCTGTGGCCCCAGCAGCCCTCCAGGACAAGTGGAGTGGCCCCCATACAATAGTTGAACAGAAGGGAGAAGTCACCTACCTGGTGAATCTTGGAACTCCCAGGAGCCCCCTGAGGGTGCTCCACGTCAACAGATTAAAGCCATATGTTGACAGGGCTGACATGGGCTTGCTCATGGCAACTGATGAGGACCAGGAGGAGGAGAGTGACCCTCTCCCTGACCTGCTCTCTCAGAACCCTGATGATGGGTCAGTAGATGGTGTTGCTTTGGCAAGCAGCCTCACTGACCATCAGCAAACTGAGTGCAGACAAGTTCTGCAACAGTACCGACATATGTTTAGCCTGACCCCTAGTCAGACTTCCTGGTGCACCCATGATGTGGACACTGGAGACAGTCTGCCTGTCAAGAATAAAATCTACAGGCAACCTGACCATGTCAGGGACTGTATCAGGACTGAAGTCCAGAAAATGTTGGAGCTAGGTGTAATTGAGCCTTCAGATAGCCCTTGGGCTAGCCCAGTAGTCCTGGTACCCAAGCCTCATACCCAGGGTGGTAAGAAAGAAATGAGGTTTTGTGTAGACTACAGAGGCCTCAATGCAGTCACTAGGACTGATGCCTATCCCATACCAAGGGCAGATGAGCTGATTGATACTTTGGCCTCAGCCAAGTATCTAAGCACGTTTGACCTAACAGCTGGCTACTGGCAGATCAGATTAGCTGATGATGCAAAAGCAAAGACAGCATTTTCGACCCCTGGTGGGCACTACCACTTTGTGGTGATGCCCTTTGGATTGAAAAATGCACCTGCCACTTTTCAGAGGTTGGTGAATAAAGTTCTGACAGGGATGGAAACTTATTGCTCAGCTTATCTAGATGATATTGCTGTCTTTAGTTCCTCCTGGCAGGATCACCTGGTCCACCTCAGGAATGTTTTGGAGGCCCTGCAGAAAGCAGGCCTCACTATCAAGGCCACTAAGTGCCAGATAGGGCAGAGTCAGGTTGTATACCTGGGCCACCTTGTAGGTGGAGGCCAGGTTCAGCCTTTACAGAGCAAAATCCAAACCATAATGGAATGGGTTGCTCCAACCACCCAGACACAGGTGAGAGCCTTCTTAGGCCTGACTGGGTACTATAGGAGGTTTGTCAAGGGATATATAGTGACCCCCTTGAATGATCTGACGTCAAAGAAAATGCCAAAAAAGGTTCAGTGGACAGCTAGCTGTCAAAAGGCATGTGAAGACCTAAAGCAGGCCATGTGCACTGCCCCCATCTTACAGAGTCCAGACTACACCAAAAAGTTCATTGTCCAAACAGATGCTTCTGAGCTGGGTGTGGGAGCTGTACTGTCTCAACTGAATGATGAAGGTCAAGACCAGCCAGTAGCTTTTATTAGCAGAAGGCTGACCCCTAGAGAGAAACGTTGGTCAGCGATAGAGAGGGAGGCCTTTGCTGTGGTGTGGGCCCTGAAGAAGCTGAGGCCATACTTGTTTGGCACTCACTTCATAGTTCAGACTGACCACAAGCCCCTCCTATGGCTTAAACAGATGAAAGGTGAAAACCCAAAACTTTTGAGGTGGTCCATTTCCCTACAGGGGATGGACTATACAGTGGAACATAGACCTGGGACCCAACATGCCAATGCAGATGGACTCTCAAGGTATTTCCACTTTGAACACGAAGACTCAACTGGTCAAGGTTAGTTTAGTGTCCCTGCATTTGGGGTGGGTTGTGTAGGAGAGTAGGATCTGCCTCTTATGTTGCCCCCATTTTTTTTTCTGATGTTTACACTGGTTTCTGGCTATAGTCTGGCTGGGCCCCTGCTAATCAGGGCCCCAGCCTCTCTGTTCTCTCTAAACGATTTGGAGTGCACTCTAGGTGCACTAGTGATTGGATACTGTGGTACCTTATGAGTCCCTAGTATATGGTACCTTAGGTACCAAGGGCATAGGTACTTCACAGGCCTACCAGGGGCTGCAGCATGTATTATGCCACCCCTGGGAAGCAGACTAAATCTGACACCACAGGCCTGCTACTGCAGCCTGGGTGAGGTGGTGCTAGCACTCCTCACTGAGATATAGGTTCCCTATATCTCTCCTGCACACACATATAAACCTATCAGTCACCCCTAAGGCAGGCCCTATCAATCCTGAGGGCAGGGTGCTTGGCTTCTATGTGAGGGGGTGCCTCTGCCTGAGCAGGGCCCCTCTGCAGCTCTCAGAGTCCATTCTCTGGTGCTGTTTGTGGATGCGGTTAAACCATATACTTTTAAGTGCATTATATCCTCGCGTTAAAATGCTAACTTTGGAATGGCTGCATCGAAACATGTCAAACATCTTGGAATACTACCCCCCCCCGCCAGTCCTGGCGACGGGGGTAGCATTCCACCCTTCTAGAGGGATAGACATGTACCTACTGTGGAAACGTGGTAGAATCCTGCAGAGCCCTGGCATCACAAAATGGATGCCACCAGTCACAGACACTGGGCTGCCCTCCTGCTGATGACCAACACTCGCAGTGGAGGAAGCCCAACAATAGATATCCTGTCCCAAGGGGGTGTGACCACCTTCCAGACAGGGTTTAGTGTATTGGGGCTGGGTGGGTGCACTCTTAGAGTGCTTTGAAGTCCTGCACTGGGGGAGCAGAAGGCTCCTCTGTGCATATGCCAGTTCAAACCGGCTCAGGGGCTACCTGCCCCTGCTCTGGCGCGAAACTGGACAAAGGGAAGTGGGTGAAGCCACCCACTCCCCTGACCCTCCCATAGGTAGGGTCATAGAGCTAGTCCCTCCCTTTCTTTTAGTATAAGAGGGGGAACCTGTGCATTGCACCCTAGATTTCCCTGGACGATGCTCTGAAGAAGAATCCCGGACCTTCGACGTTCCACTACCTTTGGAAGACTGAAGAATCTCCCTTGGAGTCAAGGAGTGACTCCCCTGCTTGGCAGGCACCAAAAACTACAAACGACGGTCGCAAACTATGCCGCTCCCGCCAGAGTCCGAAGTCCCTGCAGCCCAAGAAGTAGATTTCCTGACTTCTCAAAGGCCATCATGAGTCCCCAGCGAAGCTGAGGCCAGTGGACCCCAAGAGTAATGAGGAACCGCGACCCCTGGGTACCGTGCACTATTGTCAAGTGCAACCCCTCCACAACATTCCACGAACTTGTGCTTTGGACCACGTGTGGTCCCAGCCTCCAGCAGGAATCCCTCCTAAGATCAGAGGCCTACCACGTCCCGAGTGACCGTGGGCCCCTGTGAGCGAATCCTCCCGAGGCGTCTTTGCGATCCCTTGCCAGCCGGCTTGTGGGTCCCCAGAAGACTTTCTAAAGAAACCAATGGGCTCCCCTGGTTGCTCCATGCCTGCCCTGACTTACCCTTGCTGGGTGAGTCCCACAGACCTTGCTGGTCTGCGCCATTGTCTCTTCACACTTTCCCCGAGACTTGCTGTTACCAAGGCTTGTTGGCTCCGATCGAGTCACCGACACCGCAGTAAGCTGCAGACATCGTGGGACACGCCAAATCCAGCTCCTAGTCATCGTCGACACCTCCTGAACCTCGTGGCTGAAGAGTCAAGGCAACCGCGAACGACCTGAATCTTGCGACGACGGTGGGCATCCATCTTCCTTGCCCAGAGTCACTGCCAAGTGACTTTGAACACTGTACTCTGCTTTCAGGTCTTCCATCTTCCGAATCCAGGCTTGGATTCCTCCGGACACTTCTCCTGTCGCCGCAAGCACCAAGTCTTCACTGGCTCCCATTGAAAATGACGCCGCGACCCGACACCAAAGAACACCTATGCACCCGGCTCCCCTAGGTGAGGTAACTTCAGCACTACGGTGCTCCTGTGGGTGTGGGCCCTAGAACTACTTACCCTGTAAGTGACTTGCTTGTAGCTTCCCACGAAGTGTCCTAAAACTCTAACTTTCTAAGTGCGACAATTGCGCTGACTCGTACAGGGTTCGCGTCTGTGTTAGTCACACCGCGTCCATCTCCTTTGCAACACTATCTAGAACTGTATCCTTCGACTCGTACTGAGTCCGATCGGTGTTCGCCTCGAACACACAAAGGGCCTATAGCACTGAGATCTCCATTGTACTGACTCGCACCAGGTTCGCGTCTGTGTTAGACACAGCGCGTCCATCTCCCTTGCAACTCTATCTATAACCGCGTCCTTCGACTCGTACAAGGACCGATCGGTGTGTTCGCCTCGAACATGCAAGGGACCTTTAATATTGAAATCCCAATCGCGTCTGAGCGCATAGACTCGCACAGGACTCGCACCGGTGCCAGGTCACCGCGTCCGTCCCCTGTGGGTCTCCTACAACTACCTGGGGTGGTTCTTGGGGGTCCCTCGATTCTAGATGCCCTAGACCTAGGTCTAGCAAACTAAGATTGTGATATTCGATTGTGCTAAACTTATTTTGATAACATTTGACTTGTACATATGTTCCTGACTTCTAATCTCATAAAGAGATTAGTAGAGAGTGTTTATTAATAAATACATATATATTTGATATATATACCTGTGTGGTGTCTTTTCATTTGGTGATTCAAGAGATTGTGTGGTAAAACAAGCTGCTTTACATTCCTTCAAGACTTAGCCTGAAGGCTGCTCTCCACAGCTACCACTAGGATAGCTTTCTATAAAGGTTGTCTTAAACCTATCTACCATAAGAGGCGAATTGTTCTGGTGCAAGGTGTCCACTTTAATTAGTGAACAGCATATACCAGGCCAACTTCTCACAGCATGTAAAAGCACGACATGTATATTTTACAGTGCGGCGGGTGCTGCTTGCAGCACCGCCGCCGCAATGTAAAATATACGGGATGCGCCTGCCAGTGTGGCGGGCGCATCACAATTTGTATGGCGGGACCGCCGCACCTATGGCGGGCGGTCCCTTTTGCAGCTGCGATGGCGGGCGGACTTTGTCCGCCCGCCATCGTAATCGGCCCCTTAGACTTATGTCATGCTTGACATCATTGGTGTAACAGACGCATTATATGTATGTAACTATTATGCGATGGATGTGATGAAACTGCTTATGTTGCTTTTGGTGAAAATAAAAATTGTTAAAAAAAGAAATATCCATGGTGAAACAAATAGATCGTTCTTTTTTTAAAATCAGCATTGCCAAAGCCAATAGGTATGGTTTGTAACATTAAATATAAACCCTACATATCAGTTTAGCTAATGCTAGTTCAGACTACATGCTCAATCCCACTAATTGCCTCTTTTTGTATCATGCACCTACGAAGACATAAGATTAATATATACAGTAAATACTAAAAAAGAACCCTCACCCAAAAGTGACATTCCCATGCCCTCAAAGTTTTGAAAAGCTGAAATCAGCACTTTCCTCCTGCCAGCTTCAGGTCTGTGATTTAGAGGGATCCTATTCGAACATAAGTCTGTGTTGTTGCAGGCTGCAGTACCTTAGGTAGAAAATAGAAGTCTGTGGAGGCAAACACACATCCTTTCTATACCAGACTCTCTGTAGCAAGACAGAAACTCTTTTCTTTAGCAGACTGCAGTGCATTTGATCTTTATTTAGAGATGCCTTGAGTCATAAATTGTTTCTGTAGAAGGCTGCAGTACCTTAGGGCATTGCTAAAGGTCCCTGGAGTCCAACAAAAATTGTTCTCATAGCAGAATGAATACTGAGGCTGTTACTACAGGTGGTCAGACAAATGCTCTTGCTGTAATCTGGCTGTAGTAGCTTTTGTAATATTTCAAGGTCCCACAGGCGTCCACCTCTACCTCTACGATCTCAGGATACAATAGAATTGTGAATATAACAAAGGCCCTTTAAAGTCTTTTATTGACAGTGGAAAAAAACAATGTCAAAAAGTTGACTGTGCTTTTGTTTTGAGCAGGACAGATCACAAGAGAGGCATGGCTTCAAAATAAGTTTGCATATTTACTTTTACAGCTCTGTTGTCATAGCTTGCTTCTGTTTTCTCAATTGCTCTGGCACTGCTTGGTTGTGTTGACAGTAGCCATTATCGAGGCTATAAATACATTTTTTTACATTCTGGAAGCTGTCACCCTAACATTCTTAGCTAATACCATGCACTTGTATGAGTACAAGGGAGCACCATTTTTTCTATTCACAATGCCAAGATTGTCTTGCTCTTTATTCTCAGGTGGGAAAAATGAAGTCCTTAAACAAATCACAGACAGAAAAATGCAATGCACCTTGTACTGCAAGCAAGAGACAGGAAAGGAGAGGAAGGGTAAAGCACCTCAGTTCAGCACTAGGAAAGAGGGAGATGAAGTAAGGTAGAAAGAGGACAGAAAATGGGAATAGGATGACAATGGGGAGCAGAAGGCAGAGCAGTGTAAGTGAAGAAGATGGGAATGGGGGAAAGCAGGAAATGGAGAGCTAATGGGCATGAGCCAGAGGTGACGGGCTACAATCCTATACACATTAGGAAAAATACAGTGTGTGTGTTTGGGGGATGGGGGGTTCTATTTTAAATAAATCTAATATACATTAGGGAAAATGCATTCTTGAGGGGTCAACCATACTATTCTAACTCCATTCTAACAGACATTGGAGAAGTGCATACTTGGAAGGATGATATTTACTATTTCAAAATCCATTCCAACAAATATTGTGAAAAATGCATACACTAGAGAGAAAAGATTTACTATGGTAACTTAAGATCAACAATCTTTGAGGAAAATGCATACATTTTGGGGGTCACATTAAGTATTCCAACTACAGTATATAAACATTGATGAAAGTGGATATAATTGTGGGATCACGTTTCTACACCCATATAATTTAATTACCCGTTAAAAAATACAAAATAGTATTAAACAATCATAAAATAACTTTTCATTGTTTAAGAATGTAAAATATTTTAATTTATTTAAAAAATATCTAAAATCTTATAAAAAGATAAAGGAAACATTTTTAAATAAACAATATATGGCAAACTCAATCACAAACTACACACATAATTACAATTTCAACAACATAAAATAATTATTAACAGAACATTATTTTTAAGATACCATAAATATATTTTTACTTAGGGGCCCATTACGATGGCGGGCGGAAGCACAACCGCCGTGCTGGCGGATGCAAAAACCACCAGTTACCGCCGGCACGCAGCAGTCCACACGCCCGCACAATTATGATGCGAAAAGCAGGCCAAACACCGCCGGCAAGCCAGCAACACCGTCCGCCATCAAAGTGCGCCCGCACACGTAGCGGCGCAGCATAACTGACACACACCGTCCGACGAAACACGTCCCGCCCGGCGCATAAATTACGATGCCGCAAACAAACGGCTCCCACGGCAAAGAGACACCGCACGTGAAAGAGAGGCGGAAACACGGACGCAGAGCACGGACAACGAAGAAGCGGCACCCCGGGCATGAATCCAGCACTGCAGGCCCTTCCCATGCTTCTGCTGATGCACCACCAAGGACGCAACGTACCGCGGAGACGCAGGTAGGCACACACACAACAAGTGCACGCAAACAGCGCACACAGTGCAAGGGCGGAAAAAGCGGACAACCCCCACCAGCGCGTGTACACTACACATCCACCATTGCATCCACATATGACACACAGGCCAAATCCTAACATCACGGAACACATGTGTACACACCACCTGGGACTAGGAACCAACCACCCCGTCACGGCCACAAAGCGCCGATGACGCCGCCACACATGCGCACAACGCAGAGGCCAACCGCAGCGCCATGCATGCGTCGCACACAGACACAGGGACACAACCAAGCAGCACACACATCAGCCCCACCCCGAACGCACATGACACGTGACAGGCCGGCCACAGACATGTCCCCAACGCCCAATTCACGGACAACACCCAACGCCACACAACAGACGCACACATGTCAGTGAAGACACGCAACAGCAGGACACACCCCAGTGTAACAAACATGGCGTAGCACACAGCGGCAGCAACACCAACTAGGAGAAGCAGGGCCCCTTCGGGAAGAGGAACGCCAGTACCACACTGAAAAACCCATACCACCCTGCACATATGAACAAGACACATGAAACGGAACACCAAAGAGCCCGGGGACCGACAACAGGTGGCCCAAGAATTACATCCACACACAAGGCCCAACGCAGAGCGGAAAGGCAGGCTGCCGCCCACACAAGGGAGAGCAGACAGCACTGAATGACCTTCCATTCCAACACCGAAACCACAGCCCTACGACAGAAGCCGGTGAATACAGCCATTGTCCAAGAATAGACCAACACAGGCATGCCGAGGAGACCGACCACAGGGCAGATAGCGCATATCACAGAAGCACACAACGGACGGGGAAGAAAGAAGAAAACACTCCCCCATGTCGGCCACATGCAAGTTAATTGGAAGGAGTCACACAGCACTGACCTTGAACTGTCTGAGAAGCATGTGGGAAGAGGGCCCGTGTCCTCCAAACAAGCCAACAGAACACAAGTCCTGTCTCCCCACGACTACACAGAGCTCACAGCAACCCCGGAGCGTGCACATTGCAGACTGCACACACAGCCGGAGCACGCCACCTCTACGAACCGCTGCGAAATGGCAACCGCAACACACCTACCCAACTACGCCGAACAGCTCAAGCTGTACCAAACCAACACGATACATACATTGGGATGCGATCTCCTGTCCCTGCTGAACGTAAGTTACCGACTGACTTACCGCATCACATTGTTCAGCTGCGTCATGCCCGTCTTCTACTGTCGGAGGTGTCCCTACCAGCATCCCGTCGAGATATGCCTCTCCAACCCGGCATGTCTGAAGGCGGACCTGCTACCACTACTCCTCCCTCTGGACGCACACGACAGGGCCTGCTCTGCCTATGGGGGCATGGCATATGTGGCCAACATCGCACGCGCACTGAAATGGAACCACTGTGCCTCCACACGACGGATCATCGAGAACAGCTACATCGAATGTCACCCAGCATGCCCCATCATGGTCCTCCAAGGGACAACCTACGAACAACACCTTGACAGCCACCATCCGCTTCATTGGCTGGCAAACATGTACACCACCAATGACATGGAAGCCCTGCTGGACGGCATCGCATACCTGACAACCTGTAAATACGTCGGACCACAACGCAGGTTCCCCGAGTGACCTATGAAGTCCAACCCCGCACCCATGCTCAGCTTCCGCACGGACTGGCCAGTCACCACCACAACAGCCATACCAAACGACCGGCAACTGTAACCACACCATCAACGACATCGCCATGACATCGGATATGACCGGGACATGCACACTGTTCCCCATCACATCCAGGAACACCGCATGCATCGTGGGAGGCAGTGGCATGGGCTCTGTGCATCGCACCCACATGGACGGAACTGCACGAACAACCAGGACACGACATGGATCCAGCGCACATGGACACACACACCGCTCAGTGGACATGAATAGGTCGCCTGGAGTCTGTGGGTGCTGCACCCTCCCACCCCCGCCCCGGGAATCCCATACCAGGACCTTTGCATGGACGACAAGTGCATACAACAACAACACGACCCCAGTGACTGTGACATGTCCAGTAACCACCACAGTGCAACAACAAGTGGCACGCCGCTGCATGCACGCAAGCACATGCCCTGATGTCATCTCACATGCACGCGTGCATGAGGAACAACCGCAGCAAACCTGTCACATGGAACTGAGATGGACTGTGCCCATGATGCCGAGCGGTCTGGTAGGCTACATGTATACCGTCTGTGTCAAAGTCCGCAGCTCCGCAGCTATACGTAAATGTACATTAGCACAGCCTTGGCCAAGCAGATGTAACCCCACACCCTATCCCATTTGTAATCATGCTCAGTATATCCTCAACATGTATTCCGCTGCCAGTAGTGTCCACTATACTGCATCACAGAGGACAGAAGACTCAATATAATGTTTGAAACCAGAACTGTCTCCGCTGACTCATTTCACAAGTACGAATGAGAGAGGATGAGAGTATGTGAAGTACACGGCAGTCGTGACATGACCATGTAGTCCACTGGTATTGGATGTCAACGCAAATGAGTAGCACTACTGTGGAAGACACACATGTGTCGTGTGAAGTCGTATGGACGCAGTGCTCAGGTGGGTGGGTGCGACGGGTAGATGCGCACATGCCAAGTTGGAGCACGCCGTGTTGGGAGGGGTCATGAACAGTACACCACCGCTTCCCTGGGCATTGTGAGAGGACACCTGTCGGGGGGAGTGAACACGTGTGTGCACAGCAGCCGGGCACACGTACAAAGCGGTACCAGGCGCACCTCAGCCCACCCTCTGTGGACAAGCTGGATCCTGTTGTGCGCCCACCATGCCCCTTGACAAGGCACACACAGCCCCAGTCGACCAGGTGTAACCCCAACATAGTCAATCCGCACAGGCGATACAGGGCACGGGATGGCAGTGGAGCATGGTGTGTGAGAGGTCTCCTCGCGCTCCTCCTGGTCATATCACGCAGGCAATAGAACCTCAACGTCTAGCATGGCACAAGTCAAATGGAAGTGTAGGGGGACGCACCACAGCACGAGCAGCACTGACGTCACGGGAGGTGGCTCGCACCATCCCATCCATTGCCCATCATACCAACCACGCCACATGCCATTGTGACTAAGTGCAAGCGCGTGCGCCACCACCCCCGAGCCCTCCCCAGAGAGGCCAAAGAGTGAATGTGTGGGCCAACAGCCACAGACGGACGCGGCCTGGCCGCAAGGGCAGCCACAGCCACTGGGTGTCGCAGGTGGCGGATCCGGAAGGCGAAGACTGTGATGCATAGTCCATGCAGGCCGGGTCTCCATTTGGGGCACCACGCAGGTGGACGGCGTCCCGCCACACATCATACCCTGAGACAGCCCACTCGTGCAACTGGACCCACACATACACTCCTTGCCCTCTCTGGTGCGAGCTTGGGGCTGCCTGTGCAGGCGCTAGCCTCGCAGGTGAGCATTCATATTGGGGGAGCGAGGGGAGGACATGAGGGCTGGGGCGAAGATGACTGTATCACTGTCAGTAAGTACAAGGGATGACCCAGATGTGGAAAGGAAGAGACGTGTCCCGTGTGTACTGCAACTAGTCGCCAATCCAACTACCCCCCATGTCCGGAATGTAAGCCCGCACCTAGGCCCGCCCATCCGCCACATCGAACATACCACCAGCACGACAACCTTCCCATTCGAAACACTGACTGGGGGTGGCGACCAGTGTACAATCATGTGTAGCCTACCCACGCGTACATGTGGGCCCTCCATGATCCATGTCACCTGCGGCAAAGTCATGACATGCGCAATGAGGGAAGTGAGGAGAGCTGTCCGCCCCACGCGCAGAAGGTGCATCAGCTCCACAGACCCAGCAGCGAGTCCAGCAGGGGTCACATGTGCAGGGGCAGCTGTGCCTGGTGTGAAGGCACATGCATATAGACAGCACATCGACCAATGTGTAGTCTGCCCACATCTACAGTCCATCATCATGCGGACATAGGAATTGAACACAGGGCAACACATCTTAGTTGGTGCACCCACCGTGACCAACAATGCGCAATCATCGACGTACCCGCCCTGTGCATGGCCCCCCACCCAACGGAGGCACATCCAGTGCCACCATCCCACACACACAAGCCTTCCACGGAACATGCTGTGTCCAATGGTCAGTACAGAGTCAGCGCCCATCTGGTGGATCCTGAACAGGAGACACATGCACACACATGCCAGCTCCCACTATGTACGTCTGCCACCTGGCACGTGCAATGTAACCTCTCACCTGTGACGTGTGACTGCAAGCACACAGCCGTCTTGGCATGGGGCTGTCAATGTGGACACCAGTCAATGTTTCGGGAGCTGTGATCCGTACAGTGCTGTACATAGGGTGCAGTGCTGACACCTACTACTGTCTCATATCCCCTCGTGCCACAGGTCCCACTTGTATTGGCCGCTCAGCCCGTGCCCACATTGTCGCTCGTCGTGTGCCATACTCATCCAGCCTCGGAAGCAGTTCCATGCTCAGCAGACACTCATGTTGCCGTGGCGTTGCCGCTTGACGAATATGCAGTCAGTCCCCATCAGCACGCCCCGCAAGTCATTGGGGCCTAGATCCCCATGTGCATGCACATGGCAGTGGTATGTCTCACTTGCCATTGCTAATGTTGGGAGACCTGTGTAAGTGTATTGTGGCCGTGCCGTCCCAGCTTGACAGCTGGGCTGTGGCTCATGTGCTTGCTCAGTCATGTCAGTGATGTGTATGCGAAATTGCTATGTGCCGTGTTGCTTTGACATGTGTCCTCTGCCATTTAACCCAGGCGGAGACCGAACATTGACCGCCCATACCAATTGCTGGCGGACATGGACGATACAGAGGTAATCAGGAAGTTTCTGCTGGACAGGCCAACTCTGCATCGACTGTGTGCCATGTTAGAGCCCCATCTCCGTCCCCGCAGGGTGTATCCGACTGCTGTCACCCCCACGGCTAAGGTGATGGCCGCCATGCATTTCTTCGCCACTGGGTCATTCCAGCACACAGTGGGCAGTGGAGGAGGGATGTCCCAGCCCATGTTCAGCAAGGTGCTGAGGGATGTACTGGCAGCCATGATGCTGTACCGGAACAGGTACATCCGCTTCCCCAGGGCTCGTGAATTGGCGGCAGTGAAGGGTGCATTCTATGCCCTTGGCAGAATCCCACACGTCGTGGGAGCCATTGACTGCACTCATGTTGGCCTTGTTCCACCACAGGCCACTGAGCACCTGTACCGCAACAGGAAGCACACGCACTCCCTGAATGTGCAAGTGGTGTGCCTTGCGGACATGGTGATCACCCACGTGTGTGCCAAGTTTCCAGGCTCGGCCCATGACGCACACATAATGCGCAACAGCATCTTGCCACGACTGATGGCCAATCTGCAACAGGATCGTGCCTGTATTGTCGGTGAGTATGTGGAGTGGTGTAGCGTGCTGGTTGTGCGATGCTGTCCCCTGTCCAGTTGGAATAGCTACGGTTCTCTGTGTCCCTCACACCCAGGTGACTCTGCGTATCCGAATGGGGCATGGCTGCTCAGTCCATTGAGGAATCCTCGCACCCCAGCAGACGATCGATACAATGAGGCACATGGGAGGACCAGACGTGTGGTCGAGCGTACCTTTGGCCTCCTCAAGTCCAGGTTCAGGTGCCTGGACCGCACCGGGGTGCACTGGCGTACTCCCCACAGAAGGTGTGCCAGATAGTGGTGGCGTGCTGCATGCTGCACAATCTGGCCATTCGGAAGCAGATCCCCCTCATTGTGGATGACGGAGATCAACCAGGGCCCCAGCCCGCAGACCAGGACAGCTCGAGTGAGGTGGACAGCGGAGAGGAGGAAGCTGGGAATGTGCGCCAGCAGCTCATCGCCCGCTACTTCACTTGACGGTGAGTGTCCATGTACGACGGATGATGTGTCTGTATCTGTGCAGGTGTGTGTGTGCTGTGTCAGGGTGGCCGTATGTTCACTGCGTGCAGTGTGTCAACGCTCCATGGCCAGGGTAGTATGCCACTGTTGGTGACTGTGGCATTGTGCCCTATTGCTCCGTGCGATGTGTGTACATTGCTTGTAGTTGTTGACATGTACTGTGTGATGGGTGTGTGACACACTCATTGAATGTGCTCCTGTTCTGTCTCCCACCCCTAGGTCCCTACAGGCCCTCCGGATTCCATTGCCATGCCACGCATCAGGTGCCCTTCCGCCCAAGGTGGCCGTTGTATTCCGTACAAATAAAACACAGGGCACAAACAGCAGTTAGTGAAAAAGGTGCATTTATTACAAACTGTGACATGTGATTGTGTGTAAGGTGATGACAAAAGTGGTGCGTGCAGTGACAATGAGCTGTCGGTCATGGCTGCGTGATGATCAGGGTGTACCCACTGGTTCTATGTCCATAGTCCAACACACACATGCCATCCAGATGGCTGTGTGGAGTGGGATCGTAGAGCAAGTCAATGCAGTGGCTGGTCAAGGAAGGCTGGCGGAAGGCTGGCTGGCTGCCTCACTTGCGACTGGAGCGTGCGAAGTCCTCCCGGGAGATCTGTTTCCTCTTCGGACGGCCCCTTCCACGTTTGGGAGGGGGTGTGTGGTGGCGACCTGCTGGTGGTGGGTGAGGTGTGCTCACTGGCTGTGGACGCAGGGGAAGTGGACACTGCTGGCCGACCCTGCGCCCTAGCAGGTGGTGGCGGAGGTGGTGTTGCTGGCCTTGCCTGTGACCCCACCGCCACCACCAGCTGGCCCATGAGGTCCACGAGTTGGTCCATACGGGACACGAATTGGCCCATATGGGCGTCCATGGACCTCAGCACCCCCAGCACCTCCCGCGTGTCAGTAGCAGACCTGGCCCATTGTCCTTGGGCCTCTTCATAGGCCCCAAGGACTCTGGCCATTTGAGGCAGGGCATGGCTCCCAGGGGAGGCTGGCGTTTCCCTGACCCTGCTCCTCCTACCAGTCCTGCTGCCACCGGCCTGCCCACTAGCCACATTGCACACCACGGTCCTCGCTGTGGCTCCCAGGGTGGATCCAGTCGGCCGGGCCACCACCTGCGCTGGGGCTGGTGCCAGCGAAGACGTGGTGGTGGTGGAGGCGGTGGTGGTCGGTGCGGCGATGGTGGCGGTTGCGGCAGTGGTAGTGGCCGCAATGACCGTGGGTGTGGCCGCAACGACAGTGGCAGCAGGGGACTGGGACTGTTCAGCGTCCCTGGATGATGGGTTGGTGGGTAGGAGGGGTCCTGGGGAGCGGCTGGGCCCTGCCACGCCAGATGGGCCAGCTTGGTGGTCCGTGTCCGAAGAGGTGGACAGATCCTCCAGATCCGTGTGTCCTCGTTGGGGGCTTGTAGGCTGGCTGTGCTGGCTGCTGTCTCCATCCCCAGCGTCCAGCAGTTCGTCACCTGTGGAGAGAATGAGATTTGTTATTGTGTTGCACCTGGCGAAGTATGTATTAGTCGTCTGACATTGGCAGTTCGTGCAATCTCGTACATGGGTTTCCCGGAGGCGAGTGTGTGGCTGTGGCATCTGTAGTTGTGTGTGCTAGGCAATGGGACTGTGTGCTGTGCACATGTGGCATGGGACGGATTGGCCATGCCGATGGGTGTGTTGCTGTGCCCCTACTCATTGTGACTCTGGTGTATGCGGGCTCCTGGCCCATCCTGGGTCTGGTTTGTACTTTGCTTTTGGGGTTCAAATGGAACGCTTTAGGAACGCATATGGCAACATGGGGGCCATGCCCCAGATTCGCATTTGGGAGGGAATATGCTTTTGGGGTTCAAATGGAACGCTTAGGAACGCATATGGCAACATGGGGGCCATGCCCCAGATTCGCATTTGGGAGGGGATATGCTTTTGGGGTTCAAATGGAACGCTTAGGAACGCATATGGCAACATGGGGGCCATGCCCCAGATTCGCATTTGGGAGGGGATATGCTTTTGGGGTTCAAATGGAACGCTTAGGAACGCATATGGCAACATGGGGGCCATGCCCCAGATTCGCATTTGGGAGGGGATATGCTTTTGGGGTTCAAATGGAACGCTTTAGGAACGCATATGGCAACATGGGGGCCATGCCCCAGATTCGCATTTGGGAGGGGATATGCTTTTGGGGTACATGCTGTGAGCCATGGGTGCCGAACGTGACATGTGTTGTGGCTGCATGACAGTGCATGGTCTGAGGTGTGTGCATGCCTGACATGCCCTGCATATTTGCTGTCTGTTGTGGTTACTGGACATGGCATTGGACGCATCGTTATGAGTGAGTGATAGTTGTGTGCCAGCCAACGTATTGCAGTTGTCCCATCTCCTTGGTGTGCGTGCTGCCCTGTGCCATGTGCATCACTGCAGTGCTCGGGGGGGTGTGGCCCATGTTGTGTGTTGTTGCTCACAGTGTGTCGTGCGCTTAATTGACTTCTGGCACATGGTTGGTCATGGGCATGTGTCTTAGCGTGACTGCTGTATGTGTGGCAGCTGTGCGGATGACATGCCTTTCATGAGACTGGGGCTGACGGATGGGATGGATGGTATGTTGTATGTGCATGGTGTGTCTGTGAGTTTGATGGGTTCAGTGGTGTTCGTGTGCATTTCTGTTGTTCCGCTCTGTTGCGTCTAGTGTTGTTTGTCTTACATAGGCGTAGTTGTGGGGTGTGTGGTTGACAGGCAGTAGGGGCTACATGGACAGGACTTCAATGGTGTTTCGGTTGTGTGTGATGAGTTGCACAGTGGCTGCCGTGTGGGACTATATTCAGTGTGGCTTGTGCATGCAGACGTGGCTCCTTGGGTGTTGCTATGTCTGTGATGGGTCATGTGGGGTGTGAGTCTGTTGTTCATGTCCGTGTGCACATTGTTCACTTGTTCGTGACGGTGGGCGGTGCTGCGTGTTCGTCTGCTACGTGACATGTCCCATGTGTTGGTGGTGTTATGGTCCTCATGCCTCCAGTAATCCAGCCCTGTCCAGTTTCCCACCTGCAAGTTGTTCGTGCGTGCACTGTACTGGATGCCACATGGCTCTAAGCGGGGGGTGCTCCATGTTGCAGGTCTGTGGGGGTGGGGGGTGTAGTGGGTCGTGGGGGTGGCTGTACACCCACTGACACCGATTGCTGTGGACCGTGATGTCTGCCTTTCGGCTGTCGTTGTGGCACTGCGGTGGCTGACACGTGGCTGTGGGGTGTGGGGGATGCTCCTCCTTGCTGTGCTGTGGGACTGGGGCCTGGTGTGTGTTGTACTTGGGCTGTCCACCGTCCCACCCACTGCACTTTGTGTTCCTGCCACTTACCTGTTACTTGTCGGTTAGTGCAGCTGTGGCGGACACATGGGTGTGGTGGGTGCTCGTTGTGGCGCTTCTGGCATATTTGGGGACCTGTTGGTGGTTACGTGGCTGGCTTAGTGTACACATGTCCCCACGCATCTTACAGTTGTTCGGTTTGGGCTGTGTGTGGTAGTGTCTGTTGCATGTGCGTGTGTTGTGTTGTGTATTGTGTGCTGGACATGGGGGTGTTTGTCCCTGGGAGCTGTGGCATGGTAGTTGCGCATGTGAGTACATAGCGGTGTGCTAGTATACATTAGTTTGTACTTACCAGCCTCCACTCTCCCTGCTAATCCGGCGAGGATCTCCGGATGGATTACGACTCGCACCTTCTCCTCCCACGCTTTGAAGGTCTTAAAGAGCGCGGGATTCCCTCCGCCAGTGACGGCAGCCAGCTCTCTGTTTTTGCCCTCCTTCTTCTTGACCAGGCTCTTTACGTCATTCCAACGTTTGTTTATCTCGACTCTGTTCCTGGGCAGGGTCCCGACTGCATTGACCTGGTCTACGATCCGGTTCCACATTCTGTTTCTGGTGGCTAGTGGTGTGTGCTGGACCATGTTCCCATAGATTTGTGGGTACACCTTGATGATCTCGTCGACCATGACCGTCAGCTCCATGGGCGTGAACTTGGGCATCCTTTGTGGTGCCATGGTGTTTGTGGTGCTGGTGCGGTGTGTGTTGTGTAATGTGCAGGGGGTTTGTGGTGCTGGTGTTTGGTGGTGGTGGTGGTGGTGGTGGTGGTGGTGGTGTTTGGTGGTGGTGGTGGTGGTAGTGATGTGTGCGTTTCTGTGGTGTGCTGCTGTCCTTGCTGTGTCACTGTGTCCTCTCCTCTCCTCTCTGGTTTGCAATGTAGCAAGGGGTTGTGGTCTGTGGGAGTGCTGCTTTTGTACTCACCTATGTGGGTGTGTCCTCATGGTCTGTTGTTTTCAGGTGTGTTGTGTCTGGGGTTCTGGCCTTTGTATTTTTTGTTTGTCCGGGGGTGTTTTCGGGATGTGTACTGTGCTTGTGTATTTGTGTGTGCCTTGCTGTGTGGACTTGTTGGCCATGTTGTGTGCTATTGGTTTTGTGTGCGGATGGTTTCTGTGCAGGTACGTTGGCGCCATGGCTTCTGCCGTGTCGATTCTCATCGGCGTTGTTTGCGCTGGCGGGCGGTATATTTGTTGTTTTTCCGCGCTCATGGCGGTGCGATCGTAATTTCACGTGCGGTGTGTCGGCCGTGTGGGCGGGCGGTTTTGTGTTGTCGTAGCGTGTTTCCGTCCGTGGCGGGCGGTTTGACTCCGACTCGGACGATGGCGGGCGGTATTTGTGTGATTTTTCGCCGATGGCGGTTTTCGGTTTGTGTACTCATAATGGCGTGGTCGGTGTTCAGGCGGTGTGTGCGGGCGGATTTTTGCCGCTTCCATGCCTGGCGGATTTTTTTACGCCGGGTATCGTAATGGGCCCCTTAGTTACATTTTTATATATTTTAAAGAAACTCAAACAATATAGCACACAAACATTACAAATAGAGATTCAAAAACTGTTTTAAATTAAAATATTAATTAAAAATATAATTCTGCGACAATTTAAAAATTAACATAATTAATATGTTATTCAGCTAATCTATATTTATAAATATTTTAATTAAAAAAACTACCCAGCGAATCCTCCAATAAACCCACACAGCTCAAATTTAAAATTGAATACATAATATAAGAAAATATTTTAATTTAACATATAAAGAACAGTTCACATTTTTCAAAAATACCATATAAATCAATAATATATACTTATAAAACGTTGCCTGCCAAATACCCCACAAACCCCACAAGCCAAAATTTAAATATCATATATACTGTATTAAACAATGAAACACATAATTGACAATTAAAATATGTAACATAATTAACACATTGATCAATTACCAATAAAGAAAATGTAATTAAAAAACAGTACCCGTCCAATCCCCAAAATCAACAACCTCAAAATAAAATTCAGTGCATAATTTAAAAATACATTAAACATTTAAATAAATAAGTAACTGTTAAAAGCTATAGAAAAAATAACCAATTAAAATTAATTATTATATGTATTAGAAAACAATACCCCCAGTCCCCCCAATGAACCAAACAGACTAAAAATATATACTTTACAATAATATTTAAAACATAATTTTAATAATAACCTTTCAAAACAATGAAATCAATAAAACGCAATACTTTAAACTTTGATATTATGGTAAAACACATAAAAACAAGATACTTCCCCCCCTGGTCGAATATCTAACGGAGGGGCTGCCTCTGTTTGCATGTGGTCCGAGGCTGCAAGCTCTCCATCTCTTTCATATCTAGAGCTTCCATTGGCTCCCCCATTTCACTGAGGGGGCTCCCGGAGTGGAGGAATTCCCCTCTCCCTGGGGTCCCGCCTTCACCTGCAACTACATTTGAACTTTCTCTGAACGTGACACCTTAGTTTGAATATTTATGTTTATTGTTATGAGTTATGGGGGGGAGGGGGAGAGGGGTGGGAAGGTTGACTGCCAAGGACTTTTCTGACCTCCCACGAGATCACGATGATGTCTGCAATGTGCGAGATCAGGTGGAGACCTGGAGGTATACGCTGAGCATATCTCGAGCTTGCCGAATCCTAGTCCACAAACTGTATGTGATACTTTAGCACTCTGTAACTTTCGGCATATACAATGCATTGGGGTCTCCTTCCACAGTGTGTTTTTTTCTGTGTACTGTTTTATCTTTGAAATCAATAAAAAGATATTTGACAAAAACAAGATACTTACCTTTCATATTTTGTTCCTTGATATTCTTGTAGTCACAAAAGTTTGACCATGATATTATGATCAGATGACATTTTGATTCAATATTTTGGTGGAATACCTCAAAGCAATTAAAAACCATGACACATCAAATCCCACTTTCAATGCTGCTTCTCATGTGTACTTTTTTCAAACATTGGTAACATGAGATCACCCAGGCTGCAAAGGCTGTCTGTAGTTAGACCTAAAATGGATGCCAACTGGAGGGAAATTGTATCTGGGTATCCAAGGCCCAATGCAGATTGAAACCCCCAGCCAGAAGCTGACAGGAGAGCTGGACAGCTTTCAGAACAAGCACCCAAACAACTGGGGCAAACCATGAAAAACATAACAGCCAAGAGCTCATGCTGAAGGAGCATTGTAAAACTCTCAGGGACAAATGTATCAATATTTAACGCAATGCAGTAAGACATCTTGCTGCACTGTGCTGCGTCAAATGGAGGGGTCAGGAACGCACCATATTTACTAAGATATGGCACATTCCTGCTCTCTCACTGCACTGATGCTCTATGTGCTGCCTAGCGCCAATGCAGGCACCCTTGAGCCATGGTGCAAGGGTACCTGCGTTGCAGGCAGGATTGTTTTTGTGCAGGAAGGGACACCTTCCTACACAAATACAATCCTTTGAGGCTTTTTCCTCTTTCTAAGTGTGCTACAGAATGCAGCACACTTAGAAAGAGGAAACAACAAGGAGAAATAAAGATATTTCTCCTCGTTGTGCCTCTATCAGGAAGGCGTACAATTTTGACGCATTCCCAGGTTTACTTGTCTGAGATGGCGCAAAAATGCATGGGTGGAGGCATAGAAACACCCAAGCTTCACCCATGTAATGCCTTCCAGGTGCAGAGTAATGTAAGGCAGCGACTTGTGCTGCTTTACGTTACTCCAGAATTACCAAGCCACACGGCCATGCACGATGGCATTGTATGGCTTGGTAAATCTGACTTATGGATTGCTTTGCCCTTGCATGATGCAAGGCAACACAATCCTTTGATAGATCTGGCCCTCAGTGTGTAATTATTGTTTCAAACACTGCCCCATATTAAAAATTTCTCAGATGTTGGTGAACCATCTTGGGTGCTTTGAAACTAAGGAAGCAGCAACAATACAGTGGATTGTGGCAGCAATTGAGGTCTTGCTGGATTTTATTAAAGAGTGACCCATCAGGTCCCAAACCTGTCTTAAAGAAGGTCTCTAAAGTTTACTTCTAACAGACTGAAACTCTTGTCAATCTTAGCCAATTTCCTGTAGGTGAAACTCACTCACAATCTGCCAATACAAATGCATAAATAATAGAAAAGTTGTCTAAATTCAGCCACATCCACCATAATTTCAGTGAACTAAAACTACTTTGTCTGTGCCTCTGCCAATGCTATGACCGCTATAATTTCCGCCCCTATTATGCACTGTCTTTTGGCCAGACCTCGCGACCATGCAGGTGCAAATGTTCAACCCACGTTTTCATCCCTTTTCTATTTTTTTAAGTTTTAACATTTTATTTTTTTTGTCCTCATTCCGCCAACTTTCTTGCTGGTATAGCTCTCATCCCCCGAAAGGGAGTAGATAAGCATGTCCCCGCAAAGAATACTGCTGTTTCCACATTCATCCCCCTCCTATTGAAACAGAGGAGGAGGAGAGCTGGGACCTCCAGCATATATGGCTTAATCATTGGACCCACTTATTTGTTGTCTCCAATTTACATACGGTGCCCAGACCCTCTCCAAACGTTTGGCGTCGCAGGCAATATCAGCCTGGATCGTATATTTGATACTTCTAAGGCAATCAGCAATGAGTGGGGGGTTTTCCGATTTCCAAAGCCTGCATATTTCCCGCCTCGCCAACAGAATCACATAGAAGACGAATTTTGTTATGATGGAGTTTGCTCGTACGCATGCTTCTGGATGCAGCCCAAAAAATATAAGCCGAGGGCTTACCTCTATCTGTTGTCCAATCACCTCCCTTATGAAGTTACATACCGATACCCAGAAATGAGCAATCTTTTGACACTGCATGAACATATGCAGATCGTCTGCCGATGAAGACATACACTTCGGATACCCATATGCTTTCCCGGTTACTCTTGGAAGCTTGGCCGGAGACCAGTATACCCTGTGGGTGGTAAACAGGTGATTTCTCTTGAGTTAGGCGGGTTTCACCACTTCACGCAAAATGGAGAAGGATACTTGCCATACTTGCTTTAGGTTTCCTTCCATATATCCTTCTTCCCACATATTGGTAATGTCTGACAAGCTCTTATCATCTGCCTCCAAAAAGGCCTTGTACCACATTGAAACTTCCTTTTTTTGTGGGCCAGTTCTTATCGCCTGTTCTATCCATGGCTCATCTTCCTCTTCAGCCCACTTTTGGGCGGCCCACCATGAACGTAACTGATGGTATTTAAATCTCATTAGTTGACCCATGGTACAGTTTCTTAAGACCTCCCTGCCCACTAAACTTGATCCCATTCTGAGATCTGCCCAGTAGCTTAAACCCACGGATTTTAGGGGTTAACTAAGCTGGTCTATCAAACAATCAGGGGTGCCCAGGGAGTCCCAAATTGGTGCCGAGGACGAATAGTATGGTATACCCAACCTCCTCCGAAAATATATCCATGTTTTTAGGGCAGTTTTCAAAACCTTCAACCTCACCTTTTTGAAATATTTCGGGTCCCCATATTTAAACAGAAAATGGCACTGACTTAAATCTCCAAGCATTACCTCAAAAAGCCTCCCCATTGGTGAACTATCCAGCTTATTCGCTAACATACGAAAATTCTTAAAGTGGAAAGCGTGACAATATATGAACAGATCCGGGAGAACAAGTCCCCCCACCTCCAGCCTTCTCCTCAGTTTTTTCAAAGCTATCCTGGGTCCCTTTGACGCCCAAATAAAACTACCAATTTTTCCGTGGAGCTTAGCTATATCCTCCCTCCGAAATGTTAATGGCATGGAATTGAAACGGAAAGTGATTTTGGGAAGAATAACTATCTTAATAAGATTACCTCTACCATAGATATTTAATGCTAAATTGGCCCATCTTACTAGAAGTCTCCCCACCTCCTGACTCACTTTTTTCCAGTTCACTCTAGGAATTTCATTGAGTTTCTGTGTTATTAAGATACAAAGGTATCTCATTTGGGATTTTGCCCCCCGGCTGCTATTTCCCTGGTTCCAATCCATGACTTCAGTTTTATCAACATTCACCTTATATCCCGATATCTTGCCAAAATTCTGTGCCCTTGCCATCAGGTTGGGAATTGCAACCTGCGGGTTGGTGGTATATAGCACCAAGTCATCCGCATACAAAACTAGTTTCGCCACTAACCCAGCTGACTTAAAGGGGATTATAGTGGAGTCCGCTCTTATCTTATGTGCAAGGGGCTCAATATATAGGTTAAAAAGAAGAGGATACAGGGGACAACCCTGTCTCGTACCCCTGCTGATGTGAAACCAATCAGAGAGCTCTCCATTAACCAGCACCCTAGCTTTGGGCAGGCAATAGAGGTTCTGCACAGCCGTCACTACGTTCTGTGGGAATCCAAAGCTTTTAAGGGTTTCCCAGAGATACACCCAGTATACTCGATCGAAAGCTTTAGCTGCATCTACGGCCACTACAGTTAGAGGCAATTTCTGAGCCTCCGCCATGTCAATGACCCACATCATCAGATATGTAAGCTCATTTAGCTGCCTCCCTGGAATAAAACCTCTCTGATCAGAGTGTACAATGCCCTTGATGGCCTGTGCTACTCTTGAAGGTACTATCCCTGAGAAGATCTATAAGAATATGCTCTTGCCGGGTCTTTATCCGGTTTCAAAATTAGGACCACTGTTGCCTCTGACCAGGAGAGAGGTGCTCCCTCACCCTCTATATATATTGCATTTTTCAGAGAGAGGATTAATTTATCTATAATTCGGGTATAGAGCTCTACTGGGAGGCCATCTGGGCCAGCCGCTTTCCCAGCACTCATTTTCCTACATTGTGCCCTGATCTCCTCCTCAGTGATATCTGCCTCTAAAATCTCCTTTTGCTCATTCGTTAGTTTCAGAAGCTCTGTCTCCCTTAACCAGGCCACTATACATTCCTTTCTTGGTTGTAGGTCTTCTCTATATATGCTACTCATATAACTCCAAGCTTCCCCCCTAATGTCTGCATTTGTTTTTAAGAGCTCCCCGTCTCTGCGTTCATCAAATTCAGTATCTAGTTCCTGGCTCTATCCGTCTTAGCCTTCCATGCCAATAGTGAGCTACACCTTTCGCCATAAGAGAAATGCTGGCGCTTACTAACTTTCCATCTATCCTGTATTCTTTTACCCAACTGAGCTTCGTATTCTGCCTGCAAGTCTTCCAATTCCCTGCGGAGTGCTGGTAACCTAGCGGTTCCCTCTAGCGCGGCCTTCTGAAGTTCATTTCTTTAACCTTAATTTCTGTAATTGCCTCCTTATCTCTCCGCCGTGCAGCTTGTCTATTACCCATCATGGTAGCGCTTATTACTGCCCTTAAGTATGCTTTAAATGCATCCCAAACTGTTTGTGGTTTTGTAGAGTCCCTGTTCAAGTGAAAAAAGTCAGCTGTCTTATCCGCCAAGTCAAGTACCACTCCCTCATCTAACAAGATAGTCCTATCCAGGGTCCACCTTCTTTGCCCCAGTTGTTGATGATTATCTAAACACAGGACTACCGGAGAGTGATCAGAAAAGACTGCGGGGGCATGGGTTACAGCCTCAAACTCACCATTCAATTCCTGATCCACCAAAAAATAATCTATACGGGAGTGATGGCCATATTTTTTGCTATAAAATGTAAAACCTCTGGCTGCCCCCATCCTGCTTCGACAAATATCTACCAGATTACGTTCAATCATCATGTTTTTTAAACTGGAAAGAGTCTTAGGGGAGCTGACATATTTGACTTTTGATGTTCTATCCAAATCTTTATTTAGAACTATGTTAAAATCCCCTCCAAGTATAATCGGGCCGTGGCCTCCAGAAGGCAGGATTCCAACTTTATTAATGCATCTGGAATGTCATTATTTGGACCATAGTACGTTGCACAAGATACCAACCTACCCTGAATCTCTATGCTAGCCACCAGCCATCTACCAGAAGCATCAGAATCATACTTTAATAGCCTTATCCTGAGTTGTTTCTGATAGCTAAGGCTACTCCTCTAGTGCTACCTCTCTGATCTGAGCACACTCCATCCTGTACCCAGCGTAGCATACTGAAACAAGACCTACACTCCTTCCGTTCTAAATGGGTCTCCCGGAGCATTATAATATGCGCCCCACTATTCTTAAGATATTCCGCCAGGTGCACAGACATAATATCGAGTTTTTAATATCGACCTACATTAATATCGAGTTTTAAATATCGTAGGGACAGAATATCGACATCAAGAATATCGACGACCAGAATATCGACCTGAAGGTAAGAAATATCGTTTTTGTTAATATCGAAGTCAGTAATATCGATAGAAAAATATCGATGTTAATAATATCGATGTTTATATTAGTGTTATGTATTTTAGTGTGTATTTTATATGTATGTGTTCTATATTTTTTGTTAAGTATTGTACTGTTTTTTTAAATATATGTATAACATTTTTAGAAGTTAGTAATTTTTTTTAAAGTAAATTATGCGTTTTAGTACCGTAGCGGGTTGTGGTTTTATAGGGGAATAGGGTGGGAAGTAATTTAATTATAGTAAATTAAATAATTTTTAGGAATTATTAATTATTTTTAATTAAATTTTGCGTTTTAGTTCTGTAGCGGGTTGTGGGTTTATAGGGGAATAGGGTGGGAAGTAATTTAATTGTAATCAAGTCATTATTTATTTTTATTTATTGGTATTGATAATTAATTTCTTGTTAATTAATTATTAATTGGTAATTAATTTGTATTAATTGATTAATTGATAATTATATTAATTGTATTAATTTATTATTGGAGCAGGCTGTGGGTTTATAGGGGAATAGGGTGGGAAGTAATTTAATTGTAATTAAGTAATTATTAAGTTTTATTTTTGGGTATTGATAATTAATTTATTGTCAATTAATTATTAATTGGTAATTATTTTTTTATAAATTATTATTTATTGGTATTGATAATTTATTGTTAATTAATTATTAATTGGTAATTAATGTTTATTAATTATTGTTTATTGGTATTGGTAATTAATTTATTGTTAATTCATTATTAATTGGTAATTAATTTTTATTAATTTATTAATTGATAATTATATTAATTGTGTGAAATTTTATGCGGAGTGGGTTGTGTGTATATTGGGGAATAGGGTGGGAAGTAATTTAATGTTATTAAAGTAATTATTAATTTTAATTTATTGGTATTTTCAATTCATTTATTGTTAAATAATTAATAAATCATTATTTAATTACAAAAATTGTTTCATTTATAAGTGTTATTTTTAACCCCTACGCTATCGAACGCTTTCCCTACTGTTGCACTCTTTGGAGTGGGAATAGTAATTTTTACCCCTATGCTATCCAACACTTTCCCTACTGTTGCACTCACTGGAGTGGGAATAGTCATTTTTGCCCCTACGCTATCCAACACTTTCCCTACTGTTGCACTCACTGGAGTGGGAATAGTAATTTTTACCCCTACGCTATCCAACACTTTCCCTACTGTTGCACTCTCTGGAGTGGGAATAGTAATTTTTACCCCTACGCTATCCAACACTTTCCCTACTGTTGCACTCTCCCGAGTGGGAATAGTAATTTTTACCCCTATGCTATCCAACACTTTCCCTACTGTTGCACTCTTTGGAGTGGGAATAGTAATTTTTACCCCTACGCTATCCAACACTTTCCCTACTGTTGCACTCTTTGGAGTGGGAATAGTAATTTTTACCCCTACGCTATCCAAGACTTTCCCTAAAGTTGCACTCTCTGGAGTGGGAATAGTAATTTTTACCTCTACGCTATCCAACACTTTCCCTACTGTTGCACTCACTGGAGTGGGAATAGTAATTTTTACCTCTACGCTATCCAACACTTTCCCTACTGTTGCACTCTTTGGAGTGGGAATAGTCATTTTTATCCCTACGCTATCCAACACTTTCCCTACTGTTGCACTCTCTGGAGTGGGAATAGTAATTTTTACCTCTTCGCTATCCAACACTTTCCCTACTGTTGCACTCAGTGGAGTGGGAATAGTAATTTTTACCGCTATCCAACACTTTCCCTACTGTTGCACTCTCTGGAGTTGGAATAGTCATTTTTAACCCTACTCTATCCAACACTTTCCCTACTGTTGCACTTTCTGGAGTTGGAATAGCAATTATAACCCCTACGCTATCTAACACTTTCCTACTGTTGCACTCTCTGGAGTGGGAATAGTAATTTTTACCTCTACACTATTCAACACTTTCCCTACTGTTGCACTCACTGGAGTGGGAATAGTAATTTTTACCCTTACGCTATCCAACACATTCCCTACTGTTGCACTCACTGGAGTGGGAATAGTAATTTTTACCCCTACGCTATCCAACACTTTCCCTACTGTTGCACTCTCTGGAGTGGGAATAGTAATTTTTACCTCTACGCTATCCAACACTTTCCCTACTGTTGCACTCTGTGGAGTAAGTATATATATTATTTTTTATATGTATATGTTTAATTTATTTTAACATTATATGTATCAGTTATTATTTTTAAACATGTTTTAATATTTTTAACTATGTTTCTTTTAATTATATGTATTATTTACTTTATTTTACATTATTTTTTTTACATTTAAAAAAACGATATTTTTTACAACGATATTTTTGACATCGATATTTTTTTTTCTCGATATTTTTGTACTTACCATAATGTAGATAGGATGTCGATTTTCTTGACTTTGATATTTTTGCGTCGATATTTTGGTACCTCGATATTTGGTCCGTCGATATTTTATCAGTGATCCATTCCGCCACCATAGCTAACTTCTTCCTGGATCACAAACCATTAACATTCCAGTGTATGATTGAATTTTATTGATTTTATTCATATTTAATTCTCCATATCGTGTACCAATTTAGCACTCTCCGCAGGTGCTCCTGTTTAGAAATATTGAACTGATGAGTCCCTGGGATGATCTTAGATTGACTACAAATCAGCAAAAAGAGTACAAATTTTTCAATTTTTTCCCCATGCTCCCACCACCCGGTGCACCCCTTCACCCACCCCCCCCCCTGGGGAGTCCCCCTTCCTATTTCCTATCCCTAGGCGATAGAATCCACCCTTCGCCAGTCCCCCCCCCCCGAAGAGAGATGTTCAAAGTGAACTAAACAATAGTGAAACCTAAATCGGACTGGCTTCATCTGAAAAAACCTTCATTTAATATTACTTAACTACCAAGACTAGTAGTGGATCATTACGAGCTGGATGTGGCGGCTGTGGTTCCCTCCATCTGAGCTAAGAAGGAATCCACCTGCTCAGGGTTACTGATGTTATTCATCTTATTCCTCCACATGATTTTTAACATAGCCGGTAACTTCATCTTTTTTTTTTGGGCTGTTGTACGTTCTTGGGCGCCCATTTTGTTTAATGTTTTTGGCCTGATGTTGCTGTTGTTTAGCTGCCATTTCGTTCCCCTACCTTCTGATTTTGAAGATGGCGCCCCCTTCCCTGGCCTTGATGCTCGGCAGGGCATGGAAATAGAAAGGGGCCTGCCCCACTCCCAACCTATGGAGGCCATCTTGAAATGGGCATGCATTCTTAGGTAGCGCTGAGCTGCAACACGGGGGGCGGACGTCGCACAACTGTGCACCAACGAATGGGCTATTGTTTATTTGTGGGACATACCTTGGTAGCTAGGAGTGAGATGCACTCCTTTAGCCCTGACCTTCACAGCTGCGCAGCACTTAGTGCCAGCTGCAACGTTTAGGCCTGCGCAGATTGCGCACCCTTGACTTTCGCTACCTAGGCAGCGCGCCCTGAACTTTTGGGACATAGGGCATTTGAGCCCCTCTTTGAGATGGCCAGTTGGCCAGGGGGACTGTTAGGATTGTAGGGCGCCAGGCCCTAATGTGATTGTTGCCTCTGCTATGGTTTCTACCGTGACGTTATGTGCTAATGTGGTTTCTGTCCTAAAATATGGTGCTAGGGAATGTGATGCATCTACCAGGGTTTACGCACCGTTTCTTACCTCTAAATGTACTTTTATGGTTGTGAGGTTTTTGCATTATGTGGTTATGCTAGTGAGGTTATTATTCCCTAATGCGTTTAGGTTGTGAGATATTTCCTAATGTGATTTATGATTAGCATGTTAGTGCCTAATGCGTTTAGACCGATGAGAGAATTGCATAATGTTTATGATGGTGAGGTTGGCGTCTAAGGTTTTGCGCCTAATGTGATACTGTGCATAATGTGGTTTATGTTACAGGCTGATGTGCTTTTGGGATTGTTACTGGAATTGGCTTGTGGACATTGTCTCCTCCCAATATGGCAGGCACTGAAAAATGCTGATACTCCCCCTACGTTGGGAGTGTCCCTCTGGTTTTGGGCCAAATGATGCCTACTGGAAAAGCATGGTTACTGCTTGATTCCTGATTGCGCCCGGCATTTTCTACCATTCAACCATGCGCCCGCCTAACCCCTCCCGTAACTCGAATCTCGTACGTTACGGACCCAACTCCTGGTCCATTAACTACCCAGACAAATTGACCAATAATGCAAAAAAGAACTTCAAGCACAGTACTCTAAAACAACACCTGGAAACACTCATTGTAGATAACTACCACACAGCGACCAACGGCAACACGAAAACTAACTTCATTTTTTACACTAATCGCCCAACTAAATGGAAAAACACCTTCTCTCTTCACCTTAAAGTCGCCAAGTCAGTAATCATTCCCTATGGTGAAAAAATCTCCACCACTATCTCTCCGACCTTCAAAGGGGAACTCACCATTTCCATCTACAGAACTGGAACCATCCTCATACAGGCCACCGACCCGCACCTCACCACTTTTGACCGCCACTTCCCCACACTTCTTTCCTCATTAACTCAACTGAGCCACCAAACCCTATCTCCCCTATCCCCCACCACCCTCACTAATAACGTGGAACTGATCCAATCTCCCTGCCCTGAAGAACCTCTCTTCAACTCATGGACATCCACCATCACTCACTACAATCACACTACCCCCATCATTACTCTCCGCCGCCAAACGCCCACCATTATTACATCAACTGATCACACCAGGAACAACAAAATCACAATTAACAAACACCACAAGGCCGATCTCGATCTCGTCAGCTCGGACTTCACCCTCAGCCCTCCCACGACTGAAATCTCCACAGGCACTCCCCCTCGACCTCTGATAATCTGAACCCTCCCTCTCAAACTACCCCTTCCTCCAACACAGACCCTCTTCCCCCGACCCTTACTTCCCCCTTGTCCAACGTCATCTCCAATCCAGCGGTCACTCTCCCCCCTACCACCACAGCACACTCCCCTTCCGATGTCCCACATCCACAGGCACAACCCGTCTCCACCACTTACCTCACTGACAACCCCCGTGACCTCCCCATGTCCAACGTCTTCACCAATACAGCAGACACTTTCCCCCCTATTATCACCGCCCACTCCCCGTCCGCCGGCACACACCCACATACACAACCTGCCTACACCGCTAATCTCATTGACATTTCCCGGAACTCTGACTTCCTACCCAGAATTTCTCTTCCTCCTCACTTGGACAGTAGACCCTCTACTCCTCCTCTGAACTCCTTGAATGGGAGCATTACTAATCCGGCCCCCGCGTTCAACCTCTCCCTCTCCTAATCCCACTGATTCCGTCCAACTCCCGACCCCTGTTCACTCTCCCTCCATAGGCCCAAGTCATTCTCGACCCCTGCCAGAAACCTTAAACTTTTTCAGCTCAATAACACAGCAACTGAACAGAATGGAGCAGAAAATTAACTCCTTGCTGCCGATCTCCTACACTTACAACAAGACCTTCTCAACAGGACCAAGCCACCGTACTCCCTCTCGTCGGGTAGATTAGCTCAAACCCCCCTCAATACCTCTCCCATGGCCCCACAGAGCACCCCCCGACCCTCCAGTCCGCCAACGAGTCAGGCACTTCGACCCAACCAGGATCGCCTCCCCCTTTCGGTATTGAAACCTGATGTGACCAACGACCCTTACCTCGCTCTGAGCCAGAAATCAGCCCCTTTCCCATCCCTGTTATTGTTGGCACTAACAGAATCCCTAAAACTGTCCACTCGCCTAGACCTCCTGCTCAATACTCTCTATCCACCTAGCTCCCCCCACCACCAAGGCTCCCCGCCCTCTCTCTTGCATGCTCCTAAACTGCAGATCAGCAGTACAACACGCCATAGACATTGCCGAAGCTCTACTCGCTGAAGAAATTGACATCGCTTCCTCACAGAATCCTGGCTTAATGTCCACTCCACCCCCATTCTTGACATCCTCACCCCTCCAGGGTACAACATCATCAGACAAGACAGGCCAATCAAAACTGGGGGGACTAGCCATCATTCACAAAGCTGGAATACAGATCACCAAACTTAAACCTGCAGAATACATATCGTTTGAATACCTGGGTGTCGAACTCACTGCCAAGGGCACCTCTCCCATCAAATTCCACACCATCTACCATCCTCCTGGAGAGCGTACCTTTTCCCCGAAGAACTAACAGACCTAATAACACGTTTCTCCATGACAGATACAAAAGACGTGTTCCTGGGTGACCTCAACATCTACTGGAATGACCCAGAAGACTCCACTGTCCAGAACCTATCCAACCTACTTGAAATATACAATCTCAAACAACTCTGCAATGAACCAACTCACATCAAAGGTGCAACACTGGATGCGATCATTACCAAAAATGAACTGGTCTCTCTGAGAGCGATTTCTCCCATTGACTGGTCAGACCACCACCTCATTCTGTTCAAGATTGATGCACTTGTCAGACACCAACCTATTCGTGATGACAAACCTAAGCACTGGACCAGAAACATCAAAAAAGTCCCTTTACCCGAACTTGAATCCAGGATTCATGCCCATCTACAACCCCAACCCTCATCATGGACGGCCGATGACCTCACTACACACTTTAACTCTAAAATGACAGAGGTCTTAGACCAAGTAGCTCCACTCAAACTCAAACAAATGAGGCGAACAAAATCCAAACCCTGGTTAAATATGGATCTGAATAACGAAAGGCGTCAACTCAGACAAACGGAAAGGTGTTGGAGACTAAACCCCTCGACCTTGCACCTAACGCAACTCAGATCTGCTCGGCAGGCATACAAAAACACATTTTCAGTGAAAAGGCGTCTTTCTTCCGCAACCAACTAGATCTGGTGAAAAACAGACCGAGAGAACTCTTCAACATTGTCAAAAGCCAAACAAACTGCACTCCCTCTAACGAAATCATAGCCACCAAAGAGCGATGTGAAGAAATTGCCACCTTCTTCTCTAATAAAGTCTCAAAAATTGATCAATCCTTCCACCAAACCGCAAACCCCTTCCCTCTTAACCTGCCCCCTTTAACCACCCTTGACCAATCAGAAAGAGCTCTTACCAAGGACAATCAGGTCTGCCTCCAGCTAAAAAACAATGCGCATTGGTCCGACTTTGAGCTAATGTCGGAAAACGAGGTCTTCAATATAATCTCTACCCTAAAACCATCCTCCCACACTATGGACCCCCTCCCATCCACAATTATAAAAGAACTCAACCACACCATTTCCCCTTTCTGGACAAAAATCATCAATGCCTCTCTCATCTCAGGCTGTGTCCCAGACTCCCTTCAACTAGGACAGATCACACCCATTCTCAAGAAACCTGGGGCCGACCCTAATGATCTTAACAACCTCAGACCAATCTCCAACCTCCCGTTCCTTGTGAAAACATTGGAGAAATGCGTTCTCCACCAACTCAACAAGCACATTGATGAGTTCAACCTCCTCGACACCTTTCAATCAGGATTCAGGAAAGGCTGTAGCACTGAAACAGCTATGCTCAACATCTCTGACGATATTCACAAGGCTTTAGATGAAGGTGATGCCTGCATTCTCATCCTTATTGACCTATCTGCGTGCATTCGACACTGTAAATCATCCAGCTCTTCTGGAGACCTTGTCGAAACGCTCCGGCATTAATGGCACAGTACTAAAATGGTTCACCTCCTTCCTTCAACACCGCTCGCAACAAATTAAAATCAACCTCTGTCTCTCGAAGCCAACAAAAGTTACACTTGGGGTCCCGCAAGGCTCGATCCTCTCCCCGTCCCTCTTTAATCTCTTCATGGAGCCCCTCACAATCATCTTGAAAAAGCGGGAGTGAACTACCACCTCTACGCTGACGACACCCAAATCTATTTCAAAATCAAGTCTCCCAACGACATCCGACACCTCAATGTCACTCTAACCGAGATCCAAACTTGGTTCAACACTAACCACTTAAAGCTCAACCCAGATAAAACGGAACTAATACTATTCTCTCCAAAAAGCAGCCATCGACCAATCCAAGAGTGGCTCAAGAATCTGGTTGCCCTAAACTGCCCCCTTGTCCTATCCGACTCAGTGAAGTCGCTAGGCATCACCCTTGACAAGAACTTATCAATGGAGGCCCACATCAAAACTCTGCAAAAGGTGCTCTTTTCTCACTAAAACACCTCAAGAAATTGAAACCTTTTCTTCCCCATGATGACCTCAAGACAGTAGTTCAATCCCTAGTTCTCTCTAAAATCGACTACGGGAACGCCATCCTAACAGGGACTCCAAAAGCTCACCTAGCCCCACTAAGGGCAGTGCTGAACATGGCCGCTCGACTCATATCTGGAGTGAAAAGATTTGAACACATCACTCCAGCTCTCAACTCCTCAACTGGCTTCCTATGGAAGGGAGGTGTATTTACAAGCTGGCCTGCATCACTCACAAAACCCTTCACTCTCCGGCCCCCAACTACCTGAACAACAAACTGGTAAGAGCAGGTCAATCCAGAACACTGAGAAGTTCTAACTCACTCCTTCTTATCCCTCCGAAACTGAAAAAGAAAACCACCCAATACCGATCGTTTTCTGGCAACGCTCCCAGGATATGGAACGCTCTCCCTAGAGTCCTCAGATGCAACCCCTCCTTCTCCTGTTTCAAAAGGGACCTGAAACTCCATCTCCTTAACAAATACTTTCCTGACCAACATCAACTAACCTAGACTTCAATATCCGAGTTAACTCCTCTCTCTCTTGACATTCAAGGATAGTGGTGACCGGTCTGTGTTAACCACCTTCGTTTGTTTTCTCCCCCTCCGCTACACTGGTTATCTATTTTTCATGTTGCTCTGTTTTTGCTTCCCTACTGCCTTCCTACTAAGTAATGCAATTTACTTTGGTTTTGTACAGTGTGTATGTAAAGCGCTCTGATACCCACGGGTCTAGCTAGCGCTATATAAAACTTTTAAAATAAAATAAAAATAAAAATCTGGACCTGAGCACCTTTACCACGCAAATCGTTCATCCTGGTGCCTAACTCCCATTGCCTCTGTGCCATTCTCTTTCCTATATCAGACCTCACATGATAGTTAAAGTCCCCAAACTTCAAGGATCTCTCCTTCAACGCGCGTCCCAAAACCAGCTCTTTAACTGCGTAGGTGAGAAAGTTAATCAGGATTTTCCTGGGAGTCTTTCTGTTAGGGTTTAATTTAAATGGATCTCTATGCACTCTTTGGATTTCATTCTCGAGATAGAGATCCGGCCTGTCCAGTAATATCCCTTCTCTTAATAGTTTACATATAAAGCCCTTTATGTCTCCTTTTTCTGCACCTTCCGGAATATTGAGGACCCTCAGAATGTTCCGCCTAGATTGAGTTTCCAGTCGTTCCAAATCATCTTGTAAAGTTTTGTTTTGTAATTTCAAAACCTCAATGTCTCCGGAATTTTGACTCATTCCTGGTGACAAAACTTTCACCTCTTCTTCAAGAGTTGCAGTGTGTTGTGCGATACTGTCCAGCTTTTCCTCTAGCACCACACATTTTTCCTGTATACCTCTTTGGTTGACCTCTGAGATCTCAAATTTCTTGAGGATGTCTGATCTCAGACTCAATATTATATTTTCCAGCTGATTTTCAGCTCTCTCCTCAACCCAGGGACTAGCCTCCAGCTGATTCGGGCTTCCCTCAGTAGATATCCCTGTGGTATTTTGGGCTTGTCTTGGGCCGGCCCCATCCCGTCCTTTTAAGTTTTAACATGTAATATGTGAGGACGATGTAGTGATGTCATGGTTAGAACTGTGGTTGTGTATCCATGGCCACATAGAATCTGCAGGGGTTCTAGTTTAGTCAGTTGCTGGAGACTGGGATGCTGGAAGCAAATGGACTGCTCTGTGTCCATATAATAAATACCTTAAATCAAGATTAAGGCTCCGCATCATCACAGATTGGCGTGGTCAATGATATGCCTGTGATATGCCTGTGTAAAGCGCTGAGTAAATGTCGCGCAATCGCGCTTTGAAATAAATTTAATGAAAGAGGACTGCTTACCGGTACAGCGCGAGGAGCAAACCGATTCCCATAAATGCGAGCATGCGCAGAGCAAATCTCGCGTGATTTCGCCTGATGTGTCATAATCGGCGGCCATCTTGGATTCAGGCAAAAAGGAAATAACGTGAGACTTTAGAAATCTCAGCGGCCATCTTGGAGTCAGGCAAGTTTTGGGACATTGTAATTAAATACTATATGACTCCATATTAAGGTCAGGCAAAAATCAGTTTAACTCAGTTTTAAGCAAATTAAACAGGAATAAACAATTAAACAACATAAAATGGATACCATATTAGTAGAAGAAGGTGAAAATTCAAACAGTGTCTCAAAACACAGACACATGGATGAACAAGAAGAGGAAAGTGTGTCTAGTACTATTTATAGAAGACCATTACCATTTGATGTTACAGATGAGCAAACAATTGCCCAAAGATGGGAAAAATGGACAAGATGATTTGAACATTTTCTTAAGGCAACATGCAAAAGTATACTGATGAGCAAGCAAAAGATCTACTACTCAATTTAGTGGGTGATGAAGTAGAAGATATTATTGTTACATTCCCAGATGCATATAAAAACACGTATGAAGGCATCATGAAAAGTTTGAATGAAAGATTTGACCCACAAAGAAACGTAGACTTTGAAAGATACACTTTTAACATGACGTGTCAACAAGATAATGAAACCATTGATGAATTTGTGACCAAATTAAAAAAAATTGTCATGTTTTGTGAATTTGATAAATTTAATAATGAAGAAGCTGTCAGGTTAAGGGTCATTCAAGGATGTAATTCAATAGAGTTCAGGAAAAACTTCTTGAAAAAACCTACGATTTGAAAACAATTTTACGTATGGCACGTACTGATGCTCAAGCGAAAAACATGCAAATAACATGGAACAAGGAAGAGTTAAAGCATTAGAACAAGTTCACCAAATGACAAAAAAGACAACAAACGTGAAGAAAAAGATAAAAAGAAGGATGAAAAAACTAATAACAGAGTGGAAAAGCCAACAAACTTCAAAAAGGAAGTGGAAAAGCCAACAAATTTTAGAAAGGAAAAAGAATATGTTACAGATGTGGACAACCATTTCCACATATGAATACATGTCCAGCCTTCGGACAACAGTGCAAAGAGTGTGGAAGGATGAATCACTTCTCTGCTGTATGTAGATTCAAAAGAAAGGATAGTGGGAAAATGTGGAAACGTCAAGGAAATACGAGATATGTCAGACAAATGGAAAGTTTTGAAGATTCTTCTGCTGATGAATTTGAACAAGAACGTCTGTATCTAATGTCAGAAGGAAATGAGGGTGAAAAATTCATTTGTTAAGAAAAGAAGATATTGAAAAACAGCTTCTGTTGACATATTAGTAGGGTCCCAAAAAGTTCCTTTTGTGCTAGACAGTGGAGCAACGTGTAATATCATGTGTACGACTGAATATGACAAAATGGAAAACAAACCTCCTCTTATTTCATCAAATGTAAAAGTTTTCCATTGGGGTGCAAAAAACCTGTAACATGTTTAGGGAAATTTGAAGAAAATCTGTCGTATGGAGAGGTATCTCTGAAAGAAGAAATACATGTGTTGAAAGGAGAAACTGCTGGGCCATGTTTGTTAAGCAATGTCACAGCTCAGTTAATGGGACTGTTGGCTATGACATTTCATATGACAACGGAACAACATATTTTAAAAGAGTTTCCTGTTCTGACAAAAGGTCTTGGAAAGTTGAAGGGGAAGACCATTTCGTTGCACATAAATGAGAAAGTGAAACCAGTAGCACAAATGCACATGAGAGTTCCAATTCACATGCAGAGTAAAGTTGAAGAAGAAATAAATTCTCTACTCAAACAAGACATAATTGAACCTGCTACAGGTCCAACACCTTGGGCGTCTCCGATTGTTGTAGTGCCAAAAAAGGACACGAACCAGATTAGAATCTGTGTTGATATGAGGATACCGAATACTGCAATAGAGAGAGAGAGACATCCTGGGCCCCATTTGAACGACATGATTAGTATTTTGAATGGGGCGACAATTTTCTCGAAATTGGATCTCTGTAAAGGATATCATCAATTGGAAATCGATGAGAAATCAAGATATATTACGACTTTTTCAACACATATGGGTTTATTTTGTTATAAAAGACTCAATATTGGAATATGCTCAGCTGCAGAGATTTTTCAAGAAATTATAAAAAATGTTATCAGACCAGTAAAAAATTCAATGAATTACAGTGATGATATTCTTGTGTTTGGAAAAACAAAAAGTGAACATGATCAAGCACTAAGAGAAGTTTGTCAAGAGCTTATGAAAGCTGGATTAACACTGAACTCTGAAAAGTGTGAAATTGGTAAAACGGAGTTGACGTTTTATGGTCATATATTCTCAAGTAAAGGAATGAGACCGGACCCAAAGAAAGTGTCATCTCTAGTGGCAATGTCTTGTCCAAAAGACATTACAGAATTACGTTCTTTTCTAGGAATGGCCAGTTACTGTTCTCGTTATATTAAAGATTATGCTACTATCAGTTTATCTCTTAGAGAGTTAACGAAAAAGAATAAAACATTCCTTTGGAGTAAGGAATGCAAAGATGCTTTTAAGAAAATAAAGAGTGATATAGCAGCAGCAGCAAATTTGAAATACTTTGATCCGAATTTGTGCACAGAAATTGTGGTAGATGCAAGTCCAGTGGGACTAGGTGCTATTCTGTTTCAACATAGACAAGAAAAAGATGCCCCAAGATTTTTGGTCTCACATGCTAGCCGAAGCCTGACGGATATAGAAAAAAATATTCTCAACCGGAAAAAGAAAGTTTGGCGGTAGTCTGGGCATGTGAGCACTATCATGATTTTTTGTATGGAAAAACATTTGTGATAGTGACAGATCACCAAGCTCTTACGACTATCTTTGGAAATCCGAAAGCGAAAAGACCCCTTAGGATTGAGAGATGGGGTTTGAGGTTAATGGACTACAATTTTTAAATAATCCATAAGCCAGGAAAAGAGTATAATCCAGCTGATTACTTGTCTAGGCATCCAACAGATGAGGATAAAATTGAAATGAATGATACAGAAAACAATATAAATTTCATTATTAAGTCAACGGTTCCTGAAGTGATATCTGAACAAGAACTAATTCACGAATCTAATAAAGACAATACTTTAGTGGAAGTGAAAAGAATAATAAACTTAAATACATGGAAGCATGTCAATGTTTCAACGAAGTTTCAACCAGGAGTATGCAGAAGGGACATGTTTGCTTTCAAAAATATTCAAGCAGAATTGACAATAGCCACTTCTGGTGTTCTTATAAGAGGGAACACGATAGTTATTCCAAGCAGTCTGCAAAGACGTGTTATTAACCTTGCACATGAAAGTCATAGAGGAATATCAGCAACAAAAAGTCTTTTAAGAGAAAAAGTGTGGTTTCCAAGGCTTGATAGTCAAGTAGAAGAAATTGTGCAATCTTGTCATTTCTGTCAGTGCACTACAAGAGAAAGAACTGTTGAAGAATTGCAAATGTCTAAATTGCCAGATGCTGTTTGGTCTGATCTGGCATGTGATTTTTATGGACCTCTGGATTCTGGGCGTTATTTGTTTGTTCTGATTGATGAATATTCTAGATTTCCAATCGTAAAAACAGTGTCATCTACTTCTGCATCTGTGATTTTGCCTGTTCTTGATGACATTTTTTCAGCTTGGGGTATACCCAATGTTTTGAAAACAGACAATGGCCCACCTTCTAATGGAAAAGAATTTACGAAATTTCTTGAGTATATGGGTGTGAGACATAGGAAGATTACCCCACTTTGGCCACAAGCAAATGTTATAGTGGAAAGACTGATGGCCACATTAAAAAAAAGTGTGCAGAGAGCAAAACTAACAGACATTTCTGTAAATCAAGCTGTGTGTCAAGTATTACGTGATTACAGGAATACACCTCATGGTTCGACTGGAAAGACTCCTGCAGAGCTAATGTTTGGCCAGTCTAGACAAACGCGTTTGCCACAAATGCCTTTGAGACCTCCTAAAGAACATACACAAATTGCAAAGAGAGATGAGACAATGAAACAAAAATGAAGCAGAATGCGGAACAAAGAAAGTATGTTCGCAGAGGAAACTATGAAATAGGAGATCTGGTGTTGGTAAGGCAAAATCAGACAAGAAAATCTATGAGCAGATTTCACCCATCTCCTTTGGAAGTGACTAAGGTGAAAGGTTCAGCTGTCACTGCTCGGAGTGAGAATAAAGTGATAATAAGAAATAAGGCACATTTTAAAAAGTTTATAAGCCCCTCAAATTAAATTCATACAGAAGAGGATGGTTTTAACGTTTGTGTTCCTCTTAGAAGAACAGAAATGATACAAAAAAAAACTCAAAGACTGATTGAACAATGTTAATGATTTATTTCTCTTATTAATGATTTATTTCTTTTATTATTTGTCATTTGCTATTTGTAATATCTTTTGTTGTTAAGAAGGGAGAAGATGTAGTGATGTCATGGTTAGAACTGTGGTTGTGTAGCCATGGCCACATAGAATCTGCAGGGGTTCTAGTTTAGTCAGTTGCTGGAGACTGGGATGCTGGAAGCAAATGGACTGCTCTGTGTCCATATAATAAATACCTTAAATCAAGATTAAGGTTCCGCATCATCACAGACATAAGCAGTGCATGATATGGGTGAAAGTTATAATTTTTGACTAAACAATTGACTAAACTATTACTGGTGTATTTCAGTGTTTTTCTGTTTTTCTATTGTTAGCTCATGTCTCATTCTAACACCTAACTATAACTTCCCTTTAACCTTTGTGTGAAAGTTGTGTGCAGATTCGTTGAATGGCACCAAAGTTATTAAAGAAACAAAAAATGCTTTTCCTAGGGAAAGTCAGACCTAACTATAACTACGCTGGCGCTAGCACTGCCAGTGTAACATATGTATGCATACCAATAAGCAGTGTGCCTACATACAAATTGAGAAACATGAAAGAATAAGTATAGTTGATATATATATAAGCAGAAGCATAATTATTATAATTATTAGAAGAAGTGGCTATTCAAATAACTCCTTTCCCTGCCCCAGGTCTAACCTTACCCACCTGCATAGCGCCACAAAACCCTCATGGGTGAGAATGTGCTTTACAAATACAATTAACATAACATAATAAGTCAACATTGGTTGTGTTGTTTGCATGTTATTTGTAGTAACATTTCGTTGTATCAGTTGCTGTGAAAAGTGCAAAGAGTATTTTAAAGCGCCCTTATACAGTATTCACAAATTGCCTAATTGCTGTCAAGACTCATCAGGCATGTCACATGTTTGTTCAGGGTTCTGGTTTTTTCCACCACGTCAGTTCCTCATCAGGCACTCATCTGTAGCATCAGGAAGGCAGAATGCAGCAACAGTGCTCCTTTTATGGGTAAGGAGTGGGAGGCTGGTAGTTTGTCTACGAAAGCCAGTGACAGATTTTGTTTGTGATACATCATGCAGCCATGGCTTGGACTTCCGCTATTCCTGGGTAAACCTCATACAGTACTCCCTGATTTCTTAAACATTCACTCAGGTCCTGGACTTCTATAGCTCTAGGGTGGACCTCTAAGAGCACTCTCTGATCGCTTAACCATGCCACCAAGCAGTTGGCGTCTATCACTTCTTGGTGGACTCCATAGAGTAATTCTGGTTTCTTAACTGTTTGACCGGGGCTTGCATTTCTATCCCTCCTGGGTTGACTCCATATGGGATTTGTCTGTTTTCTTAACCCCCCTTTATTCTCCCTCTTCTCTCCCTCATATTTGTAGTATGCTTAACTGTGCAGCCAGGAGTTGGTGCTCTGTTACTCAACAATGAACTCCTTCAGAATACTCTCTCTGCTACAATTCATGCTCAAGGACAGAGATGCTCATCACCAACACCTCCCATACAGTACAACCTACAATGAACATCCTTTTCAATCATGCCTGGAAGATCGCCCAGGAACCTAATGCAAATAGAGTGCTTTGTGATGCTGTTAGGGTATAAAGTGCTATAGAAATGACAAAATAGAAAGTGCTATAGAAATGGCAAAATACAATACTAAGGGGTCAATTACGATCTCATTTGGAAAGCATTCTGACCGAATCGGTCTCGGAATGGTTTCCGACCGAATCGGATCCGGGGAGTCAGAGCGACCGATTAAGATGCATCTGGATGCTTCCGGATGCAATTTGGTCAGAATCCCATTAAATTCAATGGGAGCCTGTGTTCCGAACGAATACACAGGCTCCCATTGAAGAATGAAGTGGCTAGAGAAAACCGTGCACCCTGGAGCGGGCACCCCTTGGTGCCTGCCACACTGCATGGTAGGAAAGGGGGTCACTTGGGTACCCCCACAGGCCCGATTCAGAAGGCCCCAGGGTGAAGGGGGGCCTGCTATGGGCCCCAAAAGTAAGCTTCTGACAGTTGATCCGAGTCGCAACAACCGATTCGGAAGGGCTGTCCGAATCTGTCATTGTAATCGCTCGTTCGGGAAGCTTCCGAGTCGTTTGGAAACACGGCCTGTAGACACACACGTTTTGGCTCCAAACGACTCAGACTTTCTGAATGCCGTTCGGTTCGGATTCCGAACCGATTCAGAAAGTCTGAAAATCGTAATTGCTCATTCAGAAAGGTTTCCGATTCGGTCGGAAACAAGCCTTGCAAATCCGATTCGGAAAACCCGAATCCGATTCGGAGCCCTTCCGAACGGCATTGTACTCGACCCCTAAAAGTCGCATGGCAGAATTCTCTATTGACAAAAATATTGTTTGATTGCAAGAGGATCTGCGAGAAACAGGATTTGCCTCCGACTCGAATGATCAGAGACCCATCCCCAAATAGGCCATAATGCCAGGCTGCTTGGTGAGATTGTTATGTTAGTCTGATGGGGGACTAGCAAGGCCACACAGTGTCCAGGCACCAAGATCCCCAAGTCATAGCACAAGTCACATAGGTATGATGAACAGTTTCTCAGTTTATGGAAATTTCAGTGGCAACACTTCTGTTCAAGCCTCTGACCCCACAATCACAAGGCTCACAGGAAATGGAACATCTCCTTCTGGTATCTAGATAGAGGGGTCTCTTTTTTAGGATAACACTTGCCAAAGGTAGTTTTCAGGACTACAGAGGTACATAAAGGGCAGTGCACAAACCAGGAGTGGGCGAGGGGGAACAAGGCTCATCACAAGTCCCAATAACACAACTCCTTCCCTACACCTCGCTCAATGCGTGCTGCTTGATGCTCTTGCTGAGGCCTTATTATACAGCTTCATCTATTTCCCGGCAGCTGGACCATGTGCTCTCTTCCAGAAGGTGCTTTGCTGTGGGTACACCTCTAGCACCCCCTTATCCTCAGTGATGGCACCCTCTTGTAAGCCTCCTCTCAGAAGTACTCCTAGCAAGATGAGGGCTTCAGATCATGTTCCTTACTTCAGAAAAGAGCAGCTGTCCAAAAGCACCAGCCATGCAACTCCGAAATCTTCCCCAGATCAATGCTTTGGATCACATGACACCTCTGTAACTCCTGGACCCATTCTGCAGTCATGCCATAGGAGTGCAAGCAGTAGCTGGGCAATGCCATCTTTCGAAACAGGGGCAATCGTACTCACCAGGAAAGCAGGCAAGGCATTGGAGATCAGAGCAGGCCTGAATGAGACCCCTGCACACCATGACACCGGCAGTTAGCCAGAGACCAGTAGGTCCAAGCATTGGCAAGTTAGGGCAGAGATCCTGAGAGGATGCGAATAAGCAGATATCAACAGCCAATTAAGGATCTGCTTATGGGCAAGGAAAGAGACAAGCTGCCAGAGAGGGATATCAAGAAACACATCCCAAAAACCACAAGGTGTATTGCTATAGAAGACACAGATAGGAACTTTAGACTGAGCCAGCTGTTCTCCCTCAAAACATTTGGATTAGCAGGTACCGATCGACCGAAAGATGGCACAATACAAGCGGAGTGGTGAGTGACATCTGCCTCAGTAAACAACAGAGATACGATACCTGGCCTGGGTGTGTAAGAGTTATGTGAACCCGCTTACCATGTGAGACACTGGATCAAAGTGAAAACCTGACACATGTGCCTCCCTCAATCACTACTTCACTCCTGATGCAACTGGCTGGGAAAGGATCCCAATTAAACTGTGAGGAATACTAACCCTTATCATGCATCAGCTATAGAGTGTGCTTGGCACTGCGTATTGCAGAGACCCGAAAAGTATTGCTTGCAGAACCCCAGGAAGGATGTGCACTATTTGTAATTTATGAACGCCTGAAAATTGTCAGGGCACTGACTGTTGAGATTAGGAGACTCTGTTGTGATATTTATTCAGGCATACTCTCTGAGATATATTGTATCATGGTGGTAGGCTATGGTTTAGGATTCAACTGGAGCTGTCCCCTATATAGGAGTTCCACTGTAGCCTAGATCACTTGGGAAGGCGATAAGTCTGCTAATAGTCCCAGCACCGTTGCAACTATCACCGTGATGGTGAGCACCAAGAATAAATGGGAGCCCCCAGTGAAGTGTAAGTTAATGCAGAAGGAGAAAGTGAAAGGCAAAGACTCCCTTTCATACTAAATGGTTCCCCAAACAAACAACATCTTTTGTCTGGAAAAGCAAACATCACTAAGGAATTCAAGCAGCAGATCCTTATCCACATTAAGCTTGTTTCAAGACATTCTTCAAAGACAATGAAGCTACACCTTGTGCCATTAGGAGCTAGAGCAGATAACTTAGAAAATGTCATTGATGAGCACTCAGAGATGGAACACCAGTGGTGGAATGTTTTCCATGAGCTGAGAGATCAGGATATAGAGCTACAATTAAAGCTAGAAGATCTGGAGAACAGTGGTGTTGGGGATCCATTGAACAGTTACATTGAGACCAGGTGTTCCCATGGTGACTCGATTTATTCTGAAGGAAGTTTACACATAGACTTTTCTACTTACCAAAATATGTTTAATTGGATGAAGGGATAAACACTTATTAAAATTTAATCTATTTTTCTAAATTCGTGTGGGATTTTTCTTGTGGTTGTTTTTACTTTATTACTGTTTGTGCGCTGCATAAATACTTTGCACATTGCCTCCAAGTTAAGACTGACTGCTCTGTACCAAGATACCAGAGGGTTAAGCACAGGTTAATTTTGCGACTTTTTTTGTTCACCATGACAAGGATGGTGCCTGCTGCTGGAGCAGGGCTCACACCCCATTCAACCAACAACCCAGTTTCTCACATAATAAATATCGCTTCTCCATGGGGTTGGTAAATATATGGCACTACTGACACCCTGATGAGATAGATTGCACGGTTGCTTTTCTCAAATTACTCCTACTATCCTAGGCCTTGACAAAAACCACAAGCTGAGTCATCTGAAAAAATAAGTTCACGTCTATGCTAAAGGAAGTGATAGACAATGCATCAATCAGGACACTTACAGAAGAATGTTGATCAGTCGAAGGGCGAGCCACCAAATTGTATCAGTTAAAATGAAACCCCTGCTGAAACAGATTAAGGCTCAGAACAGATCATGAAATCGACTACCATGTGCACTTAATGGAAGACTTAACCTTGTTGACGTGATTGTGTTTCCCCAATGTTTATTTCTTTTTCAGCCAATTTCATGGTTCCTACCAAGGGATTTTAATCCATTGAATTCATCTATAACAGTTCATGTGGGTGGGAAAAAGAAAAAGAGTTAGTAGGAAAAATTGTGTCAAACTGTGTTCCGCAGAGACTGAGCTTTGCCTGATGTAGCTAAATATTGCTTACCCGCATCACTGGGGTATGTGCTTAGATGGATTAATCCTGTCTGGTCAGGCAATATGGATAATTCCAATATGGCTGAAATGGTTGGACAATGTGGGATGTTTAGATTCACTTTTAAGTTTGGACATATAAAAAATGTAATAAAGTGAGGTTTAGGGTACTTGTTACTAAGTTAAGAATATTTTGGACAATCATTAAGATGTTTAAGGTCCCCGAGCTCCATGAGATGACCCTGCTTTACGGCAGCCTAGCAATTCCTGCTGATCAAGGGAGGAAAGCAGAGTCTGCAAGAGAAGATTCAGAAACCTTGTAGACGGAGACATATTAAATCCCTTGATGAAATGTGGTCAGAATTTTGACTGCTCTCTTAGAGGCGCTTTTTTGATATACCTGCAGTTAAGAGATTGGGGGCCTCATTAATGAGGTTTTGGCACAAGGCAGCGCTGCAAGGAATCTTACCGCAAAACAAAAGGGCAGTAGCGCACTGTATCTATGAGATACGACACATTCCTGTCCTTTTCCCCTGCGCCGGCGCACAATGGGCTGCCATGCGCCAACGCAGGCACCATTGCACCATGCTGCAAGGGTGCCTGCATTGCGGGGCTGATTGATTTTGTGCAGGAAGGGCCTTCCTGCACAAAATCAATCAATTCAGGCGATTTCCTCTTTCTGTGTGTGATGCAGAAAGCAGCACATATAGAAAAAGGAAAAAACGAGGAGAAATTAAAAAATGTTTCCTTGTTGCGCCTCCCGAATGTCAGCCCTGGGGTGGCGTTAGATTCTGAGGCGTTCACAGGTTTACGATTTCTCGTAAATCTGGGAATGCTTCAGATTCCATGGGTGTTGCGTGGGAACATCCACAGCAACACCCATGGAACGCCCCTTTCACGCAGTATTCTGCATGAAAGGGGCACATATTTACAAGGCCATGAAAAGTGGCTTTACCTGGCCTAGTAAATATGCCACAGCACTTTGCGCCTCCAGAACGTCACAAAAGTGACGTTCCGGCGACGCAAAAGTGCCGAAAGTGGGCTCATAAATGAGGCCCTGGGAGTTTATCCAACTTGATGAACGAGGATCATTTTTGGGTAAATTAGGATTTGTTAAATGACACTCCCTTTCGTTATTTCACCATGAGCAGTCACTCGCTGAATTACGAGATAAATAGAGCCGTGCAGTGAGTGGGACATGAGGCCCTTACACTGGGCATCTACATATATGGTTTATGCCATGGCATTTTTTCATCTGTATTGGCTGTAACAAAATATATTCAACCAAAATTAGGATGCAAGAGGTTATATTTGTGCAATTAATTGAGACAAGTATTTACTGTTGCAGGCTGAAATACCAGAGACTGTTAATAGAACTACTTCAAGACAGACACAAGTACCAGGTTGCAGTATCTAAAGCCATCAGGGGGATTCCAAAGACTTCCACCAATGCCACTCCTGCAGTGGCGGCTCACATAGGGCGTGCTGCGGGGCGGTGAGGCGGGGCGGGGGAGGGTCAGGATGGGGGGTAGTAAACTCGAACATACGACGGAACGGAGGAAAGTAATTATTACGATCCTCCGTTCCGTCGTATGTCTGAGTTTACTACCCCCCACCCTGCCCCTCCCCAGCCCCGCAGCACGCCCTATGCGAGCCGCCACTGCACTCCTGTCTCAGGATACCAGCTACTTTGCTGGATAAGGACAATTACATAGAGAAGAAGGATGGTCACTTCCCTACTAACCATGTCTACATTTGTTGAAAGAGGAAAGAAAGTAGGACAAAAATATTGACAATCAGTACAAAACACTGTTGACGAGGGCAGTTCTAAGAGTGAAACTGAAGGAAAAAATTGCTAATTACTATTCGTAGACTGGAAGCCACGGCATCTCCAACTACTTAAAATAATTCAGCCTATGCCAAAGAAATGCACATAAAAAATTATCAAACACCAGAGGTACCAAAGTGCTGTAGTGACAGACAGTGCCACCCACGTCAATGGCCCCTACTCTAGTGTCTTTGGAAGGCTGAATGGCTGAGTCTGTCCTTCTTGTTATTTTACATGTGTTTTACAAGTTCAGATCATCTCAGCCGGGCAATTAAACCCCCAAGCTATTTTTAGCTGGATAATTTGTAATACATTCCTTTCACACTTCCCAATTTGTTTTAAATAAAGATAATTACTACAAACCTCCGTGCCAATAGCAACAATTCAAAGGAGACAACGCATGCGTGCGCTTCCCAGACTCCAAAAAAACTGTTTTGTTCTTCTATAAGGTCACTACCAGGTTCTGGAGATATTTAACAGCCTGTCCGTCTGTGTTTTTTACTGTGTTTTACCCTGAATAAGTAGACATAGAGACATAATACAAAATACATATTCAAATTTTGTAGTGAAAAGTAATGGATTAATTAAACAGTCTGCCATAGTAGATTCCAATTTCTGCAGATTTATCACACAGGCAAAGGATTTAATTTGCACAAGATCAACCACTGAGACAGGAGAGGAGAGTAGGACACAACTCCTGCATACACATGGCAGCTTTAGTTACAATTAGGGTTCCCAGTTTTATGGCATTTGTGCTTTTTAATATTTCTGTCTGTATTTAATTTATCCATATTTACTTTTTGGCCATCTTATTGGTATTTATCCATATTTATTTGTGTTTTGAGAATAAATGTCATAAAATGGTATATTTCCACATTTATTTAACTCTAAGGGCCCGATTACGATGCGGTTAGGAAGGCCTCCTAACGGCATTTGCTCCATCCGAATCGGATTTGGAACGTGTCTTCCCGACCGACTTGGAAAGATTTCCTACCTACCGAGTGTGATGCGAGTTAGGCGTTAGGAATATCCCAATCCGAACCCGACGGCATTCGGAATGACCGAGCCGTATGGAGCAGAATTGTACGTCTATGCGGGCCGCGTTTCCTAACAACCGAGTACGATGCTGGATTCAGGCAGCCTTTCCGAATCCTGCCATCCGACTTGAATCGGCAGTCGGAATCAGTCTTTGGGGGCCCGTAGCGGGACCCCCTGCACCTGTGGAGGTACCTATGGGTCCCCCCTTACCAGCTATGCACAGTGTGGTAGGCACCAGGGGATGTCTGCCACAGGGTGCCCGATTTTCCAAAGCCACCCCTTCTTCAATGGGAGCCTATGCATTCGGTTGGAACATAGACTCCCATTGAAGTCATTGTGAGTCCGACCAAATTGTATCTGGATGCATCGTACTTGGTCGATCGGACTCTCCAGATCCGAGTCGGTCGGAAACCATTCCCAAACCCATTCGGACGGGAAGAGGGCCCGAGTCCGATGCGGTTTGGAAATCTTCCCGACCGAATGGGTTTGGGACTTTGTCCTGGGAGCAGGTCCAGCCCTTAGGGTTCTCAACACGAGTCTCAACAATAGGTACAGTCTTTCTCTGTCTTTCACAGTCCAGTAGAGGTCTGAAGAATGTACCCAGGGTTGCCGCATTGTTGACTGGCACTAGCCCATTGAGGGAGGTGACTCCTTGTCTCTCCCTGACGAATAGGAAAAATGTTTTTCAGGGGTATCCCTTTCCAAACATTTGCAGCAGTACCTGTGTGCCCTGCTGCAAACAATCCCAAAATAGCCCCTCTGCCTAAATCCAACATGGCAGAACCTTTCTCTCACCCCCCATGCAGAGCTCCTGTGCCCACCCTAGCAGTGTGGCCAGGAAATGAGCAACCCCCACCATGGTCATTCAAAACAGCTCAATGGAATTGAAGCCTGGCTCACTAAGTAGACAAAAGGGAAGAAGGCCCAGGTGAGAGCTGCCAGAGACAGGGTAGGTATTATTTGAAGATATGTAAGGGGCTGAACACAGCCCCCTGGCCATCCTGTCATGGGAAGGTCAACTTCTCTCCACGCCCAAAGTCTTTTTCCAAGGTCTGGAACCTAATCAATAAGCTATTCAGCTCCTGAATGACAGTTGGAAGTTCAGGCAAGTAACTTTTTGAAATTTCCTTTTTGTAAAATATTTTATACAAATCCGACTTTACCAATGAATTGTATTTGTAATAAATATTTTTTAAGTCCAATAATTAACTTTTCATCTGGTTCCTAGGCAGAGATAAGTTTATTAACTTTAATAAAATAGCCCAATGTTTCCTTATGGAACACCTAACACTGATACAGTGAAAATAGCTTTTTGCGTATTGTAACTTGTAAGGACATGTATAGCTTTATACTTTAAATGTCCTTCTTTTACATATCATGCACCCTGCTTCACAGGCATTGCACTAAGGGCCTACTTTGGGTTGACTTATTAATATTTAAAACCAGGCTTTAGGCCTGTTAGAAGGGTTTTTATGTTGATTTTGCAATTTATACCTGCACAGCCAGGTTTCTTGTGGCAGGACTGCTTTCATGCTCTGCATTCTTACTTTAGTGGGGGCACAATATGTACTGCAGTCCACTAGTGACATTTACCTTACAGGCCCTAGGTACACTTTGGACCATATACTAGGGACTTATACATAAGTTAAGTATGCCATTTAGGAGTGTAGCCAATTTTTACGTGTTTTAGGTGCACATGTGCGTTGTTAGCAGAGTCCCAGTGCACAGATTAAAAAAACAAGCAGCATCAGTCTAAAAATCAAAATGGGGTGATCATGCAAAAAGAGGTATTTTCTTACAAGGGCTGTAGTACCACGGCTCATTCATGGCCGTGAATCAATCAAAGATGCTAAATACAATAAATGAAAGAGCTATTTCATCTTTGGACCTATACTTGAATTAATGTCTAACATCATTAAATTCCAAGAGAAGACATGTATTTTTCCATTGAAAAGTGAAAAGCCTTCTTTCTTCTGATCCAAAGTCAACTTCAGGGACACGGTCCAGTTTTTCTTTGCTTTAATGCAGTACTTGCAGAAAAACATCCAAATCATGTCTGGAGCAACTGTTTGCCCTCCATTACTATGCAAGGGCTAAATTCTGATCCCTGAACATACAAGTGTTTGGAATGGGATCAGAATTACGAGTTGTGTGATAATTGTCCCACACTCGCAGTTTTCCACTGATAAATTCCGGCAAGACAAACCTGCCAAAATGTATTGATGTAAAATGCCTGAAAAAAAGGCAAAACATGCGGAATGCGGAGTGTTAAATACAGATTCCGCTTGTTATGCCCCATTTTCCTTAGAAAACTCAGAATAGGAGGCATTTATCAGATATGGTACTACCTCACCCTGAGATAATGATATTTAGCATGTGTGGCATATACCCCACCCTCTTCTGACAAACTCATAATGAAGGCCTAATATTTTAGAAATGACCTGGTGGTTGGTGATTTCAGATATAGGTGAAAAGGTTGCAAATGAGACAAAGAGGGGCAGAGCAAAGGGAAAGAGTAGGGAGATGGGTAAAAAGCAATGATAAAGGAAAGAGACAAGAGTGATAATGGAGCAAGAAGGGAGGAAGAAGCCAGGGAAGAGTCTAAAAGGAGAATATAAGGGTGAGAAAGAGAGGTGTGGACATAGAAAAGAAAGGAAGGGGTGAAAACCCAACCGTGTTCTGTACTGATGCTCGAGAAGAACAATGGATCTTTGGTATATGGGAGATGGATATGTAAGGATGGTGGGAGCCCGAATTGCAAGTCAAGAGTGGCTTGCGCAGAGAGGTAAGTGCTCCATTAGTGGATCCTGATGCCAGACAGGTATGAGTTGGCTGTCTGAGATGAAGAGAGATTTGGGGCAAGAAGAAGGGGAAATGGAAATGAGTGGGAGTATCTGTTAATACCATTACCTTTTGAACCCCACAAAGCTCCAGCTATGGGCATATCTGTATTTCACATCCTTGCAAAGGGTTGCAGGCAAGTTTCCCGGCTTTATTTTCAGAGCTACATAATGTGGATTGCTGTAGTGAATGCAAAATGCAGGCAAATAACTAACATCACAGCTTTGGCAATCACATTTAGAAATATATACACTGAATGACGTGCATGTTCATGCATGACTGAGCAGAATATAAAGAGGGCAACTTGCGCACTTGCTAAAGGAAGGCCATGTTATCCAAATTTCTTGTTGCCTATTGCAAGCAATGCTTATGCCCTTACTATTTAGTAATACGGTGCATTCCTGTCCTTTCTGCCTGCGCTGGCGTTGTTCTGGCAGCCCAGCGCCAACTTAGGCACCCTTGCAACATCGTGCAAGGGTGCCTCTGTTGCAGGCAGGATTGTTTTTGTGCAGGAAGGGACACCTTCCTGCACAAAAAACAATCCTATGAGGCATTTTTTCTCTTTCTATGTGTGCTGCAGAATTCAGTGCACATGGAAAGAGGAAAAAACAAGGAGAAATTAACATATTTCTCCTCGTTATGCCTCACCTCTGGAGGTATAGAGATTTGATGCTTCCCCAGGTTTACATCACTTTGTAAATCTGGGGCAGCGTCATATTCCCTGGGTGTTGCATGAGAAAACCCACCCCAAAGCCCATGGAATGCCTTCTGGACTCAGAGTAAGGTGACACAGCGATTTGCTCTGTGTTGCCTTACTCATGATTTATGAGGCCACTCAAAGCCACGCAGGGTGGCTTTGCGTGGCTTCATAAATCTTTATGAGAGCCCTGCACCATACATGTAACACTTTACGTGGTGCAAAAGTGATGCAGGGCTCTCATAAATTAGCCCCATAGTGCTCTGGAAAGAGCCAAAGCCTGCTCCAATTACTTTTAATAAAATTGGCAACAATATGCCTTGCAGACAGCTGAGCTGTTAAGCCAGACCTAGCAAAGAGGCTAAATCAACACAAACACCTCTGAAGTTACAGAAAAAAACTGTGCAAACCATCAACTGTCTTCTAAATCCCATTAACATCACAGGAAGAAAGGTGGCTGGGGCATGCATTCGATCTACACCCTCGTACCGTTGTGGATGGCAGAACATTAAGACTCCTGAAAAACGCCCGGAGGACAATTTGCAAATAACTTTCCAAAAGAGAGGGGTCCGGAGCTTCCCTTTCTCCCTAAGCTCCTCTGTGCACAAGGCGCTTTCTGCTCTTTATTACATTTCTTTCCAAAAATGCCCAAACCTGACGGATGCATAGTAGCAGCCCCTGCACCTTGAGGAGCTTCACAGTCCGCCGATGATAAGGGTGATGGCAGCGCTACTGTGATGACCCTCACTTCTTAGCACAGAATTAAATTGCTGCCCTTACATTTGTAGATCTCTAATCCAAGTCTCCAGACTCTTCTGGGCTTCCTCTAAAGTTGTACATTGGATTAGGGAGGGTTGGATATGAAAATAAAAAATGTAAACAACTCTTGTAGGAAAGAACGTGTTTTTCAAGTCAATGGCCTTGACTTTAACGTCTTTGGAAGAATGAAAGTATGAGTCAGTGCTGCTGTTGTTTATTTAACATGTGATATGCAAGTTTACATCATCTCAATGAGAAAACTGTAGATTCATGATGTTAGTTAAGGTATGAGAATGCCAAGAATGGGCTCAAAGGAAAATCTTTGGAGCACTCTCATGAGATTGTGGAGGAAGATGAGGCAAGCAGGAGAGAGAAACATCAGGGGCAGCAGAGAGACTTGCTTTAGAGGCACAACATAGGAGAGAAGAGGGAGGTGCAGTGCAAACAGAGGAGACTGTGAGGCAGACGGAGGGTAGCGAGCAAAGCATAGTCGGGTGAGTAATGAAAGTTAAATTTATCACCAGCACCCCCCCCGGCTCTTAGGCGCTCGGCGGCAAAAGGCAGGGACCGCCACGGGCGGCAGAGTGCCTAGCTACGCCACTGGAAGAGGTGGAGCTATGTGACCAAAAGTCAAATACTAGAAAAACATGGAAGAAACATATTAGTTCCCTATGTTACCAGTGGAAGGACACAACTCATGGCATGCTCTGTGCTCACTATGCCATTGGATTCAAGCTAACCTGGCAGATGAGGGGTGATACCCTGAAACCGGTCCTAGGATGTTTGTTTTTGGTCCAGGGAGGACCTGGCCTGACAGTTCGGACTGGACTGTTCCCAGTGGGAGAAAGGTCAAGACTGATTTGCATATGGCTGAGTCCAAACTGGAATGGCATGGTGAGCAAAAAAACTATTGATTTATGCCCAGACCTCTGTACTGGGGGTGAATGTTTGAGAATGTTCAGCATTCCATCCATCATCTGTTTTGTGTTGCTATAGTCGCCCTAAGTGGGAAGGATAGGTCCATTAGATTCAAGCTAGTCTGGCTGATGAGGGGTGGTACCCCGAAACTGGTCCCAGGAGGCTTCATTCCAGTCCAAGGAGGTCCTGGATTGGCAGTTTGGGCTGGACTGTTCCCATGGGGAGCAGGGTCAAGACTGATTTGCATATGGCTGGGTCCAAACTGGAATGGCATGATGAGCAAACACTGATGGGTTTAGGGCCCGATCTTTGTACATGGGGCGAATGTTTGACAGTGTTCAGTATTCCGTGCATCATCTTTTGGTGTTGCTATGCTTCTCGGACGGGACAGACACAAGAATACAGAGGAAAGCCACCCAATCAACAGCAGCAAGGAACTCACTGGAGATTGACATCAAAAGCCATCAAATCATGAGCAAGGGGTGAACACAAAGCCCACTCCAAGTCTATATTGGATACAATAGGTCTGTTTACCATTCAGTACACAAAACCTAAAAAGTCCCCGGATATGCATCCTTTCATAGATAAGTGTAACATGTCACTCACTGACCTTGAAATGTTCACACTAACTTCAGTCATGAGTCAAACTTGCTTACAACCATTGGTGGCTCAGTGTAGGACAGGCTCCAAAGCAGTGACAGCCCTTAGCAAAGAGTAGTATTAACACTTCTGAGGAAAGATAAACTGGCCAAGCTCTGGTGGATTAAACAGGATGACCCCAACTGTCTGGAAGATTTGTCGCGCCACATACAGCACTTGGAAATGCTAAGCCACCCTTCAGACTGTGGCAAACAGCGCTGCATAAGCTTAAAAGGAGCGAAAAACAAGCAATCATTTACTCTGTGTCTCTTCCAAGGCTGCAGCGCGACCCCGGCAGCAACGAAATGTTTTCCTATTAGCAGAAGGTGGAGAAAATTCAGATGATTAAAGGAAAAAAAAACAAAGACCGTCGCTTTATGCAACATCGAGTGCTGGCTTGAAAAATGTTAATTTCACAGCCTTCATTCTACTTTGCAAACTTTAATGTCTGCGCCTTAATTATGCCAGCAGATTAGCGCCTCAGAAGGCCGACAAACCGTTTATCGTTCACTTTCTGAGGCTGTGTTAATATCCACAGAGCTCGGAAGCCGTTCTAAAGTGAGCGGAGCTCCGCCGTTCATTCCGGGTGCCGAGTGGAATCTGGGCCCTGCTTGGAGAGATGGTCTGCCGTCCTCTTACATCACAGGCAACAGGGCTGAGTTGTTGCATTTCTTTTATGTTTTATTAACCTTTGAGGTTTAAGAATATGATGCACATTGGCAGGAACTTTGATTTTGGGGCGGATGCGTTAATTTCAGATTTTTAGCAAAGCATTGCAAACATTGGTAGAACAGGTAAGTGCACCAGGGCCCAGAGCCCTGGGAGGCCCATTGAGGCCTCATATTTGCTGTATTTTACAACCCTAACAATAGTGAAATGGGCCATTTTCTTTGCTTGCACCAGGGCCAAAGGCATCATTGCTAAGGTACTGGATCTTAGCCTAATTAATTGAGGTTGTCAAAGTCTAAGGGCCAGATGTATCAAGCGTTTTCCCGTTCGCAAACGGGCCAATTCGCATAATCGGCCCGTTTGCGAACAGGAAAAAGCCTTATGGGATGTATCATCCCAAAAGGCAATTGCAAAATAGGGAATCGCAATTTGCGAATTTGCGATTCTCTAAATGCAATGCAGGAAACGCTTTTTAAATTGCGACCCTGCTTTGAGGAATCGCAATTTACCACCAACTTCAAGTTGGTGGTAAATTGCAAATCCTTAGAAAAATGCACAATTTTGCATTTTTATAAGTGCCATGTGGCGCACATACATGCCCTTAGGCATGTATGTGCGCCAGGGCATGTATGTGCGCCACATGTGCATACATGCATATTTCAGGAGTGCAACAGGGTGTCCTTTTGGCACCCTTGCACCCTTGAAATTGCATGCGCAATTTGCGAGTACCTATTGGGTACTCGCAAATTGAGCATGCAATTCCAATTCATTCCTATGGGCCTCTAGGCCTATAGGAATGAATGTGAAGGCATTCCTTAATAGCGAATCGCAATTTGCGACTCGCTATTAAGGAATATGTAGGAATCGCTAAATATTTGCAGAAACCTACATTGCATTTTGCGAGTCTATAATAGCGAATCAGTAAAATTCGCTATTATAGACTCGCAAAATGTAATATTGATACATCTGGCCCTAAATTCCTCCCAAATCCCTCCAGATTACCTGCATAAATCGGGAAAGATTGCGACTCCCATTAGTTTGTTTCACCATGAGGGTTAATGGTTTTTCTGACTAAGTCAAATTTTTTAGCCAAACAAAACATCTTTCTGGGGTTGAATAATCGTGGAAGATGGCTTAAGAAAGCCAGGAATCCACAACCAATTAGCAGTGGGAAACAACAAATCAGTGCTAGCAAACACTAAATGAAAGGTTGCTGATGACAGTGACATCATCAAAGCTCTCGGCCTCCTATGTGGGTACTGGAAGTCTCAGTAATCTTAGTGGCCATTCAGCAGCCCTGATCTTCTGAAACAATGTGAAAAGACTCGGGTAGAGGTTTTGCATTCCCCAGGAATCGAGGAGGCTTGCTTGAAGGTTTTGTGAATTTTCTATGCCATACGTTTTATTTTATTTTTTTATTTTATTTTTGATCTTATGTGAATACAACATCATTTCACATGCAAACCTTAAGGACCAGGCAAGTACATCCCATGACAAAAAAAAATGATTACATTATACACCAGTGTTTCATCAACAGTGCACACATTTTTGCAAATACATATATCTACTCGACATTGACCGAAGACTCAGTCATCTATAGCAGTAGCAGGAGAGTTCGTTTCATGTGTAGTTAGTAGCTAGGACGTCAGTGGGGCCCAGAAGTCCTTGGGCCTAGACGGTATCGGAAGTTCTTCAGCATAATCTGGCAGCTGATCTCTACAGTATATGACATCTTCCAGCCACTGTTTCTGTCATGGAGCGTTTCTACCATCCCAATTTTGGGCCACTTTTCTCTTTGCCAGAAGCAGAGCAATTAGCACCAACCTTCTTTCTATGCTATACTTGGGAGAGATGTAGCTCCCACAAGGACGATGGAAGCAGCTTTTAGATATTGTCTTGCTGCGTAAGTTACGACTTTGGGGTAACTCTACAAGATGTGCTTTCCCACCCACGGGTGACATGAGTGGACTTGATTCAATGCACCAACAATTAATGTGGAAGACAAGTTATTGTAGCCCCGTAAAACGATATTCAGTGTGTAACTGACATAGAAGTATTGCTTTGGGTTACTAACTAACCCATAAAAGAATCAGGGACACAGTGGAAACAGCGACAAATCTTATTTCGTTATTCACAGTATCGCACACACTGTACTAACAATAAACACTTTTGAATTAAAAGTATTTATTACTACAGGAACAATCTTAAACAGAATATTATATAGCCAGCAAGAAGGCATGCTATAAATAATGAGAGTAAAATTAAAATTTCTAGTATCGTTAAAATGTTAGCAAAATGTCATCTAGTACCTACCACCCTAACATCTACTTCTATGCGCTATACTATGAGAGCATGAAAGGAAGAGCAACTTGTATTCTAGAGTTTCTTAGGGAGAAGAGATGCACTGCATACCTTGTTGACAGCAAAGGCTGTCTTTATCAGCGGAGGCACAAAGACAGTGTTCCCCATGAAGAACAAACACACAATGTGGTTGCAGTCAGTCGGTCTTCCTCCGGGACTGATCGTTATCAGCTTCAGGCGAGATGTAGCATCTGCATTGTGCAAAATGTGCCGGCAGTAGGTGACATAATTTCTGGCAGAATCTTGGGTGATAAACTGGGCGAAGGACCTCTCCTGACAGGTGGCAAATGGTAGTCCTTATATACTAAAACTTAAGAATGTCTGACATAGGTTATGTGCATCAAGGTATGTGTCCTAGACGTTTCCTTATGAACATATAAGGTAAAAGAACGTCAATTCAGACTACATTATTTTGGTTATATATCTATTTTTGTTCTTAATAATTCTTGACATGGTGGAACGTAGCTATTTGACCCAGACAAATGTCGCATTGATGGTCGTACCGGTGTCATTAATCAAATGTCTTGACGCGTTTGCAGTTCTTAGAAAGATATGGTCAGGTGACAACTGTGTGGAATGACAGACATGGCAATGATTATGCATAGATCGGGAAAGATTGCGACGCCTATTGTGGGGAGAGGGAAGATGGCAACCTCCTCTTAGTCAAGATGGAGTCAGGCCTACGTAAGATAGAGTCAGACCTTAGGGACCTTATATCAGTCTAAACAGCTCATGCTCATGCACTGTCTGTTACGAGACGTATTGTTAAATTTCACTGGGCTTGGAATCCACCCATTGCTTACTATTGGTTGGTTTCATTGTCACTCACATTTATCTGCTTCTTATTTTTTAGGTGTTGTAGCCTTTCCTGCCTCTTCTTGTGTTTGTCCCTCCTAAGGAGAATGGATGCATTGTTTGTGTCTTTCTACTGCTAATTATTGTAGGCCCTACTATTTTTTTTGTCTTAGCACAGCACAAGAGTGTATGTGTTTTAAAGCTGTCTCTCTAGTGAGCTTCTCTTTGCCCGATGTGCTTTCTCTCTCTCTCTCTCTGTGTGTCTCTCTCTCTCCCTTGCCTGTGTGCTTCTGCCCTGCCCCCTCCTATTGCTCTCACCCATTTACTTTTCCTCTGCCCGTGCCCCATGTTACTCTCTCCCTGTTAGCTTCCCTCCCTGTGTCCTCCTTGTTGCTTTCTCATCACCTGCACCACCTGGTTGCTTGCGCTCACTCTCTGTGTTGCTTCTCCTCTGCTCTCTCTTTGATTTCCCGTTCCCCTATACTCTGTGATTCCGCCACACTCTGTATTGCTCCCCCCCCCCATGTTTCTCACTTTGCACTTCACTCCCAGAGAATTTGAGGATATTTGGATCTCTCTCTCTCTCTCTCGCCTGTGTACTTCTGCCCTGCCCTCTCCTTCTGCTGTCGCCCATTTATTCTCTCTGTTAGCTCCCCTCCCTGTGTCCTCCTTGTTGCTTCCTCATCACCTGCACCACCTTGTTGCTTGCGCTCGCTCTCTGTGTTGCTTTTCCTCTGCTCTCTCTTTGATTTCCTGTTCCCCTACACTCTGTGATTCCGCCACACTCTCTGTATTGCTCCCCCCCCATGTTTCTCACTTTGCACTTCACTCCCAGAGAATTTGAGGATATTTAGATCTCTCTCTCTCTCTCTGTCTGTCTCTCTGTCTGTCTCTCTCTCTCTCTCTCTCTCTGTCTCTCTCTCTCGCCTGTGTACTTCTGCCCTGCCCTCTCCTATAGCTCTCGCCCATTTACTCTCTCCCTGTTAGCTTCCCCTGTGTCCTCCTTGTTGCTTCCTCATCACCTGCACCACCTTGTTGCTTGCGCTCGCTCTCTGTGTTGCTTCTCCCCTGCCCTCTCTTTCCTTCCCCTTCTCCTAAACTCTGTGATTCCGCCACACTCGCTGTATATCTCCCCTGCCATGTTTCTCACTTTGCACTTCACTCCCAGAGAAGTTGAGGATATTTGGATCTGCTTCACCGGGTAGCAAATGCCCTGAAAGACATTAGGATCCAACTCTCCGAGACAAATGCTGCAGCTCAACTTCAAAAAGGGTGCAGTGGCACATGTGCCCAAGGGCCCACAATCACGGCCTGGGTATCACAGTGCTGGTCAAGCCCTCAGCTTTGTTTCACTGAAGTGCACATCTCCTCCTGTGACACAACACCAGTTGGGCTCCTGCCATCTCACAGACGCTGCAGAGTGAGTGCCACAGAGGAGCAACACGGTGACCCATTCTTTCTGCTCCACAAGTTTCAAGTTTCACTCCAGGAATTCCGCAGTTTTACAACATTACACATTTTAGATCTTGCCTCTGAGACAGGTTTTAGCTGTCTCTGCATAAAAGCCAGCTGTGGACCGCAATGTGAAATGAACAAGGTCAGGGGTAACTCCAAGGGGTGTGGCCCAAGTAATTATTGTTGTGGATTAAAACATGTGAACTACAATCCTGTGCTTCACATGCATGCTACCTGACCAGCATTTACATGCCTCTTTGTGACTTTTCTTTTATTGCAGCCAGACATCACACAACAACAAACACATGCCTAAAACAAGTCAGACGTATTGGCGTCCTGAGTGCTTGGGAGCTGTTTCATTTAAATGAGTACATGATTTTGTCATAAATAATTAGAACTGGCATGCACAAATGGTTCATATGCTACCATCAGCATGTGTGCACTGGCCAATGAATGGATGAGCATGTAATCTGAACACTGTTATGGCCCACTGACTCACATTGCCTTCAGCCTCAGATCCAGAGCTATGAATCAAGGCCCATTAAGAACAACCTCCCACGCACCTGGACACCTAAATACGTCTCAGCTCACATATACCGTACAAGCATTAGAAAACCCTTTAGCTCTGCCTTTTATAGCCGCAACTTCATTGCTTTGCCAATACTTAGTAAAGTCAATTAAAATTACAATACAAAATTGCACTAAAGCAAGGAGAGTTTACAAAAGTTAACAAATTCAAAATCTTTACTTATGTAAAATATGTAATGTTTATACTGTACAATATTGACGAAACATTGGCAAAGCAAATAGGCCCCAAAGGCGAGACATATTAGCTTTGCCACTGCTTGTTAGAATTTGTTGTGAGGTTTTAGAAAATAAATTGAGCTGTTTGAAGACATTTAGGGGCCGATTCCAATTCAGGCCGGAAATCTCTCCGACCGAGCCGGACCCGGAGAGATTTCCGACCGAATCGGACTCTAGCAGTCCGACCGAACGAGTACGATGCGCACGTATGCTATCGGACTCGATTCGGTCGGACTCCCATTGAAGTCAATGGGAGCTAGTCGTACGACGCGTACACGGGCTCCCATTGACTCAATGGGCACGACGCAAACAAGGGCGCCCCCTACAGCGTGTTCGCGTCGATGCGGGTCTCACCGTACATGCACGTGTAGGGGGGACCCATGGGTCCCCCCTGTGTGCGACTCGCACGCCTACGCTTCCAGGGGGGTCCGACACGGACCCCCAAAGTGCAGCTCTGACAGCTCCTTGGAGCCGGACTGCGCGAGTCGGTCGGAGCGGTCGCGATGCGCATCGTACTTACCCGGCCGGGGAACGTCTCCATAGCGCGGTGCGAGTCGACCCCGTGCGAGTCGGTCGGAGCGGTCGGGTCCTGCGTACGAGTCGGTCGGAGATTTCGCGAGCGCACGCATCGTACTAGCTCGCCCGGACGCACGTACGATTCGGTCGGGAAATAGGGCTCCGAATCGGATCCGGTAAAGCCCTACCGGCCGAGATCGGAATCGGCCCCTAAGTCTGACTTTGTGTCGTTCATAATGAGAAACCTGTTGTTTCTGTTGACCTCAAAAAGATGAAACAGGCATTTTAGGCTCTGTGGCAGACCAAGGGAAATTTGGACTCCTGGACAGAAGGTGAAATTCAGGGGGCTAAAGAAATTAAGGCCCTTCAAAAAGAAAAGGAGGCGTAGAGGGTGCAAGGTAGTGCTTAGATGCAATCTAGGGGTATGTGAAAAAGCGTCATTTTTTGCTGTGATTTTTTTGCAAAAATTATTTTAAAAAACGTTACGAATTTCACTGGTAGCATCTCACATAAAAACTGGGGGGCATATTTACAAGCCCCTTGTGCCGCCGGAGCATCACCTTTTGTGATGCACTGGCGGCGCAGTGTGGTGCCCCATATTTCCAAGGACACGTACAGACACCCTGCATACGTGACTTTATGTGAAAGAGGCGTTCCATGGGTGTTGCTGTAGGTGTCCCCGTGCAACACCCATGGATTCTTCTGCATTCCCAGATTTACAACGTTTCGTAAACCAGGAAAAGGCGTCAGAATCCTACGCCTCCTCAAGGCAGGCGTTGGACGCAAGGAGGAGAAATACTTTTATTTCTCCTCGTTTTTTCATCTTTCTATGCATGCTGCATTCTGCAGCACATATAAAAAAAGGAAAACACCTCTCGTGATTGTTTTTGTGCAGGAAGGTGTCCATTCCTGCACAAAAACAATCACCCCCGCAACGCAGGCACCCTTGCACCATGGTGCAGGGGTGCCTGCATTAGTGCATGGCAGCCAATTGTGCACCAGCGCAGGGGAGAGCTCAGGTATACGTCGTATTGTTGTAAATATGACGCGTCCCTTTGGTTCGAAAGTAACGCAGCGCAGCCAAATAGCTTGCGGCACCGCGCTGCATTACTTCGTTGTAAATATGGCCCTCAATGTAAGGCCAAACTTGCATTCAGAAGTAATACAAGATACTACCAAGGGGACTGTTTTAATGAAGATATTTTGTGCTCGAACTTGTCGCTCATGGAAAAAATGATGCCAGATTTCACACCTGTGAATTCTGTGAATATTTGCAAGCCTAATAGAAATGTTGCAGAAGCCTCATGAGATCGAAATAGGAGGTGAAGCAGGCAGAAATAGATGGCGCAGCAGGCGTAGTCTTTGTCACCATTCATGGCACCTAGGGCTGTTTTCCTCCACTCACATCCCCTCCATCAATTTTGACATGAAACTATTTTATTTGCCATTTTGCCGGGAAGCTGAAGAGTGTTGCATAGACAGCAACAGAATTGTGTTTCCCAGAATGAACTGAGCATTTTTCAAATTTTTCCAAATATATCAGCTGAAAGCCAGTGTTTGAGCGATAACTCTGAAATCATGAAATATTCCATTACAAAAAAGTCTGCGACAATTCCCAGGATCATTATTCATCTGCGGAAGCCAGTGCATGTATGTACGGATAACAGACTTGTGTGTCTGCTAGAATAATGGATGCGCAGCCAACATGTTTAGGGTACAATAATGTCACAGGGAAAACATTGCCTATTTGATACATTGTGCATCAGAGCAGCAAAATGTAAAAGGAGAAACAACGCTATGCGTTGGAAATATTGTCGCAGGAAATATAATGGCCATCACCAGTACCAGCGAATATTCCATCTGAATTACTGTGCCCTAAAATATTATATTTCCTACAATAATATCCGGTTGCAGTCAAAAAGTGTAAGCCTTGTCAGCGACTTTCAGAATGCTTGATAAACAAGCATTTGCAATGCCATAGGTCTCGCATTTACGCGAGTTTGAGCTATTGACATTGCAAATGGCAATGCCTTTTATTTTTGTTTTCGTTTTCAAAACATAAATAAAAGGCATTGTCATTTACAATGCCAATAGCTTAAACTCGCGTAAATGCGAGACCTATTGCATTGCAAAGGCTTGTTTTTAATTGGTGTCAGATTTCTTCTGTGTCTTGTCAATCGTGTCTTAAATTATTTTGGTGCTGTTTAAATGCTTTACACTCGTTCTTTTGTGTAAGCCTTACTTCTCAGAGCCACAGCTACCCAGGGTTGAGCTGAAGGTTTGACACAGAGCTCTAAGGGGGTATAGTCACAAGAACGTGTGATAACTACCGCAAGAGTAGCGTAACGCAACTTTCAATATCACAGCCCATCGCGGGAAAATAACCCTGTGTCAACGTGGAATTCACAACAAGGCGGTACCATGCGATAGTCACCAGATAACGCGTCAAATGTCAGCGTGAAAATCAACGCCACGCCGAAATAATGCGAAACGCGAACGCGAGAAATCATGCGATGAGGCCAATCGCGGTACAAAAAGTAGCGAAAACCAGCCTCAGGCCTGCAAATCCCACGCGTCTGGCGGGAAATTTCACCATAAAAACCACAGACACAACACACCAGAAACAAGCCAAAGCACGTAGCAACATGGATGCACCCTGACCCAGCGCAGAGGGCAACGCGAACCCCACAACCCCCACAGACCACCAGCAAGGAACAACTGGCTCAGGGAAGGCCAAGGAGAAAAGGGAGAGGAAGACGGGGTGCAGACCGCAGGAAAACAAGACCAAGGCCACGGAGGCGACAGAACACTACCAGCAACTGACCCACAAGCAGACCACCTGAAACGCAGTCGGAGTGCCCAGGAGGCCAATCCAGGAGGCCAAGAGGCGCCGGCAGGACGTGACAACCTAAACCAGGTACAAACCCGCTGCCAACAGGAAGGCAGCAACGGCGACAGGAGGTGGCAGTCCAGCGCCACAGGAGGAGCTGGAGGAAACCCAGGCCACAGTCATCAGTGTGGAGAGGGTGCAAGGAGTAGGGAGTACGGACACAGCTCGAGAGGACCCGACACAACAACAACAGGGTGAGGATCCAACAGGGACTGGGGGGACGGGGGGTGATGGGCACAATGCCACACATGCACAATGAGGTGTAACACACTGCACACCCACAATTACCCAGGGACATGTCCCCCATCCCCGTGGCACACTGCAGCACACACACATAGCAATCACAGCACATACCATGACAATGTGGCACAAAATGCAACACGCACACTGCAGAACAGGGGACACAACTGGGTCCACCCAGGCGCAGAAACAGAACAATCACATTGGACAGAGCAGGGAACTGTGAGATGCACATCTACCCCTACAACCCCACATCAGCCATGTAGGCCAAATGTACACTGTCCCAACTCAAATAGCCACCACCGCCCAAACAGTCACAACGTACATTGTCACACAGTCTGCATGTCGACAAGAACAAGGCGCCAACACAATGCCAACATGCACCTCCCCTTCACAATGCAGAGGGACAAACAACACCTCCAGCAGGTCAGAACAGACAACCCATCAGTGATGCCCGAGACGAACACCACGCCCCCGACACCGACGCCCTACAACAGCCCATGGTCATCCCACACAACCCACCACCAGGACTAGGGCAGACAAGCTACTCAGAGGAGAACCCAGCCCCTGCAACAGACCACACAGCATGTAGCACCCGCAATCACGGCTGCCTCACAACACTTCACTCACCCACACATGGCACCCCAATGCCAGGTGGCAGAATGCCAAAAGGAGGTGGCCCAATAGGTGAGGGTGTTGCCGAACCCATGGAATGCAAACTAGAACACATACGTGGGTGTCCAATACCCTTCAGGGACCACCTACACCCCACAAAGGAGACACACACCCCTACAGAGACACATTCACATATCATGTTGAACTGGCTACGGGCACGTGCGCCCGGCCCCTTTATTGGCAGGGCCACATGTACAGTGACGCCTGTGCTGGATGTGTGTAGGGTGAGTATAAGCCAGCCCGCACAGAGTGCTTGGTGCTGGCAACAACCTGAACAGTGGAAACCAGTGTAATGGAAACAGCAAACACCAGCATAACAGAGTCAAATGCAGAGCAACATGGAGTGATCCAGAGTAAGGACAGAGGTCACCCAATATTCAGTCAGGAGGTTCCGTGAGTCGCAGTGCACTGAGGTAGGGGCACTAGAGAAGAGCGCGCTCATGTGAAGAAATTGCTAGGATTGTGTCCCTTCGGGTTAGTCCTGACGCAGATGCAGTGGGGTGTGTTACACCTGCATCAACTTCCTCATCAACGTCCCAGGTCTCCCACACTGCCTGAGGTGACAGTTGCGTCCGCAGTCCACAGCGCAATACCCAGTATTAGATCTGGGTGTGTAGCTTGACTACCGCCACCAGTCTGCATTCCTGCCTTGGGGCTGTTGCCACCTGCCCTCCCATTGTCTGTGCCTTCTCCCGTCCGCACACTTGACACATCCTCCTCCTCATGGTCCCAGGTCTTCCCCACTGCATGAGGTGACATTGCTGCGCAACCTCACAACAGCACAATACTCAATCAGTAACGGACAATGGCTTGCGGTGCACTGAGTCACTGGCACTTGGAGTGCTGAGCAGGGTATCAGGCCGATGATGGCATCCACGACAGGTCTGAGCCACTCCGTAGGTCTGTCAGGACCACCCTTTCGACTCTGGCAGATGGCGGTTGGAGGTGGTCCTTGCGGTGGTGGCGTGTGCCTCCTGCGGTGATGCGACGTCCGGGCCGGTCAAGACACGATGCCATGTGTGGGCCCTGGTGGCCCGGAGTTGCGGCCGGAGGAGGCGGACAGCGCATGGCCACAGACACATGGCGTTGATGACCCCAAGACCATCGCTACAGAGGCCATTCAATGTCTCAGAAGAAGGGGTCCCAGGCCTGAGCAGCACAGAGTTAGTGGCCCCGGATGCACTGCGGCCGGCACAGGCACCCAGCCATGGGACGGTGACTTGCAGTTCAGTCAGATGGGCCATGCGACCTGAGCGGGTCCCCATCAATGTCCGAGGTGCATGTTGCGGAGGGTTTCGGGGGACAGTGGAAGGTGTCCTCCAGGGCATGATGCGGAAGGTCTGATGTTATCTGGAAGCAGCAAATGGAGGAGTGGAAAGCGCAACCCTCGTTTGCACCAACAATTCGGGATCAGCTACATGAGGCTGAAAACTAGCCCCTAGTCCATAGACACAAACGCCACCAATGTACGACCAGTGAGTGTCCATGAATGTCGGGGAACAAACTTAGTGGCACAGGTGCTGTGAGGGGATGCAGTCTGCGATGATGCCGGTACACATATGTGAACTCCAAGAATGCCAAATCAAGGCTCTGTGACCTACTGGACCGCAGTGTAGGCCGGAGGCAGCGGTCAGCACGGCCCATTCACCGAGTGTCTCCGGCTTGGGTTGGATGGCCCCACCGGCCTGCGTAGTTCAGGTTCAGTGGCACCACGTGTTAAGGCCACCTCCGTGTATGTGACCCGGCATTCGTCCGGACTGAGCTGCATCTTCCTCTTACACCTCTCCGTGCGACCACTGGTGTGGACTCCGCCATTCGTGCTTTGCGACTAGGTGCTGGATGTGTGACCTACTGGTCAGCAGGGTAGTCCTGGTCCCTCATCCACGTGTAGCTGGCTGGCGTTGAACAGGGTTAGTGGCACCACGTGTAACAGGCTGGTGTTGAACAGGGTTAGTGGCACCACGTGTAGCAGGCTGGCGTTGAACAGGGTTAGTGGCACCACGTGTAACAGGACAGGCTGGCGTTGAACAGGGTTAGTGGCACCACGTGTAGCAGGCTGGCGTTGAACAGGGTTAGTGGCACCACGTGTAGCCGGCTGACGTTGAACAGGGTTAGTGGCACTACGTGTCGCAAGATGCCCATATGGAACTATGCCTCACTGATCGGGGGGGTCTGGTGCTGTGGCCGCTGGCCCGGATTTGGGGTCACTGCCATTTGTGACTCAGGACACAGTTTCACATATGGGACCTACTGGTCCGAAGAGTAGGCCGGGGGCGGCAGTGGAGTACGTCAACGAAAAAGGAATAAAGCGGGCCTGTGTCGTGGAGGCCGTGATGGTCTGAGGTGGCTGCCAAGGTCTCGGGCCTCGGGCTTGGGGCTTGCGCCGGCACATGGTGGGCCCTCCTTGACACACGCCGGTGTCGGAAGGTGATCAGTGTGGCCTGGCTGCGCAGGGGCTGGCCTGACGGGTTCGTGGTCCAGCGTGCCGGGGTCCGGCAGGTGCACGGCATCGCAGGCAACTCCGCTCACGAGGATGGCGTCGGCCTCGTGGCGAGGTGGGAGGCGTCGCCCTGGCAGAGACGTGGGTCTTTCCGGAAGAGGACCACGCCCAGGCCTACGTGCTTTTTATTCACACCCCTATGCTGGCATGGCGTACGCCGGGCCATCCCACTCCGCTGACGCTTAGAGGGGGCGTAACAGGCAACATTTCCGCGAGGTCCCCCACTGGCTGGGGTGACATGGTGGCGTCCACTGTCCACTACACTCCATACGCAAGCGGTGTATGTCGCCATGGATATGGGTGTGTTCTGCATACTGCGAGGTGTCCAGCACATCTCTGGCACTCTTGGCATTGTGTACTTTCCCAATCATGGTTCTACTGCATCCTTCACACATGCCTGGTTGCCACCTCTTCCCACATTCGGCTATTATGTGGCTGAGGTGCCATGCCGTTGCTGGCTCATGTTCAGGGCTTGCCCATGTGGACATTGTAAGTTGTTCTGTCGTGTCTGGTGGGTGGGCATATTGTTGTGCCTGTTGCATGTGATTTTGTGACGTGTGCATTGCCAGTGTTGTGAGTTGCATGGTTGTGGAGTTGAGGTGTGTGGGGTGTTCATTTGTATATTGCCAAGGGGCTGTGCATTTCCCTTGTTGCCATCCTGGGAACGCTGGTTGATGATGGACTTTCGGAGGATGAAGGTATCATGCAAACTGGCTGTGTATTTGAAGGCGACATTGTTGGGTGTTCCATGGTGTTCTGTTGTTGCCTGCACATTGGTGTGAGACGTGTGCTTCCTGTTGCAGTGATTGTGTGCTGTGTCACCAGGGGGCACAGGGAGTACATGTGTGCTGTGTATTGCCCCCAACTTGTGCGTGCATCCTGCTTGGGCGTATGGCCCTTGCTTGGTCTCCAGCGGATCCTGCGCATTGTGTTGTACGTATGGGGACTGGGGTACCAGGGTGATGGTGATGTCCAGGACAGGTGTGGGGGACTTGGATGTGGCTGGCTGTGAGACTCCTCCAACTCTGGCGGGTGTTGGATGGGGGGTCCCAGGGGCCAACAGGTGCAGCCACGCCATCAGCTTTGTGTGGGGTGGGATGTTGGTTGTCCGCTGTGTTGTTGCCGTAGGCCTGTTAGGCGATGATGGTCAGGATGCGTAGGTTGGTTGTCCCTTTCAGCCTGTAGTGGACGATGACATTGTCAGATGTTAAGTCTGTGCGGCTGGTACTTTTCCTGGGGTTCCGCTGTCTTTGTCTGCGCTGCGTCTGTGGTGGTCCGGGGGGGGGGGGTGTTCCGGGTATGGGTTGGGGTCCTGGGGTTGTGGAGGTGGGTGTTGTGGCCCTCTTGGGTGTCCGGGCCGCATGATGGGTGGCTCCATGGCATCTGTTGCCCTTCCGATGTAGCCCTGGGCTGTGCTCCCTTTTGGTTTGCAGGCTGCCGTCCGACTTTACACCAGGTCAGAGCAGGTGTAGATTTCCTGGTGCTAACGCGCCTTATCGCCTGTTTTGTGTTTTTATCGCGGATGTGGCTGGTCGTTGTGAATGTTGAGGTGTGCTGTTGTCTCGGCTTTTGTCACAGGAACGCCTACTCTGCATCGCATTAGCGATATTTGCGGGGGTCCTCTGTGGCGATGTTTTTTGCGGCTGCTATCGCGGGTAAACTGGTGCTGTGGGCTGTTAACACCGGCTTGTGAATGGGGAGGTAAATTTATCACGACTTTGGCTGCAATAAAGTGCCGTTAATTCGGTGATGGCTCCTTGTGAATATGCCCCTAAGTGTCCTAAAGGGGCTGGTGAGTTTATTACACAGTGAGGTCGCACAACCACACCATATAATACACCCCATTTCCTCACAGTGAGCCTGCACCTACACAGAACCAAGCATAGAACTGAGCCTGGTCTTCCCAAAGAGAAACAAATATAGATCTAATCATGATCACCCCAGTCTCTTGCAAAAGGCATATCTAAGAAGTATCTACCCACACAGGCTTGAATGAAGATAGTAGCAAAGTCACACCACACGGACCCAGATCAAATCTGAAGTGGTTATACCAGGCCCACACAGTGACAAATACAGATTTGAGCATGAGCACACCAGTCACACACACAGACAAGTAGACAGAGCTGGCTTTACTGCAGGTGGCTCCCGGTGCAACAATCTTTGTTGATGCCCCCCAGTGACCTCCTTTTTCATGGATTCCTTCACTACTACCATCCGGGGATGCCCCCATCTCTCCAGAACCCCTCTCTCACCTGTATTTAATTTCTTTTATAGGGGTAAGTATACCATTGTAAGCTGTCAGAGCACTTTACATCACACACACATTATACAGAGGCAATGAATCATACAAGTGTGCAAATCAATGTACAGGAAATGTAACATAAGACAATGAAGAATACAAGGCATTGGAGTCACATGTCATCTAAACTGGTAGGCAGCATATTTTAAGAGTGTTTGGTCAGGATTTAAAACATAAAGTGGTTCACTTTGGCCTAACTAATAATAATTTATTTCTACCCAAACAAACCCTTTTTAGCAAACCTAAGATAATGAAAGACTGGGGAAAAAATATAAAGTTCTAAACCTATGCATGCAGTTTGCATGCACATCTTTGATAATAGTTCATAGCTTACTGGGCCATAATAGGAATGTAACTTTTGAACTGCATGTAACAATAGGATCTATGTGACAAAACCAGTAACCCACTGAAATATCTACATAAAATACAATTTGGTGTTCTGTGTGTTACAGGAGCTTTGCAACAGCCACATTTACCCTCTGTGCTACTTTATGAAGAGTCAAAACTGCCACTAGATAAAAGTCCGATCTCTCTCCAGCAGCAATATCAATCACCACAGTTATCTCGACATTTACTTTATTTCCTGAACAGTGCTGGACACCCATTGAACTTTGCACAGGTGCTTTTAACCCCATAAGATATTTGAAAATACAGCGCCTTTCGAGCACATTGCCTGGTGCAGTGCACTGGTCGCACCGCCCTAAAGCCGGCACTGCAAATAGAGATCTGAGACCACTCACCTTTGCATTATGATTTGAGCATGGTCTCCTCACTGATATCCAAACATTGATAAGAACCTAGTCACGCCATATCCACACACAACCAAATACATATCTAAGTAGGATCATATCCCATGAGCCAAAATACAGATATGGCCATGTCACACCACACACACGCTATCTCAGATACAGATCAGAGCATGACCACACAATCCCGAAGAGATGTGAGCATGATCTAAACACGAAGATCAAAAGAATATCTAAGAGCATTATCACACCACACCAACATAGTGCCATAGATATACAGAGCTGTGGCTGGTCATCCCACACTGACACTCCTAAACTCAGATCAGACCCTGCCCCCCTGGTGGTATCTGGTTACCTAAACCCACATCAATTTCAATACAGATCAGAGTTTGACTAGCTGGTGTGTTCTCTCCATCAACATTTTATTGCAGGCACATACTGGCTAACTTAAGATGCAATATACTGGAAAGAGCTTATTTTTTATGAGCTGCTCCCTATTACCCGTTCCCAACCTGTATGTACATCACTGTGTGAAGCATTTGTAAACTAGCGTTTCCTGTCAAGATTTGTTTTGGCATTTGTCTGGTGCAAAATAAGAAAAAAAAAGAATTAACAACATTTTTAAATTGTCATTTTGAGAGTTTAAAAGGTTCCTTATTTCACGATTTTCGACCATTTTTCCTTTTCAAAAACAGCAAGGGATTTGGAGGAAGGTCCCCACTGGGTCCCCATTCATGATTTTTTCAAACAACCATCACTTTCTAGCCAATGCCCATACATTTGATGTCGTACAAATCACCAAAAATAATTAAAGCTATTTGAAGATCATTGTCCTTCAAATTTGACCAATCTTCGGCGGTGTCCTGTCAAAGCAATCGTCCAGGCCAATACATTCCAATAGAAAGTTCTGGATGGGTGGAAACCATATCACAAATGTTGAGATCTAAAAGGGTGAGAATGGGCTTGTGCGTCAGAAACTCTCCTGTGCCCAAGCTACAGGGGCGGTGAGATGGGCTTGGGCAATAGATCCGCTGCTGCAAAGAAAAGATGGGAGTAAATATTTGGAAGTTGTGTTAGTGCTAGAGAGAGAGCCCTTCCACCGAGACACCTTCATTTCGGGCTCAAGTAGTATGTATGGTTATGTTCTGAGGGTTGAGTGGTTGCAGTGTGTGCCTGCTTCATTAAAGCTGCCTTTTTCACACACAAGTATTCATTGGCTGAACTAGTTTTTTGGAGTGCCCAGCTTTACCCAATGGTGCACTCTGCGAGTTACATATTTATGTGGTTCGTTAATTAGCTCTGCATTCTATAATTATAATCATTTACACTCATTTTTATCAACCCTTGGGAAGATGAATGTTGACAAGATGAAGGCGCCTAGAAGAAAATTAGCCCGCGCGCTCCCATGATAATTATTTCATTACATCATTCTTTGGCGCTCATGTGAACTATGGTGAGATCAACACTGAGTCAGCCCAAACCCATCACTGGCTTCTGGCAAGCACTCAGCCTGCTAAGCTATCTAACCAGTTGGGCTGTGAGTACTGCATTACAAGGGTTTGTGGAAGGAAAGCACATATAGGAATCATGGTGGTTTGGAGACATAGGGTCACCATTATATCTAACCAAGCAGCCAATGCCACCGGCAGACCATCCTGGCCTTGTAGCATAATTCACATTGTATTCCGGGGCTTGTGAATTTGCTTTTAAACCTATTTGTGTCAGCAAATATCACAGGGACACCCCGTGAAGAAAGCTGTGTGGATTGCAGTTTTTGTGTCTCAATTCTTTACTGTTTTGAAGTTAAACATATAATGATTGACAATCAAATATCTTCATATAAACAGATAATAAAACAGTTATACATTAATAAATGTGAACAAAGACAATAATAACAAAAAAAGAATAATAAAATCGAAAAACAACAGCAAACCAATATTACAACTACCTCTATTACATACACGTGAACATGGCAGGTGGGAAGCTGTGGGGATTTCAGTCTCGTTTCGGTTCAATTAAACCAATTGGACTAACACGACTGAAAACAATGATTTGTAAAAGAAAAGTCCAGGGCTGGTAAAATGCTGCGGCAGGGATGTGTTGTGAGGTACTGTCCCTGCCCCAAAGATGCAAACAGCTGTTGGTTAAATAGTAAGGACTGTCTGAAGTGTCAGAGTGATACGGGGTCACTTAGCAGTATTGTTTATAATAGGACGAAGAAAATTGGGAGAAAGTTGGATCTGATATTAAAAGTTGAACCTTGCGCCACTGAGATGCCAAAGGGCGCAGTGTCACATGCCACGCCTTTAGCCAGTTTGGGTCTTTTAGCCAACACTATTTACTATTCTTGGTCAGAGCTTGTGTTTAGACCTAATGTGTGTGGGCTTTCAACAGTTTCCAAAATAAAATCTCTTTGCCTATCGACCTGAAACTGGCTGTATGATAAGAATGCATTACACATGACATGCGGCTGTCTGGCTTGTCTGTCCGGTGCAACGAATGTCTATTTAACGTGACGCATCTGAAAATAAAATATAATTTGGGGCTTATTTACAAGTCCCTTGCGCCACTTTTGCGTCATTTTTAACATGGGAAAAGTGACGTACAGGTGGCGCAAGGGGCTTGTAAATAAGCCCCTTTGAGTCAGAACCGAGCCGGGCTAGAGCAGATCGGCTGAAGCCAGAGATTCGCATTCCTTTTCTAATCTGCGCCGGGATCTGAAGGCGTCAAAGCAACAGACGATAGACAGAAGTGGAGCAGTCCTGCACGAGCCGAGATGACTGGCACCTGAGACAGGAGAGCGCGCGCTCCCCCAGGGAGAACGGCAAAAAACAAGCATTTGCAATGCAATAGGACTCGCATTTACGCGAGACCTATTGCATTGGAAACGGGAGTGCGGGCGGGGGAGAAGACACGAACAGGAGTGGGGGGGTGAGGAGGGGGCCGAGAAGTCACGGACTGCGGGAGGGGGCGGGGGGAGACAAGGAAGAAAATAGTGTTCGGAGTAAAGGGGCCAGTAGCTATGGAAGGATACAAATGAGGACATGGCCGTCATGAGGATGGATTAAGAAGCCTAAAACCAATTGGAAGGCAGCATTTAGGACCTAAGCCAATGAAAAAGATGGGCGGAGAGTGGGCGGAGCTTCCACGAAGCTTCCACGCTATACTGAATACTGCATGCCTCGCAAAGCGAGCAGCGCATGTGCTGCAACGCTAGGCTCGACCTAAAAACTCCAGTCATTCCCACAGAAGCCCATGAAAAGTGAACTGAAATCAAGAAGGAGCTTCTGTGCTAAACGAATGGAAGAAGGCACTACACAAAAGCCTCAAAGACCACCACCTGGATGGCCGATCATTTAGGAAATTGGGTCCCTATTAGAACCACTGTCCCAATTCGTTGATTTCCTTCTGAGACCTTTTGTTAAGGAGATGCCCACCTACTTACCGGATACAAAGGACATTTTATGTGTCTTAGCAGATATGGAATTCAAAACAAAACAGATTTTCTGGTTTATTTTGATGTGGAGTCGCTTTATAACTGTATCCCTCAGGACCAGATGCTATCCACAATAGAAGCTGTCCTAAGATCTAAAGAACTAGACACTATAACTCCAGTGTCGTTCATTATGCAATGTGCTACCATTGCAATGAAAGAAAACTTTTTTCCGTTTGAGGATAGCTTGTTCCTACAAGTCTCAGGAACTTTGATGAGCAGTACTTATGCCCCAAGTCTAGCTAATCTGTACATGCACTCAGTGGAGACAGAAGTGATCCTAATGCCTCTGAATCCCTACTGGCACAACATCGTGCTTTGGAAGTGCTATATTGACGATATCTTTGTCGTATGGCGCTGGACTGCTGAGACGATTGGTTTGTTTCATGAATGGCTTAATACCCGCGATGCGTTTCTCAAGTTCACATGTGAATATAGTAAGGAACGGCCCATTTCTGGACCTCATGATCTACACATGGGAGGGTAGCTTGCACACTGAGCTATACAGGAAACCGATGGCAAGAAATGCACTCCTTGCTTATCCATGCTTCCATCCCTAAACCCTCAGGGATAACTTGCCATTCGGTCAGTTTTTGAGACTAAGATGTAACTGTTCAGAGACCAAGAAATACAAGGAACATGCGGCCAACTTACAGTTGCAATTGCTTGACCGCCAATATCCACAATCCCTGATTCGCAAATCAGCCAAAAGAGCCAGAAGCAACAAACAGGAGACTTTATTGGAAACACGGTCTCCTAAAAAACTTGACGACAGACTGGTGTGTGTGAATACCTTTAGCAGTACGTCAGGTCTCTTACAGAGATCCATAAACAAGAATTGGACAATATTAAATAAAGGCTCAGTGACATTACCGCGCCCTATGTTTGCATTCAAAAGAAGTGCAAATCTGAAGGACAAGCTGATACATATACATCCGCAATCTCCCACCTCAAACACACACCCCACCCTCTGTGGACTCCCGTCCGTGAAAGGACACTTCCCTTGAGGCTCATGTGGCTTGTGTACTCAAACCTCTCACACCACTCATATAGATGTAGGCACAAGCAGACATTGGGAGCAGAGACGCCACACTAATTGCAATTCTGACGGCCTGATATATTTGATCACATGCCCTTGCGGCCTGAGATACGTCGGCATGACGACGAGGAAAGTTAAAACACGCATCACAGAACACAAAAGTACCATCCGTTGTATGAAACAAAACATCAAACTTGTAGGAGAGTAGGATCTGCTTCACATGGGTACCCCCACTTTTTGCTGATGCTTCACTGTTTTTCGACATTAGTCTGGCTGGGGCCCTGCTAATCAGAACCCCAGCCTAGCTGCTTCCTCTCTAAAATGGTTTCCATGTGCCTTAGGCACATCACTGATTGGAATCTGGAGTGCCCTTATAAGTCCCTAGTATATGGTATACTATGTACCAAGGGCATAGGTACCTCAGAGGCCTACCAGGGGCTGCAGCATGTATTATGCCACCCCTGGAAGGCCATCCAAGCTGACACCACAGGTCTGCTACTGCAGTCTGGGTAAGGTGGTGCATGCACTCCTTACTGTGATATAGGTTACCTATATCACTAAATACATACACACATATAAACCTATAAGTCACTCCTATGGCAGGCCTTATCAATCCTGAAGGCAGAGTCCGTGGTTCCTATGTGAGAGGGTGCCCCTGCATGAGCAGGGCCCCTCTGCAGCGTTCGGAGACCCTTCTCTGATGCTGTTTGTAGTGCAGCCTGACCATATACTCTTAAGCGCATTATAACCTCGCGTTAAATGCTAACTTTGGAATGGCTGCACCTAAACATGTCGTGTTTGGTGTCAAACATCTTGGAATACTACCCCCCACCTATTCTGGCGGCGGGGGTAGCATTCCACCCTTCTAGAGGGAGAGACATGTTAACCCTGGCCTGGCCGGTAACTTCTTTCTAAAGCCCTGGCATCACAAAATGGATGCTGCTGCCACAGACACGAGTCTGGCCTCCTGCTGCTGGACGAAACTCCGGCAGGGGAGGCCTGGACAATAGGTTTCCTGTCCCAGGGAGGTGTGACCACCTCCCCAGACAGGATAATGTGTATTGGGGCTGGGCGGGAGCACTTTCGGGTGCTTTGAAGTCCTGCACTGGGGGCACATTTGGTGTCCCTGTGCATACCCCAGTTCAAACCGGATCAGGGGCTTGCAGCCCCTGCTTTGGCGCGAACTGGACAAAGGGAAAGGGGTGTAGCCACCCCTCTGCCCTGACCCACCCATAGGTGGGGCCACAGAGTAGTCCAACCCCTAAACTTGGTATAAGTATAGGAACCCAGTCCTTAGGACTTTAGATTATCCCTGGACGAAACTCTGAAACAGAATCCTGGACCTTCGATGCTCTACTAAAGACTAGAGGACAGAAGAATCTCCCTTGGGGTCAAGGAGTGACTCCCCTGCTTGGCAGGCACCAAAGAAGCAATTGTCCGGTCTGCATCGCCTAAGCTCCCGTCGGACGCCGAAGTCTTTGCATCACCAGAGGTGGATTTCCAGACTTCCCGAGGCTGCCCTGAGTCCCCAGCAAACCTGAGGCCCGTAGCTGTCGTGGGTAACGTGGAACCGTGACCCCTGGATACCGCACGCATTTGCTAGTGCATCCTCTTCTGGGTCTCCCACGAAGTCATGCTTTGGGCTCCAAGTAGCCCTAGCCTCCAGTACCAACTGCACCGAAGATCACTGGCCTCTACTCCACAAGTGTCCTGTGAGCCAGCTCCACGTGCGACGTCTCGAGGCTCCTTCGCAGTCGCTAGCCTGTTGGCTAGTAGCCCTTCACGAAGGCCAATCCTTTTCTTCTTGGGCACCCTGGTTGCTCCAGGCTTGCCCTCACTTACCCTCGCTGGGTGAGTTCCTCAGACCTTGCTGGTCTGCATCATCGACGATCTTCATCTTCATCGAGACTTGCCGTTGCCAAGGCTTGTTGGGTCCAATCCGGTCGCCGACACCTCAGCACTCGACAAACATTGTGTACCAGCCCGAATCCTGCTCCTGGTTACCGACAACGCCTCCTGGACCTCGTGGCTGAAGAGTCAAGACGACCGTCAACCTACCTGAAGCACCCGACATCGGTGGACATCTGCTCATCGCCTTCCTGGTCACTGGCTAGTGACCCAGACTCTGTCCCCTCTGCTTTCAGGTTCTTCAGATCTCCGATCCACTCTTGGATCCACCCGGACACTTTCCACTTGGTCGCCAGCAGCACTTTGCAGCAGATCGCCATTCAAATCGACGACGAAACCCGACCCCGAAAGGCACCTATGCACCCGGCTTCCCTGGGTGAGGTAACACGAGTACTCCGGTGCTCCCATGGGTAGAGACTCTAGAACGACCTAGTTCTCAAAGGGTTTGCTCCAAGTCCTCCTTTAAGTGTCCCTTTTCTTTAATTTCCTGATCGCGACTTTCTCCATAGAAGTTAACGGCGTATCGCGGTTGTGTATTTACACTGCACGCGTCCCCCGTGGGTCCCCTGTGTCACTACCTTGGGTGGTTCCTTGTGGTCCAAGCACTTCTAGAGGCTCTAGGCCTAGTGTCTAGTTCAGTCGTGGTTCTTATACCACTTTATTGGTATATGGTTTGGTACGCCCTTAGGGCCCAAACGTGTATTTGTGCTATTACTGTGTTTAAATAACTTATAACTTGTGTATTTCGAACTCTAGCCTCATAAAGAGACTAGAGGGGTGTGTTTAGCAATAAATACATATATTTTGAATATATACCTGGTGTGGTGCTCTTTCATTTGGTCACTCAAGAGATTATAGACTGGTAAAACAAGCTGCTTTACATTCCTTCAAGACTTAGCCTGAAGGCTGCTCTCCATAGCTACCACTAGGATAGCTTTCAATAAGGTTGTCTTTAACCTATCTCCAATAAGGGGTTGTTTGGACTGGTGCAAGGTGCCCACTATAATTAGTGGACAGCATATGCCAGGCCAACTTCTCACATTGGTGTGCAGCGTGTGGGATTCCAGCTTGCTATTGTCTTACCAGATAATCTCAATTGAATTGATCAACTGAAAACCACTAAAGGTACCTAAGGTACATATAATTTAAGCTTAGAATACAGTAAGTTCTACTGAACTTAGAGTTGTGTGTTAAGGGATAGCACACCCTTTCTACAACTCAAGAGAGTTTAGTAGGCCACACTAGAGTAGGTAGTGCATACACCACACCTCACTAGTGATGTCTTCAAAGCCAGGACCCAGTGAGTCCTTGCCAGAAGCCCATGGGCTTCTCCCCTCCAAGTATGATACACTCCCATTCTTGGAATTGAGAGCATTATGTAACTTGAGGAAATTGAAGACAGGACAAAGTCCCACCACCCAACATCTGAGAGAGATGTTGGAAGCTTATGATCTCAGTAAGCCCATAGGGACTGAAGGGGTAGGAGCTGAGGGTGGGGCAGAAGATGAGGATGGGGCCAGGGGTAGCAATACCCCCAGCCCCCCCTCTGAAACTGGCCAGGAGGGTGACAATGACCCTGACCTGGATAACCCAATCCCTCCTGTGGACGATGAAGAGGAAGATCAGAATGATACCCACTTTGTCCCCCAGGAAGGATTATGAGTGTGCCCAGAAAGTCTAGGTCTCCTTCTCAGGAGTCTAACCACTCTGGCACCTCAATAGGGACCTCTGTCTCATCTCATAGGAGGGAATCCTCTCATGAGAGAAGAAAGAGGCTGGTTCAATATGAGGAAGCTCAGCTTGAAATCAGAAAGCAGCAACTGGCTGTAGACAGGGAGTCCCTAGATCTCTACAAAGAGAGAAGAAAGTTGGGACTAGAGTCCCATGGTGGCAGCCATGTCCCTAGAGATAGGGAAAGGTCCTATGACCATAGGAACCTGAGCAAGATTGTCCCTCCCTACCAGAGTGGGGATGACATCCACAAGTGGATAACTGCTCTAGAGAGGGCCTGTAAAGTACAGAAGGTCCCTCAGGAGCAGTGGGCAGCAATCTTGTGGCTCTCCTTTGCAGACAAAGGTAGAGACAAGCTCCTCACTGTTAGAGAGGAGGATGCTGATAATTACAAGGTCTTGAAGAGTGCTCTTATTGATGGGTTTGGCCTAACAACTGAACAATACAGGTTGAAGTTCAGAGATACCCAAAAAGCACAGACTCAAGACTGGGTAGACTATGTGGATTGTTCTGCTAAGGCTCTGGAAGGCTGGTTGATGGGCAGTAAGGTGTGTGACTTCTCAGGATTGTACAATCTGATAATGAGGGAGCAGATTCTTAATAACTGTCAAAATCAGCTGTTGCATCAGTACCTGGTGGACTCTGATCTGACCTCTCCCCAAGAATTGGGAAAGAAGGCAGACAAATGGGTCAGAACCAGGGTGAGGCAGAAGGTACAGAACCAAGGTGGGGACCCTAAGAAGCAAGATGCTAAGAACTCTGAAAAGGGTGGGGAGAAGGGTAAAGATCAAAAGTCTTCACCAGGCCCCCAAAAATCTTCTTCAGGTGGGGATTCACAGTCTACAAAAGGGAAAGGCCAAAGAAAACCATTGTGCAAGGTCTGTAAGCAAAAGACCCACTGGACCAGTGATTGCACCAAGTCCAAAGACTCAAGTCCAGCACCCACCAATACCCCTAAGGCACCTGTTCCCCCTAGTACAGTTACAGTTGGTGGGAGTGCTCCAGCCAAGGGTTTAGTAGGGTTCACCCTGGGTACTGAGTTGGGCTCTGACCTAGTCAGAGAACTAACTCAGGCTGTGTTAGTCTGTGATGGAGGCATGGATGTGACCTCCTCTGTGAGTCCCAGTAATCTGGGCAAGTACAGACAACAGCCTTTAATCAATGGACGAGAGGCTTTGGCATTTAGGGACACAGGGGCAAGTGTCACAATGGTGACACAAGACCTTGTGAATCCTGGGCAAGTTATACTTGGTGAGATGTACCAAGTGACCAATGCTAGCAACGTCAGAACAGACCATACTCTGGCAGTTGTTAACTTCTCCTGGGGAGGGGTAACTGGCCTTAAGAAGGTTGTGGTGAGTGCAAACCTACCAGTCGAATGCTTGCTTGGCAATGACTTAGAAACTTCTGCTTGGGCAGAAGTGGAGCTCAGGACCCATGCAGAAATGCTGGGGATCCCTGCAGATGTGTTTGCTGTGACCAGGTCACAAGCCAAAATGTCTAGCACTGAACAGGCCTTGGATTCTGGAATAATGGACCAAGTGCCTTCCAAGAGGAGGAGTAGTAGGGTTAAGGCAGTGCCTTCCCCTTGGCTCAGAAGGAAGATCAGTCCCTTGAGGGGGATGATCTCAGTCCTGAGGAAGGAACTGTCCCAGAGGAACTTGAACCTGACCAGGTTGAGTTCTTGGGGACAGGGGGACCTTCCAGGGCAGATCTGAGCCAGGAGCAGCAGAGCTGCCCCTCCCTTGAACCCCTCAGACAGCAAGCTGCTGCTGAGGCTGCTGGGAAAGCTAGTGGTCCCCATACAGTGTATTGGGATGATGGACTCCTGTACTCAGAGAGTAGAGACCCCAAGCCTGGTGCTACCAGGAGGTTGGTTATACCTCTAAAGTTCAGGGGCTTCCTATTGACCCTAGCCCATGATATTCCCTTGGCAGGTCACCTGGGCCAGAACAAGACTTGGGACAGAATTGTCCCTCACTTTCACTGGCCCCACATGTCTGAAGACACCAAGGAGTTTTGTCGCTCCTGTGTAACCTGCCAGGCCAGTGGCAAGGCAGGTGGCACTACAAAGGCCCCCTGATACCACTACCTGTGGTGGGGGTGCCCTTTGAAAGGGTAGGGATTGACATTGTTGGTCCCATGGATCCCCAAACAGCATCTGGGCACAGGTTTATCCTGGTGGTAGTGGATCATGCCACCAGGTACCCAGAGGCTATTCCCCTCAGGACCACTACAGCACCTGTGGTGGCAAGGGCCCTCCTGGGAATTTTCTCAAGAGTGGGCTTTCCTAAGGAGGTAGTATCAGACAGGGGTGCAAACTTCATGTCTGGGTACTTAAAAGCAATGTGGAAGGAGTGTGGAGTGACTTATAAGTTCACCACACCCTATCACCCACAATGCAATGGTTTAGTTGAGAGATTCAACAAAACCTTGAAGGGCATGATTAAAGGGCTCCCAGAAAAGCTTAGGCGAAGATGGGACATACTCTTGCCCTGCCTTTTATTTGCATATAGGGAGGTGCCTCAGAAGGGGGTTGGTTACAGCCCTTTTGAACTTCTGTTTGGCCACCCTGTCAGGGGTCCACTGTGCTTGGTGAAGGAAGGATGGGAGTTACCTCTCAAGCCCCCAAAGCAAGACATAGTGGACTATGTACTTGGTCTCCGCTCCCGGATGGCTGAGTATATGAAAAAGGCAACTAAAAACCTTGAGGCTAGCCAGGAACTTCAAAAGGCCTGGCATGACCAAAAGGCTGTTCTGACTGTTTACCAGCCAGGACAGAAGGTGTGGGTGTTGGAGCCAGTGGCCCCAGCAGCTCTCCAAGACAAATGGAGTGGACCCCACACTATTGTTGAGCAGAAGGGTGAGGTTACCTACTTAGTAGACCTAGGAACACCCAGGAGTCCCCACAGGGTTCTCCATGTCAACAGGTTAAAACCATATGTGGACAGGGCAGACATGGGCTTGCTCATGGCTACTGATGAAGGGCAGGAGGACGAGAGTGACCCACTCCCTGACCTGCTCTCACAGAACCCTGACGATGGGTCAGTAGATGGTGTAGCCTTGGCAGGCAGCCTCACTACCCAGCAACAAACTGATTGTAGACAGGTGCTCAATCAGTTTAGACACATGTTTTCACTGACACCCAGTCAGACCACCTGGTGCACTCATGAAGTGGACACTGGGGACAGTCTGCCTATTAAAAATAAGATTTATAGGCAACCTGACCATGTCAGGGACTGTATCAGGACTGAAGTCCAGAAAATGTTGGAATTGGGAGTTATTGAACCCTCAGATAGCCCTTGGGCTAGTCCAGTGGTCCTTGTGCCAAAACCTCACACCAGTGGTGGAAAAAGAGAGATGAGGTTTTGTGTGGACTACAGGGGTCTCAATGCAGTCACTAGGACTGATGCCCATCCAATACCAAGGGCAGATGAGCTCATAGATACTTTGGCCTCAGCCAAATATCTCAGCACATTTGACTTGACAGCTGGCTACTGGCAGATCAGACTAGCTGATACTGCAAAGCCCAAAACAGCATTCTCAACCCCTAGTGGGCATTATCAATTTGTGGTGATGCCCTTTGGTCTGAAGAATGCACCTGCCACTTTCCAGAGGTTGGTGAATACAGTTCTCACAGGTCTGGAAGCCTATAGTGCAGCATATCTAGATGATATTGCTGTCTTTAGCTCCACCTGGGAGGATCACCTGGTCCACCTCAGGAATGTTTTACAGGCCCTGCAAAAGGCAGGCCTGACTATCAAGGCCACTAAGTGCCAGATAGGGCAGAGTCAGGTTGTGTACCTGGGCCACCTTGTGGGTGGAGGCCAGGTTCAACCTTTGCAGAGCAAGATCCAGACTATCATGGACTGGACTGCTCCAACTACCCAGACTCAGGTGAGAGCCTTCTTAGGCCTGACTGGGTACTATAGGAGATTTGTCAAGGGGTATGGATCAATAGTGACACCCCTGAATGACTTAACTTCTAAGAAAATGCCCAAAAGGTTCAGTGGACAGTTAGCTGTCAAAAGGCATTTGATGACCTGAAGCAGGCCATGTGCACTGCTCCCATTCTACAGAGTCCTGATTACTCCAAGAAGTTCATTGTTCAAACTGATGCATCTGAATTGGGGGTAGGGGCTGTACTGTCACAATTGAATGAAGAAGGTCAGGATCAGCCAGTAGCTTTCATTAGCAGAAGGCTGACCCCTAGAGAGAAACGTTGGTCAGCCATTGAGAGGGAGGCCTTTGCTGTGGTCTGGGCTCTGAAGAAGTTGAGGCCATACTTGTTTGGTACCCACTTCCTTGTTCAGACAGACCATAAGCCCCTCTTATGGCTAAAACAAATGAAGGGTGAAAACCCCAAACTGCTTAGGTGGTCCATTTCCCTACAGGGGATGGACTTCACAGTGGAACATAGACCTGGGAGTAACCATGCCAATGCAGATGGACTCTCTAGGTACTTCCACTTAGAACATGAAGACTTAACTGGGCAAGGTTAGTTTAATGTCCCTACGTTTGGGGGGGTTGTGTAGGAGAGTAGGATCTGCTTCACATGGGTACCCCCACTTTTGCTGATGCTTCACTGTTTTTCGACATTAGTCTGGCTGGGGCCCTGCTAATCAGAACCCCAGCCTAGCTGCTTCCTCTCTAAAATGGTTTCCATGTGCCTTAGGCACATCACTGATTGGAATCTGAGTGCCCTTATAAGTCCCTAGTATATGGTATACTATGTACCAAGGGCATAGGTACCTCAGAGGCCTACCAGGGGCTGCAGCATGTATTATGCCACCCCTGAAGGCCATCCAAGCTGACACCACAGGTCTGCTACTGCAGCCTGGGTAAGGTGGTGCATGCACTCCTTACTGTGATATAGGTTACCTATATCACTAAATACATACACACATATAAACCTATAAGTCACTCCTATGGCAGGCCTTATCAATCCTGAAGGCAGAGTGCGTGGTTCCTATGTGAGAGGGTGCCCCTGCATGAGCAGGGCCCCTCTGCAGCGTTCGGAGACCCTTCTCTGATGCTGTTTGTAGTGCAGCCTGACCATATACTCTTAAGCGCATTATAACCTCGCGTTAAATGCTAACTTTGGAATGGCTGCACCTAAACATGTCGTGTTTGGTGTCAAACATCTTGGAATACTACCCCCCGCCAATTCTGGCGGTGGGGGTAGCATTCCACCCTTCTAGAGGGAGAGACATGTTAACCCTGGCCTGGCCGGTAACTTCTTTCTAAAGCCCTGGCATCACAAAATGGATGCTGCTGCCACAGACACGAGTCTGGCCTCCTGCTGCTGGACGAAACTCCGGCAGGGGAGGCCTGGACAATAGGTTTCCTGTCCCAGGGAGGTGTGACTACCTCCCCAGACAGGATAATGTGTATTGGGGCTGGTCGGGAGCACTTTCGGGTGCTTTGAAGTCCTGCACTGGGGGCACATTTGGTGTCCCTAGTGCATACCCCAGTTCAAACCGGATCAGGGGCTTGCAGCCCCTGCTTTGGTGCGAACTGGACAAAGGGAAAGGGGTGTAGCCACCCCTCTGCCCTGACCCACCCATAGGTGGGGCCACAGAGTAGTCCAACCCCTAAACTTGGTATAAGTATAGGAACCCAGTCCTTAGGACTTTAGATTATCCCTGGATGAAACTCTGAAACAGAATCCTGGACCTTCGACACTCTACTAAAGACTAGAGGACAGAAGAATCTCCCTTGGGGTCAAGGAGTGACTCCCCTGCTTGGCAGGCACCAAAGAAGCAATTGTCTGGTCTGCATCGCCTAAGCTCCCGTCAGACGCCGAAGTCTTTGCATCACCAGAGGTGGATTTCCAGACTTCGCCGAGGCTGTCCTGAGTCCCCAGCAAAGCTGAGGCCCGTAGCTGTCGTGGGTAACGTGGAACCGTGACCCCTGGACACCGCACGCATTTGCTAGTGCATCCTCTTCTGGGTCTCCCATGAAGTCGTGCTTTGGCCTCCGAGTAGCCCTAGCCTCCAGCACCAACTGCACCGAAGATCACTGGCCTCCACTCCACGAGTGTCCTGTGAGCCAGCTCCACGTGCGACGTCTCGAGGCTCCTTTGCGGTCGCTAGCCCGTTGGCTAGTAGCCCTTCACGAAGGCCAATCCTTTTCTTCTTAAGCACCCTGGTTGCTCGAGGCTTGCCCTCACTTACCCTCACTAGGTGAGTTCCTCAGACCTTGCTGGTCTGCATCATCGACGATCTTCATCTTCATTGAGACTTGCCGTTGCCAAGGCTTGTTGGGTCCAATCCGGTCGCCGACACCTCAGCACTCGACAGACATCGTGTACCAGCCCGAATCCTGCTCCTGGTCACCGACAACGCCTCCTGGACCTCGTGGCTGAAGAGTCAAGACGACCTTCAACCTACCTGAAGCACTCGACATCGGTGGGCATCTGCTCATCGCCTTCCTGGTCACTGGCTAGTGACCCAGACTCTGTCCCCTCTGCTTTCAGGTTCTTCAGATCTCCGATCCACTCTTGGATCCACCCGGACACTTTCCACTTGGTCGCCAGCAGCACTTTGCAGCAGATCGGCATTCAAATCGACGACGAAACCCGACCCCGAAAGGCACCTATGCACCCGGCTTCCCTGGGTGAGGTAACACGAGTACTCCGGTGCTCCCGTGGGTAGAGACTCTAGAACGACCTAGTTCTCAAAGGGTTTGCTCCAAGTCCTCCTTTAAGTGTCCCTTTTCTTTAATTTCCTGATCGCGACTTTCTCCATAGAAGTTAACGGCGTATCGCGGTTGTGTATTTACACTGCACGCGTCCCCCGTGGGTCCCCTGTGTCACTACCTTGGGTGGTTCCTTGTGGTCCAAGCACTTCTAGAGGCTCTAGGCCTAGTGTCTAGTTCAGTCGTGGTTCTTATACCACTTTATTGGTATATGGTTTGGTACGCCCCTAGGGCCCAAACGTGTATTTGTGCTATTACTGTGTTTAAATAACTTATAACTTGTGTACTTCGAACTCTAGCCTCAAAAAGAGACTAGAGGGGTGTGTTTAGCAATAAATACATATATTTTGAATATATACCTGGTGTGGTGCTCTTTCATTTGGTCACTCAAGAGATTATAGACTGGTAAAACAAGCTGCTTTACATTCCTTCAAGACTTAGCCTGAAGGCTGCTCTCCATAGCTACCACTAGGATAGCTTTCAATAAGGTTGTCTTTAACCTATCTCCAATAAGGGGTTGTTTGGACTGGTGCAAGGTGCCCACTATAATTAGTGGACAGCATATGCCAGGCCAACTTCTCACAAAACTGACTACACATTTTTCTGAAAAAAAACACAGCGATGACGAACTGACCTGGATTGTTCTAGACAAACCCAACAGGACACCTATCACTACCAATGTAGCTCAATACCTGTTTATGAGAGAACAACGATGGGTGTTCAGACTACGAAGTGACAAAGAGGTCTAAATTATGGCATTCCGTGGTCCTCCCTGGCCCACACCAGTTAGCCGCCTTGAGATAGAATGACTAAGCCCACACGAGGCTCACTGTGCTGCTGACACGCTCTATGACAGCTACAGCATAGCCAAATGGTTGCACATTTCTGCACACATATCAGGATATTGATCAACTGCACACTATATACAAGTAGATGAGATCTCTCATCATGAATAATCTTGTAGATTATACCCACAAAAGAACCATGTACTCCCAGACTATACTATAATCTCAAACTACACAATATATAGTAGAGTATCGTTCATCATGCAGGATATCAGCTCACAGCCCCTTCTGAATTCTCATAGCCTTCTGGAACTGGAACTGCCACAGCTGATGCCTTAATTAGTAGGCTGCCCAGAATGGTGGAACCATACACTCCCTGAACCCCTCAGCTTTGCTTCCAAGTCTTACTAAACCACCCAGAGTAATAGGCACTCCACCGCGTTATATATTTGCGAAGCGACGATGACACTTCGTCTTTGTCAGATAATTTTACAGGTTTACTCCTGCAGATATGTCCTCCTGAACATTGGAACTAAATTTTTTTGTAGTGCGGAACCAGCATCGCAGTGAACACTGGAACTATTGTTCCCAGCATGTTTGTAGTCCGGAACACCACCGGAAGTGGCGGATCCGAGCAACACGCTCAGCCATCCCACTGACAGGATCTTATACACCTTGCTTCCTCTATGGAAAGTTACCGTCTGGGGCGTGACCCAGCGCCCGCCACACACCGTGGTCTAGGTAGTCCTGCTTTCTTGTAGCTACATATATCTTTCCGATATTGGCAGATGCCAAGATGGAATACACGTTCAGCTTTTTAAACTACCTTTACAGAAATACCAATCAGGCTGTACAATCCTGCTAGCTGCCATTAGCGCAATTAGCTGTGGCCGCAACACCACCGTCATACTGAGGAGGTCCACACCAGACATACCAGCCCACAATACCAAGTTTCGCTTACGGTAATGGTGCAACTGGGTCAGCTCCTGTCAAGCTCCATGTGAGTGGGCACTCGACATATACATGTGCTATCTTTCTAACTGCTTTGAAAAATCTCTATGGAAGACTTGTCTTTGTAAGTCATAAAATAGATCGTTCTCGCAGGTTGAACACCACTTGATGATTTCAAATCATTGCTAGCATTATAGTAGGCCAATGTGATTACTAGGAGTGCAGGTGAGCACATTGTCATATCACTTTGCCAGCTTGCTGCAATCACTTATAAGAGCAACACAAACCCCCACTAAAGGGACACAAATTACCAAAGGATATGACTTATACTACACCAGCACCATGGCAATAGATTCTGATCATGGAGCGATTCACTATTCACATCAAATAGATTTATCATAAACATTACCTTTTGGACTGCTTTGAGAGTCAACTGTCTACATTTTGTTGGCCTAGTTGCCATTTTACTTACAACTGCTTTACCACCTATATTCCTCCTTATAGGACTTAGATGCACCCTCGAGTTCTTGCCGATGTTAAGGTGTCTGTGATTACCTGACACTGCGGGTAAGCTCACCAATTATTCACAAGACCAATGTTGTCACTAACCAATTGAAGTGGATGATTGGTAGTACCCAACTAGTTTAAAGATATGTGTTAGAAATGAGGGTCTCTAGTTGGCAGAGGTAGGTACCTTTGTCCAAATAGGGACCCTTCTTCCTAGTCAGGATAAGGGAGTTACACTCCTAAAATAACCCCTGCTCACCCCCTTGGTAGCTTGGCACGAGCAGTCAGTCAGGCTTATCTTAGAGGCAGTGTGTAAAGCATTTGCACATAACCAACAGTAATACAATGTAAGCACTACAAAAGGACACCACACCAGTTTTGAAAAAAATACAATATTTTTATATACTTAAGACAAGACCAAAATGATAAAAATCCACAATACAGTACTTAGAAATCTTCAGTTATCACAATAACCTTGAAATACAGTTCCTTGAAGTCAATAGCTTCGTCCGGGGCCATCACGGCGTCGTGAACAAACAAATCCAAACAGTTCTGGCTGACCGCGGCGTCGCTGGCCAACTACAGTGTCGGGAAAACCCACAAAACAGTACCTTTAGAAATGCAGGGCGTCGGCGGCCTCTCGTTGAGCTCCGAAAGCACGGCGTCCGCAGGTGTCGGTTCCGGAGGTCAGTGCAGGAGTCGTTGGGCCCTTGAAGTCACACGCGTTGCAGATCGAACTCCTTGCAGTTGAAGTCAGGAGCGCTGGCGTCGGGTGCTGTGGTGCGAAGTGCAGCGGGGCTCGTCGTGGTGCTGGCAAGAAACGGTGCAGGCAGCGGCGTCGTCGTTGCTGAAGCGCTGTCGTCGGCTGACGAACTGGAGTCGATGGCGTCGGTAGGCCAAGGCTGCTGTGCGGGATGAGAACGGTGCGTCGTGTAACTTACAAGCGGTGCCCTCAAAACCACGGTGCCAGCAGCGGCGTCGATTTTGGCATGGAGCGTCATCGTTGGGGATACCAAGGCGGCGGAGTGAAGCGAGGCGGCGCGAAGTGCGGTGCCCACAGGTTGCGGTGCGAGCAGCGGCTCAGTGGCGGCATCAGATGGCTTCGTCGGTGAGACCAGGGTCACGGTGCGGCGTTGCGGTGGTATCCTCTGCGGTGCCTTCAGGACACGGAGTCTGCAGCGGCGTCGTAGATGGCGTCAGGTTGCTTTTTCTTCTGTTGCAGCACAAAACACACAGTCCCCAGTGCTGATGGCAGAAGAACTTGTAGTCTTTGCTGTTCTTGAGACTTCTTGAACAGGGGGCAAGCTCTACCTCAAGCCCTTGGAGATACTCAAAGAAAGAAGTTGCAGAAAGTTCAGTCCAGTCCTTTCACTGCCCAAGACAGAAGTAGCCACCGCAGGCCAACACAGCAAAGCACTCAGCAAAGTGGTAGTTCCTCCTCACAGCTTCTCCAGCTCTTCTTCTTGGCAGTCTTCTTGGTACAAAAGAGTTCTAAAGTTCAGGGGTTTGGGCCCCACTTTTTATAGCCCAAAATCCTTTGTCCTCTCAGAGAGAGTGTCTGTGCCCAGCCAGAACCAGTTCTGTCCTCTCTGGTGTAGCTTCCTGGCAGGAGGTGGAGACAGCATTGTCAGAGGCACACCAGGCCCATTCAGGTGAAAGGAAGTCTCCTCCCCTACTCTAAATGCAGCCCAGGTCTATTCAGCCCTTCCCTGACCCATCTAGACTCTCTGGAGCCACTGCTCCTCTCCAGCCCCGGTCGTCCAAAACCCAGACAGTCAATCCACAACCCCAGCAGAGGCCTACTGGATGGCTGAGCAAGAAAATACCTACTTTCTAAAAGTGGTATTTTCAAACACAGAATGTAAAAATCACCTTCACTAAAAGATGCATCTTTAGATCCTGAGTTCAGGCATACTAAACTTTATTTTTCTACCTTGTTCCCAGGGCCAGCTATGTTTATAAGATGTTATAAACAAACTCCCCATTCTGTCCTATGGGAACAGGTAGCCTTGCAACAGTGAAAAACGAAATTGGCAGTAATTCACTATCAAGACATGCCACACACACCGGGGCATGTCCTACCTTTCACATACACTGCACCCTGCCCACAGGGGTACCTTGGGCCTACCTTAGGGGTGACTGACATGTAAGAAAAGGGAAGGTTAGGGCCTGGCAAATGGGTACACTTGCCAAGTCGACATGGCAGTCCCAGACTGCACACAGGCTCTGCAATGGCAGGCCAGAGATACATTTACAGGCTGCTTGGGTGGGTGGCACAATCCAGTGCTGCAGCCCACTAGCAGCATTTGATTTACAGGCCCTGGCACACTCAGTGCACTTTACTAGGGACTGACAAGTAAATCAAACATGCCAATCATGGAAACACCAATACATAATAACAATTTACAACAGGAGCACTTGCACTTTAACACTGATCCGCAGTGAGAAAGTGCGCAGAGACACTAAACCGGCAAAAACAGAGTCAAAACCGGGAGGTCAGAAAGCAAAAACTCAGGGGAAACACGCCAAAAAATGCCAAGTCTAACAATATGCAGTATACATCATCTTCCCTTATAATAATTGATGTTTGGAGTGAGTGCAGCGCATGAATTTTTGCATGTTTCTTCAACAAAATGTTTTCTTTCAGGTAACACACTCACCAGTGGAACTCTGACGAAGTGGCGATCCACTCCAACCGCTGGTCTAGTATACCTTTTTATAGATGTGTATGTTTCTGCAATGCACTAGATGAAATACTTCTCACTTTTGGTCCTGAAGAAAGCTGCTACACCTCTACGAAGGGATTGAGGCTGAAACATGTCGACCATCACTACACTATGACAGGTTTAATCCACTTCTGCTATAGGTTTTGTTCTTAATCCTAACCCTGGGATTCCCCAATAAAGTCTTTGGTGTCCTTGGAGTTAGTTTTATCTCACACGCACTTCCTGCAAACCCCTTCACACCCTACACCACACCCTGCTCATCTACAGGTTTTAGTATACCTCTAATTTTACATTTAAAACAACCCTGAGCTCCTCCACCTCAGAGGGTAGGATTGTAGCCCGCTTTGTGACCAGGCTCACATTACGAGGAGGTTACCCTATGATGTAGCATGCCACCTTAGGGCGGGTGAGTGAAACCGTCCTGTAAAAGAGACACTCCTGCACTCCTCTGCTAACCTCCACCAGACCTAGGGGCCCATTTGTGTTATACTGCACAAAATATAGCAGCATAGCATAACATAAGAACATAACCTATAATACAGTAACATAACATATGCTTATTAATGTGCCATGGTGCTGCTTAGTATGCCACAGTGCTGCTCAAACATCTAGAGCTGCTCAAAGATCTAGAGGTGCTCAAGGAGCTATGGTACTGTACAACTGATAGGGAGATTTGGTGTTACTTGGGTCTGAAAACACCGGGGGGGGGCTATTAAACGAGCCACAGTCATGTTTAGTGTAATAAAGTTGTTGTTTAATAAATAGGGTGCTGCTCAGATTTGCTTGAGGTCCTTCTGATGTTAGCCATTGATGGGCGTATATCATACAGGAATAACCTCTATTTTGACATATGTTCCTGCTGGATTGCTCGAAGTCTCTCTTAGTAAGATCTTTGGCCTCTGTATAACCACATCATAGGGAGTAATTAAGTTGGAATTTGGGCTGAGGTTCCGTCAGGGTGTTGTTCTATCACTAATGCAGGTTTGGCCGGAAATTTAATGGGGCCAATTCACAAAAGCATTTATAAGTACGGATAGTAGTACTACAGGAGTGCGGTTTTACCTACCCTTATATTTGTACGAGCTGTATATGGACATTGTTCTAAATATTTCCATTTCATTTCCATTGTAGATGTTCTGCCGCCAATTCACAGAAGCAAGTAGGAGAATTGAAAAGAGTCCTACAGTAGTACTACTTTAAAGACTCCCAAATGCTTTCAATCAATCAATCAAAGATTTATAAAGTGCGGCATATCACCCATGAATACTACCCGTACGACTGTAGAATTTAACTACGGATTTTTTCGATTCTAATGTTTAAACTCACTTATTCAAAGGAATGATCATATCTGCAACAGCAAGATCATTTACCATGGGCATTCTGTGGATCCTGAGAAATTCTCAGATATATGTCATGTGTGCTAATTCTTTTATTGGCAACTCTCAAGTTAATCTGTATAACCAACTACGGTGCTGACTACAACCTATAAAGTGTTAAAAATTATGTTTTATCACCTCCCAATACCTGGGCGGACTGGGGATAGACATGACTGCCTTAAAAACTGCCCCATATGCAACAGTAATATTGAATCTCTACACTCTTGTTACTAAGTTATTTGTGAACCATTAGAACAACTTAGGCCAGACATTTTGGTACTTTCTCGAATTTAATAGATATTCTGGTTGGATCAATTGTGATTTTGCTAAATTAGGCAAGCCCTAAATGTCTGATACAATATTTTGATGTAATATTCGTATTTTAAGGCTTAAATTAAATATATGCAGTAGTTTCTGATGCATATGCCTGGGCAGGTGTTCTCGCATATAGTCCTTAATGTTCGTGGGATCTCTTTATATAGCCATTCTGTAAGAGGCAGGTGGAGGGCCCAAAATCCAGTGTAAATGCACTACATTAACGCACAAATATTTCCACAGAATACCACTAGGTGGTTCAATAGTGTATAATATTCACTTACCACAACACCCTCATTAATGAAGTTACAGAGACGACATTGATGTATCTAGATTTCTTATAGTTCATTGGATTCCAACAATAGGGAACATTATGGAGCCTATTCACAAAGATAAATTCACACATAGTAAATCTACATTTATGAATATACTCATACTTTGTAGGAAATTTACTACTTTTGGCTTGTCACCATTCTTGAGTTTAAATTTACCACAACATGTACACCTACATGTCTCCAACCTCTGAAACAGGGGTGGAGTTAAATTTACAAGTGTAAAGCTGCTACTAGTAACTTTTCACATGGAGGAGGAGTTCCCTATGGTAAAGCATAGGGAAAATGTAAAAGAGTATTAAACTTAAAAAATAATAATAATAATAAGTTTACATTAAATATTAATATAAATGAATGGTATATATTTATTTTCAACGTAGAGCTAAATAAAAAAATGTTATGACACAATCAAATTTGAATTCAATGTTTATTTAATTTAAATATATTAATTAAATCACTCTTTTAGGTTTTATTAAAAAGAAATCCCACCTAAAGTAAAATGCTGACATTTATTTATTATGTATTACAAATGACATTCCAAAAGGTATGTATAGATTAATTTAAATTTATTTAACTATTCAAAAAATTAAAGTTGCATTTATTTTGAAATAGAAACGATTATTAACATCTTGTCATGAAATATATATTTTTATTTATATATATATATAATATATCCACATAAAGTGCCCGAATGCTCGGATAAACGTACTCTCAAGGCACAAGCTGGATTCTTACTCAAGAAAGATTTATTTTGCTTCTCTGCTACGCGTTTCGGCTGTAAACAGCCTTGCTCACACGTAAGAAGCCCAGTACACTGGATGTAAATATACAATGTTGCAAACAGTGAAAACAGACACATCTACCGTGACATAAGTGTCTAAACTGGTGGACATGTTGCAGTGACAGAAATACATCACAATCATAGGCAAAATACTTTTTGCTGCAAATGCATCTTAGTAAACCATCTAATGATCTTTCGCAACATGTCTGATAATGAACAAAAAGAAAAAATATATTGATGTATATATATGACAAACATAGATGTCTTAAAGCAGTATTACATCTTTGGACCACATTGTGTATTGTTAAAATACAGTTTATCCATACGTGCATGATACATCTATGTAGAAAGCCTCACATTGTATCTGGGACCGTACCTGGGATAACTGGTCTGGACATGACACCAGGAGATAACAAATGGAAAGTGAAACGCCCCCGCCCAGGCTGTAGAATTGCATGGAAATCCGTCAGCCATCTTAGAGTAACCTGGGAGTATGAATACATGCTGTGTCTCGCTGATAGGCAGTCAGGCAAAATACATTACCATGAGCATGCTGGTTCAAAGTGGAACGGGTGAACCCGAGTTAGGAGTCCATTTAAGTCATGTTGTAACTCCAGGGTGTCTACTGATACGTGATTGCTCCACTGGTACAAGTACCACTGTTATCAATGGAGTTGCTACCCAGGGAGAACGGTCCACTGAGCTGCAATCCAGGCCCCAAATGGTGTCCTGGGTGTGACCCGACACAAGGGAAACACGTGATCCCATGGTTGAGATTATATAGACAGAGGCTGATATGTTGTCTCGTTATCAAGATCCGGTCTGTGTCAACAAAGGATGTGTGCTATATGTAACTGCTCGTGAATGTGACAAATCACTTTCCCTCCCAAAATAAGGTACGTCCCAGTGTCTCTAGCTAGTGTATACAAATCAGTTAGTGTCAACCCCAAATACAACATCTCTGGCCAGTGCCCTGGTTATAATTGGTGACACATAAATAAATGTGGGTGAGCTAGTGTCATCCTACAATGAAAGGCAAGTGCCAAAAAATAACCAAACTAGCCTCACTGGTTGCTGGTATCCTGGGTACATGCATGAAAATCAGCTTAGTGCTGAACTGAAGATTATGTTGTTGTGGCGGGCCTGTGCCCCCAAGTTCAAGCAAAGGAAAACATGACCTCAGGAGGGGAGTGACAAAGAAAGTGAAGTTGAAAGTAAAAAAAAAACCACTGGTGTACAATCTTGATTCGAGTGACCAATCACCGCTGTGTGCCTCTGAAGAAAAGGGTAGGGTGCCCGTGACCGTAATCTACCAATGTAGAGTGGGTCCCTTCCTTTCCTCCTGTGATAGAAAACAAGGGAAACAAAAAAACATTGTTGTAACTGTGACATCAAGTTTTGTTAACATGTAATTAAAAACAAGTACCAAAGGTACTACATTCCCTAGAAGCAAAAGAGGTTACATACGGGCAAAGAATACAGTAACATTTCATGTTTCATATAAGTGAATTCCCAATTCTTCATCAAGATTCAAGCCTCCCGGGCTTTTGGTCTGACATTCAATGATATATTTGGATGCACGTTGTCTGAGTCTCAATGTTCTATCCCCTCCCCTTTGTGGTCTCGGGATATGTTCAATACAAAAGAAACTGAGTAACAAGCTGTTAGAAAAATGGTGTGCTTGGAAATGTCGTGCGACAGGGTACTGTTGATCATGGTTTGTGTTCGAGAACACGCTTCTTGGCTGGTTGAATAATACTGCCAATATATTTCAGTTTACATGGACATTCCAGCGCATACACTACAAAAGGGGTGCTGCATGTTAAGAACTGTGTGATCTTTTTGTTGTACCCACTATTAGTAGTAAGTTCTTTTTTCATGTAGCTGTTTTTGCACGCCTTACAGTGTCCACAGGGAAAAAAGCCGGATAAGTCTTGATCCCTGTTGGCACTGCAAAGGGTGACATCACTGTGGACGAATTTGTCCCTGAGGCTGTGGCCCCTTCTGTATGTGATGCTTGGCCGCTCCGTGACAAGGTGGCCTATAGTCGGGTCACTTGTAAGTATGCCCCAATGTCTGGAGAGAATTTGTTTAATGCCCTTGGCATTCATGTTATGTGTGAGAATGATTCTGGTGTTCTGTTCAGTATCAACGTTCTCAGAATCCCCACCGGGTTGTGTATATAGGTTGTCTTTTTCTTTTCTCTGCACCTGCATCACTTTCCTGATAGCTTTGTTGAGAACCCATTGTGGGTATCCTCTTTCCCTAAACCTAGTGGTCATGACTTGCATTTCCTCCAGAACTGCCCGATCGTAGCTGCAGTTGCGTATTGCTCTCAGCAGTTCCCCGAAAGGTATACTGCATTTCAGGGGGTCCGGATGGCTGCTGAGAGCATGAAGCAAGGTGTTACCTGCAGCTTTCTTGCGGAACAATTTGGTATGTATGGTGTCCTCCCTGATTTCTATTTATATATGAAGGAATTCAACTCACCCCTGGTCACTCACACATTTACTACTAAGGGGTCAATTACGATGCCGTTCGGAAGGGCTCCGAATCGGATTCAGGCTTGCCGAATTCGATTCGGAACCCTTGTTTCCGACCGAATCGTACCCAGTTCCAAACAACCGATTACGATGCCTGGAAACCATAAGGGCTGTCCAAATCGGTTCCGAAAGGCATTCAGACAGGTCGAGCCTTTCGGAGCCGAATCGTACAGCTCTATGGGCTTGATTTCCAAGCGAGCGATTACGATGAACGATTCGGACAGCCATTCCGATTCGGTTTGCCTTGAATGAAACGGCTGTCGGAATCTGACTTTGGGGGCACTTAGCAGGCCCCCCTTCACCTGTGGCCCTCCGAATCAGGCCCGTGGGAGTACCCATGTGTCCCCTCTTCCCAATCATGCACAGTGTGGCAGGCACCAAGGGGCGCCCGCTACAGGGTGCAAGGTTTTCCCCAGCCACCCCTTTCTTCAATGGTAGCCTGTGTTCTCGTTCGGTCCGACCGAATCGTATCCGGATGCATCTTAATCGTTCTGGCATTCTGGAACCGATTCAGTCGGAATGCTTTCCGAATGAGATCGTAATCGGCCCCTAAATAATATACTTACATGTGTGTGCACCCCCCCTCCTTTTTTCCCCTTCTGTTTCTTTCTTTTTGATGTACTCTGTGATATAAACTCAAAACTCAGTTTATAATGTATGACATGATGATATTGGGTTCCTGAACTCGATGGCGCTATGTAAAGTTTATATGGAGCCCATGCTCCTCTCTTTATGCGAAAATGAGGATGCTCTGCTGTAATATCCTGATTGTACTCTCAGATGTTTTCAATAAACAGCAGTAAAAAGAAAAAAACTTACATGTGTGTGGATCTCCCCATAGAAAATATAGGAAAGTTAGAAAGGTAGATTTGTCGATTGCATTTTGAAGTAAGCAGTATTGTTATAGTACTACTTTAAGTACTACAAAATGCAGTTTGTGAATTAGCCCCTATAGGATCTATGTAAGAAATTGGGATATTAGTTGAGGGGGGGGTGAGAGCTCACATCAAGTAATACTCACAACCCTTGTCAAGGTGAACCCTTACAGTCACTACATTAACCCGAGCGCAACCACCTGATAGTTATGGCACAGAGCAGATAAGCTTAACTTAGAGGCAGGGTGTAAGGTATTTGTGCAGTACTAAAACAGTAATAGAGTGAGAACACAACACAAGAAAAATCCCATACCAATTTAGAAAAATAGAGTACATTTAAAAAATAAAATGACACCATAAGAACAAAAATCCAAAAAGGCAAACCAGAATTATGAATTTTTAAACATGTAATGTGAAAAAGCACCAAATATTTTTATGTAGCAACCATGGTCATCTGGCTGAGCTTGACTGGTACCTAGGCATAATTTAAGGCAGACTGCGATGGAGCACAGGTCAGATACAGAAACCAGGTTTGACCCGGATGGAAGTTTCACTTTCGGTCTTAGTCACTGAATGCAAGTCAGAAATCCTCAGCACGGCAAAGGCTGCAGGCTATGGCCAAAGAGGACTCCACGTGATCAAATAGCTGCTGGACAAGGTCTCGGTAAAGGTGTTGACTTTTGGTGGAAAAATTCAGAGCAGGAAAAATTCGAATTTTGTGTTGAGAGAGGATCCCTTGCCAGCCGAATACTTTCCACGCCTCTGCCCAGTGATGATTTCTACCTTCAAACTTAGTCACTTTTTTGAGCTCAGATTCTTCCAGCGGGGCAAGACTGTTGCTGAAGAAGACTCCACAAGGCCAGATACCTTCCCTGCAAAGTCCCTCTGAATCAGATTTGCTGCTGTGGAAAAGCTCAGAAGCTGAACAGTCTGAATCTTTGGCTCACCTGGAATGCACCTTCGTCAGATCGGCTTGGCAGGCACATCTCGATCCTGCGGGTGTCTTCGAAGCAAAAAAAGGAATCAGAAGAAGTTAGGGGGAGTTCACTTTGGTACCAAGCAAAGGTCAAGGACCTTGGGGACAGCACTTAGGGGTCAAGACTCATTCCAGCAAAGGCCAGCAGCAGGGTCCAGGCAGGTACAGCTGGAACTGGTCAGCTAGGCAGTTGCAGAAAAGGCCTCTTGTAGCTTATGTCCTTGCAGCTTGAACAGGAGGTCATACTCATGAACCTCTGAGACCACTTCTTTGCCCTGAGTAGAAGAGGAATAGCAGGTCCAGTCTTCAGGACTCTTCTCAGGTCACAGTCAGCAGATCCAGTACTGTCCTGTTCCCCAACAGGCCCAGAAGGTGTTCTGAGGAGGGCACTATGGGTATCACGTTTATGCCTGACACCAGCCGGAGGGTGGGGGAAACGACTGACCACTCCCTAACCAATGGGGTAAAAATTCCAAGGGACGACCCTAGCTACATTTGCTGTGTGCCCTCCTGCGAACAATCCCACATTGCCCTTCTCTGCCTGAAACCAGGATGGCAGAACCTTTCTTTCCTTGTGCAGAGTTTCTGTGCCCACCCTGGAGGAAATAAGAAACCCCTCTTCTGTGGTCCCTCAAAACTGGTTTTATGGGCAGCTCCTCTGCCGCTGGGATTGGTGCCTGGCTGGCGATAGGGGCAAGGGAGAATTCAGGCTGAGATTTTATTTACATCCACCTGTGATAGGGTATGCCTCTTTGAGGTTAATTCAATTCCTGGGCACAATCCAGATGGTCATCATGCCAGAGGAACCGAGCCACTACCCACACCCAAGGCCTTTGTCTCAGACTGGGAGCAAGTTCACATCTCATCGGGGGAGCTATTCAGCTCCTGGGTGACGGTTGAAGCTCATGCAAATAGGCTTCTAGAGGCTTTAGACAGAGAAAAGGTAACTTTCTAAAAGTAACTTTTCCCCAAAAATATTTTTACAAATCCGGCTTCACCAGTGAATTCGGTTTATATTAAGCATTTTCAAAAAGTCCAAGAACTATCTTTGTATCTGCTTCCTAGCCGGAGGTAGCAATATTACATTTTGATACTGCATTCCAATTCTTTCCTATGGAACAGCCAACCCGGCTACATTGAAAATAGCTTCTGGGCCTTTTTACTGTTAGGACATGTTTAACATTAAACTTCTACAAGTCCTACTTTTAAACACCATGCACATCCAAAAAGTTGCAAAGTATTTTCCTGTTGTGACAGTTACTGTGTGAAGTATATATAAAGGTGGCTTTACAAGACATGTTGCAAAAAATAATAATAAGAAGAAATTAACACAATGCACACTGCCTTATTGGCAGTAAGGCCTACTCAGGAGTGACATTAATATTTAAAGGAAGGTTTAGACTGGTTAAAAGGGGTTATTTTGACAGGGCTCATTTATAGTTTAAACCTGCACAGTCAGGCTACACATGGCAGGCCTGTAGTCATGTTTCTACTGTACTGTAGTGGGTGGCAGAATGGGTGCTGCAGTCTACTTCTGACATTTAACTTACAGGCCTCTTACAGAAATCTACAGCCAGCAAAATGTCCAAGCAAACATCTGGGAGTACACCACACAAAAGATGGTAATTTTCAACAAACTACGTTACGAATGGTGTGGTCCTCAACAATATATAGATAGCTTCTTGAGAAACAATGGCCTCTTTTGTGCCCTTATTTTATCATTGGACCCCTACTTGTATACCAATGGCCTTAGTAAATTCTCCAGGAGGTGTGGTTGCAAACATAATTGAGAAGTACAGCAGTAGATTACTAATTTAAATTCAACTCATATTGTCAGAATAAATTAATAAGTATATTATATTGTTAGAAATGGGGGTCTCTAATTGGCAGAGGTAGGTACATTTGTCCAAGTAGGGACCCTTCTTCCTTGTCAGGGTAAGGGGGATACACTTCTAAAATAACTCCTGCTCCCCCTCTTGGTAGCTTGGCACGAGCAGTCAGGCTTATCTCAGAGGCAGTGTGTAAAGCATTTGTGCATGCATACAGTAACACATTGAAAACACTAAAAATAGACACCACACCAGTTTAGAAAAATAAGCAAAACTTTATCTAAACCAACAAGACCAAAAACGACAAAAATCCAACATACAATACTTGTAAGAATAGTTACTGTGCAAAATAACCTTTAAATTGCAGGAATACCGTGAAAACACAGTTCCTCCGACTCAGTAGCTCCTTTCGGGGCTACCGCGATACTGAACACGACAGAATCTAACAATTCCAGCCAACCGTGTCGGTATGGGTCAGCTAAAGCATCGACAGTCTCCGAGACAGTACCTTGTTTGTTCTGTCCAACGCGCAGATGCGAGTCGGTCAGGGCAACCGTCACGGTTGCGATGTGAGATGGAAGCGTTGCAGCATGCGGTGTCCTCACGGCTCGGTGCAGGCAGTGGCTCATTGATGGATTCGGTGAGACCAAGGCTTGCGTTGCAGGGTGAGACGGTGCTCGATGCAGTGCTGGCAGGTCACAGTGCGGCGATGGAGCCGGTTGATGTTTGAGTCGGGCAGCGATGGAGTCGGTGACTTCTGTGCAGCGAAGCGGTGCGGAGTGCGGTGCCCACAGGACGCGGTGCAAGCAGCGGCTCATTGACGGAGTCGGTGAGACAAGGGTTGCGTTGCGAAGCAGACAGTGCTCTCTGACGTGCCTTCAGGTCATGGAGTCTGCGACGGACTCGGTGACGGAGTCGGCTGCTCTATTCTTCTGCGGCGACTGGAACCAGCGGAACCAGAAACGGTGCCCAGAAGGATGGTGAGGTCTTTGCTGTTCCTGAGACCTCTTGAACAAAGGGCAAACTCCACTTCAAACTCCTGGAGATACTTTCTCAAGCAGGATGCACACAGTTCCTCTCCTTGGCAGAAACAGCCACTGCAGGCCAACCCCAGACAGCACACAGCAAAGGGGCAGTACTCCTCCTCCAGTTTCTCCAGCTCTTCTCCTTGGCAGAGGTTCCTCTTGAAGTCCCAAAAGTGATCTTTGAAGTATTTTCTATCCCTGAGACTTCCAACAGGAGGCAAGCTCTACTTCAAGCCATTGGAGAAAACTCTAACAGCAGGATGATGAAAGCACTGTCCAGTCCTTTCCCTGACCAAGACAGAAGCAACCACTGCAGGCCAACTCCAACAGCACACAGCACAGGGGCAGTACTCCTCCTTCAGCTTTCCCGGTTCTTCTTCCTGGCAGGTTCCTTAGTTCAGCAATAATCTAAAGTTCAGGAGTCTGGGCCCCACTTTTTATAGCACAAATTCCTTTGTTCTCTGGTGGCCGAGAAGCGCTTTGCCCAGCCAAAACCAGTTCTGTCCTCTCTGGTGCAGCTGCTCGGCAGGAGGTGGAGACAGCATTGTGTAAGGCAGACAGGGCCTATTCAGGTGCTAGTGAGAACTCCTCCCCTTACACTGAATGCAGCCCAGGTCTATTCAGCCCAGCCCTGACTCATTCAGGAAAGGCAGGACACACATCAACACCCCCCCCCCTGGTGGCTGTCTGAGAGAATGCACCTCCCCAGCCCCTATCACTCCAAAGCCAGACAGTCAGTACACAAACCAGCAGAGGCACAAAGGATGGCTAAGCAAGAAAATACCCACTTTCTAAAAGTGGTATTTTCAAACACAGAATATAAAAATCATCCTCACTAAAAGATGCATCTTTATATTCTGAATTCAGGCATTCTAAAGCCTATGGGCAGTTATACTTATTAAATGTTATAAGTAAACTCCACATTCTATCCTATGGGACCGATAGCCTTTCAATAGTGAAAAACTAAGCTGGCAGTATTTCACTATCAGGACATGCCACACACATCAGGGCATGTCCTACCTTTCACAAACCCTGCACCCTGCCCACAGGGGTACCTTGGGCCTACCTTAGGGGTGACTCACATGTTAAAAAAGGGAAGGTTAGGGCCTGGCAAGTGGGTGCACTTGCCAGGTCGACATGCCAGTAGAAACTGCACGCAGACACTGCAGTGGCAGGTCTCAGTTATATTTACAGGCTGCTCATGTGGGTGGCACAATCAGTGCTGCAGGCCCACTAGCAGCATTTGATTTACAGGCCCTGGGCACACACAGTGCACTGTACTAGGGACTTATCAGTAAAACGAATATGCCAATCATGGAATCACCAATCCATAAACAAAATTTACAGTGAGAGCATATGCACTTCAGCACTGATCAGCAGTGGTAAAGCGCCCAGAGTCATAAAACCAACAAAAACAGGGTCCAAAACAGGAGGCCAAAAAGTCTGGGGATAAACCCGCTGGACAAGCCAGGTCTAACATAGATGCTTGTGGGTCACCTATTACCTAACCCTACTTTCATGTGCCCCCTCTTGGCCCTCTGTAGAAAAGATGTTCCCATAGGTAACCTCTTAAGCAGCTTAAAGGAGGGAGAAGGATCAATGTACAAAAATATTACCATCATGTTTAGGCTGTGATTCACAATTTGTTTTCCTAAAGACTTCACAATATGATAAACCAAGGGTCCATCACTCACCCTTTTATGAGGTGTCAACGTGTTTCAGCACAACTATATGATAACAAATCTGGTGCACCAAAAGTTGGATCTCACCTACCTATTTACCCCACATACATGGGAAGGTGGAAGCAATGTGTGATTCTATACTATTTAAATACCACATGAACTCTTGGTTTCATTTTATCAGTATTGTCAACTTCAATCCTAATTAAATACTGTGTGACACTATGGGGCTGATCTACAAGAAACTAACGCAGCGCAGTGCCGCAAGTCATTTTGCTGCGCTGCGTTAGTTTCGAAGCACAGGGATGCAACATATTTACAGCAATATGTCGCATCTCTGTGCTTCCCCCTGCGCTGGCGCACAAACTGCTGCCATGCGCCGGCACAGGCACCCTTGCACCATGGTGCAAGGATGCCTGCGTCGTGGGGAGATTGTTTTTGTGCAGGAAGGGGCACCTTCCTGCACAAAAACAATCAATTGAGTGATTTCCTCTTCCAATGTGTGCTGTAGAATGCAGCAAGCATTGAAAGAGGAAAAAACGAGGAGAAATTAAAACATTTCTCCTCGTTGCACCTCGCTACGCCACCCCTAGGGTGGCGTAGCATTCTGACGTATTTCCAGATTTACGATTTCTCGTAAATCTGGAAATGCATCAGTGGACATGGGTGTTGCGTGGGAACACCCACAGCAACACCCTGTCACGCCCTAACACGCAAAGTGTTGCGTGAACAGGAGCGATATTTACAAGCACAGGTTAAGTCACGCAGGGTGACTTTACCTGTTCTTGTAAATATCATTTAGCAGGCTGCGCCACCGGTGTGTCACGCAATGTGATGCACCGGCGGCGCAAGGGGCTTGTAAATCTGCCCCTATGTCTTTTACCCAAACAGCTATGCTAGTGAGGAGTGGTACCTCATGATGACATCACTGATAGCTGGGGGTGTGCAGCATAGAGGAAGTGAGGAGCTGAATGCTAAATAATTATAAAACATTGTTTTTTGTGACCTGAGGCACAAACTTGTTCTGAAACATGTCAGTAGCATTAACACCACACCTCATAGTAACTTCTAGAAATGCTTGTAGTGGCCTGAAGACAAGAGCGGCTCCTCCGCTATTGTGGAGGAGCGTCGCCCCACTGCCCGCAGAGGCAAGCGAAAAATAAAGTGATCATAATGCAGATCATTTTATTTTTCGTCCGGCGGCTGAGTCTTGGGGGGCGGGGCCACAGCACTGCTGCAGGGGAGGAGGAGTGGTGAGCCCTGCTGCAGTGTGCATGAGGGTTTGTCCGGCGTTCTCAGGCCGGCCAAACCCTCATGCGCACTGACATCTCTCCAACCCAGCTGTATTGCTGGTTGGAGAGATCAGCAGGCAGGGGCTCCAAGCTCCTGATGGAGCGCAAAACCAGAGCGCTCCACCCAATCCCGACGCTGCTCTCATGGTGAAAGCACCATCGGGATTGGCAGCAGGGGAAGCTGGGAGCTTCAGCCTGTGCAAAGAGAAGCCCATGGAGCAGCGCAGCAAGTGGAAGACTGGCAGGTAAGTTTTCTTTTAAAAAAATATATTTTAGCCCCCCATGCGCCACCCCCTTTCTCCTCGCACCTTGCGCTCCACTTCTCCAAGCTGGCCACCCCGCCCCGCCACATTTATTTTACATCAGCCACTGCCTGAAGAGAAAAAATGTCCAGTAACCCAATTTTTACATGCTACAACATTACCTGGAAGTTTTTAATGGCCTCTTAAATGTCTCTTTTTTGTTGATCGTCATCATGGAAAGATTTTGGTTTCCCAAATCCCTCTTTACAATTTTATTTCATGAAAAGATATGCATTTATAGTATTTTCTTTTATGTGAAGTTATGCAAAATCCGCATCTCTCTTTGCATTTCTGTTATTAACTTTGCCTTGCTTTCAAGTTAAATGCTGTTCTCAACTGACCGCCTACACGACTGATAGCGTCTCATCTTGAATTCTCTCCCCTTTTCCAACACACTGTCTGCCCTTTGATAAGCTATTTCATGCAACATTTAACCTATAAATATTTACATCTGTGATTTACTAAATGGGCAGTTCAAGATGGTTGATAACTGGAGGAGGATGTATTTATTTATCTTTATTTAAGAAATGTTGTACATAGCCCTATTTATATGGTACACAAGTAGCTGTGATCATGGGAACATGTAATGGTGTTTATTGGATTGATTGGCGGTGGATGTCTCACATAAACATGGTGGTACAACAAATGCATCACATACACCCTTGCATATTTGCAATGCTTAATTTATTGAGAAGGAGAGGCTGTTGTGTAGCTGGAGGTTAGGATTCATAGACATGAGATGATTCTTGAAAACACCGTGGAAGGAGGTTAACACAATTATGGAGAGAGTTCCAGAGCCAGGACCCAGTAAGTGCTAAAGCCTAAATCTTGAGGCCCACATGAAGGTTTAGGATTGACAATCAGGACTTGGTTGTGGAATAGAACATGGTGATAATGAGTCCGGTGTCTCCAGGTCCGGAATTACCAGGTCCACCGACCGTGTCATTTCTGATCCCGAAACACTGAGCAAATCACAATATGGCAGAACAATGTCCCCTAGAGCGAAACTGCTCGGAAGCACCATTGATTGGGCCCCAGAGAGCACGATTCTTAAAAGAAAAAATATATCATAAATCTGCATCTGTAGGTTTGCAATCTGGCATGGTTGACAATATCCAACTTTTGAAATTTACAAACATTTTAAATGCAGCCCCTGCAATGATGACTGGAATCGTAAAACATCCAATTACACAGGCATAATCCTGGAAGCCGTTTGCAAATTCCATTTTTGCAAGCAATAGTACATGAGTAAATTCCTGTGCAAATGCACTTGCTAACGTTTTTCCTTTTGTTCTCCCTCGAGAAAGTATTTCTCTGAACAAAGTATTTTTCCCTTTGGGGAAGCCCATTCTGCTACACCTCCACCAATTTTGGAGCTGTTTCCTTCCTCTTCTTGCTTTAGAAAGGGATTTACTCATGCCTTTGACAAGAGTACATTTTTGACCTCTGCCAGGGTTGCAAGGGGTTGAACACGAGTTTTCGTCTGCCCACAAACATGTAAGGTTGTGGGTGTGCATAAACGCTTAGAACATTCCAGCCCTGTAGTGCCAACTCCTTGCCCCAAGCTTATTTACTCACATGATAAACTTCTTGTGAGTAAATCCTTTGTTGAGTGTAAAACCAACTTCCGGGACTAGCAAAAGTTGTTTGTACCCTGAAAAGAAGCCTATTTGCGTATATGCATCAAACTAACATGCACAAATAGTTCTGAGAGTCGCGCCCAAAGGGTCTACCAATAACTTTCCTTGCTTTTCCTGACTATATATGATAAAGTATAGGAGGATTTGCCTACTGACTTCTGATGTGGGTTCCCTCCTGTCTCCTCATGTCAACATTTCGACATATGGAGGATTGATAATGCATGGGGACCTGACTGTCTTCATCTGGAAGGCTCTTGTCTGATAACCGCAAACTGCGGTTCACGTGGCATTGGTAATATCGCCTGTGGTGGGCGGGAGGATCAGGGCGCACTCCTGCGACGACCTGTCTCCATCTTCCGTTCCAGGAAGACACTGAAGCCCTGGCCTGGTTCCTTCAAGGAGCGTTCAAGCTTGAAATGAAATCTTCCTCTCTCGAGGAAATTGCAGACATGAGCTTCATTGCTGGCTAAATAAGGCCACGGGCCTCCTGGAAAGGAAAACGGCAGAAGTCTTCTTAAAGGGAAATTCGCCTGAAAATGGAGATATTTCAAGTTTGGGTTCTCGTTAATTGCTCTTGGTCTTAATGTGTCCAGGCACTAACCACCAGCTTTTAGGTGGTAGCTAGATGCATAAAGAGATGTAGTAACACTGGCAAAAGTGTTGCCTAAAACTGTTGCTATTGCCCATTTTGACACCTAGATTGTCTGTTGACGCAGCAACATAGCTCCTGGTGTTTTTGCACCTATGGTTAATGCCTGACCCAGTTAATATTGGATTTTCAAAGTGTTTCTAATTTGAGCGATATAAGAATTGAATAGGGAGAATTGTGAATCAGTTAAACTCTGCCATGGCACTGGCAAACTTTGTACGCATTACGGTACTTAAGGGCAAGTTGCTTTCCCTCTTACCAGCCCATCTTTACTACACAAAAGAGCCAGGAAAGGAGGAGCCTCTTCAAAAGTCAAAGAAAGACTGTTTTACTACACAAAAGTGACTAAAAACCAGCGGAAAGTGTTGTGAGATTTATTTCCCAACACAAATCATGATTTGTGTTGGAAAATAAATCTCACAAATCTCACAAATCATGATTTGTGTTGGAAAGTTGTCTAAAGTAACACAAAGTAGTGCTATGTGCTGCTTTGCACTACTTTGCAACAAGGGAATGTACCACGGTTGGTACCTGGCTGTTCCCATGCAACCATCCTTTGGTTTTGACGCCAGGTCCTACCCACTAACACTGGTAGGCAAGGATTTGTTGCAAAAAATTACTCTTCCTAGAGGCAGGCATGACAGTGGAACAAGTTTTAAAACTCTCCACGTTTATCTAACTTTGCATGTGTGCTGCACTGTGCAGCACACATGCAAAGTAGGAAAAGTATTAAAGAATAGGTTTTTTGTACTGGAACGGTCCCCTTGCAGAACCAAAACCTATGCTTGATAGAACACACACAGGCTTGCAGGATGGTGCAAGAGTGTGTGCATTGGTGCAAGGCAGCCTCAATTCTGCCAGCATAGGGAGAGAGGAAGACAGTGTCACATTTTAGTAAATATGGCTCTGTTGTGCTCTCTCCCATTCACACAAGGTAAATCTGCCCCTAGGAGAACATGGGCCTTTGATTCCTAGACTGTTAGTAGAAAAGTCTACAGTCTCAATACAGTAACAAGACACAAAGGGTATGTTAGGGCATTTATTTGTAGAATGTTATCACAGGCTTGTACCAGCCTCAGTGATTATTAAAAATGATCTACTGAGATATATAATCCCTAGGATTTTTGGGTATTCAAGAAATTTGGATTGCACATCAACAAAGGCAAGGATCCTTCAGTTGAAGACTGAATACCCAACAAATCTCCTTCAGAGAGCTCCTAGTTAGGAACCATCCTGGATAGAAATCATTTTATCAAAGACAAGGAGGGGACCCATTGATAAATCATGGCACTTCAACGAGTGATGGTCAGGCATCCTTGAACACAATTCTGTATAGCATTAGGCGAAGACTAGTAACAGAGTGATCCTCTCTGGAATTATATAAAGAGATTTATTATTGGCTATTGTCCAGGCTATCCTATTGGGCGCATATGATTTAAAGTCCATTGTCTCTTCAATATGGCCAGGGCTATACCAATTGGCCAATCCCAGGCAGCAGTATCTTGGCTCTATGGATTCTTCACCTACTGGTCCCACCACTGCCTCACTCTGACCCAGATACATTGAAAGGTCTCACTGGCATTCCCTACCTTGGATCATGTGAATGAATGAGTGAGCGAGCTAAGAGAACGAGTGAGTTACTGAGTCTGCGTGAAATGATTTAAATAGTGGTCTGCATCAGTGAAGCACTCATCCCATGTGGATGTATTTCTGAAATTCATCAGGAATGTTTTGCAGTGCTTGATGTTATGATGTTACTGGTTTGTTAACCTCAGTCTATGACTATTGTAGATATATTTGTTCATTTTAAGCTACCAGAAGCAAACCACTTCTTGAACCTTGGGAGCATTTCTAATTCCCCTCCACCCCCCGGGGGGGCAGATTACTGTGTTTACTCCCAAACTGCTCACCCCAGGCGGAGAGACAGAAAGTCCAGTAGACACTAGTGATTTATGTTATAGGAAAAATAATGGAGTGAAAGTCAGCCAGTCCTGACATTGAGTCGAACCCCCCACCTCTGAAGCCCATACAGTTTTTCTGACACACTATGGAGGGTAGACTGGGGAATTTACCCCCAATCTGCCCTCCCCAGGAGGACAGAAAGCACACTAGACAAAAGGGAGTGTTTTTTTTTTGTTAAATGGGGTGGGGATGAACATCATGGCATCGCCCCACACCACCCACCCGCGAAACCCAAACACTCATTCTGACCCCTGGTGGGAGATTGGGGAATTTTACATGCACAGGAGGAGGGGAGAAGCACTCTAGACACTAGGGGCCTAATTACGATGTCGGGCGGACATAACCGCTGCCGTCCCTGAACGGACTGACCTCCGGTCAGCGGTCCCGACACCGCGATTACAATGCGACCGCACATGGTGTGGTCGCATACTCCCATTTGTCTATGGGAGCTTGTGCTGCGGCTGTAAACCGGCAGTAGCACAAGCTCCCATACACAAATGGGAGAATCTGTTCATCCCAGCATCGCGTGGCAGGCACCTCAAGGTGCCTGCCACAGGGTGCAGGGATGAACGGGGAGCACCATAGATACCCCCAACCGGAGGCCAGAGGGTGTAGGGGGCCCTGTTTCCGACAAGCTTTCCATGTTGGAAAGCCTAACATGGAAAGCCTGTCGGAAACCGACATCGTAATACCTATGGCGGGAACGCCGTCCGTAGGGATTACGGGCAGGCCTCCAACTGGCCGACAGGTTCCTTGAGCCTGTCGGAATCCAGCCGGAATGACCAGCCAATTTCACTTTCAACCACCTGCATCGTAATGTGGCGGTCGAAACTGAAACCGCAATGAGACTAGGAAAGTCTCCAACCTGCTGTTGGAGGCTTTCCGACTCTCATCGTAATAAGGCCCTAGGTGTGTTTATTTTAAAAAACGAATAGGATGGGACTGGCCCATCCTGTCAACGTGCCACACCACTAACTCTCCTGAAACCCAGAGTCTTTCTTCTCCCCTGGGGGATGGAGTGGAGTAGAAAGCACACAAGACACCCAAGAGTATTTAAAAACAAATGGGGTGGAACCATTCCATCCTGGAATTGGACCTCAACACCCACCTCTCAAGCCCAGTATTTCTGAACCCTGGATGGGAGCAGACTGGGGTAGTTACTCCTGGTCTTAGGCTGCACTGCTTCCTCCACCCCATTCCTTTTAAGAACAGCCATCTATGGTGTCGATTAGACTTTCTGAACCCTGGGGGCTTTTTAGAGTGTTTGCCCACAATCTACCTGCGTCAGAGGGGCAGAAAGCTCACGTAACACGAGGAATTTGGGCCCAGAAAAAGAAATGAGGTGATAGCTGGACTGTCCTGGCATCGTGCAACACCACCATACTCAGTTAGTATTTCTGCCCCACGAAGGTCAGTTTAAGGTTTTTACCCCTAAGCTGCTCACCCCAGGAGGGCAGAAAGTTCACTAGACACTAGTGATTTAAAAGTAAAATTAGGTATAGGGCATGCCCATACTGGCATCTGGCCTCCCTTCCTCCAAAAAGCCCTATCTGGTCTTTCGGCCCCTCATGGCATTTACCTCCTCTCTACTAGCCCCTACATCTAAACTATGCTCAAATAAATCCCAGTTTTCTCTCAATTGTCATTGGGGATGGCAGCAGCATTTAGGATCTGGATCGGCTGCCATCCAGGGAACCGTACCAATCAGTACATATCTGAAAACTAGAGTCGCAGAAGAATCCAGGAGAGAGTACCTTATATGAATCCCAGCATGTTTTCTGACCTTAGACTGCGAACTTCAAAACTATGCCTAAAAGAAGACAATCTTCCAGTGTTTGGAAATAGGGTCAGCTGGCACCCACACAGCCTTTCCCCCTGGTCATTTCTGAAAACTAGAGACCTGGAGGAGCCCAGGGTGATGTGATTTCCATGGCTCCCAGCACATTTTTGTACCAAGAATGTGCAGCAAATGTCAGTATGGTTCAATAAATGCAAATTTCCCTACATTTATAGTGAAGAAATCTCGGGCCCATCCAGCCACTGGCAAAAGTCTTAACAGAGTGCATTGCTACTTGTCTTTCAAGAAAAACAATACCCTATATGTGTGGGTGTGCCTAACACACATGATAGGAACTGAACAAAAATGTAGTCATGTGACAACCACATCAACACTAAATTAACTTTGTATGTGCAAATGTTGACAAGTTCTAGTCTGGTACAGTAGGCCAAACCACAAATGTGTGGATCTGTTATGCTGAACAGGGAGGAATGTAGGAATGCAGAGATGTGTGGCTTTCGGTTTGCTGCCAGTTTCTGAATTTTCTGTCACATAAATATGAGGAAATTGAGAATTGTCATCCATTCTTTGACATTTGTAGAGTATTCAGGATGAGAAAAAGTGGTTGTATCCATGCAAGCCATAACATCACAGACTTGAAGGGATGTCTAGGTGTTCATAAACATCTGGAACTGATAGTTTTCCCTGGGTGCCGGCTGGACCAAGGTCCAATTACTGTAGCAATCCACATCCCCAGCATAATTTAATTTTGAAAGGGAAAGTCTTTGATGATTCCACATTACCTTTCCTGTCACATGTGATAGGCCCACCCACACAAGTGAGAGGCCATTGATAGAAATATGGGAATGCTGGATGGTAGGGTTTTAGTTGATTGCCACAATTCTGGAACTTTCCCTTACACAAATGTAACAAAAAATATGATTTTTGCCAGTTTGATGTTTGTTGGGAATTCTGGGTAACAGAAAGTAGTAGGATTCACGTAAGACACACCACCCTTGACTCACCTGGGTGTCTAGCTTTTAGAGATGCCAGTGCCTGGGTTTCACTTGGTGCTGGTCAACACCAGGCCAAAATATCACACCTACCATCATCCCTGAAATGACTGAGTTTCAAAGGACAAATCTTGGTGTTTCAACATTTAATCCCACTCACACAAATGGGATATCATCTTCATCAGGAGAACTATGAGAATGCTCAATAATAGGCCATTTGCTATTATGTATTGAGTTTGTCTCCAATGTTGTCTTCCAACGGCAAGTCAATGTGCATAAGATCACATTTTGCAAAGTAACTTCAGAATCACCTGATAATATGGGTAACCCCAAATTCAGCACAATACAAATAATTTCCTATTTCTAAACTCAAATTCTTGAGCAGAGTTCAAAAATGTATAGCTAAACTTCATACCTATTTCTTCATTCATTGGATTTCGAATTGATGCATGGTAGGATCACTATGAAAAATCATTATGTGGCACAACTCAGTTGATGGCTCTGGGTATCCCATGTTTATGGACAACCAAAAATACAACACAATGCATCTGTGTAATTGGGAAAAATCTATCAGAGGTAACAATATATATTGCATTTATAGGTTGATCATCAGTGTAAAACATTACAGATGGAAATACTGTCTTTTATTTTTTCCTACTTATCTTTCTTTCACTGTTTTTGAGTTCATTTATTAGTTGGGAAAATCAGGAATAATCTACACAGAAGACCCCTTGTTGAATTCAAATTGATTTTTACTTTCTAGAAATGTACAGCTTTCCAGTTTCAGCCATGAGTTTCACACCTGTTTTCCCCATTAACTTGAAGCATATAGGAAACACAAAAATGGGAGACGTTGACCACCACCTTGACAACTTTAAAAACTGTGATGAAAAAACATTTTTTTTACAGCGCTGATTCCTCCTGTAAACTGGGATTAGGGTGATTATTATACACAAAAAATTGCACTTTTTACACTGACATTTTTCACACTTGATGAAAACAATTGTTTTTGCATTTTGGATCTATTCTCGAACTCCTCCAGGGGAATCTACAAACCCTGGACACCTTTAGAATCTCTTGCATGTGGGAAAAAGTACATCAATTTTGCTAGATTTCTTTTGTGGAAAAAGGGTATCTCCGAAATAATCATTAAAAGGATAGATTTTTTTTTATTGTTCGTAAAAATGTGGAAGTCAATTGATAAATCATGATGGTTAGTGACTTTTGCCTTGGGGGCAAGGGCTATGGCTAATAGTTTTTTTTTAATTTGAAATGCAAATTGACTGTATGTCGCATATTCAGTGCTAAGAGCTGATTTTTGGATGTGGTGTCAGATATTCTGGTTAAAATGGAAATAGCACCCTTGAATGTGGTTTTTTGGGAACATTCTTGTGATTTTATGGATTATGGCATGTTCGCAGTCTATCACTTTTGTTTGAAGGGAAAAAGTTGTTAACTTTTTATTAATTATGGTCAGAAATGTGGGTCGTGCTCTGCTGTGCTTGTTGGGAATTAGTGCAAAATTGAATGAGATTTTATTTTGTATTGACCATATACTGTGTATATTTGATTGTAGGGAAGGGGGCATTTTTAGACGTGCCAGCCATCAATCAAATGAGTGACTGCGCTAGGGTTATGAGATTATTTGTTGTTGCAAAAATAGCAATTCTTTTATATTTGTTTTGGTTGAGGTATAAAATAAATTCTTTGTTGGTGTAAGAGATGGTGGGAGAAATGGAAATATCAACTTCTGTATATGCTTTTGTGGCTGGTGTTGCCTGTCTCTCTGCTATCCTTTTCCAAGATATTATGCATTTAAGGTTAACGGCCGGTAGTAGTGACCCTATTACTTGGGTGCATATTCTGTGGGCAGTCTTTGATAATGGTTCCATCGCTTCACCCTGACATTTTGATGTGGCAGACTTGTACTCCTGTGCACTCTTTGGTGAAGGCTCCTTCTAAATATATAAAAATTACAACACACCTCAGTAATAATTACTTTATCAACCTCTGCGGGATTACACATTAATTCAGCCTTACCATTGGGTACTAGATCCATTATGCAGTAAACAAAAGAGAAACCCCCCCCCCCTGGACGCTGGACGCTGTATCCCGGACGTAGCTTTCATCGAGGCTTCACTTCGCACGGTGATGGATTTAAGGCTTTCCTACACTCATCTGATCCACTGTTGGATTTTCTGCAATTTGTCTTTACTAGAGGCTCGACACCCTACGGGAGTACCCTCTGATTTATTGGGACCAGGAAGACAACTGTCTATCCTGAGAGGGGTGGTGCATGAAGAAAAGACTGAATTTAAGGGTGTGTTCCCCTTGCCCATTGATAATCTTGCGGTTCCCTCTTGAGCCTATATGCAGATGTTTTCTCCGCTTTGGCCCCCACTTCATACCACTGTTTATTATTGGAACATCCTATGCGAGCGCCCTGACGAAGGTTTAACCCCGACTTGGGGAGTCACCGAAACTCGCTTCAGCGCTGATTACAACCGGAGCATCAGGATGCCAACAATATACTAAGAAGCCTATGCCATTTGGTTACAATTATGGACATTATAGTGTTTTATTAAGGCACTTGTATTAGTAAGAACATACTGGATATATTGGAGAATATTTATTAGTGTACGTAGTCCTCACTATACTATAACATTTGGATGTATTTTCTTTATGCTGTTCCGGTTGTATGCTACTTGGTCTTTGTATCTACATTGTGGACACTTAAAAGAACATTATGAAGAGTGTGAGTGATGAGAGTTGGTAATGTATGGTGTGAGTGATATGTCATGTGAATAGGAATGGTTGATGAGGTATGAATGTTGTTGAGTGGGGGACAAGAATTGTTTTTGTTTTCTTTTCACATTATTGATTCAATATCAGTTTTGGATCATGTTGTATTTATTGAAATATTATATGTATTGATTATATTTTGTATTAAACAAGCTTAATTTTATAATCCACGCATATTAATTTATTCTTTAAACCCTTGGGTGGTTTGGTCTGTACGTGGGAATTTTTGCCCCAGTGAAGAGTGAGATTTTCCGCTTTTGGTTATCATTGGCAGGGGAATTTTTTTTTTGTTTACTGTATGGTGTTATTTCCCCTGGTCCCCTGCCTTAATTATTCCGGGGCCCTCTGTGCTTCATATTAAGACTAAGGGGCACATGCATCAAGCCCGCATTTTGCGATTTCTAAATAGCGAATTTTACTGATTCGCTATTTAGAAATCGCAAAATGCAATGCATGAAGGATTTGCAAAACAAAATGCGATTCCTTAAAATTCCTTAATTGCGACTCGCAAATTGCGACTCGCAATTAAGGAATTGATTCCCATTCATTCCTATGGGCCTGGTGGCCCATAGGAATGAATGGGAATTGCATGCGCAATTTGCGAGTACTCCATTGGTACTCGCAAATTGCGCATTCAATTTCAAAGGTGCAAGGGTGCCAAAAGGACACCCTGTTGCACCCCTGAAATTGTTATGTACACTCATGTTGCGCACACACATGCCCCAAGGGCATGTGTGTGTGTGTAACATGTAACTTTGAAAAATGCACTTTTGTGCATTTTTCTAAGTTTCATAAATTACCATCAACTTAAAGTTGATGGTAATTTGCATTTCTTAATAGCAAATTCGCAATTTTTTTTTGTTGCATTGCATTTAGGGAATTGCAAATTGCGATTCCTTAAATGCAATCGCAATAAATTGCGATTTCTTAAATTGCGAGTGCCTAACACTTTAATGCATCGCAAAAGGCCTTTTTGGGGGCGCAAACGGCGGATTTTTGCGAATCGCACCGTTTGCGCTTGCAAAAACCTTTGATGCATGTGCCCCTAAATCCATTATCTCTAGGATCATCAGGTTATTAGATATGGGGATCAAGCCTTTGCCATTTTGAAATTGGTCTCATCTGCTTTATGTTGCTTCCACCAGTTACCCATGGTTAAGTCATCCAAAGAATTATGTACTAACACAAACAACTTCTTCTAAAAAATAATGACGAAAAGTTGGTTATCATACTTCTTTGTCATCCAGGCCAAGTGATGTGCCCTCCTGTGAATATTTGGTCCTTTCTAATTTTTTCTCTTTCACTACTGGTCACCTCAAAGTCCATAGACTCCCTAAGGGAAACCATGCCTACCTGACTAATAAGGCATCATGATTTATGCCTGTTCATTTGCCCCTATGGTTTGTCATCTAATAATCGCATCCACGTCAGATTCATCTAGCCCCCAACTCTTTGAAAATGGCCCTCAGGGCCGGACTGGGAACCAAAACCGGTTCTGGGAAAGTGCTCGGCCGGCCCCCCGGAGGGGTTGGGGGGGACGGCAGAGCTGTTAGCCAAGGCCGGTTTCGGCCGATTTTGTTACAGGGCCGATATTGCAGCTATGCTGCAAAAACGTCCCTGTAACAAAAATGGCCCCCCAGGGGCCCAAAACCGGCCCCCACCCTGGCGGCCCACCAGGGAAACGCCCGGTGCCCGCTACGGCCAGTCCAGCCCTGATGGCCCTTGTCGCACCCCTCCCCAAAGAGTCAAATTCTCTGCTGCTGAGCTGTCTATCATCCAATCCTATGTAACCTACTTTTACCAAACTCATACAGAAAGTTATCTGTTATGTTGAGCTCACGCCCTTCACGCCCTCGGTGTGGTGGACACGCGCCCTGTTTACCTCAACGGCTCGAGGACGCTTTTGTGCCTCAAGGGCTCGAGGACAATAGAGTGTTAGAATGTGGGAGGGCTTTTGAATGTGGGGAGGCGGTTGGCCCTAACAATGGTTTTGTCTTGAGCCGGCCAAGAGAAGGGCCCTCTCCTACCTGTGTGCAGCGTCCTTTGTATCCACAACAATTTTGGCATCGATCTTGGCTGGTGTCAGGACCAGTTTGAACAGCATGGGAAAGAGCAGCAAAGGTGCTGAGAGCTTTGCGGCACCTCGACGGGACACAGCGGCTGAGTGGTTTGGAGCGGAGGAGAGTAACGAACCCTTGTGCGGCAAAAGTTCCCGAAACTCGGTGGCATCCCAGGGAGAAGTTGCGGCTGTGTGGTGGGCGTACGGCGGTGTCACAACCACGTCATCACTGTCATACCCAGCAACCAAGGAAGTCTGAAGCAGCTGTGTGGTGGGTGTACGGCAGTGTGGGACCCGCGTCATTGTGGGTCCGCCCAGCTGAGGAAGTCTGCCCCGCCCATTGTGCAGCACACGCCCGTCAAGTAAGACTACCGGAAAGGGAGTCTTCGTTTTTTCCACTCGACGGCTGGTTTTCAAACAGGAAGCGGTGGTGTATGCTCTTGTTCAGGCCGTGTACCTGTACACCCTGCGCTGTTCCGTAGGCCTCAATGATTTCTCGTCCTCTGCTGCCGCTTGCTGTAAAAGTACAGCAGAGGATCAGCCCATTCCAAATCGGAGTCCTACAGTGATGTGCACACCTGGTATGATTATTTCCTTGTGCACACCCAAGTTTCTGCGGTGATGTGCACACCTTAATTACACATCGATAATTGCACAGTGTTTCGGCAATTCATTCGGGGGTGTTTGCCTATTAAGAATTGAACCTTTGGTGATGTGCAAACCTAGTAAGTTAACTCTTTTTGCATACACAGCTACAGCAGTGATGTGCACACCATGATTACACATTGTAGATCATATTGTGAATCTGTCAGGAGATAGTTGCCAAATTTGTTTTAACCTTTGATGTAACATCCTTTCCGCTTTTCATACGACTTGACTATCTCTTATTTATTGCTTTTCCTTGTTCCGGTCTGTATCTAACTCTCTTTAACCATGGAGGCATCAGGGGATAGTAATACTGTAATAGTACCTGCACCTGTCATACAACATGTATCAGTTATTCCAGCACCTGCCTTTTTGATGCTAACTGGCACACCACCCATGCCTTGGGATAATTGAATTTTAAAGTTCGATAATTACTTGGAAGCATTAGATGGAGGGGAGTTTAAGCCATCACACAAAAAAGCCCTGTTATTGAATGCTTTGGTTAAAGAAGGCCAGAGAGTGTTCAGGTATATGCCACAAGCTGTCAGTGATAATGGTGAAGTTATTCAAGATGTGTATATGGAGGCCAGACGCCAATTAGAGATACGTTATGCCAAGGAGGAAAACTTAGTTATGTCCAGCTATAAGTTTTATACCCAACATCAGAAAGCTGAGAACAGCATTGATGAATTTGTTTCTAGACTTCGTGAGTTATCCACTAAATGTAGTTTTGGGGCAATGACAGATGAACTCATAAGAGACCAACTTATTGTACAATGTGCCAACAAAATAATCCAGGAGAGATTGTGGGCAGCCAAAAATCCCACCTTGAGTGATGCTATAGGGATAGCTAAGGTCCTAGAACAATCAAACGTGTGTGAAGGAACTTGAAAAGAAAGAACAAAAGGTAGATGATTCGGAAGTGGGTGCTGTAAACAAATTAGCCCAGACTACCCCCTCTTCTTCCAAACATATTGTCCAAAAAGGAAGGACATTTGCCTCTTCTGCTCCTGGAAAGTGTTGCAATCGTTGTGGCAGCCTCAACCACGGTTCTGACTCCAAGTTTTGTTTTGCACAAGGCAAGGAATGCAGGAGATTTGGTCGATTTTGACATTTTGCTAAGATGTGTAGATTAGCTCGGAGTGGGAAAGTTGCCTGTGTCATTGAGGAGACAACACAACAAATTGAAACCCCAGATAGAATTTTATGTATCGACAGTAGTGAGCCAGAGGATGTAGAAAATGAGATACGCTTAACAGACCCAAAGCGATGTTTACGGTTAATGGCAGTGAGGTGCCACTCATGGTTGACACTGGATCCATTGTTCCATTGTTCCCAAATCTGTTTTTGCACGTTTGTGGGGAGGTACAGTATTAGAACCCAGGGACATTACACCCACAGGTTATCAAGGCGAGACAATCAACCTAATAGGGTTCATGGAATCTAAGATAGAGTTTGGAGGGAGGTCCGTACTCGGAGAGGTATATGTGTCAGAAGATGGACCTGCTATTTTAGGTTGGATTCATCAATACGACCTACACATTAAAATTGATCCAAGGGCACTGTTAGAAATGGGGGTCTCTAGTTGGCAGAGGTAGGTACCTTTTCTTTAAATAAGGAGCCTTGCTTCTAGTCAGGGTAAGGGGGGTACACTCCTAAAATAACCCCTGCTCACCCCCTTGGTAGCTTGGCACGAGCAGACAGGCTTATCTCAGAGGCAGTGTGTAAAGCATTTGTGAACACATACAGTAACACAGTGAAAACACTACAAATGGACACCACACCAGTTTAGAAAAATAAGTAATCTTTATCTAAACCAAAACAAGACCAAACGACAAAAATCCACAATACAGTATTAAAAATAAGGCTTTCAAATGGTAGAAATAATTCAGTTCAATGCAAGTGTAAATGCAACACTTTTCTCACAAAGTTCCTTGGATGCGTCACGTAAATCAGACAAAATGGCGGGAGGGAAGGTGATGCGTCAGTTCCTTACACGCAGGGATGGTGATGCGTCGGTTCCTTGCTTCGGGGGAGGTGAGGCATCGGTTCCTTACTGCAGCGCAGGGGAGGTGATGCGTCGGTTCCTTACCAGAGAGGAGGTGATGCGTTGGTTTCTTACTGCGGGGGGAGGTGATGCGTCTGTTTCTTACTGCATCCCCCAACGATGCAACAGTCTTGGCGCCTCGATGCGATGTGTCGATCCCGTACAATGCGTGGTTTCGTGCAGCCGCACAGCAGGCTTGCTTCGGGATCGGTGCAGTGACCTCGGACCTCAGAGATCGTTGCACCCGATGCGTCATGCGGCGATTTCTCGAGCCGCGGCAGGCGCTGCGACGGTTTCTTCGGCGATGCATCGGAAACAGGTGCGGATGCATCACGCTTCTTCGATGTTGCGTCGATTTTCCAGCTCCCAGCGACAAACAGTCTCTAGAGGTCCTAAACAACAGCAGGCACCTCTTTGCAGATTGGAATTCCCAGCAAGTAAATTCAGGGGAGCTGGTGGTGAAGTCTTTGTGTCCCTGAGACTCCAGAACAGGAGGCAAGCTCAGTTTCAAGCCCTTGGAGATCTTTTCTTCAAGCAGGTGACAAAGCAAACAGCAAAGTCCTTTTCTCCTTTCCTTGGCAGCAAGCAGCCACTGCAGGCCAACCCCAGACAGCAAACAGCACAGGGGCAGTATTCCTCCTCAGCTTCTCCGGCTCTTCTCCTTGGCAAAGGTTCCTCTTGATTCCCAGAAGTGATCTAAAAGTCTGGGGTCTGGGCCCCTCTTTTTATACACCACAATCCTTTGTTCTCTGCAGGCAGAGATTGTCTGTACCCAGCCAAAACCATTTCTGTCCTCACTGGTGCAGCTTCCTGGCAGGAGGTGGAGACAGCATTGTTGCAGGCAGACCAGGCCCATTCAGGTGAAAGGAAATCTCCTCCCCCTACTCTAAATGCAGCCCAGATCTATTCAGCCCAGCCCTGACTCATCAGACTTCTGGAGCCGCTGCCCCTCTCCAGCCCCTGTCATCCAAAAGCCAGACATGCAATACACACAAACCTAGCAGAGGCACACTGGATGGTTAGGCAAGAAAATGCCTACTTTCTAAATGTGGTATTTTCAAACACAGAATGTAAAAATCACCCACACGAAAAGATGCACTTTAACATTCTGAGTTCAGGCATACTAAACTTTATTTTTCTACCTTGTTCCCAGGGCCAGTTATGTTTATATGATGTTATAAACAAACTCCCCATTCTGTCCTACGGGAACAGGTATCCTTGCAATAGTGAAAAACGAAATTGGCAGTATTTCGCTATCAGGACATGCCACACACATCAGGGCATGTCCTACCTTTCACTTACAATGCACCCTGCCCACAGGGATACCTTGGGCCTACCTTAGGGGTGACTAATATGTAGAAAAGGGAAGGTTTAGGGACTGGCAAGTGTCTGCACTGGCCAAGTCGACATGGCAGTCCCAGACTGCACACAGGCTCTGCAATGGCAGGCCAGAGTTACATTTTACAGGCTGCTTCTGTGGGTGGCACAATCAGTGCTGCAGCCCACTAACAGCATTTGATTTACAGGCCCTGGGCACACACAGTGCACTATACTAGGGTCTGACAAGAAAACCAAATACGCCAATCATGGAATCACTAATCCATAACAACAATTTACAAAGGGAGCACTTGCACTTTGGCACTGAACAGCAGTGGCAAAGTGCCCAAAGCATCTAGACCAGCAAAACAGAGTCCAACACACAGCAAAAACACAGGAGGCAACAGCAAAAAATGGAAGGGAGATCCCCGCCAATGGTGCCAGGTCTAACAGGCACCTATGCATGTTATGGTGGTAGAGGATGAATCCATTGATGATATTTTGAACTCACTTAAGCATGTTTTTGATGATACGTTGGGTATGCTCAAAGGTTATGTAGACAAGATTTTGCTTAAAAAAGGTGCAATTCAAGTGCAACACAAGTTCAGAAGAGTCTCTGTCATTGTTAGGGTAGGACTAAAAGAATTGTTGGAGGACATGCTAAAGGAGGGGATTATTGAACCGGTGGAGGCTCCAATTGGGTTTCGCCAGTGGTCATAACACGCAAATCCGATGGACGTCTTAAGTTCTGTGTGGAATTGAGGTCACTCAATCAAAACATCATAGCTGATACCTATCCAATAGCAAACATTAACGAGCTAGTTATGTTGCTGAAAGGCGGAAAATTATTTTCAAAGTTAGATCTCAAGAATGCATACCACCAGATCAAGCTCCACCGGACTCAATGCCTCTCACCGCCTTTATCACCATAGAGGGAACATTTCAATTTACTCGCATGCCTTTTGGCCTCTCTTCCGCAGCAAGCGTGGTCCAGCACATGATGTCGGAAATTTTTAGAGGTATGGATCATGTTTTGTACTTCCAGGACGACATCTTAGTCTTTGGTAAGACAGTTCAGGAACATAATGCCGTGTTGAAGCAGACCCTACAAAGAATTTCTGATGTGGGAATTACTTTGCGCAGGGAAAAATTTTGTTTCCTCACTGAAAGTGTTGAATATTTGGGTTATACCTTGTCATCTGAGGGTGTCAAACCTAAGCGTAGCATCATCAAAGCCATCGAGCAAGCCCCAAGACCTATTGATAAGGATCAGTTGAGATCTTTCATGGGTCTCATTGAATATTACGCAAAGTTCGTACAGCGTTTCGCAGACAAAACTGAGAAACTCAAAACATTGTTGAGGAAAGGACAAAGTCTGGGGCTCTGAACAACAAGAATGCTTTGATTCCGTTAAGAAAGAAATTTGTTGTGCAGGGATCTTGGTTCCTTTTGATATCAAGTTAAAGTCCATAATAACTGTTGATGCAAGTGCAACAGGCTTGGGTGCTGTCCTTTCTCAAAAACATTGTGGCGCTGTGAAAACTGTAGCCTTTGCGTCCAGGACTCTAACCAGTACTGATAGAAACTACTCCGTGATCAAAAGAGAAGCCTTGGCTGCCGCTTGGGGTGTAGAGTACTACCGCAAGTATGTGTAGGGCACAGAATTTTTATTACGTTCAGACCATAAACCCTTACTCAAAATATTATCACCTGGTGGGGCTGGCTAGGGATCGGCAAGTCTGCCAGATTGGCAGCCAGGCTGCAAGAATTTCATTATGTCCTTGAGTACATTCCTGGTTGGCAGAACAAACAGGCAGACTGCTTATCCAGGTTGGCACTAGAGTGTACGCACACTGATGACACTGTCATCTCTGATAAACTAGACAAACCTGTAGCTTCTGTGGAGGATGTGGTATGTGAGGGGGCTGGTGCATTTTCCTTGGAGGAGTGGATTGAGGAGATGGCAAAAGATAACACCCTTATAGAAGTTGTGTGTGGTGACCTCTGGTAGAAGGAGAGAAAGTTGTGTAGCTGTGCCTATACGTCCCTTCCTCAAAATTATAGACAAATTTTCCACATGTGGAAGCAAAGTGCTAATGAGAGGTGGCAGGTTTGTTCCTCCTTCTGGTATAAGGGGCAGAATCATCAAAATGGCACATGAAGGTCATCTTGAACAGAGTCTGACGCAACGCCGTGTCAAGGCTCAATTTTGGTGGCCAGGCATGGATAATCAGATTTTGGAGTGGGTTGTCAGTTGTAAAATCTGCAAGGAGGGAGAGAAGAGGCTCAAAGTGGGCAAGCAAGCGGTTATGGGACACATCTTCAATCCATGCAAAGCTTGGCACAGTGTCTGTATTGACTTCATTGGTCCCATGTCGGAGTTGAATGAGGAGTGCAAATTTGCTTTGGTTGTGGTGGATGTGTTTTCTAGGTGGCTCTCTGTGTCCTTCTTCAGGGAAATTACCACGGTACCCACCATTGTGAGTCTTAACAAAATCTTTTTGGAAGAAGGTACACCCTCTATTCTAATCACTGACAATGGGACTCAGTTAGTCTCCCAGGACATGGAATTTTTCTCAAAACCAATGGTATAACTCATCATTGCACTCATTTTACAACCCGCAAGGTAATGGTATAGTTGAGGGGGTCAACAGAATGGTGAAAGGAGTGATACAGATGGCAGTATCTGCAGGATTAGATGTCATGAAGGCGGTACAAGATTTGGTTTGGACCTATCGCACTACCACACAGGAAACCACGTCCAAGTCTCCCTTTGAAATCATGAGGGGAAGACCTCCCGGAAGCAAGATGGTACCTTCTTGGTTGAGAGAGAGGGAAACTAAAGGTGGTACTCAGTTCCCTGAGCTGATGAATGATGTGGTTTCAAAGGGAAGAATTGCTGCAGGTGACTGGGTCAAAATCAGGTCTGGTCGCACTGTTAAGGGGCTTTCCCAAATTTAAAGGTCCTTACAAGGTTTTGCATGCGTTTGATTTCTATGTCATTCTGGAGAATGGTAAGCACTGGAATCTGCGCAGAGTTGCTTTATATTAAAGGGGAAGTGAATGTGTGGTAAAGGAGGAGAGGAAGTGTGGTGGTTTACATGTTCATGGATGATGCGGAGGTTGGCACCTGTGGTCAAAGAAGCCAGGCTCCTGCTGTGCTAGGTGAAGCTGCACTGCCCATGGGCTGTGCTGAGAAAGGCGCCACTGTCTGGGATCTGATAGTGGTGCAACCACCCGGGATGTCAGAGTTCGTAGACCACCTGTGTATTTAAAGGATTATGGCCCTCATGTATCAATCATTTTTCGGTGCGCAAATGGCCAATTCGCAGAATCGGCCCGTTTGTGAACGCAAAACATGCTTGATACATGTATCAACCCCTATTTTGCGATTCGGTAACTTGTTACCAAATCGCAAAATGGGTTTGCGATTCGCTATTTGGAAGGGGCGTGTTTAAGGCATCCCTTTCAAATAGCGAATCCTAATGGTATGTATGAATGTTTTGTGACCATGAATGCGGTCGCAAAACATTTGCATGTTACCACCTACTTTAAGTAGGTGGTAACCCATTTGCAAATGGGAAGGGGTCCCCAAGGGACCCCTTCCCCTTTGTGAACGTTTGTGAAATCATTTTTAAGAGCAGGCAGTGTAAAAAATGAAAGTAAAACATTTCATTTTTCTTTTTGTAAAGCAGCTTGTTTTCCTTTAAGGAAAACGGGCTGCTTTACAAAAAAAAAGATTGCTTTATTTAAAAGCAATCACAGACGTGGTCTGCTGACACCAGCAGGCCACCATCCCAGTGATATTTGCGATTCCTAGGGGATTGCAAATTGTGACCTACCTCATTAATATTAATGAGGTAGGTCGGTTTGCGACCCACTACGAATCGGTATATGAAACTCATGGAGTTTCATACATTGGAAATTCCGATTACCTAATTGCAATTCTCAGAAAATCGCAATTAGGTAATCGCAATTTCCAATTTTGATACATGTGGCCGTTTGTTTCTTAAACTATGCATCTACCCTTTTGTAGGGCTGGCCTATTCTGTGTAATGATGCTCCATGAAATTTGCTTTTAATTTTATCTTTATAGTTACACCTGTTGTGTTCATCTCACCATATTCTTTCTTTCTCTTTTGTATTCCTGGGGATCCTTCCTTGCTTTCTCCCACTTTCCTTTGTTCTCCTTTTGGTTCAAAGTTTTTGTTTTTGAACGAAAGGGGATGTGTTATGTTGGGCTTGTGCCCTTCAGGCCCTCGGTGTGGTGGACATGCGCCCTGTTTACCTCGAGGGCTCGAGGACGCCTTTGTGGCTCGAGGGCTCGAGGATAATAGAGTGTTAGAATGCCGGAGGGCTTTCGAATGTGGGAGGGGGTTGGCCCTAACAATGGTTTTGTCTTGAGCCAGCCAAGAGAAGGGTCCGCTCCTACCTGTGTCCATAATAAATCCTTGCATCTCAACCACTCCATCTAGCAGCGTCCTTTGTATCCACAACATTATCACTCTGGAGTTGCAAGTCTTTCTGGACCCTAGCAACATACTGTCCTCTGCTAGACCTAGTTTAGACCACTCTAGAGTATTTAAACCACCTTATTAGGTTTCTGGGAGGGCACCCTCATTACCATTGATGTGGATACAGCTTCCTTACTTGCACTTCAAACTTTGACACAATGGATCATGCTATCTTATCTGGCACCTGTGGTAGGAGTATGTGATTCCAGTCCTTCCTGGCAGATCACACTCACTAGCCTGCGCTTGACCTTTCACCTAAGAGGTCAAAATATAAGCTGCGGAGAGGAGGGCAGTGATCATCCTTCTGTTTCACTGATAGAATATCGACCCCCAAAATATCCCCATACACAAATATCGAGTTATAAATATCGATGTCGAAAATATCGACATCCTATATTTATAATGGTAAGTACAAAAATATCGAGAAAAAAATATCGATGTAATATATGTATAAAAAATAATAATAAATATATTAAATAATAAAATGAAGTTTACAAAAATAAATTAGATTTAATATACATTTTAACAAATATAACAAATACATTTAATTTTAAAAATGTAAACATACGTATATAAAATGTAATATATATATTTACTTTAAAACAATTAATAAACTATTAATTTTAATTTATTTTATAATTGTATATATGAAAATTTACGAATAAATATATATACACATACACCAATAACATAAAATCTAATAAAAAAACATTATATTATAAATTAAAACATTAAACTATTTAAAAGTCTTTAAACTTAAATTTTCCACTTCAGTGAGTGCAACAGTAGGTAAAGTGTTGGATAGCGGAGGGGTAAAAATTACTATTCACACTCCAGTGAGTTCAACAGTAGGGAAAGTGTTGGATAGCAGAGGGGTAAAAATACTATTCCCACTGCAGTGAGTGCAACAGTAGGGAAAGTGTTGAATAGCGGAGGGGTAAAAATTACTATTCCCACTCCAGTGAGTGCAACAGTAGGGAAAGTGTTGGATAGCAGAGGGGTAAAAATACTATTCCCACTGCAGTGAGTGCAACAGTAGGGAAAGTGTTGAATAGCGGAGGGGTAAAAATTACTATTCCCACTCCAGTGAGTGCAACAGTAGGGAAAGTGTTGGATAGCGGAGGGGTAAAAATTACTATTCCCACTCCAGTTAGTGCAACAGTAGGGAAAGTTTTGGATAGCGGAGGAATAAAAATGACTATTCCCTCTCCAGTGACTGCAATAGTAAGGAAAGTGTTGGATAGCAGAGGGGTAAAAATTACTATTCCCACTCCAGTGAGTGCAACAGTAGGGAACCTGTTGGATAGCGGAGGGGTAAAAAATACTATTCCCACTCGAGTGAGTGCAACAGTAGGGAAAGTGTTGGATAGCGGAGAGGTAGAAAATACTATTCCCACTCCAGTTAGTGCAACACTAGGAAAAGTGTTGGATAGCGGAGGGGTAAAAAATATGATTCACACTCCAGTTAGTGCAACAATAGGGAAAGTGTTGGATAGCGGAGGGGTAAAAATTAAGTTTCCCACACCAGTCAGTTCAAAATTAAAAACAAACAAAATATCACTAACACAAAATATTAAAAAATAAAATAAAATGAAAAATATATAAAAATATTTAAAAAATCTAAAAAATAGAAACATATTATAATGTTAAATAGATACGACAAATACCTAGAAATATTATATTAAATACATTTTAAAATAATTTACAAACAAATAACTATTTTTAATTAAAATTTATTTATAATCAAAAACATTAATTATTACATAAATTAAATCTTTTTATTTCCTACCCTATAACACCGCACAATCCACAACACACATCTAAATTTTTAAAAAATGTACCTCCATAATTAACATAATTAACTATCAATTAAAGAAATATTATTAATTAAAAAACAAATTAAAACAGATAAAAATTAATTTACTCCCCAAACGTGACCCTTATAAAACCAAGACTCACACAAAAAAAAACAAGTACCCTAATTAATTATCAATTGATGAATTAATATTAATGATCAACTAATTATTAATTAATTAAACATAAATTACTTTCCACCCTCTACCCATATAAACCCCACAAGCCACACCTAAAAATCATTACACAATTTCAATAATTAATTATAAAATAATATCAATTAACAACTACTTAATAATTAATTAATAATAAATTACTTCCCACCCTTTACCACTATAAACCCCACAACTCACATCTAAAATGAATTACACAATTGCCATACTTAAATTTTAATTAATTAATCAGCATTAATTAACAAATTATTATTAATTAATTAAAATAAATTACTTCCCACCCTTTACCCCTTTCAATCAATCAATCAATCAATCACAGAATTTGTAGAGCGCACTACTTACCCGCGAGGGTCTCAAGGCGCTGGGGAGAGAAAAGTGGGGGGGGTGCTGCTACTGGTCGAACAGCCAGGTCTTGAGTAGCCTCCTGAAGGTCAGCAGGTCTTGGGTCTGTCGTAGGCTTAGTGGAAGGGTGTTCCAGGTCTTGGCGGCGAGGTGTGAGAAGGATCTGCTGCCGGTGGTTGTTCTTCGAATGCGAGGGACGGTGGCGAGGGAGAGGTCGGCGGAGCGGAGCTGGCGGTTGGGGACGTAGAAGAAGAGTCGTCTGTTGAGGTAGGCTGGGCCAGTCTTGTGGAGTGCCTTGTGTGCGTGGATGAGGAGTTTGAAGGAGATTCTCCTGTCGACTGGGAGCCAGTGCAGGTTCCTCAGGTGGGGGGTGATGTGGCTGTGGCGTGGTACGTCGAGGATCAGGCGTGCAGAGGCGTTTTGTATGCGTTGCAGTCGCTTGTTGAGCTTGGCCGGGGCTCCCGCGTAGAGGGCGTTCCCATAGTCAAGTCTGCCACTGACGAGGGCCTGGGTGACTGTTCTTCTTGTATCTGTCGGGATCCACCTGTAGATCTTGCGAAGCATGCAGAGGGTGTTGAAGCAGGAGGAGGAGACTGCGTTGACTTGCTTGGCCATGGAGAGCGTTGAGTCGAGGATGACTCCTAGGTTGCGTGCGTGGTCGGTGGGTGTCGGGGCTGCTCCCAGCGTCGTTGGCCACCAGGAGTCGTCCCAGGCTGAGGGGTTGGAGCCGAGGATGAGGACCTCTGTCTTGTCCGTGTTCAGCTTTAGTCGGCTGATCTTCATTCAATCGGCGACGGCCTTCATTCCTTCATGGAGATTGGATTTGGCGGCGAGGGGTCCTTGGTGAGGGAGAGGATCAGTTGAGTGTCGTCGGCGTAGGAGATAATGTTGAGGTCGTGCTGTCTGGCGATGCGTGCGAGCGGGGCCATGTAGATGTTGATCAGTGTTGGGCTGAGGGAAGATCCCTGGGGTACGCCGCAGATGATCTTGGAGGCTTCGGATCGGAAAGGTGGGAGGCGGACTCTCTGGGTTCTGCCGTCGAGGAAGGAGGTGGTCCATTCCAGGGCCTTGTCTCGGATCCCTGCGTCGTGGAGGCGTGCGCGTAGAGTACGGTGGCAGACAGTGTCGAAGGCGGCGGAGAGGTCCAGCAGGATGAGGGCTGCGGTCTCACTGTTGTCCTGCAGGGTCCTGATGTCGTCGGTGGCGGCGATGAGGGCAGTCTCAGTGCTGTGGTTGCTGCGGAACCCTGATTGGGATGGGTCCAGGATGCTGTTTTCTTCGAGGTATCGGGTTAGCTGTTTGTTGACTATCTTCTCGATGACCTTGGCTGGGAACGGAAGCAGGGAGATGGGCCGGAAGTTCTTGAGGTCTCTCGGGTCCGCCTTGGGTTTTTTGAGTAGGGCGTTGATCTCTGCGTGTTTCCAGCTCTCTGGGAAGGTCGCGGTCTCGAAGGAGAGATTGATAACGTTGCACAGGTGGGGTGCGATGGAGCTGCTGGCTTTGTTGAAGATGTGGTGCAGGAAAGGGTCTGACGGGGAGCCGGAGTGTATTGTGCTCATGGTCTTGATGGTGTCATCGATGTTCACGCTGGCCCAGGCTGGCAAGGGGTCATGGTCGATGGTGTGCGGCGGGTCTGGTGTATCTATCTTAGTAGGGGCTGTCTGGGTGTTGAAGCTGTCGTGGATGTTGGCGATCTTGCGGTGGAAGAAGGTGGCGAGGGAATCGCACAGGGCTTGCGACGGCGGGATGTCGTTGGTGTTGGAGCTGGGGTTGGAGAGTTCCTTCACCCTACAACCCGCTCCTAAAAAAATGACACAATTAACATAATTAATTACCAATTAATTAATTAATAATAATTAACAACCAATTAATAATTACTTAATAATAAATTACTTCCTACAATTAGCACTATAAAATCTAAATTACATAAATATTAATAAATCTTAAAAAATCATTAATTTATGATAATTAAATTACTTTCCACCCTTTACCCTTATAAACCCCACAACCCGCTCCTAAAAAAATAACACAATTACCATAGTTAATGATTATTAATTAACAACCAATTAATAATCAATTAATAATGAATTACTTCCCACAATTAACACTATAAAATCTAAATTAAATAAATATTACTAAATAAAAAATAATCATTAATTTATTATAATTAAATTACTTCCCCCCCTATTTCCCTATAAACCCACAACCCGCTACGGAACTAAAAAATGCTAAATTTAATTAAAATAAAATTGATAACTTTTAAAAATTTAAAACATATATTAGAAAACAAAAACAATACTTATACAAAAAAAACAGATCACATACATTTAAAATGCATACTAAAATACATAACACTGATTGAAAAATCGATATTTTAAACAACTATATTTTTGCAAACGATATTAATGACTTCGATATTTTTAAAAACGATATTTCTTACCTTAAAGTCGATATTCTTGACCACGATATTCTTGCTGTCGATATTTCTGTGTCACGATATTTCCTACTCAATATTTGTGTAAGTCGACATTTCCAACTCGATATTCTGTCTGCATACCCATCCTTCTCACTAGCTTTATTCACAATATATGTACATTCACTTGCTGGTCTTTTAACGGTGGCCAAGTGTCTGTCCAGCCCTCTGCTGATGGCACGCAGGTATATATTACTTTGTCTCTTCATCTGTCAGGGACTTTGAACAGGTGCTGGCAATCTTTGATCCAGAATGAAAGAAAACGACTTACACCTCAATAGATCCGAGACATAGTAGATCAGCAATGACAGCCCCTGAACCGGCTCAAATCTTGAGCCTAGATTTCCCCCAGCTGAGAAAGCAAAGGACTTTGTTGTCCTTCTGGCCTCTGGTGCCTTCTCTGCAAGTCAGTTCTGTTGTTGAAAGCTGTTTTTATTATTTGAGGATCTGGAGCCCATTCTGCCACTGCTCTCGCCTAAAAAGGTTTCCATTGTTGGGTGGCGGGGAGTTCTTTTTGGGACTATTAGGGAACACTCTTACTACAACACTCCATCAAAGGCTTTAAACAACACAAATGTGCTGCAGTGTATATGCTATATATCACTTGGGCATTAGAGATCATGACTGAACGGCACCCCATCGACTACACTGGCTCCAGGGGGAAAACTTCCCCATGTGCAACAGCTGCGAAGGCACCAGGGACTAGGGCCTGTGAGGCCCACTGAACTCTAATTATTGCTGTATTTCATAGTTCAAGCGCGCCGGGAAGCCCATTCCCTTCCTTACACCAGGGCCCATAACACACTGCCTAAGGCTACAAAAAACAGGATTAGGGAGTGAAGAGGTAGTGTCCTTCGTGGGCACTGGAGGTGGATACGTCCTCCTCTAGAGATTCAAACAAAACATAAGGATCCACCTCAAAGGAGGTTCACAAGAGTGTGTTTCCTATCTTGATAGGATGCACACAGTGTTTGCTTAAATACCCCTCACACACCAAAAGGGCCCTTGGTGTCATGCTTCATCATAGGGGTCTTCCTGCCCCGCTGCGGGACGGGGCGTGCTACGACCTGCGACTACGCGGGAGCACTGATTTTACAGTACTAAGGGATCCATTACGATGGCGGGCGGACTTTGTCCGCCCGCCACCGCAACGGAGCCAGGGACCGCCCGCCGAAGTTGCGGCGGTCCCGCCAGGCACATTAGGATGCGCCCGCCACACTGGCGGGCGCATCCTGCATGTTTTACATTGCGGCGGGCGGTGCTATCAGCAGCACCCGCCGCAATGTACAAAATGCATGTTGTGCTTTTGCATGCACAACGTGACAGGCACCGCGCGGTGCCTGCCACCTTGTGCATGCAAATGCAGGGAGTACCATAGGTACCCCCATGTGCCCCCACCCCCCAACATCCTGGGGGCCTGCAACGGGCCCCCAAATGCGAATACCGCATGCCTTTTCATGGCGGAAATGCCGCCATGAAAAGGCTCCTCACCGCCTACATCCTAATATGGATGGCGGTGTCTCACAGACACCGCCACCATATTAAACATTAAACCCGTTTTCCGCACGGTCGACAAGTCGACCGGCGGAAAAGCGGCGGGCGGTCTTTCCGTCCGCCGCTGACCCCCCCGCCATACTAATATGGTGGGGGGTAAATGGGTGGAGGGCGGAGGAAAATGTACGGCGGATCGCCACCGCCATCCGGGCGGTGGCGATCCGCCGTACATCGTAATGACCCCCTATGTGTGGTGTAGGGGTAGTGAGAGGAAGGGTCAGGAGTCAATGCAAAAAGTGAATTAAAAAGGACCTGGCCTCGTGGTCTTAAGAAACTTAGGGGCATATTATCAAGCGGCAGCGATAATTATCGCTGGCCGCTCTTAGCGTGAAAATGTTTATCGCCGGCTATCGCTGGCAATTATCGCCATGCTATCACTGTATCAACAACGCATAGCGCAATGGCGATAATTTTCCAGCGATAGCGGTGTTTTCCATGGAACATCGCTGGTTTTTCAGCGATGTTCCATGGAAAACAGCGATAACCTTGCTGATACGACCCTGTGGTCGTATCAGCATAATCCACCTCCCATATTAGGTATGCCTTAGTCTGGAATTTAACAGACGTTAAATTCCAGCGATAAGGCACAGTTAGCGCAAAAAAAGTCAGCGCTAAACCGGACAGGGCTTCGTTGTAAATACAGCGAAGCACCGTTAGCGATATTTTATAATGTAGTTGTAAGGGGCACGCCTACCTTGCATCTCATTAGCGATGCGAGGCGATAGGAAACCGGGCGCTAAGGCAGGGAAACACGCGCTAGCGTGTCCTTGTTAATAAAGCGATAAACTTATCGCCGCTTTTTGCCCGAAAACGGACGCTAAAGCGGCGATAATGTTATCGCCAGCCCTTGATAATATGCCCCTTTAATAGGTCGTGGAGGCTGGTGCTGTTAAAAAGGTGGTTCGGAGATGTCCTGCGTGTAATGTGCGGATACTCCTGATCAAGTGGAGCCGCGGGTTGGCGATATCTTGAGCGAGGCAGTGTTGACTACTACAATACAGTGGCAACACCCTTCCCACCCGTTCAAAAGGCTCATGGAGCATTGTCTCCTACATATCCCAACTTACATTTTAGAAATACTGACTGGGTAATATAAAGTGCATGATATTTTGCATCTTTTTCACCATTCTGTATATAGCACACTTTTTTATCACACATTGATAGCAACATAGTGAGTACTGAAGGGATCATTCCTAGTCCTGATGAAGAAGCCTTGACGCTTCGAAACATGTTGACTTGATCAGGAGTATCCGCACATTACACGCAGGACATCTCCGAACCACCTTTTTAACAGCACCAGCCTCCACGACCTATTAAAGTTTTTTAAGTCCACGAGGCCCGGTCCTTTTTAATTCACTTTTCGCATTCACTCCTATCTTTTCCTCTCACTACCCCTACACCATACATAGTACTGTAAAATCAGTGCTCCCGCGTAGTCGCGGGTCGTAGCACGCCCCGTCCCGCAGCGGAGCGGGAAGACCCCTATGATGAAGCATGACACCAAGGGCCCTTTTGGTGTGTGAGGGGTATTTAAGCAAACACTGTGTGCATCCTATCAAGATAGGAAACACACTCTTGTAAACCTCCTTTGAGGTGGATCCTTACACTGCCTAAGGCCACTGTTGTCTCCCCTAGAGGCCATTCACTAAAATGTTCCACTACTCTCTGGCAGAGACGTTTTAAGGCATGGGTGAAGTGGGCTCTGGCCCAGGGCCCCAGCCTTTCAGGGCCCCCCCTGAAAAAGTCAGCTCTTTTTGCTCTGATGACCTTAAATAATTATTAAATAGATTGTTTTAAATATTGTTTTCATGCAACATCCATATAAAAGTTTCTCTTAACTCAATACAGGACCTCACATATGAGAAATGGGAGGGTGTCACTGAGATTTGCAGGAATATCAATGAGTTGCTGCTGTGTTACAATATTGAAAACACACATCACTATCCCTGAATATTCGATGTAAAGATAGTGCCGATATAGGCAACCTCCTCCCGCAAGAAGAACATAGCATGCACAGCAATACAATAAACACACGACATGTTTGTTGGAAAACATTTTGCTGCAGGTTTATTTCATACAAAAAATATATGCCAACGTGGTGGGTTAACTTACGGGTGATCCAAGGGCAGGCAGCGGTGACTAACCTAAGCTGCCCTGCCCCGCCTGATGAGCCAACTGCACTGTGGCCAACCCAATCAGTGCTACCATATTGTGGGGATTATCCCCCTTAAATACCGTGGACCACCAGTCCAACCCTATACTCACGCCTTTTTAGGGGCGGAGCGTGTCCAGGCAAGCCCCCGATTGCTCAGGCTTTCAAACGCCCAAAGGACTAGCGGGGCACTGTCGTTTTCCTCCAGGGTCCTGCCGTAAAGACTCCTGGGATTGTTTGGCATCTGCACCCCTATTGTGCTCCTGAAGAGGGTACCCCTGTGTACGATTCAGCCTCCGGATCGCCCTGTAACTCTGCCAAAGCCCTGGATGTGGCCGCCGTCATATCCGGGGCCCCCCACCATGGCAGGCTCCTTAACCTCCTGCAACCTGCAGATACCAGCCCTTCCAGCTGGACCAATTCTCTGTCAACCTCTGGCAAGTGTGCCCCGTCCTTATCGGGGTACCATGTTGTGTTTGCGCTAAAGAGGCAATGCCTAATTTACCAAGCCCTTCTTATTTTATTTGATTTTGATTTCGGGTTGAACCAAGCCCTCCTGCTTGGTGGGCTTGTACTTGGCTTAATTTACCCTTCTGTAGGAAAGTTAGATGGCCTCCCCGGCAGTTGAAAACTACTGTTCTCCTCTTTAACTACAGTTCCAAGATATGGCCCTCTGGTGCCCTCTGTGCTAATGGAACTTCTGATTAGGGGTTGGCTGGGCCCCGTATTTACCCCTCACAGCCCAGACCCTGACTTCAGGATTCGCTGGTAAGCGTAGAGGTGTCTGCCTCCAAGGCCACGAGTATGTTTGTTTAAATAAGTTATTGTTGTGGCCAACACAATACCCTTATCTTTCTCCGCTGACCTCTAATTGTATAGGAGTACAGCACCGGCCAGGAATAGGACCCCTTGGCCATATAAAACAGCTCTCTTCGTAACCACAGTTCTGTGTGATACAAACCATAACGCAATGTGTGAAAGTTTGTGCATTTTCTTTTGGGGGTTAACTAAGCCCTTGTTTGCCCCTTACTTGGAGGGTCCCAAATACGAGGGTTCAGACTGATGACCAAGTGCCGCACCAGCAAGTGAACATGTAGACATGCATCAGATTTAAACTGCGTCATGTCCTTTCGAGGACGCCTGGTGCTCCTCTCCCTCCTAAAACACAACAAGGTTGATCTAAAAACAGGGGTGAGGCCTGAGGTCCCACAAGTGCACTCCAAATGTACTGCTACATATCACGTCCTTATTGCCTGCAAAACCCATCAGCCTGACTGCGGTCTGCAGGTACTGTGTCGCCATGCGTATGTAGCCCATAGCCAGACTTTTCCTAAAGGTATAATAGTGTGCAGAAAAGATGCCAAAGCTTTTGGATAGTGAGAACCAAGGGTAAAACATATGAACAAAGATTGCCTGCACCTTCTTAACTAAGATTGCAAGATGTGTTCTGGTGATAGTCAACATATCTGCTCCAAACCCAATTTCTCAACACTATTGAAGCCACGGTACCCTTGTTGGAATGCAAAACTAACGCAACCCACCTGGCTGAAGGGCTGCGGGGTATATAGCTTAATTGCCGGAACCCTTTACCCACACTCCTCTTTACAGTATTCTGCTTCATGTCATCATTGCCTGCAAGCCCATCACGTCTGACTGCAATCCTTAGCTGCTGAGTCACCCCGCTGTTGTCCCCACCCTAGCGTGAGTATCCCCGTGCCAACCTTCTGCTAATGTATACCAGAATGCCGACAAGTGGATGGTGAGAACGGAAGGTGGACAGTCTGTACAGAATCCAATCCCAGTCTAACTGCGGACTTTAAATGGATGTTGTGTTGTCGTACTGGTGCACCCACCCTGGCGTGGATTGCTTAGCACCCGGATTACAGGTGTTGCCGGGATGCATGAGTGGAAATGTGGATAGCTTTCATACACTTTGTCAGCCAGAGTCCTCCAACAAGTGTTCCCCACACCTTGAGGACTCTGTCCCCTTTACAAGGCAACCACTCCTACACCACCTGGCTGGACCAGCCATGGGGCAGGCAGTCTCTAACAATAAGTGAAGCGTCCTGTGGTACCCACTGATTTGGCTGAGGCACATTCCCGTTAACTGGCCACTAAGTTTGCACCTCACCCGATTTATTAATACAACTCTATTAAACCAATGTTGTGTCATAATCCAATACCAGTGGGAAATTGTCTTTTGTGCCTCACCAAGCCAGTTAGTCCCATGCTTAGTTTAACTGAATTAAAATCTTGTGGTTTCTACATACTTTCTAGGATGAAACGTTGATAGAACCCAACAGGGTTTGATCCTATGACCATGAGCTCGAAACCACCACCAGACCCAGCAGATAAATCGGTCCAGGTTTTCTTTACCATGACCCCTCCTATGCCCTTTGAACTCACCATTTAACCTGCAAGTGACCATGTGGCAGGCACCCCGGCGGGACCTGGCAGTTCTATTTAACCTTCATATCATTACAGCATAGCAACACTCACTGTTGCAGATGCCTTGGTGCGCGAGCATCCAATACTCGCACTAGTTATTTCAGTAATTATTTAAATTAATTTAAACAGTGTATAAAAATAAAACGATGCACAGGAAATTGAAAATTTCACATGTACTGTAATGTGACATATTTTGGACTTGTCTGTCAAATAAGTTGGTCGCCTTTGATCAATTCGAGTGATCAATGCAAGTGCATCAAACAGAACCAAGTATGGACGATAAGTGACCCCAATTGAACTCAGACAGAAACTTAGTGTGAGTGGGTTGTCCAACTGTTGCCTGGATGTGGTGGAATTACCCAGCCACGTGCAGCAAATTACTGTACAGCTCTGTTCACACTCCCCAGGCTGTATAAATATTAACAATGTGAATGGTCCAATGACATCAATGTTAGAATCAAAGATTCCCAGTTTATGTTCTAACGCAAACCCACTTATTGAGGGTCCTGCAAGGACCCCTCTGCCTCACTGAGTGAAACATAGCTACTTCCCACTTAACGAACTTGCATGTCACTCGAGAAAGACACCTAGCCACAACTTGGCACACTGCTGCTAGGATAGGATACAATCCGTTGTACCCTGCTCTATGGGGCCATCTGCTAACATTTGGATGGCCAGGACCTTTTATATAGCTTTTCTGCAATTGCTTCTGACTTGAGAGGGACATCTAGTGATGACTTTGTCCTGCAGCTATGTGAAATACCAAAAATACTGGCTTTGCCCGGCCATGTTCCTTTTGTAGGGAGAGAATCGAGCACAATGCCCCCAGGTGTGCACGCATTGCCTGCTGGGAGTTTAGATGCCATACATACAAAACTGCGACTAAAATTGCATTAAAGTTGTGTGGCCGGCCTGTTGCAAGTACAATTTTATTCCAGTCTCTGATATTGGTGCCCCCGTGGAGTGACTGCACCTCCCATGAGTCTCCCACTGGAACGCTGAACTAGTATTGTAGGATAAGTTGGCAGGAGACCAGGGGTGGGTAGGTGCAGAACTTTTATGCCAACTACTGCGTAGCTGTTGGCAACTACTGATGAGGACTTGGCCCCAAAGTAGCAGGGATTGCTCCAGTGGTGCGGGCCTTGCACCCAAAGGACTTAGGCACCCTGAAATGTGAGGATATATGGCTCTCGACTCTAGAACTTCCAAGGTAACTTTACCTTTGTTTTTTTTGTTTTTTTAACTAACGGGGGGATCCGTTTTAATTTAAGATCTATAGAAATGGACCATTACCGAAATATTGTGTTTTTCCGAGCACTTCAGACCGTACTTTGCTATCTCAGCGCTGTGTCTGGCAGATGCTACCCTCTGTATGGTTTCCTGTCCTTACCGCAGAAGGAGGAAAGGTGGCCAATTGTGATTGACCTAGACTATGCCTAACATAACATGTGTGTGATGGTGCACCTTCACCCCGAGAGATATCCTGGCGCTGATTAACAGGTGTTTATTGATACCCAACTTAATGGTACTCATTTATCGACCTCAGAAGGATGAAAGGCTGAGTGGGCCTGCCAGGATCTGAACCTATGACCATGAGGTCAAACACAGACCCCTACAGTGGGTGCCCTAGTCCGCTAGCCACTAGACCTGTGTCTGCATTCTATACAGGGAACTGATGCGTTTGTATTTCTAAAGCAAGGAATGCCCACGCGTGAAACGCTCCATCACTACTTAATAACAATTATCTGCACTGGCAAGTTGAAAAGGAAGTACAAGTGGGTACTGCCTGCAAAACTGCTGTTGCGCTGTGCTGTGTGAGGCTAATCTCGGGATGTTGTGGAGTGCTGAATTCTTTGTTTATTGCCTACACACCCCCGTGTCTTCCCCCAGGCAGTGCACATCATGCACAGTGCGGGAGGTGCCCTCTAATGCAGTGGGAACCTGTGTTGCAATCTGCAGGTTCAAGCTCAAATTCTCCCGATGGCTCCAACAGTCAACATAAATAATGCAAAAAGAACTTCCACTCAACCTGTACCCTTTCCTGTAGGCTGATATAAGCTGTATGAGCTACCCACTGCTAAACATACATGTCAAGCATTAGTTTATATTTTTGACCTCTCCGACCAGCGGACTAACCCAAGCACTGAGCCAGAGACTCATTGTAGATGGGCCTTCTCAGACGCAACACAAAGGGGTCGATTCCGATTCGGGCCGGAAATTTCTCCGACCGAGCCGGACCCGGAGAGATTTCCGACCGAATCGGACCCGTGCAGTCCGACCGAACGAGTACGATGCGTCCGTATGTTATCGGACTCGAGTCGGTCGGACTCCCATTGATGTCAATGGGAGCCGGTCGTACAACGCGTACGCGGGCTCCCATTGACTCAATGGGTGCGAGGCGGACAAGGGCGCCCCCTACAGCGGGTACGCGGCGAAGCGATTCGCGCCGTACACGCACAGGTAGGGGGACCCATGGGTCCCCCTGTGTGCGACTCGCGCGGCTACGCGTACAGGGGGTCCGACACGGACCCCCAAAGTACGGCTCCGACAGCTCTTACGAGCCGGAGTGCGCGGCTCGGTCGGACTGCTCGCGGCGCGCATCGTACTTACCCGGCCGGGAAACGTCTCCATTGCGCGGTGCGAGTCGAGTCCGAGCGAGTCGGTCGGAGCGGTTCGAGCCGGGAGCGAGTCGGTCGGAGCGGTCGGGACGCCCGGACGAGTCGGTCGGCGATTTCGCATCGTACTCGCTGGGCCGGACCCGCGTACGGTTCGGTCGGGAAACAGGGCTCCGAATCGGATCCGGTAAAGCCGAATCCGATTCGGAGCCCTACCGGCCGAGATCGGAATCGGCCCCAAAGTGTGCCAACCATTTAGACTCCGATCAGTGATTACCTGAATCATATAGGACGCCCAAATTCCGAGAGTATTTCCATGCCGTGGTAGTAGTGAAACGCCATACCTGCTCATAATACTATTTACTACATAATACATCGAAACCATCAACATTGGCACTGGAATCCCAAAATGATAATTACCCATTACTGTGAGAAGTTTGTATGCACAAACAATGCTCTTATAAATTAATGTTGTGAACATTTCAGTTTGACTTTCAGAGGTAAACACTCTGCCCGGGGGTCCCGGTAGCACAGTCTCTTCCCGCGGTGCTGACGCCCTTGCTGCTGTTTCTCGTATCAGAGGCTTCCGTCCCCTGAAAGGGCGCCGGATGTTTACGCACGCTACGTCCGCGCGCGGGCACAGGTCAGCGGTGAGCACGGCTGTGCCAAGACCCCAGTACAATGATCACTCCGGGAATTCTTCAAAGGCACCGGACACACACACATCTTATCTCTGTGCGTCCGCAGCCGGGTTTCTACAGTCCTCACAATGCTCTTAATGGCGAATTTGCAATTTTAAATGTCACTTCCATAACAGAAAACTGTTTAGCAGCTGCCAGGGACTTTTATGATCACAGTGGGGGACCATGTGATCTGTTGCAAGGCTAGGGCTGAGGGGCTGTAGGGAACGCTCCTACACCATCTTCGCACGGCTGTCCTTCATCTGCACCAACCTGCCCTCTTTCCCTGACCCTCGCCACTTAACGTAGGTGTGGTAGTAGACCGAATTGTGCCATGTCTGCCGCTGCACCAGTCTATCACCCTGCAGGATTCAACTCGACAACAGAATTTATAAACACATTTATTTGTACAGTTTTATATAGCACGTACTCAGCCCAAGAGCACTGGAGAGCTTTACGCTGTTATGTTATGGGTCCTAGGCCCACATGCTAGAGGAATAAGGACACGGACAGTAGAGGTGGTTAAGCATTACTAGCTTCGGGTTCGTGCACCCAGGCCCTTTTATTTTAAAGGGTTACCTGACCGGTGATGCCTGCGATGGATGGATGGATGGATGTGGGGTGGCTGTTACTGCAGCCCCTAGGGAGGGACTGCCTCATGACATGTCCAGCAGGTCAGTACATTCCTCACAAAATCCAAAAAGAAAGGACAACGAGTTCATCCTGTGTAAACAAAACAGAATAAACTAGACACAGAGGGCCTCATAACGATGTCCGTCGGAGTTGCCTCCGACCGACACCGTTTCGGTGAGGGAACCGCCCGACCATAGGTCGGTGGTTCCGCACACTTGATTACAATGCGACCACACATGGTGCGGTCGCAAACTCCCATTTCTCTACGCGAGCTTGTACGGCAGGCGGAAACTTCCCACAGCACAAGCTCCCATTGACAAATGGGAGTTTGTGAAAATCCCTGCACCGTGCAGGGATTTTCACAAACTCCCATTTGTGCAGGGATTTTTAGGGCCCCCCAGGCGCCTACGCGGAGAGCCAAGGGGGAAGGGGGCCCTGCCAGGGGGCCCCAAAGTCACTTTCCAACAGACTTTCCATGTCGGAAAGGCTGTCGGAAACCGACATCATAATCCTGATGGCGGAAACGCCGTCCTTAAGGGATTATGAGGCCATTCCAACGGGCTCCTTGAGCCCGTCAGAACCACGTCGGATTGACCGGTCGGTTTAAACTCTGACCACCGTCATTGTGATACGGCGGTCGGACTTCAAACCTACCATATCCTTTGGAAAGCCTCCGACCATCGGTCAGAGGCTTTCCGACCGACATCGTAATCAGGCCCAGAGTCTTTATGTCTCTAGAGTTGATCAGCAGTGGATGCATGGACTGATGGCGCTGGCTGCAAGAGGACATCTCTGCTCACATTCTTAATTCAACCTGTGTGAGACAGGATATGAACATTGGTTGAAAGAATTCCAAGACCTTCTGGAAGCATACCGACTGGAGTCATGTCCATATTATGGAGTTGGTCCACTCTGCTGATGTGCAGAACGATTTGTGTTTGGTGTCAACAGTTCAAAAAGGGGTGTACCAGTAGCGTTGTTGAAGTCAATCACGAAGACAGTCATGACTCGTTCTGCAACCTATTGAAGTCTCAGTTCTGAGTCCCCACTACCTCCTGGAATCCGTCGGTGGGGCAGTGTCAAGTCCATCTCTCGCTTGTGGAGCCTCTTGGATGAGTTGCCACAGAACTGCATGTGGTCTTCACTGCGGCTGCATGTGTGCCATGTGTGGACCGCTGCAAGGCTGCCGAGGAGCCACTGCCTATTCACTGGTGCAAACGCAGGGGTAGATGGGTCATGGTCAAGACGTGCTCCTGATGCCAGGATCAGGATACAGGCAGGGTGAGCAGGTAGATGCCAGTTGACTGATTCTTCAGATGATCATTGGTGCCTCTTGGCCCTTGGTGTAATATTTATTTATTTATTTATGCATTTTTATATAGCGCAGACTTTACCCAAAGGTGTCAGAGCGCTTCACAATAGGACCAGTTACGTTACATGAGGAGAATGTTACAAAAGTACATGTTACAGAAGCAAACGAGATACAAGAAGAGGTATAATACAGCAATAGATGGCAGTCACTCACAAACACATTAGGATGACACTTGTACAGGCATAGAATACAAATTTACAATAGTGAAAGAACTTCCTTGGGGGACTTGAGAGGGCGTGTATTAGTTCTGGAAGTGTCTCTGGAAGAGAAGAGATTTGAGGTCAGTTTTGAAGGTCCGGTAGAGGTGGTGGTATGGAGCTGTGGCGGAAGCGAGTTCCAGATTCTCACCGCATTGCCTGAGAAGGATTGAGCCATCGATCTTTCCCTTTTAAAAGTGGGGGGCTCAAGCAGTAGTTTTTCCGCATTACGAGACGGTCTAGAGCCTCCAGAGATTTTCAGTTTATTCGCCAGGTAGCGAGGGGAGGAAGTGTGCAAGGCTTTGTGGGTGATACAGGCAGTTTTGTAAATTGATCTTGCCTCGATGGGAAGCCAACGGAGGGAAGACAACAAGGGTGTGATGGGGTCACTTCTTTTGGCCCCAAAAATAAAACGAGCCGCTGAATGGAGAACGGATTTAAGAGGGGGAAAGGTGGGATTTGGGGAGGCCAGTAAGAAGAGAATTGCAATAGTCCAATCTGGAGAGAACCAGCGATTGGACCAGGGTTTTTAGGTCTTGCTCCGGGAAGAAGCGTCGAATCCCCCAAATAAGGCGCAGTTGGTATCGAGCATTCTTTGCAATGGAATTGATGTGGGAGAGAAGATTGAGCCTTTTGTCGAGTACCACACCAAGGGATTTTGCGCTGTCGACAACGATAGGTTTATTGTTAAATAGATTCAGCTGATCCATCCAAGATCGAACAGGAGGAGGAGAGAGTGAGGTAGAGAGGAGGAGGAATTCGGTTTTGTAGGGATTTAGAATGAGTTGATGAGTTAACATTTAGTTTTGGATAGAAAGGAGAGTAGAGTTGAGGATCGAGATATCGTGAGTGGAGGACACCATAAGGTAGATTTGGGTGTCATCCACATAGAGATGGTAGAGGATCCCAGATTTACTAAGGAGATTTCCCAATGGTTCCAGATAGAGATTGAACAAAGTGGGTGCAAGGAAAGAGCCTTGAGGGACGCCTTGACCTACCGCCAATGGAGATGAGAGACTGTTCGCTATTTTGATCATTTGGGATCTGTCAGAGAGAAAAGAGGCAAACCAAGAGAAAAGAGGCAAACCAATAACGGTGTCGGACTCCATTCTAATTGTAATATGCTCCACAAATGGTGGCGGTGATGCAATTCACAGGTACTGGCATGATCGTACTGCTATTCGGGTGAAACTGTACAATAGGTGGTGACGACTTGCCTTAATGGTCGTAGGCCTTCTTTCTTGAGTCATCGAAAACTTGGAGTGATGGCGAGCCAGGTGTTTATGCCTTTACCTTGTCGAAGCATCTGTGGTCCACTGAGCAGCTGGCGTCTGGTTCTGGACGGTTGCGCTGGGAAGCTTGGGGCAGAAACTCAGTTTGTGCATGCTTGTGACTTACTCTCGATTCTCCCACTGGGCTTGGGGCAGAGACTCAGTTTGTGCATGCTTGCGGCATACTGTCTGTTCTCCCACTATGCTGTCACCCGGACATCTTTGCTTCACCTCAATGACTTGCATGTGTGAATAGATGCACCCCATCAGCGGTCCAGGTCTTCTCGAGAATGCCTTTCAGGTCAGCCCACTCTTGATCTTCCTTCCTTCTGTGCTTGGTTGGTCGTTAGGTTTCCCAGTGCGAAAGGGTTAGTCACACTTCCTTCTCTTCTTTCTTCTTAGTGCTTCGGCATGCACCTTCTTTTTGAATTAGGCTGCTGTGAGAAACTGGGTTACTGGTTGAAGGGGGCAAAACCCTACTCAAGTCACGACCACAATACTTGTCAGGGTGAGGGACAAGCAAACCCCAAATTAACCTGTGCTCAACCCTCTCGTAGCGTGGCACAGAGCATTCAGGCTTAACTTAGAGACAATATCTAAAGTATTTAGCCATAAATCCATCCAGGAATGGAGGACCAGCTACAGGTTGTCCCTAAACTTCTGCCTGTACTTCTCAGGTGTAAGGCGATATTTCCTGACAAGGGATTCCTTATGGGGGGGCGTACTTCATCCTGTCTTCCTTCTCTAGGGCCAGTAGGGCACCCCTCCCCTCACTATGGATAACCTTCCAGTGGTTTTCCCCCAATCCTCTTCAGGGATCCTGTGCAGCTGTAAAGCTACCTCATAAGCTTCAAACTGCTTGTCAATTTCATCCCCCACAAAAAATTCAGACACCAGCCCCTTGGGAATTGGACCCTCTCGTCTCCAGAGGGTACTGTAGATACGCTGCCACCAATATTGCTGGACTCTGCTTGCCCAACATTTATGTCCAGCTCTCTGAGGCTCCACTGATGAGCCATTTTCCTCTGCTCCACCTCCATGGCCAATTTATTTTCCTTCATGGCCAGTTTCTTTTCCTCCAGGGCCATTTTTGTCCCTTGCTAAGGCCCTCTTAGCCCCCATGGCCAGTTTCTTTAGCTCTGCTTCAATTTTCAGCAGGGCCATCTGCAGCCTAAACGCCCTCTCCGCCTTCTTGTCTTCCAGCTCTTCTGGGAACAGGCCTTGAGAAGACACACTGCTCTCTGCTCTGGCAGGGAGTTCCAACTCGGGGGTTAAGTCATCTCCCTCAGCTGAATGCTGCATCCCAGGGCTGGTATCCAGGTCCTGCTCTGGCTCCCACATTTAGTACCACTTTACTAGGGATTTATAAGTAAATTAAATATGCCAATTGGGTGAAAGCCAAGTCTACCATGTTTTAAGGAGAGAGCACAAGCAATTTAGCACAGGTTAGCAATGGTAAGGTGCGCAATGTCCTAAAGCCAGCAAAAACAAAGTCAGCAAAACTGGATGGTTGAAGGCAAAAGTTAGGGGGAAAACCACACCAAGGCTGCCAGGTCCAACAGCCCCTGAGACTTCTCCTTGTTCCAGTCTCTTCTCCTTCTGGGTGCAGCAGTGTGCACCTTCTTTGGGACCGGCCAACAGGGCCTCTCAGTGGTCGACCGTCTCTGAAATCCAGCCACCATCCTGAGGGCTCCGGCTTGGTGATGATCAAGGCAATCGCTGATCCCATTTTCCCCTTCTTCTCTAGTGTTGTGTGGCATCTGGCCACATGTCGCATGCTCCCTCTACCGAGACCTTCTTGGAGCTTCTACTCCATGGTGTTCCCTCTTCCAGGCCTTCTTGGATCTACTACTCCATGGGCAGCAGGGAGCTGTGGTTCTGCCTCACTTTTCTCTGGGATTTGCTGTGCTTGCGCCTTGAGGCTTTGCTGTCATCATGCATGGTTGGTGAGGGTGTGGCACGGTGTGCCTTGAGGGTGTAGGACGATGTGGTGTTAGTGTCTGGACCACAGTCACAGAGTTAGGTGCCTCTGTCCCCTTTCTGGTCTGAACTCTCTTTCTCTTTTCTCCTGCCAGGGGCCATGTCCACCTTGCAGGCTTCGACATCCAATTTGGAGTATCTGGGGTTCTGAAGACTCAGTTTCTTTAGTGGGTGGAACTCAGTGGGTTGCACCTTTTGATCTGGGTGTCTTGTGATGCCTCCTCTCAGTCGTGCGGAGGCAGGGTGGTAGCATTTCGGCTAGGAAGTGACCTGGCACCGCCCACTCCTCCGTGTTTGTGATCTAAAGGGTAAAGTGGCTCAATCCTTGCCTCTATAGCCTCCTGGCTACTGGTTGGTACTTGAGCAGCATACATTTAAGCTCCACCTTTTATATATCCTTTATGTGCTTTTGCATGTAACCTATATATTCAATGTGTTCGTTAACCAGTGTTTCACTCTAATAGGAATTGTAGTAGACCATCATTTCAGGGTTTGTGGAGAAATCATATGAAGCTGTACTGAGTTGAATGGTAATCAATGTAACCACATTTACTGGCTATATTTACACTTTTATTAATAATCATTCAATTGCGAAGGATTAATACAAATTGTCATGTGCTTCCAGATTGATTCTCAGGCTAACTTAGCTTGACGTTGGGCCTTATTTGAGCATTGCACACTTTAAAGTTTACCAGTAAGCTGTTTTCCTTCCTCTGCAGGTGTGTTATTGGGTTCCTCATTAGTTAGCGAAAGTTTTATTGTTGTGTATTAGACTGATAGTGAGGCCTGAGAAGTGAAAGCTGGCATCAGATAAGAAGAGATGATGATGAAAGGAGCCCCCTGTACCCAGCATACTTGGAAGATACAACTCTCAAGTACAAGCAAATATTTACCTAATTGTATGAGGATGGGTATTTAGGAAGATTACCGGCTCCTGGCAAATGCCACCACGGAATTGACTGTGGGAGCGAGATATGGATGTTCTAGATCCTTCAATTGTGCTTGTAATTAGTATTCCATAGTTAGTTAGTGCATCCCCTACTCTGACTTAGTGGAGAGCCGACCCCTCTGTTGGGTTTTCCCCTGAGTGGAAACTTTCATACTAGACACTTTTTCATTTCCTCTGATCTTCTACCGAGGTTCACAGAATGCTGACACCTTCTCCTTTAAAAATCCCCAACTCTTCTTCATTTCCTAATTTAGATAGCATGGGTTTCCTTATAAAACATATAATTTGGATATTTTGCATACTTTACATATTCATTGTTACTATTTTATATTTCATAATACTAAAATTTAGAATACTTTAGCACCTAAATATTTTGGCTTCATTAATATATTTTCTTAATCATTTCCAATTTTGCTGGTTGATGATTTGACTAATAATTGGAAAATAAAACTGTACGGTTGAATGCCATCTTCTCTATTGTCATTCTGAAGCCACCTTGGTTTCACTGTATTTGAAATGTATTTTCGATGTTAGCTCCATCTCAACGCTTCAAGTCGACAAACAAAGGTCCATACGACCAGTGTAGGCTATTGTTTGATGATTTTACCAAGAGATTGAGATTCAAATAACCCCTCTCCATCAGTGCTAGTTGGGCTATTGGACCGTAGTGCTTTCTGTTATTGCTACCACAGGAAGTCTGTGTCCACAGTCTTGAATTTGTTTCTCTTTGTACCCATATGCTGTGAGTGAGGATTTCTTACCTCTTGTGCTTCTCTTTGAACCCACCTGCAGGCTCTCTGGTGTTGGGCAGTAGAGGTGCACACTACAGGGCTCATCCTCTCCCTCTCTCCATCGTATAGGCAGGTAGCGGTGTATGTTGGGAAAGAGAGAAAGTGCAGCACGCTCCCTGCTTCTCCTCCCTTGCACCTGGTTGCCCTCCTGCCTTTTCCCACTTTTCCAAACCTTCAGTGGTGGGGGTTAGCTGTCTCCAGGTCAGACCGATCTCTCCCGCTGAGGCCTCTTCTTTCACACCTCTATCTGTGTTAGACCTGTGAGCATTAGAATGATCTTCCCCCCAACATTTTGCCTTCCTCCTTCATTTTTCTGACCTTGTTTTTGCTGGCCTTAGGACTCTCAGCACTTTACCACTGCTAACCAGTGCTAAAGTGCATGTGCTCTCTCCTCTAAACATGGTAATGGCTTATACTCAATTGGTATATTTAATGTAATTATAAGTCCCTAGTAAAGTGGCACTATATGTACCCAGGGCCTTTAAATTAAAGGCTACTAGTGGGCCTGCAGCACTAATTGTGCCACATACTTAAGTAGCCCTTTAAACATGTCTCAGGTCTGCCATTGCAGAGCCTGTGTGTGCAGTTTAAACTGCCATTTCAGCCCAAACTCTAGTTTTTTATACTTATAAATCACCCCTAGGGTAGGCCTTGGACAGCCCAGAGGGCAGAGTGCAATGTATTTAAAAAGTAGGACAAGTACTTTTAAGGTTTACCTGTCCTGGTAGTGAAAAACTCTTACATTTGTTCTACACTACTGCAAGGCCTATCTCTCCCATAGGAAAACACTGGATTGCCTTATTATATTTTATAAGTGTAATTTCCAAATGGGAAAAGATAACCCGTTCAAATTTGGTGTCTCTGGACTCCTAATTTAAAATCCAAACATATGGTGAAGTCAGATTTTAAATTACAATTCTGAAAATGCCACTTTTAAAAAGTTAGCATTTTCCTTGCCATAGCTATTTGGTGACTGCAGCCTGTCTCTGTTCACATGACTGGGTGTAGTTGGCAGTTGGGCTTTGTGTATTCCTTCTAGACAGCCACAATGGAAACTTTGGTGTGACTGGATGGGCCATCACTAGCAGGATGGGAGAGAGGAGCGGGCCCCAACCTCACTTACACCTAAATAGGCTGTGTCCTGTCTCCACACAAAGGGCTGCATACCCCCTGTAGTTAGTCTGGAGCCAGGGCAGGCAGGAGATCTGTGCACTTTAAGACATTGTGTAGCAGATTCCCCCACCTTCCAGAACCAGGACACCAGGGTTTAAAAACAGGACCTCAGACACCAGCTCTTCAGGACTCTTCTGAACCTGTGGATACTTTGCCAAGAAGATGGGCTGCTGTGCTGCTGAAGGACTGCCACTCTTGCTGGACTCCCGCTTTGCTGTGCTGACCTGCTGCCTGCTGGGCTCTTGCCTGAGTGAGAAGGACTGAACCTGTATCTCTTAACCCCAGGACCCACAGTGGCTTCAAGGGCTAGCTGGCTCGCCTCCTGATCTGAAGCCTCAGGGACATAACAGGCTTCCAACAACCTTGCATTTGCACCTGGACTCTGCCATCTGTGAGTCTATCATGCCTAGTTGTGCCACCCCAGACCTGGGCCCTTGGAAGTGGGTTCAAGGTGCCTTGCCAGCCTCTGTGGAACCTGCGGAATTGACACAGCTTCTCTGCTGCGGGCGCATTCCCGAGCAGAACCGACGCATCTCCGCTGCTGCATGGATTGAATCTGTCGCAAAGACTCACATCGCCACCACAGTCCGCATTGCCTTTGCAACAACTGCTTTCCAGCGCATCCTCAGCACAGGCCCTCGCAACTCTTGTCGATGGCAGCCTCGACAATGGCACCCGACTCTGCATCGCAGCCCTGCAGCTCTTCGAAACCGATGCAATGCCCCAACTGCGTGCTGCATCTCTGACGCCGGACTTCACATCGCAAGCCCCATATGTGCAATCTTCGACGTCAACGTAACAGGACCTCGCACCGCAGCCTCGCCGCATCTCAGAACCGATGCAGCACTTTGGAAGCATGATGCATCTTCGACGGGGATCCACCCAACGCTCCGCTACCCAGGATTTAAGGTACTTTGTTCAGCGGGCCTCACTGGGACCCTGTAGCTGGTCCATGCTCCATTGCGATCGGCCTGAACTTGTGTCTTTGTCCCGGTTCGGCGCGACCAGATATCCACTGTTGGCGCTTGGTGATTTTTGGCAGTATTTTCACTAAAATCTTTCAAATTGAATATCTCTGGTTCTACTAATTGGATTTTTGTCATTTTGGTCTTGTTGTATTTATTAAATTAAGCTCTATTTTCCTTTTGTGGTGTGTTTTACTGTTTGAGGAGTTGTACAAGTACTTCACACATTGCCTCTGAGTTAAGCCTGACTGCTCTGTGCCAAGCTACCTGAGGGTTGAGCACAGGATGATTTAGGATTGCTTGTACCTTACCCTGACAAGGATTGTGGTTGCTATTTGACCAGGGCTCACACTCCAGTTAACCAATAACCCAATTTTATACAATCTGTGCCTATAAGTTGGTGCAGTACTGCTGTCAGAAAGTCGTGTTGAGATACCGGTGCAGGCTTATCATCTCCCCTGTTATAGGCCTGTTTTCTTTGCCTTGGGATTGCAGTGCAGTAGGTGTCCTAGGCGGCGCTGAGTGCTGAGAGTCAGCTTAGGTTGTACACCATTCTCTGTTTTTTTTGGCTGCAGAGTATGAGGCAAGTGGTACTATAATATTTACTCTCTACACTGCGTGGGCCGGAGCATCAGTATGGCTTGATACAGTGTCGGAGTGGCATCACAATTAGGCCCGGGCACTCCCCAAAAAAGTTGCCTGCATTCCAGAATCGTTAATTTTTTGTAAATTTGCAGCAGATGCTGCACAATTACATAATTCCAGTGAACATGCGTCTAGCAAAGTTCATAGTTCTGGCTTTGGTAAACTGGTGAGAGGATAATTTTGTATTCACTGTTATGCAAGACTATGCCACAAAATTAAAAGAAGGAATAAAAGAAAACATGTTTCTATGATGGCCGTACGCTTGCAATACAAATGTTAAATTTAAAAAAAGGTAATGATTGCATACAATTGTAATAGAACAGGTGCTACATAGCAGGCAGGTGTGCTTAGAAAAGGAATAGAAACCCTTTTCTAATTTTAATACACATCACAGGAAAGTATGGTTCTTAATCTTGCAGAGAAAAAGTACTATCAGCTTTGAATTACTGTTCCTTGAAAACACAGTTTAAACACATAATGATAAATAAAGCAATAAGCATTGGCAAAAACAAAAGGTCTCACCTACTAGAGCTACTTGCTTTGTCAATGTCTTGCAGCCATGTTGTTCAGCATGGCTAAGAGTAATTTTAAAAAAAAGTGTTATGATGCAGCCAGTGCTGGCCATGCAATAGCATGTTTTTTTAATTGCTCCTACCAGGCAACATGGAGAGAGGGAGGGTGGGAGGCAACACTGAAGGAGGGAGGGTGGAAACAAGGAAATGGGTGGGGGAGGAATTGATAAAAAAACAAAAGCACCATACACAGCCAGTGCTTGTCACGTCATAGCACTTTTTTTATTGCTCCCCCGATGCAACTGGGAGGAAGGGCGAGCGACAGACAACACAGAGGAAGGAAGGGAGGCAAGGATGCAGTAGGGGGAGCACATAGACAACGGAGGGTGTGCAGGAGGGCAGGGGCGATCAGACAGACAATGGAGTGTGGGAGGGAGGGGCTGTGGGCAAGCAGACATACAACGGAGGGTGGTCAGGAAGGGTGGGGGGCAGCCAAACAGACAACAGAGGTTCAGCAGGTGCGAAGGATTGGGGAGTTATACGGAGGAGGGAGAACTGCACAAGGGAGACAGCTGAAAAACACCCAGTCTCGTAGAGTGCTTACACAAAAATAAAAAAGTGTCTCCTGAAAAAATGTGAAGGGACACAAGTAATGCATCTCATGCTCCAGGGGAGAGACAAACACATGTAGAGGTAGGAAGCCTATAGAATCTGAACAATAAGAAGCAACCAAATGAGAGTGGCAATGTAAGCAATGGGTGACCTCTATGCCCCCTGTAAGGTAACAAAAGGTCTTGCAAGAAACTGTGCACGTGCTGTTGTAGGCAAGACCTAAAAAAGGAAAAATATTGGAAAGAAGCAACATGGGCGAATTAAAGAATTACCCATTAGCTGTGAGAGTGCAGGGCTTGTCTTCTTAGTGCGATGTGCGCATGTGACCAGCGAAAATGCTGTCACTAACAGTGCAAGAGAGCCAGTGTCGGAAATAGAGCTTACAGAGCATCTAAAGGTGACTCTCGGCCAGACTTAAACACTACTGAAAAACAATAGACCGAATATTTGAAACAACCGACTCTCATTACTTTCCACCTACTGACCTTCTTTTTAGTTCTTGTCTAGGCAGCACTTGCGCTGTCTCTTCGAGACATGCTGTACTTAGAATATGCGCTTTAATCTCCGCCAATGTTCCTCCTATTGGCTCTGACTGTCTTTTGGAAACGCTTTTTTTCTTTGGCTAATTTCTTTAGTAGTCCCTCCTTAGTCCCTCCTTTTCTGCTGTTGTTTCCTTCCATAAGGACTGCCCCTGTTACATGTGACCTTACTCTGTACGTTTCATTGACAGTTTCTGAGCACTCTTTTGTTAATGACTTCATCGTTGTAGCTGGTGCTACAGGCACAACAGCTGCACACTTCACGGACCGCACATCCCCGACACGTTGTTCCTGTAATTGAAGTCATGTTTTTTATTTGTTTCTGTTCCTTAGAGTGTGCTGCTTAGTAAGAGTGCCTGCAATAAAACATTATCTGGTTTTGTTTTGCAGTGTGCCATGCCGTGCTTTAACTTTTAACAATGGTGGCCACAATCAATCAATCAGACTTATAAAGCGTGACTACTCACCAGTGAGGGTCTCAAGGTGCTGGGGGGGGACTGGGTCTGCGGTTCACTCGAAGAACCAGGTCTTGAGGTCCTTCCTGAATTGCGGCAGCGATGGTGATTGCCTGAGGTGCAGAGACAGGGAGTTCCAGGTCTTCGCAGCGAGGTAGGAGAAGGATCTTCCTCCAGCCGTGGTCTTGCAGATCCGTGGGACAGTGGCCAGGGCCAGTTGGGCAGACAGAGATGTCTGGTGGGAGTGTAGAAGGAGAGGCGGTGGTTGAGGTATGCAGCTCCAGCGTTGAGGAAGGCTTTGTAGGTGTGCGTGAGAAGGTTGAAGGTGATTCTCTTGTTGATGGGTAGCCAGTGAAGGTCTCTCAGGTGCCTGGTGATGTGGTTGCGTAGTGGGATCTTCAGGTTGAGTCTGGTGGAGGCGTTCTGGATGGTCTGCAGTTTTTATTTGAGTTTCTGGATGGTGCCGGCGTAGAGTGCGTTGCCGTAGTCAAGCCAGCTGCTGATGAGCGCATGAATGATGTTTTCCTGGACTCGGTGGGGACCCACTTGAAGATCTTACAAAGGAGGCAGAGCGTGTGGAAGCAGGAGGACGAGACGGCGTTGATTTGGCAGTTCCTTGAGAGCGAGGAGTCCAGGATGATGCAGATGTTTTGTTTATGGTCCGTGGGTGTGGGGGGTATTCCGAGCGCTGCGGGCCACCAAGAGTCGTCCCAGGCGGAGGGGGAGGAGCCCAGGATGAGGACTTCGGTCTTGTCATGCCACACGCCTTTCTTTTGTACAAAGCAGCTCACCGTATTCATCTTCTAAAACATTATCTGTTTATTTTTTGTAGCGCACCATGCCGCCCTTTAACTTTAACAATGGCAGCTGCGCACCTTTCTTTTGTTTTGCGCGGCTCACTGTATTCAACTTGTAAAATATTATGTGTTTATTTTTTGCACTCCATGCCGCGCTTTAACTTCAACAATGGCATCCGCGCCCCTTTCTTTTGTTCTGCGTTGCTCGCCGTATTAAACTTATAAAACATTCTATGTGCCTTGCAACCAGCTCACCGTCCCTTTAACTGGCGTGTTATCCTCCCGGCACGCTTCTTCCATTGGCCGGTGCCTGCGCCTTTAAATTTTGACTTTAGCGCTCTGGGGTTGTGACATCCTCTTTCACCACGACGTCCTACTATCAGAGCGATTGCATATGGGGTTTCTGTGAAACGATGTAATATGGTATAGCGTGCACTTTTTTTTTTTAACTAATTAAGCACTCCACTGCTCAGAAGTAGATTGTTAAACTAGGGCCCTTAAAAAAAACTAATTCCTCCATTTTTTTAAGGTTGCAGCATGTTTTAATGTACATTGTAAAACCGCGGTTCAAAGCGCTTTACATTAACACCAGTTTCCATGAAGGGCTTTATTTTTTGTTTCTGATAGGTTTTAGCTTCGCCCGTCATTTACTCTCCCCGTGCCGTCCCTAAATCATCACTCCACTGCAAACAAAAATATAAATCATTGTCATTTAAAATGCCAATAGCTCTAACTTTCACAAATGCAAGACCAATTCTGCTAAAACCACATACATCCACTCCATAACACACGGTTAAAAGACATTGCCATTTACAGCGCCAAAAGCTCTAACTCAAACAAATGCGAGACCTATTGCATTTCTAATGCTTGTTCACACTTCTCTTGATTAATTCTTTCTCCTCCTGTAACCTCCTGCCTAGTCTCTATCTACACCTTTTTAAAATCCCACTGCCTTGCAGCTTTCATCATCTCATTTCACCCAGAGGTTACACTTTTCTTTTCACTGCTAAATGCATTCATGGTCTTTCTCCCTCCCAAGTCACCTTCATCATTCCAATATGTGTCCGCTCTTATTTCATTTGCTTCCGCTATCAATTCATCCTGTATTCCCACTCTCTCATAGTGCCACTTTCAATTAAAATTTTAATTTTCCCAGAAATATTCATGGAACACTGGACCGCAAAAGGCAGCATCTCGGTATTCATTCTATTCCCAACCTTTAAATGTTCTACTTTTTCAATAAGAACATCACTTTCCATGAACCAATCTGTTGAATTAGTTTCGCCTTCTGATTTCTTTTGTGCCACCATTTACCTGCAGAGTGCTTTTAAAAGGAAAATACTTAAAAAACAAATAAGTATTTAAACCCCAGGGGAGCCTCCACTCTGCGTAACGGCCAGAGCTTCCGACTTCGGAGCTGGGGTACCCAGCTCTAGTCTCGACATGGACTTAACATCCTGTGATTCTGGGCAAATCACTTAGGACCAGATTTATCAAACATGCATGCAACGCAATGCAGCAAGACACCTTGCTGCGCTGCGTGAAAGAGAACAATGTTCTGCCTTGGGCTAACGCAGGTACTCTTGCACCGTGGTGCAATGGTGCCTGTATTGCAGGCAAGACTGTTTTGTGCAAGACGGGGCACAACTGGAAAGAGGAAAAAACGAGGGGATTTAACATATTTCTCCTCGTTACAACTTCCTGGGAAGATGTAGCATGTTGATGCATTCTCAGGTCTACCGCTCATGGTAAATCTCGGAATGCGCCAAAATCCATTATTAGATGCATGGGAACACCCACGCTCCACCCATGGAATGCCTCCCTGGAGCACAGTGACACACGGCATTGACTTGCGCTACTCCAGATTTATCAAGCACAGCAAGGCCACACAAGGTGGCCTTGCATTGCTTGGTAAATCTGACTTTAGTGTTGCGTTGCCCTTGCATTACCTTGCGTGACGCAAGGGCAACACAACACTATTATAAATCTGCTCTTTAATCTCCTCATGCCTACAAAAAATGGATATGTCCTTGTGTAATGTAACTAGTGCTCATGTAAAGCGCTCCAATACTTTTGGGTCGAGTTTGCGCTATATAAAACTACAAAAAAAGTATAATTCGGAGCATCAGATCAAGGAAGAAGAATTGTTGTGTTAGAGACTCCAACATTGGGGAAATGGGTCAAAACCTGGGAATTTAATGGATTTCCTTGGTGCAGGTATTCCTTTTGTATTTTGTAATACCAGTATTGGACACACCATGAGGTAATACGGTCAATGTTCCGAATTGCATTTTATCAAAATAAAAAATATATAATATATATTGCACTGTCCACTTTGGAGCCAAGTTAGGAGACCCCTGCTGTGTCAAGGTGGGGAACCGGCAAATACTGTGTCTTCTATAAATATGTGCAACGCAGAGGTGTGCGACTCATGGGGATATACAGATAACGAAAAAATAACATGCTATATTTTTTTTTTTTTAAGGACTACAGGAAGAGCTACTCCAAGAGAAGAAGCCCATGGGCAGACATCTATTGGACAAGCACACAGCCAGTAACCACACTCAGAGAGAGGCTGGAATCGGTGGATCTAGACTAGAGGGCTGATTATGGGATCTTAAGGACTAAAGCTGAGGTGGAGCTTGCCCACTTTTTTGGTAGAATACACAAGATAATGGATTTGTTGGCACAAGTTGTCCGGAAAAGAGGCCTAGAAGCTGGGTCAATTTCCAAAGGGTTTGCAAGAGATATAATTTGGTGGGAGTGGTGTCCCTGAAGGAGGTGATAGAATGTAGAAGTGATTAGGGAGTAGCCATGGACGCTTATTTGTTGGCTATGGGTGCTTGGCCTTATCAAGGACATTCTAAGAATTATTCCTGAAAGAGGAGCGACACTTCAAATTGGGAGATCAATTGGAACAGAAATCTGTCTTCTATGTCAGGTTTAAGAGAGGTTGAGAAAGCCGGTCAAATTCATAATATTATTCACATGTTTAGTTTTTATACTGGGGATAACTCTGGACTGTACTCAGAGAGTTGGGAACATTTCAGACTGACAAAGCCAAGACCTTAATTTGAATATTTTTCATACAAACTGAACCCATATTCAATTACCACCCTGCCTTTCTTGTTCTTGTTTTCTTGGTAAATATCATGAGACTTGCTCACCTCTACCACAGACATTAAAGCCTCCAGCTTCCTTCCAGAAGTCCTACTTATTCATATCTTCATTCATCTTTCACACCCTTAAACTTGAGCATGAGATACCCTACACTGGATGAATATGTACTTCCAGTTTTTGTTGTCTGTACCTGTACAGACAATACCAGAAGGACTTGCGGTATGGTGGTGCGAGGTTGTGCCACGCTCCCTGTAGAAGAATTCTTCTATGACAACTTGTGGGTAACTGGTAGTGCAACCACATTCGAGGTCTTGGAGAGATTTGCCGTTGTGGTTTAACACAGTACTGCCTTCAGTCGGTGATCCAGGTGGAAGGCACAACCACAGCATCTCAGCCCCAGTAGATGTGAAGTAGAAGTACCTGGGTCCTGGTCTGGACTGGGGCAAAAAATAGGTCCAGGTATTAAAATAAAAGTGGCACCCATTAGCGAACCAGATAGCTAAAAATGTGGCCCACATTTGCAAATCAGGCCAGCTTCGAACTTGTAAAGGAAGTCTATATGGTTATTTTGCAAGGAATGGGAGAGTGCTGGAAGTGTTTGCTGCAGGCAATGTTTGTGGCAGCATCAGGGAAATCAACAGTAAAAATCTGACTACCAGGCCGTACAACAGGCCCACAAATTGCTAAAAAGAAAAATGGACCCACACACGGATCAGCTAGACCAGCCCATTGGACACTGCCTGGGTCCGGCGAGGAAGAATATGTTGCATTGGGAGCTTTTTATGGCTGATAAGTGTGACTTCAATTGGTGTGGTAATTCACATGCCGCCTGCCCGGACCGTCGGGGAGAAAATGCTGTTCCAATTCAGCAGCCGGCCAGAGAGGATACTGGAACAGTTCCTTCTCTTTACCATACCATTTCTGTTTTACATTGTACTTCACCCAACCAACACATACGGTCTCCAACTAGAAGCACTGTGCCAAACTCAACTGATAAGCTATAAGCAGCAGAAATTGTTAAAGCAGCGGCTAGGCCCTGCTATCCTCTAACTGAGAAAGACCATAAATACCCCACTGGTCACAATTTGATTTAATTGAAAAGGTTTCGAAGGAGGATTTAAATGTAACACTAATTTATTGAATATCAAAACAGCCTAGAGATACAATGAATCATAAAAAATATAATTTATTATCCCATGTGCCTTCTCTTCATACAATTCACTTTGTCTAATATAATTAAGACAATAACATCAACAAAGTGATGACATCTTTATGTATGAACACAGGTTTCCTGATAAAAGCCAAGTCAGTTCAATATTGGTATCCAATGTCGAGATTAGCAATCCTGTTAGCAGCCACATGTATTTCTAAGGAGGCTTCGCTTCTTCAGAGCCATCAATTACAAGAAATAACTCCTTTATATTGTTCCTCTGGAGACACATAACAAAAATTAGTCCTCTACATCCAAGGGGGTCCTAGTCAATGTTGTGGATAACTCGATCTCAGCACTCTCCCATCCCAATTCACCTGTGAAAATTAATGGGCATATTTATGTAGCGTTCACGCAGCACAGCGCAACAAGCTACCTTGCTGAGCTGCATGAAAGGGAAAGGGCAGGAATACGCCGTATTTAACATAATATGAAACATTCCTATCCACGCTCCACCCATGGACCGCCTCCCTGGGGCTGATTAACGCAATGCAGCGATTTGCGCTGCACTGGGCATCATTACCCCAGATTTATCATGCCATGCAGGGCCATGCAAGGTGGCTTTGTGTGGCTTGAAAAATCCGACTTGGATTTTGCGTCACTCCTGCGCTCCCTTGCATGGCTAAAGGGCAACGCAAAACCTTCATAAACATGCCCCACAGTCTCACCATACACCTCCAAATCACTCATAGCAGACTGCTGAGTTAAGTGTAAACAGATATCACTAATGCTGTCCAAAGTGACCATTTATTTCAAATTATGGCAGATCCATGGTGGCACGCACATTGGTCAAGAACTCTGAACAGGGTGATCAACAAGGGACAGAGTTTTTGCTGGAGTGTTAGCAAGCTATTGGAAACAGTGGTATGGCAGGTTTTTGAAGTGGGGTCACAGGAGGTCATGGTCATCAATATCTAGCGAACTTCAAAGCTTCCTGGATGTTAAAGGCAGGCCAAACAGTGGTGACTAGTGAATTTTGACAGTATTGAGATGTAAGTAGCCACTGAAAATTCACTGAGTGAGTTTTCCAAAGGGTGCTCAGGGAATTCTATCCAACCACCAAGAAACATTTGAAGAAACTGGGCCAAATGGGGCATAATTTCAAATTAGCTATAAATCCAAAACTTCTGAAGACGCATTGATGAAATATTGCAGTTCTTTCATTATGTGTCTATCAGGGCCTCTGAAATTATGCGGCAGGGAGGGCCAATTTATGTAACAGGATTGAGTAAATTATGCAGCAAGTAAAAAGCAAATTATGCGGCGTAGTGCACCACATTTTGTAATAGTATTACTTCATTATTTTTTATTTTTACACTTGTTAACACTGTCTGGACATTGGTTGCACCTCATTAGTACCAGTTTAATATTCAAATACAGCAATGAAAGGTGAGCAGTCAACTTTTGCAAAAAGCCTTCCGCTGTGTGTCGACACGTGTTGCTGCGTTTTTAGTAACTTTTGAACCATTTGAGCTAGAAGCAACATTTGTTTTTGTTAAAATCTGCAGATTATGCAGCAAATTATGGATTATGTGGCAAATGCAGCGAATCCATAGAAATGCAAAAATTGCTGCAGCCACACAATTGCATTATTCAAGTGGCCTTGGTGTGTATCAAGCCCTAGCCTCCCCAAGGTTGTTGGAAGTAAACCATTCCCAAGACAACTTTGAATATCTGTGGCAAAATAATGCAACTGGGTCTACATATATACCTAAAAACTAGCTAAAAAATTGTATTACAGACAATTTAAAAACCCAAATAATAAATTTCAAAAGGCATATCATTTTTCAGCATTGCATCTTTCTTCACTTCTACACTTTACTTCCTTTCATTTTTCCTTCCTGCTCCATAGCCCTTGGGAGGGTCCAGCATGGAAAAAATTAAAAAGTTACAGATATTACATAATCTCAGGACATTCACAGCAGCACAAATCAGTTCTTCCAGGCTTAGTCAGCAATGTGTCTGCCCAGGTTACAAAGATGGTACAGGTTCAGATGACATACATGTTACAACATTCAAGAGAGGTCCAGGATGCTGACAACAGAAGTGATAATGTAATAAAAGTGATTTTCAATATAGTTAATGGAATGCAACCACAAAAGTAAAGAAAGAACAATCTTAACAGCATATGCCCTCTGGCAATAAGGAAACAACATCAGCAATGTGGTTCTTATATACAAAAACAACGATATTTTCATCCTGAATTACTAATATTGTACTCTAGTAAATACATGTTTGTGCTAGAACATCAGCTTGTTATTTCATCAAAATACTACCACACACTGATAGATTTGGTCATGCATCCACATATATTATATGCCTAGAACGCCCATCACAGTCCAGGGCTTTGTGCCATTATGCCTCAGTTGTGACAATAATGCCAGCAATATGTCAGTGAAGAGCACCAGTAAGCAAAAGAACTACAATTATGCTAAGGAGGGGCTCCTCAATGGCAGGAATTAACACTAAATGACACAGACAGCTCTTTGCTGGCCAGTGTTTTAAGGCAAGAGTGTGTGCACCCAGTGCTTGTGTATGCTTCAATATGTGGGTGTGTGCACTCAGTGCTTGTGTGTGCTTCAGTGTCATGGTGTGTACACCCAATGCCTGTGTGTGTTTCCAGTTAGGGGTGTGTGCATCCAGTGCTTGTGTGTGTTTCAGGTTATGGATGTGCTCACCTAATGCTTTTTGTGTCTTTCAATACAAAGGTGTGCGCATCCAGTGCGTCTGTGTGTTTCAGTGCAAGAGTGTGTCCACAAAGTACTTGTGCGTGTTTCATTAGAAGGCGGTGCACACCTAGTGCTTGAGTGTGTTTCAAAGCAAGGGTATGGGCAGACCAGTGCAGCAAGTTACCTTGCTGCGCTGCCCTTCGCCTCAGGGAAAGGTCATGAATGCACCCTATTTATCCAATACAGTGCATTCCATCCTTTCCTCCTTTGCTGGTGCCGTTTTGGCAGCCTAACGCCTACGTAGGCACCCTTGCACCATGGTGCAAGGGTGCCTGTGCTGTAGGCAGGAATGTTTTTTTGCCGGAAGAGGCACCTTGTGCACAAAAACAATCCATAAAGGCCTTTTCCTCTTTCTATGTGTGCTGCAGAATACAGCACACATAGAAAGAGATAAAAACGTGGAGGAATAAAGATATTTCCCCTCGTTACGCCTCACCTGGGGAGGCATATCTTTTTGGCGCATTCCCAGGTTTGGTGAATCTGGGAATGCATAAATTAGATGGAATTTGCGTGGGAACACCCACCACAACACCCATGGAATGCCTCCCTTGCGCAGAGTAATGCAATACAGCAATTTGCGTGCGTTGCATTACTCTATATTTATCAAGCCATTCAAAGCCACCCAAAGTGGATTTGTGTGGCTTCATAAATATGACTTGGAGCTTTGGGCCGTGCATGTACCACTTTGCGGGGTGCAAGCGTGATGCAAGGCCCTCGTAAATATGCCCCCTAGTGCTTTTGTGTGTCAGTGCAAGTGTGTGTGTGTGTGTGCGCGCACGCACCAGGTGCTTGAGTGTGTGTTACCAAGCAAGGGTGGGTGCACCCAGTGCTTGTGTGTGTTTCAATACAGGATGTGCATGCCCAGTACTTGTGTGACAAAGAAAGGGTTTGTCCCAGTGCTAAATTTGTTTAAAAAATAAGTGCCAGGACTCTCGTCAGGAGGCCACTGCAGCTTGCACCACACATTGCCCCTACCATGATGCCAATGATAGTCACAACACAATTACTAACCATCACACTCCTACAAGTGTGACAGTTTGAACTATTTCAGGCCCCCAAAGCCGTAAGCATGTTTGGGGGCAGGTAATAGTAATTTTTAATGTATATTGAATTAATAATTAACTGTTCTTGTGGTCATCTCTTTATTTGCCAAACACCAGAAACTACTGGCTCAAATTAAGCACTGGTTTGTCCCCTTAATACTTGTGTGTGTTTCAATCCAAGGTTGGGTGCCATCAGTGCTCTTATGAAGGGCGAAAGGCATGAGTGATGTTGGACCTGGACCTTTTTGCAGGGTTATCCCCATACTTTTTGTCTTCCTCCTGTATATTTTTGACCCTCTTTTTCTTGACTTTAGGACTCGGGGCACTTTACCACTGCAAATCAGTGCTAAAGTGCATGTGCTCCGTCCTTTACACATGGTATGATTGGTTTACACCTGGTCTGCATATTTAATTTACTTAGTAAGTAAGTAAAAATGTTATTGTTTTTGATTAATTAAAACCATTACAAAAAATACACTCTGATAAAAGCTTGTGATCAGTTACACTTTTTCAAAAAGCACTCTGGTAAAAGTCAAGTGTGTTAAAAAAATACAGAAATGTTTCTAAGAACTGAAGAGTTTACATCGTGCACTGGGCCGCATGTTACAATTATAAAGCATTGAAGTCTTTTATTGTTTTTACACTTCCTCATGGTCCCACTGGACCTTGCTTAGATGCTACTGATGACAGGAACTTGACTAGCTTACCATTGAGTTGCGGGTCCTTCGGGTTGAAGCAGGCGAGTACTGCCTGTCTCCTTGTTCGTATACCTTGTTCGTTAAAATAGGTTTTTAAGAGGCCAGCCCTCTCTTCTTTTAGTTTGTTGCAGGAACAAATTAAATGTTCTATGTCCTCGTATCCGACCCCGCATAACCTACATGACTTCCCGCAATTCTCTCTCAGCCAAGGTGGAAGGTGCGGTATGGCTGGGAGGACTCCTAACCTGTGTTTTAAAAAAGCTTCTTTGACTTCCTTGAGTACCCTAGATTAAAATATGCCTGCGGCCCAAATGATTTGTAGCTACTCAAAGTCATCCATGCGTGGCTCCTACGTGCAAAGGCAGCTTTGTCTTCTGTAAGGGAGAGTTTCTTAATGACCTTATTTACAATATCCTTAAAGTGCAAGTGCATTGTTGGGATTTCCCACAGGTCGATTAGTCCAGTGATAGCCAGTGATTCCTCCAGGTAGGTTTTGGCCAGCGAGGTAGATGTGCTGCACAGTTCTTGCCATAGTTGGTGGTTCAGTGTATTCCTGGTGGAATTCTTGATTTTGTGCCAACACTTGATGTAAGAGCCTCGCCTCGCGAGGAGTTGTTTCGTTAAGCCAAACTCGAGACGAATCTGTGGTTGCGAGGTATAAGTCGGGAGGTTTAGAATGACTCTGTACGCTTTTGCCAGGTTGGTGTCCAGCAGTATAGCGTCCCTGCCCCTCAATGCTTCGCTGCCGTAAGTAATTGATTGTGGGATTTTTGCTTGCGCAACCCGAAGCAATGGCGAAAATGTTGGTCCAGTCAATTTTGTTTTGAGTTGCCTTAATGTTGACGCTATCGCCATCCCTTTCCTCTTAATGGCCTCAAGCTGTTTCGCAAATTGACCACCCTTGTCAATTATTACACCTAAATATTTGTATTCAGAGGAATTTGCAATTGGAGTTTTCCCCAGAGACCACGAATGAGACCGTTTTTTCCCATTGATTGTCAGGGTTTTAGTTTTGTTAGTGTTGATTTCCACGCAATTTTCGTCTGCATATACATGCAATTTATTAAGTAGCCGTTGTAGACCGACTTGAGTGTGGCTTGCTAGAACAACATCATCCGCATAAGATATACTGTAAATGGCTTTCCCCCCTAATCGAGGGGCATGCGCGTTGCAGGCACTAAGGGCTGGTGTCATGTCTGCTGTATAAAGGTTAAAAAGGGTTGGAGCGAGCACACAACCCTGTTTGAGACCTTTAGTTGTTGGTATGCGCATGGAAAGATGGGAGCCATTGCCTAGCTTAACCTGTATCCACGTGTTGGAGTGTAGCTGTATCAATAGATTCCGAAGGGTTGGAGGGATCCCCCAGAGAGCCAATTTCCTCCATAGGTTAGCTCAGTTGATATTGTCAAACGCCGCCTTGAAGTCCACAAAGCAGAAGTGGAATGTTTGTTTGGTTAGTTTTGCCTCGTCGATGAGTAGTGACATTGTTAATAAATTGGTTGCTGTGCCGGTTTCTCTACAGAACCCTGTTTGGCAAGTGGGGATTATGTTATTCTCTGTTGCCCATTCCTGCAGTTCTGTAAGTAGAATTCCCGCAAAGTATTTTGCCTCTACATCTAACAATGCAATCAAGCAATAGTTTTTTGGTAGGGTTTTATCTCCTGCTTTATAAATTGGTGAGATAATGGAGCCCTTCCATGATGCGGGCAAGGACCCAAACTGTCTGACAGAGCTGAAAAGAGGAGCCAGAGTTTCTGACCAGTATTCCGGGTCTTGTTTAAAAAGAGCTGGTGGAATCCCGTTTGGCCCTGGTGCTCCTTCTTTCCTCCCTTTAGAGATTTGATCCCTGATCATAATAGTATCGATTCCGTTAGCCTGGGCCTCTTCAGCTGTCGCAGTTTGAGTTGAAGAAGCTGGTTGATTATCCATATGTGCTTGTGGTCCTAGTGCCTGTTGGTTAAAATGAGATTCTAAAAAGGATGACCATGTATTTTCTGTTATATACGATATTAGACCTCTGTGTGCCGGTTGTAAGATTTTATTTATAGTTGACCAAAATCGAGCACTATTATTTCCTTTGGAATCTTGATAAAGTTTTGCCCAGAATTCATTTTCATTGGACCTGGTAATGTCCCACTTAAGTTTCTTAAGTTCGGCCTTACTGTTACGGAGCTGTTGGAGTAGGTTCTCGTGCCCCGGGCGTTGCCTCAAAGATCTCAACAATTTATTTATAGATTTTTTTAGGAGTTTCAGGGTAGATCTCTGTGCACTCGTGGCCTTCCCTGCGGCCGTTGGATCGTTGGGAAAAAAGTGTCGAACTACGGATGAATGGGAGTTCCCAAACAGAGCCGTAAACATTTCCCATGTACTAGTAGGGTTTCCAGTGGGATAGCTTTAATTTACTTGTAAGTCCCTTGTACAGTGGTATCCCATATACCCAGGGCCTGTAAATTAAATGCTACTAGTGGGCCTGCAGCGCTGCTTGCGCCACCCACAGAAGTAGCCTTTCAAACCTGTCTCAGGCCTGCCACTGCAGGGCCTGCGTGCACAGTTTACTGCCACAGTGACTTGCCATTTGTAAGTTACTTGCCAAGCTTGAAATGCCCCTTTTACTACATATAGGTCACCCCTAAGGAAGGCACTATGGGCAGGGTGCTGTGTAGGTAAAAGGTAGGACATGTGCCTTTATTGTGTGGCATGTTCTGGTGGTGACAAGCAGCCTATTTGGTTTCTCACTGCTGTGAGGCATACTCCTCTCATAGGCTAGCATTGAGAATTCCCTTATAGGTACTTAAGTGGTAATTCCTGATCTGAAAGGTGTAGAGTTGCCATGTTTGGTATGTTTGGAATAGTGGTGATAAATCCTGCCTATTCATCTACATACTGATGGTTTCCTGGGCTGGGAGAAAGGGAGGCGGGTGCACTTACATTTGTATAGGCTGTGTACTGACCTCACACAAAGGGCTGACTTACCTCCTACTGTACATCTGGGGCCGGGGACAAGTTGAAAGGGGGTGTTGTGTGCTTCTAAATGTTTTATCGAAGTTCCCCCTAGATCAAAGACAATTTTAGTATAAGTACAGGGGCTGTGACCCCATGATATTAGACACTGCGTGGGACTTGTAACCAGACGCTGCTGGCTCTAAATGCTGCTCCTTGCCAGAAGACTGCCAGGAGGAACTGCCATTGGACTTAATTGCTTTGTAGTGCTGACCTGCTGCCTGCTGGACTGAGAGAAGGACTGCCACTTTGCTACAAGGACCCTTGTGCTGGTCTGCCTGGCTGCGCCCTGCTTTTGTGCCCCCAGTGCTCTCCAGGGGCTGGTGGGCCTGCCTACCCTCCCCCTGTTCTTGTGAGGGGGTTTTCAGGGGTCCAGGAAGACTCCATTAAACCTTCCAGCGTGTTTTCACAGCTCATCCTACATCAGCGTGGTCAGCGCTTCATTGGGCATTTGATTTTTCTTTAGGAGAAGTGTGGGTGAGCGCTTTATGTCATTTTTCCCCAGCATGTGTGGCAGCGAAGCCCTTTTCATCTGCGTTACGGTGCCACCAGCCGAGGGCACCATGATGGACAACCTGATGAGGAGCAGTGCCGCCCGTTGGCAGCAACTATCCCACTAAAAAGACCGGGCCAGCTATGCAAAATCCCCCCAGTGGAGCCCCTTCTGCGGGGAAGCCTTCATGCTGAAGCTGATTTTAAGATACTGCCTTGGTTAGCAGCTGCTCGGCGGATCGCATGCAACTGCCTTTGCTCATTTTTCACATGGGATGACACAGTGAGATCTCTCTGCCGAAACTGTGCTGGGTGGGTGTCTCCTCCCCTGTCTGGGCACATACCTGGGTGGCCCGGTTGACCATGTTGGTTACTCTTGTGGTGAGACCACGACGGAGGCCCCCAGAGTCTGTAATGTCCTTGCAAATTGCCTTAATTCCGGTGGTAGGTGTGCAGGTGTCCCTGTAACCTATGTGTTGTGCAAATTACCATGTAATGTGTAATAGGAGCACAGGAGTGCTGTGCCCTATAATTTTATGGTGACATTTGGAAATTCTTACATGGTCTGCACCTAACTACTTCTTTTGAACCCTGATGTGTTATTGTATGTCGTTTTTAGGTCTCGCGCCTAGCATTGCAGTGCGTAGCACTGCTCGCGCAGCGCGAGACCTTTTCTACGGGCTTTAGAAAGCTAACCACACGCTCGTGCGTGTGTTTAGCTTTCTGAAGCCTGGCATTGGCTGTAGCGTGCGTTTTTTTTTTTTTAAACGGCACGCGATTGGGCAAAGGCGGGCGCATGTCCCGCCTTTGCTCCTCCCATTCCCACTGGTGGCTAGCACGCACAGCAGCACGCGTTCGCCTCGCTGCCGCGCTCCCTCACCCCGCTCATCTGTGGTGCGTGCGCACCACTGTTTAGTTTTTTCTTTAATCTCCCACTTGTTTGCAGATCTTTCAAGCTCGGACACCAGCAGCGCGTGCACCCTTCCCTCGCAGTCCGCTCTGACGCACTTCGTCAGAATGTGCTTGTACTAAACGTTTACGAGATGAGCCATACCGTACTTATGCAAACTTTATGTTCGAGTAAACATCCTGGTCACGCAGCCACATTTCTCCCTTATCGGAGGTCACATGCTTCCTTGCAGCAGCCTCCCTACCGGCTGGAATGATGTGCACCTTATCTCATTTACCGACTGGTGGGAACAAAGCCTTCGGCGTTACATAAGGGCGCAGCTGTCAGTGCACTGGCGTGCTTCAGGAAACCTGCCCTAGAGAACTCTCTCCCTCTGTAGTGGCCATTAATTATGCTGGGAATGCTTGCGTAGACAGCAACATGGCTTCCGCTAGCTCAGTCCTCCATGCCCTGTCATCGTCACTTCCTCCTTCACACCACTGATCAGTGGGAGGAGGGAATAGGGTCAGTCATCAGGTTTCCCTCCTGTCAATGCCCGAGCCTCTGCTACACATGTGGAAGCATTGCGAGCACGTGCGCTCCGTTGAGAGCACCCTTAAACTGTGGAAGGTATTCAGTGCTCTTTATTGCATCCACCATGAATCTGCACAGCCACCTCCATGTCAGCTCAGCCTGCAATGCCTCGCCGTTGCCTAGGAGCAGTCACATTCCAAAATGATGTATGCAAAGATCCCAAGGTGAGCCTCACAGTTATGGTGACACGAACATGCATAACAAGCTAATAGACCATAACACACTTGCATGTCTGTATTTTCACTCCCCCGCCCCCCTGTGCTGGAAGTGCAGCAAGGTTACCGAAAATACACTTTGCCCAAATGTTTGAGAACTGGAGTCACAATAGACAATAGTAAATCATCTACACACATTTTTTAGTCCCCCGGCCCCCTTGGGAAGAAGCAGGGAAACACAGCTACCCACAAGAGACACGGGACTACAGAGATGCTTCCAATGTTAGAACAGTGCCTGATAAAACCATGTTTTCCAGCATAATGCTAGAATACCACTGAAGCCAGCTGCACAGCCAATCAGAGAGTTATGGGTAAGTTCCTGTCCTGTTGTCAATGCTTTTTCTCAAGGTGTGGCTGTGCACAGCTGGCTCTTGACCATGGTGGGATGTGCACACTCATTGTTCTTTGGGTCCCTCTTTGGTTCTGCCTGGTGGCTCTTTGGATATAGTCTGCATTGCAAGAGGCAATTGGTTGTTCTATATATTGAATAGTAGATTGTTTTTCTTGCAACTTTGTCCTATTGTAGTGATAATACGGTTCATACCAACGCTCTCGTGACATCTGTTCTACATGTATGCTTATTTTTCATTTAAATATTATTGTTTTCATATAGTGATGGGTGTGTCTGGGGAGATTGAGTGATTTTATCTTCTTTTTGAGCATGTTCATGAATTCATCCTTTAAGCCTCTGTACTAGTTATTCAATTATGTTTTGTATGTGTATCATTTCGTTAGTTACAACGAATGCAGCGTTCTTCTCCTGTCATGGCCGTTAATAAACGTATCAATGCACCATATTCACTTCAGTGAGAAGCTGATGTTACTACAGAAACCTGTGTGCAACTTGCAGTGCTTTAAGTGGGATGAAAAAGGTGGGGGGGGAGGGGTTCTTTAAAATGGGCGTGGCCAAAGAAGCATAACTTTGAATCTTTTCCCTGATGTGTGATCTGTGTAATTAAGGGTGTGACTTAAATCATGCTAACTTTGCTTCACAAAGCCTTCTCCCTGGCCAGTATTTGGGTGCCTCTCTGAGTTTTCAATTATTGCATCCCACATGTCACTGAAAAACCAACACATGCATATAAAACAAGCCAGACATATTGGTTTTGCCAATGCTTGTTGTACTAAATAAATAAAAACATTGATTTTGTTGTGAGTAATTAAAGTTAAAAAAATTTAAATTCTGAAACTTAGACAATGAATTAAGCATTAATATAGTCTTTGCCTCAGACTCCTATTAATCCCTTCTCGCCACTTTCGTCTGCAGTGTCTCACTCTATTAGGCAGTTACACCCATTTTCTTCCCACATCTTTCTCAAATCCTCGATCTGCATATCTCAATCTTCCCCATTATTACAATTGGCATATGTGCGACCATCGCTCTGTGTACTGCTCTAGAGAGGTCAAAGGTTGGAAGTGCATGTAGTCTGCACACCTCTATGACTTGCTAGCAGGCACTGTGAGAAAGTCACATTGCTTTCTATCTTAGTTTCAGATCTCTCAATCTTGTGCAGTCAAACGCCCACCCACAACCTGAAATCACTCATGCACCTGGAGGCAACTCAGTTGAAAGCATGCACCACTATTTAAGAGTCATATGTTGAATTAAAAAAAAAGTACATAAGCACATCTTGGAAAACGCAAATACTCTTGGGGATTACAAGATGAAGTAAAATGTGTAATGTAAACAGGGATTGCATCGCTAATATGGAATACCTAAAAGGCTTTTGGTTTTTTTTTTTACATTCATTTTTGAAATATCGATCAGTGTTTTGGGCAATAAAGTTAAGGACATGAATATAGAGACTGATAGAAACCCGTTTCAAAGTCTTGTTTTAATCGTCGGTTTAATAGTCTTTGAGGACTGGCCCCATTTACAGCCCTGGCAACTTGCAAGTCGCAGATTTCAATTCCGATATCCCTGATTCAGACTTTCATTCTTCAGAGTTCCATATACCATTAAGTTAGAAAAGAGTTGAATCAGATATTTATAGCTGAATGACACTGCAGGGCTGCCTTATTGTCTGTGATATCCTGTTTTTAGGTCTCGCCTAGGCATTCGAGACATGCTGTATTCAGGATATGGGCATTATGCTCCGTCCATGTTTTTAATTGGCTCCTTTGACCGTCTTTTCCAAATGCTTTTGTTTCTTTGGTTAATCTCTTTTATAGTCCCTCCTTAGTACCGCTGTTTCTCCTGTTGTACCCTCCCATAAGGACTGCCCCTGTTGCGTGTGTTGTTACTCAGGGTCTGTTATTTCCTGTTTGTGAGCACAATTTTCCTTTTTGAAGCACACTTGCATGCCATGTTGGAGCTTGAATAATGGCGTCCACACGACTTTCTTGCGCGGCTCGCGTATATCCTTTTTGTTTTTTTAAAAATTATATGTGTTTATGCAGCGCAAATGGAGGCCGCGCCACTTTTTTGCACGGCTCACCCAAACCCTTTTTTTTTAATTACATGTTTTTATGCAGCTCAACTTGCCAAACCTGATATTTATGGCAGGCGCAAGCCTTTTTTAAATTTATTTTTTACTTTGGTGGCATGCTGCGCTTGAGCTTGCATGCACGGTTCTTTTCACTGGCCCTAATGCACTGAGGGCTGAGGCTCGGGGTCCCCACTTGATAGTATCCGGGCGGCAACTGCTGACCACGTTCATGGTTTCAGCACGTCCGTGTTCCTATCTCAATGTCACAGACGTCTAGCCGAAAGTTGCACCTGAGAACACTGGCATCCTGCAAGGTATTGCTTTGTTTGTTTTGGCTTGTTGGCTCTGGGGAAGGGGAGAGGGGGCTGGGGCAGCTGTGATTGGTGGGATATGGTTGCATCCAGACCTTCACAATGAGCAGTGCCTGCTGACCTTCTTTTCTGCCTAGCCTACCTAATGGCCTTATCCCATTCTGCTCAACCTTCCTTACATACATCCTCCCTGGCACTTATGTGCACGATCGGACTTGAGTGCTAGCACACATGGGCTCACCCCGGTGCTTTTGCACTTTGGGTGTTTTGGTTACATTGACCGTAAAGCTGCAGTTTATAAACAACCTCCTTACTCCACATTCCGCACTTGGGGACATTTACAGAATTCGGAATTCATGACCCAAGTGCGGAATAGATTTTGCTCGGATGTGGTCACACTGGCTTGGATACATGAATGTCCTAGTGCTCAACAAACCTCTTTACCTGCGTGCTTCCCTGGTTACCATGGGCTATACTTATGGTGAAGACAGCACTCGTCATTCCTACTAGTGCCAGTCTATTTGATGTTTCACGTGGCCATTTTGTGAAGCCCCCTAGATATTTGCCCTTTTGGAAATTCGGCTTCACCAGTTACTATTGGTTGCTTCTGAATCCAGATAACAAAATATACAGTGATAGTTTCTGGATTAATGACCATATTTGTATAGCCAGGTCTTATGACTCAGTGCTTCAGTGCATCCACTCCAGGTATCTATGGCTGAGCCCATAGTAACCACTGTGAATCGCAGTGGGTCCACTGCGGCTTTCGTCCTTCTGAGGTCCATAAAATGAATTTCTTCGAGTTGAGCAACAAAAAGCATCTGTTAATAGTCAAACTGAAAATTTCTACCATGGCGGTCTCTGAGTCTAGCCCAAGCTGTCATAACTGTGAAATAAGTGGATACACGTATGCATGACTGCTTGCCAAGTTGTGTAACTGTTTGTGTACTACTTGAGGCACTTTCAGCTTACCTCCTAGCCCCCAATGCTCTTTGATAATGTTTAGCAAACAAAACAATGTGGCTTGAGGCAGACCTTTTGCAAAACATCCTCAGAAGTCTGTTTCTGATTAGTTAATTTCTTTTACAACACATAACTGTTTCTCTGTGGTGGGTTGCTTTTGTCAGACCATGCTGTTTTACTCTAAATCTTGCAGTGCTCCAGACAACCTCACTGAAGGAAGCCAACATTTATTTAATTCTTTAAGTCGATGTCGTGTGAAGCAAGGAATGAGGTATACAGTGGCCTCTGTAGCGAAGAAAGGGTCAAACCATTTTGCATGAGTGGGAAAAGATTTGTGCCACCTTTGCCTGATAGCATTCCATACTGGACATGCTGTTGACGGGTCATAATGATAATGTGAATCAGAGGCAGACTGGCCTGTGGGAAATATGGATGATGTCCAGGCTGGCCACCACTTGTGACAGGACAGTGGGGCCCGGGCAGAGTCAGTCACATATCAATTATGTATGAGATCTGATTACGTTGAGTCTTTCCTGGCCTCACTTGCCTTTGAGAGGCGTTGGTCTTGTTGATAAATGGAAATCCCTTCATTTTATTTGGATAATTGCCAGAGTTATACAGATACTGTAAAATTAAACAAGCATTTTCAGTGCAATAGGTCTTGCATTACTGAAATTTTGAGCTATTGGCGTTACATTATTATTTGCAACGCCAATAGCTCAAACTTTCAATAATGCGAGACCTATTGCATTGCAAATGCTTGTTATTCTTGCACTGAAAGGGTAATGAGTACTAATTCAGGGTCTGCATAGTATGTACTGTAATGTTATTTCATGATTATTGCAACCTATAGGTCTTGCTCTTATTGCACTGCAAAGTAATTATTGATTTATGTTGTGCTTGGTCTATGTTTTATATACAATATAGTTTGTTTTTATATAATACCTTGGGGCAGATTTACAAGAAACTGATGCATCTGTAGAGATGCGTCAGTTTCCCTGCGCCAGCCTGCGATACCCTTGCGCCACCATGGATGCGCCGTATTTACAATACGGCGCACCATGGCGCAAGGATTGACAGATGCGTCAGAAATTCTGACGCATCTGTTGGCCCAAAAGTCACGCATTGCTGGAGTCGTGTCGCAAGCACGACGCAACTCCAGCAATGTATTTTGAGGCCTATACTTACTGTACTGCGTCAGTCCTTAATCCTGCTTCAAGCAGGCGTAAGGTTTTGACGCAGTGGCGTCCCAAAAGTGGCACAGTGAAATCTTGTAGATTTCACTGCGTCACTTTTACGAGGCCTTCCTGCATGGGAACGCCCACCCTGCATACATTATACCTGACGCAGGTATAATGTGGCGTAGGGCTTTACAAGGTGATGCATCTCCCGAGATGCGTCACGTTGTAAATTGGCTGCAATGTTTGCGCTGCCGTTGCGTCAAAAAAAAGTGACGCAACGGCAGCGCAAGGAGGCGCAAGGGGCTTGTAAATCTGCCCCCATGTCTCTTTTGTGGTGTATTCATTGGGGTGCTGGTGTGTGTGTGTTGCGCAAACGCTTTACACATTGCCTCTAGGATAAGCCTGACTGCTCTGGCCAAGCTGCCAAGGGAGTGAGCACAGTTTATCTGTGGTGTGTAACGTACTTGCCCCGACCGGAGTGTGCCTGGTTTTGGTGCATACCCTACCCAACCAGAGACCCCATTTCTAACAAGTGCCAAAAATTTGTGAGTTTTAAAGCACAACAGCGCGTGTGGACCTAGTGCTCACTTGCCAGTTATTTTTATGCTAAGGGTGTTTGCACCAAGTGCTTTTTTGTGTTTTAGGACTAGGGTATGAGGACCAAGGCCCCACTGTGTGTGAGTTTTAAAGGGCAGGCTTGACTGAGAGCCCAGTGCAAACATTTCACAGTGTTTTAGGGTAAGGGTGAGTAAGGACCCAGTGCAAACGTGTCAGTATTTTAGGGAAAGAGTGTGTGAACCCCGTGCTCGAATGTGTTTTAGGACAATGGAAAGTAATGAAGTTCAATGGAAGTGTGAGGGCCACTGTGCTGTGGAGCCGTGCAGCTTTCTAGCATGCTGGTCTGGCAATTAGCCCTAAAGGAAGTGAAGGTCGAGGCGTCACTATCCTCCTGATGAGGCACCATGTATCAGAGTAGAAGAAGATACGTTGATGGGTCTGTGCCCTGCCTGGGTCCTGGAACTGAGGCCACAAGCTTATATTACTTTAAAAAATGAAGTCTGGAAACTTCTAGGCTGGAAACAAAAAAAATTCTGAAAAGTTATGACAGCCATATCAAATGCTCTTGTAGAAACAAAACTGTGTTAAATGCGGATAATAGGCCAATCAAATTTCACTCATCACATATGACTCATCGCTTGACAACTTTTTTGCAATGCAGCTCTTCGCGGGACAAAAACTGCAGTGCGCACTGCGAGCTCCGGTTCAAACCTGGCTAATTATCACTTATTTTCAGATTTCACAGCTTGGGAGCTGGATGGCGAGGCCTGAATCTCAGCGCGCGCTTTCTGAGGCTAAAGAGAAAATCTTTGTAATAAAAGTTATACACGCTGCGAGCTGATGGTGCCTGTAACTACTCTGCAGCCTGCAAGCCGCACATATCACTGTCACCAGCAGCCTCAGAGCATGGTCAGCCCTTTAAACATCACATCCCTACAGCCAGTGCTTTAAATGGAAAAAAATAAGTGCAGGTACTCATCAAAAATAAGCAGTGGATTGGGGGTGGAGTTTAGGGCGGGGCAAAGGGCGGGCTAGGTTTTTTACCTTTCTAAGCTTTGTATGCAAAAAATACGCATGCATTGTAAGAATGTCTAACCATTTATATTTTACTTACAAATAAGTCCTTAATATTAACCAAAGTAGAGATGGCGTGGCTTTGCGAGCCAAGATGGTGGTCTGGACCCCTCTACGATCCTTCTCCATCCTGACACTTCTCCAGTGGCATCCTTTCAACTGGGGCACCTCTAGCCTTGAGGCACCTTCCCCTGCAGACAAATAAGCGCCTGCAGAGACTGAGGGGGCTAGAGGCAGCAACCCGATAAGCAGCCCGGCTCGGGTTAAAATGGCGGCGGCCTGGCCTATCCCCCGGAGGCCCGCTCGGTGAACCCAGTAAGAGCCGTCGCACCACTACGGAGTGCACTGCAGACCCTGCTGACTGACCGACTGCCTCCGGAGGCTCGAGGCTTCCTCCACGCTGGCGCCAAAAGCGGCTGCGGGAGCCTGATGGAGCCGGAACGCCTGAGATGGCGTTCCACCACTGAGAAAGGCCGCCGGAACCTACACAGTCACATGAGGTGAGGAGGGGACCCTGGGTGAGGCGGCGGGACCCCCGCACTGCCCCTAGAGTCGGCGGCGGCCGTCAGCTGTCCGTGAGGAGCAACTACAAGAGATAACCGGCTGCGGCCAGCAGGGCACCCCAGGCGGATTTGTGGCTGGCGCGAGACACGGGCCCTGGGGCAGAGGATTATCTGGAGAACCTGTGTACTGGCGGCATGCTCCCCCGTTGCTGAATCCTGCCTCCTCTGGATCCGCTGAAGGTAGCATGGGTGCTGCCTGCCCCGCGATCGGCGGAGTTCAGCACTGCCCCGCACCCGGCCTATGGTGGCCTGGGGTCACTGTGAAATCGGAATGTTGGCCTACAGCTAAGGCGGGCTGGCGAGGCCCACAACGCGGCACAAGGTGAGGAGGAGGCACCTGGGGAGGAGAAGCATGCCGCTGCACTGCCCCCGGGGACGGTGACGATGCTTGACTGCCGAGGTGCTCCCGATGGGCGGACTAAATAGAGACAACCGACCTGCGATCGACAGGGCATCCCGGGGGAGTGGATAGTTGGTGCAAGACGCGGCTTACTCCGCTGGCAGCTACATGTGAGCCAGGAGGCCCGGCGGTGGACCCCCCCCCAGGTTTGGCTCCTGCTTCCCCTGACCCCCACAGACGGAATACTGAGCCGCTGGTACTGCCTTAGATCCCTAATGCGGCGAGACCTGGAGCCTCCAACCTCTGGCGGGCGAACTGGTGGGCTGGGGTGGCCCCGTGGGGCTGGGATGCGCTGTCTGGGTCCCGCTGGACTGTGGTGCCCGCTCACGGCTCTCGGCCTGCGGTCGGCAGGATATAGCTGTTGGGCCTCGGCGTGCTGCCTTCCTGAACCTTGGGTGAGGAGACGCCCGGAGCAGCTGGAGACCCACACTGGGCCCTGTGGTGGCAGGCCCTGACTCCACCGAGATCGGAGGGGGAGAGTAAGTGCAACTTGACCTGCGACCAGCAGGAACTCTTGTCTGCCCGCAAGAGAGGCCCCCCTCTCCTCCAACACACAGAGTCCTGCACGGAGAGAGAGACTGGGCTCGCAGGGATACCAGGTTCACCGGTACCCGCGCTGGCGGACGGATGGCACCAGAGCAGTACTGCACCCAATGCAGTGGCTGACCCCCAGGTGTGCGACATTACAAGGTGGACGGAGGCTGCATTGGCCCTCCAGGGCAGTGGATGAATGTGACAATTGGCACTGCCCCACTGGGAGACGGCCGCCCAGAACTGAAGGCCCACCGCTGATGAGGACAACACTACTGGGCCACCTGCGGGTACCAACAGCGACAACAACTAGGGGGCACTGAAGCCCCGAACAGACCCGAGGAGTCCCCAGACCCCTGGCCTCCATTCCACCACATGCGAGAGCTCACTCGATCCAGCATACCACCGAGGGAGGACTGCCAGTCTTCCCCCCTGGCCCAGATGTGCCTCAACTGGATTTTCCCATCCTTTGAATCCCAAGCATCACAGGAGACCTCAGCGGATGGACACAGTGACCCAGGCGCTCTGGCCTCAATAGCCCGCAGAGATCTCACTGAGTCCGCGAGATCCCCCCGTACAGCTAAACCGACCAGCGTCTCCGAATCCTAAACGACGAAGGCGTGACGGGATCGAGTCACCCTATCGGTGAGACCAAGCAGCCATGGGGAAGGATAGAGGGGCTAAACCCTCAGCGACTCAGACCCGAATGGAGCAGTACGCAATCAATGGCCCTGGACATGGAGAGACCTCACCTCCTGCGACTACCCACTCGGATGGTGATTTGGCCACCATCCTGCAGGCCATCAAGACCTATCAGGAGTCAATGGCGATGAAGATCGGGGAGGTGCATGTAGACATGGCCCTCATTCGACAGGACCTCCGTAACGCAACCGCTCGCATCACCGAAACGGAATCCTGCATCTCGGAGGTCGAGGATGATGTCTCCACCCTGAAGGCACAAGTAAAGCAGCTCCTATCCCACACAACTGATCTTCATAGGCGGGCTTAGGATGCTGAAAACAGATTGCGTCGCAATAATCTTCACCTGGTGGGTCTTCCCAGATGTCCTTTTATTGCAGGAGATGCACCTGATAGGGAATCGATGCCCCTTTTTAGCGCGTGAGGAATTCGACAGGGTGTGGCACTCAGGGTTCAATAGAGAGGCACAAGGTACGGCGATCCTTCTGCGACGTTCCCTCCCCTTCACACCAGCCCACACGGTAAGTGACCCTCAGGGCCGTTTTGTCACCCTCACAGGTACCCTTGGGGACACACCCATCAATCTGATGTCAATATATGCCCCACCAGCAAACCTAGACTTCACTCTCCAAACAGCAGTAGAGACAATATCCTCCCTCCCCCAAGGTCTGACGGTGATTGGAGGAGACTTCAATGCTGTCCCCGAACCTGCCAAAGACGCCATGGGCTCATCATCCTCCCACAGGAAAATAGGGGCTAAACGTCTCGGAGACTGGTCCTCCAAACTGGGCCTCTGCGATGTCTGGCGAACTTGGCACCCTAGAACTCTAAAATACACGCATACTTCGGCCGCACATCATACCCACTCCTGCATCGACATCATCTTCATGCCTGCCCCAGACTGCAGGTAAGTTGCAGAGGTCCAAATCCTGACACAAGGCATATCAGACCACTCCCCACTCCTCCTGCATATATGGGGCCCCACGGGTGCTCTACGTCCAGTATGGAGGTTGAATGCATGGCTCCTTCAGGACCAAGAGTATAAACGAGCGATTGATGGAGAACTGAAACACTATTTTCACAGTAACGAGCACACTGTCAAACTCCAGGGTACACTCTGGGAGGCGGGAAAGGCCACAATCTGTGGGTACGCCAAAGGGTTCCTCAGACATAGACGCCAGGTCCAGGATCGTCATCTCTCCCACCTTGAGGCCAGGGCCCTCTGCCTGGAAGTGGCGGGAGCCACGGTGAACGTAGAGGCAGATCGTCGGCAGCTTCACTTAGTGCAAGAAGAGATCAGGACTATCTCTCTTGAATCTGCCTAGATGGTCTGGCGGTCCTCGGTGGCCTGGGTTTATGGTTGGGGAGACTAAAATGGCAAATGACTTCATTGGCTTGCTACTCACCCCCTAGCCAACCGGATAGTCCCCGAGATTCGAGACCCCTGAGGGCAGGACTTCCGCACCCCCGCTGACATTGCGCAGACCTTCGTGAACTATTATGCGGGGCTTTACACAGCAGACCGCTCACGTATGTCAACTGCCAGCTCTCTCTTCCTGCAAAATGTCCCCTTCCACAGCTCCCAGAGAGGGATGCCAAGGCCTTAGATGAGCCCATTACTCCTGAGGAAATCGGAGAAGCGATCTCGGCACTGGCTACCCGCAAGACTCCTGGGCCGGACGGGCCTCCGGCGGAATATTATGCGGCGTTCCGAGAAATTTTGATCCCACAGCTCCACACCCTGTTTGATGAGGTACTGGAGGGAGGCACCTTCCCCCCTGACCAGACACAGCCACCATCGTGGTCATACCCAAAATCGACCCTCCCCCAGCCTCATGCTCTAACTACTGACCAATTTCGTTAATTAAAACTGAGATAAAAATTTACGCTACGATTCTTGCCACACATCTGAAGCGGGTGATCCACACTCTCATACACCCTGGTCAGTGTGGCTTCATGCCGCATTGTAGCACACAGCACTGCCTGAAATGCCTCCATGTGGCCCTTGCTCACTGCCATCTTCTCACTCCATACTTAGCCTTAGTGCTACTTGACTTTGAAAAGGCCTTTATCATGGTTGACTGGAGCTACTTGGGGAGTGTACTGGAGAAAGCAGGTCTCGGTCTCTATTATCATAAACTGGTGGGAGTCCTGTACTCCAACCCGTCCGCCAGGGTCCTCGTAAACGAGGCGTTATCAAACGCCTTTCCCATCAGGAGGGGAACCCGACAGGGGTGCCCTCTCTCCCCTCTCCTATTCGCTCTAGCAATAGAGCCTTTGGCCTGTATCATACGTGTAGATGAGCAGAAATGGGGGGTGGCACTGGCATGGCTCCCATGAAGACCGGATTGCCCTGTATGCGGACGATGTCCTGCTCTTTCTGGCTGATCCAGCCCAATCTGGACTGAGGTGCCTCCAGATACTCCAATCCTAAATCCAATTTAGTGCCCCTTCATGTATCACGAGAATGTGTGGACTGGCAAACAAGCATTCCCTTACAGAGACTTTCTTTTAAATATCTCGGTATATGGGTGGCCCTTCTCCCGGAGCTGACCTGGACCCTCAATGTCAGTCCGCTACTCAAGCGTATAAAAGACAACCTCCGTCATTGGCAATCCCTTCTGCTCATCCCCCTTGGTAGGATCGCCCTGTTCAAAATGATGGTTCTCCCCCGCCTCCTATATGTACTCCAGAATCTCCCACTTCACCTCCCTCACAGCTGGTTCCGTGGACTTGATGGAGTAACCACGACTTTCCTCTGGGGTGGCTTGAGATTATGCCTGGCCCTCACATGTTGTCAACGGCCCCCATACGATGGGAGAATGAGAATGACGAACCCCTTTCTGTACTACCTGGCCACCCGCCTCCTGGTGATCCACCACTGGTTCAATGGCGCATGGTCGGACCCGGCCTATCGGCTAGAATTAGAAAGCCTCGGATTCCCACTGGTCCAGGCCATGTTATATGGGGCACCAGTTTCTTACACTTTACCAGCAGTCACCCGGACGGCACTCCTTGCATTGCGGTACACTCAATGGGACTGCAAAATTACACTACAGACGCCCCTTTGGCACAGCACTTGGCTGCGGGAGGTTGGGATATTAACGGGATTTCAGAAATGGGATCTAATTGGTGTCACTCGCTTGGGAGATGTGTGGAAGGGTGAGCACTTGTCCTCCTTCCAAGAGCTGCAGCAAACATATTCCCTGCAACCTACCCAATTTTACAAATACCTCCAATTGCGAAATGCCCTAGTCCTCCACATTTCCTACCACACGGCAATCCCGGAGTTTAGTCCTCTGGAAGCTAAGCTCCTCATGGGGAACTTAGGGAAGGGGGGAATATCCCAAATCTACAGATCACTGATAAACAACACCCCATCCTACCTAGATTCCCTAAGGACCCGATGGGAACAATGGGTTGGCCCTTTAGAGAAGGAAGACTGGAAAGTTGCATTGATGGCCCCCAGGGTACTAACCATATCGGCCAGGCTCCGGCTCATTCAAATTTACTATCTTCACTGTGCATATCTTACCCCTGTGAGGCTTCATAAAGCGGGCTTCTTCCCATCCCCCAAATGCCCACGTTGTGAGGCAGAACCAGCTGATTTTTACCATATGGTTTGGTCCGGCGCCATCCTCTCGAAATATTGGGTGTCGATTGTAGCGGAGTTGAGTGACATACTGGGTTGGATGGTCCCCCTTAGTCCTCTCGCCCTTCTCCTCGGGGTGATGGATGGGTTGGACGGTCCCTGTACTGACAAGTTACTCCTGGGGACAGCCACATTGGTGGCCAAAAGAGACATTGCAGTGGCGTGGAAGAACTCAGCAGCTTCCTCTCTCACAAAATTGCGCAAGGGAGTGTACTGGTGTGCCATCCAACAAAAAACTGTGTACTAGACACGAGGATGTCCGGCCAAACACGGCGAATATGGGGCAAATGGTTAGACCTGTTAGGCTGATCGATCACGGACGATGGTGGGGGGGGGCTAGGGGGCAGGCTAGATGTTATCCGTTCCTGGACCAGGCGGGAAAAGGTTCTATGATTGTGATGAAATGTCTACTATGTCACAGAGACGCTATGTTCAGTTCGTCGCATATAAAATTCAATAAAATTGTTTATCAAAAAAAATATTAACCAAAGTAACCTTTTTTTAGCAACCTCAGAAAAATAAGATACGGAGAAAAAAACAGCAAGTTTCCTAACGTTTGCCTTGTAGTTTGCCTGCATATCCTTGATGCAGTATCATAAGTCACTAAGCTATATGACAAAGATTTTAGCCTGTGACCTGCAGTTAACACATTGATCGCTGCAGCAAAAACAGTAACCAACTGAGCTCTTTACATAAAAAACAAATCTGTGGTTTGCATGTTTTATGCTGCGCTTTACAGCAGGCACATTAATCCTCTATGCAATTTTATATTCAGTCAAACCTTTGATTAGAAGAATGCACACAGATATTTCCAGCAAGTGCATTAACCACCAGAGTTATTAAAGTGCCATTGTACCCGGGAGTTTACTGGATACACAAAGATCTCTGTACCAGGCAATATTTCGAAATGCAGCATGTTGTGATGAGTTAAGCAAGGCAGAATAAAGTTATTATCACATTTGTCTTGTCAAATTCTTTGGGGCAGAGTTTTAAAAAAAAAATAAGTTCAGACTTTGCTCTTTGCGACTGCGCCCACTTTCTCCTGCCAACACTTGGCCATTGCCCGATTAATTACACTAGTGTTGGCCTCATGAGTAGCCATTTTAAAGTGCATTTGCCTAGAGGTGAGTGAGCCACTTACTGGTCGAGCCAGGCTGGAGCCGGATGCTGGGCTCAGCTCAAGGTTCTCTTAGAACCTCAAGCCCAAAATGACCCAAAATGTAATGTGGCTCTGGCCTGCTGCACTCACTGTACCCTTAAGTAGAAACTTAAAAACAAAACATTAACGTTCGACGTAAAACAGAGAGACAAATAGAAACCCATTTAGTGGCTGATATGTACAAAGTGAAACACAAAAACCTGCGATTTATCCCAGCTTCCCCACTTAACCAAACTCTGTGATCTTAGGCAAATATATTGTTTTTACAAATCTCCCTTTTTCTTCATAATACCTGAATAAACTTAGAATGTGACTTATTAATGCCAAAGCTACCACATGTTAAAGATTTTTTTTTTTTTTTTTAATTTTGGTGAGACTTTATCCTATTTTACGTGATGTTTGTTGGATGATTTACTTTGCAAACATTTCCAAGGCTTAGCTCATGCAAGGTCTCTTAGGGGCATATGTATGAAGCATTTTTCCCGTTCGCAAACGGGCCAATTCTCAGAATCGGCCCGTTTGCGAACGGGAAAAAGCCTTTTGGGATGTATCATCCCAAAAGGCCCTCGCACAATAGGGATTCGCAAAATTTGCGATTCCCTATTCTGCGAATGCATTTAAGGAATCGCAAATTGCGATTCCTTAAATGCAATTCTGGAAGCACCCAAGTTGTGCGATTTTGCCTTTAGAAATCGCAAATTACCACCAACTTCAAGTTGGTGGTAATTTACGATTTCTTTGAAAAATTCACTTTTTGCATTTTTCAAAGTGCCATGTGGCGCACATACATGCCCTTAGGGCATGTATGTGCGCCACATGTGCACACATGCTTATTTCAGGGGTGCAACAGGGTGTCCTTTTGACACCCTTGCACCCTTGAAATTGCATTCGCAATTTGCGAGTACCTAATGGGTACTCGCAAATTGCGAATGTCTTCCCATTCATTCCTAAGGGCCTATGAATGGGAAGTTATTCCTTAATTGCGAATCGCAATTTGCGATTCGCAATTAAGGAATACGTAGGAATCGCAATTAATATTGCGAATCCTACATACATTGCCTTTTGCAAGTCCTTAATAGCAAATCGCTAAAATTCGCTATTAAGGATTCTCAAATCGCTTTCTTGATACATATGCCCCTTAGAGCTCAGCCAGACCCTTGGTTCGGCTCTCCCTGTAAAGTTCACAAAATTATCTCTGGAAGTGATGGAGACTGACTGTTAACACACATTCCCTAATGCTGAAAAAAGTTTAAATACATTTATCTCCTTTCACACACACACTCGCCCCCTCACACACTTAAGCACCCATTTCATACTCTATGAATCAAATTTTGTTTCACACAAACACACAGTGCCACTTTTCATTCTTACAGTCATGCCCACGCTTTTACTTCCTAGCTCTCACACATTCTCTTTCACATGCAGTGCCAGACAGTGAAGGCTCTCAAAAACTTTAACAGGTACAGCACAAAGTAGGGGGTCGCATTTTGTGCGATGTACGTATTTTCTTATCAAAACATTTTCAGAGACTGCCACAGGTGTGTCTCATTGGAGCAGAGATACTTAAGAGGTGATTTGGCTGCTGCAAACCACCTACATTTATAGTTCTATAAAAAAATGTGTCAATAAATGGCACACTAAGGAATCAATACTAGTGCTGCTGTTTTTTAAAAAAAATCATGAAAGCGTTGACTTAAGTCTAGATTCCTGCATATTATTTTCACCTCAATCATCTGCAGTGCCTCTAGTGTGGAGTATGCATAGTCTGCCAGCATGGATCATATCCCTCATATAAACAGATGCCAGAGATAGAAGGATTTACTGACAGCCTAGATGAATGCATAGAGGCTACACCACAAGCAATCCACTGAAATAATTCATTATTCAACATAAACGAACCAAAACAATGGTTTTTGTTGATATTTATTTTATGCATGATATGTGTGGGCTCCCACAAAATATGTGAGTAGGGGCTTGGTAGTTCCCAAGTGACACCATGTTATGTGACATGTTTAATGTGTTCCTGGTTTTTGCAATACATACTTTGCATGCTGGGATTTTTAAAATCTCTTATTGAGAAAAAGAAAAGAAAGTACAAAACCCAAAATGCGAAGTTTTGCCAGTTAAAATCCAGAACTATAGGAAAGTGTCACACCTATAAACAAGCGGCCTATCGCAATTGGTTCAGGTCTGGTTTTACATCTGAAGCAAGAAGCTGCCACTTGTAAAATGTTAAAACAAATGTATTTTGCTTTTATTGTTGTTTTTCGTTTAGGTTAATCAGGGAAATTGGTGGAGAGGGCAGAGTTTTTCTTTCATGCAAATGTCTTTCATTTAAATTGCTGATGGGCAAAGATTTGCAGGCATTTGAAACAATGGGCATGCTAAAAAGCTGTAATGCCCTGAACAATGTGTCCCACACACCATGTCCATTAGGTTTTATGGTCACTTTCGACCCCCCACTCTAAAAGATAAAGGAAACATCCTACAGTGATACTCCTCCTCTCATAACTTCCGGAGAGGCACACGCAGGTCTCGGTGTTCAGCGCTTTTGTACCTGCTCAGTCCAGGCCTCAGTTAGGTTTGAAAGGCGCTTTAACCCATGCAGGACGTGCAGAAGGTGCTGCCCAGGATGGAGCTCAGGAGCGCAGCACCAACTGTATAAAAACAGGGCGCGTTATGAGTACCAGTACTCTCCTTGTCTGAGGAGAAGTCCCGGTACTCAAGAGGAGAAAATATAAAAGTGGCAGTACTCAGTACCGATGAGTACCGGCCCATTTAAAGCACTGCCTACAACCTCCAGGAAGTGGGCTCTAAAAAATACATCCTGCTTCACATTTCACACAGAACTCTGTTCTCCCAAGTGGGGACTGTGGCCGGAAGGAGAGCCAGATTCCAAAGCCTCCACTCCTAGCCCCCTAAGACCCCGCCCCCTCGGATAATGATACCCGACAACGCCAGGGATGGGGAGTATCCCTCACATTATGGGTTGACCCTGAGGTCCAATAAGAAATTGTGAATTGCAGTGGGACTCAGTAATTCAACAAATTCCCCCGGTAATTCCTCATTTTTCCCTGGTCTCACACAAGCTGATTTCGACTGTTTTCAGCAGCCAAAAACTCAGGGTCTTATTTATGGGAAGTGTTGCATGGGTGCGACAAAGCAGCGTTGCAACACTTCTCAGTGCGCCCTCCTTGCGACAACATGGATGCGCTGTATTTACAGTACTGCTCATCATGTCGCAAGGAGTTACAGATACGTCAGTATTACTGACGTATCTGTAAGCGCAAAAGTGACGCATTGCTGGGGTGTGTCTGAAAACAAACGCAACTCCAGCAGTGTGTCCTTTTACATGGGGCGAGCCCCATTTGAAAGGGCTTGCATCACTCTTACGCCATGAGGCAGGCGTAAGGTTTTGATGCAATGGCGTCCTAGAAGTGGCGCACTGAAAACTTATAGATTTCAGTGCGCCCAGGGCTGGACTGGGAAGCGCAACAAGCCGTGGCAGGTTGCTCCTCGACCGGCCCTGGTGGGGGGGGGGGGCTGTTAGCCACGCAGCACTGCTCCCGCTTTTCTTACAGGGGGGCTGTAAAACCGGCCCCCTGTAAGAAAAGCGCCCCCCACGGCCACAAAACTGGCCCCCACCCCTCTGGCACACCGGGGAAATGCCCGGTGCCCTCTACGGCCAGTCCGGCCCTGAGTGCGCCACTTCTACGAGGATTTGATGCGGGGGAACGCCCACCCTGCATACATTATACCTGTTGCAGGTATAATGTAGCGCAGGGGTTTATGAAGTGACGCATCTGGCTAGATGCGTCACTCCGTAAATAAGGAGCAACGCTGCGCATTATTTATGCCGCCTTAGCGTCACAAAAAGTGACGCAACAGCGGCATAAATGTGACGCAGGGCTTCGTAAATAAGGCCCTGGTTGTAAAAATAAAAATCTTACAATTCCGATGGGGCGGTACCTTTTGTTGACACCTCCCTCTAATTGTAGGTGGCAAGACTATGTCTAGGTCATCAGTCTGTTTCCCGCCAAGGCTAATTTCAACTTTATTACTTCTGAGGTTTGTCCACTGAACCCCATTAAACCAGGTCATAGTAATGCCTTTTATTTACAAAACCTAGAAGTGGCGAAAACGGTGAGCTCTCTAAAAAACAAGATGTTATTATTATTTACAAACCCACAATAAAAGTACAGGAAAGTGCGACTATGAAGCGTTTACTCCCGATAAAAGAGTGGGAAATTTAAGGATAAGAATTCGACAACGCCCAAATAAGCCAGTTATGTCTTTCAATGTAATGCCCCTTTAGATATGCATTTTAAGCTCCAATCTGATGGCCTGCCAAACTCCTAAGCCTCAGGTGCCCTCTCACTGGTTGAGGAACAAACAATATGGCTTCACACCCTCTATCAGGTCCCAAATCCTTCGTCCAAAGGCGCTTCCTGTCTGAAAATGTCTTCAGTCGTCCATAAGCGAAACCCTGAGGGGCAGACAAGAAGGAACGTATGACCATTAGAAACAGTTTTACTAACAATTGTAACTGGGTTTGCATCATAAAAGTGATGCACCTCCACATAAATTGTTGATTTTGGATTTAGTTTCCAGAGCAAACCTGTATTTGTGCTGGAATGCAGCCGTAAAGTATTACAAAGTAGTGCTAGCGAGGGTTTGCCTTGCTTTGCCATATTTTCCATCATTGGAGTGTCCCATGGGTCGTACCTATGCAACAACCTATGGGTTTTGAAGCAAAGCCCTATCTCCTAAAAAATGGTAGACAGGGCTTTGCACCAAACAGTAAGGCCTCTTCAAGGCAGGCATTAAAAAACAAAATTGTTTTCATTTCTCCTAACCTTGCCAACATTGCATATGCACACATCCAATGTGGAAAAAGTTTTAAGCTATGTCCAAGCAAAGTATTTTGTACTGGAAGGGTACCCAACCTATGTTAACCATCATGCACACACCCTGGCACTACGGTGCAAGAGTGTGCGTGGTGCATGGCAGGCTCAAAAAGCACCATGTAGTGGGAGAGAGAATAAGTGGCGTACCTTAGTATATATGGCACTGTTCTGCTCGCTCCATTTCATGCAACGAAGCGCAGTGACTTTGGTTGCTACATGGCGTGGCGTTGTGTGAAATGTTGATAAAACTTCCCCTTAGTATCTTAGCCACTTCAGGTTTAGAGATGGATGAAAGACAGCTCATTGAGGGTTACTGTCTTGTGCATTTTATTTTTGAAAAACAGGAGCACATTTGTGGAACAGAGCTTGCTCAGTCTTTGCTGGTGGGCAAGGAGAACTCATTTTTGGGGACCGGGGCTTTTTTTTCATCATCAGACTTGACCCAAACCAAGAGAGAGAAAGGCTGAAAAGTGAGACGTAAAGAGAAAGAGAAAGACAAGAAGAGCAACTTACACTTGTAAGTAATTTTTCACCTGTAATTTGCCCTTACAGTTTTGAGTAACTCTACTACTTCAGGCTAGTCACAACATCCGAGTATAAAGTTACTCAAAAGTGCAGATGTATACATCTCCACTCCTTGAAAAAGGAGTTGGAGCAAAATGTACAAATGTAAGTTACTAATGCCGAAAAGAAACAGGACTAAGTCAGCGACCGCACCTGCCCAACCACTTGTTCTGCAACATTCTCCCATAGAAAATAATGGTAGTAGGAACGTAAACCCCACAGGAAATAATGTTAAATTAAATTAAATTATTTAAAATAGTAAAAAATATAAATAAATATATTTTCATGTAAGGAAATCTGAAAATAAAACCAAAATATCTGAAACTAAGACATATTATTTATTTATAAAATGTTTAACAACATTTTTGAATTTATAAATTAATGTAACTTTCATTTTTATTAAGATATAATTGAGCTACTTTTAATCCTATACATCGCGTCTAATAACCATTCAATCAATCAATCAATCACAGAATTTGTAGAGCGCACTACTTACCCGCGAGGGTCTCAAGGCGCTGGGGAGAGGGAAGGGGGGGGGTGCAGCTACTGGTCGAACAGCCAGGTCTTGAGTAGGCTCCTGAAGGTCAGCAGGTCTTGGGTCTGTCGTAGGCTTAGTGGAAGGGTGTTCCAGGTCTTGGCGGCGAGGTGTGAGAAGGATTTGCCGCCGGTGGTTGTTCTTCGAATGCGAGGGACGGTGGCGAGGGAGAGGTCGGCGGAGCGGAGCTGGCGGTTGGGGACGTAGAAGAAGAGTCGTCTGTTGAGGTAGGCTGGGCCAGTTTTGTGGAGTGCCTTGTGTGCGTGGATGAGGAGTTTGAAGGTGATCCTCCTGTCGACGGGGAGCCAGTGCAGGTTCCTCAGGTGGGGGGTGATGTGGCTGTGGCGTGGTACGTCGAGGATCAGGCATGCGGAGGCGTTTTGTATGCGTTGCAGTCGCTTGATGAGCTTGGCCGGGGCTCCCACGTAGAGGGCGTTCCCATAGTCAAGTCTGCTACTGACGAGGGCCTGGGTGACTGTTCTTCTTGTATCTGTCGGGATCCACCTGTAGATCTTGCGAAGCATGCAGAGGGTGTTGAAGCAGGAAGAGGAGACTGCGTTGACTTGCTTGGCCATGGAGAGCGTTGAGTCGAGGATGACTCCCAGGTTGCGTGCGTGGTCGGTGGGTGTCGGGGCTGCTCCCAGCGTCGTTGGCCACCAGGAGTCATCCCAGGCTGAGGGGTTGGAGCCGAGGATGAGGACCTCCGTCTTGTCCGTGTTCAGCTTTAGTCGGCTGATCTTCATCCAATCGGCGACGGCCTTCATTCCTTCATGGAGATTGGCTTTGGCGGCGAGGGGTCCTTGGTGAGGGAGAGGATCAGTTGAGTGTCGTCGGCGTAGGAGATAATGTTGAGGTCGTGCTGTCTGGCGATGCGTGCGAGCGGGGCCATGTAGATGTTGAACAGTGTTGGGCTGAGGGAAGATCCCTGGGGTACGCCGCAGATGATCTCGGAGGCTTCGGATCGGAAAGGTGGGAGGCGGACTCTCTGGGTTCTGCCGTCGAGGAAGGAGGTGGTCCATTCCAGGGCCTTGTTTCGGATCCCTGCGTCGTGGAGGCGTGCGCGTAGAGTGCGGTGGCAGACAGTGTCGAAGGCGGCGGAGAGGTCCAGCAGGATGAGGGCTGCGGTCTCACCGTTGTCCAGCAGGGTCCTGATGTCGTCGGTGGCAGCGATGAGGGCAGTCTCAGTGCTGTGGTTGCTGCGGAACCCCGATTGGGATGGGTCCAGGATGTTGTTTTCTTCTAGGTATCGGGTTAGCTGTTTGTTGACGATCTTCTCGATGACCTTGGCTGGGAACGGAAGCAGGGAGATGGGCCGGAAGTTCTTGAGGTCTCTTGGGTCCGCCTTGGGTTTTTTGAGTAGGGCGTTGATCTCTGCGTGTTTCCAGCTCTCTGGGAAGGTCGCGGTCTCGAAGGAGAGATTGATAACGTTGCACAGGTCGGGTGCGATGGAGCTGCTGGCTTTGTTGAAGATGTGGTGCGGGAAAGGGTCTGACGGGGAACCGGAGTGTATTGTGCCCATGGTCTTGATGGTGTCATCGATGTTCACGCTGGCCCAGGCTGGCAAGGGGTCATGGTCGATGGTGTGCGGCGGGTCTGGAGTATCTATCTTGGTGGGGGCTGTCTGGGTGTTGAAGCTGTCGTGGATGTCGGCGATCTTGCGGTGGAAGAAGGTGGCGAGGGAATCGTACAGGGCTTGCGACGGCGGGATGTCGTTGGTGTTGGAGCTGGGGTTGGAGAGTTCCTTCACGATGTTAAAGAGCTCCTTGCTGTTGTGTGCGTTGTTGTCGAGGCGGTCTTTGAAGGAGATTCTCTTGGTGGACCTGTTGAGGTGGTGGTGGTTACGGATGGCGTCTTTATGGGCTGCGTGGCTGTCCGGTGTCTTATCACTGTGCCATTTCTTCTCAAGTTTCCGGCAGGTACGCTTGGAAGCTAGGAGTTCCGGGGTGAACCAGCTGGCTCTTTTGGTGGTGTCGCTGTAGGTGAGTTTTTTCAGCGGAGCGAGGGTGTTGGCACAGTCGTCTATCCATCGTCTGAGGTTGCAGGCAGCGTCATCGGTGTTGGATGGGTCGGAGGGAGGGCTGAGAGCGAGGTTTGCCCGTAGTTGGTCTTCGGTGACTTTGCTCCAGCAGCGGCGTGGGATCTGTTGGGTGCGGTGGTGTGTGGTGGGTTTCTGGAAGGTGAAGTGGATGCAGCGGTGGTCGGTCCAGAGGAGTTCCGTGGTGTGGGTGAAGGAGACGTGGGAGCTTGAGGAGAAGACGGGGTCGAGCGTGTGGCCGGCGGAATGTGTCGGTGTTGTGACGAGCTGTCTCAGTCCGAGGTTGGCGAGGTTGTCGATCAGGGTGGTGGAGTTGCTGTCGTTGTTGTTCTCCAGGTGAAAGTTCAGGTCTCCGAGGAGGATGTAGTCGGTAGAAGTCAGGGCGTGCGTGCTGATGAAGTCGGCGATGGAGTCGCTGAACTGGGGTCGGGGCCCAGGGGGTCTGTAGACAAGGGTGCCTCTGAGGGTGGTGTTGGGGTCCGTGTGGATCTGGAAGTGCATGTGTTCGGCGGTGCAGAGAACGTCGTCGGTGCTGGTCGAGACCCTGATGGAGTTCTTGTGGACGATGGCGATTCCTCCTCCTACTCCGTTGACGCGGTCTCTGCGGGTGATCTTATAGCCGTCTGGGATGGCTATGGCGATGTCGGGTGCGGAGGAGTCGTTCATCCAGGTATCTGTCAGGAAGGCGACATCTGGTGATGATGAGTCGAGCAGGTCCCAGAGCTCGACGGCGTGTTTGCGTGCGGAGCGGGTGTTCAGTAGGATGCATCGGAGGTGGTTGAGGTCCTTCTTGGCGGGCGCTTCGGTGGCCCTGAGGCTGGTGTATCTGCAGTTCCGGCAGGTGAAGGGGCCATGTGTGCGTTTCGGGGCGGCCTTGAAGCAGTTGTGTCTCCGTCCGGGGTTGAGAGCGTGGAGTGTGGTGGCATCGTAACGGCGTCGGTCCTCGAGGCTGGAGCGGGGGGCGCGCGGCCCAGGGGTTCTGGCGCTGGGCGCGGTCCAGGCGTGGACGGGCGCAGACGGGCTTGCCTTATATGGGGAGCTGGGAGGGAGGAGCAGCTGGGAGGCGGGAGGCAGGGGCAGCGAATGGGCAGTCAGGGGGGCGGGGCCGCAGGGGACGCAGCGGCGGGGGTACAGAAGGCAAAGTTGGGCACAGCAGAATGGGGGCACGAAGGGAGACAGAAAGCAAAAATGGACACAATCAACGGGGGCACGAGGGGAGACAGAAAGCAAAAATGGACACAATCAATGGGGGCACGAAGGGAGACAGAAAGCAAAAATGGACAAAATCAACGGGGGCACGAGGGGAGACAGAAAGCAAAAATGGACACAATCAATGGGGGCACGAGGGGAGACAGAAAGCAAAAATGGACACAATCAATGGGGGCACGAGGGGAGACAGAAAGCAAAAATGGACACAATCAATGAGGGCACGAAGGGAGACAGAAAGCAAAAATGGACACAATCAACGGGGGCACGAGGGAGACAGAAAGCAAAAATGGACACAATCAATGAGGGCACGAAGGGAGACAGAAAGCAAAAATGGACACAATCAACGGGGGCACGAGGGGAGACAGAAAGCAAAAATGGACACAATCAATGGGGGCACGAAGGGAGACAGAAAGCAAAAATGGACACAATCAACGCGGGCACGAGGGGAGACAGAAAGCAAAAATGGACACAATCAATGGGGGCACGAAGGGAGACAGAAAGCAAAAATGGACACAATCAACGGGGGCATGAGGGGAGACAGAAAGCAAAAATGGACACAATCAATGGGGGCACAAAAGGAGACAGAAAGCAAAAATGGACACAATCAACGGGGGCACGAGGGGAGACAGAAGGAAAAAGGACACAAGCAATGGGGGCACGAAGGGAGACAGAAAGCAAAAAAGGACACAATCAACGGGGGCACGAGGGGAGACAGAAGGAAAAAGGACACAAGCAATGGGGGCACGAGGGGAGACAGAAGGAAAAAGGACACAATCAACGGGGGCACGAGGGGAGACAGAAAGCAAAAATGGACACAATCAATGGGGGCACGAAGGGAGACAGAAAGCAAAAATGGACACAATCAACGCGGGCACGAGGGGAGACAGAAAGCAAAAATGGACACAATCAATGGGGGCACGAAGGGAGACAGAAAGCAAAAATGGACACAATCAACGGGGGCACAAAAGGAGACAGAAAGCAAAAATGGACACAATCAACGGGGGCACGAGGGGAGACAGAAGGAAAAAGGACACAAGCAATGGGGGCACGAAGGGAGACAGAAAGCAAAAAAGGACACAATCAACGGGGGCACGAGGGGAGACAGAAGCGAAACAGGCACACAAAATGGGGGCACGGGGGACAGAGGCAAAACGGGCACCAAGGCAACAGCAGAGGGGCGAGCTTACCAGCAGCAGCAGCGGGCAGGACAACACAGGCGGAGCTGTGTGGCGGGGGAGCGACCTACCTGGCAAGGTCAAGGGTCGCTCTCCTCACCGCGCAGCGGCCGCCATATATGGGGAGCTGGGAGGGAGGAGCAGCTGGGAGGCGGGAGGCAGGGGCAGCGAATGGGCAGTCAGGGGGGCGGGGCCGCAGGGGACGCAGCGGCGGGGGTACAGAAGGCAAAGTTGGGCACAGCAGAATGGGGGCACGAAGGGAGACAGAAAGCAAAAATGGACACAATCAACGGGGGCACGAGGGGAGACAGAAAACAAAACATAATGCCTATTTTTACTTTAGGTCGGAATTAATATTTTTAATTTAAACTTCCAAAATAGTTTTATTTAATTTAATAGTTTAAATTAAAGATTTAAATAAGCTAATAGCATTTGTTTATTTTGTTCTACATTTAAAATAAATGTATAAAATTAATTTAATTTAAAATAAAAATATTTGAACTAATTTATTTAAAAAAGTTAAAAACCTTTTTATAATGTTCCTTGTACTTTACCATAGTGCAAGCCCCAGTCTGACTGTGGAGTCTCCCTGTTGTAAAATACAGGGAAAAGTAAAAACGTTTATATAACTCAAAACATTTATAAAAATATCTTTATGTTAAATATTATTGTGAAATAATTTTATATATTTATTTTACATGAAGAACAAAATAAAAATGCTATAGCACTATTAACTTAATATTGAATTAAATATTACATTAATTTAATATATCAAATTAAATCAAAAATATTTTTTTGTTTAACTTAAAAAATACATTTCACCTAAAGTAAAAAGTAAAAGAAAATGTATTCATAATTAAAAATGTTGTACAGAATTATTTTCAAGTAATTTAATGATATTTCTAACACATGTTAGTGTTACATTAATCTATACATTCAAAAAAGTTGTTAAAACCTTTTAGAGTTTAAAAATAAATACTTTTTTAGCATTAAATTATATCATTTATATTTGTAACCATCTTAAATCATTTAAATTAGTTTAACATTATTTCCTGTGGAGTTTTGTTGTAAGTCTCTCCCTCCATTATTTCCTATGGAAGGGTGTTGAAGCACCAGTTGCTGTCCATGTGCAGTACTGGACTTACTCCAGTTCTGAGCTGTAGTAATTTACTACTGTTTTGGGTCCCTTGCAACTTTAGATGTTCAGACCGTGAATAGCAATGGACTTACTCTTTTGTGGGTGGAAGTATGTCCTGCCCTAAAACCCTCTCTAACCCTCTATAAGCCCCACATTTCTCCTCCCTAAACCCCTCCCATTTAGTAGTAAGTATGCCCTTTTGTGAATAAGCCAATAAGATTTTGCAGTCACACAAGTGTGGTGCAAATGTATTCTGCAGCCCACGTGTGTCATTTAACTTTTATGCCACTGAATATCCCCATAGGTAAAAGTTAATTGGGCAACTGTGTTTTGCCAATTTTATATCAGCACACACACTCGGTGAACAAATAGAAGTCACACAGTGCCTGGAAAAAAAACAGCAAAAAACAAACAAAAATTAGGCGGGCCACTCAGAAATATGCATTTCCTTACACTCATCGGTGATTCAGTAAACAGGCATTTAGGCACAGTATTAAACTGTCTTGAGATTTGTTCATCTTGTTCACTCCATGAAGACTTGTAGCTGCCGGTAGCTCAGTGTATAAGAGTAGCCATAACTTCAGAGCTTTGGAAAAGGACAGGTGATCATAAAGGCTAATGATGCAGTTCCAGATATGTGATGGAGTTCCATACCTTTAAGGTCTGTATGGAGAATACTGAGCTTCCAATTTTTGATTGGAACTATCACCACGGAAGAAACCAATATACCATGGATTGCACTCATATGTTAAGGATGGCTTCCATATGCATGGGACAGCCAACATTTGCTTGTCAGGGATGGCCAACATATGCTGGAGAAGTCCCTTACATGCTAGGGAATCCCAGATTTACCATTACTGGTAGACCTGGGGATGCGTCAAAATGCTAGGCCTCGCCAGGTGAGGCGTAACAAGGAAAAGTATCTTTATTTCTCCTCGTTATTTCCTCTTTCCTTGTGTGCTGAATTCTGCAGCACACATAGAAAGAGGAAAATGCCTCATAGGATTGTTTTTGTGCGGGAAGGTGTCCCTTCCTGCACAAAAACAGTCCGTCTTACAACACAGGCACCTTTGCACCATGGTGCAAGGGTGCCTGCGTTGGCGCTAGGCAGCACATTGTGTGCCAGAGCAAGCAAAAGACAGGAATGTGCCATATTATGTTAAATACGGCACATTCCTGCCCTTTCCCTATCATGCAGCGCAGCAAGGTGACTTGCTGCGCTGCGTGATATTTTCATAAATATGCCCCCGAGTTTCTCTCACCATCAGCAACAATAGGAAAGCGCAGTGTCAGGATTGGCTTCCTGAAATAAACCTCATGAGTTTCACTCCTCATTTTTCAAAGAGCGTCAGATTCCCTAGGATTTCACAATGAAATAAAACTCATTGAAGAAGACACAAATATTCTGGCACAGGTTTTCCCTGATTCAGAGAGCCTAGGACTTTTTAACCAGGACTAAAATTCAGAGCATCCATCCAATCAAAGGTCCTATTGCAACTCAATGGGGTGAACAATATTCTTTCCAGCTCTGCTCTATGGCTTGCATTGTCCTGCTGGACACGCTCTAATGTCTCAGCAGGCACTTGTTTTACCAGCCACTCCCTCGAGGGCTGGATACACTTGCACCCCACACCCATCCACCACAGGCGTCACAAGTGACGGGACAATGCAAATAAAAGGGCCTGGGTGCACGTGCTTGTGGCCAGTTAACCAACTATACTTCATATGTCTGTATGCATTATTTTAGTAGCATGTGGCGATGAGGGGTTCTGGCCCCATGCCGTACCACTTTGAAGTCTAAGGAGTCTACGCCGCCGCTGCAGCCTACCTGTGAAAGTGGGCACATCGCCCAAAGAAGAGGGCAAACCTTAGCCTCGCCGTGGAGGAGGAGGGCACTGCTCATCTCCTACATCTTGCCGCTGCTGCTGCCACACACCTGATACGAGGCTGAGTGAGATAAGGAGCAATGCGCAGAAGTCCATGTAGCACTATCTGCAGTATGCCGATGTTAGACACACGGCCCTTCGAGATCAGGCAAAAACCCAGAAGGGAGCCTGGTATGGTGCGGCCCTGAAGGCAGCTAACCTGCGCCCGTGAGGGGAAGCTGCAAGCTAACCAGCAAGGTGAGAGTCTGAGCAATGTCGCTGGTTTGAGCTGGAGGGCGAAAAGCATGCAAAGCAGCTACGCCGCTATGAACAGTTCCCTGCCCTTTCTACACTCACCTGGTCCAGGAGAGGGGCCTGCCAGGGTGTAAAGTGTTGTGGCCCAGCGAGAGGAATCCCGCTGCGTGAGACTGATGCCGGCAGTCAGAGGTGCACGGCTGCACCGCTCCGAGAGCTGCTCCTACTTGTACCTGTCCTGGCAGCTCTCCACAAGGGGCTAATCGCCCGCAGCATCTGTAAATCTGCCACTGTGCCCATACACGTGGCTGCAGTGCCACCGACCGATTGTCTGGTGCACCGTGACTGGGAGAGCAGCCTCACCTGTGCACACACGCCGCTACAACGGTGCTCCTACAGTCTGCAAACCTCTGCACCTGACCCAGCAATTTTCAGCACGGCTGCCCGCATGTGCTGGAAGGTCAGCGGCCTCAGTGAAGCTGCTCTTGGCCTGCAGGAAGTGATAGCTGTAGCGCCACCTAGCTGCCGCTTCATCACACCGCACCCGACAATGAAACAAACCTTAAGCAGCCCGGTTCTACGCCAGTTTAATGGGACATGCCGCCTGGCATGTGTATAGAGCCTGCAATGCACCCCCGCGACCTCACCAGAAGCAGCGCATGCAGATGGGACTGTAAGGAGGCCGCGGCACCATCACTCATGGGCCCTAGTGGAAGAGTGCTGCCATGGCCTGGCCTGCAAGAAGTGACTGCAGTGCCACCCACAGAACAATTGTGCAAAACCACACCCAGCAATAGTGGCCTGCTGCAGTAGCCCCCAGTCGGGCTAGAATATTCAAAAGGGACTTGCTGCTGCCCCCGCTGGTGAGCAAAGGTACAACACCAGCACAGTGAACATTAAGCATGTCTCCATATGTCTGCAGGGAGCCTGAAGGGCGAGATAGGCCTGCAGAACCAGCACATCAACGTCTAGGCTAGCCATTCCCAGAAGAGGGAACACCCGGAGTAGGAGCTTCAAGTAGCTCCCTGAAGAGGGAATGCATGAGACAAGTTGCTGGACGCCACCCAGCACCCAGGAGGGAAAAGAGAGGAGAGCAACTGAAGTCTCAGCTGCATGGTCCAGAGGCCATTGAATGTTGATCGGCCCTGTTGACCTGTTTGGAAGATGGTGCATTCCACTGCACCCGGAGGAAGAACTGAAAAGAAGAGTGACAATCCTGTCAATATGAATAACCGGACAAACACAGGTGTGCTGGAGAGAATAACACGGGACGAAGTATGAGGACCCGTACCACTATAAGCCAAGTGTACACTCGCAGACACAAGACAGCCACCAAGCCGGAGCGACGTCCCTAGAGACAGCTCAATGGGAGAACCACATGTAAGCTGCCAGCAAGTGCAACCCGCGTCTCTCCCCCTATGCTTCCCAGTGCAACCGTCAGTTCCTGAGAGTTGACAGTTTGAGTCAGATGGCATCCCTGCTTGCGACTGCAGATGCCACTGGAGAAGAACGGTACCAGCAAAGACACATGGCTGCGAAGTTCCTCTAATCATCCTTACTACTAGTGAATCATCACTACCTGTTGTTCAGGTCGAATGGCAACCAAATCATCATTGCCATGTGCAAGCCACTGCAGCCAGCAGAAGATATAGACGTGTGACTGGCTGGTCTACACCGGGAACCTGATGATCGACCAAATTCAGGAGGGAAAGGTATGAGAGGCCAGGCCTGAAGCTGAAGAAAACTCGAGCTGCTGAGGGAATGCATTCAGACACACTAACAGCAAGCTAACTAGGTGACACAACAAGAGAACGACCTGGCGACTGCCCAGAGGGAGACCGAGAGTAGGCCACAAGCATGTGCAAACTAAGTCTCTGCCTCACGCTTCTCAGCGTGTCCATCAGGCCACTGTCACGGACGGCTCAGCAACCCAAGAAATCCAAGCACAAGGATGCAGATGCCTCCCCAAAGGAAATGGAAGCGCCTGGCCACCCCCACTCCCGGTGATCGACTCAAGATTGAAGGCCTACAACCATCACGGCAAGTCGTCGCCAAATGTCATCCAAATTCACCACACAGCTGGCAACACCATCATGCCAGTCTTTGTCAAGTGCGTCAAACACTACCATCCCTAGAATACCAAACACGTGGACTGGAGTCCTATACCATTGCCACACCAGCTGACAAGAAGAACCAGAGATTACCTGCTAACCTGGCTTGCATCCGAATTCCAGAAGCGAGAGCATGTCTTTGACCAAGACCCATCTACCCCTGAGGTTTGTGCGAGCAGCTAGGCACTGGCTCATTGGTGGTCTTGTATCTGCCCCAATGTAGGCACACATGCAGCCCCATAGAAACCCAGACAAGGGCCTCGCACAGGTGGGAGAGTTGGACTTGATATTTCCCCACCGACAGACTTCAGGATGCAGCGAGGTAGACTAACGGAGCCTTAAATCGATCAAGCAACACCTTTGTGAACCTTCACCATGGACTCCAACCATGCTCATGACGCACCCTGTTTTTATGAACTGTTAGAACCCACCACAGATCATCCTCAAGGTCAGTGGAGCGGAGCAATTTCAGACAAAAGGATAGGTTTCCACTAGTTTGCTGCCGTCTCCAAGCCAGCATTCGTGTCCTGAACCACCCAGGTTAAATTATGAGTACAAGTAAAGATGTCCTGCTGCCGTCCGAGTCATCAGCCCCATGCCCACTTGTTTTCACGCTGCACGATTCCAGAGGCTGATGGACCATGTGGTGTTCATTTGATTGCTGTTTACTCCCACAGGTTGGACTGGTGTTTGTTTTGTTTTTTAATAAAGTTTGGGAGGAATGTAGTGTCCTGCTGGACACGCTCTAGTACCTCAGCAGGCACTTGTTTTACCAGCCAGGCTGGACACACTTGCACCCCACACCCATCCACCACAGGCGTCACGAGTGATGTGACCCGGCAAATAAAAGGGCCCGGGTGCATGTGTTCGTGGCCAGTTAACCAACCATACTTCATGTGTCTGTATGCATTATTTTAGTAGCATGTAGGCCGACGGCCCACAACACAACATGGCTGTTAAAAGGATGTAATAAACACGACTGTATGGCTTCCTGGGCTCAGAGAACTCCACTAACTTCCTTTGCCTGCCCGCTTTATCTTCCAAACTGGAGCTCACTATGAAGGTGCCAACCACAAATATAGCCAGCAAAGTCAAGATCTCCGGTAACTTCACAAAACCCACCACAGCAACATTTCCCAGCTCAAGACAATGAAGTGAAAGAAAGAAAAGAAAGGCCTTCCCCTTCTACATCCCCAAGATCTGGAACTCCACCCTGAGTCAGATCCAACAAACTCCAGCGCTCCTCCTTTGAAAGTGACTAAAGTTACACCTCTTAAAGAAACATCTTGTCTCACCCACAAGTAGCGACACCACTCTCAGTAACCAGATAGCAGCGGATTAGTCCGAACCTCCCTGAAGATAACCTTCACAATCTGATGAACGTTGTTGCATTGTATACACAGAAGGGGCATATTTATGAGAGGCTTGCATCACGTTTGCACCACGCAAAGAGGTACATGTGTGACGTAAGCCTCTAAGTCAGATTTATGAAGCCACGCAAAGCCACATTGCGAGGCTTTGAATGGCTTCATAAATCTGGATGTGGGCAATGCAGTGCAAATTGTTTGCCTTACTCTGTGCAAGGAAAACGTTCCTTGGGCGTTGTGATGGGTCGTCTCATGCAAAGCCCATGGTTTTTGACGATTCACGGATTTACCAAGCCTGGTAAACCTGGGAATGCACCAAAAAGATACACCTCCCCAGGTGAGGCGTAACGAGGAGAAATATTTTTATTTCTCCTCGTTTTTTCTCTTTCTATGTGTGCTGCATTCTGCAGCACACATAGAAAGAAGAAAACACCTCCATGGATTGTTTTTGTGCAGGAAGGTGCCCCTTCCTGCACAAAAACAATCCTGTCTATGAAACAGGCACCCATGCGCCTGCTATAACTGTGCCAGTGCAGAGGGAAAGGACAGAGCATGCAGTTTTTGCTTAAATACGGCACATTCCTGCGCTTTCCCTGTAACGCAGGGCAGCGCAGCAAGGGGCAGCGCAGCAAGGGGACTTGCTACTCTGCCCTGCGCCACTATTCCCATAAATATGCCCCAGAGCAAGCAAACTGCAAGATTTGTCATAGGTCTGTATTTATGCATGTCAGGCAGTGGAGTGCTGTACATGGCCAAAGCCAATCACAGAGTCAACGAGTAATTCATTTTCTCTCACAGGGCTTCAAGCTGTAAATACATGTGTTTCTGTTAACATTCGGGTTATCATATAAAAACCGTCTGAAGAAATCAATCCCATATCCCCTCATTCTCACTTTGGAGAAACTATTGGATGCAAAATGTAACTAGGTGAACTATCGTTACAGCACTTTCCTGGAGGTTTTCTGCCTGGTTTTGAGTTTCCCATTGGGAATAATCCGGTGAAACGGTATCACCAACCGGGATTACCACATGGTATTCCACTTTGTGCATCGTTTTGCTGCACGAATTCCTCCAGATAATCCCTGGAAGAATGTCTTTATCAAAAGCCCCAGGTGGAGCCTCAATTTCTGCCCTTCTTTGAAACCTGAAATGGGATGCAAACCCAATCTGTGTCTCATTTCTATGTTATTTCGGAACTAATAAAGGAACTAGTGTCCTCATTTTATTCTCCATCCAAACGACATTTTTCTATATGTATTGCAGTCTAAACTAGACCCCTCACTCACAATGAGCAGCACCCTGGGGCAGATTTACAAGCCCCTTGCGACTCTTTTGCGCCATCGTTGCGTCACTTTTTGTGACGCAGCGTCGGTGTAAAAATGCTGCCTATTTACAACGTGATGCATCTAGGGAGATGCGTCACGTTGTAAAGCCCTGCGTCACATTATACCTGCATCAGGTATAATGTATGCAAGGTGGGCGTTCCCACGCAAAAAAGACTCGTAGAAGTGACGCAGTGAAATCTACAAGATTTCACGGCGCCACTTCTAGGACGCCACTGCGTCAAAACCTTACGCCTGCTTGGAGCAGGCGTAAGGAGTGACGCAGCACAATGAGGATAGGCTTCCCCATGTATTGCTGGAGTTGCGTCGTGCTTGCGACACGACTCCAGCAATGCGTGACTTTTGCACCAACAGATGCATCAGAATTTCTGACGCATCTGTCAATCCTTGCGCCATGGTGCGCCGTATTGTAAATATCGATACAAAAGGGGATGATGGACGGAACGTTTGAGCCAATCAAACACTCACCCCCAGTCAACTGATCTGGGTTTAATCCATCATCATTCTTTAGCTCACTCCACCACCCCAGTTCAGACATGGCCATATGCAAATCAGTCTGTAAATATGGCGCATCCATGGTGGCGCAAGGGTTTCTCAGGGTGGCGCAGGTAAAGTGATGCATCTCTACAGATGCGTCACTTTCTTGTAAATCTGCCCCCCTATGTTCAAGATGCTCCTGCAAGGAAAAATCTCTAGAAAGCACTTTCTGTTCTGCTCCTAATCCCGTATTACAACAGATGCCTGAAGTAACATTTCCTCCTTAGTTGCTAGATTGCACATTTCTGTAATATAGTCTTCTATTTTAAGCGTTCCTATTGACTTCCAGTTTTTCAAGATCAGCCTCTGCCCTCTGTAAACCACTTTTTGATCCAAATATTGATTTCGTAAGGAATCATGATCCCTCGGTTTAGATAATTACATAAAATCAGTAGCTTGTCTTTTCACAACCTAATTCCTGTGTTTATTTGAATTCTCGGTACACTTTCATTCCCAGAATCTTTTTGTGGATGGCATGTCATAAACAGATGAAGGGAAGAGCAAGATATTTCTATTTTGACCAGATTTCCCTCAGTGCCTCCAGGTCTCCGAAAATTCCACTTAAATTGAAATAGCTCATCCATCAGCTCCCACTATCTCCAGGTGAATTAACATCCGGTCAGCTGCACTTGAGAAATTGCTTTTATGCTCGGGACCCACCAGTGAGGTCAGCTTGGGTATTCCACAGCAAAGAGTGCAAGGCTGCTCCTACCGCAAGAACAGGCTGATAATGGCGGTAAGTGCTTCAGAAGTGTTTTCTTATTAAAACCGGATTAACACATTTTTCACACAATGGAGCGCAAAGCCATATTCACTGTGATTGACTTGCTGCTGCTGTCATTACATGTGACAGAGCTCTAACAAGGCTGCCTTGTGTGACGCACAGCCTTGCACCCTGGTGCAAAGGTGAGAGGGCACTGTCTAGCACATGGGTACTTGCAAACATTTTCCCAGGGGCCAAAATGTTTGGTCTGTGATGTGACCGAGGGCCGCATTGATGCCAGCAGGGTGGTGGTTGGAGCAGGATGGTTGGCGGGTGGTGTCTGTGGTACGGTGGGTATAGGGGAAGCGAAGCATATATAACTAGTGATGAACTGCACAATGTGAAGCCAGAAAACCTGGAATTAATCCCGGCTTCCCCACTTTACCAAATTATGTGATCCTAGGCAATTGTTTTCACTTTCCCTCCTTTTTCTTCATTATCACATATAAGACCTCGAAATATACGACTTAAGGATGTGCACTTTAAAAAATCCTCTCCTGTGTCTAATTTGATAAATTATAAGGCTGTTCATGTATAATAGGAACCCAGGCCACTTGAGAGGATGCACAAAACAACTGACTTAACTCTTTGTTCAGTATTGGCATTGTTGTCAGGGTGGAAGGAAGAATTCATGTTTTTCAATTCATGTTTGAAAACTATCACTTTAAACAAAAAAATACTTCTCAGTGCTCTGCTATAATCTGATGTACTATGGAGAAACGGTTTTGCATGTTAATGAAATACACTTTTCTAATTTAGAAGAGACTTTATGAAATGTTGACACTTTTGCTGCAAGATGTGTTTAAAAATGAGTGTTGCTAAAGTTCAGAGGTGCAGGACACCCTAGTTACTTCCTTTCTTTAACTTCACTTAACCTTTAAAGAAATACTTGCACATGTATTTAACATCCTTTTGATGTTAGTGCTGAGTCGAGTAAACAGCCGCCTAATGCTGCTGTTGACCAGGGAGCCGCACATAAAGGTCAGGAGGGTCGCAGGCCCCCGGGCTGTACTTTGAGTATCAGTGGTCTAGCATAACATTTATACTGGAAGCACACCCTTCCAGTACTAATTCTGATGCCTAGACAAATTTAGTAGGATCCCATGTTTTGGATGCGTACTGTGCACTGCAACACACATGCAATGCTTCATTTTCTTTAGAAAAATGAAAATGTCTCCTTGTTTATTGTATCGTTCAAGTAGGTGTTAGTTTATGGTGCAAATTCCAGTCTGACTTTCTCAGTAGATTAAGCTTTGCGACAAAACCTACGTGCTGATTAGCTCCAGTAATGCCCCCTTGACACAAAATGATGCAAGGCAATGCAAATCAGTTTTTGTGCTGAGAAAATGGCACCTTTCCAGTGCAAATACCATGCGCTGCTTTGCATCAGGTCAAAGAATTAGTAAACGTGGGCCCAATTGTTTACCCACCATGGGTGCCTCGTCAACAGTGTCTGGTCTTGGTGACATCATCCGGCTACAAAACAGGGTGATTCAAATTTCCTGCTAGGAGGAAATCATGTGTGTGTCATATCCTATGGGTGAAGACACAATAAAATACAATATATTCAGAGTCACTGGCTGGAAGACCAAGTTAGTGGCAACATTAGCTAAAATTATATGACAAGTGTAGGACGCTGGCTCTCTATATAGTGCACTATAATGAAGTACACTTGCAGAGAGTCCAGTGAGACCCAGATTGATATACAGAAGCAAAAGTAGATAATACTAATGCTCTATGTGTGGTAGTGTGGGCGAGCAGTTAGGTTTATCAGAGGTAGTGCTAAGCTCATAGAGGAAATAAATGAGACACACACTCAAGAGTAATCCGAGACCAATTTATAAAAATAACACCAATTTTTATGTAATTGTTCAGACCAAGAACTTCGCTCTACAGTAAGTACTTTTTAAGATATGAATTTGACAAGTTCGCAAAATAAATCACTCTTGTGCGCAATTACGCACCATTGAAGTCAATGGGAGAAAAGAGAAAAATGCATATAAAATCACACAGTTGGATTTCAAGGTTCAACTTCGGGATTTAAGTGAGTAGCAAGGCCAGGTCCAATGTTCCACCAGTGGATTCTCTGGAGCATCCCGGATTCAGCCGGGAGCAGGGTGCTGAGGTGGTTTGTAGTTTGTGCGCTACGAAGAAGGGGGCCACTTGAAAAAACACTGCACAAGGGGACTTACAGGTAAGTCCAAGGGGTCCCACTTGAGGGAGCAGGTCACAAGGGTCTCAAGACCATGGGAGCACAGCTGGATCTTCATTACCAAGGCCGGATGGGGTGGGTGCAAAGCATACATGTCAGCCAGGCGGTGGCGCCAAGATGTGCTCGCGGTCAGGAGCAGGCAGCTTGGAGAGGCAATTCCAGGACAGCTGGGCCACTCACACAGTGGGTACCAGGAGTCTCGATGTCCCTCAAAGAGTGCTTGCTTCCTGGCCAGCTGGAGTCCAGATTGGACTCTTTGACTTGGTAAATGCTGCAGAGCATCTGGTACCCTGGGTTTTGGTGCAGCACGTCTCTGGTAGGTCCTGGTGTCTCCAAACTTGGTGGATAGACAGATCTGACCCTCTGGAGCTGATGTACCACTTTTGGTTTGGATGCTGGGTCGGAGTCGCCAGGTAGCAGCAAGACGGTACAACGAGATTCTGCGGTTCGGTGCCTGCGGGCTGTAAGTGAGTGGTACCTCCACTCCAAAGGAGTTCTTTGGTGATTTGTAGAAGACTGGAGGAGCTCCGGGGTTCTTGGAGGCCTCACAGTTGCAAGACGAGACAGCACACCACGATTGTTGAGTCCTTAAGGCAGCAGGCAGGGTTTGGTGCCAATTTTCTGCAGCAGGGCTTCAGTCCTCGGGCCAGCAGCTCTTCTTTGTCCTTTTCTCCTCTGTGTACATCAAATCTAAGTTGAGGGTCCAGGGATGCCACCTAAATTCTAAATGTAGTGGTGTTAAAAGGGGAGACAGGAAGTAGCCGCTAGGATACCTACCTTTAGGGTGTCTACACCCTCTAGTGACCATTTCTTGTGAGAAGGGCACTACCCTGACCTTAACTGGCTAATTCCCCCTCAAACCAAGATGGCGGGAAATAAAAAGTGGGGTCCACATCGTCTGCCTCACCTTGGGGGTTGGTGCTGACTGAATGGGGACCCACCTCCTAATTTACTTAATTTTCCACCTGTCCTCCCACCAAATGTGGAGCAAGAAAGGGGGGTTGGCACTCTCCATTAGCTGAAGCTGCCTGGGTCACATTTCAAAGGCTGCATCACCTTTGAAGCTTCCCGCCTTGGAAGGCCATTCTGTCCTGGGGGAGGTGTGAAGCACCTCTGCCCAGAGCAGGCTTTTTTCCTGGCTTCTGAGAGTGCTGGTCCTCACCCCATGAGGTCAGAAACATGTCTGGTGGTGGCAGATTGGCTAAGACTAGTCAGAGACCACACCAGTGCTTGGTAGATTTTCAGGGCACCCTCTAAAGGGTCTCCTGTGTGCATTTATTAATAAATCCAACACTGGCATCAGTGAGGATTCTTTTAAAACAAGGTGTTTGGTACCAAACATCTTAGGGTACAGTGAAGCCATCATGAAGCTATGAAACTCGTAATGACAAGTATCCACCCCATGTACTCTCTATGGCTTCCCTATGCAATTACAATATCCAAGTATAGACTTGATCTTGCTCATGCAGATATGTCCACACATGGGATATAGTGCACCCTGCCTGAGGGCTGTAAGCCCTGCAGTACGGGTGACTTACCTATACCTCATTTAATGTATGGGAGCATGGCACACAAGGCTGTGTGCCATGTTGACTCTTCGGTTTTCTCTGCACCAAGACACACAGCCTGCAATGGCAGTTTGCTTAGCCTTGGTGAGGGGTTTCTGGGGTGGCACAATTTGGCGGTACCACTGCCATGAAAAGGCAGCCGGGAAGGAACTTTGTGGGCACCAAGCAGGGCCCTGTCCCCCATGGGCCACTGCTAAGGGGGCAGGGGGCACATGTGGTGCCCCTCCCCAAATAACCATGCACCGTGTGCCAGACACCACATGGTGCCTGGCCCACGGTGAATGGATGTTTAATAAATGTCTTTTTCTATTGTGGCTTGTGCTGCGGCCCTTTTCTGGACCTTAGCAGAAGCCACAGTAGAAAAAGGCATTTTACGACTGCCTGCATGTGCAGGTGGGACCGCAGACTCTTTGTCGGACGGTTACCTGCCCAAAGTGATGGAGGTCAGATGCTCTTCTGACCGCCATTGTAATGAGGCCCTCAATCTTTTAGGCAACTGCTTACTGTAGTGAAACCCCCTTCTTAGTGATAGCTCCTTCTTTCAAGCCTCCCTCCACAGGGCTTCTTGCAAGATGGCAATAGGCCGGATAGCAGTTTGGCCCTGAACTGAGAGTTGAATGATCGGAGCTTAGAGAGCTGCCTTGACACTGGTCTGCATGAAATCCTGGAACATTAGTCTAGAGGTGCCTCTCCACATATATACCAAACCAGCAGACTACAAATGGGTATTCCCACAGACTGGTCTGGTGTGGATGGTGTGGTCCCTTGGGAGTGGGTTTCACCTCACACCTAGCTACTTAGCCGTAGGTCATTGTTCTGTAAATGCTGCCAGCCTAGGAGTGGAACAGGGTGTTCTCTGATAAGAGCTTTCATGGCAAATGGCATAATGAAGGCAAAGATGATAGGCAAAGCCTGTCTGTGCATACTTCTGAGGTGGAAGGGAGGAGGAAAGGGGCTGAGATCGACCTTACAATTCAAAGGGGCTCCTGTGTCCTTCTCTCCTTTCCCAGGAGCGTGTTCACTACAGAAACCTACTGACTTCATCCAATGTGCATTCCCTGTCTAACAGGCTCTCTCCATCCTTCATTTTGTGAAACCCTCTTACTCAGGTGATCAGGTTATGGGTCCCAGCAACCCAACATGCTCACACACACTCCACCAATTTTATCATACAACATAGCGCAAATGTGTCTGTTCCTTGCATGCTGTATATGGATGAAGTGAAGGACTTGTGTGAAAGAGCTGGTAGAATGCTTGTTTTAGCAGGCAAGACCAGTAGGCCACTCTCCCTATTCAGGTGACAGAAAACAAAATCTGCAATGACTACTGGAATTATCTGCTGCTTACACTGCCAGTATTTCCCAGTCCACCACGAGGACACTAGAGACGCTTGACACAAAAGGGTGTACTCGGTGTCCCTCTCCTGCAGCATGAAGTCCCACTCTAGGTCTCACATCATACCGTCGGTCTTCAATGTACACGCAATTCTCATGAGCCATGAAACAGAAAAAAAGGTACAAAAGGCACAGAGACTTACTAAAGAGAGCTAAGGAAAAGGTGCATACTCCTATATGCGATGCAGGCAACATTCCCTTCCCAACATGGTGAAAGCAGGCTTGTTATTGTTGGTTTGCTGCCATTTTGTTATTTTGTATCGAAGAAGAAGCTTATTGCATTGTACTTTGTGGAGAATGGGATCGAAGGGTCAGGTAGGGGGTTGATGCAACGCTTAATAGACTAGAAGCGTGTTGGCAGCCTCTTTGATGGTTGACATAGTACATGGCTTTGGCTGATGAGTTGCCTGCATGTTCCGTGAAACGATTTCAGAAGCATGAGGTGGTTGGAGTCCCATTTACTTTCCATTTTCTTTGATGTGTAGAAGAAACATTTGTTATTGGAAGGTCTTTAAAGTACTGGGGTGATAAAGGGTTTTACTTTCACTTACGTGTTTTAGTTAGAGCCTGGGTGTTCAGATGGTTTTCTGAAAATACATAGAAGCCATGTAGAAAGGTGTCAACATCCGACCTGGCAGTGACAGGTGAGTGATGGGTTTGAGCTTGTTGGTAAGGTTGACATTGTGTTAAAGAAGTCTTTGAAGGATCTGGTGGTTTGCTGTTCTTTTTTATTGACCTTGCTATGGTGAATTGATGCTGAATAAGATGATGGGGATATGGAGGTGTTGGTTCAATTCATAGGTATGGGAGGTTTGCATGTCGAGCTGACTAGCTTGAGATTTTGGCCTTTGGAGTGTGTTGTTTAGATGACATGATATACCACAATAGTAATGAGTTTGAAGACAGTTCTCTTGTTTTTTTTTTCATGTGTAGGTTGTTTGGGAGGTTGAAGTCACAGAGGAGGGTGGTGTGTTGAATGTATTAGGTAATGAGGATGTCAAGAATTTATATATGAAATCCTTATTCTGTTCAGGGGGTCTTCGCTAGAATGTGGTGGATGTTCTGCTATTCTACAGTCTATCCAACCAGCAGTTGTATTCCTTCTCAGTTGGGGATGTGCCTCACAGCGTGGTCTTGAAGCCCACTCTTTGAAGTATGAGGTCTGTAGAATGATGGCTTCATAATCCCTGAAATGTTCCTTATTGTCGTACCGCATTGCATTTCCTCCAACCACTGCCCACCTCATGTCACTTTATATTGGATGACCATGCCTGCATCCATTGTCCACCACGCTGTTCCTACGCCAGAGTACTGAGGTGCTATCCGGTTAAATTTGTGGCTGGGTCATTGTAGCCTTACCCTAAACACATCCGCACAAGTTGCACAACATCATTAAGCAATACATTTATCAGTCTGATTTTCATGTACAGGCCCTCCAGAACTTCGAGACTCCTGTCTGTGAGAAGCACAAAACCATGTGGAAGGAGATCAGTTTCCAAAAAGCCTACTGAACCAAACAAAAAGTAAAAGCCACTATGCAAACACTGACAACACAATATGCTATAAAAAAAAACAAAATTCAAGGAATTATAATCACAATGTAAGTCCTTCCATGCTATAGATAGCTCCATTATGCGACGAGTCGCCAGATACCATAGTTCCCCGAGATGCAGGTGTTAGGTCATGTGGGGTATAGTGAGGACAATGCTAGATAGAGGAACATCACAGAAGCCACACCCACAAAGTCCCTCAAAAACACAATCAAACACAGAGTGAAAAGAAATAAGGATAGGAAGTTACAAATTTACAGTGATGAGCCTTCCTACCTATTAGTAAATCCACTTTAATTTTACTACCTAATATTGAGATGTTGAGAAACAACTATGTAGACTCAATGTTTGGCTGCTTTGAAGATATAAGATCCTCTGTCTTTCAGAATTGGATGTGCTCAGATAAAGCCCAAATTACACTGCTAACGAAGCAGCCGGGGCAACTAAAGTCCCCCTATTTACTATTGCACATGGGCCATTATTTATCTTAGTTAATGCCAACTCCATGGAACTTTATACTATTCAGATCCACAAACTAGTAGGAGATGCCTACGTGGACATCTAGCCATCAGGAAAACTTGGCTCCCTTGATACAATATTGTTGCATCTAAGTGCTAAATTAGGTACTTATAGCTAAATATATCAAGAATGTTTGTCCTTTGCTATAGTTTCAAGTATAGGCATTATGACCTTTATATTGTTTTCTATTAAACTGAAGTTAAAAGGAATTTAGTTGCACACAATTTGCTAATTACAGTGATTTACTTGAATAATGAGACTACCTACAATGAAGCTAATTTGCTCGGAGAACTGTGACAGTAATTTGATTGCCATGATAAAGATATATTTGATATTGCAAAACATGTGTTGACATCTTTGCAGCTTTGAAATTAATTACATCTTTGCAGCTTTGAAGAATGTTTGGAGTGGATGACATACCAATAGGATCAGTTCAGCAATTCAGTCTTCTGAAGTCAATGTCAGGGGTATCAGTTTAGACTGAGTAATAATAACTGCATACTCAAATATTTTATGTAAAGCACTTTGGCTAAAAGTAGAGACGAGCACTGGCACAGCCAGTTCATCTGAATTGGCAAGCTGGTGCAGTCATATGTTTTTTCATATTTTTATTGCAAGCATCTGCAACAAAAGAAAACATGCAATCTACATAAACGTGGCAGCCACATGCTTCTAATAACTGTTGTAAATTAAAGATAACCATTTAAAAAAAATTAATAGACGAGAACAGGGGCTTCCTGGTAGGCAGGTTTAGTTGAAAATGTATAGAACTCCTTTTTAGCTTCAATGCAACTCACAGAAAAATATTCATACTTGTGCAAAGAAAAGGTACTATTTATTAAAATAGAAAGAAAAATACATCAACAAAGTTAAGTATTGGCCCACCAGCTCTGGAACTGAAGTGCTCTTCTTTTTAGCTTGATGTACTTCTGTGGTGACGCTGCAAGCACCAGTCACAATGCAAGACAGTCAATGGCTGAAGTAGGCTAACCCATTGCCCCTTACTGTATGCTGTGGGCAATGGTCATTGCAAAGTGGGGATAGTTGAACAGGTCAATGGATGAAGATTGCAGACCCAAAGCCCCTCTATCAATGTATGGATGCATGTTTGCAAACTTTAAAAACGTCGATATTAGCAAAGTTTACATTCTTCTCTTCTGTGTCATGATTTTGTTTACTGTTAGTATTTTTTCATTAACACAAATAAAGAACACCTCCCCATCCCAGTAATACCAATTGCATGCCTGAAGTTAGATGCTGACATCATTGAGGTATGTATGAGTCGATCAGTAAAAATTCAGTAGTGTTCCAAAACTCCACCATGGGCTCTCTTAGAGAGACAATGTGAATCGGCAAACATATTAAGATGTGTGCCTGTGAAACAAACATTGATACTGAAAGCTGTAGCATAAAAGGCTTATCTTTATTCTAGACACATTAAGAAGTTTCTGGAGGTTTTCAGCAAATAAGATTAATATCACCAAATCAGAATCTAGAGATGGAACATCCCACCCAAGAGGGTGCACCAATATACTACCTTTTTTAGGTCGAGAGTGAGCCAGCGCGCAAGCGCTGCTCTGCGAAGATCTGTGGTAGTTCAGTACGGAGAGAAGCTTCGCCTACTCCCCCGCCCTTATTTTTCATTGGCTTGTGTGTTTGTCGTTTGTAAATGCTTCTTCTGATTCATTATGAGGCTTGTTAGTCCCTCCTGTGTATCCTCCCATGGCTACTGGCCCCTTTACTTGGATGTTACACGTTTCGTGTACTTTTTGTTTATTGAGCCGGGACAATGGCATAGGCCTCGCAGAGCGAGGTGTCCCGGCTCTGCGCTCTCTTTCTCTCCTGTGACGCCAACCGCTCGGGGCGCCTGGAACGATAGGACTTTGAGCCGCTGTGCGCTGAGCTCCGCGTCAGTCCAAAGGAGGCAGAGGCCGTCTTCCAGCGGCTGGACACCGACCGCGACGGGGCCATTACCTTCCAGGATTTCACCATGGGCTTCCACTGGACATGGGGCTCACCCTGGATGCGGAGAGGAGGCTCGGGGGCCAACGCAAGGGCTCCCAGCAATGCGTGCCTCGCCCCACTGGAGAAGCACAAACTCATGTTTGAAGCAGCTGGTGTATGTAAGTTTTATTTCTTGAAAAAAGTATATTGTATTCAGAGAAATCTGTTGGAGGTTTGTTTTAATACGTTAATGTTATGTTTACGTCTATGCTAAATGTTACAAAGTTAACTACTCCTTCATGAGTACGTACATCTTCCGAAATGCCACAGTGGCATCGTTCGTATTTTCTTCACAATTTCCTGTATTAACCGAAGACACCGCCCTTAGGCGACCAAGCTAAACTTTCTGTTTTACCTACAACTTCCGACTTGCTATTTAGGAGGAAATAGCTACTGGAAAGCAGATTTATTTGCATATGGTCTTGTATTGTATTAGTCATTCGTTCCTTTGGTCGTGTCAGTGCTTCAAGTACCCACCGGTGGTCAATCAAGGGACACATAATCACATTTATGAATTAATTAATCACTTACGTTTTAGGGCAGAAGTTACACTTTCTTTCCACTACTTCTTACAAGCCTCACACAGACCACTCAAAGACACCTTTGGCCATAGAGCATTCTTAATGGATCATAATTTAAAAGCAGCAGTTAGTCTGCAAAGAGTACACATACATTTTTATGCTGCATATACTGTGTATGTAATAGTCAGATTATGTGCTGGTAATTAATGGTAATTATCCAAAAATGGTAAACTACTGACGCTTACCAGATATGGCACCTACACCATTTACTCCCCCCTACTATGCACTGCTCATGATCACATACAAGTCTGCACTTGTGACATGACATCCTAATGACATCACATATGACATTACCAGATGTATCATCAATCAACTCAGCGGTGAGAACACCTAATGCGATCTGAATGCGGCCTTTACATTATCCTTACCTGAAAACATCACGATTTTTGCTGATCACCAACCCTCTTCTAATAGCACTTGAGGACGTAGTGTGAAAACCAAAACATGACTAAATCAATGTAATAGTCAAATGAGATGCATAAAATGACGGGGAGGTGAAAGCAACCTTATCTTCCAGACTATATGGGTACCTGAAGTGGGTGAGATAAGGGAATCTGTAATAGCATGATGTGTCGCGTGACTGCATTAAAACCACATACAGAACAACGACGTGGAAGACAGAGGCCTTAGGTACGTGACTGTCTTTGAAGAGCTCATTAGTGAAGTCAGTAGTGGGAAGGAAGCTAGCGAGCTGCAACGGTATGCAAGTAGTGCACTTAAGACTGAGGGGTACGTGATCACGGTACGTCAGTGCCCAGAGCTTGCCCGGGAGTAGGGTGTGCACATCCTTGCACCCAGTAGCCCCCAGTGACATATTCTCCAGAAGCAAAGCCCACAGATGGCACAGCAGTACATGGACATGATGCAAGATCACAAAATAACTGAAATTATGTGCTGACCAGCCGTTCAAGGTTTTATGGCCATTCCTAATATTGAGAAGCCTGAGGACTAGTAAATGTTTTTTAAACTATAGAACAATTACGGAACAGAGTTAAGGTAAATTTGGGAAAACACTCAGGAAAAAAACTCTGCTCTGTTTGCATGCCAAATTCAGGGTCATTTGACCCATCTGCTTTATTTTCTCTAGCATAATCCTAAACTCCATGCAGGAGTTAACAAGCATTTGTAATGCACTAGGTCTCACATTACTGAAAGTTTGAGCTATTGGTGTTGCAGATAATATTGCAACGCCAATAGCTCAAACTTTCAGTAATGCGAGACCTATTGTATTGCAAATGCTTGTTAAGATTAGTGAACAAGTCATATAAATTTTGGTTCAAATCCCTAATAAAATAGTGGGAATTTATCAGGCTAAAGAAATAAATAAATTGCCCATTTCTAACCAACAGTTGCATTATTATCTTCTAATATCAATTGTTGGTGCAATTACCTTCATTAACATGTTTAATATGCCTAAATTGATTTTTCAGTTTCAGCAACTACATTAACTGACTGCATATATATTGATAAAGGCTGCAAGTTCAGCCGAAACACGTTCCTTTTTGCAAGTACTGTCTTCAATAAAATGGTAATTCCTTATGGATTCGAGTGCAAGTATTCTCTTGAGGTTGAGAAAAGTGCTTTGTATATATATATATATATATATATGTATACATATATATTACCTACTGGCGGTCGCCAGTAGGTAGTTATAGTTAGGACCACATTTCCATAGGAAAAGCATTTTTTGATGTGCTTATAACTTTGGCGTCGTTTGCCGAATCTTTACGAAATTTTCCAAAAAGTTCCTCTTTTGAGATGAGCTCCTATCCTGAAAGTTTGGGGGTGATTCGTGAAGGGGGGGCTAGAAAAAAGGGGGGTCCCAAAACGTGCTTTCTCCATGCAATTTCCGTAGGAAACTTTAGACAAGGCTACAGGTCAAACTGCTGAACGGAATTATGCCAAATTTGGCAGGGAGAAAGGTCTTGGTCCAGAAAGCACGCTTTTGTTTAAATGGGGTAAATCCGTTCAGTAGTTTTAGAGAAATATCAAAATTTACAGATATCGATATTTGAGAATTCTGACATCTGATTGGCTGAGGCGATACGAGCACGAGCGTGCGGCTCATTGGTTGCAAACTGTTGAAACTAGGAAGTGTTGGCAGCCATTTTGGGACTGACTTGAAAGGCGTAGGGCGAAACAAAAGAGAAAAATTGTATAAGAGGATATAGTAGAAACACTGTGGTCTTAGTTTAAGCAGTCTGTACGGTGCAGAGGCAGGGAGTTTGAATGTTGCGTAGGCCGTGGAAATCACGTCCGCAGAACAACGGTGCGCGGTATTGCGGCACGGTTGCGTAGGCTCTGGAAATACCGTCGGGAAAACAATGCGCCGTATTGCGGCAAGCAGTGTGTAGGGTGCACACACAGGTAGTGTGAATGTGCGGTATTGCGGCAATAGGCTGTGTAAATCATATCGGGAAAATAACAATGCACCGTATTGCAGCCTTCCTTTAATATAATGCGCAGTAATGTTTACTTATAATGCGGTGTTCACTTTTATCACGGACAGTGTCACTTTCTTAGACGAAATTTAATATTATGTGGGAGGGCGTGTTCTGTTCGTGTGTCTGGAACAAAATTAACGTTTAATTGGCTGAGGTGTTCCAACAACGAGCTCAATGTTCATTGGCTGCGAACCATTGAAAGTAGAAGTGTTGCCAACCATTTCCTCCCCGTCCGCGGAGTAGCAGGGACAACTGATTGGCTGACGTGTTCCAAGCAGGACCTTCCCAAGCTTAATGTTCATTGGCTGCGAACCATTGAAAGTACAAGTGTTGCCAGCCATTTCCTCCCGGTCCGCGGAGTAGCAGGAACATCTGATTGGCTGACGTGTTCCAAGCAGGACGTTCCCAAGCTTAATGTTCATTGGCTGTAAACCATTGAAAGTAGAAGTGTTGCCAGCCATTCCCTCCCCCTCCGCGGAGCATCAGGGACATCTGATTGGGTAACGTGTTCCAAGCAGGACCTTCCGAAGCTTAATGTTCATTGGCTGTAAACCATTGAAAGTAGAAGTGTTGGCAGCGATTCCCTCCCCTCTGCGGAACACCATGGACATTTTATTGGCTAAAGTGTTCCTAGTACAAGTTTGCTCATTATTGGCTGGGAACGGTTCACTGTTGTGAACCATTTTGTGACGCACTTCAATTGAGTACGGGAAAAGAAAGTAGTAGCGGGGAGGGTAGGAACACTATTTACTCTGTACAGTGGTCACAAAATGTTGGAGAGGGATTGTGAAGGTAAAAATAGTTTTTTATATATTTTAAGGGCCATTTATATAATTGGCGTGGGGTGTACAAATCACGGCGGGAAAATACCAAAGTGTTTTGCGGTCTTCTTTTTATTAAGTTTGCGGGTGGGATACTTCCCAGGAGCACTGTTTAGTTATAATGTGGTGTTTACTTTTCTGACGGGGAGCTCTGGTTGCGCAGCAAAAATTTCAGTCTAGGTTTGAAATAGTTTTTATTAAGCAATTACAAATATACTTTCTTCGGAAACTGAAGCTGTATATATCAAAGGGGTGACAAATAAAAACGCAATTCATAAAATATCCCTTAAGCGTGGGCACACCCTTCCTTTTTTTCTGCTAGAGTTTGTAAAAGTGTTGCCCCATATTCTTGATAATATAAGAGGGCATGAGTTACTTTTAGATAAAGTAGAAAAGAAGTGCTACAAGAAACACTCCCGCACTACATCATCTCAGGTCACAAGAACAATAACAAGTAAAAAACAGTTAAACACAAATCACTTTATATTACATAGAAATGTACGCTTTATCATTTTTTATAATTTCTATTCTGTAGAATTTGGGAAAGTTCTGTCGTAGTGCTTAGAGGTCGCTCACTGCTCCTCTAACAAATCACGTACTCCTTTAAGAATATATAGGATAGTAGTATAATAATATACACTACTGGTCGTATATATTCTATAGGGAGAAGGTGAATAGGAACCGCAACAGACAAAAATAGAAATAGTAAATGTAGGGTTTATCAAAGGTATTCACTAAGAAAGTATCTATGGAAACTATTTTTTTTAAACTGCAATTTCCAAAAAGATTGTCACTGTAAAAATATCTGATCAAGTAAGTTATAAAGGTCAGTAAACTGTATTTCAGATGGTTTACTCCTGGCGGCGACAAATCTCCAATTCCTGTTGTGTGGAAATATCACACTCTTACAATATACACAGTGTCACTGATGGCACAGAAAAAGGAAAATGAAAATGAAGTCATCAATACAAAACAAGATCAATAACGAAATACTTTCCAGCGATGAGTATGTTGAGAGCTTCTTTTCTCTGGGACTTTGAAATCTTTCATCTTCGCGCCAACGGGTCATAAAGTGCTCTGAGATCACAATGACTGTTAATATTATAATATACATATTCACAGTATATGATCCCAAGGAACAAACAGAGTAAGAACGAGAAGGTGCTGACGTTAAATATAAATCTTTAGTCTTCGCGTCGACGGGTCATAAACTCCACTGAGGTCAGTATAAATGTTAATATTACAATATACATACTCACACTATATGATCTCAAGGGAGAAATAGACTAAAAACCAGAAGCTGCTGACGTTACATATAAATCTTTAGTCTTCGCGCCACGGGTCACAAACTCCTCTGAGATCATAATGTGTGGTTATTATAATATACATACTCACACTATATGATCTCAAGGGGGAAATAGACTACAAACTAGAAGCTGCTGACGTTACATATAAATCTTTAGTCTTCGCGCCGACGGGTCACCAACACTTCTGAGGTCAAGTACAGTGTCAATATTATAATATACAAAGTCACACTATATGAGCTCAAAGGAGCCAGAACAGGAACAATGTTTGCTGTATTCTGTCTGTTTCTGAAAACAAGCTGCTGACGTTACATATAAATGGCAAAAACAACCAATAACACTTTTTTCTAAATACAAGTGTTTAAATATTGACAAATAGCTACGTATTATAAATATCTAGTATGCCATAATCAAACAACTTACAACTCAGGATTATGTTTTGTGGCCGCAAAACAAGAATCCGACTGTAGAAAAGAGCACCTGCATCACTGAATGGAGACGCGTAAATAACTCGCAAAAACGAAACTAATCAATCAACGGGTGTGGTTTATATACTTTTTGGTTATTGAGTAGTCTATGGAAGGAAGATGCGGCTCCGCCCATTTAGATGTCACGTTTTACAGTTGACACGTGCTCACGTTTTAACTGTTTAACTTGTGCACGTGTTGGGAAAAGTTACAAAATGTGAAGCGGAAAAAGTTTCGATTTCGAACCTAACACGTATAAGGTCCTTAATATGTACATACGTTGGAGAGCTTAAAAACTGTTACCCGGAAAACCGTGTCATTTCCATTCTCATGAGTAAATACATTTATTAATTGCATTAATTCTAAATAGAAGACATAAAAAAAATGATCTATCAGAATAGAAGAAAAAAACGTGATAATATTTCTCATCACTATGGTTTTAAATTAAAAAATGCGAGCATTTGTAAAGCGTACAGCTACCCCTGGAAAGGTGTGCCGGCGCTCGGGGGCGTCGGAAAGATTAAGCAAGGTGTTGCCCACAGTGACATAGTGGTGGGCTAACGTGCCGCTGGAGCCGGGAATCGAACTGTGAACGCTGTTGTTCGAAGTCGGGTATCATAGCTGCTCCGTCACACTTTTTCCACACTTATATGTTAATTAGTGCTAATTAAGATTTAAACATTGTTAAATTATAACTTATAACAGAGTACTGTTACAGTTAGTTTTTCACTACAAAAAGTATGCACGTCTTTTTTAAATTGAGTTAAAAACAATATAGGTTTCAGGGACATTGTAGTTAGAAATTAGCATTTATAAAACCTTTCAAATTCACTGAAAAAACCATAGGTTTTACAGACGTTCTAGTTAGAAATTAGCATTTAAAAAACCTTTGAAATTCACTGAAAAAACCATAGGTTTCAGGGGCGTTATAGTTAGCTGGACATAACACTCATACAAAACCATAGAAATTCCACTGTTATAGTTAGTTCAGCTAACTATAACTCGCGCCCCCGCAATGCACTGCTCATGACGTCACATATTACATCATTCATGGCATGGTCAGTGACATCACTGATGACATCACTGATGACATCTCAAATTACATCACTGATGACATCACTGATGACATCATCCACGTGAAAATCTGATGCACCTACTCACAGTCTAATATAACCTTTAATACACCCACTGTAAAATACAGACTACCATTTTCGAAACCATCGAGACACCAATACCAGTTACTACATACGCACTCTTTGATTCCTAGGTCTACACACACATCCACTCATTCACCCATACATTCACTTATACATGCAGTCACTCATCAATACAACACTATGATATGCACTCATACACCTATTCAGACACTCACACACCGCCACTCATCCATGGAGTTACTCACACACCTAGTCAGTCATGCAAAGAATCAATCACACTCCCATTTACTCACCTATACAGTTATACACACACACCTCACTAATTCATACAGATACTAACGCATAATTACTCTCTTATATAATCACTGATACAAGTACACACTCATCCATACAGCCTCTCTCACAATCACTCACTCTCACATATACTCATTTATATACAGCATCACTCACATATACTGCCTTTTACATATGTAGTTACTCACACATGTCATTTGAGATGTCATCAGTGATGTCATGAGTGATGTCACTGACCATGTCATGAGTGATGTAATATGTGACGTCATCAGCAGTGCATTGCGGGCGCGCGAGTTATAGTTAGCTGAACTAACTATAACGGGGGAATTTCTATGGTTTTGTACGAGTGAAATGTCCAACTAACTATAACGCCCCTGAAACCTATGGTTTTTTCAGTGAATTTCTAAGGTTTTTTAAATGCTAATTTCTAACTATAACGTGCCTGAAACCTATGGTTTTTTCAGTGAATTTCTAAGGTTTTTTAAATGCTAATTTCTAACTATAACGTGCCTGAAACCTATGGTTTTTTCAGTGAATATATATATATATTTATTATACTATGTATACATGTGAAAATGTCTCGGTCCCCTGTTTGCATCGGTGGCACGGAAAAAATGGGTGGAACTGACGTCAGCACGCCGACGAGGTTCTCTTATGGCTCCGATGACGTCATACGGTGTCGCGAGCGGAGCCGTGCTATTATGACGTCCTCGTTGACGTGGGAGAGCTAGGAAAGAATTTCCGTGGAATGCTGGTGCAGGGGATATTCACCTAAGTGTTCAGGCTAGTCCTTTGGGAGCAACTGTTTATGTTGCCACTCCAGAAACCGAAACCAGTGATCTGAGGGCAGAGGCCCTGCAGATGGCACACGAGGTGGGGTGCCCAGTCGTGTGCACCGGTGGGGCAGCGAAGTGACAAGCACCACAACCCACAAAAAAGGTAACGAGGGCACTGAATAACACAGGATCTTCTCTTTGTATCTGGCAGGAACAACGAAGTTAAAATGCCCTAGTACCAAAATGTAGAATTAGTGCTACAACGGTCTTCAAGAGGACCTGCAATGCCGCTTCTGCCTCCCGTACACTGGAGGTGGCACATGGGTCACGCGGTACGGTCATACTGCGGTGGGACGCACACTCGTTGACCTCTCATGGCACTGCTCCACACTTCGGGGAGGACGCTTTCCATTAGCTATGTTTTCTGATGACATGTCGCGCCGGCCCCGTCCAACAACAGAACTCCTTTAGATCCAAACAGACTCTTCCACTCTCTCACCGGAAGTGAAACCAGGCCACGCGGACACTTTCACAATACAACAGCCGGGAATGCACTTTTCGGTAAAAAAAACACATTCCTTCCTCCTAATTAACCAAATAAACGTCTCACTGAAGAACAGGGGCCAGCTTCGATCGGTAAACAGCCGTTACAACGACTTTTTTACTTTGCGATACCATTACAACGCATGCATTACCACGCATGCGTTGTACATCACAAAGTCATTACTACGCATTTTTAGAACTCATGGTCATTTACCAAGCATGCCTTTACAACGAATTTTGTTGTAAAGGTATGTATGGTAAATGACCATGCGTTCTAAAAACATGTAGACGATCCATGTCGTTGTAAGGAAACAGAGGCTGTTCCGTTTCCTCACAACGACGTGCACCGCCCCTCAGAGACGACGTGAAGCAGGAACCACGAGGAGTGAGAGGTAAGGGGGATTGGGGTGGGGGTTTCTTTTCTAGGGTTTAGGGTAGTGCAGTGGTGTTTGGGTGGTGTAGGGGGTCGTGCTGGGGGTAGTGTTTTAGGGTTTAGGGTAGTGCAGTGGTGTTTGGGTAGTGTAGGGGGTCGTGCTGGGGGTAGTGTTTTAGGGTTTAGGGTAGTGCAGTAGTGTAGGGGGTCATGCTGGGGGTAGTGTTTTAGGCTTTAGGGTAGTGCAGTGGTGTATGGGTAGTGTAGGGGGTCGTGCTGGGTTAGTGTTTTAGGGTTTAGGGTAGTGCAGTGGTGTTTGAGTAGTGTAGGGGTCATGCTGGTGGTAGTGTTTTAGGGTTTAGGGTAGTGCAGTGGTGTTTGTGTAGTGTAGGGGGTCATGCTGGGGGTAGTGTTTTATGGTTTAGGGTAGTGCAGTGGTGTTTGGGTAGTGTAGGCGGTCGTGCTGGGGGTAGATTTAGGGTTTAGGGTAGTGCAGTGGTGTTTGGGTAGTGTAGGGAGTCGTGCTGGGGGTAGTGTTTTAGGGTTTAGGGTAGTGCAGTGGTGTTTGTGTAGTGTAGGGGGTTGTGCTGGGGGTAGTGTTTTAGGGTTTATGTTAGTGCAGTGGTGTTTGGGTAGTGTAGGGGGTAGTGCTGGGGTAGTGTTTTAGGGTTTAGGGTAGTGCAGTGGTGTTTGTGTAGTGTAGGGGGTAGTGCTGGGGGTAGTGTTTTAAGGTTTACGGTAGTGCAGTGGTGTTTGGGTAGTGTAGGGGTTCATGCTGGGGGTAGTGTTTTAGGGTTCAGGGTATGGCAGTGGTGTTTGGGTAGTGTAGGGGGTCGTGCTGGGGGTCGATGTAGGGTTTAGAGTAATGCAGTGGTGTTTGTATAGTGTAGGGGGGTTTAGGGTAGTGCAGTGGTGTTTGTGTAGTGTAGGGGGTCATGCTGGGGGCTGTGTTTTAGGGTTTAGGGTAGGGCAGTGGTGTTTGTGTAGTGTAGGGGTAGTGTTTTAGGGTAGTGCAGTGGTGTTTGTGTAGTGTAGGGGGTCATGCTGTGGGTAGTGTTTTAGGGTTTAGGGTAGTGCAGTTGTGTTTGTGTAGTGTACGGGGTCGTGTTTTAGGGTATAGGGTAGTGCAGTGGTGTTTGGGTAGTGTAGGGGGTCATGCTGGGGTTAGTGTTTTAGGGTTTAGGGTAGTGCAGTGGTGTTTGGGTAGTGTAGGGGTCGTGCTGGGGGTAGTGTTTTAGGGTTTAGGGTAGTGCAGTGGTGTTTGTGTAGTGTGGGAGGTCATGCTGGGGGTAGATTTAGGGTTTAGTGTAGTGCAGTAGTGTTTAGGTAGTGTAGGGAGTCGTGCTGGGGGTAGTGTTTTAGGGTTTAGGGTAGTCCAGTGGTGTTTGTGTAGTGTAGGGAGTCGTGCTGGGGGTAGTGTTTTAGGGTTTAGGGTAGTGCAGTGGTGTTTGGGTAGTGTAGGGGGTCATGCTGGGGGTAGTGTTTTAGGGTTTAGGGTAGTGAAATGGTGTTTGTGTAGTGTAGGGGGTAGTGTTTTAGGGTATAGGTTAGTGCAGTGGTATTTGTGTAGTGTAGGGGGTAGATTTAGGGTTTAGGGTAGTGCAGTGGTGTTTGGGTAGTGTAGGGGGTCGTGCTGGGGGTAGTGTTTTTGAGTTTAGGGTAGTGCAGTTGTGTTTGGGTAGTGAAGGGGGTCGTGCTGGGGGTAGTGTTTTAGGGTTTAGGGTAGTGCAGTGGTGTTTGGGTAGTGTAGGGGTCAACCAACATGAATTTGTCCTTGTGTGATGTAACCAATGCTCATGTAAAGCACTCCAATACCTGACCAGTCTGCACTAAACTGCAAAAAAACAAAAAATAAAAAGTGTTTTGCACACTTCTGTCATTGGGCTGTACGTGGGCTACCTCTGGGTGATATTTGTGCTACATTTGGGCTCTTTTTTCTCTGGTGGCCATCTTGGGAGACTTCTTTGTTGTGAAGTTTCCTAATTTCCTCATTTACTACAGTCTCCTCAGTAGGAAATGCTTTCAGTTTTTTACTTTGATTCCATCAAGAAGGCATTCAGATGTGTCACACATTTGCCATAAATTCTGAATGTTAGCACTCTAGTTGTTCATTAGATCACTGTAGTAAAGCTACTGCTCACCAAGGAGTTAACTGGAAGTCTACTGCTGGTATTGAAAGTGATTGTTTCAGTCTGCATGTCAGAATTTTCTAATGAAATAGAAGAGGATTTGAGATCTCACTTAAAACATGCCCTAAATTTTCTTTTTGCAGCACTAACCATAATTTCTATGGCAAAATGAACCCCCTCATTTTGTTCCTTTTTAAATTAAATGTTTTAAGTGTTACCAGTTTATTCCAATCAAGATGGCTTCAGGTGTGCCATACTTTTGTCATAAGTAAGACTGTTAGCGCTCTAGTTGTTCTTTAGAACACTCTGGGAAGCTGCAGTAGAACACAAAGGCATCAACTGACAGGCTGCTCCTGTTGAAATAGAACAGGAAGATATTTGAGATCACACTTGAAACATGTCCTAATTTTTCTTTCTACAGCACTAACCATAATTTCTATGACAAAATGAACCCCATCATTTTGTTCCTTTTTAAATTAAATGTTTTAAGTGTTACCAGTTTATTCCAATCAAGATGGCTTCAGGTGTGCCATACTTTTGTCATAAGTAAGGCTGTTAGCATTCTAGTTGTTCTTTAGAACACTCTGGGAAGCTGCAGTAGAACACAAAGGAATCAACTGACAGTCTCTGCCATTGTTGGATGTACAAGTTTTACTGAGAATGTCAGACTTCATTCTAACATGACTGAGAAACATAATGTGAATTTACAGAAAATATGCTCTCATTTTAGCTTCTGGAGCACTTTCCAAAACTGTATGGGACAAGCATGTGAAAATAGTTCTCTCTCAAACATGATTCATGATATCCCAGCAGAAGGTTTTTCACAGGGTAAAATCACCTTAGAACACACCACAATTCCTGAAATTAGTATGGTACCATCAACAAATGAATTCTAATGTAACTAAAGTCTGTTATCACCCTTTATAGTTCTCCTTTTGGTAACCCTCAAAATCTTCGATTCACTACAATGCATTTCAATGGGGTACTATCATTTATATTGGTCCCAAGATGGCTGCCAGCAATTCCAGGATGAAGTGCTGACAGCCAATCAGATCTCACGATGACATGTGTGGTTAGGCTCCGCCCAGATATATATGTGTTTTTACTTTTGATTTTCTCAGCAACTACTGAACGGATTTACACCATTTAACAAAAGGGTTCTTTCTGAACCAAGAACTACCTCTTTGCCAAATTTGGTGTAATTCCGTTCAGCAGTTCGGGCTGTAGCCTTGCATAAAGTTTCCTATGGGAAATTGATTTTTTGACTCTTATTTTTTTAATTTCTCCGCAACTACTAAACGGATTTACACCATTTAACAAAAAGGGTTCTTTCTGAACCAAGAACTACCTCTTTGCCAAATTTGGTGTAATTCCGTTCAGCAGTTCGGGCTGTAGCCGTGGCTAAAGTTTCCTATGGGAAAATGAATGGGGAAAACACGTTTTGGGACCCCCTTTTTTCTCGGCCCCCGCTTAACGAATCACCCCGAAACTTTCAGGGTAGGAGCGGACCGAAGCCATCTCCCTCTGGACCTCCAACACATGGCGTTGGAAGGCCATGTGTTGTTCGGGGGGGTCTTGGGAGACAGCCGGGGTTGTGGGTGCCTCCTGCTGGGTGGTTTGTGGAGTGGGTGGGGTCTCCTCGATGCAGCTGGGCTGCCCTGGTCCTGGAGGTGATTGGTGGATGAGTTCAATGATGTCTTGGAGGGCTTGGGTGTCGATGCTGGTGGTGTCCTCCTCGTCATCAGTGAAGAGTGGCTGGGACTGCTCTGCAGGAGGTGTTGATGGTGCCCCTGCAATGTGAAGGGGAGATGCTGTGTTACAATGTGTCCACATGTATGTAGCCGCATGGTACATGTTCACATTCAGACAGCATGGCAATGTACATTGTGACAGTCTGTAGATCAGGGCCATGATCCAGAGTCATTGTGGGTGTGCACTGTGCTCTGCTTGATTGTGCATGTGTGCCATTGTGGCCATCTCCCCCGTCTCCCCAGTACCTGGTGGTTACTCACCCTGTTGCTGTTGTGTTGTGTCATGTGGAGCAGTGTCCGGTGCCCCGACTCCTGCCACGGTCTCCACACTGATGACTGCCGACACCAGCTCCTCCATGTCATCAAGCTCCAGCTGTGGCGCTGGGCTCCCACCTCCAGTCTGCATTGCTGCCTTCTGGTTGCCTGCGAGTTTCTCCTTGGTTTTGCGCTTGATGTCAATCCATCGCCTCTTGACCTTGTCCATTGACCTCTTGTGCTCTCCGACGGCATTCACCTTGTCCACGATGGACCGCCATAATCCATTTTTGGTGCCCAATGACACATTGGAGGCGACGAACAGTTGTTGATGGTGTTCTATCACCTCCGTGACCAGGATCCTATTCTCCTGCGGACTGAACTTCGTCTTCCTCTTCTTCTTGTCCTTGCCCTTCCCTGTCACCGAGGTCCCAGGCTGGTCGTCCGGGGTGCTTGTGGGGTTCCGCTCGTCCTCTGTGCCTGCTCCGGCTGCCTCCATGGTGCTTCGGTGTTGGTCATTTTGTGTTTGTGTGTTTTTTCTACTTTTGTAGTGATTTTCCCGCCTGCCGTGTGTGTATGGTAGGCCTGGCGCTGCTTATCGCTGATTTCCTCATCGCGAATGGGCTCATCGCACGTTTTTTTGGGTTGGGGTTTGTGTTTTTATTTCCGTCGCGGTGGTTGTATCGCGGACATTGGCCGCATTTTCTGAAGACTATCGCATGGTACCGCCGTGTTGTGAATTCCACATTAACACAGGGTTATTTTCCCGCGATAGACTGTGATGTGTAAAGTTGCGTTAACATTTTTTGGAGGTGGTTAGCGCACGTTCTTGTGAATATCCCCCGTAGTCTTCAGTCGTGGCTGTACCTGGAAGCAGCAGTGGGGCGGGTGGGGGTGAAGGGATGGAGGGGTGGGATCGGGTTAAAAAAAAAAATCACTTACCTCCCAGCCGGCCAGCTGGCCGGCCTCCGCCACCTCTCCTGTGTCCTCTTCCTGGCTTCTTGGGAGAAACAGGAAGCAGGAAGCACCAGGGCTCCCACGCACCCGCAGCCAATCAGTATGCTGCAATGCAGTGTTGTGATTGGTCTGAGCGTCGTGACATGGCGCTCAGCCAGGGGCTGGAGGGGTGGGCATGTTCTCCACACAGGCTGTAATGCAGCCTGCATGGAGAACAGGAAAAGTGTGCATGACTGTTTTGGGCGGCGCACTTAGGAGTGGGGGCAAACCACTCCTCGGCTGCTCTGTCAGCCCCGCTGCGCCCCCTCACGCAAGTTGCCACAGCAGGAGGACAAAATAAAATGATAATAACATTATGTTATTATCATTTTATTTTTTCCTTTCTTTTGCTGCCTCAAGGCAATGAGGCGACGCTCCTCCGCCTTAGCGGAGCAGCCGCCACTGGTAGTCTCCGCAGCCACAGTCCTGTAGCTGCAGGGACTTCTATTACATGCCCACAGGATTGCCTAATTCATGTGTGCTGTGGCTGTAGTATTTGTTACATAGGACCTGTGGTAAGCATCAAAATCTGCATGTTATTCCACAAAAACCCATGACAGACTGTAATTATTTTACTTGATTAATACTGAACACCGGTTTTTATTGGTACAATAATTATCACATGTGATGATGGACAACTTGTAATGGGAGTCTCAATATGCTTCCTGATCACAGGAAACCTTCTGAAGGCTGCAGTGTGCCTGTGGTGTGTTCCATGAGATACACTGCTTAGGACCTTTCTGGCACTCTTCCAACCGTTTGGTGGGGCACGAGATTGCGTGGGCTTGTATGTGCAGTGGGGGAAGGGGTGTCCCATTGAAATCAATAGGGGGGCTTAAAATTTATGGCGAGTGAGAAAGGTTTTCAGGTCAAGTCAATGGTAGGTATTTTACGTGTTTATAGGATGAAGATGAATTCAAGAAGGGTGGCACCTGTTGTGTCCCCGGTGGTCCATATGCTCTGGAGCTGGGACACACGGCTAGGCCCTGCGGTGTGGGTAGAGCTAGAATCAGGATGCACACGCAAGGTTAGTGTCTAGCATGGGACTGCCCTCTTGCAGCCTCGCCTGTTTATTTATTATCATGGTCACAAGACTGCAGTGCATAACAAATGGGTTTGGTCCAGCACGGGCGTCAGCAGGAACACCCATGTGTGACCAGCCCCATAACAGCACGCACCAAATGAAAGCAGTTTGACTGGTATGCATTCTGGGCTGGTGGTGAATTAGCAAGCGTTACCTGCCATACTAATTCAGATTAACATATATTCAGGGTCACTGTAATTATGCGATTCTGTGACCATAGGGTTTTCCCCCTAATTAAGGATTTGCTACGCAATCCATTATCTGCTGTTTCTAGCTCAAACGGTTCAAAAGTTAGTAAAGACATGTGTTGCCGCACAGTGGAAGGCCCTTCGCAAAGGATTACTGGGAAACTTTCAGGGGCTTATTTACAAGGCCCTTGCGCCACTTTTGAATCATTTTTAACATGGGAAAAGTGACGCAAAAGTGGCGCAAGGGGCTTGTAAATCTGCCCCTCAGTTGCTTATTTACGTATTTGAGTTAAAAATGGTGTTAATGAGGTGAAACGTTTGCCCAGACAGCGGTAACTTGTATAAAAATGACAAAATAATGACCTAACACTATAACAAAATGTGCCACATTCTGTCACATACATTTCTGTTTTCTTTACATTCAATTTAGTCAACCCTGCTGCATAATTTGGTTCTCCCCTGTTGCATCATTCCAGTAACTCTGCATATATTTTCAATCGCACAGCAATTCTAATGTAAATAAAAAGTTTGGATATTGACATATTTTCTTAGACAAGGGGCCATATTTATCAACATTTCCCGTAACCTAACGCAGGAAGTCACCTTGCTGCGCTGCTCTGCGTGAAAGGGAGAGGGCAGGTATTTAACATTATACGGCACATTCCTGCTCTCTGCCTGCTCTGGAACTCAAACTGCTTCCTAGCATCAACGCAGGCACCCTTGCACCACAGTGCAAGGATGTCTGTGTTACAGGCATGATTGTTTTTGTACAGGAAAGCATACCTTAGTGCACGAAAACAATCCTCTGAGGCTTCTTTCCTCTTTCTACGTAGAAAGAAGAAACAAGCATTTGCAATGCAATAGGTCTCGCATTCACGCGAGTTTGAGCTATTGGCATTGTAAATGACAATGCCTTTTATTTATGTTTTGGGTTTTAAAAATTAAATAAAAGGCATTGTCATTTACAATACTAATAGCTTAAACTCTCGCAAATGCAAGACCTATTGCATTGCAATAAAGGGCCTTCTCGATGGCTTGTTAGATTGTAAATATCAGAGGAAGAGACCGGCCTGTGACGTCTTCAAAGTAGTGATAAATAGTGCTGTGAAGAAGATGTGTAAGTGTTGTAAATTGCACAGACACAAAGTGTGAAGTGAGAGTTACATATGAGACGCGCTATAAACACTAACAAAGCGCTCCAACACCTTTCGCTCTGTGATTACACTGTTGCGGCTCAGGAGGAAGAGCGGGAGAGGGGGGCTATTTCCTGCCCTCTCCGTGATTTAAGTTTGCAGTGTGGCATTGCGTAATGTCATTGCTATCTTTGGCCTAATAAAGAACACTCCAGCTGTAGTAGGGCCCCGGCGTCACTTCCTGGTGCAGGGCGGGCTGTGCTTTATGGCAGGCATAGAGGGAGGTAGGGATGGTCTCGGCTGCAGCTCCGGCCTCATACAGTGCCCCTGCTATTACTAGTGAGCGAGAGGCACTGAGGTTGTGGTATTGGTATTGGTGGTGGTGGTATTGATATGTGTATTGGTGGTGGTGGTAGTATTGGTGGTGGTGGTGGTATTGGTGGTGGTATTGGTGGTGGTATTGGTGGTGGTGGTATTGGTATTGGTTGTGGTATTGGTATTGGTTGTGGTATTGGTATTGGTGGTATTGTGTTGGTGGTGGTATTGGTATTGGTGGTGGTGGTATGGTGGTATGGTGGTGGTGGTATTGGTGGTGGTTTTGGTGGTGGTGGTAGTGGTGGTGGTATTGGTGGTGGTGGTGGTGGCTTTGGGGGTATTGGTGGTGGTGGTATTGGTATTGGTGTTTGTGATATTGGTAGAGGTGGTATTGGTGGTGGTGGTGGTATTGGTGGTGGTGCAATTGGTGGTGGTGGTGGTATTAGTGGTGGTATTAGTAGAGATGGTGGTGGTATTGGTGGTGATGGTATTGGTGGTGGTGGTATTGGTGGTGATATCGGTGGTGGTGGTATTGGTGGTGTTGGTGGTATTGGTGGTGGTATTGGTGGTGGTGGTATTGGTGGTGGTATTAGTGGTGGTATTGGTGGTGGTGGTATTGGCGGTATTGGTGGTGGGGGTAGTGGTGGTGGTGGTATTGGTGGTACTGGTGGTGCTGGTATTGGTGGTATTGGTAGTGGTATTGGTGGTGGTGGTATTGGTGGTGTTGGTGGTATTGGTGGTGGTATTGGTGCTGGTATTGGTGGTAGTGGATATTGGTGGTGGTGGTTGTATTGGTGGTATTGGTGGTGGTACTGGTGTTGGTGGTATTGGTATTGGTGGTGGTAATGGTGGTATTGGTATTGGTGGTGGTGGTTTTGGTGGTGGTGGTATTGTGGTGATATTGGTGGTGCTGGTATTGGTGGTGGTGGTTTTGGTGGTGATGGTGGTATTGGTGGTGGTGATGGTGGTATTGGTGGTGGTGATGGTATTGGTGGTGCTGGTATTGGTGGTGGTGGTATTGATGGTATTGGTGGATGGTGGTGGTGGTATTGGTGGTATTGGTAGTGGTATTGGTGGTGGTGGTATTGGTGGTGGTGGTATTGGTGGTGGTGGTATTAGTGGTATTGGTGGTGGTGGTATTGGTGGTGGTATTGGTGTTTCTGGTATTGGTATCGGCAGTGGTATTGGTATTGGTGGTGGTGAAGGTGGTGGTTGTATTGGTGGTGGTATTAGTGGTGGTATTAGTGGTGGTGGTGGTGGTATTGTGGTGCTATAGGTGGTGGTGGTATTGGTGGTGGCATTGGTGGTGGTGATGGTGGTGGTGGTATTGGTGGTGGTGGTGGTATTGGTGGTATTTGTGGTGGTGCTATTGGTGGTGGTGGTGGTATTGGTGGTGGTATTGGTGGTGGTGGTATTCGTGGTGGTGGTATTCGTGGTGGTGGTATTGGCAGTGGTATTGGTATTGGTGGTGGTCATATTGGTGGTGGTTGTGGTAATGGTATTGGTGGTGGTGGTATTGGTGGTGGTGGTGGTGGTATTGGTGGTGCTATTGGTGGTATTGCTGCTGGTATTGGTGGTGGTGGTGATACTGGTGGTGGTGGTGGTATTGGTGTTGGTGATATTGGTGGCGGTACTGGTATTAGTGGTATTGGTATTGGCGGTGGTATTGGTATTGGTGGTGGTGATGGTGGTGGTAGTATTGGTGCTGGTGGTATTGGTATTGGTGGTGGTGGTATTGGTGGTGGTGGTGGTGGTATTGTGGTGCTATTGGTGGTGCTGGTATTGGTGGTGGTGGTGGTGGTGATGGTGGTGGTGGTGGTGGTGGTGGTGATGGTATTGGCGGTGGTGATATTGGTGGTGGTGGTATTGGTGGTGGTGGTGGTGGTGGTATTGGTGGTGCTGGTATTGGTGGTATTAGTGGTGGTGGTATTGGTGGCGGTATTGGTATTGGTGGTGGTGGTATTGGTATTGGTGGTGGTATTGGTATTGATATTGGTGGTGGTATTGTTATTGGTGGTGGTACTGGTATTGGTGGTGGTAGTATTGGTAGTGGTGGTATTGGTGGTGATATTGGTATTAGTGGTATTGGTGGTGGTATTGGTGGTGGTGGTGGTATTGGTATTGGTGGTGGTATTGGTATTGATGGTATTGTGTTGGTGGTGGTGTTGGTATTGGTGATGGTGGTATGGTGGTGGTATTGGTGATATTGGTGGTATTAGTGGTGGTGGTATTGGTGGTGGTGGTGGTATTGTTGGTGGTTTTGGTGGTGGTGGTATTGGTTTTGGTGGTATTGGTGGTGCTGGTATTGGTGGTGGTGGTGGTATTGGTAGAGGTGGTATTGGTGGTGGTGGTGGTAGTATTGGTGGTATTGGTGGTGGTGGTGGTATTGGTGGTGGTATTGGTGGAGATGGTGGTGGTATTGGTGGAGATGGTGGTGGTATTGGTGGAGATGGTGGTAGTATTGGTGGTGGTGGTATCAGTGGTGGTGGTATTGGTGGTGGTGGTGTTGGTGGTATTGGTGGTTTTGGTGGTGGTGGTATTGGTGGTATTGATGGTATTGGTGGTGGTGGTGGTATTGGTGGTGGGTGTAGTGGTGGTGGTGGTGGTGGTGGTGGTGGTGGTATTGGTGGTACTGGTATTGGTGGTATTGGTAGTGGTATTGGTGGTGGTGGTATTGGTGGTGGTGGTATTGGTGTTGGTGGTATTGGTGGTATTGGTGGTGGTGGTATTGGTGGTGCTCTTGGTGCTGGTATTGGTGGTGGTGGAATTGGTGTTGGTGGTATTGGTGGTGGTATTGGTGTTATTGGTATTGGAGTGGTATTGGCATTGGTGGTGGTGATGGTGGTGGTGGTATTGGTGGTGATATTGGTGGTGGTGGTATTGTGGTGCTATAGGTGGTGGTGGTATTGGTGGTGATGGTGGCATTGGTGGTGGTATTGGTGGTGGTGATGGTATTGGAGGTGGTGATATTGGTCGTGGTAGTGGTATTGGTGGTAGTGGTATTGGTGGTGGTATTGGTGGTGGTGGTATTCATGGTGGTGGTATTGGCGGTGGTATTGGTGGTGGTATTCATGGTGGTGGTATTGGCGGTGGTCGTATTGGTATTGGTGGTGGTATAGGTATTGGTGGTGGTGGTGGTATTGGTGGTGGTGATGGTATTGGTGGTGGTGATATTGGTGGTGGTGATATTGGTAGTATTAGTGGTGGTATTGATGTTGGTGGTGGTATTGGTGGTGGTGGTATTGATATTAGTGGTATTGGCGGTGGTATTGGCGGTGGTATTGGTATTGTTGGTGGCTGTGGTGGTGATAGATCTCCAGCTCCCCAGGCACTCTAGGACACGCTTGTTTATATTTGACTGTCATGATTGTACGTTGATCTGTTGGTTTACTGGTACTACTTTCTGTACCTTTCATGATTGCCAAAGTTAAGCGCTCTGATACCCCCAGGGGTCAAGTTCGCGCTATATAAAACTTTTAAAATAAAATAAATAAATAAATATTGGTGGTGGTGGTGGTATTGGTGGTGGTGGTGGTATTGGTGGTGGTGGTGGTGGTATTGGTGGTTGTATTGGTGGTATTGGTGGTGGTTGTATTGGTGGTGATGGTATTGGTGGTGGTGGCATCGGTGGTGGTGGTGATGGGGGTGGGGGTGGGGATGGGGGTGGGGGTGGTATTGGTGGTGGTGATGGTATTGGTGGTTATGTGGGTGGTGGTGGTGGTGTTGTTGTTAATAAAACAGGCTTTTGAAAACAACCGGTCAGGTGGCTTTAGTGCAGATGACATGTAACACAGATGTGCTGTTGTCAGCCTAAGCCCATTAGCACACAATTATGTGCTACCTGGAATTCACATGACTTAATTCAGTAACCATTTCTAAATCCATTTTACTTGGGGGGGTTGAAACAGACACGAAATAATGCTGGGTTAAAGTGATTGAAAGCGGACACCCGTGTTACGGGGCGGCCAGTGCTGCTTAAAAAAACACAAGCGGTTTCAGCTGAAGTAGCGCATGTCCGGCCTGCAGTAAGAGAAACTCAATAAAGTAAATAGTGCTTACAGACTAAATAACAGGTCCCGTGTAACAACCGAAGTAAAGGGGCCAGTAGCCATGGGAGGTTACAAATGAAGACAAGGCCGTACTAAGGAGGGACTAACAAGCCTATTAACGACTCCGAAGGCAGCATTTACGAAAGACAATCACACAAGCCAATGAAAATATGGGCGGAGAGTGGGCCCGGCTTCTCTCCCATACTCTACTGCAGCAGTCTCACATAGCGGCAGCGCATGTGCGCTGCCGCTAGGCTCGACCTAAAAACGAGGAGAAATAAAGATATTTCTCCTCGTTATGCCTACCCTGGGGAGGCGTAGCATTCTGATACATTCCCAGGTCTACCAGTAATGGTAAATCTGGGAATGCTTCAGAATTCATGGGTGGATGGTGGGAACAACCATGCTCCACCCATGGAACGCCTCCCTGGGGTATTACTCCAGATTTATCAAGCAATGCAGGGCCACGCAAGGTGGCCTTCTGTGGCTTGGTAAATCTCATCTAGGGTTTGTGTTGCCCTTTCGTCCCCATGCGTGACGCAAGAGCAACGCAAAATATTGATAAATATGCCCCTAAGTAGCTGAAGGATGTAATTGTGTGGGGCTGAATTAGAAGTACCTCGTGGGATCTCCTGCTTAGATTCAAACTTGCAACCTGCGGAATACCAATACATTCCAGCACCCAATTCAGTAATTGATTAATCAATTCAGGTGGATAGCAGCCAGAGCTGTCGACTTTGGAGCTGGGGAACCAGGTTCGAGTCTCGGAGTCAACTCAACATTCTGTGATTCTGGGCAAATCACTTAAGCTCCCCATGCCAACCAAAAATGAATGTGTCTTTGTGTAATGTAACTGGTCGTCATGTAAAGCGCTCCAATACCTTAGGGTCGAGTTCGCGCTATATAAAACTGCAAAAAACAAACAGAAAAAGAAGAACGAGGACTCGAGTGGCCTGAGAGAAGTAAGGCATGTTGTGCCTGGCTTCCCCGTCACTCATCTACCCTTATGCTGCTGATCTGAACAGGGAAACGGGCTTTTGGGAGGAGCCATGCACGAAATAGACACAATTAAACTGTAGACGGGTAGTTGTCAGTGATGTGGTTTTCATCCTTGAGGTTCCAGGCGCCATCATGGATGGCTCGTGCGTGTTTTACGCATTTCTCACTCTCCCTGCCCCTCCTCCTTCATTCATCACACTAATCCCTATTTTTGAATGTATATGTATGATGGACCTTTTCGCAGCAAAATCATATATGAAGCTGAAAGCAACTTCTACATTAATAGTCGGTGTTTTACGAGTAATATTTCTAATTTCAATATATGCAATCAAACAGCTACGTGTCTGGTCATTCTTGATAGCCGTGCATTCCAATGTACTAGATGACAGACATAATGATTGACGGCTCACAGCTATCGGTCAGTTTTCTCTTTCTCCCTCCAGCATTCCCCCGACCTAGTAAATATTCCTCGCTCCTCAAGCTGTCTGGTAAACGCTTCAGTGAGGAAAAATTGTGAATAACCTGTGAAACCCGCCTTTAAGTTTCTCACTGAAAATCTTTTACTGTGAAATATCTGAGAACAAAATACTATACAATACTGCCCCTTGCTGGACACTATCAGGTATTACTTTTTGGAAAAAATTGTAGCTATGAAATGAATAATAAAATAAAACTGACCTTAATAAAACGTGTTTAATTAGTTTTCTTATTTCTACAGCAACAGAACATTTCCACATTATTGAGCTACGTAATACATTAGCAGTTGTGGGTGGGTGCACAGAGATGGGGGATGGAATTAGACGTTTAGGGAATTTTCAACAAATACCTACATGCTTTATATGTTATGTTGCCTTAAATTCATTTATAGAGCGCAACCATTTACTCCCAAAGGAGCATCGTAACGCTAAGAAAAATAAAACTACGAGACGGTAGGACACGGAGTAAGGCCTAAGGTTCAGAAGAGCCATGATTTCAGCATTTTCTTGAAAATGAACACAAGGGGGCAGATTTACAAGGCCCTTGCGCCACTTTTGCGTCACTTTTCCCATGTTAAAAATTACGCAAAAGTGGCGCAAGGGCCTTGTAAATAAGCCCCAGGGTCCTAAAAGATCGGGGGGCAGATTTACAAGCCCCTTGCGCCACTTTTGCGTCACTTTTCCCATGTTAAAAATGACGCAAAAGTGGCGCAAGGGCTTTGTAAATAAGCCCCCGAATGTGGAACGGGAGTTTGTTCCAAACATGCGGAGCAGATATGAAAAGGAACGACCCCGCCCCCTCCCTTCTTCTTGCCTTAAAAATGCGCCGCAACGTGGCCAATGTTCAAACATCGTAACTTTCTGGCTGGCAGAGACGTTTACAGACACAGGCAACGAGGGCTCTGGCCCAGGGCCCTACCTTTCAGGAGGGCCCCGATAGAGCCATCTCTGTTCTGCAGAGAGTCTTGCCCTGGTGACCTTGCATAACTCTGAAACAGATTGCTTTAAAAACCGTTTTCCTTAAATTTATTTTTAAAGTCGGTGAAGTTGGAGTCTATTACACACATTTTGCAGAGAAATGTTGTGCTTTTATTTAATGCAACATCCATTAAAAACGTTTAATTTAGACCAAAACAGGACCACATATATGAGAAATGGAGGATGTCACAGAGATTAGTTGCAGTAATATTAGTGAGCTGCTGCTGTGTTACAATATTGAAAACAAACCTCACTTTCCCTGAATTTTAGCTGTAAACACATTTAGAATTTGGACCAGTGTGCCAGTGCACTGTCAGTGACCTGGCAGAACAGGGCATGAAATAGCTGAAATTGGATCATAAATTCAAACCTTATCCGAACATGGGCCCCCAAAATCATTGAGAAGCCCCTGTTGGCTGGGTGATAAAAGGAGACCCGTGGTTGAAGATAATGGGAACCACCACCATACAGAGCTCTGCGTGTGTGCAAAACAGTTTGAACCAGTGTTTAATTTGAGCCGGTGGTTTCCGATGCTCAGCGTTGGCACTTAATTGTCAACCCCGGCACTTATGACAGCTGCCACATGGTGGTGCTGTTTGTGTAATTTAAAGATGAGCAGAACAACAGTTGATCATTATTTCAATATGCATTTAAAGCAACTAATACCTGCTGCCAATTCATTCCTATTGCTTTGGGGGCCTTGAACAGTTTGAATTGCCACACTTGTGGCTGTATGATGGTTAGTAGTTGTGTAGGTACTGTCATTGAAAGCGATGACAGTGGCAATGGGTGGTGCAAGCTGCGGGCCCTGGCACTTATTTTATTTTACAAATTAAGCACTGGTTTGAATGCACTTCGCTGCCTAATAGGAAGCCAGTGGATGGCTTACAAAAGAGGTCCAGGGGAAGTTTGTGGAGAACGATGACAACCAAGCCTGGCCACTGTGTTCTACATGACAGCAGAGCCTCGTTTGTGGCTCCATACGGAGCACTGCCATAGTCTAATCGGCTGGATTCAAGAGTCTGCATGATCGTCTTACGACAATGCAGGGGAATGCATTCGAAAATGTTTCTCAGCATACAAAGAATTCCATAACAGGACCCACATATCACATCTGCCTGGCTTTTCATGCTGGGAGTATCACAAATCCGAACACCGGGATTCTTAGTCACCTTTTACAGAGACGGAGAAGAACCTAGTTCATGGGGCCACCAGTCTGCTGTCCATCTGGATAGGTGAGGTAAGGCTGCCCTGGTTCTGCTCGACCTCTTGGCGGCCTTTGATATGGTCCATCATGACTTACTGATGGACCGTTTGTTGGCATGCGGGGTTCAAGGTAAAGCTTGGATGCTCCTAAAATCATTCTTATCTGGGCGTTCACAAATAGTCGCATTGGATAAATTTCACTCCAAACCTTTTACCCTGCCCTGCGGAGTGCCCCAGGGGTCTTCGCTTAGCCCCCTACTTTTTAATGTGTACGTCTCATCACTTGCCTCACTGATTAGCTCCTTTGGTTTTAAACTGACATCCTACGCTGATGACACACAGATCGTCGTGTCGCTGCGGCCAGGCCAGGGTACTGAACTAGATAATCAGTTCCACGACTGTATGGAAGCGGTGGGGAGGTGGATGACACAAAATTGCCTTAAATTAAATTCAGGCAAGACGGAGGTCATCCTTTTTGGGAATGACGCCAATTTTTGGACCCCTAATCTGTGGCCAATAACACTAGGTACCCTTCCCACACCGTCAAGGAAGGTAAAAAACTTAGACATCATGATAGATGACAAGCTCAATTTTGGAGATCAGATCAATTCAATGTCATCTGCCACCTTCCATGTACTTAGGATGATCAAAAAAATTCTCCCCTTTTTACCGGCTGACAGCCAGCGAACAGTGGTCACAGCGCTCGTCCTGTCTAGGCTCGATTATTGTAACGGCCTCTATCTGAGCCTACAGGAACGCTTTATGAACAAACTCCAGATGCTGCAAAACTCAGCAGCAAGGCTGCTGTCAGGCACACCCAAATTTGCGTCCATCTCCAAGGAAATTAGTAAACTCCACTGGTTGCCAGTCAGGAAACGGGTGTGCTTTAAAGCCTTGTGTATAGTGTTCAAGGCTCTTCAGGGCATAGGCCCTGAGTTTCTGAAACAGAACATTCAATGGTACTGGCCTAAAAGGACCCTGCGCTCCATGGAAGCCAAGCTGGTTACTGTACCACTTATATGAAAAGCCTCCTGGGGCGGAAGAAGCTTTGTCGTGCGGGCCACAAAAGCTTGGAATGACCTTCCGTTCCACCTGAGAAATAGCACAGACCTCCTGACTTTTAGGAAGAGTCTTAAGACCTGGCTTTTTAACCTGTAATAACAGTTAACCGTCTCTTTACTTAGGGATAATAACCAGCGTCAGGACACCTCCGGGTAATCGCTGCGCTATATAAGTTTCCATAACATAACATCTCTCTTTTGCCCTCCCAAAAATACGATCTCACTTTTGTCACTGTTTAGTTTGAGGAAGTTCTGGTGCATCCACTGGGCTACTGAGGGCAGTCACAAAAGCTTTGTCTAGTCAATCAATCAAGTGACTTGTAAAGCATGACTACTCACCCGTAAGGGTCTCAAGGCGCTGAGGGTGGGAGGGGTGGGCAGGCTGCTGATCTGTCAAAGGCACTGTGGTTCAGTCGAAGAGCCAGGTCTTGAGGTCCTTCCTGATTTGAGGCAGTGACGGTAATTGCCTGAGGTGGAGAGGCAGTGTGTTCCAGGTCTTTGCTGTGAGGTAGGCGACAGATCTTCCTCCAGCCGTGGTCTTGCAGATATGTGGGACGGTGGCCACGGCCAGTTGGGTGGAGCGGAGGTCTCTGGTGGATGCTTGGAATGCGAGGCGATGGTTGAGGTACGCAGGTTCCGTGTTGTGTAAGGATTTGTAGGCGTGTGTGAGGAGCTTGAAGGTGATTCTTTTGTTGACTGGGAGCCAGTGGAGGTCTCTCAGGTGGCTGGTGATGTGGCTGTGGCGGGAGATATTGAGGATGAGTCTGGCGGAGGCATTCTGAATGTCCTGCAGGTTCTTGAGGAGTTACCGGGTGATGCCGGCATAGAGTGCGTTGCCGTAGTCAAGTCTGCTGCTGATGAATGCGTGGGTGTCCGTCTTTCTGGACTCGGTTGGGATCCACTTGAAGATCTTTTGGAGCAGGGGTAGCGTATGGAAGCACGATGATGAGACAGCGTTGATCTGGCGGTTCACGGTGAGCGAGGAGTCCAGGATGATGCCAAGGTTTGTTTCGTGCGTGGTCTGTGGGTGTGGGGGTTATCCAAGATCTGCGGCCACCAGTAGTCATCCTAGAAGGAGGGGGTGCAGCCCAGGATGAGGACTTCAGTCTTCTGTGAGTTGAGCTTGAGGCAGCTGTCCTTCATCCAGGTGGTGGCAGCCTTCATCCCATTGTGGAAGTTGTTCTTGGCGACTGTGGGTTCGTTGGTGAGGGAGAGGATCAGCTGGGTGTCGTTGGTGTAGGAGAAGATGTTGAATCCATGGTTCCTGACGATGGCTGCAAGCGGGGCCATGTAGATGTTGAAGAGAGTGGGGCCCAGGGAGAAGCCATGAGGCACTCCGCAGCTGATCTCTGTGGGTTCAGAGTGGAACGGTGTTTGTCTGACTCTCTGTGTTCGGCCGGTGAGGAAAGAGCAGGTCCATTCCAGGACTTTGTTGCGGATGCCGGCATCATGGAGTCTTGTGCATAGGGTGCGGTGGGAGACGGTGTCGAAGGCAGCCGAGAGGTCCAGGAGGATGAGAGCTGCAGTTTCGCCTTGGTCGAGGAGGGTGCAGATGTCGTCTGTGGCAGCGAGGAGGGCAGTCTCAGTGCTGTGGTTGCTTTGAAAGCCAGATTGGGAGAGGTCCAGGATGTGGCGTGCTTTGATGAACTCAGAAAGTTGGGCGTTGATGGCCTTCTCGATGACCTTGGCTGGGAAGGGGAGCAGAGAGATGGGTCTGAAGTACTTGAGGTCCGTTGGGTTGGCAGAGGGTTTCTTCAGCAAGGGGTTGACCTCTGCGTGTTTCCAGCCTTCCTGGAAGGTGGCGGAGTTGATGGTGCAGCAGAGTTCAGGGGCAATGGAGGTGCCAGCTCTGTTAAAGATGTGGTGCAGGTAGGGGTCTGAGGGTGCTCTGGAGTGGATGCTCTTCGTGATCTTGAGGGTGTCATCAGCGGTGAGGGGAGTCCAGCTGAGCAGGGTCTGCTGGGGTCCAGTGTCGTTGGGTGCGGCGGTTGTGGGTGGGGTGAGAGGGTCTTGGGTATCGAGGCTGTTGAAGCCGTCGTAGGTCACCTTAATCTTGTGTTGGAAGAAGGTGCTGAGGTTGTTGCAGAGGTCTTGGGAGGGTGGGATGTCTGCTGTGTCTGTGCTGGGTTCGGCGAATTTGTTGACCACAGTGAAAAGTTCTTTCCTATTGAGTGCGTTGGAATTGATTCTTTCTTGTAGACTAATGAGGTGGAGTCTAGTAACTTCCTGATTGTCTTCAATCAACATTACCAGCGGAGTGTCATCAGCATAGAACAATATTACAAATGCAAGCCTCCTGACAGTCTTGCCTAGGGGTGCCAGTGCTTAATTTGAGCTGGTAGCTGCTGGTGGAGGGCACCAGCACTTATTTCTGGGGATCCGCACTCACTTTTCCACATCAGATATTTATTGAGTGGGAAAATACACAGATCAGAAAGACGGCTGAAGAGAAAGGCGCCAAAACCATCACAGAGGAAGAAAGCAGGAGCCTTCAGGAGTGAAATTAAGAGAAAGGGAGTGTCTGGTAGTTAATTAATGAAGCAGAAGGTAGTTTTAGGACTAAAAGCCTTGGTATTCAGTGCAATGAGAGCTTTTGAGCAGGAGCTTTGGGCATCAGCACTCCTTCTTTTATAAATTAAGCACTGGGGGTGCCTTATAGATATTCAAAAGGGTGGGGCTCAAAGAATATCCATGTGGTATCCCACAGGTGCTAGAAACAACTTTGTACTTGAAAGGAGGAAGACAGATAGTCTGCACTCTTTCTGCCAGAAAATCAGATAACCAGGCAAGGTCTAGAGAGGAGTGAATTTCAATTCCATGTAGTGTCTTGACCAGGACCTCGTGTGACATCATATTAAAGGCCACAGACAGATCCAGTAGGATGAGTGCAACCGAGTGGCCCTCATCCATACTGGCCCTGATTCAAGATGGCCAACAGGGTTGTCTCCGTACTGTGCCCTAAATCCTGATTGAGTGGGATCCAGAATGTTATTAACCTCCGTATGATCGGGACCTTGGCCGTATTTAACAAGAGATTGATCATATCCGTCAAAACAGGCGCAAACAGGGCGTTGCTTCGTTTCCCATGTGCAACCACATGGACCAGGCATGGATCGTCTGGAAAGCCAGACCGACCTAAGGAGATCTGATTTATCATCTCATGAGTCAAGATTTTGTCAAAGTTCCTGAAACCTCCTGATTCTGGAGGGCACATTGAATTGAAAGTAAGAGATGGACTTGGGGAAGTGGCTTAATGTCAAAGGTCTCGTGAATGCTAGAGATCTTTTTGTGAAAGTACACTGCTAGGGTGTTACAAAGCACAATTGAGGGAGGGATAGAGGAGGAGACACAGACCTCAGGATTTGTGAACTCATTAAGAATATCAAAGAGTTCTTTGGCAGAGGATGAACTATTGTCGGTCCTTTCATTGAGGAAATTTCTTCTAATCATGGTCATATATAGCAGTAGCATAGCATGGCAGTTGAAATTAGTGGCAAATGATATTGGGGGCCAAACATAACATACAATTATATGTGGGTAAAAAGAGAATAATAGAGATGTATTTCATCTCATGGTTCTGAGCGAGATCATAGACAAATCGAGCATAGCTGTCGTTGTCTATTTGATGTCACATAGAACCCCTCAGTGAAAAACATAGCTGTTATTTAGTGTTAACCATTTGTAATTCTTTGTGTTATGTATGGCTTCAATTGGAAGCCTTTATCATGAACAACAGATTCTAAATTTGGCTATTCACTGCTGTGGTGCAACTACAGTGGGAAACAACATTTTCTATCTAATTTCTACTGTTGCTATGTTATATAGAAATTTCTGACAGGCCTCTGAGATTCTAAGAGAGCCTATCACTGCAGCACTGGCTTAGCACAGCTTTGGGAAGGAAGGCATAGACAGTAGCTGTGGTGAGTGACAGGAACCCAAGTTAAAAAAAATATTTTAGACACAAAGGAGAAGCAATGCTATGCATGTTTTCCCCATTACTACTCTGCCCCTAGGTAGCAGATGAAAGCAGTGTCAGGTGATTTGAGTGGCCCAAACATAAAATTAAAGATGGGCAACAGTAAATATCGGGTAGGTCTTTCACCTCGAGGCCTGTGTGACATCATAGACAACTTAAGCTTTGCTCTCCTTGTCTCTTCGATGTCACTTAGAACCGCTTGGTGAAAAACATCCCCATCACTCACTGTTACCCATCTATACTTCTATTTGTACATGCACCATTAATGGATTTACAGATGAGGATCGGTAGCTGTAGTGAGCTCTGTTTTCATCAGACAGCCAAATGAATTCATGATACATAGAGGTGTGTGGGGGGGAGAGGGTGCTGTGAAGTTTGTAGAGGGTTCTTGTAACAAAAATCAGAACCTTGTCAAGTGGCTGAAAGACACATAGGGGCAAATTTACAAGCCGCTTGTGCCTTCTTGCGCCGCCATTGCGTCACTTTTTTTGACGCAATGGCGGCGCAAAAAATGCGGCCTATTTACAACGTGACGCATCTAGGGAGATGCGTCACGTTGTAAAGCCCTGCGTCACATTATACCTGCGTCAGGTATAATGTATTCAGGGTGGGCGTTCCCACGCAGGAAGGCCTCGTAAAAGTGACACAGTGAAATCTACAAGATTTCACTGCGCCACTTTTAGGACGCCACTGCATCAAAACCTTACGCCTGCTTGATGCAGGCGTAAGTAGTGACGCAGTGTAGTGGGAATAGGCCTCAACACGCATTGCTGGAGTTCCGCCGTGCTTGCGACACGACTTCAGCAATGCATGACTTTTGCCCCAACAGATGCGTCAGAATTTCTGACGCATCTGTCAATCCTTGCGCCATGGTGCGCCGTATTGTAAATACGGCGCATCCATGGTGGCGCAAGTGTTTCTCAGAGTGGCGCAGGGAAAGTGACGCATCTCTACAGATGCGTCACTTTCTTGTAAATCTGCCCCATAGTTGGAGTCCTAGCAATAGACTAGTGATCAAGTTTGTTAATGACTAATGAAGATATTAGTGTATTGGTTGTGTGAAATTAAATGTTTGCTTGGATTTTCCGTATGTTCGGTAGCTGAGATCGGGCTGCTTTGATTGTGTTAGGTAGGAAAGTTTAGAGAAACTTTGAGGGCTTGAAGTGTCCCAAAATGCTTCTGGTGGAAGATGTTGTGGTCTGGATGTCTGGAGGGAAATCCATGGGGTAGCAGAGGTGCACGTTCACCATGCACAAGAGAAATAGAATATTTCACTTGTGGACAATTTCAACATAAGTGAATGAACTTCCCATAGGACATCAAATAGCTAGCAGGCAGTTTAGAATCCTTGTTTGGAGATGGGGAGTGAAGACAGGGAATGAAATAAATATTTTGGTATCATCTGCATAAGCTGATGGGAAAAACAAAAAGAGGTAACAATATTGTCAAAGGAGAAAGTGTAGAGAGAGCAGAGGAGTTGACAGGGACAGAGCCTTGTGAAATGTCCACCAGCAATGGTGTGTGGGTGGAGAACGAGGAACACAAGGATGCAGAGAAGAAATGATCTGAACGCTGAACGATAAGGATGAAAACCACTTGAGTGCAGAATCAGTGAGCCCAAGGTTGGTTGGTGGGGGGATGGTGAAGAGGGGTGATTAATGATACTCAATGCTGCAGAGAGATCAAAAAGTATAAGAACAAAAGATAGGTGACTGCGGTGGTCAGAGGTTATGGTGTCGGACCTGTGAGAAAGGGTGGTTTCAGTGGAATACAATTGTCAGCACTCCTTTCAGAAGGCCATGGGGCAAGCATGGGCTACTGGGCCCAACTGTGGAGGTTGAGGCCATTTACTCCTGATGTCCCAAGGCCCGACCTACTATGGATTCTGAGCAATTGAACCATGAACCTCTTCAGCACTTGACTCTCAGTAATAACGTGGTCAAGCAGTCCAAGGCTGCCTCGGCAGGGGGTGGGGAGGTGGAGGTGTGGATACAGGGGAGTGAACACGGGCTTAAAACTCAGTGCATGCAGCAGCAGCAGCAGTAAATCGTTGTCCAGCCAAATATTCACTTTTATGCAAAAAGAGAAGTATTTTATTTCTATCACTACCAACATAAAGGAAAAATACGACATTCACAAACAACAACACAGTCTCCCTGAGGTCAGGGCTTTAGTGTTTCATTAGGTGGTTCCCTGGGTCACTCCCTCCTCACTTCTAGCAGTATTGGTTATTCCCCATTCACTAGTTATTCTCCACTCTCTATGTGCAACATCAAGGGTAAGCCCCTTTTGTAGTCTTAGTCAACAATCAACAGTGCTCCTGCACAACAGCGCTAGTTAGCAGCAAGTTCCTCCAGGACCGACTGGCCCAAAATCAGTCTTAACCCCACCTTGCATGATCGGAGTGATCAAAGTTCCTCAGCGTGCCCCTTCCTCAGGTGCAGGAGTGGCAGCAGCTGATTCAGGGGAGTTCGCTTCACGCCGCCTAAGCAGGTTGAACTCAGTGGTCGCAGAGTACTACTCCCATGATTGGGGGGGGGGGAGGCATGATGGTGTGACAATCCTGGTGTGAATCTGTCATCCCAGGCAGGTATGCAGGGTTCCACATCGGCCTCACTCCTCTTGGCGACTACTCCAACCAGGTCACACAACTTGCTAGTCCCGGTGACACCCTATGGCATACAGGGTCACCGTATGCTCATGGTGCACCAGCCCAAACAACACAGTGAGGTCCTCGGTGCTCGCCCATCCTGGCACACAGGGTCACGGCCCACTACCTCACACAGCTATGACCCTTACCGCATGGCAGTATTCTAATTGTGGCCCCTCCTGGCATACTGGCTCACCACTAAACACAGGTTCTGGCCCAATCTGCGCAGTGATGCACATGACTCCATTCACGGAAGTCCTCCTCTGGAATACGAGGGTTGCCGACTTTGTTCTGCACATGGCAGCAACCTGATCGGTGCAGCAGCCGTCACCTCGCAAAGGGAGTCCACTCGACAGGGCTTCCCACTGGACCTCGCTCCCCCAGCACTCTTCTCTTCCTTACAGGACTTACTGGTCTTGGCAAGCAGGAAGGTGCTGGTGCTCCAGGGAAGATGGTCTTGGATTCCTTGGGTGATGTCTGCTCACCCATCAAGGAGACTAGCAGGCCTTCGCCTCCAGTCCTGGTCACAGGCAGCAGTCCTGCAGCCAATCATCTTGTCTGGCTGCTTGGCAAATGACAATTTTTGGGTTCCCAAGCTCATCTTCTTATAGTCCATTTCCAAGAAACATGGGGCCAGATTTACCAAAGTGTCACCCAATGCAGCACAGCATGCAAAAATGCTGTGCTGTGTTGCGTGACAGGGAGAGAGTAGGAGAGAACTATATCTACAGAGATATGGCACTCTCCTCCCTTCTACCTAGCGCCGGTGCAGAATTTTCTCTGCAGAGCACCATGCACACACCTTTGAGCCATAGCACAAGGATGTGTATGTGAGTCTAGCATAGGTTTTGTACTGGACGGGTTCCCTTCCAGTAAAAAAATACTATGCCCAGAGAAAAAACTTTTCCTACTTTGTATGTGTGCTGTACAGTGCAGCACATATGCAAAGTTGGAAAAGGTAGAAGAAATGAAAACATTTCTCGTTTTAACATCTGCTTTCATGAGGCATTAATGTTTGGCACAAAACCCTGTCTACTATTATTAGTAAATAGGGTTTTGCATAAAAAACCATGGATGTGTGCATGGGAATGCCCCTGTACCACCCATGGAATACCCCCTTGACACTAAGTAATGCAAGGCAGTGCTTTGCACTGGTTGCGTTACTTTCAGACTATTTTCCAGCGCAAAACAAGTTACGCACTTGAAAGCAAATTAGTAAACAAACATTTTGTGCTTGTTTGCATCACTCTTGCAGTGCAAACCCAGCGGAAAATGTTAGTAAAACCGAACCCAAATGTGATTTAGAGTTGAAGGCCAGATTTACAAAAATGCCAGGCAACGCAGCGTGGCACCTAAAGTTTCTGTGCTGTGTTGCATGACAAGAAGAGAGCAGGAGAGCACCATATCTACAGAGGTATGGCAATCTCCTCCCCTCTCCCTAGTACTGGTGCACAATCAGGCAGCTGTGTGCCACGCACACACTGTCTGCATGAGTCTAGCATAGGTTTTGTACTGAAATGGTACCCTTCCACTACAAAATACAATCCTTAGACTACTTTTAAAACTTTTCTTACTGTACAGTGCAGCACACATGCAAAGTCAGAAAAGAAAGAAGAAATAAAAGTATTTTTCTTTTTAATGCCTGCTTTGAATAGGTGTAATTTTTTGGTGCAAAACCCTGTCTACCAGTGTTAGTCGATAGGGTTTTGCATCAAAAAGTATGGGTGGTAGATCGGAAACAGCCATGTACCACCCATGTAACGCCCCTTTGGCACACAGTAATGCAAAGCAGTGTTTTGCATTACTTTTAGGCAACTTCTGAGCTGGAAAATAAATCCAACAAAAAACATTTTGCGCTGATTTGCGTCACTTTTGTTACGCAAACCCACGCAAAAGGCTTGAAAATCTGCCCCAGAGTCTTTGAAGTTTATGTTGAGGATCTGTTTCTTATGAAGTGCAGACTCTTCTTCTCTCATCTTCGTCTTGAAAGCAGTCTGTCACAGTTGGAGCAACTCCATAGCTTATAGCCCCACAATACAGCCCATGGGAGTGACTAGAGTTCACGCCTGGATGTCAGCCACAGTGACATGTGTATCAAAAGGTTATCCCCGGGCCCCAGCCCTACTCTTTATGATTCCCCTATCAGCCCTGTCTCCTTTCTGAGATGTGTTCAGGCCCCTTCCTTGTGACCTCTCACTGAATCAAAGAGCACCCTTTGAGTTGTGCTGGGGCAGCCTTGCTCACCCCTCTCTAGTGGGTGTTCCACCTCTCCATGTTTCACCATGCAGGTCTGGGTCTCCTAAAATGAAACCCAGTGCACTCCATGTATTGTACCATCTGCAGGCACACATACACCCAGTGCATGTATACAACCTACACACACTGCACAACACTGTATCCAGTTCATACATTTAAGATGCACATGCTGCACGGTACTGTATCCTTCATGTACAGTACCACTCACAGGCACACATACACCCAGCACCTGCATTTACCCTGCACTCGCTGCTCAGCACTGCATTATCCCTATATTATACCCTTTCCAAGCACACATACAAATACACCACTCATGCTGTGTGCAGCACTGCACGCCAAACCAGTGTAGGTGAAGGGTGAGCTAAGCACACAGCTGCAGAACTTTAGAATGAGTGAAAATAGGCCTCACTCCAGTGACATAGGTTAAAAAGGACCTGTTTACTCCTACTGATCACTACACTGTATGCTGCCACCACCGTGCTCGTGCTGCTTAACTCCTGGTGAAGGCAGTAGCCTCTCACCACTATAAGGGTGGCACTTAGGGCACCCCTCCCGGTCCAACAAGACTTTTATCCTTGAAACAGACCTATATCATGGCGCATACGCATGATCCATGTTTGCCTAAGACAACAAAAATCAGCATTAGGGATCCAGACATCTGTACAGTTGGTCACTCAGGGCCGGGTAAACGTCCATTAACATGCAGAGGACTTTTCCATTCCAACACAAATGCAAAGAATTTCCTGCCAAAGGAGGTGGAGAATGTTCAGAGTTAAAACTGGTTTATATTCACAAATATGTTTTGCCATTCTTATGGACTGTGTTAGACCATCACATGCTTGTATTCCATCCAACTCTGGCGTGCTTTTTTTCTTTACCAAAGTTTTAAGTGTTCCCCCTGACCACTGAAATGCTTCTCAGAGCAGGATGCCATCTATGACCCTCAGACTATAAAGGTCCTATTTACAAATGGACTTACAACTCGTTAAGTTACAAGTGCGGAGTCTCTGCACTCGTGGCGGAATCTTCGCACTCGGGGCGAAATCTCCTCACTGGGCACTGCGGTGAGGAGATTCCGCCACGAGTGTGGAGACTTCCCACTCGTAACTTTGAGTTGTAAGTCTCTTTGTGAATCGAGCCCATAGTCTTTTACATCCTTGATGGACTCGTGAATCATGATGAAGGAGGTGAGACTAATAAAACTTTGTTGTTGCAGAATAAGAGGAGGAAAACATGGCAGTGCGTGGTGGGATCTGAGTGGTCAGTAGTGCTTTTTTTTATAGTTTAGGCAAAGTCTGTGCAGACTTGAAGCATGGAGAATAAGTGCCTGTATCGAAAGAGTGACTGAAAACAAAAGTCTGGCAGGATAGTATACATGAGAACTGATTTTGGGACTAAAAGGTTCACACGGTACACACAGTGGGTTGGACGATTACAGAATGACATTCAATCGAGCAGTAGATATGTAAGAGAAGTTTAATTTTAGTCATTTTGTGCTTATTGTTTTTGTGTACAGAATCAGCGCACTAAAAACTGAGGGCCATATTTACTACAAACTGGCGTAATGTTGTGTTACGCCAAAATTGGCAACGCCACGCTCTGTCAGTTTCAAAATGCAGGGATGCGCCGTATTTACAAGAATGTGTCACACCCCTGCGTTTCCCCTAGTGCTGGTGCTAAAAAAGCTGCCTAGCACCAGCTCAGGCACCCTTGCGCCATGTTGCAAGGGTGCCTGCACTGCAGGGGCGATTGTTTATGTGCAGGAAGGGCCATCTTCACATAAACAATCTTTACATACGGTTTGCTGTTTCTATGTGTGCTGCAGAATGCAGCGCACATGGAAAGAGCAAAATACGAGGAGAAATTAAACATTTCCCCTCGTATCTCCTGCTTAAGACCAGGTATTACCTGGTGATATTTTTGGTGCTGTCCCATACCTTGTAAATATGGGGCAGCATCAAAAAGCAGTAGGTGTGGCAGCGGAACACCCACTGCAACACCAATTGCACTCCCCTTTCACGCTAAGTGCTGCGTGAATAGGGGCATTATTTACATGGCGACGTTAAGCCACAGTAAGTGGCTTAACGCCGCCATGTAAATAAAGTGAAGGACTTAACGCTGCAGGAACGTCAGAAAAAGTGACGTTCTGGTGACATTAACTCCTTGTAAATATGCTCCTTTGTTTTTCAGGAATTGGTAATGTGATTCAGCCACAAATGCCTCTGTGATGTCACAACGGAATGCTCAGACTGGTCAGATTTTGGTACTAGAGACAAGATCCAGAAGAGTTTTGAGTTGGGAGCTGGAAGAAAGAGAATGCCTGGATGGTGTGTCCTGTAAGAGATCGCTATCGTGCTCAAATTAACTTTGTAATTTTAAGTATAGGAGATTCAATAAATGATAGAAACATTCCTCCAATGATGTAACGAGGATGATCAAGGAATATTTTAATATTTGTAAAATGTACTTTCACTGGACGACTGTCTTGGTTGCAATTAATATGTTCATTGTTGTTTGTATATCACATTATAAAATGCCAAAAAACAGACTTAAATATAAAAAAAAAAAATTACCTCTAGTGTGACTATGCCAGCATTTAGCCATTGGCATCCCCTTTTGCCAAGAATTACATGCAATATACCATTACCAGAGTTTTTTCATTGATGCTGCCCACTACGAGTGGTGACCAATGTGACAAACATTACCTAATATGTCAGAGTCAGCATTTCATCATAGTTTGCTTCCCCCGTCCTCACCACCCACCCTCAATATGCCATGGCTGCACTCTCTTATGTCAAGAAGTACGTCCAGTGTGCCAGCAACAGCATTTTCCCCTCATGTCAAGAATCCCTTCCAGTATGGCAGGCCCTGCAAGTTCCCATGGGTGTGACCACAATGTGGTCTCCTGAGAATACCTGGGGCACTGGCACTTATTTTTCAACAAAACTCCACCACCTTGTACAATTTCAATTCAATTAAATCAGATTCTAAAAATTCAGTCCCAACCACATGTCAAAGTATGCAACTCATGTAAGCTGTAGAGACACCTTAAAAAAATGGTAACATAGCTCAATGTTTCATTTAATTCATCCAATGAAGAGACCTGTAGGTCACAGGTTTAAATATGGCACATCCACTTAGCTTTTCATCCTTCTGAGGTCGATAAAAATAGTAACATTGAGTTGGGTAATAATTAACACGTTATTAGTGTCAAAACACCGAATTGTGGATTGTGCTTTATAAGAGTAGAAATTCTTATTATTAAATCACACCTATACACATTTTTGAGAACATTGATGTGCTGGTTGTCTAACCACCAATTCTCTTTGGGTCCCTTTCTAAAATGGAAATGTTTCTATAAATACATAAACCTTGTAGCAGGGAGTATAAATCCCGGATCTGGTAAAACCACGAGTTGCTCGAAGACGTACATATTTCAGTTGCGGTGTGCAGAACGCTTCCCAAGATCTCTGCGTCATCAGCTTATTTGCAGACCTTGCAACCCAGAGCTCGGTTCGATTCTCAGTTGTGGATGGGACCACAATTCGTGATTCTGTGGAAAACAGTTTATCTCCTTTCACTTCAGTATTTAAATATGTGAAATGTCCTGGATCTGTAATCTAATTTCAACTGGAGCAACACATACAATGAAACCCAACTGGCAGCCAGCAGGCAAAGAGGCAGTCACGTGATTGGACTCCGCAGACAATAACCAATCAGGTTAGGTATCAGTAAGACGCAATCATGCTGCAGCAAGTCTTTCTGGCCCTTGGGAGGGTGAATAAAACCTGCAAACTCCACTGCGCCTCCTGGCAACGGATTGCATAAAGCCATCCACCCCACTCTCTGTTCAGACCTCTCTCGCTTCTCGTTAGACCTGTGGCCACCCTCAACTGGGCACACATGGCATATGGTGAATAGCAGCATTTCCTGTTTGGTCCTGTTGATTACTATTTCAGATATCAAAGGCTGGGGTCTTCTAAGCAGTCTGCTATAGTAATTTAAGGCTTCACTATCTTTTTGATTTGCTGCTCCCAGGACAATCATGTGTCTAAAGTAAGCCCCATGGTCGTTACCTTTTTGCAAATTGTAGATCTAACTTTCCTGCATCGTAATGATTATACTTAAGGTCAATTCTTTTTAGGGTGATTCCAGGACCCATCAACATCAGTTCAGCCAGTTGGCCTCCAGCCAGTAATAGCGGTGTAATGCCTCATCAGAGATTCTCACAATACATTTCTCTGCAACATGCATTCACTCGTTCTGTCTAAAGAACTCAATGGGAGAAATCTACTTACCAACTCAATAGATGTTTCCCGTTGTCTTCCCGCCGGCTCTCTCAGTCAGCCCCAAAGGTTTTGTAATAAACCTACCATTATGGGTGCCCCTCGGCGGATATCAAAAACCTAACCCTTTAATCCTAGAAGGGGGGAGCTAGAATGAAATGCCTGCCGTATTAGAATACCAACAATGTCTGGTTGATTGAAATTGACAATGATACAGACTCCCTCCAGGGATTTCTCCTTATTTCAAACCCACCCCACTCTTCTAGCCATGTTAATGTGGGCTGTCAGGAACCTCCCATCCCCCAATTGGTTATTGCACCAATGGGTAACCTTGCGTAAGACTTCATGGGGTGGTTTCCAGAAATCCCTCTTGCAGAGGAGGAACAGCCACTAAGGGAGTAGATTCAGGAGGGAGATGTAGCCTGTGGCAGACTGCGGTCACCCCATTCGCGATGGGGATGTGGGAGCAGCTGCCAGCCCACTTTCGACCTTTAAGGCTAAGAGTGAGACAGGTCAGAAAAGTGAGCCAGGCCTGGTTAGAGGAGGATACTGCCATCTCTCACATTTCCCGACTTGTAAATATATTTATTTTACTCAATGATGTATGCATAGCTCCTAAAACATCTCACATCAACTCTCTGCTTTTAACGATGGGCTATGGTTTCTGTGAGGGGTGTGGCCGGACCTTGTCATGGGGGCTAAAAGGTGGGATACCCTCTCGGCCGTCAGCATGCGAATGACTAGTAAGGCTTCTTACTTTTTCTGTCAACGCTAAACTTATTTTGGCAACAGTGGATTCTAATACCAGCAATTTCTCCTGAAAGCCCTCCATAATAGTTTCAATTAACTTATCAACTCTGTTTAGCATGCTTCTAAGCAAGGATTTCAGCACTGTCTTTGTGACACTTCCTGAGGTGATTATAATGTCCCCCGATGCAATGTTAATAAGATGGTCCTCAGCAGCCAAGAAAGGGACGTTATCCTTTTGGGGGGCAGAACTCGCCCTACCGGTTCTGGATCTTGCCCCTAAGTTTTTTTTTCTTTCTTAGCGAGCGGAGAATGTTCAAACGAGGAAGTACCAGGGTCTCAATTTTCATAGTCCCCTCAGCTTCAGCCACATCTCACGAAAAATCTTCCTGATTAGGCCCATGAGCTGCCTCAGCCGTGTCTCTGGCCCTTGTCCCCCTAGCTTGGGGCAGTGGACTCGGTGTAAGGATATCCTGGCTTAAGCCCAGTTTTTCCTTGACAGTCTGTATCTCTTTGTTTAAAGCCCCAACTTCCGAAGTGAAATATGAGATATTGGAAGGGTACTTACGTGGTACCCTTTGTGTTTCTGGTCCATTAATACAGGAGGATTTCTGCCTACCCATTTTGCAACAGACTTGAAGATGAAAGAGGGGTGGCCCAGCCTCCTCCGGGCTCTGACGGGTGCAGACGGGCCTGCTCTTGGCCCAGTCTTTGACCGGGTGCATCCCGTGCAGTCGGCTGCAGGCAAGCACTGTGTAGCAGAAGGGGGATGGGAGCACACTGCTTCACCTCCCAGCACAGTTCACCCCTTAGCATTATGGTAAATGCAGTTCAGTTTAAATGCCTACTTGAATTTTTGCTGAAGTGTTTCACCAAAGTTGGTGCAGGTTAGTGCTGTGAATCTCTAGACACATGTGTTTCTGGAGATTATCCTTCGTCAGTAGAGATAAAAAACGAAATATCATCTGGGGTTGCTGAGAAAGCTGCCACAATCCTTTCAGGTCTCAGTACCTCTCACTGGCGCACAGGTGCATCTCCAAAAGTTCGTCAGCCCAATGGCTCAAGGGAGCCTTTTCAAACAGAAGGGGGATGGGAGCACACTGCTTCACCTCCCCGCACAGTTCACTATGTAGCACATGCTCCCTGCAGGCTCTGGTCACAGGCTCACTGGGACTTGGAGTCCCTCCAGACAATGAAAAGCATACTGCGCAGCGGGCTGCTGGCTAGCACTATGCAGCCCGGCAGGTGTGGCCCCGCCTCATCCCTGCAGGATTCTGGTCAGAGGTTCACAGGGACTCGTGGTCCCTCCAGACAATGAAAAGCGTCCCCATGCATTCATAGCCAATGGTGTTGAATGTATCCTGTAAGTTGTGCCTCACCATCAGTGATGATCTACTACGGTCAACCTCTGGCATAAGGGCAACGATTCATAGGAGCATTTACAAGTGCAGGAAGTAGGACTGCAGGAAACTCTTTTATGTACTCTTACATACCTTTGTGAATCAAACCAAAATGTCTAAGTCCCTATTAGTAAAAGTGCAACGAGGGCACGGTCCATTTTGAGTGCAGCACTTTTATATGAAAATTCACTGAATATTCCCATTTTAGGTATTTTGAAGCCAATTCACAAAGGCATGTATGAGTACTACAGGAATGCTACATTACATATTCCAAAATGTCTTAGTGAATATGACCCATTATATTCTTTAACATGCACTAAAGCAGCTTCACTTCCCTCACGGGGCACAAGACTGACTCACAATTCCTCAAGCATAGCTTCTTTTCAAAAGGGCCTTGCAACTGACAAGTAAATCTCTTGGAAATTACTTTAGCCAGGAAGAGTGCTTTCATTACAGACAAGGCCACTGGAATTATGCAATTTTGCAGCCCTTGCATAATCTGCACTGTTATGGATTTGCCACATTTGCCACATAAACCATCATCTGCTGCAAAATCTGAATAGTTTAGCATTTTTTTCTGTTTCTAGCTCAAACGGATCAAATGTTACTAAAATGCAGCAACACGTGTTGCTGCGTAGAGGAAGGCACTTCGCAAAGGTTGACTGGTCACCTTTGTGTTGCTTATTTATGTTTTTATGTATCAAAGTGGTACTAACGAGGTGAGCCGCTGTCCAGATAGTGTTAAAATGTATAAAAGTGCAAAATAATGAGGTAATACTAACTCCTGTTGGGCCGCATAATTTACCTTTCTTGCCACATAAATCAGTAAACCCGGTCACATATTTTGATCCTACCCTGCCGCATAATTCCTGTGGCCCAGGTTATAGGCCTATAAGTGACTACATGTAATCGGTCCTGCGAGGGCTTTTTCATTAAGGTATGAACACCCGCTTGTTTTAATGCGATCAGAATTAAACCCTGAATCAAGGACATTTTAATAAAAGTAGTAAAGACTTTATGTTCATGTGCAAGCAATTCACAACTTTTCCCAAATTATGGTGTAATATTACGCATAAGTAAACCTCCTGCCAGGAGCGGGACTTGGTTTTTAACGAAGGAGATGCCTTGAAACGTTTGGTTTTTTCTGGGACTTTATAAACTTGTCATTACTCATCCTGGAAATTACTCCTGTGTAGTGCTGAATTAAATCTGTACCCAGGATTGGAACCGGAAGGAAAGTCTCATAAAATTGGCAGTGGCGGCTGCCACAGCACGAAAGCGGGGGAGTGGAGGAAGGGCCGGTGGGCGCGTGTGGGAGGAAAAATAAAAATTAAAAAAACTTACCTTTTCCCCCACAGCCTCCGACAGCCGCCTCCGCCTCTGAGCTCTCCCAGCAGTCTCTGGGAAGGCAGTGGCTGCTCAGCCAATCCAGATGCTTCTCTGCTCTGCCACTCAGACACTGGCTGTGAACCTGAGGACTTTCTCCAAATGGGCTGTGAACACAGCCGAATTCACAGCTGGGTTGGAAAAATAGAAGTGCGCATGTATGTTTGGCCGGCCTAGGATGGCTGGCCAAACATACATGCACATTTCTAAGTGCCACCACCTGCCTGTCATGGCCCGGCACGGCCCCGCCCTCCACGCATGTCAAATCCAAAGAAAAATAAAATTATATTGTTTCATTATCATTTTATTCTTCTTTGACTGGCTCTGACGAGTGGGGCGACGCTCCTCCGCCATTACGGAGGAGCCGCCCCTGAAAATTGGCAGGGGACGCATTTCTCCAAGGAGGAAACAAATCTGCATTTAGGGGGGGAAAAAGATATGTGGTAGTCATGCAAACGCATTTGTACATGCAGGATTGTACTCTGAGTACAAACACAGTTGTAGAAAAGAATACACAATAAGTAATTCCTAAAATTCCAAATTCTGAACCAACGAACGGTAGAAAACCTGCGAGCGCAGGTGTAGACTTTTTATTTTTAGCATTGGAACATGAATGTGTACTTTCCCTTTGTCCTTGGGCCAGAAGCTGAAGTCCTGGTGAGTTTGTTTCTTCTACATACATCACGCTTATTTATTGCCCTGTGTATAATACCTGAATGTTAGTTTTAGGGATTTAGAAATGTCAAGCAAACAGTAGTTTCACCAGAGCAAACACAAATGCATTAAGGCTTTCTGGCATACAATGATCAGTGCAGATATTTTTTACCTCACAGATCTTCCTTAAAAAGTGCTACCCATCCACCCATACTGCCAGTTCTCTTACTTGCAAACATAGTATAGGTCTCTGGAAGCATCACTGGAAAGCAGGACCACAGTGCTCTTTAGATCAAATTTCAACAATTGTACTGCGGGGTACTGGCCGAGCCCATTAAAAGGTAGGTGGCCTCACTCTCAGCCTTAATTCTTCCTGGTCCTGCACCGTAGGTAAGCAAGTAACACTCAGATCCAATAGGCTACTGAAATGCCATTTTCCACTCTCTGCAACCCAGACCACCAGCTTCCATCTCATCTATAGGATTCCTGGGCAGAACCAGGATTTTATTGATGAATTCTCAGATCTCCTCACCACCCTGTCCATCTGACACCCCAACACCACCCTCTTGGGTGAGTTCAACCTCCCAGACAACTGAAGCTCTGAAACACAAGTCAACAGAATACAGCGTGTTACACAACCAAACCAGTGATGTCGATTCCTGTGCAGGTGGATGATGGGAAATGCAGTGATGTCAAGTCCTGTTCAGAAGGATGATGGGAAATTAAGTCCTCCTCCTTGGGTTCTTCTTTTAAAGAAGGTTTTGGCAGGAAACCCATGATATCGCTTCCTATGCATTCGTGCAAGAGTGTGTGCATTGGTGGAAGGCAACCAAAGTGCGCCTGCACAGCGGGATCAAGAAACAACGCCACATCCTAATAGCTATTCCACTGCTGTGCTCTCTCCCTTTTATGCAATGCAGCTCAGCAACTTTGTTTGCTGAACTATGTTGCGTGAATTCTTTGTAAATCTGCCCCATTGTTTTTGTGCAACATGTTGCTGTCTCTAAATTTCTATGGGATTTGCTGTGGAAGGGTCTTTTCTTTTCTTTTAGGAGTTAAACTAAATTACATGATTTGTGCACAAAGTGGCCTAGCTGCTTGCTGTGAGCGCGTTGCACCACTACATTTTAAGACTTGTGTTTCACAAACAAATAAACATAAACACCATCTATTTCCTGATTCCACAGGTCTGGTTTCACTCGTTAGTCCCCGGTGTTATTAACAGGAGCAAAAACAGTCCAGTGGAAATAATATTTGCGCCAGGTAAGGGGTGTGATGTTGTGTCGAATTAGCACATCAGTGTAAAAAAACACAGGAATTAACATTTGTAGATGTTTTTGCACCCGTTTGCTGGCAGTATTACCCGGGGGTTAAAATTTTGCACTGGTATCTATTACCAGCTAAGACATGGTTGTAAGTGCCTTCGCTATATATATAAAAAAAACAAGGAGAGCTAGAACCAAATTGATTGCAAAATGATAAAATCACCCATCTCTACAAGAAGTGACATCACTACATTTCCTATTATCCATCTGTTTCAGCGCCCACCCCAGCCAAAAAAGCCATGTTAGCGTCTTGTAGTTTTCTCACTCTCTGGTCCAGAATAAGCCTTTTGCTCAGTTGAGAGAAGCCAGAGAACATTACTCAATTTTAGACATTTGTTGCAGTTACTATCGCGGAAGTACTTCGGTAAAAAACAAAATGAAAAACTACAATTTGTGATCTGCTCTTAAGGAATGCTAATCGTAAAAATGGTCTCAAATAGTGTGTTTTAGCATAAATGCCAAGGTCTATACAATTCCGTCTTGTGGCTCTTTTATTCTGACTGAACTGTTGAGGGAAGTGGCACAGGAAGTGTGTTTGGGAGGCAAGAATGTTTTGAGCAAGTGAAGATATCAACACAACAACACAAAAGTTCCTGCTCTTAGTCCTTGGATCATGAGGTCCCTTGCATGGTAACCATTGATACAACTGTACATGTCCTGGGAGGTTTGCTTGTACAGATGATGAAAGCTCTGAGTTCACCATTGGGTTTGCTTTCAGGACACTGTCAGAAGCAGAAAAAAATTACCCCCTCATCAAATAAGAAATGTTGACTTGCACTTGGGCAGTGAAACATTTGAAATCATTCTTTTGAGGTCAGTACATCTCAATTGAAAGATGACTCTGTTTCATATTTTGTCCAAAGATCGGATGAGCAAAACTACTACAGATAGAATAGGATTTAGCTTTGGAAGAAGTTGGGTGCTAGAAGACAAGACTTTTTTTTCTCCCAGTTGCCAGACAGTTCTGTGCAGGTTTGTGTGAGGACCATCTTGCTATAACCATCCCTGAAAAAAGGGTACTGGTGGCCGACTATGGATCTCGTGTGGGGTGAGGCAGATTTACTAACTAACTACGTTGGGCAGATTTACTAACTTTTCACACAACACAGCATTCAAAGTTGCTGCACTGTGTTGATTGAAAGGGAGAGAGCAGAACAGTGCCATACCTACTAAAATATGGTGCTATTTTTCTCTATCCCAAACTAGGTTCAAAGGGGGGATTCCGGAATAAACCTATGTGAACCTGGGCTTGGAGTGCTCCAGACGCCACGTGCAGTTATGTGCAAGCTAACCACACCAATTCTTACGACATAGGATTTGTTCGATTGATGAGAATGGCCTTCCTGATAGGATAATTAAAAGTACTCCAGAATAGTACTTTGAATTCCTCAAGTTCTTGTGCTTGTTCTGAGGAGGCCCGACTTAATTGAGCCGAAACGCGTCGACCAGTATATCATGAGGTGTTGCTAATTCTTTTTATATTATGGAAGATTTGGATTGATTAAAATTAACTTTTAGTCTGTAAATTAACAGAACAGTCCCTGATTTTTATCAACTCTAGGATTATTACAACTACCTCTGGGTGAACTTTGATCACTGAAATTCCATGGAAGGCAATATTTAGCAAGGACTATGACCGAACTGCAAACCAAAACTTTGTACAATTAATGTCATAGAATGTTTTTGACCATATGCATCCTCGCTTCAGTTGTTGCTGTCTGTCATATTGATACTTGTAGGATAAATCATACATATGCAGTGTGTGATTGAAATATAAAGAATTTCCCCAATAGTGAGCCACGCCACTATTGTTGTGCCTACTAAAGAATTTTCAATTAATCACTACCGAACCCTCTATTTTCTGACCTGCATTTTCCTCTCTCCCTGTGCTGGCACACTTTAGGCTGTCATGTGTCAAGAAACACAACCATGCACAATAGTGTAAGGGTGTTTGCGTTCTTTCAAGCTTAGGTTTTTTTACTGGAATGCACCTGTTGTGTAGTTCCTACCAATCCGTAGGACCTGTGCATTTGTTTGGACAACATAAACTTTGGGTGAGGTGCCTAGATTGATTCCGGGCACCCCCGCGGAATACGTTGGCCTAGAGACCAGCTAGCTGACAGTGCCACCATAAGCCCCCTAACCTTACCAGGATGCAAATTGTTTCTGGCAACCACTGAACATGACAATCCTGACCCCTCAGGGATTGTGGAAACAGATCAGAATCTTTCGCTCAGTCACTCATGCTTTCTGGTGCTCAGAGAAATGTACAGAATACACAGTGGGATGTTTTCAATATATTTACTGTACCAAAGTTATTCTGTTATAAAATAGGTGCTGCCATAATCAGTAGGCAGAAGCAGATGAAAGGGATTACAAGCACCAAAAGCGTAAATAGTATATACAGTTCTACCATGGTGCTAAAACAGTGTATATATGCAGACATAGAAGCAATGCAGTACTATGCAAACCCTACTTTAAGTGTATCTAGAGTGTGTGTAGGTGTGAAGCCAAGAATCTTCCCAGGGGACGATCTAACCCCATTACCTGGCAGGAGAGAATGTAGGAGCCCAACTTGGTCATGAACTGTACACCCCCTCACGGAGATGTCAGGCCACTGCGTGGTGAAGTCTGAGCATGCAGGGACCCTCGGTGGCAGCTGAAGTGCCTCCTCTGCTATTCTATTGGGATGCTCATTATTTATAATAAAAAGCAGCTTTACGATGTACTTATAGATTAGCGATGTTATAGATATGTAGATAGCTCTGTCGCCCCGTGGATGAAGATATAGAACGACCTTTGTACATAGTGCGTAAAGAGGCCTTGTACATGATGTTCGAGGCATCGTGATAATGTTGTGCGAAGCTAGATGTGTAAACAAAGTAGTTTCAGAGAAACGAACCCAACATTGTCGTGCATGCAAATATGTGCAAAAGCTCACGACAGAAATGTTATTGTGAAAAAAGAGGACAATGTAAGAAATGAGCAGTTCCACTACATGGGCCTAACCCAGACACATAACACCCACTCCTCATACTAAGGGTCGATATATAGAAGCTATCTAAAGGCTAGCAGGCAAAAATGAAGTAAATTTAAAAAATATTTAAAACTACACTTAAAATCAAGCATCCCTTTAAAATACTCATATAAAAGCCTTACGAAGTCATTATAGTATTTGAAATCCCAAGCACTTAAAGCCATGGTGCCTAGAAAAATAAAATGCGAAAAAGCTGTTTTTAATTCACTGTATTTAAAAAATAGGCCAAATTGTTTCCATCACACGGAAAAGCAAATTTGTTTATGTGCTCCGAGTGGTAGACGCAACATTGCTGTTGCCCACAACCGCAGACAACGGTCCCAGAGGGGCACCTCGAAGCAGGTTTATGGAGCAAAGGTGATTCCATCCAGTTCCCACAGCAGCCGCTGAGGGAGGGACTGCATCCTGTAAGCACATCGTAGAGCGGGTGTCCATTTCACTCGGAGCCAAAGCATCCCAGGGTGGCTCCAAGAATGCAGTCATCAGCAATGGAATACGCTGGGGACAACAATACCCATGGGCCTTTAAGGGGTCCATCAGTACTTCAATGTCTGGTGGAGCAACCAATTGTGATCCTAGGCATAGATCGAATATGCATTCATGGCTGCAAAGCAGGCAGTGAAATACAGGTTGTACGCAGTGAAGCCAAACAGACCTGAAGGGCAAAAACCAGTGCTCATTTAGTTCTTGAAGCCGAGGTGTGCCGAAGCTGTGTACCATGCGTTTACAGCATCGGAGTACAAGCAGTGCTGTCTCCATTCCGGGTTGAACTGGATGTCCATTGCGGAGCAGAAAAATTAAAATCAGGATTTCCGCCACAAGTAGCAGGACAGGCGGGAGCCCTCCAAAAACACTTCCCAACACGGAGTTTATGAACGATGGTACAAAACCTATGCTTAAATACTTTTCCCCAAAGGTGAACAAATGTGCTCCACAGTACTATCTGCCTTGAGGAGGCATAATTTTAGGGTTCAAATCCATGTCTACAAATTTCCGAAGATAGGAATTTGCATCAATACCCATGGGTAGTTGCATAGGAATGATAATGTATCACCCATCGAAAGCTGCCTTGGTGCAAAGTTGTACAAAGTAGCACATAGAACTACTTTGAATTACGTCAGGGTACTTTTCAATGCAAATCGTGCTGAAAGTAAATCCCATCACTACACTTTGTGTGGGGTTTGCATCACTTTTTTGATGCAAACCCAATGCGAACTGTTAACATATTTGGGCGTTATGTGTCAATGGCCTGACAAATTCAGACACAGACATCTCCGTTGTCTTCCTTACTTTGACTATGGCATTGGATCACTATTGATTTTCCAGGACCACCAGATTATCTTTCAATGAATCAGTATTTTTTGGATCCCATGCTTTGTGGTGAGACCCAGGGCCTCATTTACTACAAAATGACGCAACGCAGCGCCGCAAGCATTTTTGTTGCACCGAGCTGCGTCATTTTAAAAGCACAGGGATGAACTGTATTACCAACAATACAATGCATCCTTCTGCTTTCCCCTGCGCTGGTGCACAATTTGCTGCCATGCACCAGCGCAGGCACTCTTGAGTCATGTTGCAAGGGTGCCTGCGTTGCGGGTATGATTGTTTTTGTGCAGGAAGAGGCACCTTCCTGCACAAAAACAATAATTCATTGACTTTTCCTCTTTCTATGCGTGCTGCAGAATGCAGCATGCATAGAAAGAGAAGAAAGCGAGGAGAAATAAAAGTATTTCTCTTCATAGCGCCACTCCTGTGCCTCCCATGGGGAGGCATAGGATTTTGACCCATTCCCAGCTTTACAAAACTTTGTAAATCTGGGAATGTGTCAGGTTCCATGGATGTTGGGTGGGAACACTCATGGAACGCCCCTTTCACGCAGAGTAATGCTTGAAAGGGGCCCATATTTACAAGGCCATGAAAAGTCACTCAGGGTGACTTTACCGTGGCTTTGTATATAAGGGCAAGTCCATTGCGCCGCCGGGGCATTAAAAAAAGTGACGCACAGGTGGCGCAATGGGCTCGTAAATTATGCCCCAAGTTTTTAGCTTGATTGCTTTCAGGGTAAGACTATAGATCTAATGTGACGTACTTTCAGATGCTTTTCGGGATCTTGGTGTAAGTGAATAGTGAAGGTGTTCACCTTCTTTTGTGTCAAGTTGGTTGCGTCTGAATGTCCAACCCAGTTTTTTTGCTATTTCTGCCTAGCGCACAGGCAGAGTTATCATTGGTGGAGCAGGTGCAGTGGCACCGGGGCCCATTGAACCTTGATAATTGCTGTATTTTACTACCTTAACAGCAGTCAATGGGGTAATTTTGCTTGCCGGCACCAGGGCCCATAGCATCCTTGTTTCGCTACTGTACCACACTTTTAATGTGATGGTCAAATTCCTTTTTTATCTGTTCAATAGCCTTGTATTTGTTTTTAGTTCCTGCATTCTTATTCCATGCATTTTATGTTATTGTTTCCAGTTGTTCCGGGAGGACAAGCCCTAGTACTGGTGAAATTTTAATTACGTCGATAAAATTTACAAAATTCATGAATTGTCTCAAAATCTTTGTAACACGTGATGACATGTAACTTTTAAGGGAGTACACACCTCATGTAAAAATTATATATTTTTACACAACTTTACCGATTGACCGGTTGCTAAAAAAAATCATGCGAGATACCGGCAATGCACACCTTCCCATAAAAGAAAAATGTTGCGAAATTCTCATGTAATTTCTAGAAGAAAAAAAAATACAATTTCCCACAAACCTAGGCATTTTCAGATAAAAGGTCATAAGAAAGGACACACAGTGCTAGCAGGCTCCTCTGCTTTTACCCATTTCCCACCCTCTACAATGGATAAAATATTTGATCTAACTATGATATGCAATATTTTGGTTTTCACAAAACATACCAATTTGCTTTAATAACACTGATGATGACAAACAGATAATATGACAACATATAGATATCCGCCCAGGTAGGAGAGGAAATCATAATTTTATTTAAAAAAATCAATCTAATGTGCACTTTGTCGTTCATACCACTCAACTCGGAGGGAGTATAGCAATGACATCACATGATACATAGATGCCACTCGGTAAAGCAGAGATAAAGTCATGTTATATGGGTATTGTAGTTTTTACATTATGCTTTTGTAGCACTGCATTATGCCTTGAATGTAGAACCTATGTATGTCATAACTGGTATTCTAACATTGATTCATGTTACCTAGTCACTTTGTAGTTTGCCCTCGAGTGCAGAATGTTCTAATAGCCTTATAGCCCTTTATAGCTGGGCTATACCGGCTATTAAAGTCCCGCTCCCTTGTTAAAGGCCCTCGCCTTCGGCTCGGGCCTTTAACGCTGGAGCGGGCCTTTAATAATCGGTATAGCCCGCTACGGCGGGCTATGAGGCTATATTCTAGAATTGATTCATGTAACCTACACACTTTGTAGATTGTAGTGTTGGGGAGCAGTCGTGGGTCCTTTACTGGAATAAATTCTTGTGTTTTTGATATATCTGAAGTTTCCAGTTTATTTATTTATCAGCATTTGCAACATAATTTTGGCGACGAGCGTATTTGGAGGTACTGGGACTGTACCCACCGGCTTGCGCTCATCTTTACAGAGGTTTCCCTATCTTATATATGTGTTGCTGACTTTTTTGTGTATTGTCAGCATCATTTGCTGATACTCTGTGCATGGCACCTTGGAACAGTGTCCCTGTGAACCCTTGCGGCACAGTGGAGCTTTGGCATGTGAGAAATTTCATTTTATTCAAGCTTGGTCATGTCGCCCGATGGCTCCTTCTGATGGTTAAGGGGGAGGAAAACTGGCCCAGACACAATAGACTCTGGCTGGCACTTGCGGCGGGTGTTGCAAAACGAAATATCGCCAGGCGATGGGGTGCAAACTCGCCCCCATCAGTGGCGGAATGGGGGATCGACTTCGACTGTTGCCAACAAGCGGAAGAAGTAGTGTATAAAAGTAGAGGATGTTTAAAGAAATGGGAAAAAATATGGTCCCCATGGCAAAGCTACAGAGTTGCATAAAGAGGCCTAATGCCCCCGCCACACTGACACATTTACTCTGCGACAAAAGACAGTAAGCCTACTATTATCCACTCCCTGTTTTGGGTAGAATTAATTTAACACTATGATTACGTTCAAGATGACTGTGATTATATAACCCTTTCATGATGTATCTTTGCCACCAACTCAACCTGGTTGTGTACATGCATATATATTCAGCTGTGTAATGTCTAATGAGCTTGTTTAATAAAAAGATTTATAAAGAAAAAAAAGCTTGGTCATGTTGGCGGTGGCAGCGCACATCTCTGGAATCTCATTTCATTTAATGCACTTACAGCAGCTCTGGGGCGAGACAAGTCTTCATTCGAATGCTGTCGGGTGCATTCACAAGCGCGTGCTGATGCGCTTGTGTGTTTGCCCTCGTTCGCCTTCCTTGCCCGCATTCATTGACGGCATCCCGTTCTGAACGTCACTTGTGCAATCCCCACCAACCGTTAAAACTCACGTTTTCTGCACGTCTTAGTGGCCATCTCTAAAGCTTGGGACACTGTTCATTGCTCATCATTGTCATTCCAGTGTAGATTACGGCAATACACGGTGATGGGCACACCTCAAAGGAATATTGTCTTATGTCCTCGTCTCCTGTCGACACGGTGACGGGCACACCTTTAAAGGATTATTTACTTGCATTGTTATTCTTTCAATATTGCAAAGTCTTTATTTATTTAGATTGCAGTGATTGCAAGGGAACTGTTCACAGTGACAGGCATACCTTGCCTGCCAGTATGTACTCAAATTTGAGGTGGTAGGCAAATATTGTTTGTGTATAAAGTTTTTTTTTAAATTTTCTGTATCTTCTTATTTCCATTATATTCTGCTTTTGTGTTTCTGCATTTTCTCATGGCTACATCTAACAAGGTTGTTCAACCTCCACCATTCTTACAAAATACAGGCAGACCATCTATGTCATGGAAAAAGTGGCTGAGGACTATTTAGAATTATTTGGTGGCAATTAATGCGTCAAAATACAATGTTATGTGTCGCACATCACTATTATTTAACCACTTAGGGAAGACAGGTCTACAAGTGTTTTTGACAATTTGCCACCTGATGTAGCACCACCAGGAGATGATTTAGGGATGTCTATGCAGAAGCCCTGGCTTACATAGGTAAACAGTATTCCATCGAACCATCTATGTTGGAAAGGCATAATTTCTTTAAAAGGAAGCAGCTAATGGATGAGACTGTGGAAGAATACTTAGCAGTGTTAAGAGTGCTAGCTGCAAAGTGTGAATTTGGTACAAATTTAGATGTGTATTTCTAAGATCAATTTGTTTTTAATTGGTCGAACAAGAAAATTCAAGAGCATATTTTGAGATGTAAAAATCCCTCATTGAGTGAAGTAATGATATAGCTAGAAGCATCGAACACTCCCTAATTTCTTCCTAAATTTTGACTGAGGATCTCAAAAGTAGTGTACAAGTGGCTGCTTGTTATAGCTGCTGCTCAGCCAGTGTGAGCGTGTCTGGAATGTTGGTGCTTGGTGATGCAGTGGAATGTTGGATGTCTGTGTCAGTTGGAGTACGGGCTGAGCAGCAGGGAGGCTGCTTCAGGTGGGGCTCTTCATTGAAGCTACTTAATAAACCATCTTACCTAGTCTACACCTGGAGGAATGGATGTCCTTTTATTACAACATTTTGGCGACGATTTTAAAGAAGAACCTACGTGTATAAGCTGGATGAAAGAAAATATTTTTCAGGGGGAGACTGAGAAACCAAGATTAGAAGAATTTGAAGCTTCAAGAGAAAATTCAGTGGAACTAACTGCTGTGGCTATTGGCTACCATAGTGATAGGAAAATACTGAAGAAACCTAAGGAAACTAATATCACAGAAAGAGACAGAATGCCCTGCAGTGACCTCTACATTGGTCGGCCCTAGCAGGGTGTGCTTCTGTCGATTATATTCATGTGTTTCTTTGTTTGAGGACAACTTCCAGTGACTTTAATCTGGCATGGATAACAATGAAAATATGGTTTGCAGCATGTGGCTTCAACTCTCCACTGTTGTCCTGTAGCATTGGACGGTCTTAACGTGGGGCAAAGATGTGTGAGGATGACACCTGCAGTGTGTGGTTGGTGGAGGAGGTAACAGGCAACGGCATGGACTATGGCTCTGTTCTTTGGAATCGGCTGCGGTACCAGTAATGTGTTTGTGGATTATTATTATTATTAATTTTTTGCCCACATGTTTAGCTTAGTAAGCTGCGCGGTGTCCTTCCCATTGGTACCATTATGATTATGCGGCATTTGAATGGACCTCGAGGCGTAGTGCGTGTTCTTACCTTGTCCGCGCGGTGGTGCCACGTGAAGACATGCGATGCCACTCTGATGTGGTCTTGATTCGAGGGCTGCTCTTGGGCGTTTGGCACACGTCACGCCTAGAGCCACTCGGCATGGTTCTGCTGTAAGTGCCACCATGTTTTTTGTTTTGTCTGAGGCTACAAGCAAGTCTGAGGCTGCGCTAGCAGTGCACGACACAGGTGGCAGTCGTGAAGTCTGTTCGGCCGACCAGCACCAACCTTCTTTCTGCACGCACTGTTCTGTTGGCACCATTCTTCGTGCGGGGGACTTGTGCAGGTGAAGTGCTGCTATAATGTCCTCCCTTGAACTCGGCACTTGGAGGCAGCTGGAAGCAGGGTTGGTTGGTTCTACGTGTAGATCAATTTCTGTGCCATGAGGATCTACGATGTCATGCAGAATTACTACTTTGTGATCGCTTTGAGGGGCAAAGACTGTGGTGTGCTTCAGGTGAGGAGTCGCTCACCTGAGTTTTGATGCATTTTTGCTGCATCTTGTCATTGGGTTTGGCCATATTGATCAATTTGTGTTTATTGATCCCTAGGTCTTATTGTTACCTTATAGTGTGCTTGTTATATGCTGTGTTGTCCAGGGTGTTACAGTGTGTATTCACGGGTTGGTTATATGCATGATGTATTTACTATGTAATGATGTGCTGCGTTTGCCATGGTCTGCTGCCAGGGTTTTCCATGTTTATTTCTGAGTGCGCTGTGATGTGAGGTTGGATTAAGCGTGTTGCAAGTGCAGACATTGCTTGTGTTGACACTAGATGCCCTTGTAGAGGGATGATTGTGTAGGGTGTGGGTCACCCATTCTTTGCTTGTGTGGACACTAGATGCCTTTGTGTAGGGATGGTTGTGTGGTGAGTGTGGGATACCCGTTCTTTGATGTGGTTACACTAGATGCCCTGGTGGAGGGATGATTGTGTGGTAAGTATGTCACCCATTTCTTTCTGTGTTTGGTATGCTTGTGAGTGAGTAAGTCCACCCTTTTCTTTTGCTGATGGGTTGACTGTGCACCCATTTCTAGGCGTTATGGTTGAGATGACTGTGCATGGATAAGTCACTCATTTCTAGGTGTTACGGTTGAGATGACTGTGCATGTATAAGTCACTCATTTCTAGTGTTACGGTTGAGATGACTGTGCATGGTTAAGTCACTCATCTCTAGGTGTTGTGGTTGGGATGCCTGTATGTGGATAATTCACCCATTTCCTGTTGTTGTAGTTGAGATGACTGCACGTGTATAAGTCACCCATTTCTGTGAGTGTGTAAGTCACCTGTTGTTTTCTGTGTTGGTGATGTTAGTGTTGGGGTGACTGTGAGGGTGTATGTCACCTGTCATTTTATTTTCAATCTGTGTTGTTCTCTGCTGAGCCGCTTTGGTGTTTGTTTCCTTGTGTGCTGCCTTTTGTGCTAGTCTGGCCAACTGGTGTGTTCTGTGGCATGTGGGGTTTGGTATGAGATGTGGGGCGTGGTAAAGTGCGGTGTCGTCTACTGTGGTTTTGAAGGGGAGGAGGTGTGGTGATATTTCTTTTATTATTTAGTGCAGGTATATGTGTGGTCTTTTATGTATCCATCTGGTACTTAGTGTTTTTACATGCATGGTTTCCTATGTATTACATCTAATTTGTTTCCATGCATTCTTCATCAGATAGCAATATGTCCATCTGTTATTCTCTAAATTGTCTTTCTTTTATTTAGTGTTTTTACTTGCATGGTGTCTTATGTATTACATCTAATTTGTTTCCATGCATTCTTCATCAGATATCGATATGTCAATTTGTTATTCAATAGATTGTCATTCTTTTAATTATTGCATCTAATTTGCTTCATGATGCGTTTGCGAATGCGAATTATTCATTCATTGGGGAGTCGCATTGTGTTCTTTTTCCCTGTAAAGAATGGAGATGTGTTATGCCTGCTGCTCAGCCAGTGTGAGTGTGGCATGAAATTTTGGTGCGTCGTGATGCAGTGAAATGTTGGATGTCTGTGAGTGTCAGTTGGAGTTCAGGCTGAGCAGCAGGGAGGCTGCTTCTTGTGGGGCTCTTCATTGAAACTACTTAATAAACCTTCTTAACTAATCTACACCTGGAGTAATGGATGTCCTATCTGAAAGAGACAGTTAATTATACATTCCTTACCTTGAAATTTTCCCCAGGCGTCAGACTGGATCCGTAGATTTTTTCTTAGCAGTACCCCTGCGCATTGGTAGGTGGCATCGGTCGACTCCACGTCCGTCGTCGGCGTTGTGGTTGCCGGAATGACGTCGCGGTGCCTACTTAGACGCCGCCCCTGCATGCTGGTGTCAGTTCTTTCTTTTTCTGCGCCAGCTTATTGCAGATCCGGAGAGAGCTACCCCTTTAGTCACCTTTTGACTAAGGAATCTATAACTAACCTATGTCTCTTACAGATACATTGTTACCAAAGGTAAGTAACTTGTTCTTTATTACAACACTGCTGTATGTGATGTAGATGAGACTGGGGTTTCTGCTATTTCCAAAAAGAATAAGTCACGTAAGGGTTGTAAATAGAAGATTTCAGGAACTTGTTACAGACGTGGCTCAAAATATCACATGGGAAATAGTATGTCATGCCCAGCACAGGGGAAGAAATGCCAATGAGTCAGTCAAAGATCATCATTTCGGCAAACCAGCCATAAAAGTACAGATAAATAGAAAAAAAGACATACAGATATGATAAAACAAAATATAAATACATAATAATTACATGTGAAAAGCAGTAATAAAGTTAAAATGATTGGCTGAGTTGCATAAAAGGGAAAAGAAATAGTAAAAAAAGGGAGGATGGGAATATACAACATTTCTAGATACAACATGGTAATGTCACCAACATCTATTAAAAACTGTGCACAATTATACAAGGTTCAGAATTATCCCCACAATCGTGAAGTGCATATGAGCCACTGATTCATTTGGGATACTACAGGACGGACAGGCCCGCTCAATGGTTCTTATAGGGGGGCTCCACTTGCAGTAAATGAGTGAAACGGCAGAGTCACAAGTCTAAACTAGATAAGTAACTTCTTGGCCAATACGGGTTGTATCTCATTGAGATACTGCTCTGCTTTATAATCATCTTTCAACTGTCAGGGCGCCCAGAAAAGTCCTAGATAGAAGGGTACTCAATTAGTACTGCGTATAGTTTCTCTCTTGAGGACTGCTTTAGAGGTGGAAACAAAAAAAACCCTTGGGTCCTCCCACAGTCCCTCATTCCCCATATTCCTAAGGGTTTCTCGAATATATTTTAGCCAAGGCAGATTTCTGGACCCCAAGTAGCTCAGTATTTCTTCCAACCCTTGAGTACAGTTCTGTGGTGGCCCAGATCTTTCTCCAATATAGGACGGGTCTGACTCCAACCCCATCAGAGATTGCTCTGAGCCCCCTTCAACCTAAGGGGAAGGAGAGGAGTGCTAACCCGGAGGCCCAGTGACGGTCACAGAAATTGATTCTCTGCAGTTACAAGGGTATTTACATCCTTGTGCCCCCATAACTCAGCACCATAGAAAGCTATGCTCCAGGCTTGGTATTTGTAAACTGGAATCACCGGGGAGATTGGTCTTGAATAAGAGCACCAGTGGACTTTTGACAGCCCCCCAATATGATGCTCCAATTTGAGTCTACGCCTTGAGTTATGGGTGGCCCACTCTGATTGCTCAGTGAGGGTGATCCCAAGGTATTCATTGATTTGCACCCGCTCAAGGGAAGTCCCCTCTGAAGTATGGATAGGTCTAGTTGTTGGGCAAGAATAAAACACAATATATTTGGTTTACCAACGTTAATTTCCAGGCCCCAATGCTTGCAGAAGCTACAAAATGTTCTGAGCACTGTTGGTGATTTGGACAAAAGGAGCATATTGTCTGCAAACAATTGGGCTGAAGCCTTCATGTTGGCTAATCTTGGGGCATCACTCTCACATGATTTCAAATAGGCTATCAAGACATTAACATACAGTGTAAAGAGGGCTGGGGCAAGAAAGCAACCGAGTCTCACCCACCTGTTAACAGGAAATAGCTCAGTCACTTCACCCAGCCGATCACATCTGACCTGGGCAAAGTTGCGCTTGTGTAACCTTATGATCATTCTGAAGAGGTAGTTTGGAATCCCCATATTGGCTAACACTTGCCAAAACATAATAATAGGGTCCAGGTCAAAGAAAATGTCAGCGAATGTAGGTCCACAAACACCATGTTCCATCAAACACCCTCGAGGGCCACAGTTTTCCAAAATACCAGCTGTAGCCTAAACACCTGAATGATAGTGGAGGTGCAATCATGAAAGCCTGCTTGTAATTGAGTAAGAATGTCGTTGGCCTCCATCCAATCCTGTAATCTTTCTAGAATGATTCTGCTAAACAACTTTTTGTGTGCTGTCAATAAGACTAATGGGCCTATAGTTAGCAGGTGAGAGAGGGGAGCCGTTTTAATATATTGGGATAATTTCTGCTCCCAACTCTTAAAAACATTAAAAATAGTGTAAAATATGGGCCCCAAGTACCGATCTCAGAGAGAAACAGATCTCCGGGGATCTTGTCTATCCTTGGCACTTTATTGGGAACTATCTTTTTAATTGATGAACACACTTCCTGATTCGTAGTAGTTAAGTTCTCTACACTTGCATTCACCTCTTCAGTCCCTGTTGCAAGAAAGCCCAATTATGTTGTTGCAGGAGCGCAATCTCCTTCCTACAGGGAATACAGCCCACAGAAGTGTGCTATCCAATCAGTAGCAGCAATGTTATTCTCTATGTGACGGAAGCCCTCCTTACTCCTTGTGGCTACTAAGTTCCAAATAGTACGTTGGTCAACCTGTTTTGCAGCAGCCAATAGGCCATCCCACCTCTCTTGAGCCTATTCCATTTTTGCTTCAGTGATAAGTGTTTTGTATGACACCACCACCCCTCCCAAGCGGTATCAACCTTTCATCCTGTTGCTTTATAGAAGCAATTAATTCAAGCTTTGCATTTATCAGTTAAGCCAGGAGGGGGGATTTCTCCTGTCGTCCATGAGCTTTGTTTCCACGAAAAAAAGTTCTTAAGGCCCTCAAACAAAAGCTTATGTAATCCCCCATTCTTCTGAAGGGACTCGCCTTGGGCCAAGACTCTACTAATTTATATATTGACTCGTCCAGCTCTTGTGAGCATACCACGGTGCTCTATTTTACTCCGCGCCGATTGGTACATAATTGTAACCTGCTATCAAGGAGGTCTGAGCCCCCTACAGTCTGAGAGGTCCAAAGTAAGAACTAAATCATTAGAATCACTGTCGTGCCTGTGTATTACTGCCATGTCAGAGCAGTTTGCCCACAGTCCTACATCTATCAATATTGTAGTCTATAAGACAAGTGCAATGGGTGCAGTTAAAAGTATCGTTCCCATCTTTATCAGAGGAGCTTCTACAGTTACATGCACGAATACGGTGTTTAAGGACTAGAGCATTTAGTTGTAGGACCAGGAGGGTCCAATTTCTAATGGAAGAAATGCAACAACTGTAAGAAAGTTGGGCATTTTCAAAGTGTGTACTGATCAGCTAAAACTAAGTCTAAAGTTAATCAAATAAATATGGATGATGGAAATATGTGCGATCGTTTAAACAATGTTTTGTTAACAGTGGACGTTGATATGGTAAATACTTCTGGCAAGAAATGTAAGGGCCCTAAATGCGAAGTGATGATTTGCACAGTCATTTTAGGGATAATGGCTGACTCTAGCTCTCCTATCACTATTCTTTCTGAACCGGTATTTGGGAGGTTGTGGTCAAGAAAACTCTTGAAATAAACAGATGTTAATCCAAAAGCATTCAGTGATTATAACATCATCAGGAAAGGGTTTTTTTTTACAGATGTTTAGAAATTCAAAGGCAGAGAAGTATTTACCAAAATATATGTGGCAGAAAATGGAAGAGATATAATGGATTGGCAAAATCAGGCCAGACTACGAATCATTTTAAAACCTGGTCATGAAGAACCAGTTGTTCTTGATGATGCCTCTTTTTTGTCACTTGAGTATTAACATGCATGTGGTGGAGATGAGGTGATGGGTGATTTAATTAAAAAATATGACAAGGTTTTCAAGGACAATTTGGGGTTAGTGAAAGGCTTTGAGTGCAAAAATTGAAATGTAATGCCACCCCGGATACACAGAAAGTTAGACCTGTGCCTCTTTCTGTCAAGAAAGATTTAAAGAATTTGTTAGATGGAATGTGTGAACAAGGGATCATCACACCCTTAGAGTCTTTTGAGTGGGTTTCTGCAGCAGTTATTGCTCGGAAGAAGTCTGGGGACATACGTTTGTGTGCCAATCTTAGAGTGTTAACCCACAATATACTAGTTGACTGCCATCCTTTACCAAGGATTCATGATATGCTGAGAAGCTTAGACTGTAGTAGGTGTTTTTCAACTATAGATTACTGTAAGCATATCGCCATATACCTTTGTCTAAAGAATCTCAACCATTAACTACATTCATAACGCCTTTTGGGGCATACATGTATTATCCAATGCCATTTGGACTGGCATCCACTGCAAGCGTTTTTCAAAGGTTCATGGATGAAATGTTTGGAGGAGTGTGCAGAATTCAGGCTTTTCAGGACGATATACTCATTCATACCGATAATCTGGAACAACATTATGAGCGGTTAAATCTAGTATTGAGTAAATTAGAGAAGCATAGGGTTACTGTCAACAAAGAGAAGTGCACATTTCTAACTAATCAAGATGATTATCTGGGGCACAATATTTCATGTGAAGGGATAAAACCCAATGTTTCCCTGGTGAAAGCTATCACTGATGCGTCAGTGCCAAAAGACAAAAATTTGCTCAGGGGATTTTTTGGACTGAGCACGTATTATGCTAGGTTTGTGCAGGGGTATGCCTTGGCTGTACATCCCCTGAAAGAGTTGTTTTTTTTAAAGTTTTTATTGATTTGAAACACAAATTACAAATATGGATACAGTGCAGTTTAGGGAAAGACCCATAAAATGGTAGAACAAAACAGATAGCAGATAGTTGTACAGGGTGAACATTTGATACATAGCAGTCATGTTACAGGGGGCGGTAAACATACATATTTAGGGTTACAATGCCTGCTGAATCACAGCTGTCCCATGTTACCATCCTCGCACCCGTCACATTTAAGAGGGTATCAGGCGGGTGTGGATGTACTATCATTGTCCCGTGATTCCCGCAAGTAGGCGTGAAATGGTTGCCATATGTCCAAGGGCCTAGAAGTGGGTGGCTGTAACTGTGTGTAAGTGTCACTATTAGTATTACAATATGTCATACTGCGCAGCCAGGAATGAACCGTGGGAGTGCGTGTACTACCCCAAGTAATGGCCACCTCCTGCTTGGCAAGAAGCAGTGCAATGGCGACAAACCGCCGTTTAGATTTGGGGAGGTCGTGTGTGTACCCAAGCAACGCCATAAAAGGTGTGGGAGTAAGCACCATATCTATCATTCGAGAAAGTTTCCCAAATATTGCTGCCCAGTATCCCTTAATTTTGGTGCATGTCCACATAATGTGTGCAAAGTCCGCATCCGGAGAGCGCACTTCAGACAGAAATGTGATCGGGATGGGTCTATCTTATGTAGTGCAGTCGGTGTTTTGTAGGCCCTCCAGAGAAATTTGAAGTGTAGCAACTTATGACGATGGTTAGGTGAGACCTGGCGTATTTGTGTACAGCATCTGCCCCATTGTACATCTGTAATAGGATGTCCAATGTCCTGTTCCCAGGCCGCTCGCCCCCCAGCGTCACGAGATGGCAACAAGGCCACTGCGGCCCTATACATTCTGGCCACAAGGTGCGTGCCGTCCCCTGCTTTAATAATGCCGGTCAACAGCGGAAACTCAGGAGGTTCTAAGGGATAGCTGAAAACATGAGCTCGCAGAGCTCTTTGTAGCCTCTGCAGGACAAAGTGGTCCATGACTGTTGCCCCACGAAAGCGAGGGTCCTCTGTACGGGAGAAAACGTGCCCCTTAGGGAATAGATCTCCGAATGTCACCAAATGAAACTTAGCTAGGGTACGCTTGACAAGCGCCTCTTGCAGAATGGGAATACAGCCATTTCCCGCAAACGGGAGTTCGGATGAGTACAATACACGTGCCCCAGTTATCTTTGACAGTTTGTGCCATGCCCAACTAGTTGTGGAAAGTGTTTGGATATCCCGTACATCCTGCGGGAACCCTAATGGGAGCAAAGTGTTGAGGGGTGCTGGGAGCGCCAAATCGCCCTCCGGGCCTGAAGTAGGGAATATTCCTGTCCGCGTGATACCAGTGCCTAGCAAAGCTCGCCTGTGCCACCAAGTAGTAAACATGAAAGTTCGGTAACCCCAACCCCCCTCTCTCATATGGCAGGACTAGTGTGTACCAACTGACGCAAGGAAGTTTACCACCCCAAACCAGTCGTATCAACAGCGTATGAAGAGCTGTGAAAAAGCTGTTATATAGCGGAATAGGAATGTTATGAAATAGATATAAAAATTGGGGGACAACCACCATTTTGACGATAGCTATTCGTCCCGCCATGGACAGGGGCAGCATCAGTCACCGCTCTATGCTACGTCCCAGCTTGTCCATTACCGGACCATAGTTTAACTGAAGGATACGTTCCTTCTCCCTGTGTATATGAATCCCTAAATACTTGACGGACTCCTCACACCATTTCAATGGAAACTCCGCGTGCTGAGCACAAGGAGCCTCCGTCAACTGGAACACCTCCGACTTCTCCCAGTTGATGCATAAGCCAGAGAGGGTGCAGTATCTTGTCACCTCCCGCAGAAGCGGCACCATGTTAACATCAGGGTGCCTTACGTATAATATGATATCATCTGCATATAATGTGAGGAGCAGTGGCCTAGTGTTAAACTGTAGGCCCCGGTGACTGTGCCTCCCCTGCAGATGACGCACCAACGGGTCCATTGCTATCACAAACAGCAAAGGGGAGAGCGGACAACCCTGCCTCGTTCCCCGCGACAGTTGGAATCCGGAAGTCAATGTGCCGTTCAGGTGTATGCGTGCCATGGGTTGTGTATACAGAAGTTTGATGACTGCTAAGAAGTGGTCCAGGACTCCCAATCGACCCAACACAGGGTAGAGAAAGGGCCACTCAAGGGAATCAAAAGCTTTTTTGGCATCGAGTAGCACGGCTGCTGCCGGAACTGACGTTGATATTCTATGTAGGGTGGCAAACAACGTACGAAGATTGAGCGCTTTGGATTTATGGGGGATAAACCCCGATTGGGCAGGCGAGATCAGCTTCTCTACTATTAGGGCTAACCGCGTGGCCAACATCTTAGCTAATATCTTTTTTTTTTTTTTATAAATACTTTTTATTGAATGTGAGGCACAATAACAGTATGACAATACGATCGTAGGGTACATTATTGAAACAGCACATTACGTCAGTGTCAAACATATCACACATTAAGGCATTGCGGGTTCTCAATTCTGGTTCGTCTCATTGCCATCTCTTCTGTGGGAGAGGTACAAATTTCCCCCCTATAAGCGTTCCATCCTCCCCATTTTTGTATCTCACTTCTTAGGGCAGCCCCTTCTTTTGTAAACCTCCTTCTCTGCGATCATGCATTTGTCCATTTCTGCTACCCAACCTATCGCGAGTGGTGGTGTGCTGGATCCCCAGGACATGGCCACGGCCCTTTTCACCAATAAGTAACCCAACGCCACCCATTGCTGCTCGATTTCCGTTAGGTCGGTAGGCTCCCATATATTTAGGATCCCCATTTTTGGCGATAGGTGAATGTGTTTGCCCAGCGTATCTTTCATCTTAGTAGTAGTTCTTACCAAAAAAGGGCGAATGAGAGGACAGTCCCAGAGGATGTGGTAAAAGGAGCCGTCTTGTCCGCATCCCCTCAGGCATAATCCCTCATTCCTGTTACCTATTTTCGCCAGAAGGATGCCCGAAAGATATGTCCTATGGAGTATTTTTAATTGTATGAGGCGGAAGCGGTGGTTCACGGCTGTTTCTCTGGGGGACATCAAGGCGGCCTGCCAGTCGTCATCGTCCAATTCCCCTAAGTCTGCCTGCCAACAAGTTCTCAGAACTTGAAAAGTGTCTGGTAGGTTGTTGCAGAGTTTGCGATATGTGCAAGATACGGCTTTGGTCAAAAGTGGGTCAATAAGTAATCGGTCTTCTAAAGGGGAGGCATCAGGTAAGGAAGAGAGGTCAGGGATATTAGTAAGAATAGCGTGTCAGATTTGTAAGTATCGGAAGATCTCTCCTCGTGCGAGTGTGTGTTTGGTTTGCAAGTCTTTAAATGTGAGGAGTTTCCCTTTAGCCACTAGGTCCCCCACGTTAGTGATTCCGATAGTATCCCATCGATCAAACCCTTTATGAAAGCAGAGCGACCCCAATCTTTGTGAGGACCACAACGGAGTAGCCTTGGTGAATTTATCCGCCCACCCCAGGTGTTTGTTAGCCTTATGCCAAACCGCCACTGTTTGTGACATGGGTCCTAGGTATCGGCCCTGGCGGACTTTGCTATAGAGAGCTCCCATATATCCTTCTCGGCCTGTTTGGTATTTTTCTAAGTGAAAGGCTGGGTTTGTTGGGGGGCCATGGATCCATTGGTTAACTGGTACCAATTGGGAGGCCCAGTAGTAAAGGCGGAGATCTGGAAGGGCTATTCCTCCGTCGTACCAGCTCCTGGTGAGTTTCTGGAGAGCGATCCGCGGGGCTTTCCCATCCCATAGTAGGGTGCGGAGCTCACTCTCTATGGCGGTGAAGTAATTATTCGTTACAGGGAAGGGGCTATTCTGAAGGACATATAAAAATCGGGGCAGAGAGAGCATTTTAAATAGAGCCGCCCTGCCAAGGAGGGACAGGGGCAGCGATCGCCAATGTCGCACATCATCCTGAAGCCTCTTTAAGGGGCCCAGGAGATTGCGTTCATAGAACAGTTTGGGATCGGACGTAATGAAGATGCCCAGGTATTTAAATCCTGTCGATGTGCACTGGATTGAGTAACCACCGGGTAGGCGAAGTGGAGGGCCGTGGAGCACATATAATACTGATTTTGACCAGTTGATAGAATAGCCTGCATATTTGCCAAAATTCGTAATAACATTAAACAGCCTGTTTAGGGAAATTCGGGGGGATGCCAGATATATAAGGATGTCATCCGCATATAGTGAAATTTTGTCTTCTATGTCCTCACTCCATTTTAGTCCCCGTATTAAAACATCCCGTCTTATCCAGTGGGCTAACGGTTCAAGGGTAAGGGCAAACAATAAGGGGGATAAAGGACAGCCCTGTATTGTACCTCTGTGCAAGGCAAATGTGCGGGAGGTGTGATTGTTTACCCTAACCTGCCCCAGCAGATCCGTGTATAGTAGTGTCACCCACCGTCGAAAATTGGGGCCAAAGCCCAGCCGAGTTAGCACCTCGAACAGATGCGGCCACTCTATCGAATCAAAAGCCATGGTGGCGTCTAAAGACAGTATGACCGCGTCTTCGCGCAGGTAGGGCTGTCGACCCAGTACATTGTGGACCCGTCGAATATTGAGGGCGGTATTTCGACCTGGTATAAATCCTGATTGGTCCGCATGGACCAGAGATGGGAGCACAGCTATTAGTCGGGATGCTAGAAGTTTGGCCAGCACTTTAGCTTCTGAACTAATTAGTGAGATAGGTCGGTATGACCCACAGGTCGTCCCTGGTTTGCCAGGTTTGCGGATGACCACTATATTAGCTAGCCTTTGATCTAAGGGAAGGAGCCCCCTCTCTCTACTCTCCTCATACATATTTTTGAGGTGAGGAGCAACCTTAAGGGCCAACCCTTTCAGGAATTCAATGGGGATCCCGTTGGGTCCCATCGCTTTTCCTGAGTTTATAGCAAAAATAGCCCCACAACCTCTTCTGCCGTGATATCGGCATCCAAGGCTTCCCTGTCAACATCTGATAGTCGTGGCAGCGCCATTTCCTCTAAAAGCTGGTGGGATTCCTCAAATGAGTATGAGGTTTTGGATGTGTATACATCTTCTAGGTGGTTCGCAAACGTATCCGCTACCTCTTGAGGATCTGTCACCCACCTCCCATCTTCTAGAATGATTTCCGGGACCCACCGCGACTCTTGAGCTCATTTCTCTAGCCAGGCCAGCATTTTTCCAGCCCTTTCCCCGAATTCATAAACCCTGTGTCTAGTTTGAAGCAGCCTTGCTTGGGCTTTCTCTCTTGCTAGCTCTTTGTACTCTAGTTGTTTATTACGGAGTTTGTGGGCTGTTTCAGCAGTAGGGGAGGTGTTATGTTCTGCTTCCAGAAGGAGCAAATCACTCTCCAGCTGGTGTAGCTGCTCGTTTTGGTTCCGGAGGTACCCTATTTTCAAACCCAGTGCCCGGCCCTTGATGACCGCCTTATAGGCCTCCCATATGGTATTCGCTGTGTCCACCGAGCCGAGATTCTCAGTAAAGTAGTGATCTGTGTGGGCGGCTAGGTCTTCTTTGATGTCTGGAATAGTGAGCAGCCATGGGTTGATAATTATGGGTCCCCGGGCCACGTGTCGATGAAAGGTGAGGTCCACAACAAGCGGAGAATGGTCGGATATTCCTCTAGGGAGTCCCTGAAGGTGGCGAAAGTTCCCTACGTCGGAGATGAGGGTAAAAAAATAGTCAATGCGGGGCATGCTATTGTGTGCATTAGAGTAGTGCGTGAAGTGGGTTTGCTCTGGGTTCAGTGAGCGCCATATGTCTGTAAGTCCCTTGGCGTGGGCAAAGTTTGCCAGGGGTGTGGGGCGTCTGGGAGAAATTTTATGGGGGTGTCTGTCGACCGTGTCGTCCATAGTCATGTTAAAATCTCCACCTAGAACCAGCGTGCCCATAGGGAGAGCTATAAGTACCTGTCCCAGTTCTCGTAGTGCCATTTTGCCCAGGGCTGGTGGGAGATAGGCTGAAATTATGTTGAGATGTTTCCCCTCCCAGGTGGCCTCCAGTACTGCGAACCGGCCCTGCGGGTCGGTCCAGACACGAGTGGGAGTAAGGGCTAAGTTCTTACGCATAAGGATACCAGTGCCTCTAGAGCCAGATGTAAAGCCCGCGTGGGCTACAAGCTTGTAACCCCATCGGTGGAGTGCTTTGCAGCTGTTGCCCACGAGATGGGTTTCCTGTAGTAGCACCAGATCTGGTGAATGTCGTTTAAGATATTGCAGGACTATCCCCCTTTTGACCTTACTGCCCAGTCCATTAACGTTCCACGTCAGTATGGATAGTTTCCTATGTGTAGCGTGAGCCATGTCGAATAGTTCGGGCGATAAGTATGGAGCCCCTAGCCAAGAGTTGGGGCTTTGATCGCGAACTCGAGGATAGGGAGATGCATGTGACCTAGTTGCGCTGGGGGATCCTCCCCTTCTACAGCTATGGATGACCCACAGACGTTGTTTTGTGCCGTGGTGAGTCTGAGATACCCCACTGCGTTGTGCAACAGAAACCAAACCAGTAAAACCCCAACTACCCCCCCTCCCCGCCCCCCTGCCAGTGGATTTTGAACTATCCACTCCCCAACAAGGCAGAGTGCCTGTCGCTCTCCCTCCCATTCGTGAGGTGCCTGGCTAACCGCTACCAGCCCTCGCCGTCCCTCCCACTTTCAGTGTTATACTTTTAAATGACTCGCATGACAGTCCAATCCGATAGGAGCTTTGCTGACAATGTCCAGGCAGCCCCAGTTCGCTTGGCTTCGGGAGTCCCTCAGCTGATATTTGGTTTGATGTAGTCTCGTCAGGTCGTTCTTAGAGTTGCGGGTCTCAGTTCAGTAGGTGTAGTTCAATCTTCCATGTGAGGCCATGTGGCCATGCTGGTTACGTCAGTGTGCGTCCTTCAGATCTCCCTCTGACTGTCCCTCCCCCGTGACAGGAGGTAGTCATCTGCCTCCAGCGGCGCCCCCGTTGCTCCGTCCCTCTGAGTGTTTGCCCGTTCTGCGCCAGCCTTCTATCCAATCCCAGGCCTCCTCCGGGGACAGAAAGAACCAGGTCTTGCCTTCGGATTCTACTCAGAGTTTGGCTGGGAATATCATGGAGTACTTGACATTTTTATCACGGAGGGCTTTTTTTACGGCTGTGAAGCTACGTCTTTGTGCTTGCACCTTGACCGTAAAGTCCGGGAAGAATGTGATGTTGGCATTGTCTAATTTCAGAGGAGGTCCGGTTCTGGCGGTTTGTAGGATCACATCCCTATCCCGAAAGTTAAAAACCCTCGCGATCAGCGGACGTGGAGGAGCTCCGGGCCTGGGGCGCCCGCCGGGAACTCTGTGGGCTCGCTCTATGGAGAAATAATTGGAGAGACGTTTGGGTTGGAGTTTATTAAGGATGAGGTCCTCAACGAAGAGGTCAGTTGTGGGTCCCTCCATTCGTTCAGGTATGCCAAGGATGCGGATGTTATTCCTTCTGGCCCTTCCTTCATAATCGTCGAGGAGCTCCTCCATCCTTTTCTGTTGGTGTTGTAGTTGTGTGACTTGATTTTGAAGGGCTGAGGTATCTGTCACCAGAGTTGCTGTGGTGGTCTCAACTTCTCGAACTCGTGAGTCTATCTTCCGTAAGTCTGCCCTCAAAAGGGTCACCTCTACGTTCACGGAATCTATTCGCGATTCCAGGGACGTTCGCACCCCTGCTATGGCCTCCATGACATCTTCTAGAGTAGGAGATTTGGCCTGGGAGCGCGGTTGGGATGTTTTAGGATCATCTCCAGGTGCCATGTTGATTTCTTCGCCTTTCTTCGTCCAAGCAAACTTGTCTAGTTGTTTCTGGACCTGGATTTTGGGGCCTCTGTTATTAGCCATGGGATGGCCTCGGGGGGCCGCCCCCGTCCCAGCTGTCACCTGAGCGTGGGAGGCCTGTCGGTGTTCCAGGTGGGTTCTTTAGGCTAGGAGGCCAATCGGGGCCCCCGCGACGGTCCCCCTACGCGGCTCCTGTCTACAGTTGTTAGGTGTGTGGGTTGAGCGTTTGTGCACCCCTGTTAGTGGGCGCTGAAGGTGGTATGGCCTGCCGCTGTTAATACCCCACTGGGGACCGTGGTGATTAGGGTCAGGTGGGAGGAGGCTGGTCCAGGACCGGGCGCGGCCGCAGGCGATAATGGTGTTCCTATTGTCCTGCTGGGGCTGTGTTGCTGTGGGCCTCTTGGATGCTCTTATCCCGCCTGGGAGGCCGGGTGCGTCGCCTGCGGTTTGGGGCACCAGGGAGAGAGCAGAGCCGCACCGGGAGCCACGGTTCCCAGGGTCCGCGTTTCGTGAGCCGCCCCCCGATGTTAGGCCGCTAGGCCGGGGGCTCGATTTTGCTTCCCCACCGGCCGTCCTGGTCTCAGTCCGGGCGGCGGGCGCGCTCTTCAGTTTGCCGCTACTCCCAGCCCGCAACTCCTCACCTGACACCACCGGAGGCTCCCCACTGCTCGACTCCGCCCCGTAGCCTCCCGGAGAAGCTCCAGGCCAGGGATCTCGATCGGGCAGGTCGCGGACGGCAGAGTCACTCACGGCCGGTTCCTCCCGTAGCCCGCACGCCGCGCCTCCGAATCCGGTGAGTACTGTCCAGCGCCGATCAGGAAAGGGGCCGAAGGGGCCGCAGCCGTCCCTTCTTCCAGCCAGTCGCTGCTTAGTTCAAGGCGGGCTCGGTGTGGAGATCACCGTCGCTGTCGCCCGAGCCCTCTGTTCCGAGCCGCCATTTTGCTCTCTTCAGGGTCGCTCTGCATATGTTGTTTCGCCAGGCTCCGGTCCTCGCTGCCTGCCGCGAAGCGATGCCTCCGATGTGGATTGGTATATGAAACGTTCCCTGTTGTGATTGGGAAGTTTCGGTGCTTTCTGCGGATATATGAGCGGATTTTCACGGCGTGGGATGTGGAGCCGCTTCAGCAAGCGACCATTTCCATCGGCCGCTAGCCACGCCCCTTCTTAGCTAATATCTTGTTATCAAAATTTAAAAGTGACAGCGGTCTATAGGAACCGCAACGCAAAGGATCTTTACCAGGTTTCGGCAATAGGATTATGACCGCCTCTCTAAGGGTAGATGGGAGAACACCCGACTCTACTGCTTCTTGATACACATCTATAAGATATGGTGAAAGAGTATATTTGTATTTCTTATAAAAGCAACCCGAAAACCCATCCAACCCCGGAGACTTAGAGCCATCCAGAGCGTTGATGGCGTCTATAACTTCGTCGACCGAAAATGGCTCCGCAAGGAATTCTTGGTGTGCCTTCTCCATCCAAACCATGGAGACCTCATCTAAATAGTCATTATATGCCTGCGGGTGTCCCGGGGCTCTGGAGGCATACAGTTCCATATAATAGGTGAGCACCTCCCTGAGGATTCCCACACTACCAGTTACACATGACTCTTCGCGTTCCTTCAGCTCAAATATATATGTCCGTCTGCGGGTTTGCCGCTGTAGTCTAGCGAGGGTCCTTCCCGACTGTTCCCCCTCCCCATAGCGCCTAGCAATTGCGTATTTGCAGAGATAGTGTGCCTCACGCTCTGCTGCTTCCCGAAACTCCTCTAGGAGGGTCGCGCGGCACTGCAAACTAGGGGGGCTCAGGGGTTGCGCATCCAGCCAATCAAGGTCTGCCAGCTGTGCCTCTACGCGTGCGATAGTACGCCTCAGATCCCGGAGCACACCCGCGCTCTTTGATATGCAGATTCCCCTGATGTATGCCTTAAACGCCTCCCAGAGCGTGGCCTTGAACGACACGGAGCCCTCATTCAAAGTGAAATATTCACTGATCGCTGTGCTTAATTCAGACGCAAATACCGTGTCCCTCAGCTCCATGTCAGGAAATCGCCATGGGCGCTCTACCCCCCTGCACGCGGAACCCTCAGTTGTAGCACTACTGGTGAATGGTCTGACAATGTGCGTGGGAGGTACGTCACATCGCTAATCCATAGCGCTACCCCCGCCGACAGACACCAGTAATCCAGCCGGGTCCATGTATTGTGAGGTGCTGAATAGTGTGTGTATCCGCCCTGGTCACAGTTATGATGCCTCCATGCGTCCACCAGTCCAAGGCTGTCAATCATATCCAGTAGCACTCTCCTGGCCCTTGCCTTAGTGTCGGCAGTTGACGATGTGCCGTCGCGTGCCGGGTCAATCAGCAAGTTAAAATCCCCACCCAGGCAAATTTGATCTGCCCCCATACGCTCAATTTGTGTATGAATGGAGTTAAAGAAGTCGGGATCGTCAATGTTTGGCGCATAAATGTTGACCAACAAGACAGTATGTTCCAGCAGACATCCCTTTAGCAACAAATAGCGCCCCCCTGGGTCCCGATACACCTCAATTTCCCTGAACGGCACTCGTTTGTGGATCAATATCGCCACTCCCCTCGCATACGAGCTGTATCCAGCAAAATACCTGTCCGTCCCCCACATTCCTGCCAGTGACGTTTTCGCAGATGGCCCCAAATGTGTTTCTTGTATGAAGGCAATGTCAACCTGGTGATGCTGCATATAATTGGTTACCAACTTACATTTACGGGCATTGTTGAGGCCCCTAACATTCCATGTCATTAAAACTACATTAGCTTCCGGTTGTACCCTATTAGCCATTTACCAGGTCTGGAAAACACATCGGGGGATATTCTCAAGAACGTGCGATAATCATCGCCAAAATAGGTTAACGCAATTTTTCATATCGCCGTCTATAGCGGGAAAATAACTTTGTGTTAACGACGTATTCTCAACACGGCGGTAACATGCGATAGTTTCCCGATAACGCGTCAAATGTCCGCGATAAAATTACCGGGACGGCGATAAAAATCTAAACCCGAACATGAAAAAAGTTGCGATGGGCCCAACTGCGATAAAAAAATTCAGTGATAAGCAGCACCAGGCCTGCAAGTCCCACAAGTCAGGTGGGAAAAACCACTATAAAAGCGGCAACAAAAAACACAAACAAAACACAAACAACTGCGAAGCACCATGGAGGTAGCCGGAGCAAGTACAGAGGACAACCAGAACCCCACAAGCCCCACGGAGGACCAGCCTGGGACCTCGGGGTAAGGGAAGAAGAAGAGGAACCCGCATTTCAGTACGCAGGAAAACCAGATCCTCATTACGTAGGTGATAGAACACCACCACCAACTGTTCATCACCTCCACAGTGTCATTGGCAACTAAAAATACAATATGGCAGTCCATCTTGGCCAAGGTGAATGCAGTCGGAGTGAAGAGAAGGGAAGTGGATGACTGCAAGAAGCGCTGGACTGATACGAAGCGCAAAACCAAGCTGAAACTCACAGCCAACCTGAAAGCAGCAATGCAGACTGGAGGTGGGAGTCCAGCGACACACCAGGAGCTGGATGAGATGGAGGAAATGGTGACCCGAGTCATCATTGGGGAGACGGTGGCAGGAGTTGGGGGACCGGACACTGCACAACATGACCTGAGCCAACAGCAACAGGGTGAGTAACGACCAGGGACTGGGGGGACGGGGGGAGATGGGCACAATGGCACACATGCACAATTAAGTATAGCACTCATCACAGTTGAATACAAGTGAAGGTGCGTAGACTTTATTAGCATATGCGTGTCAGTACGGGCAAGATAAGTGCCACAACATGCAGACCAATGCAGCAGAATGTCAGAATGAGGAACGTTGCCAAGCTCCGCTGTCCACTCCGGGGGAGTGCCTCACCTTTCACAGGTGTGTGTTAACCCGCGTTGTTGTCCGCTCATGTATTCGGAGTCCAGGCGAATGCAGCCATTTCCACTGTTGTCGTGGGATATGTGACCAGATCTCCAAGATGCAACAAGGTGTTGGGACATGTGCAATGGGTTCCAATCTGTTGTGGCTGCAGGTACGTAGTTACTCGTCCATGAAAGCGATTGCAGCTTCGTAGGCTATCATTTCCAACATGAGGTCGTTGTTGACTTCATCAAACAGGACGGCGAGGCAATCCATTAGCAGGTCCGGACAGATGTGCTGCGTCCACCCCCTTTTACCAATTAGCACTACAGCCCAATAGGGGAGCGGTTCAATGTGGTCACTGCACACGAGGAGTTGTGCAATCTCCCAGGTCCAGCTGTCAGCATGTATGCCAAGTATCAAGGCATCCCATATACGGGTATCACAGTGACACTCCTGGTCGTGGGCCAACAGGGGGCGCACACACATGTCAAAATCCAGTTCAGCTACCGTCCTGTTGGATAGGCAGATATCCATGGACCACTCGAATATGCACGATCGACAATGCAACACAGGTTGAACGCAGGTGACGTTGGCAAGGCGGAAGCTTAGCCGGTAACTGATCCGCAGCACTGCCAATGACAGTGGCCCCAGTAAATGCAGCATACGTGCACGGTACAGTTCCACGTGACAGGGGTTGTGCATGTGCCCGGGATGTTCTGCCATTGCGTTAGTGGCTCTGGTTGAAGCGGCACTGTTCTGACCTGCGCCAGTTCTGTGGATGAAATGCCACAGCTCGGATCAATGAGTTGTTTTAGTGTGCAACGGTTGTACGCCTGGGATTGTGTGGGAGTAAGTGTGAAGGCCATTCCATGCAAGATAACTTAGAGCAAGGACTTCTGTGTGTGGGGTGTGTATACGTTGGTCTTTCGTCGGGCTGTGCGTAGTGTGGGAGTTGTCATCAGCTGCTATAGTATCTGTCAGGGGGTGCCGGGCACATGCAATTCCGAGGTCGGAGGTGCAGATGTGCTTCCGCCTGATAGTTCAGACAAAGGAGCTTTCATCCCTAATGTTCGGCATCACTGTGTGTTACGTTGCCTCACAGCTGCTCCTCCCTCCCCCGAGCCTATTTACTTGTGTGCGCTGCGCGGTTGCATCGCTTGCACTCCTACGGCACACCATTGACATGCCTGTCTGCGCATGTCCACAAGCCTGACAACGACACTGTAGGCCTATGGTAAGGATAGGGCGGACACAGATGTAGAGTTCATGCCTGGCTGAACTCGCGCTGCGATTAAGGCTAGGCATTTGGCTCATGCTGCGGCAATACAAATACACACAACACTTGGCATGTATGAGCCAAGACCCCGAGCGGTCTTACGCTCCTTCATTTCTCCGTTCGTGCGAGCCCGCCCTCCGGGTGCATGCTACATTGCAACATTGTCGATTGCGGGCTGGGTGGCGCCAACACTACAACAGAGACACACGCATTAGTTACTTCCTTGTCCAGGCCAGAACTGAACCACCCCCAGAGCCCCGGGCAAATTCTTCACACCCCTACGCTGGACTGGCGTACGCCGGCCCAGCCCACTCCGCTTACGCTTACAGGGGGGGACGACAAAGCTACGTGTCCAAGGTCTTACCCACTGCCTGAGGTGACATGGTTGCGTCCGCTGTCCACAGCACAATGTAATGTGGTAGGGCCCGGGGCCATCATGCATACATAATGACCACACGGACACACTTAGATAGTGGAACTGGCTACGTGCACGTGCGCCCGGCCCCTTTTTATTACCAAGGTCACATGTCCAGTGACGCCTGTGCTGGATGGGTGTGAGGTGAGTGTAAACCAGCCCTCAGGGAGTGGTTGGTGCTGGCAACAACTAGAACAGTGATCATCGGATCACACACACAAGACTCAATCATAAAGGGTCCATGACTTGTGGTGCACTGAGTTAGTGGCACCTGAAGAGCTGAGCAGGGTATCAAGCTGATGATGGCATCCAAGACAGGTGTGAGCAACTTTGATAGGCTGGCTGTAAGACTCCTCCGACTCTGGCAGTTGTTGGTTAGAGGTGGTCCTGGCGGTGGTGGCGAGTGTGCAGCCAGCGATGATGGCGTGTCCTTGCAGGTCAGGATTGGATTTGATATGTGTGAGCCCTGCTGACCGCAGTGTAGGCCGGAGGCAGCGGTCAGCAAGGGCCCACAGCCATGTGGCGTTGACTTGAGCTGCACAGAGTTAGTGGCACCTGAAGCGCTCAGCGGGTGTGCAGCCAGCGATGGAGTGTCCTTGCAGGTCAGGACTGGATTTGATATGTGTGAGCCCTGCTGACTGCAGTGTAGGCCAGAGGCAGCGGTCAGCAAGGGCCCACAGCCACATGGCGTTGACTTGAGCTGCACAGAGTTAGTGGCACCTGAAGCGCTCAGCGGGTGTGCAGCCAGAGATGATGGCGTGTCCTTACAGGTCAGGATTGGATTTGATATGTGTGAGCCCTGCTGACCGCAGTGTAGGCCGGAGGCAGCGGTCAGCAAGGGCCCACAGCCACCTAGCGTTGACTTGAGCTGCACAGAGTTAGTGGCACCTGAAGCGCTCAGCGGGTGCGCAGCCTGCGATGATGCGTCGTCCGGGCGGGCCGCACTGGAAGCAATGTCTGTTGCCTACTGGACTGCGCCATCAATAAATCAAGACTCGATTTGAATTGGGGGACCTGCTGACCGCAGTGTAGGCCGAAGGCAGTAGTCAGCACACACATAACTCCGCGGTGCTGTGCCACTGGGTGCACTGGGGGCCTGTGTCGCGGAAGCCAGCGATCGGCTGAGGAGGCTGGCGGCCATGGCGGCAGACTCGTGGCAGGGTGAGGGGCGCCGCCCTGGCAGTCGCGTTGGCCATCCCGGAAGTGAACCACGCCCAGAGCCCCAGCCTATTTATTCACACTCCTACGCTGGACTGGCGTACGCCGGACAAGCCCACTCCGCTTACGCTTACAGGGGGGGACGACACCGCTACATGACCGAGGTCTTCCCCACTGCCTGAGGTAACATGGTTGTGTCCACTGTCCACAACGCTACAAACACCAGCAGTATATGTCCACATGGCCATGTCTGTGCTCTGCATACTGAAGTCTGTCCAGCACATCACCGCCACACTTGGCATTGTGTACATTCTTATTCATGGGTGACTTGCCTCCTTCACACATACTTGGTTCCCACCTCTCCCCACATTCTGCAATTGTGTGGCTGAGGGGCCATGCCGTTTTCGGAAGGTCAGCTGTCTTGTTCTGCGCTGCCTGGGTGGTAGTCCGGGGGGGCGGCCGGGGGGAGGCCTGGGGGTGGTGGCGGTGGGTGTTGTGGACCTCTTGGGTCTCGGAGCTGCGTGATCAGTAGCTCCATGACATGTGTTGGTCTTCAGATGTGGCTCTGGGCTGGGCTCCCTTTCATACTGCAGGTTGTTGTCCTGCTTAACACCAGTAAAAGGCAGGTGTTAACGCGCCTTATCGCCTGTTTTTGGATCGCATCGCAGATCTGGCTGGTCGTTGAGAATATCGCGAATTGGTGTTTTCGTGTGTTTTTGCACGGGAACGCCTACTCTGCATATCATTAGCGTTAGTTGTCGCTCTCATCCGTGGCGATGTTTTTTGCGGAAGCTATCGCTGGAAAACTGGCGATATCGGCAGTTTGCACCAGCTTGGGAATTGGGCGATAAATCTATCGCCACTTTTGCGGCACTGAAGTGCCGATAAATCGGCGATGAGTCCTTGAGAATATGTCCCATAGGGTCTGCGTCTAGAATACAAGTTCTGCACTGCAATTGACGGTAACAATTAAACCATATCGACAAAAGTTGCATGATAACCCCAAAGGCCCCCCACCCACCTCCCATCCCCCCAACCCAACTGAGGGGGAAGATCCCAACCCGCATCGCAAAATTTAGAGTACAGATAGAAAAAAAACATTAAGCTGTGCTGTAATATCACAAAACTGTGCGTCCGCACCTAGGGGGTGGCAATGCCACGCCGCCTTCCACCACGCTTGGCGCATGAGCGACATAAAATATGTAAAGGGTCCAAACCCGGAGGGGGGCACCCATTGCACCCCAATCTTGGTGTGCAGTGTCCTGGACCTGCCATTACAACATGTACAAACACCCAAGTACTTTTTTTTTACTGTGAAGGGGTAACTTACTACCCTAACTGGCCGAAAAGAGATCCGCACTGGCACCGGAGTCCGGAATGTTCTGTGATTGCGGGGAGGGTGTGCTACGCTGCCGCCCCGACTTGGAATAGGACTGATAGAATTCCTGAGCCTCATGAGGGGAGTCAAATACTCTGGACCGTCCATCAATGTCCACCTTTAACCGTGCGGGATAGAGAATACCGTACCGCAGCCCTAATTTTTGGAGGTTTGCCTTCATTGCTCCAAATTTCCGTCTGCCTCCTGAACCATAGCGGGGAAGTCCGGGTATAGAGAAATGGTCAACCCTTGCCATTCCAGCTTGCCCTTCTCTTGTGCCATCCTAAGGGCGGTGTCCCGCCGCAGCCCAAGGATGTGTTGCGCACGTTCTACTATGAAGGTAGAGGTGAAGGATTCCACCCCGAACAGGTCGGAAAGCAGCGTTTCCACGAACCGATCCAGTCGCCCAGAGTTGGTGGACTCAGGCACTCCCATAATGCGCATATTGTTTCGCCTCCCCCACGCCTCCAAGTCCTCATTCTTGATTGCGACAGATTTGAGGAGTTTCTCCATTCGCTCCATCTTCTTGATGGTCTGGGCGGTGCCATCCTCCAGGTCAGAGATTCGACCCTCAGCTGTGTTTAAGCGGCCCTCATGGTCATCAAGCCTGGTCCCCATGGCTTCCAGCCTCTTGTCCAAAGCGTCAAATCGGGTATCCAGCGCCCTGAAGCCCGCCCTGAGCTCCATGAGTACCGTGTCAGGCCAGGTTGGGCCGGGCGTGTGGGCACCACTTGCCTCCACCATGGCTACTTGCTGGACTGTCGTGCTTGCTGCAGGTGGCTTTAAGGGGAGGGTGCTCTGTTTAGGGTCTTTCCGGCCCATACCAAGGCCAGGGGTGCCGTCCAACCAGCAGTGCAAGTCTTCTCCCCTGCACAGATGTCTCCATGCCGTGTAGTCAATGGGGCCTACCACCAATGCCTATCGCGGCCCGAGCGTCCACCGCAGTACCTTCTCTATGTGCGGGGGTCAGGTGCCAACTTTAGCGCACCGCGTTGGGCCACGCAACGCGGCAGGATCTCACCAGAGCGTCCTCTGAGGTGTAGTTGCCGGGGGGAGTCTGTGTCGTCGTCCAACAGCACCCGGCCCGATGGCCGGTCCCCAGGCTCACTCGCGGCCCGTGTCGCCGCGGGGCCTCCGGGGACTGTCTGTGGAATGAGCAGGGTTGAGGCTCGTGCAGTCTGGCCACCCCCCGCTTCTCCTTACCCCGCTTCATGCCGTTCTGCGCCGGATCCGCAGTGTGTGCAGGCGGGAGCACCCAGGCTCGCGGCAGTCTCAACTAATTTAGGACCCGGCTTCACTCATTGCCGCAGGCCGCGACCCGCACCAGCTACATGCTTCGGTGCCGATCCGCACCGCGACCAGCCGGAACCCCGCATTCTGCACCGCTTGCCTCAGGGCCCCCTCACACAGCTGTCTCTGGGCCGGCAGCTTCGTTCATGGCCCCCGGGCGGATCGATCTATGGTGGTTCATGGCGGAGCTTCAAGCCTGCGCTGCCATTTCGGTCGGGGACTTGGCCACACCCCTCCCCCTGAGAGCATTGTTAAAAATAAATTCAAGGTTTGTGTGGTCTGATGGAGAACAGCAAGCCTTTGACAAAATTGAAGGCGTGATTGTGAATACCCTTGCTATTAAACCATTCATGCATGGTGAGAGAAGTGCTATTGCGAGTTCACTTGGTCTGGGTACGGTGTTGAGTCAGTTTGTGGATGGTCAGGAACGTACCATTGCCTTTGCATCCAGAGTGTTAAACACAGCTGAGAAGAGTTGCAGCGCTATAGAGCGGTACGCACTTCCTTGTTCGTGGGCAGCAGAAAAATTTTAACTGTATATTTGGGAAACATGATTTGACTTATATACAGATCACAAGCCTTTGGTTTGCATGTTGGGAGATAGTTGCTCCAATAAGGCCTCCTTTAGGTTGATTAGGTTGTTGTTGAGGTTGCAGGAGTTTAACTTTGATATAAAATATGTACTGGGGGCAAGAACATCAAGGCGGACTGCCTTTCACGGTTGCCTGTGGAAGAGGATGAGAAGAACACTGGGAATTTTGAGGAGGATGGATGTGTGATGACTATTTCGGATGCTACAGAATATTTCAAAATCACTGAGCATGAGTAGAAGGAAAATTGTTCAAAAGATGAGTGTCTTTGCAGAGTCAAGATGTATCTTATAACTGGTTGGCCTTTTGACAGAAATATGAGTTCAGAATTGAGGTCCCTTGCGCAGGTTGCAGCGGAATTGTCGTCAGTTAATGATATAGTTCGGAGACCGGATGCTTTTGTCCCACCTGTTTGATTATGTGTTAAGATAATTTCTATTGCACAGGAAGGGCATTTGGGAATTACAGCGATGGCTAAGAAGATTAAACAACACTATTGGTGGCCTGGTATGGATATTCAATTTAAAACCTACATTGACAAGTGTTCTGAATGGTTGTGCTCAGATAAACATTGGAGAGTGAGTACAAGCCCTTTGTGTCCAGTTGAGGAGCCTAATGGATCTTGAGAGAAAATAGGCATTGACTTTGCAGGACCATTTAATATTTTGAGGAATGAAAACAAATATCTAATTGTAGCGGTGGACTATTTCTCCAAATAGTTCTATTTTGCCTTCGTCAAGATGAATGATACACGTACGGTAGTAAAGTTTTTGGAGAGGTTGTTTTAGGTGGAGGGTCCATCTAAGGAGATTGTAACGGATAATGGCATGCATTTTGTTTCTGATAAAATGGTGTTAGTCCTTAGGCAGCATGCCATTAGGCATGTCAAAGTGCCTTTGTATAGTCCCTCTTCTAATGGGCTGGTTGAGAGGAACAACCGCATTCTGGAGGAGGGTGTGCAAATGGTGATTGCTAACAAGTTAAATGTAGCTGATTACTTGCAACAGGGAGTGTGGAGCTACAACATCACTTCTCACAGTACTACAGGTGTTGCCCCTTTTGTTCTTTTAAGAGGTAGAGTGATGTTAAACATTTGACAGGGTTAAGCATGTGAAAGAAATTTTTGTTGTGCTAGGAGACTGGGTTTTGGTAAAAAAAAAACGAGAGTAATGAAAGGGGAGTTGAAATTCTCTAAGCCCACGAAAGTTACGTTGAGAAGGTGTCTAGATGGGCAGTGCTTCTTGGAAAAAAGGGATGATGGAAATAAGAACGTGCTTGTTAAACTTAGTAATGAGCAAGCGGATGTCATTAAAAATAATTTTAATAGCCGGAGTGTGGAAGGTGCTGATGTGTGTTAAGGAGATTGGTATCACCTGCGTGCTTTGACTGACAGAGTTGGTGATGGATAAGCTGTGGGTGATGCAACTCTGGAGAATGCTGGGTGTGGTGATGGTGGTAATTTGTCTAGGAGTGGTAGAGTTAGAACTGCTCCTGTCAGTTTCAGAGATTACATTAGGTACTGATTTAAGTTTTTTTTAATTGTTATTTTGTTTTCTTTATTGTGAAAGGGGAGATGGTGTTATATGGGTATTGTATTTTTTACATTATGCTTTTGTAGTTCTGCATTATGCTTTGAATATGGAACCTATGTATGTCATAACTGGTATTCTAGCATTTATTCATGTTACCTAGACACTTTGTAGTTTGCAGTGTTGGGGAGCAGTAGTCAGTTCTTTACTGGAATAAACTTCAGTTTTTTGGATATATCTGAAGTTTCCAGCTTATTGATTTATCAGCATTTGCAACAAGTAAGCTGGGTCCAAAGCAGCCTCATTCTACAAGATTGAAGAAGAGGACATCTGGGACTTTCAAAGCAGACAAGGCCTCAGACGTTCACATGGACCCACCGCCACCAACTGATGCTCCTAGGCTAAACCAGCTATCGACAACAAGAATAAGCACAAAATTGGAAGGGGTATTCCAGAAAAGTGAATTAATAATACTAGCCTTAGTGCCTTTGGCGAAGTTTGTATTTCCTGCTAACTTTAGTAAAAATGTACGGTATCTCTAAATATATTTGATTTACAAATACCAACAATTGCATCACGCATTATAGCCATTTTTTTAGTTATTCCCTTTGCTCTTTTTTTGTTACACCTAGAAGCCAGCACCACATTGGCTGAGCCAATAGGTCTTGCCTTTGCGAGAACTACTGCCTTTTTTGCAATGTTGTTTAGCCATGTTGTACATCAGTGCTGTTGCAGTGTAGCATAGCTGAAAGTTAGAAAATAAAGTGCTATGACTGGCCAGCACTGCAAACCAACAATGTGGGTGGGAAGCATGGGGGATGGGGTAAGCAACAATGTAGGAGGGGCAGGGCAAGGAGCAATGCAGGAGGGATAAGGCAAGCAACAATGCAAGAAGGGGTGGTAGGGACGGGGCAGGCAACAATGATGGGGCAAGCAACAATGCAAGAAGAGATGGGGAAAGAAAAAAAGCGAGAAGGGTCGAGGCAAGCAACAATCAAGGGAGCAAGACGGCCTGCAAACACCTGCATTCTTATGAAGTGCTGCAAGTATACGAAAAAAGTATCTTCAAAAGAGCGAGCAGTGGAAGTACACTGGGCAAGGAAGCAGTATTTGGGCCATGCTCCAGAGGAGAGACAAACACTTGAAGAGGAAGTGAAGCCAGCACATGCTGGCCAAAGAGAAGCCAGATAATAAGAGTGATGATGAAGACAACTAATGTTAAGCAATTGGTGGGCTCTAAGTCCCCGGTAAGTGAACAAGATGTCTGGCAAGTGACAGCACATGAGCTGTCTCAGGTGAGACCTAAAAACAAGCAATGCGTAGTGAGACAAGCGGAGGCAGGAAGACGTTTGGAGAAAAATGTATTTTCAGGTAAGCTTCACCCATGATGAGCAGCAACCGGACAGTCAGGATCCCGGGACAAACTGACTCAGTCAACTGGACTACTTACCAACCGATCCCTCGGTCGTGGGCGTAACAGGACAACACGTTTAAAGGATAATAACAATGAATATCAACATGTTGTGGTGTGTATTGGGAGGGATGCGCAATGAGGTGCGCGGGCGTACCACGAGACACACCACGAGAGTCAATACATCACAATACCACACAATGGCATCATCATAATGTGTTACAATTGGGTATTGATGCATACAGCATAACATTAAAGAGGAGACCCAATCATGTTAAATCAAGCTAATGTTGTCAAGTCATTTGGGACTTCTGCAAGAATTAACAACTGGCACAGCAGTATGATAAAGAAACAGGGTCTAAAGCACATCCCCCATTGAGTACACGCTGCAGGGGGAGCACAGAAAAGTTTGCATGGCCCAACAGATGTGGGCTGAACCTTAACTAAGTGTCCATGGTGTACAGTGCAATGGGATTAAATTGTGGAGTCTAAAACCTACTGGGTGCCGATCCATTACATGGAATGAGGAGGGAAACAAAGTTAATCCCAGCAGAACTCTGAGGTATGGTAGAATAGGCAACATAGGGTCATAACCCCAATAGAAACTGTGAAAGATGAAGGCACAGGAAAAAGTCCAAAACACCAAAGCATAAAAGGAGGTAAAATAAGGGGGCAGATTTACAAGGAACTGACGCATCTGCATAGATGTGTCAGTTTCCTTGCGTCAGCACCGAATGTCCTTGCGCCACTATGGATGCGCTGTATTTACAATACAGTGCTCCATGGCGCAAGGATTAACCGATGTGTCAGAAATTCTGACTCATCTGTTGGCACAAAAGTGACGCATTGCTGGAGTTGCTCATGAAAGTGACGCAACTCCAGCAATGCGCCACAACAGATAGGTGAGTCCCATTCAAAAAGCCCTGCGTCATTCCTTACACCTGGTCTGAGCAGGCGTAGGGATTTTGATGCAGTGAAGGCGTAGAGTGATGCAGTGAAATCTTGTAGATTTCACTGCGTCAGTTCTACATGGCTTTTTGCGTGGGAACGCCCACCCTGCATACATTATACCTGACGCAGGTATAATGTGACGCATTTCCCTGGATGCGTCACATTGTAAATTGGTCGCATTTTTTACGCTGCCTCTGCGTCACAAAGGTGACGCAAAAGTGTTGCAAGGGGCTTGTAAATCTGCCCCAAGGTCCCTAAATTTTATGCTACTCAGATAGGGAACCACAGATTGTTTAAAATACGGGGAAGAAAATATATAAAGGATTAGAAGTGGAGCAATGGCCCCTATCTGAGAGCCATGTGGCAAACAATAAGGATGTGAAAAAGTCCCTCCTTCATCTCTGCTTTATGACATCATCTCCGTTTTGTGACATCATTATGTCTCCTGAGTCGAGTACAGTTAAAAAGACAGTGCATAATGTTAGCTTCTGCGATTTAGCACACAGCTACTCCTTTGTGCTTTCTTCACTTGCATGGTTGGATAGGATAAAAAAAGAAAGGGTGGATTTAGAGATTTTCAACAAAATAAATTCTATCCAAGGTTCTCTTTTCAAGATGGTGCCACTTGGACATAAAAGGTTTTCTGATAGACAGGCTTGAAGGAGTAACCTTTGAAATGCCGCCTCCACAGGGATGTGAAAGCAGTAGCTGGTCCCAGTACACCAAGCTGTCACATGCATAATGAACCGTATGTTTCATGCAAAAAGTGCCCGTCTCTCTCCGGAAACAACTTACTCATGACCTTTGCATTAGAACTTCATTAATATTCAATTACTAGGGATTGATTGAGCAGTAAAGAGCAGAACTCCTTACCATTTCTCAGCTTTGTAATTACCTTCCATCTGTATATTTGCTGAGATACCATCAGCAAAGGCTTTGATTGCTTGAGCGGCTCCTGTGTATGACGAGGCCATGGAGCCTACAGCCTTAGCCCTTATGTGGAAAGTCTCTTGAAGTTTGAATGGAGGAAGCACTACCAGTGAGCATCATGCTTCGGGGAGTGCTCTCATCTCAGCACTAAGAACTCATGATCCTGACTCCTATGGAGGTCAGCCTGTGAACATCTGATGCTAGTGCTTCTCTTGCATGGCAGGAGGGTCGCCATATTGTTTCTACTCATGTGGTATTTAATGACTGCAGCCCTGCGGACGAATTCCAGTATTGTTACACACATTGTAAGAGATCTCCTGGTGTTCTATCAATTTACTTTATATCACAAACTCAGGTCAAGAATTGAGGAACTGGAGTTCGAACGGTAGGGACTCAAAGACTATTGACTCGAAGTACAGGTCCCAATGATCTGGGATGTGGTCTACACAGCCTTACTGTGAAGTTAAACTAGCTGCACTTTAGAAAACTCTTTGAAAGATCTGTCCAAATAAGCCTTCAACTGCTAACTACAATGATGTGGCGCAGCAGTCGAGTTACGTTGAGTAAGGGACCTGTTCTTATACCTTAGTTAGACTCAAACTGCGCTGTATGAGGCAGTCTATCGGATTATCTCAGCAACTCTCCCCCTACCATTTCATATCAAAACTATGTCCCAATAGACTTCTATCCTGTCTGCATATGGCTCCCCCTCCAGTGTACCCACTTCCCAAATTATATTTCTGGTCCATACTGCTACATATTACACCCACCACTTCAACAGATGGTTTTGTCAACCTAATATTTATCCCTGACAAAGCACTTTGAGATGGCATAAGGTAACATAGCTGACACGATATAAAGCACAAAAGAGAAATAGACAACTAAGCATAAGCAGATGCATCAGGGAGCTCACTGCTCTCTCCCTCTACTGGTCACTCATTCAGGAGCAAAGAGTATATCCTTTGACCTCATCTTGGATTGCGTGATCATTCATCTGTTCCAGGACTAACAGCTCTTTTCATACACAACACTTTTCCTGACCTATCTTGACCACCTCTCTCTGTCTAACTAGGATAAATGCAGTGGCTGCTCTTGTGATCCAGAACCTGGTCTGCATCTATTTGACACCTTTTTTGGTCTCCCATTGTAGGTACTTGCATCTTGTTCTCTTGATCTGAAGCCTCTGTGTCATGGCTTATGTCTCATATTTAATCTCATTTCAGCCTTCTGATCTGGCCAAGAGACAATATCATTTGTGGATTGAGATGTGCTTTATATATGTGGCCCATAGTGACTTTCTCACCGGGCTTGGCACCTCAACACAGGGTTGCCTGACCAGCGGACTACTCTGTACAGATAAATATCACTGGCTTAATAAGTGAGAAAAGAATATATACTCAAGTCACTCGGATCTAAATGTGCAAGACCAATTCCAGCCTTGAGACAGCCCCAAGCCCACAGTTATAATAAGTGAAACACTTGTTGGCAGTATATGGATATACAGTCTTAGGTTTACTTATGATGGCTTAGTACATATCACAATCCATCTATGTACTCTGTAATACAATGAAACCAGTTATAATAAGTCACCTACAAGGAATGAAGAATTAAAACTAGAAAGTCATGAGAAATCTTGTTGCTATATACATATATCAAGTTAAATAAAGCTATACACACATATATATATATATATATACATATACACACACTGAAAAAAATAATAGGTTACAGGAACGTTATAGATGGGTTCAGATTTTACACACACAAAACCATAGAAATTCAGCAGTTACAGTTATCTCAAGAAACTATAACTCGTGCCTTAAGGTAACTATAACTCATGCCCCCTCCCCGGATGTCTAGTTTTCAGAAATGTCTAGGTTCGGTACGTTTCCTTACATGGCCGCCGAACTGGGACCAAAAACACAGGTAACCCCCTTGCAAAACCAGTTCATTTTGTGATCGATAATTTTGATGCCTCCATAATACGTTTTGGGCACTTTCCTGTCGCTGGCACTTGGCCCACCCACACAAGTGAGGAAGCATTTTTATCGGGAGACCTGGGGGAACACTGGCTGGTAGGAAATTTGTGCCGGCTCGGTGATCCCACAACTTTCCCACACAGAAACATGAGGAAAATGTGATGTTTTAGCTAAATTTGAGGTTTGCAGGGGATTCTGGGTAAAAAATAGCTGGGGGATCCACGCAAACCACACCTCCCTGGACTCACCTGGGAGTCTAGTTTTCAAACATGTCTGGGTTTGGTAGGTTTCCCTAGATAGCTGCTGAGCCCGGGACCAAATACGCAGGTGACTTACTTGCAAAAGCAGGTTGTTTGTGATCGATAATTTTGATGTCTCCACAATATATTTTGGGCCCTTCCCTGCTGCGGGCACTTGGCAGACACACACACACAAGTGAAGTAGCATTTTTATAGGAGACCTGGGGAACACTGGGTTGTAGGAAATTTGTGCCGGCCCGGTGATCCCACAACTTTCTCACACAGAAATGTGATGAAACAATATGTTTTTGTCAATTAATCAAATTTACAAGGGCTTCTGGGTACACACAAAACACCCCACATGTTATTCCCTTGGTGACCAGTTTCCAAAAAGATGTGAGGGCAGAAGGTGTTAACTACCGAGAGAGTATTCATTGATGGTAAAAAACTAAAAAACAACAAAACATTATTGCACACCCATCCACTAGTCAATCACAGGCATTCTGGTTGGATTTGACACGAAGGTAAGTAAATAGTTCATTAAAAAATCTTTATTCACCAATGACTTTAGGAAATAAAATCTGCAAGTGATTGTTAATAATTTCAACATTAGATCAAAGAACCAGTGACTTACTAGTTGTGAGCTGTAAAGCCACTTCAAGGCATCAACCGCTTTACAGTCCATTCTCACGCCTTTCATGCGTCAGACACAGAAAACCATTCACACTGCCAGCTGCGGGACCAACACAATACAACACTTACATTTACAAACAGCCCCATTCAAGGGTCCATCAGGACTAACACACCAATCACACCACCAAGCACACAAACATCAGACAACTGACAAACACACCTCAAGCAAGTCACTACACATACTGGCTACCAACCACCAACACACCCCCAGTCCACGCACACCGCCAGTTAAACACCAGTGTACGTACACCACTCACCAAGAACCCGTCCAAGCACACTGCCAACCAAGCGACAGTGTGCACACACCGCCAGCCAAGCGCCAGTCCAAGAGCACCGCCAGCCAAGCGACACTCTACACGCACTGCCAGCCAAACGCCAGCACACACACACACACACACACACACACACAGAAACTTTCCTTGTCTAGTAGATTTTTGTCCCCCTTGTGAGCAGATGGGCATACAAATATGGCCAATCTGCCCCCGGGAGGGGGGGGGGCAGGAAATGATCAAAATATTGCCCCAAACAAGGGGGGCAACCCTTGCCAAAGAGGCCGCTCCCTGATTATTCATTTTAAACACCCTCAGGGTTTAGTGGCTTTCTGCCCCCCTTGGGGGCAGATGGGCCTATGAATATGGACAAGCTGTCCCCCGGGGGGGCAGAAACAGCCAAAATATGTGGCAAATGAAAGAAAAGCGACCCTTGTACAAGTGGCCGCTCCTCTTATTGTGCAAACAATTATCCCTGGTGTCTAGTGGGTTTCTGAGATGGGCCTAAAAATATGGCCTAACTGCCCCTAGGGGAGGCAGAAACTGCCAAAATATTTGCCAGTGAAAAAAGGGGGGAGACCCTTGCCTAAGGGGCTGCTCCTCCTCATGCCAAAATTCTTTCCTCTGGTGTCAACTGGGTTTCTGGCACATCTGCCCCCAAGGGGGGCAGAAACATCAAAAATAATTCCCCCAAAAAAGGAGGAGCAACCCTTGTCTATGGGGCCGCTCGCCCACATGCCAAAATACTTTTCCCTGGTGTCTAGTAGAATTCTGCCCCACTTGGGGGAAGATCTACCTACAAATATGGCTGATCTGTCCCCAAAGGGCATATAAATGGCTAAAATAATTCCCTCAAAAAAGGGGGAGCAACCCTTGCCTAAGGGGCCGTTCCCCCACATATCAATATACTTTTCTCTGGTGTCTAGTAGGTTTCTGCCCCGGCCTAAAATAGGCCCGAACCGCCCCCCCAAGACGGCAGAAACAGTCAAAATTTACCAAAAATAAAAGGGAGAGACCCTTGCCAAGATGCCTCTCGCCAAAGAAAATACCTGGTGGCCTAGTGAATGCATTCCTGCTGCGCGTGTGCGCAGCAAGAATGCACTGAATAGAGACACCGGGGGGACAGGAAATACTCTTTCCTTCCCCCTGGTGCCTCTCTGCCCTCCTGAACCCTCCCCGGAGAAGTACAACACTTACTTCTCCAACGAGTTGAAAGCAAATTGCTTCCAGGTCGTCCCCAGCATGTTTTGATGAAGTTGGCGCGCGCTGTGTGCACCAACGTCATCAGATCGCCGGGGGAGGAAATCGGGGTGGCAGCAGAAGCACTTATGCTGCCATCCCTGGTGGGGGCCCTTAGATGGGTAGCCCACGGGGGAGACCATTGCTTCACCCGTGAGTGGGTGAGCGGATGGAATGGTTCTGTCCTCAGCACACGCCCACCGTGACTGAGGACGGAACCATTCCATCCTCAGCACAGAACGGGTTAATAGGATCAAAACAAATCAAGACACTTTACTTGGTGATACACAATGGTTATGCACAAATGACAAATATTTGCTGAAACCAAATTTCCACACATTATGATTTTGTTCGCTACATTTGTTTTATCAGTAAAACTATATGTCTGTGCAAATTTTATGGTCATTTCAAAGGGAAATGTGGGGGCTGTTAATGACAGAGGGTATTTGTAACAGCATGCTCCTAGATGCAACAACAGCTACATACTACACAATTACTACTCTCCTGCTAAATGGGTATGGCACGTTTGTGACACTTTTCCTTTGTGCGATGCTTGTATTTTTCAGAATCCCTATGACTTCACTGTCTATTAGGCCACAGGAGCTCTTACAGCACTGGGAGCTTGTGGTTAGATCTTTCTGACTCCCTCAGCTGCAGGAGTCAGACTGCGAGGAGCAGAATCTACTGAAGCACCTGTGGGGACACTGCAATGGCCTCGCTGCACACGTTCTGAATGGCTGAACAGTGTGCATGCTTACTTTTGTAAATGCAGAGTGGGCCACTCGGCCCTGGTTACCTGATGCAGCAGAGGTCAAAGAAGAAGTTATGTCCATGCTGCTGAAGACAAGACAGTTACAGTAATCACTGCATTCAGCGTGATAGGTGGAGGGCAAATTATGGCAGTTCGTAAAAGTGCATATACTTACTTGGGACAGAGCGCTGGAACCGGGAAAATTAATGATTTGCGTGTTGTTTATTTAATTTTATGCTAAAACAAAATAGCAGGTAATTTTGAAACAACTTCTTGATGTTGGTAATGCACATTTCTTCCTTATGACAACCAAAAGTAGGAATAGTTATCCTTGTGAGACCTGAGGAAACCTGCCAGAATCTCAGAACACAAGATGTTGCTCCACGGAGCGATGTAGTGAGAGAGGGGGAACTAGAGTACCAGTTATACACAGTACTATAGTAGAAATGAGCGAGCCAACAAATGAACAGGGGGAGGCGAGCCATGGGTCTATCTTGGCTCTACGAGCCCAGGGGCAATTGGAATTGTAAATAGGAACATTAGGCATGGAAATAGCGCAACAGATATAATATACAAATATGACATATTGTCTTCAAAATTTAAAAAGTATATTTATTTGACAAGCGTTTCACCTTAGTGCCTCAGAATATATCATTGTATTTAGAGGTTTGTACTAAAAGATCTTAGAAACATTCATGCCCTCACCCCCATTCCAGCAACAATACCATTAGTGAACTAAGAGGCAAGTTAGTTGTCATGTGCACCCTTTATGTGGACTATATTCTCATTTTACATGGAGCAGCATTATAGTCCATTAATTCAAACACAAGAGAGAGATTTGTGTACAGCACACATCCTCACATATTTCAAGGTTTTCTCATAAGCTGTAGTGACAAAATAGGAGGAATGATAAAATAAAATTATTGCCTAGAATCACACAACTTGATCAAGTCACCAAGCCAGGATTGATTCCATGTTATCTGGTTTCACACTGTGTAATTCAGCCATTAGATTGGTATTCCTATCTTGCTCCTGGTTGACATCAAAGTTTAATGGTTTGTCTTTCCTTCTTGGTACATGAGATTAGAACATGGGGTAACAGCCGAAGCCACAAGAAAGCTCAGCACATTTTGGGCTGGATGGCTCAAGAGGAACTTGAGCTAAACCAGGGTCTAGCAGCTGGCTGGAGCCTTCAGTGGCTCACCCACCTGTATACTTTACTCTTCATATTCTGTGCCTGAAATAAGCTTGGACGCTGCTGCCAGTGGGATACCTATTTTGTATGTGAAGATATCTTAGCTTGCACAGCTGATGACCGCCTTGCACATATGCTGCATGGGGGGGGGGGGAGAGGGAGAGGGAGAGAGAGAGAGAGAGAGAGAGAGAGAGAGAGAGAGAGAGAGAGAGAGAGAGAGTGGGAGAGAGGGAGAGAGAGAGAGAGAGAGAGAGAGAGAGAAAGAGAAAGAGAGAGAAAGAGAGAGAGAGAGAGAGAGAGTTATATATATATATTGTGGGGTTTTCTTTACACACTGTCTTGAACTGCTGCTGCTGTAATACAAGGGAAGCTTGAATTGTTTCTGACCAATTAGGTATGTATTCTATGCCTGCCAGGCACTGTACCTGCTTGGTGTGTGGCAATCTTGCAAAGCGTGCAAGTCAAGTTTGCACTCATACACCCCAGTGCTGTTCCAGACACTTCTGCCAAATCTGAAATCCTGCTTGTTCGTTGTATCTAAGGGAGGCATTAACTGGTGCTGCACAGTGCCACACTTGTTCCATGTCTTTGAATCAAGCTTGCACTGGCGTTGAGTACCACACTTGTTAAATGTCTTTTAGGAAGCTTGCACTGGCCCTGCAGTACCACATTTGTTCCATGTCTTTGAAGGAAGCTTGCACCGACTAGCCTTGCAGTAGCATACTTGTCAATGTCTTTGAAGGAAGCTTGACCTGGCTGGCACTGTAGTACCACAATAGTTGTGTCTTTGAAAGAAACTTGCACTGGTCCTGCAGTACCACACTTAGGGGCCGATTCCGATCTCGGTCGGTACCTCTCCGAACGGGATCCGGCCGGAAAAAGTACGAGCCGTACGCTTGTTTTCCGACCGACTCGTACAGCTGTACGAGCGAGCGAGTACGATGCGATTGTACGCGTGTGTCCCGACCGAACCGTTTCCGGATCCCAACCGCTCCGACCGACTCGTACGGAAACGAATCGCACCACGCAATGGAGACGTTATCCGACCGAGCGAGTACGATGGACGCGTCGGACAGCCGGATCGAGTAGGAGCGCAGGCTCAAAAAAGCTCCCGTAGCCGGACTTGGGGGGTCCGTGCCAGACCCCCCTGCACCCGTAGCCGTACGAGTCGAACACAGGGGGGACCCAAGGGACCCCCCTAAACATGCATGTACGGTGCGAGTTGCACCGACGCGTACACACTGTAGGGGGCGCACTTGTTTGCGACGTACCCATTGAGTCACTGGGAGCCCATGTACGCGTCGTACGACCGGCTCCCATTGACTTCAATGGGAGTCCGACCGAATCGAGTCCGGCAGCATGCTGCCGCATCGTACTTGCTCGGTCGGACTGTAGGAGTCCGGCTCGGTCGGAAATCTCTCCGGATTGGTCGGAGAGTTTTCCGACCCAGATCGGAATCGGCCCCTTAGTGTCTTTCAGGGAAGACTGTGATGCTGCTTGTTTTTGATCTGACCAAATGACTGTTTTAGCTGTCTCACAGACACATTTTTTACAAAAAGAATACATAATCTTGCTTAGAGAAAATGGGCTTTGGGTAAGCCCGCTTAAGTTATTCATCAGACATAGTGTCATTCACATATCAGTTCAGCTCTTCAGAACAGCATACATATAACTGGGAAAGGCTCAGCCCTCAGCTTTGTTGCCAATGTTTTGCTCTGCCTAGAAGACAACCGCTGATCTTTAAGATGTCAAGCAGTCTGAGTAAGTATTTTGCCTACTTACTCTGTGTTACTCTACATCTAGAGGAGTCCGACCTCTGTAGATATTTTCTTTAAATTCATCCTCCAGCAGTTCATTCAAATGCAGACTCGTGCTAATTGAGAAATGAGAGTAACAGCAGCTGTGCTGCCATTGCTATTGGACCACAACTTTCTTATGCAGAGCACCAGGCAACACTGCTGCAAGCTTCAAAACCAGGCCACCATCTTGAAACTGTATTCTGCATAAATTGTTTACTGTTCCAAGATGGCAGACCAGTGTGAAGCTTTTCTTTTTAATTTTTTTGTGAAACACATGCCCTCCACATTTAGATGGCATTATTTGTTTTTCTTTTTTTTATTCAACATATGCTTGTACTACAAAGAAAACAACCAACTTGCTTTTAAGAATGTAAGTGAGACGTTTTTTGATGCCAAGACTCTTCTCCACAAAAATCCGCAAAGAACAGTTTCAGGTAGTCTGCAGTGATAGTCCAAGCGTGGCTAAGGGAAGAGTAGATAACCTCAATAGATATTTAGGCTTCAGCGTAGCTTACATCAACAACTTTGAATTGTACTAGGGGCCCAATACACCAGACACTCAACCAGTGCCTCCTATGCCACCATCCATTCAAACTTTGCTCCTTCCAAGTGAGCGGCGTACCTGCGTGTGAGCAGTGTACTTACTTATGTGAGTCCAGAATAGCCGCCATGTTTGGTGAGTGCATTGTGAAGGGTGTGCCTGTAAAAATGCAGGACTAACATTGTCTTTTCTGAGTACAGGGTAAGTGGTGTCTACAGGTTGAAAGTAGTGCCTGTAAGAGTGCAGCATGACGGATACACCTATGTGAGGGGAGCATTGTGAATTTGGGGTCCCTGTATGTTGCTTCTATGTGTGCATGTACTTAACTAGGGCCAAACCTAGTGGCTTTTTTAATGCTTTCAGGGATTTGTCTTTGACTTACATAAATACAGTACAGAGAGTGCAAATACAATCGTGAGTGTATGAGAATGGTAGTGAGTTTTGATATGGCAGATGCAGACTCTGTTGAAGGAGGTTGAGGAGTGTCGAGGGCAGCTAACAGATCGTGATGTCATCCTAGTGGAGGGACCAATTACCTTTCTTGCACTAGGGCCCTTGGCAACCTAGCTACGCCAATGGTTCGGTTCTATTTAGAGATTCTTCCCACAATCAATCAATCAATCAATCAATCACGGCATTTATAGAGCGCGCTACTCACCCGGGAGGGTCTCAAGGCGCTGGGGGAGGGGGTAAGTTACTGCTCGAACAGCCAGGTCTTGAGCTGCTTCCTGAAGGAGAGATGGTCCTGGGTTCGCCGAAGGTGAGTGGGGAGGGAGTTCCAGGTCTTGGCTGCCAGGTAGGAGAAGGATCTTCCTCCGGCGGTGGTTCTGCGGATGCGTGGTACGGTGGCGAGGGCGTGGCTGGTTGATCGTAGCTGGCGTGTGGGCGTGTAGAAGGTCATGCGGTCGTTGAGGTACTTTGGGCCCAGGTCGTGGAGGGCCTTGTGTGCGTGGGTGAGGAGTCTGAACGTGATTCTCTTGCTGACGGGGAGCCAGTGCAGGTCTTTCAGGTGCACGGTGATGTGGCTGTGTCGGGGGATGTCCAGGATGAGTCGTGCGGAGGCGTTCTGGATGCGCTGGAGTCTCTTTTGAAGTTTGGCTGTGGTTCCTGCGTAGAGGGTGTTCCCATAGTCCAGTCGGCTGGTGACGAGTGCCTGGGTGACGGTCTTCCTGGTTTCAGTGGAGATCCATCTGAAGATCTTGCGGAGCATGCGCAGGGTGTTGAAGCATGAAGATGAGACGGCGTTGACTTGTCTGGTCATCGACAGGGAGGAGTCCAGGATGAAGCCCAGGTTGCGTGCGTGGTCCGTTGGCTTGGGCGCGGTGCCCAGGGCCGGGGGCCACCAGGAGTCGTCCCAGGCGGAGGGTGATGAGCCCAGGATGAGGACTTCCGTCTTATCTGAGTTCAGTTTAAGGCGGCTGTTCCTCATCCAGTCGGCGACGTCTCTCATCCCGTCGTGTAGGTTGGCTCTGGCGGTGGTGGGGTCGTTGGTGAGGGAGAGGATCAGCTGGGTGTCGTCGGCGTAGGAGATGATGTTGAGGTTGTGTCGGCGTGCGATGGCTGCGAGGGGGCTCATGTAGACGTTGAAGAGGGTTGGGCTGAGTGAGGATCCTTGTGGAACGCCGCAGATGACTTCGGTGGCTTCGGATCTGAACGGGGGAGGCGGACTCTCTGGGTTCTTCCGGCGAGGAACGAGATGATCCATTCCAGTGCTTTCTCTCGGATTCCGATGTTGCTGAGGCGCTTCACTAGGGTGCGGTGGCAGACGGTGTCGAACGCCGCAGAGAGGTCCAAGAGGATGAGGGCAGCTGTTTCCCCGTTGTCGGTTAGGGTTCTGATGTCGTCGGTGGCTGCGATAAGGGCGGTCTCGGTGCTGTGGTTGGCCCGAAACCCGGACTGCGAGGGGTCGAGGGATCCATTCGTCTCGAGGAAGGCGGCAAGCTGTCTGTTGACGGTCTTCTCGATGACTTTGGCCGGAAACGGAAGGAGCGAGATGGGACGGTAGTTCTTGAGGTCGGTGGGGTCCGCCGTTGGTTTCTTCAGGAGGGCGGTAAGCTCGGCGTGCTTCCAGCTCTCCGGGAAGGTGGCGGTGTGGAAGGAGGAGTTGATGATGTCCCGGAGATGGGGTGCGATGGTGGCGTCGGCTTTGTTGAAGACGTGGTGTGGGCAGGGGTCGGTTGGTGATCCGGAGTGGATGGAGTTCATCGTGCGGGTGGTGTCTTCACAATGCATTTCACCCGCATGCATGTTCTGTTTGCTTTGGCTTGTGCATCCCTTTCCCAAAGACACAACAAGAGCATGGGTAACAGTTTGGATGCGAGGAGCACTTTGGTGGTGCAGGCATTGTTTCTTGGTTCACTCATGGATCATGCCAGTGCTTAATTCATAAAATATTAAGTCTCAGAGCCCAAGATATTTCTCAGAAGGCTACTACAGCTTGCAACCAGCGGTCACTGACAGTGCTGCCAAATACCAGTACCAACACCTACTTGCCATTGCAGTCCTACAAATGTGGCAATTTGAACTACACTAAGTGACCCAAAGATGTAAGAACAGCCTTAATATCCTGGTATTCTTTTTTTATCATATATTGAATTAATAAACACTTTGCTTTTTTAAAAATAGACTGACTGCCTCACCATGTGGTTGACTCTCATAAATATGTGCTGGTGCTCAGCACCAGCAAACACCAGCACTAATTAAGCACTTGGATCCCCAACCATGGGATAAATACTTCAAAACAGTGACTGCTTCAGCATTTCTTAGGTTCGCTTATCACCAATCTGCAACGGCGTACCCAGGGCCACTGGAATTATGTGGAAGGGGAAGACAAAAATATGCAACAGGGTTGATTAAATTATGAGGGAAGAAAAGGCAAATTTTGTGGCATAACAGGGCACATTTCGTGTTAGTATTCGCTTAATTCTTTATCTTTTTTTACACATAGTAAAACAGTCTGGCCAAATATTTCACCTTATTTAGCACAGAAATACAGCCATAACCAATTGAAAGATGGCCAGTCAACTTTTGCTAAGGACCTTCCACTGCACAGGAACATGTTTTGCCACATTTGTAGTAACTTTTGATCCATTTGAGCTAGAAACAAAGTTTTTTTTTGTTAACAACTGCAGATTATGCAGTAAATGGAGGATTATGCGGCAAATGCAGCAATTTCATATTTATGCAGAAAACGCTGCAGCAACAGAATTACATAATCCCAGTGGTTATTAGCCTTACCTTAGCTATTGGCATGGGTAAAGCGAATAAAGCTGGTTGATATAATCCCACAACAGTTTGATCACGAGAAACCTAGAAAATTAAAATAAAACAAGAGGGAGATATGACTTCACAGCCAGAGTTGCCAACTTTGGAACTGGGGAACCAAGTGTTCGTCTTGGCTCAACCTCCTGTGACTCTGGGCATATCAACTAATCTACCCATGCTTATAAAAAGAAAAATAATCTAACCTTGTGTATTGTAACTGGTGCTCATGTAAAGCGCTCCAATACATGTGTGTCATGTTTGTGCTATATAAAACTGGGAAAAATCATTATTAAAAAATCATAGTTGGCATGCATATGGTGGCCATTTTGGTGGCACCAGCTCCTACTTTTACTCCTCCATTTCCTAGCCAGGTCTAAACGGTAACATTTTGCATAAACCAATTTCAAGTGAGTGGAATACTATACCTGTCAGCTCACTCGCATTTGGCAGGTATCACCCGCTTTTAAAGTCGAGTCAGCGAAAGCGCATGTCCTCTCACTTGCAAGACACTATTGTTTGCAGCTTGGAGCCCACCCATTTCTTTCCATTTGTTGGCTTCAGTGTCACTCTTCTTTGCAGCCTCTTAATTGGCCAGCACAGGCCAAGCATCATTTGTGTTCCTTTCTCTGGAGCGCAGATCAAGCACAGATTGTTTAAACGTAATCAGTGCCCATCTGCTGCCCCCCCCGCCCCCATGTGATTGAGATGCTATTTCTTCTTTCCCCCTCCCACTACCCTTGCTCCCCTATGGTACTCCCTCTCTCCTCCCCTGCATCTCCCTCGTTTGTTTTGTTTACCCTATACTCCCCTCCTGCCACTGTTTGTTATTGCTGCTGCTCACCCAAACCCCACCGCTTTATTTTTTTATTTTTTACATATTGAACAGCATGTGCTGCTGTGCAACATGGCTTTAAAAAAAAACCGCTATGATTCAGTCAACTCTGCCCGCATCATATCGCTTTTTTTCTTGACTTTAAGCCATGTTGCAAAGCAGCTCGTGCTGTTATACAACAGGTCATAAAAAATGGACAAAACCAATAGATCTGCTTAGACGCGACCTATTGGCTTTGCCAATGGTTGTCATTACCTCTGCTCGCCCATCTGACAAACAAAAGGCCTCCATAGACTTAAGTGAGATCATCCCCTATTCAAGTCTATATCAAGCTGCGAAAAAGTGTTAATTCCCCACTCACTTTAAAGGGCTCACCCTTCACCCACACTTTATGAGACGAATGAATGCCTATTTGATAGACGGTAGGGAAAGGCCACCCTCCTGACAAAAGAGTGACGTGCACAGGCACTCGAAGAACGTACCACGTGCTGCGCCAGCCAGCCCAAAAGACAGGAATAAAATGGATGGGAAGCAGTTGCCCTCGAACAAACACCCCACAATCGTTAAGCAATGCTTTATCGATTTCATCTTCTTTTACTTCCGAGCTAATTTATGGGGTTAATTATTTGCACTGTGCGGCTCTGTGAGAATTTGACGTACTTCTGTAATCAGGGCGGCTGAGGGTAACACGTTGTGATCTACAGCCAGCCGAGAAGCGCTGACTGCTTAAGCAAACTCGCCATTAAATATTAATGCGCCGGAGAGCGGCCGGACGAGGGCTAAACTGAGATAATGTTTAGAGGCGAACGGGAACGCGGGGCAATCATTCACACGCATTTTAGGAAGGAGGAGGTAAATGAATGTATTTTTCTAAATTTGTTTTCATTAAACATGCAACCCGTGGACTGCTTTGGTTTGCTGTTCTGCTCATTATTCCTCGTTAGGAGGAGCATTCCCCTAAACTGAGCCTGTGTTCGTCCCTTCCTGCCCGCAGTGCAGGGCTAAATAACACTTTGCTCATGAAGAATCACTTTGAATGCCCGTATGGAGAAAAAAACTAGAAAGCATAACTTCCTGCATGAGATATGGCGGGAAGAGCCAACAGCACGCGGCGACAGCAGCAGCGCATTTCATCCAATTACAATTAAGTGGGCCCTGAGCACTGCGGGGCGCCACCTCCGTGGGAACTTGTGGGGCAGACGATATTTGAGGTCTGACTCTGCTCCGGGGCTTTTCGGGCCCGTGGTGCAGTCCAAGGACTGTGATGGACAGCACACCCCCATGTAGTGTCCTGCTGGACACGTTCTAGTGTTCAGCCTTGTGCTGCAACCACACTTTACACCCACCCATCACAGGCGTCACCAGTCAGGTGACCCTGCTAATAAAAGGGGCCGGGCGCACGTGCCCTGGGCCAGTTACCAATACCATAACACTGTGTCTGTGTGCCGTCATTGCTTAGTATGTGGGCCTAGGGCCCAAGTCACCACAATGGCGACGAGCGGGTCGATCCCCATGTGAGTTGGTGCTTCCTCGTGAGGGGAGAAGAATAGCTCCTGTCCAGGGCATCCCCAGCATTGCGTCGTACTAGCACGGCGATCGAGGGGGCTCGGCGCCGCCGACCCCACTGAAAGAAGCGAGTAGCACCCACTGCTACAACGTGCCCAACTGCAGCGTCCCCAAGGCCAGCAGGTGAGAGAAGCACGGATCAGCCCTGCCACGAACAAGGAGTCCCCCACGACCCGCACAACAAGCGGGGAGTAAGCCAGCACGCTGACCGGCCCAAAGAGAGGACTGCGCCGGAAAAGGGAGTGGTATGCCGCCGCAATCACATAGCTCACCACCACCACCCGAGCAGTGACCCAGTGCTACAACCGCAGTACCTGCAGTTAACCAGAGCACGCACCAGTACGTTGCAAACCTTATCAGAGTCAGTCTCTGCAGCTATGAACATAGAGCCCGCAACTGTGGCTGCCGTGTCCATGGGAGAGATGCGGCCTGCAAAATAAGGATATCTCCCTGTGAGCACTGCTACACCTACACCCCAAGGCCGGGAGGCCCCCAGCATCAGGAAAGGCTGACGCGCCTGCGCGAAGGGTTACAGCGCAACCCACAGTATCACCGCAGCCAGGAGTGGTGAGTACGGGATGGCCCAACAGTAAAATTAAGTCAAGCCGCCCGGAAGAAATATTCATATGAGTGCCCCCGCCTGAAGCCGGGCATCTCCGAAAGGCTGCGAAGAAGCACGTTGCACCATCCAGCACAGCCCGCGGCATCTAAAGCTGCCGCTCGCCCCGCAGCATACGGCGAAACTGACCTGGCAGCGGAGACGGCGGCTGAGGAAGTGCACGTCTCACCGGGATATTCAAGGCCTGGCGACGGGAGGGCCTCAGGGCGTTTGGAACCTCCACAGCTTCGCATAGCTGTCTGCCGCACCGGTGTTCCGACGTTGTCAGCACTGGACTAAAGGCTGCTGACACGTAGCTGGAGATCCTGCAGCGATAGCGACCTAGCCTGCGGCAATAGGAAAGGTGTTGCGGCCTTCTGCAATGCCTGCAGCACGTGAGAGAGCCCGCGGGACTGCAGCATCCAGCAAGCTGCCTGCGGCAAGTGCGTGAAGCGCCCTCTTGCGTCGCTGTGCTGCACCGCCCACAGCATCACCAGCGATGTGATGCGGCGGACCGACAGGGGCTAACTTTGTGAGAAGAGCCGCCCTACACGAGCCCTGAGTGCCCCCCCCCCGCATCAGCATCCATAAGGAGTGCGTGGTCCTTATCAATAAAGACTGCCGTGGCCTCCTCCTAAAGTGGCTACAGTGCCACCTAGCGACCGTTATGCCAACCCGCGCTTTTGCCTCAAAATAAGTCGGCCCACCCGCGGCAATAAAAGAAAGTATGCTCTCAGCAGAGGGCCACCTACGTGTCAAGGGAAGTGTTAGACTTGGCACCATTGGCGTGGGTCTCCCTTCCATTTTTTTGCTGTTGCCTCTTATGTTTTGCTGGTTTTAGATGCTTTTGGGCACTGTGCCACTGCTGTTCAGTGCCACAGTGCAAGTGCTCCCTACTGTAAATTGATGTGTTGATTAGTGACGCCATGATTGGGTTATTTGATTTACTTGTCAGACCCTAGTACAGTGCACCACGTGTGCCCAGGGCCTGTAAATCAAATGCTGCTGGTGGGCTTGCAGCACTGGTTGTGCCACCCACAGAAGCGGCTTGTCAAATGTGCCTCAGGCCTGCCATTGCAGAGCCTGTGTGCAGCCTAGGGCTGCCATGTCGACTTGGTGAGTACACCCACTTACCAGTCCCTAAACCTTCCCTTTACTGCATGTTGGTCACCCCTAAAGTAGGCCCTAGGGCAGGGTGCATTGTAAGTATAAGGTAGGACATGCCCTGGTGTGTGTGGCATGTCCTAATAGTGAATTACAGCCATTTTCGTTTTTCACTATTGCAAGGCTACCTGTTCTCCATAGGCCAGAATGGGCAGTTTGATTATTACACCTCATAGTCAGAACTGACCCAGGGAACATGGTAGAAAAACGAATTTAGTATGCCTGAACTCAGGATGATAAAATACATCTTTTAGTGAAGTTGGTTTTAACATTCTGTATTTGAAAATACCACTTTTAGAAAGTGGGTATTTTCTTGCCTAAACTTCCAAGCCTGCCTCTGCTAGGTTGTGTATTCCTTGTCTGGAGATTGAGTGACAGGGGCTGGGGGTGGCTACAGGAGACAGGGTGAGTCAGCACAGGGCTGAATAGAAAGATCTGCATCCAGAGTGGAGGGAGGAGTTGCACCTGGGTCTGAATAGGGCTGTGCCTGCCTTCCACAATGCTGGCTCCACCTCCTGCCGGGCGGCTGAGCACCCTGCCCCACATTCTGAAAGGAAAGAAGGAGTCAGAAAAACAAAGTGCTCCAGGACTGACCAGAACTGGTTTTGGACTAGGCAGAGGCCTCTCTGCCTTCAGAGAACAAAGGAAAACTGTGTATAAAAAGGGGACCCAGACCCCTAGGAAATTGGATCACTTCTGGGAATTCAAGAAACCTGTTGCCAAGGAGAAGAACCGGAGAAGCTGAAGGAGGAGTACTGCCCCTGTGCTGTTTTGCTGATTGGGGTTGGCCTGCAGTGGTTGCTTTCTGCCAAGGACAGGAGAAAAGACTTTGCTGTGCTTTGTCATCTTGAAGAAGAGAATCTCCAAAGGCTTGAACTAGAGCTTGCCTCCTGACTGAAGTCTCAGGGATACAAGACTTCACCAACCAGCTCCCCCCTGCATTCCCTTGCTGGGAATTGAAGTGCCTGCTGTTGTGCTGGGCCTTCTGAGAGACTGCGTGTCGCTGGGAGCTGGAAGCGCGACGCAACGACGAGAAGCGTGTCACCGCCGCAGCCGCGGTCATCGCATCGCCGAGGAAGCGAGACGCCGCTGCCATCATCGCATCGCCGAAGCGCGGCGCATCACCGGAGAAGCGGGACGCTGCCACAGAGGTCATCGTCGCATCGCCGGAGAAGCGCGTCGCAGGGCCTGTCGCGGCTCCAAAGATCATCGAGTCGCCGCACGGCCATCGGGCGTGCACGCATCACACCAACGTTGTCGCATCGCAGCCAAGACGCCATTTTGTCGCATCGTACCGGAGAAGAGTATCGCATCGAGGTGCCATCTTGTCGCATCGCACCGGAAAGCAGTAAGAAACCGACGCATCACCTCCCCACACAGTAAGGAAGCGAGCATCAACTCCCTTGCGCAGCAGTAAGGAACCGACGCATCCACTCCCCTGAGTGTAAGGAACCGACGCATCACCTTCCCTGCGACCCTTTTGTTTTCTTTGCGTTACGCATTCAAGGTACATTGAGAGTAAAGTGTCGCATTTACAACTTGAGAGAACTGAACTATTTTATAACCTTTTAAAGTCTATTTTCGAGTACAGTATTGTGGATTTTTGCTATTGGGTCTTGTGATAAGTCTATATAAAGATTACTTATTTTTACATAACCTGTGTGGTGTCCATCTGTAGTGTTTTCACTGTATTACTGTATGTGTTCACAAATGCTTTACACACTGCCTCTGAGATAAGCCTGTCTGCTCGTGCCAAGCTACCAGGGGGTGAGCAGGGGTTATTTTAGGAGTGTATCCCCCTTATCCTGACTAGAAGCAAGGGTCCCTATTTGGACAAAGGTGCAAACCATTGCCAACTAGAGACCCCCAGTTCTAACATTGGTGGTCAGCGGTGAGGATTTGGACTTGCATTTGTGATTCATATACAGTGATTGGTGTACACTACTAGTGAGTGCAGACCAATACGCGACCACATACATTTGGATAGGACTTTTTTCCTTGGAACCTTTATTTTTGTTGAGAACTGCCAATTTTCACAATGAGCAAAAGAGGATCCATTGCACCTGCAGATATTGAATTTGAAGAAGATAGGGTTGATACCTACACTGTGCCAGAGCTCAAAGCTGTTTGTAAAAAGTTTAAAATCTCTATGAAAGGCCTCACCAGGAAGGAGGAGCTTCAAAAGGCACTGAGGGCCTGGTTGGAAGCACGGAATGCCAGTGGGCAGCCCGAGGAGCCTGTGGAGGAGGCAGAGAATTTAGATGAGCAGCTTGAGGGGCCATTGGGCTTACCTAGGAGGGGAGTGCCTTCCAGGGAGGGCAGCAGTGTTTCTCAAAAGGGCCTGTCTCCAGAGGAGCTGGAGGACAGGGAGAAAAGCAGGATGCATGAAATGGAGATGGCCAAACTGAAACAGGGAAGCCATGATAGCCTTGAGCACAAGAAATTGGAGTTAGAAAATAAGAGGTTGGCCATGGAAGAAAAGAAGATGCTTTTAGAGCATGAGAGAGTGGTGAGGGAGCTAGAGCTAAAGGCTAGGAGCCTAGAAATCACTCCCTCTGGTGGCAGCACACCTCCAGTGCCTGTAGAAAGTAGAGTGTACATCCCCAAGGAGGTTATTAAGGATTTCATGAAGGGGGAGGACATTGGGCAATGGTTTAAAGCTTATGAGATCGCCATGACATCACACCGGGTCCCTGAGAAGGATTGGGGAGCGGGTTGTGGGGCCGCTTTGCAGGTGAGGGAAGGGAAACCTTGCTAGCCTTGCCCACAGTGGATCAGATGTCCTATGCCCACCTGAAGGAAGCTTTAGTTGCAAGGTATGGGTTAACTCCAGAGCTTTATAGGCAGAAGTTTAGGAACTGCAAAAAGCTGGAGTCTAGTACCTGGGTGGAGTATGTGTCTTATTTTTGCAGAGCATTGGATGGATGGGTGAAGGGTAGCAAAGTAAATGACTTGCAGGGGTTCTATGATTTAATTGCATGGGAGCACTTGTCCAGTAGTTGTTTTCCAGAGCTACGCCAGCACCTAGTTGACAGTAAGCTGACTAATCCTAGAAAGCTTGCTGAGGAGGCGGACCGCTGGGTCAGTACCCGGGTCCACAAGGGTCTTGTGGGAGACTCCGCCAAAGGTGGGCAGGGTCCCCAGCAGAAGAGTGGGGGGACAAGGGTAAACAGAAGGAGTTCCAAAAAGGGCCCCAAAGTAAACCCCAAGGGAACCAAGGTAAGGGTTCCCAGCCTCCCACTGAGAAAAGACCATGGGTCCCAACAGATAAGTCTGTTCAGAAGGGGCCCAAAGCATGTTTTAGTTGTGGTCAGGTGGGTCACTTTGTAGGAAGTCCCAAGTGCCCCAATACTGTGACCACTGCACCCACTGGTGCACCACCCCGGCAGATGGCTAGTGTAGCCCTGGGGGAGGAGTTGGGTGCCCAAGGTGGGTGGGGTCCCGCAGAAATGTCCCTGGTCTTTTTAGGAGACAGTGAGATGGTCCCTAGGACCCAGCTGCCTGATAACACTAAGAAATACAGGCAGTGGGTGACCATCAATGGCCATAGGGTGGAGGCTCTGAGAGACACCGGGGCCAGTGTGACAGCTGTCAGTTGTCGGCTGGTGTCTGAGGAGCAGGTGGTCCCCAACGTATTCTACCCTGTAGTTGCCGCTGACAACTCAGAGACCCACTGCAAGGTGGCCCAGGTTCCCTTTGAGTGGGGGGGTCTCAGGTATCCTTCAAGTAGCTGTGAGGCCAGCCATGCCTGTTGACTGTCTGCTAGGCAATGATTTGGAGAGCTCCCCTTGGGCGAAGGTGGAGCGGAGGTCTCATTTGGAGATGTTGGGTCTGCCAAAGTGGGCGTGTGTGACCACTCGGTCAATGGCAGCCGGTAAGGGTATTCAAGAGGACCTGGAGCCTGGAAGAAGGGCCCAGGTACCTGCCTTAAAGAGAGGAGGCAGGGGGCACGGGAAACCGGCCCCCGAAGTTCCCACGGTCCAGGAGGAGGCAGACCTTGAGGGGGATGCCCTGGAACCTACAGGGGAACAAGTGGCTGAACTGGGGGACCTGCCTGAGCTGACCCATTGGCAGCAGGAAGGAGGCCCCTCCAGGGAAGAGTTCTGCGAGGAGCAGAAGAAGTGCCCTTCTCTTGAGGGCTTGCGGCAACAGGCTGCAAGCCAGGCAGCAGGTGATCAGTCTGGATCACACTGGATCTACTGGGAGAATGGTCTCCTGTATAGTGAGCCTAAGGTTGCTGAGCCTGGGGCAGCCCGTGTGCTGGTGGTACCCCAGCGCTTCAGAGCCTTCCTACTGGGTCTGGCTCATGATGTGCCTTTAGCAGGACATTTGGGGCAAGACAAGACCTTTCAAAGGCTTGTCACCCACTTTCATTGGCCCCAAATGCGCAAGAGTTCAGATACTCATTGCAGGACCTGTCAGACTTGCCAGGCAAGTGGTAAGAGTGGGAGGAAGCACAAGGCTCCTCTCCAACCTTTCCCTGTTGTCAGCACCCCCTTTGAGAGGGTGGGTATTGACATTGTGGGGCCTCTGGATCCCAAGACAGCCATGGGCAACAGGTTCATCCTGGTCTTGGTGGACCATGCCACCCGGGAAGCCATCCCTCTTCGGACAGTGACGGCCCCCGTGGTGGGACGTGCACTGATGGGGATTTTCTCCCGTGTGGGGTTCCCCAAGGAGGTGGTGTCTGACCGTGGTACCAACTTCATTTCCAAGTATATGAAGTCCCTGTGGCAGGAGTGTGGTGTAACCTATAAGTTCACCACTCCTTACCACCCCCAAGTTAATGGGCTGGTTGAGAGATTCAACCGGACCCTTAAGGGCATGATTATGGGTCTTGAAGAACCCATGAGGCGTAAGTGGGACGTCCTCTTGCCATGCCTGCTCTTTGCTTACAGAGAGGTGCCCCAGAAGTCCTTAGGGTTCAGTCTCTTTGAACTGCTGTACGGCCATCCTGTAAGAGGACCTCTGAGTCTGGTCAAGGAAGGCTGGGAGAAAGCTCCCAGGAAAACTCCCCAGGATGTATTTAGTTACATGCTGGCCTTCAGGAACCAGACTCGGCGTTTCAGACAACTCGCTGAGGCGAATCTGGAAGCCAGCCAGGAAGAGATGAAACGTTGGCATGATCAGAACGCCACTCTGATCGAGTTTCAGCCTGGACAAAAGGTTTGGGTCATGGCCCCAGTGGAGCCCTGTGCGCTCCAGGATAAGTGGACCGGACCATTTGAGGTGGTGGAGCGCAAGAGTGATGTCACCTACTTGGTGGACTTGCAGTCTCCCAGGAACCCCTTGCGGGTCCTGCATGTGAACCGCCTGAAGCCCCACTTTGAGAGGTCTGAAGTGGGCATGCTCTTAGCAACAGATGCTGGGATGGAAGAGGAGACTGAACCTCTTCCTGACCTCCTGTATGCAAAAGAGCAAGATGGGTCAGTGGATGGTGTGAACCTCTCTCCCACCCTGACCCCGGAGCAGCAGAATGACTGTCGCCAACTGTTGGGACAGTTTTCTGATCTGTTCTCCCTGACTCCCAGTATCACTGAATGGTGCATCCATGATGTGGACACTGGGGACAGTCCTCCTGTAAAGCACAAAACTTACAGAGTGACTGACAGGGTGAGAGCTTGCATCAAGGAGGAGGTCTCCAAGATGTTTGCCTTAGGGGTGATTGAGTCCTCTAACAGTCCTTGGGCCAGCCCAGTGGTCTTGGTCCCAAAGGCTGCCGTGCCTGGTGCCACACCCGAACTCCGGTTCTGTGTGGACTACCGAGGACTCAATTCAGTCACCAGGACTGACGCGCACCCCATCCCCAGAGCTGATGAGCTCATTGATCGGTTGGGGGCTGCCCGGTACCTCAGCACGTTTGATCTAACGTCTGGATACTGTCAGATCGCCTTAACTGATGGGGCCAAAGAGAGGTCAGCATTCTCCACACCAGATGGGCACTACCAATTCCGGGTGATGCCCTTTGGGATGAAGAATGCCCCTGCCACCTTTCAGAGGTTGGTCAACCAGGTGTTGGCTGGGCTGGAGGATTTCAGTGCCGCCTACCTGGATGACATTGCAGTGTTCAGCGCCACTTGGGAGGAACATCTGCACCACCTCTGGGAAGTGTTGAAGGCGCTGCGGAGGGCAGGCCTCACGATCAAGGCGAGTAAGTGCCAGATCGGGCAGGGTTCTGTGGTGTACTTGGGACACCAGGTTGGGAGCGGCCAGGTGGCGCCCCTACAGCCCAAGATAGATACCATCCTGGCTTGGGAACCCCCAAAACCCAGACAGAGGTGAGGGCCTTCTTAGGACTCACCGGGTATTACAGGAGGTTTGTCAAGGGGTATGGCAACATTGTTGCACCCTTGACTGAGCTGACTTCCAGGAAGCAGCCCAGGAAAGTGAACTGGACTGATGCCTGCCAAAAGGCTTTTGATGCCCTGAAATCTGCCATGTGCACGGCGCCCGTGCTTCAGGCGCCCAACTTCTCAAGGGAATTCATTGTGCAGACAGATGCTTCAGAGCATGGTGTTGGGGCTGTGCTTTCACAGATGAATGAGGAGGGCCTAGACCAACCTGTAGCCTTTATTAGTAGGAGGTTACTCCCACGGGAACAGAGGTGGAGTGCGATTGAACGTGAGGCATTTGCTGTGGTCTGGGCACTGAAGAAGTTGAGACCATATTTGTTTGGGACTCACTTCCGGGTTCAGACAGACCACAGGCCCCTCAGATGGTTAATGCAGATGAGGGGTGAGAATCCAAAACTGTTGAGGTGGTCCATTTCCCTACAGGGGATGGACTTCACGGTGGAACACCGCCCTGGTACAGAACACGCCAATGCTGATGGTCTGTCCAGATTTTTCCGCCTTAGTGATGAGAACTCCCAGGAGGAAGGGTAGTTCTCCCCACATTTCAGCTGGAGGGGACACGTGTTAGACTTGGCACCATTGGCGTGGGTCTCCCTTCCATTTTTTTGCTGTTGCCTCTTATGTTTTGCTGGTTTTAGATGCTTTTGGGCACTGTGCCACTGCTGTTCAGTGCCACAGTGCAAGTGCTCCCTACTGTAAATTGATGTGTTGATTAGTGACTCCATGATTGGGTTATTTGATTTACTTGTCAGACCCTAGTACAGTGCACCACGTGTGCCCAGGGCCTGTAAATCAAATGCTGCTGGTGGGCTTGCAGCACTGGTTGTGCCACCCACAGAAGCGGCTTGTCAAATGTGCCTCAGGCCTGCCATTGCAGAGCCTGTGTGCAGCCTAGGGCTGCCATGTCGACTTGGTGAGTACACCCACTTACCAGTCCCTAAACCTTCACTTTACTGCATGTTGGTCACCCCTAAAGTAGGCCCTAGGGCAGGGTACATTGTAAGTATAAGGTAGGACATGCCCTGGTGTGTGTGGCATGTCCTAATAGTGAATTACAGCCATTTTCGTTTTTCACTATTGCAAGGCTACCTGTTCTCCATAGGCCAGAATGGGCAGTTTGATTATTACACCTTATAGTCAGAACTGACCCAGGGAACATGGTAGAAAAACGAATTTAGTATGCCTGAACTCAGGATGATAAAATACATCTTTTAGTGAAGTTGGTTTTAACATTCTGTGTTTGAAAATACCACTTTTAGAAAGTGGGTATTTTCTTGCCTAAACTTCCAAGCCTGCCTCTGCTAGGTTGTGTATTCCTTGTCTGGAGATTGAGTGACAGGGGCTGGGGGTGGCTACAGGAGACAGGGTGAGTCAGCACAGGGCTGAATAGAAAGATCTGCATCCAGAGTGGAGGGAGGAGTTGCACCTGGGTCTGAATAGGGCTGTGCCTGCCTTCCACAATGCTGGCTCCACCTCCTGCCGGGCGGCTGAGCACCCTGCCCCACATTCTGAAAGGAAAGAAGGAGTCAGAAAAACAAAGTGCTCCAGGACTGACCAGAACTGGTTTTGGACTAGGCAGAGGCCTCTCTGCCTTCAGAGAACAAAGGAAAACTGTGTATAAAAAGGGGACCCAGACCCCTAGGAAATTAGATCACTTCTGGGAAATCAAGAAACCTGTTGCCAAGGAGAAGAACCGGAGAAGCTGAAGGAGGAGTACTGCCCCTGTGCTGTTTTGCTGATTGGGGTTGGCCTGCAGTGGTTGCTTTCTGCCAAGGACAGGAGAAAAGACTTTGCTGTGCTTTGTCATCTTGAAGAAGAGAATCTCCAAGGGCTTGAACTAGAGCTTGCCTCCTGCCTGAAGTCTCAGGGATACAAGACTTCACCAACCAGCTCCCCCTGCATTCCCTTGCTGGGAATTGAAGTGCCTGCTGTTGTGCTGGGCCTTCTGAGAGACTGCGTGTCGCTGGGAGCTGGAAGCGCGACGCAACGACGAGAAGCGTGTCGCCGCCGCAGCCGCGGTCATCGCATCGCCGAGGAAGCGAGATGCCGCTGCCGCTGTCATCATCGCATCGCCGAAGCGCGGCGCATCACCGGAGAAGCGGGACGCTGCCACAGAGGTCATCGTCGCATCGCCGGAGAAGCGCGTCGCAGGGCCTGTCGCGGCTCCAAAGATCATCGAGTCGCCGCACGGCCGTCAGGCGTGCACGCATCACACCAACGTTGTCGCATCGCAACCAAGACGCCATTTTGTCGCATCGTACCGGAGAAGAGTATCGCATCGAGGTGCCATCTTGTCGCATCGCACCGGAAAGCAGTAAGAAACCGACGCATCAACTCCCCACACAGTAAGGAAGCGAGCATCAACTCCCCTGCGCAGCAGTAAGGAACCGACGCATCCACTCCCCTGAGTGTAAGGAACCGACGCATCACCTTCCCTGCGACCCTTTTGTTTTCTTTGCGTTACGCATTCAAGGTACATTGAGAGTAAAGTGTCGCATTTACAACTTGAGAGAACTGAACTATTTTATAACCTTTTAAAGTCTATTTTTGAGTACAGTATTGTGGATTTTTGCTATTGGGTCTTGTGATAAGTCTATATAAAGATTACTTATTTTTACATAACCTGTGTGGTGTCCATCTGTAGTGTTTTCACTGTATTACTGTATGTGTTCACAAATGCTTTACACACTGCCTCTGAGATAAGCCTGTCTGCTCGTGCCAAGCTACCAGGGGGTGAGCAGGGGTTATTTTAGGAGTGTATCCCCCTTATCCTGACTAGAAGCAAGGGTCCCTATTTGGACAAAGGTGCAAACCATTGCCAACTAGAGACCCCCAGTTCTAACAGGAAGACAGTAAAAGCACCAACAACAAGCCCCTCTGTGTCCATACACACACAGCCCAGCCCACCTTAGCTATTGGTACCTCCTGTGCGTAGTACTGTGTGGATGCCACAGGCGAGTGAAAATCAGCCTCCGCGCTATCCATGGTGAGTGCCGCTACTGCCACAGACCCCGTCAGAAAAGCAGCAGGGCCAGCTGCATGAGAGGGGCTACAGCGTTTAGTGGCTTCACCGCCACCTGGTGCACGTTCCCCGCACTGCACCCAATTCTGTACAAGCAAAGCAAGTAAGAGTCCTACAGAATAGACCTCTTCCCAAGGCAAGCTTTGCAGAAGACTGCCCACATCACACAAAGCAAAGGAAATGGTGGCCTGCAGTTCCCTTACATGAACTACACTGCTCTAGGTTAAAAGGGAAAGCTGTCTGGGTACAAAACCGATGCTACTGCTTGGAATGAACTTGAGTTCTAAAAGAACACCATCATAGAGGCCCACGTAGCCCAAAGCAGGAAAGCCAACAAAGCAGCACTCCCAGGACAAAAGAGGGGTGGAAAGGCCCAGACGGCCCGAATGTCAGAAATTCAAGTGGCCAAACAAGGTCCAACAAACGTCTTAGGACCGAAGGCACCAAGCAGATTCACTTTGGAGTACGTAAAGAACGTGCACACGGCATGCGACCCGCAAGCAAGAAGATTGCGCCACCTACCCTCAGTGGTGGACGGACACCCCCACAAGCTACAGATCGGGCACACCAAGTGCCAAGAAAAGGCGCCTTGAAAAAGGACCTAGAACGCGGAGTCCGAGGTGCGCCAGCTCAGGCACCCAGAAACCTGACGACACGGACAGGCGCCCAGGAGAGAGAGACCTCTCCACAGAGAAGTACACTACTGAAGACGGGAGGGAGATCCTCGACATCTCCACCATGCCAGCGAAGCCCCGCAGTGGGCCAAACACAGCAGAGTGTCCTCCCTCACACTGCCTCAAGACGGAGTCGCCAGAGATCAACAACAGGCAAGAGGAGAGTTGCACACCCCACGTGGCAAGCCGCCACCACAACCTATGTTCTGACGTCAGGCGACACGTGGCCGGACGCCACTGTCGCACCGCCAGCATGGAGCAAGTCACTCGAAGTGACCAACTCCGCAAAGCATGCCTGAACGGAGGCAGAATCAGGCACCACGACGGCGCAGCCTCGAGGCGCAAACACAACGCCCTTGAGTGAAGAAGAGTGACAATCCTGTCACCAAGAAGAACCGGACGAACACAGGTGCGCTGAAAAGACCAACAAGAGGAGAAGAACGAGGGCTCATACCGCCACAACACAAGAGCGCACCCAGAGACACCAGACAGCCACCAAGGCGGACTGACGTCCCTGTAGACAGCCCAACTGGAGAACCAAATGTAAGCCGCAGCCAGCGTGAACCGCGTCTCTCTCCAACGCTTCCCAGTGCCACCGTCCAGTCCCGAGCGTCGGCAGTCTAAGTCGGATGGCATCCCTGCTCCTGACCGCAGATGCCACGGGTGAAGAACAGTCTCAGCAAGACAAGGACACAGGCTGCGAAGTCCCTCCAGACATCCTCTCTCCCAGCAAGTTGCCACCACCTGTCGCCCAGGTTCAATGGCAACCACAACATCACTGCCATGTGCATTACCCCATCCAAGTGAGGAACCTGGTCGGAAGCAAAGAAGAATGTGGCAGGACGCCACTACGCGAAGGAAGAAAGGAGAGTGGCACGATGCCACAGGGCAAACAACCACCACAGGCGCGCAAGGAGGAACGGAGAAGAGCAACAGGACAGAGGACTCGTGCCAGCACTGGGGAAGGTGTTCATCAGCACAAGCCAGCCACCGGGGTGCAGAGACGTCACTGGAGACAGCTTCGCGGGAGGACCAACCGTAAGCCGCTAGCAAGCGCAATCTGCGTCCAGGCCCCACGCTTCGCCGTTCGACCGTCCTCTCACCTGTCACTGGCTGCTTGGTGTCGATAGCACCACGCCTAGCAAGTGCACCTGCTGGAAGACAACTGCAAGTGGCCACGAAGTCCCTCTAGCCCTCCTCACTCCACAAGATCACCTCCAGCAAGAGATCACCGCCTGTTTGCCCAACTGAAACTAATATCATCATGTCCATCACCCCGGTGTATCATCACCAAGAACATCAAAGGAGCATCACACCACCAGAGTGGATCCTAACACTCCAGACAACCTGAGTTCAACGACGCTAGCCACCCAGGAACCTTCTGTGTGCCCCCGTAAACCTGAAGCCTGCCGAAGAAGAGCATACCCGATCATTGGACCATCCACCCTTGGGGTTACACGAGGCTTGGCCCTGTTGGGAGTTCCGCAGCTACCCCTCAGTGCAGCCTATGAAAGGCCCGCAAAGCCCACGCGGTCATGTGGCAATCCAGGGGCAAGGGCCTCAACGGAGTTTCCTGTGAGAGGGGATTCCCGATCGGAGAGATGAGTCGGTAGCAGCTCCACGACAGGCACCGGGAAGCATGGAGGTCGCAGACGAAGACTGGTCGCCTAGAGGTCATCAAGCACCGTCGCCTCCAAGGGAGGGCCTCATCCACCAAGGTCCTCCTCCATAGCTGCAGGCTTGCCGTCCACCGGAACCTAAGCGCCTGCAAGATCTCTGATGTGGACTCCACCACCGCTCCAGGTGCACCGCTAGTTGAACTTTGTACACATACTCCAACAACGCGAGACCAGGCCGGTCTGAACGTCATCGCAGCGGTGGACCAACGCTTCCTGACCGTGTGGTCCAAAGCTCCAGCCCCGCCCACCAGATGGCCTGAAGAGACTCATTGGTGCTGTGTATTATTTATTTGTTTTCCTTACAGGTTGGACTTTTGTTTGTTTCTTGTCATCAAAGTTTGGGAGGGATGTAGTGTCCTGCTGGACACGTTCTAGTGTTCAGCCTTGTGCTGCAACCACACTTTACACCCACCCATCACAGGCGTCACCAGTCAGGTGACCCTGCTAATAAAAGGGGCCGGGCGCACGTGCCCTGGGCCAGTTACCAATACCATAACACTGTGTCTGTGTGCCGTCACTGCTTAGTATGTGGGCCTAAGGCCCAAGTCACCACACCCCAGTGTATTGCAATTGCTTCCTTCTCAGTTTGCAAGTAGCGTTGCTATGGCACCGTTAGGGACTGGCTCGCAAACACTACTGGGGCTCATTCCCTGTTCTTCGGCCACTGCATCAGGACTGCCCCTAGTCCTTTTGGACCGGCGTCTACTACAATGGTAGTTTCCTTTTTTGAATCGAAATTCATCAACGTGGTGTCAGCCGACAGCCGCTTTAGTGGCCTGTAAGGCTTGCACCAGTTCTTCCCCCCAGTGCCACGGGGTTGCTGACTTAGTGAGCTCTCAAAGGGGTTGTGTCAGAGTTAAAATCTACCCTTTCCTGAACCCTAAAAACCTACTGCTGCCACTTAACACAGCTGTTTCCTGGACCCTTAAATCCTTACTGCCTAATAACGATACATATCCCTGAAGCTTTAAAAAAAACCACACTACCCCATAACGCTAACCTTCCCTGAACTCTAAAAACCCTTACTAACCCTTAGAACTATCCATCCCTGAATCATAAAGACCCTTACTACTGCTTAATATTACCCATCACTGAACACTAAAAAAAATCCTTAGCATCCCTTAATATTACCCTTCACTGAACCTTAAAAATTCCTTACTAGCCCTTAACACTTCCCTTCCCTAACCAAAAAAGCCCCTTAATGATATACCTGTACCCCCACAAAACCCTTACTTCCCCATAATTCTACGCTTGCCTGAATCCTGAAACCTCCTTTCTATTCTTTAACACTATCCTTCTCTGAACCTGAAAAGCTTTTACTATCCCTTAATGCTACCCTTATTTGAATCCTAAAAAATATATATCGTTTAACAATACCCTTCCCTGAGCCCTACCAACCAATACTACTCCTACATACTGCTTACTATCCTTTAATGCTACCCCCACTGAACCCTAAAACCCAAACTACTGCTTAACGCTACCCTTCCATGAATCCTAAAAACCCATACTGCCCCTTAATTCAACTCATCCCTGAACCTTAAATAACTAACTGTCCCTTAGCACTACCCTGAATAGCCACTTAATGCTACCAATTCCTGAACCCTAAAAACCCCTACTATCCCTTAACACTACCCTTTCCTGAACTTGAAAAGCTACTATCCCGGAATCCTAAAAAGCTCTTATTCCTTCTTAACATTAGACAGCTCTGAACCCTAAAAAACCCTTGTTACTCCTAAGCACTACTCTCCCAAAACCCTAAAAAAAAAACATATGTCTCCTTAATGCAATACATCCCAGAACCATAAAGACCCTTACTACCCATTGGCACCACCTTCCTGGAACCTAAAATCTCCTTACTACCTCTTAATGCTATTCTTCCCTGACCCTGGAATATCCTTTAATGCTACCCTTCCCTGTGCTCTATAAACCCCTTAACACTACCCTTCCCTGAATCTTTCAAATCCTTTACTACCTCTAGAGGTTACCCATCCCTGAACCCTAAAAACCCCCAACTACCCCTTAATGCAACCTATCTGTAAACCCTAAAAAACTCTTACTACCACTAAATCGCACCCATTCCTAAACCATACCGCTTAATGCAACCTACCTGTCACCCCTAAAAAAACTCTTACTACCACTAAACACCCATCCCCGAACCATAAAAACATCCTTACTACCCCTTAATGCTACCCTTCACTCTACCCTAGAACCCATTACAACTCCTTAACCCCACCCATCCCTGAACCCTAAAAGCCCAATACTGCCCCTTAATTATGCTCTTTCACTACACTACAAACTCCTTACTACCCCTTAACACTCACTCAGGGACTCTGCCTGCTGAAAGCAGGGGGGAGCCTAAGGGTGAAATACTGGGAAGAATTGGGAATCAAATTACTGATTCCTCTGGTAATTAATTACTTCTAAGGAGGCTATCCCGGTGGTCCCACTTGTGATTCTTATTTCTCTCACCATCTCCCTTCCTGCAGTTATCAATGCCCCTGGTATCGAGAACTCTGGTGATGAGCTACCGGGTGATATAGGGATGTTGCTGGAAGGTCCTTAGTGGCGTCGAGCAACACGGAAAAGCGTAGTTAGGAGAATTCTTATAGGGCATCAGTGGAAGCTCTTTCAGGACGGCATTCTGTTGTCAGTCGCGGCCAGCATGGCTCACGGGGGTAGGGAGTGGCGGTGTTGTGCGGGCTGGGAGGTTTAATTTAAAATAAAAAGTTAACTTACGTTTGCCGGCCCGGTCCCCCATCGTCTTCTCTGGAACAGGAAGCAGGCAGCCTCTCTCCCCTAAGCCAATCACAACGCTACAATGGCAGCGATGTGATTGGTCGGGACGGCGCCCAGCCAGGCGTCTATGGGGAGGCCATTTTCTCTATGTAGGCTGCATGCAGCCTACATGGAGAAAAGGCAGTGTGTATAACTGGTTTGGTCGGCCCCAGAGGGCCGACCAAACAGTCAGCACCCTCAGCAGTGGGCAAGCCACTCCTCCCCTGCCCTAGAGCAGGACCGCCCACCCGCCAGCCCCCAACCAAACACTTCTGCTTTCTCAGAGTGCGAGAAGCAGAAACATAAAATGGTATTTATAATACCATTTTATGTTTTTGCTTCTCGCACTGCGAGAAAGCAGTGGGGCGAAGCTCCTCCGCCCACATAGAGGAGCCAACCCTGTCTGCTGTTTATGTACAGTGGTGCTGTGCTACATTGCCATTTGGGAGAAGTGAGCACTGCCCCACTAATGGAGTCATGCACAGAATGTTGACTGTTTTTCTGTTTTATCACAATTCAGTAATACAGTTACCACAACCAGTTGTCACATTACGACAAGCTTACAGATAAATATGCAAGAACACTTTCTATCTCATTTTCTGCAATTACTAAATTAAAATTTGCAACAGCTCTTTGCCTGTGCTCTGCTACTAATGGGCACGTAATGCAGTAACTTTTTTCTAAATGAATAAATAGCGTTAAATGCACTGAAAATCACTTTCCACACATTACACCAATTTTAAAAGCTTCCCACATATTCTAAATGACACCCAAAGTAGTATGTCTGTGAATGACAAAATACACCAAAAGCTAGTACATGACTTTTCTAAATTTTTCATAATAATGGCCTATCTATGTAAGGTAAACTTCCCTTTTTTAGGTCTCAGTTGACAGCGCATTTGTCTGGATGATAGTTTTAGCAGTTGTTTAAAATATGCATAGGGTGGGCTTTGGTTTGGCTCCACCAAGAGGGGTATTACTCTCTCACCTCATGCTATCAACTGGCAATGTATCATTCCATCTACCAGGAAGTGTTTCTATTAGAATACACTTGAAATTATTTTAAATCAGAAATATAAACTCAAGTATGCTGTTTGCAACATTCAGTTCCTTTGCTTCTGTACTTATTCTACACAGAAAGCAATATTTTTGCTATTTTTTCAAATCAGTGGCAAAGCTAGTAGGACAGTTTTTAATGTATTAGGCAAAATGTTTGCATACATGCAAACAGCATTTGTGAATGCCTGTGTTTACATTTGTGGGTATTTATTGGCTTTGCAAATGCTTGTTGGGCAAGTACAGCATGTCAGCCACAAAGGACTACGGGCGGAATTTTTCGTCAGGGGTTAGTGGTCAGGCATTGATGGTGATGTAAGTGTAGTTAGAGGCTGGTAAGTGGGGTTGGCAATGAGCTGGGTTGTGTAGTGGTTGAGGCATTGTTGGAGTTGCAGGATGCCATGCATTCAGTGGCATAGCAGAGGGAGCGGTCCGCCCCGGGCGGCATGAGTTTTGGGGGCAGCAGCACTTTTACCCATTTTACTTAGCTCTTACCTGCGGCCGTCGCGGGGCGGCAAAGGCAGGCACCGCCACGGGCGGCAAAAGGTCTAGCTACGCCACTGTTTGCATTGCCCCCCATGCAGCATTATGTCAGCAAAAGGCCACCCACAAACAAGCAACAACAAAGAGGATGGACAGCAGAGTCACGCAGTAGGACCGTGACCTGAACAAGATGTGATGAGAGCGAAGAGAACATGGAGGAAATAAAGGAGAGGCTGGGAGGGAGATGAGAGCCTGGATGATGGTTTGAGGGAGGAGGTTGGGAGAGGTCTACAAGAAGGAGAGGGGAAAGAGCAGGTAAAACAGGAAAAATTACCCTTGAATGACAAAATGCGGTGACACGAGGATTGCCTGGGGAGGGTTTGTAGGGGAAAGTATGGGACAGAAGTTGGGACCCCAGGTAGGCAGTGTGAGGGAGGCTCACTGGAAAGGAAGGGAGTGAAAGAAGTGGAACGTAAATGTGGATGGAGAGTGATGAATGGAGCGCAGATGAAGAAGGGGTAGGTTTAAAGGGTGTTTAGGTCACCAGATGGCTTCATCAGACCGGAAGGCAAGAGATGGAAAGTGGCAGGGAGAGTTTTGTTCGGCTCCTCTACCCTGGATGGAATGCAGAGGCGGTCCGGTCTGGCTGACCCAGTGGCAGTGATGGACCCCAGAGGAGTGGTGCAAGAAAGGTCTGGTGAAGCCTCCTTTACGAAGTAGTTGGAGCTGAGGTTTTTGCATTTAGTTGATGGTTGCCTTGATGATGGGGAGGTGCTAAGCACTAGTGGCGTGACTGCGAGGTGGAGTGTGTGTGCTAAGCTGGATGAGAGATTGCTTGATTATGTTGGGGGATGAGGACTTGGAGGAAAGGGAAATTGTGGACCTCGTGCATGGGGGCCAGAATGAGAATGAGGAGAAATGATGTTGGTGAAAGAGGATTTGAGAGCCCAGTGAGGCCTGGGGATAAAATTACTTCCTCAGGAGAGGTTGCTGTTTTGCGGGTGTGGAAGGATCCGCCATTTACTGCAATGAAGAATGCAGAGAAGTAAAGCGCTGCGTCCTGCCCAATAGGTGAAAAGAACAATAATTGAGTGGGGAGGGTGGGTGATGCATGGGTGGAGGCTACGGAGGCAGATATGCTTGGAGAGGGACACTCGCATACGGATGGTTCTCCAAAACATTTAGAGTTGCAGCGTTCTTTTAGAGAAGGTTTCCAGTCCTACTTGCAGGTAGTGGCAACTCCCAACCCGTTGGGAAGAAGTGAGAGCAGGATGCAAGAGTTATTCTATGGTCAACAGCATAGGCTAGGCCAGGGAGGGTATATGGCAGATTAGTAATTTTAAAAAGTTCTGGGTAAAGCGACTTTGAGGTCCTGTATCTGTCTTTCTGAGGAGACAAGGATTTTTTTTCCCTAATTGTGTGCAATTCAGACATATTTAGTCACAGCTTTGACCAGAAGGCCAAGTCATATTTTCATCTGAAAGGAAGGGCAGACTTAAGAAAGAGGTGTTGGGTGTGATTTCAGGGTGATAGATAACCAGGCAGAGTGCTCCTGAGTTTGGGGCAGACTGAAAAATCTTCGATCACATTGCTTCTGATGGACACAGATCTCTTGGTAGATTGTACATATGAACTTTTCCCCAGGTGCCGGTGTACCCAGCAGAAGTGACTAAGGGAGTCAGATGAAGGCCCCATGCACCAAAGACTGAGGCTTGCCAAATTGTTAGTGCTTCACAGAAGTATGAACTATGTAAGGTTTATTGCATGATTAGTTAAAATTATTACATACATTTAAAACCCATCTAAAAAAGCAACAGACGAATATTAATATTAAAATATACAATTATAAAGTGCAAGTGCTGGATTAGAGTGGGATTTTTGGTTTAAATCGCGGGTATCCTGTGTGTCTTATATCAGCCTGGCTTGTTTATTCAGCAGTTTAGACGTTAACTTGCACAGGCTTATTCCAAAGCTCCTCAGCGTACAAATCCCGTATGGACATGGACATCCTAAGGATTTTTGGGGCCCTGGGCTAAACGCATTTTGGGGGCCCCGTTTCAGAACAGCTTTGAATTTATGATCCAATTTCAGCTCTTTCATGCCCTCTTTGGCCAGGTCACCAACAGTCCACAAGCACACTCCATATTCTAAATGTGTTTACATCCAGTATTCAGGGATAGCGGTGTGTGTTTTAAATATTATTTAACACAGCAGCAGCCCACTAATATTACTGCAAATAATCTCTGTGACACCTTCCCATTTCTAATATGCGAGGTGCTGTTTCGATCTAAAATAAACTTTTTTTATGGATGTTGCATCAAACATTCACACATTTCTCTGCAAAATGTTTGCAATACTCTCACACATCACCCACAGTAAAAATAAATGAAAGGAAAAATGTACTTAAAACAATCTGTTTAAGAATTATTAAAGAGCAGAACTGGCTCTATCAGGAGCCCCCCTGAAAGATTGGGGCCCTGGGCCAGAGCCCACTTTGCCTTAAAACGTCTCTGCGTATGGACAATTCTAATTAACTTTTCACGAGGAGTTTCCTTTGGTTAACGCAGTCCATAAAGTATTCCGTAAGGTGCTGAAGTGGGCCCTTTGAAGTTTATTACAATAAGAACGAAATCTAGATTGAAGCATCAATTTGCATCGCACCAGGTTGAACTCTAGTCGCAGTGGGGGTTGCTTCCGGCAATCGAAATAGGGCGTGAAAAACTTTGCACTGAATTTTATCTAGTGAGTCGGCCAATGTGTGTCTAAGCGGTGCGGGAGGGGTTGGGCGAGCTCCAGGGCACTGTGCACGAGCGGCGAGCACCTGGCCTGAGAGCTCTTCACTGGGTCCGTGGCTCTTTCGATTTGCTCGTCATCCATTAGCCATCAGCCCTTTTTTTTTTGTTGAGCTTTTGTCCAAAAATAATAATGTTACTTTTAGCTGTATTGATTTTAATGTTATTACTTTTGCAGTATAAAACTAACTCGTTGAGTTGTCTTTAGAGCCCTACTGAGGTTTGATGCAAAAGTATGGTGCCAACGGCATACTGCAATATGTTTATTTTTCGATCTGCCAGCTTCGGTGGGCAACCTTTTTTTGATGATTGAAGGCGTCTATTATATCCGCTGGATAACGGTAAAAAAAAAAAAGGATGATATGTAGCCTTGCTTTAACCCTTTATTAGTGGCAATTTTGCCATATGTGATCCATTTAGAGGTTAATTGGATCTTTACACGTGTTTGTATAATTGCCCTTAATTATTGTAAAGGGATGCTACATTTTGCAAATGGTCCGTAACTTGCCTCTATGGATATTATCGAAGGCTGTTGTAAAATCTATGAACGCAGCTGCAAATAGCTGTTTGCCCTTTCCCTTCACAGTGTCCTCAACAAGCATGGCCAGAGAGCTAGCCAGTTATCATCTATACTGCAGCCTCTCTCAAGTTTGGGGAAAAAGGTGTAAGATTTTTTTCAACTGCCCATCTCTCCTGTCATATAGCCTATAGGGTCATTGTCGACATCGCTAAGTTAGCATGAGCTCTGCTGCCATGATGCTGCTTTTGCGCACGTTACTGCATTACTTTATTTTGCAAGACTGTTTATGCCTTTCACATGAGAACCGTCTGCTTTGTGCGCTCTCGGTCTGTTCCTGGAGTTTAGTCTGAACACCGTGAGCAAGGTCGATAAACAATGCCCCTTGTTATTCTGGTCAGTCCCTAGCAACTAGACAAAACATGCTAACACAGCCGGGGCTGCTGAAACACTCGTGCTTTGATATTATGGGGATGCATGTTGGTTTAACACACACTTGGAGGGGGACCTTTCCAGGGAGAAGAGCCAAGCGGTTCCTATGATGTAGATACACCATATAGGCACTAAGGTATGGGGTCTGCTGACAAAGCCCGGAGATCTTCTATTATATAATAATACTTCTTACCAAGTGGAGGGTGGTTAGGCCTTATAGTCCCTTATACACTGTCTTTATAAAATGACATCTCCCTTCATAATCTATGGACTTGCAACAATGCTAATTGTCTTAGGTTTATGCGTTTTGCTGCTGGTAGTTTCTCGTATGCTGCGTTTTAGAGCACGATAGTTAAAATAAACATTTTACACTATAATAGTGACTCTGTCAATTCTTATTGTGGACAAGTGTGAGTGAGTGAAAGGGTACATCTTGTTACCGCGATTCCTGAGAGAGTCGGGAGTGTTGTGTTCAGGGGTGTCTAATCATTTGCTTCTTCGTGATTGTTTAGGTGAGCGAGTGAAACACAATAGCTAGTCGGTCATGGGATTGTGGGTACTGAGGCGGTAGGAAGGCTTAGCCCCTATACACCGAGGTCCCGTATTCCTGCGCATAGTTCTGTGTATGTGCAGAATACCTGCAACATGGTGCCACCAACATTTGGTCTGGTACTTATCTGCGAGACTCCTGAGTAGTGCTTGTCCACAATCCCCTCACTTCTGTTTCCAGAGACAGATGTGATGGCATAACCTCCTATGATTGAAATTTAGTAGGTTTTTCAAGCTTGAATTCTAAAAGGTCTTTCTCTTTCTTTGGCCCAGTATTGCGCTGCCGTAGGTAGGTTGTTTTATTATTCTTTTTATTATGGCAGTTGCCATAACGGCTCCAAACCGCGCTCCAGTCACAGCTTATTTGACTCAACATGGAGTCCCTAATGCTGGTGCTGCTTTTATTTTTGTTGTTGAGGAGGATGCAGATCACCGCTTCGAGGTATTCTATTCTTGGGTCACCTTTCCGGTAGAGGATGGACATGATATTTTCTTTCACGAATATACTGCCACTGCGCTTCCGCAGAATTATCGACCTTATAGATCTCTTGAAGTTCCGTTGACAGCTTGGCAACACACCATATGGTTTAATGGCACCCTTCCGCACCCTTTGACTGCGGTCTGTTTAGGCCCCTTATCAATTGACGTGGCCTGTTTTGGCTTGGTATACCCCACATCCAAATTACCTTAATGTTACTGTCGCGGAGCTACACATATTACATACGTGTACACAGGGCTGTTATACAGTTCATGTCACGCAATATACAGGTGGCCCCACCTGTAGTTGCTGAACAACCGCAGGGACACGGTGGTTTGGTTATAAGTCCCCTCATGATTACTTCAGTGATGGGCAAACGTCCACAAAATAAGGATGAACTTCCTTATTGGCTTGCTGAGAAATTTCGGCAACTCGAAGCTGTTTTTCCAAATACCACTCCTGTTGAGGAACACAGGATCTTAACCATGAGCTTACCTAAAGGCCTTGTTCCCGAGTTAGCTGATTGTAACACTTGGGGTAGAGTGTTTGCAGAGGTATATTCAATGTGTTTTGGCACCCCCTCAATGACCGTTCTCCCTTCCGTGATTAAGCGTGTTCAGGATGAACACGGGGCTGAAGCGGCCCTGGAGTTGGGAATGAGACTGGTGGGAGTGTTCGACATTGTTTGCGATATGATCCTTGCTAATGTAAGGGTGAAGCTTTAAGCTTACAAGTGGCTCAGCGCTTGGAGGCTGTTGCTGACGCAGACAGCGCAAATTACCAAAGATTATTGCTAAAGCTTATAAAACCTTAGGGCGCAATAGTCTGGGAATTAAGCCATTTACTCAAACTCAACCTCATCAAAAGGCCCAAACTGAGAAGGATGGGCGCCCGTTCTTTCCTAAAAAGAACTGGAGTGAAAAACAGAGGCAGCAGAAGCAAGGTTTGCGTGCTGGTTCACCGACACCTGATTCTTCTGAGCGTACTTATGATTTGCACGACCGCACGAAGATTAAGACACCAGACAGATTTCAAGTCCCTGATCAGAGTTCTCCTCGTTCTTTGCAAGACACATCAGACTCTCAGGTCGGTGGTGGAGAGCGTCAGGATCGCAGCAAAGCCGTGACCGGTCAGCAGGGACGGGATCAACCTCGCCAGTTTGACATAAAAGCCAAACAAGAGGGACTGCCTTGTTTTCGACCCCCTTATCAAAAAAAGAAAGATGCCGCTTTAACTGCGAAGTATGCCTCAGACGGTGAGAACGCTGCTCCTAGATTGGACATGGGCAGTGACACTCCTCGACAGCGCAGCGGAAGTTACCATAGTGCGGGAGGCACTGCGTCCCTGTCTGGAGGCGAGAGCAACTGATACGTTTATTACAGTGGAAACAGCAGATACACGAGTTGCACCCCCTGATAGACTATATGAAATAGTCCTCCAGATTGAAGGTGATAAACAGCGTGCAATTACTGTGGTTTTCTGAGAAAAGTTACCTCCTCGTATGACATTTTGTTGGGAGAGGCAGATTGGCCTCTGCCATTTGTTCTGGCTTCTTCTCGAGGGGAGGACGTGATACTTCCGAGTTTTTCACGTTACGTCCCTGAGGAGGCTAAACAGGCTTATGCATCGGAGTGGGCACTGGCCCTGGCTCCGGCAGGGTATCGTAATCAAATGGGCTGGACAAGGATTCACCGGCACATGAGTCCTTTGCGATCTACGCCGCAGCCCCAACCACAATATCCAATCAGACGAGAGGCTAAAGCTTCCGTCTGTGACATTTTGTCCCAATTGGAATATCAAGGTGTAATTGAACCCTGTGCATCACCCATGAATAATCCTCTTTTTCCGATATTGAAACCGGATGGTTCATATCGCATTGTGTTGGATTATAGAAATTTAAATAGTCATGTTCGTACATTTGCAGTCCAGAACACACACAGCTCTGTGTTAGTAAATAACATTGTTCGCAAAAAATACAAAACACTGGATATATCCAATGGTTTTTACAGTCACAATTTGGCTCCCGAGAGCCGTGATTTGACCGCATTTAGTGCGGTCGGTAAACAAAAAAGATTTACGCGCTTGCCTATGGGCTATAAGAACAGCCCTGGGGCATTTGCTGCACGTGTTGTGTCTTTGTTACACAGCATAGACCCAGATGCAATCTCCTACGTCGATGATATTTATCTGACTGATGATGACCTGATTCTGCATCTGGTCCGCGTGGATCGGATCATTCTGTCGTTTGCACATTTTGGATATAAATTTTACTTTGCTAAATCCCACATCGCTTGTTTGGAGGTGCTTTTCGTGGGCTATGAGCTCAATAATGAAGGTAGGGGGTTGGCCCCCCACTTTCTGGAGAAATGTGCACAATTGCAGCCTCCATCTACTCTGAAAAAACTTCAATTGTTGCTGGGGTTTTTGAATTTCAGGAGAACATACATTCCTGATTATGCCCAGCGCATCAAACCGCTTTATGCGTTGACACAACCCTCATATTCTTCTGCCAGCTGACTTCCGGAACATACCTCTATTCTTCAGTCATTGCAGTCTGATCTGCTTGCGACTAACTTCTTGTTAACACGTGATAATACCACGAACCTAGTCATACGCATTGTGCTGGGGGCGGTGGGTTTCACTTACTTAACGTTTAATGAAGGAGACACAGTACCTATTGCATACAAGTCACATTTGTACACATCAGCGGAAATGCGGTTTTCCAATGTTGAATTTTTTTTGACTGCGGTCCAAATGGCAATTCTGATAGAACGATCACTGGCGCAGGCAAAACGCATTCTTATGGTTTCGCCAATACCTGCTTTAGAAGCAGTGACCAAGGCGAGTGTACCCAATTCTAAAGCTTTACATCCCCGTTGGATACAATGGGCTACTTCTTTGACATCGGCTGATGTCACGTTTATCTTTGAGCCCGCTCTGCAGACACAGGAGTTTTTACAGTATGAACATGTTCATCCTCCTCCGTTGTCGTTACTTCCTTTGGATCAGTACACATGTATCATTTATACAGACGGCTCGGCTCAACCGGCCAACGGGCCCAAACATGCTTATTCGGTGGCTTGCGCTATTGTGGCTGGTTCAATTGTAAATGGTGAATTTAAGTCCTCCATTGTGCATACACAGGCACTTGGGGACTGTACGGCGCAATTGGCGGAGCTGCGTGCTCTTGTTTTAGCTCTAGAGTTCGCTGATCCTAATGTGAACACTTCTATTGTGTGCGATTCTTATTACTGTGTCCAGTCTTTTAATGACAACTTATACTTCTGGTCTCAAAATGATTATCGAGACTCCAAGGGCAGCACGATCAAGCATAAAACGCTTTGGGTTAGAGTGGTGGACCTTAGAAAACGTCTGCCACTCACACAGGTTATTCATACTCTTGGCCATCAGCGTGTGGGAGCACATGCTGTTGGGAATTCTTTGGCTGGCGAAGCAGCCAATTCTGCAGTAGCCATATGTTCCGTTGCAGCAGTTACAAGGTCCATGACTAAAATAGATATTGAAATTCTGGCAGCTATAGCTGCTACGAAGGAAGGAACTAATTTACCACAGGGCTTCCCTTCTAAGTATTCTTATCATTTGTCACCTGTTAGACCTGGCACCATTGGCGTGTGTCTCCCTTCCATTTTTCGCTGTTGTCTCCTCTGTTTTTGCTGGTGTTAGATGCTCTGGGCGCTGTGCCACTGCCCTTCAGTGCCACAGCGCGAATGCTCCCTGTGTAAATATGTAAGCCCGAAAAATCATCGCGCTGCTGCCGCTGAGTGCTCGCAACCCAAGATTGACGCATCGCACGTTTGCGGGCCGCCAAGTGCTCGCTAACTCCAAAGATCATCGCATGTTTGCGGGCTTCCAAGTGCTCGCTAACTCCAAGAGATCATCGCTTCACGACATCGCAGCACGGACGCCGGGCGTCCGCCATTTTCATCGCATCAGGATCGTCGCATCGTCTTCTCCCTCGCGGCAAGGAGTCATCGCACCAACGGCCTAGCGTGCAGAAGTTTGTCGCATCGTCTCCGCACGCATCAGCAGATCGCGCATCATCCTCCCTCGGGGCAAGGATTTATCGCATCGCCGGCCTCACGTGCAGAAAATCATCGCTACAGCTTCTTTGCGACACTTTGTTGGTTTTGCTACGAAATTCAGGTACTTTGTAAGTAAAAGGGTCGCAGAGACCACTGCTTTGAACTGAACTCCTCTTTGCACACTTGGAACTATTTTTGCAGCATTTCAAGAGTAATCCTATTTGACAGTATTGTGGCTTTTTTATCGTTATTGGTCTTGTGTTAAGTCTATATATAAAGATACTTATTTTTTATAACTACTTGTGTGGTGTCCCTTTGTAGTGTTCCTCACTGTGTTACTGTGTATGGTCATAAATGCTTCACACACTGCCTCTGAGATAAGCCTAGCTGCTCGTGCTACGTTACCACAGGGTTGAGCAGGGGTTATCAAAGGGTGTAGCCCTCTTACTCTGACTTAGGAAGAAGGGTCCCTACTTGGACAGTGGCCAGCCATTGCCAACTAGAGACCCCCATTTCTAACATTGGTGGTCAGCGGTGAGGATCTGGACTTGCATTTATGATCGCATACAGTAATTATAGTGTACACTACTAGTGAGTGCAGACCATAACGCCTCCACATACGTTTTTGAGGTTTTTTGATTCTATTTTTGATTAATATTGCCAGTTATTGCTACAATGGGCAAGCCCAGATCCAATGCCTCGGAGGATCTCTCCTGGGAAGAAGAGAAATTAGAAACCTACAAGCAGCTCAAATATTTTTGCAAACGCTTCACAGTCCCTATCACAGGTCTCACTAAAAGGGAGGAGTATTACAAGGCGCTGAAGGCCTGGCTAGAAGCCAGGGATGCCCCTAAGAATATGGGAGAGCCTGTGGAGGGGGAAGAGAATGCAGGAGAGAAGCAGGGTGAAGTAGTAGACTTGGTGGGAGATAAAGCAATTTCCAGCCCGGGCACTAGAGTGTCCGCCAGGAGTATGTCCCCAGAAGAGATGGAGGACAGGGAGAGAGATAGGCGGCATAATATGGAGATGGCTAAGCTTAAAATGGATGGTCACAGGGACCTAGAGAACAAGAAGTTAGAATTTGAGATTATGAAAATGAAACTTGAGCATGAGAGAATATTGAGGGAGTTGGAGATTAAAGCAAAGAGTGTAGAGATCTCCCCCTCTGGTGGCAGCATACCTGTAGTGCATACTGAGAATAGAGTGTATATACCCAAGGAGGTTATTAAGGATTTCCACAAAAGTGAAGATATTGGGCAATGGTTTGCCGCTTATGAATTAGCCATGGTGTCCCACCGGGTCCCTGAGAAGGATTGGGGAGCGGGGTTGTGGGGACGCTTTGTGAGTGAGGGGAGGGATACCTTGTTGGACCTGCCCCCAGAAAGTCGAATGGTTTATGGCCACATGAAGGAAGCTTTGATGACCCGCTATGGTTTGACCCCTGAGATGTATAGGCAGAGGTTTAGGACCTGCAAGAAGCTAGAGGGTACCACGTGGGTTGAGTATGTGTCTTTTTTTTGCAGAGCAATGGAACGCTGGGTAAAAGGTAGCAAAGTAGAAACTTTTGAGCAGCTTTATGATTTGATTGCATGGGAGCATTTATCTAGTAACTGTCTTCCTGAGCTACGCCAGCACCTGATTGATTGCAAGCTGACTAACCCTAGGAAGCTTGCTGAGGAGGCGGACCGCTGGGTGAGCACCCGGGTTCGCAAGGGTCCAGTGGGAGACTTCGCCAAAGGTGGGCAGGGTCCCCAGCAGAGAAGTGGGGGGACAGGGGTAAACCGAGGGAGTTCCAAAGAGGGCCCCAAAGTAATTCCCAAGGGAACCAAGCAGGTGTGTCCCAGCCTCCCCAAGAGAAGAAGCCAGTGCCCCCGACAGGTAGGCCTGTTCAGAGGGGGCCCCTTACTTGTTATAAGTGTGGTCAAGTGGGCCAGATACTATGATCCCCATTGTCCTCAGAGGGATACTAGTGCACCACCCTGTGCACCACCCCGCCAGCTTGCTAGTGTAGCCCTGGGAGGGGAGGAGATGGGTGCCCAAGGTGAGTGGGATACCATAGAGTTGACCCTTGTCTCATTAGGAGACTTTGAGATGGTCCCTAAGCCTGCACTGCCTGATAACACTAAAAAGTACAGGCAGTGGGTGACCATCAATGGCCATAGAGTGGAGGCTCTAAGAGACACAGGAGCCAGTATAACTGCTGTCAGCTCCCGGTTGGTGTCCAAAGAGCAGGTTGTCCACCATGCATTCTACCCAGTAGTGTCCGCAGACAACTCAGAGAGCCAATGTGAGGTGGCTCAGGTTCCCTTTGAGTGGGGGGGGGGTCTCAGGAACTCTTCAGGTGGCTGTGAGGCCCGCCATGCCTGTAGACTGTCTGTTGGGCAATGATTTAGAGAACTCCCCGTGGACTACGGTAGAGAGGAGATCTCACTTGGAGATGTTGGGTCTGCCTGAGTGGGCGTGTGCTACCACTCGGTCCATGGCAGCCAAGGAGGGTGTTGAGAAGGACCTGGAGCCTGAGAGTACGGCCCAGATCCCTGCCTTAGAGAGAAGGGGCAGGGGGCGCGGGAAGCCGGCCCCCTTGGTTCCCACGGCCCAGGAGGGAGCAAACCCTGAGGGGGATGCCCTGGAGCCTACCGGGGAGTAGATCACCGAACTGGGGGACCTGCCTGAGCTGACCCATTGGCAGCAGGAAGGGGGACCCACCAGGGAGGAATTTTGTGAGCAGCAAAGAGTTTGCCCTTCTCTTGAGGGTATGCGGCGTCAGGCTGCAGCCCAGGCAGCCGGTGACATGTCTGGTTCACATCTGATTTACTGGGAGAACAGTCTCCTGTATAGTGAGCCTAAGGCTGCTTAGTCGGGGTCAGCCCGTGTGCTGGTGGTACCCGAGTGCTTCAGAGCCTTCCTACTGGGGTTGGCTCATGACATTCCATTGGCAGGACATCTGGGGCAGACCAAGACCTTTGAGAGGCTGGTCACCCACTTTTATTGGCCCCAGATGCGCAAGAGCTCAGACACTTATTGCAGAACATGCGAGACTTGCCAGGCAAGTGGGAAGAGTGGGGGGAAGATCAAGGCCCCACTCCAGCCCTTTCCAGTTGTTAGTACCCCCATTCGAGCGAGTGGGCATTGACATTGTGGGGCCTCTGGACCCCAAGACAGCCATGGGCAACAGGTTCATCCTGGTCTTGGTGGACCATGCCACCCGGTACCCTGAAGCCATCCCGATCAGGACAGTGACGGCCCCCGTGGTAGGACGTGCACTGATGGGGAATTTCTCCTGTGTGTATGTATGTATTTATGTATTTAAGCTTATATAGCGCTCAGCTACCCCCAACGGGGGTGTCCCGGCGCTTGCAGATACAGTGGGGGGTGAAGGCAAGTTAAAATTGTCGAGTCCTAGTTTGCTAAAGGAGACTGAAAAGCCAAGTCTTCAAATCCTTCCGGAAGATAGGTTCCGACTTGGCTTTCCTAATATGATCAGGCATGGAGTTCCACAGGGTCGCAGTTTTGACGGAGAAGGACCGTCCTCCTATTCTAGACTTAGAAAAACGGGGGATGACAAGGCACTCACGATGATTAGATCTTAGGGTCCTGGACTGATGGTATTTGCAAACTCTCTTCTTTAGATATTGCGGGCCAATATCATTAAGTGCTCTGTATGCAAGAGTAAGTGCCTTAAATTCAGTTCTTCTCTTAACAGGCAGCCAATGGAGACTACGCAAATGAGGGGATATATGATGTCTTAGTGGGATGTTCCTAATAAGCCTGGCTGCTGCATTCTGCACAGTTTGCAGTTTCCTGAGCAGGTATGCTGGCAGCCCGATGTACAGACTATTTGCATAGTCAAGCTGTGATGTAATCACCGCATGGACTATTGTTTTCCTACAGTCCATCGGTAGGAAGTAGAGGAATCTCCGAAGGGCCTTCAATTTCCAAAAGCAGGACGAGGAAACATGAGCTATCTGAGTCTTACATGACAGGGAAGTATCTAGTTTGAACCCTAAATTCCTTGCAGACGAGACTGGAAGAGGAGGGGGTTAAGTTCTGCGGGCCACCAGAAATCTGATAATGGAGGTGAGGGCTGGTTGAAAAATAGCACTTCCGTTTTTTCTGTGTTCAGCTTTAGGCAGTTAGCTGTCATCCAAGCTGAGATGTCCATGAGACACTGCCTAAAGTTTGAAAAACCGGCCTCAGAGCAATCTTGGAAGGAAAACACAAGCTGCGTGTCATCAGCATATGAAATGACATCTACCCCGCGTTGCTTTACCAAAGGGGCCAGGGGAGCGAGGTAAACATTAAAAAGGGTCGGGCTAAGGGCTGAACCCTGAGGCACTCCACAGATCACAGGGCGAGAATTCGAAGTGTAAGGATGCAACCGAATTCTCTGGGAGCGGCCCTCTAGGAAGGAACAAAACCAAGCTAAAGTAGTCCCCGTCACTCCCAACTGTTGAAGCCTATCTAAGAGGATCTTATGAGACACTGTGTCAAATGCTGCTGACAGATCCAACAGCACCAGCATTGCACAGTTCCCATTATCCATTGTCTCCCGGACAGTTTCTGCTACTTCGAGTAGTGCTGTCTCCGTGCTGTAACCTGCTCTAAATCCCGACTGGGTGTCGTGAAGCAGTTTATTTGATTCAAGAAATGTGGACAGTTGTTTTTGCACTTCTTTTCGAGAATCTTAGCAGGTACTGGCAAAAGGGAGATGGGTCTAAAGTTTTTCAATATTGTAGGGTCTGCATTCTCCTTTTTGAGGATTGGTTGGACAATAGCGATTTTCCAGCTAGATGGATAAATGCCAGTTTCCAATGAGGTGTTCCAGAGCTGGTTTAGCGCAGGGTTGAGCAGTGGAGCTAATATTTTAAAAAACCTGGCCGGGCAAGGGTCAAGTGGAGACCCGGATTTGGTTTTGTCCAACTGCTTGAGGGAAGTAGCCAAATCTAAAGGGCTAAATTCAGACCAAATATTTGTCGGGAGGGGGCGAGGCAGAGATGTGTTGAACGGATATGTCTCAGGAAAGGCTGCATAGATGTCATGGATCTTTTCCTGGAAGAAGATCGAGAGATCCTCACAGAGTGTGGCAGAGGGAACTATATTGCTTTTCATTGCCTCTGGTTTAAGGAAACCCTGAACAATTTTAAAAATTTCCTTAGTGGAGTTGTCAACTGATTTTATTTGATTGGCAATATGATCCTTGATAATATTGCGTTTTAATTTATGAAACTGTTTTATTGCCTTTCTGTATGTGATTTTTGCTTCAGGGTCGTAAGCAAAACGCCAGGCCCGCTCAAGTTTCTTACAGCGGCTTTTCCCTGCTCGAAGTTCTGGTGTAAACCAGGGGGCAGAAGATGTGTTCCTGGCCTGTTTCGTTGTTTTCATGGGAGTTATTTGGTCAAGGGCCGACGTGACCCAGTGATTAAAGGTTACAGTATCACTGTTCGGGTCTCCGGTGAATGACAGAGGAGTGTTTTCTAAAACAGGTCCTAGTACTTCAGGGGTAACTTTCCTCCAATTTCTTCTAACTTCATATTCAGATTTTATAACATTGTGGTTTGTACCGATAGTTAGAAAGAAAGGAATAAGATTGTGGTCGGACCACAAGAGGGGGATAGGATCTTCAGTTGTTAAGGTGGAGATATTCGTGAAAATAAGATCCAAGATGTGGCCAGCCCTATGTGTGGGTTTGTGGACCAGTTGTTTAAGATTCAATCCTGTCAGTGTCTCCGCTAATTGGATGGACGTGGGGCATAAGGCATTGTCCATATGGACATTAAAGTCCCCTAAGACTATGAAGTTGGTATATTTTAAAGAGAGATCAGCGATCCGGTCGCACATTTCCCATAGCTCAGCGGGCTTAGATGTTGGTGGCCTATAGATCAGCAGTCCCGCAATGGTGAAAATAGGGGAGATTGTGATGTTAAAGAACAGTGCTTCTATTAGGTCAGTATGTTCGACCCTTTTGTCTGAGATCTCCCAATCATTTCTAATAATCACCGCAAGTCCACCCCCCACTCTATTACCCTCCCGGTTTTCTGCCACTATTTTATAGCCTTTTGGGATTGCCCTTGAGATATCGGGGTTAGAGTTCTCTCTCATCCATGTTTCCGTTAGGAAGATGAGATCCCAGGACTTAGAATCAAGTAGAAGCCAAATGTTGTCTGCGTGCTTAGGAAGTGACCTACAGTTAATTAGACAAGCATTTATCTTGGAGGTTGACCTATTACTGGGGGTCCATATTTCTAAATGTGTGGCTTCTGCAAGGTTCCCCAGAGTGGTGGTGTCTGACAGGGGGACCAACTTCATCTCCCAGTACATGAAGTCTCTGTGGAAGGAGTGTGGGGTAACTTATAAGTTCACCACTCCTTACCACCCCCAAGGTAATGGTCTGGTTGAAAGGTTCAACCGGACCTTGAAGGGCATGATCATGGGCCTAGAAGAGCCCCTGAGGTGTAAGTGGGACGTCCTCTTGCCATGCCTGTTGTTTGCCTACCGTGAGGTGCCACAAAAGTCCTTAGGGTTCAGTCCCTTTGAACTGCTCTATGGCCATCCGGTAAGAGGGCCTCTGAGTCTGGTCAAGGAAGGCTGGGAGCAATCTCCCAGGAAACCTCCCCAAGATGTATTTAGCTACATGTTGGCCTTCAGGAACCAGACTCGGCGTTTCAGAAAAGTTGCTGAGGCAAATCTGGAAGCCAGCCAGGAGGAAATGAAACGTTGGCACGACCAGAATGCCACTCTGGTCGAGTTTCAACCTGGTCAGAAGGTTTGGGTACTGGCCCCAGTGGAGCCTTGTGCGCTCCAAGATAAGTGGACCGGTCCATTTGAGGTGGTGGAGCGCAAAAGTCCAGTTACCTACTTGGTGGACTTTCAATCTCCCAGGAACCCCTTGCGGGTCCTGCATGTGAACCGCCTGAAGCCCCACTTTGAGAGGTCTGAAGTGGGCATGCTTCTTGCCACAGATGGAGGAGGAGAGTGAGCCTCTTCCTGACCTCCTGTGTGCAGGAGAGAAGGATGGGTCAGTGGAGGGTGTGGTCCTCTCCACCACACTGACCCCTGAGCAGCAGTGTCGTGTGGTTTGTGGACTCATGGTCTGCATTGCTCAGTTAGCTTAGGCCTAGCTACCAGGAGGCCTTTTTTGCGCACGTTCCTTTGTGCCGTTGTTTTTCAAGCCTCTGCTTCTGCCCGGCTATTTTAGCACTGTCTGCGTTTCTATCTTTCACCTTTTCTCCTGTTCCCTTTTGAGCTTCGTCTGCACACCATGTACAAGGTCGAAAAACAACGTCCCTTGTTCCTGCTGATTTGGCCAGTCCCTCGCACTTAGACATACCACTCTATTTACAGCTGCCTTGGAGAAATTCGTGTGCTTTTAATATTGTGTTTTTCACTGTTAAGAGACACTTGGAGAACAACCTTTCCAGAGAGAAGAGCTGTTTGTATCTGATGATGTAAACTTTGCATCTAGACATTGAGGTTTGGGGGTTCGCTAGTCAAAGCCCAGAGGTCTTCTGTTTTTATAATAAACCAGCAACTAGCACGGGGAGGGTGGTATTGTCTTTTAGCCATATATCCACTGTTTTATGAAATGCTTTCCCCGTTTGTTTTCTATGGAGTTGTAACTATGCTGCTTATATTATCCTTATGCATTATGCTGATAGTACTGGCACGTGTACTGTATCTTAGAGCACGGTAGTTGAAATAAACATATTAAACTATACAGTGTCTCTTATTACGCACGTTGTGGACAGGTATGAGTGATTTATGAAAGGGTGTTCTTGCTCCTGCGAGTCCTGAGAGAGAGATACTGTGTTCTGGGTTGTCTAATCATTGGTAGTATTTGTGCCAATGAGACGCTACAGCTAGTCGGGTTGGGGTTTTAGGTGCTAAGGTTTATGGTTGGCTCACCACTATATTCCGAGGTCCTATTATCCTGTGCATAGCTCTGTGTATGTGCAGAATCCCTACAACAGCAGAGAGATTGTCACCAACTGTTGGGGCAATTTTCTGATTTGTTTTCCCTGGTGCCTGGTGTCACTGATTGGTGCGTCCATGAGGTAGACACCGGGGACAGTCCTCCTGTCAAGCACAAGGCTTACAGAGTGACTGACAGGGTCAGGGCTTACATTAAGGAGGAGGTCTCTAAAATGTTTGCCCTAGGGGTGATTGAGTCCTCTAGCAGCCCTTGGTCCAGCCCCATGGTCTTGGTACCAAAAGCTGCAGAGCCTGGTGCCACCCCTGAACTTAGGTTCTGTGTGGACTACCGCAGTCTCAATTCTGTCACGAGGACCGACGCGCACCCCATCCCCAGAGCTGATGAGCTCATAGATCGGTTAGGGGCTGCCCGGTACCTCAGCACGTTTGATCTGATGTCTGGGTACTGGCAGATCGACTTAACTGATGGGACAAAAGAGAGGTCAGCATTCTCCACACCAGATGGGCACTACCAGTTCCGTGTGATGCCCTTTGGGATGAAGAATGCCCCTGCCACCTTTCAGAGGTTGGTCAACCAGGTGTTGGTTGGGCTGGAGGATTTCAGTGTCGCCTACCTGGATGACATTGCAGTGTTTAGTTCCTCCTGGGAGGACCACGTGCGCCACCTCTGGGAAGTGTTGATGGCGCTGCGCAGAGCAGGCCTCACAATCAAGGCCAGTAAGTGCCAGATTGGGCAGGGTTCTGTGGTGTACTTGGGACACCAGGTTGGGAGTGGCCAGGTGGCGCCCCTGCAGCCCAAGATTGAAACCATCCTGGCTTGGGAGCCCCCAAGTACCCAGACCCAGGTGAGGGCCTTCTTAGGACTCACGGGTTACTACAGGAGGTTTGTCAAGGGGTATGGCAGCAGTGTTGCACCCTTGACTGAGCTGACTTCCAAGAAGCAGCCAAAGATTGTGAACTGGACTGACACCTGTCAGAAAGCTTTTGATGCCCTCAAGACTGCCATGTGTACAGCACCCGTACTCCAGGCGCCCAATTTTGCTAAGGAATTTATTGTCCAGACAGACGCTTCAGAGCATGGGGTGGGGGCCGTTCTGTCACAGATAAATGAGGAGGGACTAGACCAACCTGTAGCCTTCATCAGTAGGAGGTTACTTCCACGGGAACAGAGGTGGAGTGCAATTGAGCGCGAGGCATTTGCTGTGGTCTGGGCACTGAAGAAGCTGAGACCATACCTGTTTGGGACTCACTTCCGGGTTCAGACAGACCACAGGACCCTCAGATGGTTGATGCAGATGAGGGGTGAGAATCCCAAGTTGTTGAGGTGGTCCATTTCCCTACAGGGTATGGACTTCACGGTGGAACACCGCCCTGGTACAGAACACGCCAATGCTGATGGTCTGTCCAGATTTTTCCGCCTTAGTGATGAGAACTTCCAAGGGGATGGGTAGTTCTCCCCACATTTCAGTGGAGGGGACACGTGTTAGACCTGGCACCATTGGCGTGGGTCTCCCTTCCATTTTTCGCGGTTGTCTCCTCTGTTTTTGCTGGTGTTAGATGCTCTGGGCGCTGTGCCACTGCCCTTCAGTGCCACAGCGTGAATGCTCCCTGTGTAAATATGACATGTGAATTGGTATATCCATGATTAGCTTATTTGGTTTACCTGTTAGTCCCTAGTAGCATGGCCTGTGTGTGCCCAGGGCTGGTACACCAAATGCTGTTGGTGGGCCTGCAGCGCTGGTTTGCGCCACCCACAGAAGCAGCTTGTAAAGTGTGTCTCAGACCTGCCACTGCAGAGTCTGTGTGCAGTCCAGAACTGCCATCTTGGCTGTGAAGTGCACCCACTTCCCAGCCCCTGAACCTTTCCTTGGCATCATGTAAGTCACCCCTATGGTAGGGTGCATTGTATGTGTAAGGTAGGACATGCCTTGGTGTGTGTAGCATGTCCTGGTAGTGAATTACACCCAATTTCGTTTTTCACTACTGTAAGGCTACCTGTTCCCCATAGGCCAGAATGGGCAGTTTGACTAATACATTCTATAGTCCTAACTGACCCCAGGAAAATGGTAGAAAAACGAATTTAGTATGCCTGAGCTCAGAATAATAAAATACATCTTTTAGTGAAGTTTATTTTTATATTCTGTGTTTGAAAATACCACTTTTAGAAAGTAGGTATTTTCATGCCTAAGCCTTCCAGTGTGCTCTGCTGTTATGTGTATTGGCTGTCTGGTTTTGGAGGGACAGGGCAGGCTGAGTCAGACCTGGGTTGAATGGAGAGATCTGCATTTAGAGTATGGGGAGGGGTGGCTCCTTGACCTGAAGAGGGCTGTGCCTGGCAAGGTGAATGCTGGCTCCACCTCCTACTACGCATCTGATGGCAGACCCCCTCTTTCTGAAAGGAAGGATGCAGCCTGGTAAACAAAGTGCTCCAGGACTGAGCAGAACTGGTTCTGGCTGGGTTCAGTGACTTGTAGCTTTTGAGAACAAAGACTTTTGGGGTATAAATATCTGTGCTGAAATCCCTACAAGTGGTATTGCTCCTGGAAATCAAGACGAACCTCTGTCCGAGTAACTGAAGGAATCTGCAGGAGGTGACTATCCTTGTGCTTGTGTGCGGTTTCTTGGATTGGCCTGCAGTGGTTACCATTGGACTTGGAAGAAGAGGGAAAAGGACTTTGAGAGAACTTTTATTAATCTTTCTAAAGCAATCACCCAAGGGCTAGGAGAGAGCTAGCCTCCTGTTGAAGTCTCAGGCACATCAGACTTCACCAACAGCCTCCTGATTCCTCCCAGCGAGGATTTCTATCTGCAGGTGAGGCTCCTGTGAGTTCCAGGGCCTCTAGTTCTACTACAGAGACGAGAGTGCTGAAATCTTCGCTAACGCACGTTTGCGAGCCGCCGCAGCCTAGAGCGCCCGAAAAATCATCGCGCTGCTGCCGCTGAGTGCTTGCAACCCAAGATCGACGCATCGCACGTTTGCGGGCCGCCAAGTGCTCGCTAACTCCGAAGATCATCGCACGTTTGCGGGCTTCCAAGTGCTCGCTAACTCCGAAGATCATCGCACGTTTGCGGGCTTCCAAGTGCTCGCTAACTCCAAGAGATCATCGCTTCACGACATCGCAGCGCGGACGCCGGGCGTCCGCCATTTTCATTGCATCGCATCAGGATCGTCGCATTGTCTCCTCCCTCGCGGCAAGGATTTATCGCATCGCCGGCCTCGCGTGCAGAAAATCATCGCTACAGCTTCTTTGCGACACTTTGTTGGTTTTGCTACGAAATCCAGGTACTTTGTAAGTAAAAGGGTCGCAGAGACCACTGCTTTGAACTGAACTCCTCTTTGCACACTTGGAACTATTTTTGCAGCATTTCAAGAGTAATCCTATTTGACAGTATTGTGGCTTTTTTATCGTTATTGGTCTTGTGTTAAGTCTATATATAAAGATACTTATTTTTATAACTACTTGTGTGGTGTCCCTTTGTAGTGTTCCTCACTGTGTTACTGTGTATGGTCATAAATGCTTCTCACACTGCCTCTGAGATAAGCCTAGCTGCTCGTGCTACGTTACCACAGGGTTGAGCAGGGGTTATCAAAGGGTGTAGCCCTCTTACTCTGACTTAGGAAGAAGGGTCCCTACTTGGACAGTGGCCAGCCATTGCCAACTAGAGACCCCCATTTCTAACATCACCCGAACAAGTTCCTTATGCTACTATACCGTCAGTTGGGGATCGGCTGATTCCCAACATGGACCGCAGGCTTCCTTTGATCATTGCCGCACACAAGGGCATGGCTTCTGCACATGCCGGAGTGTCTGCGACGGTTTCTATTTTACAGCAACGTTATTGGTGTCTTGGCTTATATAGACAAACCCGTAGTTATGTACTTTCCTGTGACATTTGTCAACAAATCAAACCATCTACGGTTTCACATCCACCACAAACACAGCTATATATATCAAATCAGCCATTTGGCTGTGTACATCTTGATCACTGCGGTCCATTGACTTCAGATACTGCATATAAATACATTTTTGTTGCAGTTGATTCGTGCAGTAGATTCCTATGGATTTGGCCACAACGTAGTGCTGACGCTCGAAATGTCATTAGAGATTTGCGTGTCTTTGTCGGGACGTTTGCCTGTGGCACCTTCCATTCTGACCAAGGTCCAGCGTTCACCTCTAAGGCATACAAGGACGCGATGAGGTCTTTGGGGGTGCTGGTGCAGTTTTTGTCTCCATACAGACCCGAGGGCAATTCTATTGTGGAGCGAATGAAGCATGACTTAAAGCAATCTTTGACAGCTAGAGTCTTAGGTACTGGCAGGAACTGGCTAGCCGATTTGTATGGAGTGCAACGTGCACTTAATAATCTCCGAGAAGATCTCTGGGTGGGCGGACCCCATACGAAATGCTCTTTGGCATTAAAATGTTATTGCCAGATCTTGATGGTCTAGACGTTGTGGTGGCTGCCGCAACCTTTGACGTAGATAACCATTCTACTATGTTACAGGACCTACAAAAGACCCGTGACAGCTAAGCTACAGAACAGTTACCCTCTTCCAATGATACGGCAATGCTGATTCCAGTCGCCGGCTGGCTCCCTAAGATTGGAGATCTCGTACGAGAAAAGTTGGAGAACAAAAAAGAATTTGGTCCCTCTTATCGTGCACCTGTCCCAGTTCTTGGATTGAAGGGTACTCATACAGTGATACTACCACCTTTGCCTGGACGCAAGGACAACAGATACATTTCAATTGACAATGTCAAACTACACCATCTGGCCGATTCTGAATAGTGCGACTCCCAGTGTTTCGAGCAACGCTATCTCCCTGAATCTGGTGATTTCTGCCTCTTCAACAAATGCCCGTATCGTTAAGGGTGAGATGGAGACTTCTATTGACTTTCTGCCTGTTGTGCCCTCCTCCTCTTCCAATGCTGACGTCGAGTATGCTTATCCTGCGGATGAGTGCCATATCGAAGTACCGGACAGCCCTTTACACCATCAAGCTGATGCTGCACTGCCTCCGTTAATGAACGTGGGAGCAAGCGGTTATTTTGGGGATCATACGAGCTTCTCTTATGACTCTTCCTCATCCTCATCAACTGTACCAAATCCACCGACGCAAACAAGTATCTTCATTTCCTGGTTCAAAAAGACTTACCTGGTCCCACCCTGGACCTACATCTGGCTGGTGCTTATTCTGATTTTCCTCTTCATGTCGATTGGGTTTGTGACAGTGTTCTTTTTGCTCATCAATGGTCATTACTTGCCAGAATGCTCTGCTGTGAACTTAGTTGATGGAATTCTGGCTCCCATACATCGTCCCATATCATGAAACGTGATCAAGCCCTTGTGAACATTTCGGCTTTCCCTGTTGCTGATGGCATCGTTTGGGATAAAGTCGCTTTTGAAATCCATGGTCCGACGGAAGTCCTCAACATTCCATACGTGTTGCGCGTTTCCTTAGGAGATGTGGTAACACAGGACATACATTCTGATGATTGGAATGTACAAGCAGTACATTCTTTGTTTTCAGATTTAAAGTATTATGCTGCTTTTGATGCTGAAGATTTGTATTTAAATTCGGCCAATTATGCGGAGTTGTTCTGTTACCAACATTATGGTCACCATTTCTTGCATAAAACGAACATGTTAAGACCTTTTTTAAAATTTTACGCAGTGGGAACATTGTCCTACTCCCCACAAGGGAGTTCCACCACACTTCGAAATAAGTTCACATATTTTACTGATTACAACACGTCCAACCCGGAGTCCTATTTCTTTAAATTGCAATTGCCTCCTCAATCTAAATTTATGTTGACGCACACAAAGTTAATATATTCGAATTCATTTGTATCTAAGTTGGCCTTACAGGGTTACGAACGCTGGAAGGCTACCATTGATTTAAAATCAATTGGGGGGGCGTGGCCAACTGCTGTGCATGGCGGACGTGGGCTGAAAGAGCTCCGAGCCCCGACACTTTGCCAAAGAATCATGTAAGAATGGGGGCCGCTGAAACCACGAAGCATCGCATGGTGCGGCGGAACAACTGAGGCACCTGTAATCCTGAGACGGAGGGTCCGGACACCGATTTTCAGCAAACATGCGCCGAGCGGGGTCGAGCGGAGCACTGGTTGGTGTTGGAAATACCGGAACGATATGAGGACAGGAAGTGACACCCGACCTGTCGGAGGTGGCGGCTGGCTGGATTAATCTGCCCACGCTGCCGGTGTATGCGCTGCTTGGAGCACGGCATGCTCCAGGCCTGGCGATCAAACTGACTATCCGGCGAAGGAGAGACAAAATGGCAGTCGGCAGCAGATGAAGACGGCGATACACTGCGGGCCGTTTGGGAGCTGCTGGTGCAGTGCGGGGACCTTCGCCCAGGCTGGTGAGACTACGAGGAACACCCAGGGCAGAACACTGCTGGGAACATTGTCGGCCGCTGAAGGGAGGGAAGACGCGCGACAGTACTGCTCCCCACTGCGTCATAGCCTGGTGCCCCTACCGCGAAAACATGACATTAATGGAATCGCGGGGCTGAATTAGAGACTTATCGCTGGGGAAACGAACACTCACGCTGCATGGAAAGTGCTGGATTGACCCGCTGACCGGCGCCACGACGTGGAGGTACAATACATGCGGTGTCGTTGCACTGGTGCACTACATGGTGGCTGACTGGTGGTGCTGCAGCGGAAGCGAAGAGGAAAGCTGAGTGGCTGGTGACCGCGGGAATCGATGTGGTGGGGTACGTGGCGGAGACACTGTGGGGGGGCCCCTGCGATAGCGATGAAAGGGGGCCTGTCGCCACCTCGCTGCTACACTGCGACTAGCTGCTGCTGTTTCCTTTAAGACGCAGAGAGGTGGCCGGCGGCAATCGATACCGGGACCCGGTGCACCAGTTGGCGGCGAAAGCGAACGATCTGTACTGTTGTCCGGTGAGCACACGCCGCCCGCCACCGTTGTGTGGCACAAACACTCCTGGCACACAAGGGTATCTACGGGGTCCGAGTGCGGCTCCTGTATGCACAGCCATTGGGTATCTGGTGCTTCCCTGGTGTGGTGGCCTACGGTGTAATCGGGATGGCGACATCTCTGCTTGCACGAATCCAGGTGTAGTCGGGCTTGGACGAGCAGTGATACAGCTCGACTCTAGTCTTTGGTGAGTGGAGAGACGGAGGGTTTCCCCACTGGTGTTTCCGAAGAGAGCTGGTGTGTGGGGTCACCGCTCCTCTACATTATGGGTCGCCCCAAGGCTAGACAACCCGAAACCCCTGCATCTGATGATACACGTACTGCAACGCGCGAAGACCTGGCGCAGGGTTCCGATACGGATGTAGTGCCTCCCACGGGGACTGAACAACACACGGATAAGCTGGACTTGATACTAAAGGAAATCAGAGACTCACGTGTGGCGATAGAAACGCAGATAGGGACGCTCTCTACTAGCCTCAATCTCTTACAAGCGGACCACAAGAAACTGGCAGACAAGGTGGAGTCAAACAAACTTGCTCTAGATGACCTGATACCGCAACAAACTATACATACTTCCCAAATGGAACTACAGCATCAGCTGAGGGAGCTACGAGACAGGGTGGATGATGCCGAAGGGAGATCCCGCCGAAATAATGTCTGCATACTGGGAATACCGGAAAAGAGTGAGGGGCGTGATCCCACCCAGTTTGTGGAACAGTGGCTGCGAGACCATGTGGCGAAGGAGGGCCTAACGGAACTCTATAGTGTGGAGAGGGCGCATAGGGTGCCCCCCAGGCCTCCCCTCCCGGGAGCGCCACCCAGACCGCTAATAGCACGCATCCTGAACTATAAGGACCGTGATACAATCCTACGTGCTGCTAGAGAGAATGCCCCCATTCGCTTCGAGAATAAAACGATCTCCCTATACCCGGATTTTACGCTAGCTGTTCAGAAGGCGAGAGCTACTTTTCAAAATGCTAAAAAGAAACTGAGAGCACACAATCTGAAATATGCCTTACTTTTTCCGGCCCGCTTGAAGGTCATCTCTGGCCAAAAAACAATATTTTTTGATAATCCCGAGGACGTGGTGGACTGGCTGGAGATCACCCTCACACCTTCTGTATCCCAGAACTCGTCCTTGCCACACCAGTCTGCAAGATCCCCGTCACAACGTGAGGATGCAGTTGGCACGGAGGAGCCTCGCAGACACGGAACTGGATCTGGTGTGAGCCCGTCTCTGGAACAGATCTCGGACAGCCAGAGAGACGCTCTTCTGACGGCGACGGCTCTAGCGGAACATGATGCCCAGTCCCGAGCTGTGACTATCCGCTCCTCGGATGAGGCCACAGTTCGCTCGGACTCTGAAGCCAGTCTAACATCATTTCCATTAGTTCCTCCACAGACTGCGAATGACTATTGAGATGGTATGATCCGCCCTCCGGAAATTGGTATAGTATGCAGTAATATTAGTGCGACTTGATGGTTACAATGACACTTGGGTTGCCCCGTTCTTTATGTTTATTTCATGATGATGGGGTTTGAACTGGAGTGACAAGACTAATGTAATTACATACGGGGTAATGTGTGTTAAGTCCGCGGTGGTTGCCACCCCTCCTTGGGCGACTGCACTATGGTATTGTTTATGTGGAGTTGCTGTTGAACTTTTTCTTATGGTTTGGTCCTCTGCTGTTTATTGGGGGAACCTAGTATTGGGATGTTTCTATAGTTATGCAGGCTCAGCGCTAGGTTACATGACACCAGATAGGCCTAGTATCCTCTATGTTCATAATAGATCACCGTACATAGGACCCGATGACACACCCTAGTAGATACAAGTACTGCTCTTGGAATGTAAGGGGTCTCGGCTCTGTTCACAAACGGCATAGACTACTGGCGCAGCTGAATAGACGGAAAGTCAATGTTGTGTTCCTCCAGGAAACCCACCTGAGCCATGATGAAGCAGTTAAATTGCACAAGAAATGGCGGGGACAACTGTTTTTTACGTCCTACTCGGCATTTGCTCGTGGAGCTGCGATATGGCTCAGGAATAGTACTCCTTTCAAGCTATTAGAACAGAAGATTGACTCGAAGGGTAGATATGTCTTAATACATGGATTACTAGACGGAGAACACATTGTGATGGGAAGTATATATGCCCCAAACACTGACCAGGATAAGTTCCTGGAGGTCCTTAGCACAATATTGGTGGGCTGGGAGGCGTACCCCTGGATACTGGGTGGAGACTTCAATGCGGTGCTTGATATCGATCTGGATAGGTCCCACCCCCCTTTGCACAACACTGGTTGCAGGAAGTTGGCAGATGCACTGAAAGGATGGGCAGATGGGTGGGGGATAGGAGATACATGGCGCGCAGCACATCCCGGTGACAGAGAATACTCCTTCTACTCACCTCCACACAGGTTACATACCTGAATTGACAGAATATTTTGCTCCCGGACTCTGCTTGGCTCTGTTAGCGACTCAACGCATTTGGGTAAAACAGTATCTGATCATAATCCCGTAGAAATTACCCTTCAATGGGGCAGAATTCCCACCCCAGTGCCGACCTGGAAGTTGCAGCCCCACACTCTTGGAAGACCAGGTCTTCCGTAATGCGCTTTCCACAGCCATAGCCAATCACTTTACTGAAAACGCGGATACGGCGACCACACGTCAAATCGAGTGGGATGCCTTTAAAACTGTAATCCGAGGGGTAGCAATTAGTACGAAAGCGGGAGCACGGCATGCCCTTATTGAGCAACTCACGGAGGTGGAAAATCGCCTGGGTAGACTAGAGCAGACAGCTGCACTGGACGACGCACAACAAACACAGTTGCAAGAAGCACATATAAAACACGCAGAATTATTGGAAGACCTGCGTCTTCTAGACTACCGTCTTTACACTCAGAAACAACATGCCACGGCAGACAGAGCGGGCCCACTTCTTGCTAGAATTATCAAGGACGCCCCGTCGGTGTCTCCTGTTATGGAGATCCGGAATATGGAGGGGGATACAGTATGTAGACAACTAGAAATAAACTCCGCTTTTAAAAACTATTATGAGACATTATATGCAAAACCGGCTGACTTTACTGACGTAGACTTTGAACCCTTCTTTGACAGTCTGCAGCTCCCACACTTATTACAAAACCATAAAGAGGAACTGGGGAAGCCGGTGACTTGCATGGAAATTAAGCAGGCGATTAACAGTTTACCCCGTAATAAAGCGCCTGCAGGGGATGGTCTACCCATTGAATTCTACTCGACATACTCTGACCTATTAGTGCCACACTTACTGCGATTGTATCAGACATCCCTGGAGAATGGTACCCTTTCCCTTACCACGTTGCAGGCGACAGTGGTCTCGCTTCTGAAGCCAGGCCGAGATAGTACAGACATGGCGGGTTATAGGCCTCTCTCCCCATTAAATACGGATTATAAAATATTGAGTAAATTGTTAGCGAATAGACTCTGTCAGTTTATACCGCAGTTGATACACAATGACCAATGCGGCTTTGTCCCGGGCAGAAGCACGGCACTTAACATTAGGCGATTACACCAAATAATGGCGCATGCGCGGACAACAGCTGATGCCAGGGGATGCATTTCGCTTGATTTACGTCAGACCTTTGATTCTTTACATTGGCGCTATATGTTCTATGCCCTTTCCAGATTTAATATACCAGAGGACTACATAAAATGGGTGCGACTGTTATATTTACACCCCACGGCGCGAGCATGTACGGGACAGCATATTTCACAGCAGTACAGTGTTGCAAAGGGAACCAGGCAGGGTTGTCCGCTGTCGCCCTTGCTATTCATCTTGGCTCTGGAGCCTCTCCTGCATAAACAACGCAATATACCGGGTAATAAGGGAATTGTAATAGGGCCCAACACTCATATTGTCTCTGCATATGCGGATGATTTAATTTTATATTTCAAGAACTTAGACGAGGACCATGAACCTATACCTTCCACCTTTGACATGTTCCAGAGGCTTTCAGGGCTCTCGATAAACGAGAGCAAGTCCTATGTTTATTTCTTTACTGACACGGCGCGTAGCGGTCCTCTAGGCTTCGGGAAATGGACGTTTCAAATAGCACCTGCTACCTTTAAATACCTGGGAATCCAAGTGTACAGGGAGACGGCGGATCTTCTAGATGGCAACTTACGCCATACTATAACTGCCCTTAAGTCCCAAATAAAATTCTGGACTTCCCTGCCCATATCGGTGGCGGGTAGGGTGGCCATTGCCAAAATGGTGATGCTCCCTAGATTGTTATATTATTTCACTAATTTGCCCATTATGGTCCCAGTACAGGTGTTCAAATCATTGTCCTCCTTATTGATTGACTTGATCTGGGGAAAAGGTCGAAGGCGCATTGAAATTGCAAAGCTACAGCTAGACACTAAACAGGGAGGAATGGGGGTCCCGGACCTGAAAGCTTACTGTTACGCGAGCCAGCTACAATGGCTGGCGTATTGGGTGGCGGGCCGTAACTTACAGGAGATTGGTATGTCCCAGCGGTCATGACAAAGAGGAGACCTACATACACTTTTGCTACCTAACAGCAGGATTCCCCCGACGGCGCCTCATTTATTGAGGGTCGCGTTGTATTGGAGGAACGCCTTAAGATACACCAAAACAGCTGCTCCATATGCCCCAACTATTCCTCTCCTGGGAATCCCCACACAGGCGGGCACTGTTACAAATAGAAGAATATTAGCTTGGGGGAACGCGGGAGTACATACAGTGGGCATGTTCTTTCTAGATGGTGCCCTGATGCCTCATGATGTCTTTGTCCGAGAGCATGGAGTACTGAACACACTGTTTCTCCTGCATGCTAGTGTTTCTCGCTACATACGTAACACTTGGGCCCCAGTCGGAACAGAACCAGCTACGCATACACTACTCACTATGCAATATTTGATGGGAAACGGGCGCCATTTAACGAGATGGCTTTACAAGGGGATCCAAGCAATGACAGCAGTGACACTCCAGCCCCTCCGCAACAGATGGGATGCGGATGTGGGCCGAGCACTCACGGACAAAGAATGGGGCACTATTTTGGAATACCCTAAGAAAGTATCAAGGAATCCCAAATTTAAGTTCATACAGCTAATGCTCCTCCATAGGGCCTACCTGACCCCACACAGGCTGAGTTCCATGTTTCCGGATGTAGTGGATGCCTGCCCGCGCTGTCATTCCTCAGAAGCAGGACTGATACATATGCTGTGGTGCTGCCCACGTATACGACACTATTGGGCGTCCGTATGTGCGATACTGAAAGACATTGCCCTGAGTTGGAATAATGTCTCTTTGGAGTTATGCCTGCTGGGGCTGGGTCCCAAAAAGAAGAAGAGAAACCCCGTTACCAAATTTGCTAACCTAGCCTTAATATTAGCCAAGCGGAATATTACCATGAAATGGAAGGCCACTAAGCCGCCATCACTACAGGAATGGCACAGTGAAATGGTGAGATGGGGAAGGGCAGAGGGTGCTGAACTGCAGAGGGAAGAACATAGGGGATTGCGTAAGAAACCCATTTCCATGGAATGGAATGCGCTGATGGAAGAGTTTCTTGCTGTTGACCTGCAAGAGCACTGACGGACTCACTATATATCCCCCCCTCCCCCTGGTACTAACCGGCAGAAAGCTGAGGACAGTTTGAGCTAAAGTACATCTATATACTATAATGATGGTTACTGATACAGTGTGACGGCTTAGATCTCTATGATTATGTGGTGCAGGGATGGGTCAACCAACTGTATAAGTTTATGCTGAGTCTGTGGGGTGGGAGGGGGGTGGGCGTGGAAATTGGTTTAGTTTTCTTAATTGAAAGGAGCACGGTTATCATGATCTGTTGTCTCGTACAGATATATAACGGTCAGTGGTTGATTAAGCTGGGTCCATACCGAATAGCGCATGAGGAGTAATGTGCAGACTTGGTCATCTCTGTGTGCTATTTGTCGCCTGCTGTATGATTGTAAAACCAAGGCACTAATATGCTATGTGTATACACTACTGTTTCTTACGAGACTTAACATGTTATTATAAGTACATCCCAGATACTGTCTCCGGTTTGACTGTTTGCTGTATATACTCAATAAAATATGTTTTAAAAAAAAAGATTTAAAATCAATTTGGGGTAGCAAGGCTTGGCAGGTCCAGGGTACAGAATCTTTACATCGTGCGTGTCTCATTCCGACTCAAATATTATTTTTAAATGACACGGTGCACCAAACTACTTGTTTTGGCTTGGCTACAACCAAAAATTTGAATATTCCATCCATTCTCTCATTGGCTGAGTATGATAATTGGTGTGAACACACAAATCATACTATTGTCGAACTACAAGCACCGTTTCAAAATGGCGATTTAAATATCTCTGATGTTGACCCCACAGGATGGTTGTTGTGGCAAACCAATGCCTGTCAACTGCGTTTTCATAAGGCAGCGACCGGTTTCACTCAAACTAGACTTGATCCACGTTTCCCGCATTCACATTCAGTCACCACATACTCGGTGGGGAGACTGTGTCAGCAATGGTTGCAACACTCTACACAGTCATCGGTAAAACACCACCTGTCTCTTTTGTCGAGCAACATAAATTTGGCGGATTTTATCTTGGGTCCTAAATCACCAAGATCGAAAAGATTTATTTATGAGGCTTATAATGAATTATGGAAACTATCGCAGATGGAAGCAGCGTTCTGTCTGCGTCAAATTGTTAAAGCAAATTTGGAAAAGGTTCTTGCAGTTGTGAATAGCATTAATACATTGTCTTCCCGTATATACACGTTAGATAATATTGTTTCTTCTGTCATTGATATTGTTCAAAGTGATGTATCTGTGTTATACCATGGTCAAAATCAATTGCGATCTGTAATGCAGTTTGCATGGACATTGCAAACTCTCAAAATGGGTAAAGTACCATGGGATTATTTGAATGCTTCTGCATTGTTTATGCCATTTAACTTGACTGATAAACAAAGGTTCATGTCCATGAAAGATGCTACATACACCTTGTTGCACATCGAACAGTTAGAACATTTACCATTTTCCGTGGCAGAAACTGATTCAGCTGTATGCGTAATTCATGGCGTTATTTCTCTGCCATTGTCACTGTTTCAGTTTAAGTCTTGCATGAAACACTTCCCGATAGGCCGCTTTGAACCCCTGGGTAGTGTGTTTCTTCATGAATTATGGTCCTTGCCTTTCACCTACAGATGTCAACGGGAAGATAAGGAAGTTTTCCTGACAGGGGAGGAGTGCGATTCCACAGTAGGACATTCTTTAGTGTGCAAACATGTTAAATTGCACGGCGCTTGTAACGTGTCCAGTGCTAATCTTGCTTGTTTTTTGAAAGGTACGCCTGTACCAGCAATAATTCCCACACTCACATTGCTTTCGAATGGCAGTTATCTTATTTTGAATAACCACGACTGCTGTGGCTTGCAGGCAGGCATACTGTATATAGTAACAGTTTCACAGCGTGTTACTTGTTGTAGCAATGTGCTTTTTCCACCCCTGCATGGGATTGTAGATAGTTCTCTTTGGCCTTCCATTCCCACTTTGAAAACAGATTTCAATAAACTAAGCAGACTCAAAGCGCTATTGTTTCAACAGGAAGTGGCTCTCACTTCGGCTCGAGAGACCTTCGAATTGCAGGTGGCGAGAACATCTAGTGAGATTCAGTCACTCCTGAATACGAATCTCCCACTAGATTTTGGGGAACTGATGCATCAAATATTTGATGCGCCTGACACAGAAGGCCTTGCTCATTTTTTTAAACTTGTGGGATCCGGCCTTGACACCTCTTTTCAGACTTTTTGGGAGTAATACCAGCCTTTATACATTCTATTTTTTCCAGCGCCTTCGGAGGGTCTCTTCTAATACTAGCGCTGGTGGCTGGCGTGCTATACTTCTGCTTCTGTTACGCAATGGCTGCCCATCTTGTGGTACTGCACAGACCTGGCCAATTGTACCGTGACCGAATGCAACAACCTTTTGGATGCTTGCCATTAGCGGCGCTTGGCGTAAGTTATGGACTAACTTTTCGCTTTGCCTACTTCACTTGCGTGCAACCTGTATTCTACTGCCGGCGGTGCCCTTTCTATTGGGCCTTGGATCTATGCCTCTCCAATACGTCATACGCTGACCCGGATTATGATCTGTTGGTGAGTCCATTACTGGCCCATGACCAGGCCTGTTCTGGGGATGGCCGTTTGATGGTTGCTGCTGCACTTGGAGTGTTGGCTGAGTGGAATACCTGTGAGGCTGCACGGTGCCTCCTGCAACAGAGTTTCATCGAATATCACGAAAGTTGCCCGGATATGCTCTTGGAGGCATCGGATTATGAGGAACACGTGTGTTCCTTCGAACTACTTGACTGGATGGCATCCCTTTTTGCTACGAACAATAGGGATGACCTTTTGGAACAAATTGCATTCTTAGGTTCACAAAATTTGATGGATTTTCCAAATCCGCATTAGTTACGATTTCAACTAATTTTTTCTTTTCTCTTTTTCCCCAAACTTTTCTAAATTGATTTTTTTTCTTTTTTCTCTCAAGCGTTAGACTCTGCTTATCTTTGGACTCTGTTTACGTCTTTTATCTATATGCTACGGCCTGGCCAAGGGGAGGGTGTCATATGGCCGATAGGGTCATTGTAGACATCGCTAAGTTAGCATGAGCTCTGCTGCCATGATGCTGCTTTTGCGCACGTTACTGCATTACTTTATTTTGCAAGACTGTTTATGCCTTTCACATGAGAACCGTCTGCTTTGTGCACTCTCGGTCTGTTCCTGGAGTGGAGTCTGAACACCGTGAGCAAGGTCAATAAACAATGCCCCTTGTTATTCTGTTCTGGTCAGTCCCTAGCAACTAGACAAAACTTGCTAACACAGCTGGGGCTGCTGGAACACTCATGCTTTGATATTATGGGGATGCATGTTGGTTTAACACACACTTGGAGAGGGACCTTTCCAGGGAGAAGAGCAAAGCGGTTCCTATGATGTAGATACACCATATAGGCACTAAGGTATGGGGTCTGCTGACCAAGCCCAGAGATCCTCTATTATATAATAATACTTCTTCTTGCCAAGGGAAGGGTGGTTAGGCCTTCAAGTCCCTTATCCACTGTCTTTATAAAATGACATCTCCTTTCATAATCTATGGACATGCAAGAATGCTAATTGTCTTAGGTTTATGCGTTTTGCTGCTGGTAGTGGCTCGTATACTGCGTTATAGAGCACGATAGTTAAAATAAACATTTTACACTATAATAGTGACTCTGTCAATTCTTATTGTGGACAAGTACGAGCGAGTGAGCAAAGGGTACGTCTTGTTACCGCGATTCCTGAGTAAGTCAGGAGTGTTGTATTCTGGGGTGTCTAATCATTTGCTTCTTCGTGATTGTTTAGGAGAGCGAGTGAGACACTATAGCTAGTCGGTCATGGGATTGTGGGTACTGAGGCGGTAGGAAGGCTTAGCCCCTATACACCAAGGTCCCGTATTCCTGCGCATAGTTATGTGTATGTGCAGAATCCCTGCAACACTCCAGTTCTTCAAGGAGTTTTGCATAGACCTTCACATCAACCTCTAAAAAAGCAATTAGCCTGAAGTTTTGTAGAACTTTGTTGGAACCTTTTTTGTGATGGGGACCAGCAAGCATTCCGCCAGTTATCCGGAATTGCTTGAGATATGTACAAGACTCTGTATAAGAGCTCTATTCCTGCAGATCGAGTTAATAGTTAGCTCAACCTCCCTTAACGGGTTTGAAAAGTCATGAGCAGCAGTTGGCACAAGTTACCCTTCAAGACCTTCCAGTTCCAACTAATCAGGTAACATTGAGATATAAACTTTTGATATTGGTAATCCACATAGCCTGCAGGATATTTACGGAGGACTGCTTCTTCTGATAAGAAGTAACACTAGTTTACTGTGGATCAGAAGATCCTTGCATCTTCACATTTGGTCATTTCTCCATTTTTTCAATGGCCCAAAGTTTCTTCCTATAAGCAGTACCTATATTTTTTATTTCTCTTTTCAAACAGGAATCATAGTTGTATTTCCTCTGCCTCATAATTTTGTTGAGTTTTGTTTTTAAAACGCTAATATCTTTTTCCATATGGTTTGGTGCATCGCTACGGATCTGGGTAGATAAGGTAGGGCAATGTCCAACGGAGATAGCTTTAATGCTTTTTGTAGAAAACCTCATGTCAATTGACACCATCTGTCAAAAGGAGTGAAAAGCTGCCTCGCACCTCAGCTTCACAAAGACTCAGAATGAGACGGAGAGAGAGAACAAAAATGAAAAATCATAAAAGAAAGAATGCTCTCGAATAATTTACATCATTGGCCAGGGGAGTTAGAAGGGGGATGAGTAATATGTAGTAATATTCAAATATATCAGAAATAACATCAAAGTTGTCTTATTATCCAAGAGGATATCATATGAACCACTACCGAAATAACATCACACTGAACTATTAAGATTTGAACTAGAAACCTGTGGAAAAACACTGTGCTGAATCGTATTGTATTGTAATTGCATTTGTTTAGTGCTTACTACCCCTGATGAGGTGCCGAAGCGCTTTTTCGTCGAGTAGCACGCTACACCGGAAACCATAGAGGATTAGTGGTGAATTAGTATAGTGAAATATGAAATAAATTTTAGAGGTGGACATGTTAGTCTGTTATTTGGATTTAAAAGGATAATGGAGGGATAAAAGAGGAAAGGATTTAGAATCTTTTTTTTTTTTTTGGAGCTCATAGCAGTAGGAGGCGGCTTGGGAGGAGTAAAAGGGTGGTGGAGGGGGAAGAATCACAGGGAAGGGTTTAGAAAGGCTTGTTTGGGCGATCTGAATAGTAAAAGGTATGGTCGCGATTCCAACCTTACATCTTCATCAATTCAATAAGACTTTGTGAAAGAATGAACAGCCTCCCAAAATGGCAGTTATACAGATTGCACTTGCTGGTACTGCTCGCTCGCATCCTCTGTCTCTCTGTGTAGATGATAAAGGCCTTTGTAAGATACAACCTTTGAAACCTTTCTATCATTTCTGAAAAGTGCAGCATTAAGAAGAAAGCTGGCAAGGAGATCTTCTGAGAACAGTAGTATGTGGAGAAAATGCCTAAAAAGTTTGAAACATCCATTATTTTTGCCAAAGTAATAGCCACGAGAGCAACAGTTTTGAAAACTATGTGCCTCCTGAAGCAAGAATTCATCGGCTCGAATGGCAAACCCATAGTGAGCGTTAGCAAAATTAAGATCCAAAGTTGAAATTACAAAGCATATAAGAGGAAATGGATATTTCCAGTAGTTTATTTTGTAATTATTTGTTATGAATATTATACATTACTCTCAAATGTCTGGTCACTCTGGGCAGCCGAAATAAAAACTTTGCTTCTGGGGAACATAAAAAGACAGCAATGGTGGCCAAGTAGCCCTTCACCGTCAGATTATTCAAATAACTGCAGGTTAAGGCAACAGCAATTTCTTAAGAGAGAAGAGATCAGATGTCAGGTCTCAACAGAAAATGGCAGGACGCCATCTAGCGAAGAGTTCTGCAGTAGGATGCTTTTGTGGGTGGTCCCCTAGCAGCCACCATAAGTTCCCAGTTTGCAGGTTCAAAGCAGACGTGTAGACATGTATGCAGAAACATCCAGTTCTTGCTGTGACAACAGGTGGTTTCACTGGAAAGGACTAAGGTGACTATAGGCTGAAGTACAGTAGGGTGACAGTGTTCATCATTTTGAATCTTTGCTCTCCTCTACACATTTGTTCAGGAACATCAGGTCTACTGTACAGTGTAAGTGTCCCCCTTCTTAGGAATCAATGTATCTGGCAAAGCAATGCTTCTACTCTCTCTGATAGGGACCCATCTACTGGAGAGGCTACCTCCTTCATCAAGATGTAGGTTTGAGGGTTACCGGGTGCAGGAAGAGGGTTGGAACAGGTAGGACTCGGGTGGAATGGAAGAGAATACTGAGATTTCCTGATCTGTACGACCCACCGGCCCTAATTTATTCACTTCTACTCTGAGGGTCTTCATACATCATTAATAAGGAAAGAAAGTGGTTCTGTGGTTGATGATGAGGACTGTTGCCCTATGCTCACTCTTCTGTCCCATCAAGATGAAACCACTGCTATGAATGAAGTTGAGTTTATTGTTTAGGCCTGTTACACAGGTGTCTCTGCCCCCTAGAACTGGTGTAACCCAGGTGGCAGGCCACAGCCTCCAGGAAATGGTCAGCATTTATCCTGAAATTTAATGGCTGTTGAATAGTATCACAATTATTCTGGGCGATATGTTATCAGAAGATACAGTTTATCCAAGAATGTATGCGGCGCATGACTCCAAAACCCATGAACTTTGCTTTTACATCAAAAGCGTTGAATACTCACTCTGCAATGAAGTGCCCATTGTGAACCAAGCATATAGAAGATTAATGACAAACTTGACATTTAAGACAATATTTGGGGGTTCATTTATTTCACAACAGTAGATTACCAATCACTGTCGATTCCCTTCTGTTATGTTCTCCCTACACTTGGGATGAGATTAAGTAGGAATAACTACCAAGCCCCCCCCCATCCAATTTTCAGACTGTTCAAATGAAGACTCCTGAATGGTGTCTGCTCCATATACCTCAGGGATAGTCCTCATACACACCTTTATTGTGCTGCTTATCCCTTATATGTGCAGCTGACACATCCACTTTATTAAAAAATATTTTTAATTCAGTCTACCATAACCTATTATCTTCATGACTAGCACTGTAGCTTCGATGAAGATCACCTGGACTCTTGGGTACCATGTGGATCCTGGAACACATTCATGCCCGCTCTTTTTGCTGTACACACTGTGCTTTGATACAGCTCAAACTAGTCATTTGGTCTTGCCGCTGCACTCTTTCTTTGCACCTTGCTACCAGATGTTGCTTTATTGATAGCTATGAATAGAACCCTCTAACACTTAATGTATTGCTTGTTGCCCAATGATAATGTTGAATTTCGGCCTGAAGATGTTGGGAGGGAGGGGGGGAGGGAGGGGAGAAGGAGGGGGGAAGGGGGAGGGCGCGAGTAAAAGGTCCTAGCCTTTTGTGACAATCACCATCAGCATGGGAAGTGTTCTGGGATGTGAGGGTGTGGCCCTTCGGAAGCGCTTGAACGGTGGCAGGCACATCATATTGGTGGGGGGAGGAGCAGAGACAGAAGTACAATGGACTATTCTTAACCCTGAGGCAAGGGGAGACTGTGTGAGGCGGCCATCCTCTAACTGAGGCAGAAGTCAACTCCCAGATACAATGGCGGTCCTCCCTGCCTCCTTGAGAAGGAATTGATAGCCTTGAAACAGGGACTCCACTATGTCCACAGATTAGAGCAACTGGCCATGTCCGACAGTGCCAGTAGGGAGGCTTAGCTTTCGACTTTGGCCATCCATCAAGAGTGGATGTAATGCCCAACTGGGATATGGGCCATACCCGCAGAACCCCACAGACACAGGCTGAGCTACTTCTGATTGGATAAAGCATATTGCAAGGTTGCTGTTCTGCAAAGCCGAGGACTGCCTATCTGGAGCCCACTGGCCATGTAAGTCTCTCTTGTTGCAAGAAACCCTGCTCATGAGCATTAACTGCAACCTTTTGGGAAGCCAAGTTAACAACCGAGTGGAGAACAACAGATGCTCACATCTGCAGGAATGTAATAATCAAACTATTAGATATCCGGGTGATCTCTGGAGGGGTAAGCGCATTTGTGGTTCAAACAGGTTTGGTAGTCTCCTGGGAGGACACCCTTATCTTGGACTACACTAATTATTTTATCAGAGGTAGTTTCAAAAATGTGTAGGGTTGGTACAATGCCTGGGGTTAGAGGTTAGGGGGTGGAGTACTGTAATAAATGCGCTAACAAAAGTTCCTGGAAGGAGGGCTGAGCTTTGTTCATCTTCTCCACTAGGAAGAGGGGTTTCATTGAGTAAATGAAGAAAACAAAAAAAGGTGTTAACCTTTATACTATTTATCTGAAGCCCAGATGTTTTTAAATGCACTTCAAATAAGAGGGAGATCCTCCCACAAAGGAAGGAACAAAGGTTACAAAAGCCCAGTTACTTTTCCTTTTAAATATGAAGTTCAGACACCTCAAAGTTACATCAGCCGTCTCAAATGTCTACCAGGTGTTTGAATGTAAACACTTTAGCGAAGGATCGCTTTCCAGTCGTGAAAACACACCTTGAGTCCAGGAAGTGGAGATTCTGAACAAGAGAAGCAGCGCCCCAGTCCCAGCCCAAGGCCAGCAGACCTAGGACTGGTGATTGGCTGCTTCAACACCCATCAGAGGTAACAGGTGCTACATGAATGCAAACCTTTCTTCCCTTTTATCCCTCCGCTACCCTTCTCACTCCAAATAACTGACTAATATCCACCACTCAAATTACTTTCATATTTCACCATACTAATTCAACACTAATCCTCTATGGGTCCCGGAGTAGCGTGCTACTCACCGAAAAAGCGCTTTGACGCCTCGTCTGGGGTAGTAAGCGCTATATAAATGCAATTACAATACAATACAACCTTGCACCTGGGACACTTGCCTGGAGGACAAAGATGTCTAAAAACTGCCCCTCACACATGTTCAAACCCCTGCCGATAATAAAACTCCAGAAAAAGTACTAATTAAGCCAAGACTTGTGGATTTTCATGATATGCAACAACTTAATCCTAAATTCTTCAAATACATCTTGGCATAAAGAAGTTAACTAGAATGATCTAGCAAAAAGGAAAGAGCAGCGGCTTCACACATGGGCCACCCCCTGCTTCATAATCTGCGCAAACTAGAAAATGTAGCGATGGGCTTGGGGAAAAAATATTCAGAACACCATTGTCTCCTCCAACACTTGCTGCCATCAATTTCAACATACTGATATGGGATGGGTTGAGAACATTTGTAGGGCTATCAGTAATTTTCAAACAATCGATTAATCTGGCACAGAGTTGAAGAAGGTTCTTATAATCTGCAGGGGAAGAATATGGATAGCTGTCTAAGCAATGGCAACACTCATCTGTGGATAAAGGGCCACATGCATCAAACTGTGCATTTGCGGTTCCTAAATTGCGATTTTTAAGAAATCGCAATTTAGTAATCGCAAATACTTATGCATGTAGGAATCGCGAAAAAATGTGCGATTCCTACACATTCCTCATTTGCGACTCGCAAATTGCGATTCGCAAATAAGGAATTGCTTCCCATTCATTCCTATGGGCCTAGAGGCCCATAGGAATCAATGGGAATTGCATGTGCAATTTGCGAGTACCAAATAGGTACTCGCAAATTGCGCATGTCACTTCAAAGTGCCAAAGGACACCCTGATGCACCCCTGAAATTACAATTTCAACACATGTTGCACACACACATGCCGCAAGGACATGTATGTGTGCAACATAGAACTTTGAAAAATGCACTTTTGTGCATTTTTCAAAGTTCTCACAAATTACCATCAACTTTGAATTGATGGTAATTTGCGTTTCTTAATTGCGAAATCGCAATTTGTTTTTGGTTGTTGCATTGCATTTAGGGAACCGCAATTTGCGATTCCCTAAATGCAATCGCAATTTAAGTAATCGCAAATTTAGCGCTTACTTAAATAGCCATTTTTGCATTTGGGATGATGCATCCCAAATGCAAAAATTGCGGTCGCAAAGGGGCAGATTCTGCGAACCTGCCCCTTTGCGACCGCAATTTACAATGATGCATGTGGCCCAAAATCTTCACAGCGTTTACCGAATTCTCAAAATCTGTCATTGGCTAGAAAAGAGGTGACCACTCATTTCCAGCGAAATTAAAGGCTGTTGCCAACCAGTAACACTTTTATTGCTATTAAACATTCTGCTTGAATGAACTGCTGAACATAATTAGGGGCCTCTGGGATTAGGATTTTGAATTTGTTTTTAAGGCTGTCCAAAACAAAGTACAGTGACATGAGCACACTACTCATCTTAGGTCTGGTTGGTTAGCACTGGCCAAACGTTGGGGTATAATGACTCAAGACAACATGAAAAGTGGGTTAGGATGGGTTGGTCTTCTAAGGTTCTTGTTCCTTTCATGTGGAATATTAATTCTTTTCAGTCCAAAGGTCTGCAGATTACTAGTATAAATGTAAATACCTTTTAACATTCAAATGGATTGAACCTCCTGGGGAGAGGAGTTTAAGGCACAGCTTCAAAGAACCTTTGGGTTGACTTATGATTTCTAAACATCTTAACAAGTTGGGAGAAGGCAGGGAGAACATTGATGCATACATGAATGAATGCCATACATTACAGAGCTTCTCACAGTTCAGTGCAAAAGAACAAGTTACGTACCTTTAGTAGCGCCTTTTCTGGTAGAGACTTTAACTCTAAACCATGGGAAGATCTAAAAGAGGCCGCTCATTTAAGGGGCAACAGAGCCTTTTTGGGAGGTTATAAATCACTCCTTTTTAGGTTTTGCCTGCACAGCGCTTGCGCTGTACTTGTGAAATCTACTCTATTATCAATGTTAAAAGGGGCTTACAACACGCCCTTGCTTGTCATTGTTTTGTGCGCTTGACACTTCCTTTTCTTCTGGTTTCTACTGGCTGTGGCATACTATTTCCTGTGTGTTCCTCGGTCTTTCTCTTATCAGTTTCCCGAGGCCCAAGTACTGTTTTCATATGCTTGCGGAACTTCTTTTTTTTTTTAGGTTCCCACTGCACAGTGCTTGTTTCAAATCTATTACTGACACTTCATACGAGTGCATGTGTTCAGTTTGTGCTCATTTTCACTGCCCCCCCCCTCCGCTGTTTAACACACGCCCTTTATTTACCACACCCCTCCTATAGCGCGAACCCCATCAAAGGTATCGGAGCTCTTTACTTGAGCACCAGTCCCATACCTTTTTTTTAATGCACTTCGACTGCTGGAGACAAAAGTCCATGCAAAAATCAGGGTCGAACGACTTATACTTTGAGTATTTTTACAGTGTCTTTATTGAACAATGAAATGATAGTAGCTCATTCCTGCATGTATACAAGTGGAAATGGAAATTTCTGGAATTTATGCGGCCTTCGATCTTCAGAGGTAGCCATTCATTGACATTACCACAATACTATTGGAATTTACGGCTACTGCATAAATGTGTAAACCAAATACCAGTCCAATATGGTGGCTCCATTTGCTGATATTTGAAAGGTGCCTAAATCAGTTCAGTCCTCCCACTGCGTCTGAGTCACAAGTCACATTGTGTCATATGATCTCAGGGGCCTCTTCACACTCAAATCACACGACTCCGGTACCCCTGCTGAAACTGGCACTTGAGCCCGCAGAGAGCCTCTTGAGATACATGGCCAACCTTCAGTGTGCCTCCTGCATGCATGTTTTAATGTATGTGTTTTGGGGGCTAGGCCCCCGCTTCACAAATACTTCCAAGACAGCACATAACATAAATAAACTCTTGCTGCCCCACCTTTGATTGGAACTAGAATACATGCATTCTAATCCCAGCGTCCGCAGTTAGCCATAGCGTAATTCTGGGCAAACATTAGTCACTTGTTTTAATCGAGTTGGAAAAGTTGTCCTTTCCCTTTAGAATAAGTATTCTCTTAGTTTCTCAAAGTTCTTATCCTGGGAAAAGAGACGATTCAGTTAGCCATTTATTGATGAAATGAAAAGATCACTGTAAAGAGAACATAGGGATACTTCTATGAAGTGGGTTTTTTGCAGTTTGATATAGCGCAGACTTAAAGGTATTGAAGCGCTTTACACGAGCACCAGTTACATTACACAAGTTCACGTTTTTCCCCAGGCACGGGGAGATTACGTGATTTGCTGGAATCGCTGGATGTTGAGCTGACACTCGAACTTGGTCCCCCAGTTCCAAAGTTAGAAACTCTGGAAACGCCGCATTCTCTCACTCAATGCACATTTTTCAGTAACCATGAAATATGCAAAACATTGTTGATCTGATTAGCATTATTTAACTACCATCTGCATGGTTTACATGTACCGGGAACAGTAAAAGGATTATTGGTGCTACAAGTAAAAACCTTTTTAAAAAATACAGATTTGTGGCTTCTCCATGCCCTACAAAATGGCCGTATTTGTGACTGGCTGCGATAAGGATCTCTTTGTTGCCCTGTGGAGGTAGTACAGTGCCTCGCCTTCGGGACGCAGCAGCCTTGATGTGAACGAGGATGTAAGGAACATCTAGTGTCCCCTGAGACATAAGCTAACTTGGCCCAGGGTATAACTAGGCCGTATAATATTGCAGAAATTGCTCCTCCAGTGATAAAGGTACCTGAAGTCATTTCCACAATATGTTAAACCGGTAGGTTATACCGGATACATACTGAAAGTCAGGTAAAACTCATGTTATGGTATAGCTCTGAAATCCAATAAACATAGCACATGGGATCTCTAACTTCACCCACCAACGTCTGTAGGACTCTCCTGTGCGACCTACAAGGGAACTGGCATCTGATCCATCACAGAGTGACAACACAGGGCAGCCATGATGGGCACCAAAGGAGGCAAACCCCTACAATTAAAGTCAGAGTAACAAGTCAAAAGTATTAAAAAACTACATTATGCCTTTCTCAAAAAACAAATCATAACACTTAAACAGAGTTTCAGTAACTTATATTGCACAACTGCTCACCAAGCTACAATTTACAACAAAAAACAGCTTATTATTAATCACATAGGCAAAACCTATTGCATTTACCAATGCTTGTTTACTGATGGTACCACCTCAGGTGTCGAATGCCATATCTTAGAACACAACTGGGTCTAACACCTCTCTCAAATATTTGATTCCGGTAATCCAGTCTGAGAGAACCTTCCCCTTTTAGTTCAAGTTCTCTCCAATCGATCTCTAAGTGAATCCATTTCCGTGGCAGATGTATCAAAATCCATCCTCAGCTCTGCAGTGGGGAGGGTGCCCAGCCCCAATTGGGTCCCTGTTGATGTATTCATGCACAGTCCATCCTTTTGCCGCCCCCCCCCAATAACTAATGTTCTAAGAACTGCTTTCAGACCCTTCGATTAATGAAGGGAATCAATAACTGTACTAATTTTCAAGAAAGGGGATATGAATCTTCCTGCAAATTACTGTCCTAATTATTTATTAGATTTTTCTGTCAAAATACTCAGGTGTGTACTTCTGGGCAGAGTCAAACTCTTTCTTTTCAATGGTCCAATTTGGATTTCGAGCCAGCCTAGGTACGGTTGATCAAGCACTTAATTTGTCCCTCATTTTAGGAAAATATGTGCGTCCCCCTAATTAGATTTTTTTTAAAACATCTCCATTGGGGCACATCAAAGAAGGTGCTAACTGGCAATTATACCCACCATAGAAGGGTCACACGAGGAGTAAGACTGGGATGTATATATGCACCCATTTAATTTTACATCAATGCATTAGATTCCTTTTTAACTACCTGTGCCACAGATGTTTAAAAATACGCTCCTGTTTTGTCCCCGTGCTCTTGTATGCAGACAACGCAGTTCTTATTGCACATACAGCTAATGGGTTACAGGCCCTTTTAGATGGTTGTAATGAGTATATGAGTAATTTAAATCTGCAGCTAAATTAATTTAAAAAAAATTCTTTATTTTAACATGCGGCCATAAAAATATTTGCTCCAAAAGTTTTTATATGGAGGAGGGGCATTACCAAGATTTCTAATTTTAACTATTTGGGTATTTTATTTGATGCCAACTTGACTTGGGACGGTTTGGTTACCCAAAGATCGTGCAAAGCAATCTTTAGCTTTTCAAAAAAGTTAGGACAGAAACCACTCAAACAGATGTCCACGCTACATAAGAGTAAATGCCTCTCCGTAGGCACATATGGGGCAGGGCTTTTGGGATATGCAAGCCAGAGTCCCCTGCAGGTAGCTGAAAACAAATTTCTCTGCAGACTTCTAGCAATACCCAAACAGTACCCAGCATCATCTCACACCAGAATTTGTGCTTAGGCTACTTAGAGGACAGTGTTAGACTGCCCTCCCCCCATCCTTATTATGGCTAAAAAATCTGGGTCACCTCAAGATGACCTTCTTACACAAGGTTGCGGAGGACTGTCTTAACTCAAGTAAAATGTCAGCCATTTGATGGCTGGCATATGTTAGGAATTCGATCTGGGCCTGAGTTGACTCTTTGACACGCCACGTAGTATTGGTAGTCGTGATAAGGATATAATAAAAATGCATGTTTCTTGCACAGAGGGAGAAAGAGAGAATTATAAAATCCCTTGATGTGATCTCTGTTCTCCAATATGTACCTTTATCAACCAATCCTGGCATGGAACCATACCCGTCCTGGAGAGAGAATCCCAAACTAAGATTTTATCTAAGATGTTTAAGACTGAGCTCGGTTCATTATCTAGCGGCTATTCCTCAGACCGGTACATGGTTTGTCTCTCTTCCACGTTGCCCTCGTGATGGAGTGTCCATTCAATCCACAAAGCATTTTATGCTTTTTGTGCACATTGTATCGCACTTTATGATCCCGTTTTTTAATGCCCTATTCTACGTGAAATTAATTTTAGTACACATCAAGTAGGGCTGCATTATTTACAACGTCTAGACTCAACTCATTTATGTTTTGCAGTTATCAATTGGGTTTCCTAAGCCTTAAAAACGAGAAAGAAATATGCAAGTTTATTATGATTGATCTGCAATCTGGTGTAATGTGTATATAATTTTAACAATTTTTGTGTGAATGCAAGCCTACCTATTTGCAATGAAGTATTTTGTAATTGAAACATCCATAGGCTTTTATTTGTGGATTGTCATTACAACCTGTGCTTAGTGTTCTTAATCTAAAAGGTTATCTATTTTTGGAAATGTATGTATTTTTAAATGCGCTTTTATGGTCATATTCTGACCAAATAAAGAATTTTGACTGACAGATGAGTTAACATGAAAAGTGGGATTGGTTGGACTTCTAAGGTTCTTGTTCCTTTCATGTGGAATATTATCCGTTTTCTTTTCAGTCCAAAGGTCTACAGATTAATAGAATAAATGTAAATACTTTTTAATATTCAAGTGGATTGAACCTCCTGGGAAGAGCAGTTTGTGGCGTAGCTTCAAAGAACTTGTGGGTCGACTTATGATTTCTAAACATCTTAACAAGTTGAGGGACGGCGGGGAGAACACTGATGCATACATGAATGAATGTCGTACATTACATTGCTTCTAACAGTTCAGTGCACTAGAACAAGTTACTTAACTTCAGTAATGCCTTTTCTGGTAGACTATTAACTGCAGATTCCTCACCTTAAGAATATTCCCTGGCATCAGCCTGGACCCGGAAACTTTTGTAGCAATTCCTTCAGGTGTGGGTAGGTGGTGTTGTGTGGCTCAGTGATGGCTCCGTCCCACCTCTGATATGGCATCGGGACATCTATTTATACGCCACCTCAGGACACTGATGTCAGTTTCTTTCTTAACTCAGTCTGTGCCAACAGACATGGCGCCCATAAAAATCACCATGTAACAGTGTGCAGATGTGTTCAATAGATGATTAATGGACAGTAAGTAAATTGTTCTTTTGATAGAGACTTCTAACTGCAGATTCCTCACCCAGTGAATAGATACTAAAGCAGTACACCTCCCCAGGCGGTTGATCTGTAAAATGGCTCAAACTAGGAAATCTAGCAGGACAGATTGGGCAAAATATCAAACCTGCCTGACCTGGATATTCAGGCAGTACTGCTTAGTGAACATATAGAGGAATGCCTATGTAGCATCCTGGCAGATGTCCAAGACCAACACCATGTGCAAGCACATAGATAGCAGAATTTGCTCTAGCACAATGAGCATGCAAGAACTCCGGGGGGTTGCTTTCTGGCTATCCTAAAGCAGATGCATTAAAGAATCCATCTGGAGATGGTGTTCTTTTGCACTGCTTTTCTTTTCTTGGTCTCAGAAAAACCGATGAAAAGTTTCCTGTGAACAATCAATGTAAAAGCGAAGGGCTGTTTTTGGGTCAATACGGTGGATCTGTTCTTCCTTCTTGAAAGTGATGAGTCGGTGCATATAAAAAGCTGGCAAGGTGATGGATTGGCCATGTGAATGGGCGTGACTACCTTGGGCAGGAATGCTGCTTTTGTCCAGAAGTTACCACCAACAGGGGCAGCCCTAAAACCTGAACCAGGGGCAAAGTAAAGACTGGAATCCTAACAAAGGTTCAAGTTAAATAAAATAATACTACTAAAAAATCAAAAAACAAGTAAGAAAAAAGTAAAGAAGGTAATGAAAAAAAATGTAGGTCAAAATTACAAATAACTTTCTAACAAGAGATACCCCTACACAATTTCACAAAGATATACAAAATTTTAATAAGACAGTAATTATAACAATCATAAAACAATGGCGCTCAATAAGTTACACACAAAAAACAAAGACAATGGGCTGTATAAACAAAAAGAGTGGCTGAGGAAAATATATATGAGGTCTGTACAAAACAAAAAGAAAACATGGCAAGAAATGCGTCCTCTTCAATCAAGGCCACATGAAGGCGTCGACGGCGTTTCGACCACATTAAAATTTGGTGGTCATCATCAGGACAAACAATAATGAATACCAGAGCGTCCAACAGAAAATTCCAGTAAAAAAATCTAGAAAACGAGTATAAACATAGGAATATCGGAAATTGTCCGGAGATCATATAGTAGCATGAGATCAATCATAGTGACTAAATCAAAAAAAAGGGGAAGAGAAAAAATTACTTAAAAGATGTAACAAGTACCCAATGTGAAAAGAAAATAATAAATAAGAAAATAATAAATAAGACCTAGGAAAACCTTTCCAGAAGACACGTTTGTCTGGGAGGAACGAAGAGTATGGTAGCACTGCAGACAACACGAGTAAGTTCACTCGCCTGACCAATGTTATGGCGATGAGGGAAAACTGCTGAGATGGGTACCAGGCAAAGAGAACAGCTGTGCATGGGTTCAAAAGCAGTGACCAAGTACGCGAGTACCAAGCTAAGGTCCTACTGCAGATGAGCAATGGAGTTGGCAAGTACATATAGACCAGCCCCTCCAAAAAAAAAAAAACACCAAACAACGGGTGACTTGAAGAGGGATGGTTGGTCAAGAAAAAATAAAAAAGACAAAAGGGCCGAGAGGCAGTGCTTAATTTGAGCCGGTGCAGCCTATGAGGGCCCCCTGCTCTTATTTTTGGGGACCGGCGCTTATTTCCCCAGATCAGATATTGGCCGCGAGCAAGAGGGGGAAACGCACATCACAAAGACGAAGGAAGGGAAAGACGGCAAAACCGTCATAAAGGAAAAAAGCAGGAGCCAGCAAGAGCCAAAAATGGGGCAGGACGTGTCTGGTAGTGGATTAAAGACTACCAGCCTTGATATTAAGTGCACCAATGTTTAATTGCACGACCACTGGCTTCCGAGCAGAGGTTCAGGCACCAGCACGCTTTCTTTTACAAATCAAGCACTGCAAAGAGGTAAACTTTAACTGTAGCCACAGCAAGGGCTTGACAAGCCAAAGAAACAGAACAGGAAAAAAATTCAGATAACTGCACATTGAGGGGTTGTATGTTTTGGGAAGGGCAGCAGAGATCAATTTTCTTCCAGCGTTCTGCAAAAACAGGTCGGCCATCGACTGGAAGTGGTTTACGACTAGTTGAGGTGAGTCCATTATCAGCAATGAGTCATCGAGGCATAGGAAGAATGGTACACACTACCTCTGCAGGTGAAATGTAACTTTCGCAATCACTTTTGTGAATATCCAAAGTGCACTGGTCAGGCCAAAAGGGAGCTCGGAGAACTGAAAGTTCTTGTGACCTACCTGAAGCCGCAGATGGTGTCTGTTGGACTCCTCCAGGAGTATGTGAAAACAGGCGTCCTGCAAATCAAGCATCACCATCCAGTCTCCTGGATCCAAGGCAGACATACCTTGGGCCAGGGTGAGTATTTTGAACTTGTCTTTCTGATGGAAGAAGTTCAGAGAGCGAAGATCTAGGATGGGACAGAGGCCTCTATATTTTATGGGCAACAGAAAATAACAGGAGCAGCAACTTGTCCCAATCTCTAATGCCGGCAAACTCTGTACTGCTCCCTTGGCCAAGACAGGCAAAACATCTCCTTGGAGAACGGACAAGTGGTCCTTGGGGAGGTATTGCGGTGTGACTGGCATGTCTGAGGGGACAGACAGAAAGGATATGAAATAGCCATGTTTCATGATCTGAAGAACCCATTTGTCTATAGTGATGCGCCTCCTACCAGGGAGTTGAATGGTGACTAATTCCTACCGGACGATCAGCAAATTAAAGCAGATTTTGCAGCAGCTGTGGAAAACGGGGGGGAAGGTGCTGGGTAGAGTATTGTCTCTGGGGGCCTGGACGTTGGCGGCCTGCTACTCTGCCTCTAAAGCAAAAGGTTTGGGAGGCTTGCTGTTGCTGCAGCGGAGGCCTGCATTGGCGCCTATGCAGGTAACCTGGCCAGAAGCTTTCAAAGGGGCTATGGTCTGGGGAAACTGGCAGACAGGCAGAGCTCCAAGGCAAAGTCTGCCTTCGCTCCAAACTGGCGAGAACTGGTGACTGGCATATCAATTAGGGAATGTTTGACAGGTGAAGAAAAGCTTGTGGAGCACATCCAGGCATGGTGCCTAGCACCACAATGGTGTCAAACGCCCAATACAGACAGTCGGTTGCGTTCAGACCAGATCTGATGGGATATTTCGTTGCATTGGGACCGTCCAAAATTGGTCACTGTAAAGGGACCCGACACCATTATACAGGGTGGGACGGATCTGTTGAAGAGCCACATGACACCACCTACCAAAGCAAAGGGAATTGATACCAAAGTTTACGAATTCAGTCGATGCCTGGGGATATTCAGATGGAGAGGAATCTGCAGTTAGGAGTCTATCAGAACACATTTCATCCTTTTATCTTTGTTTAGCCACATTCTACCAAGCTGTGCACTACATTGACCCTCACTGGGCTCCTGGGAGGCCTCTTGGTATTACCGGAGGAATGCCTAAAGTAGAATTCACCACATTAAGACAATCTCATTTTAAATTTCCAGTGAGATACAGATGTCAATTACAATGCAGAGGCTCTTTGGAACCCCTAAAACCAGTGTAGGTATCTTTCACCAACAACGCCTGCACTGGAAATAGGGAATGACAGCAATGAACTGGTACAGGATGCAGAGAAAACTTTCATGTGTTGAGGTAGAATTGGTGTACATAGGCATGGGCATGTTTCATTGAGCAAACGTTATATTACTGTAACCTTAAGTGGAATCGGAGTCTTTTTTCCCCCACACATCCAAACAAGGTAGCTTTTCCAGAGCTACACTGACATGGGAAGATTATTTTAGCCATCAAATGTAGAGTGCCGGTTCAAAGAAAACACGAAGGCAAAATGCAAATCGATTTTAATAGAAATTATTTAAAAAACTAAAATTTCTGAAAGACATTTGTCAAACAGTTATAAAAAGACATTTGGCCCTCCTATAAATTGAATGAAATTCTCACAATCAATGATTAAAACACAGGATTTTAGTATCTGTTTTTGTAAACCACATCCATCTATCTCACTCAATTTGGCTTTCACAAACTTAAGTAGAAGAGTGCAATAGCATGGACACCAAGAAATAACACAAATATAATTCAGTTACTACAACTCTGGGTGCATAAAAAAAACCTGGCATGACAATGTCTCCGCTCTCAAACAGAACAAAATTATCTAGAGTCCAGCTATGGGCTACTGGGCTGAACAGTAGAGACTGAACACTCCGGAATCATCTATTACAGGAAATGTTTCTATGACCAGTGGAGGAATTAACATACTGGTTTCAAGAAGCATCTACAATGGCATGTATATGCAACCAATACATTAAGCAGTTCAGGCAAGTGCTGTTGTGAGAACGGAGACAGTGTCCTTACATCCACTGATCGAGTTGTGCTCACCCACTAGCTGTGGACCTTGAGTGAGAGACATGTAAATAAGGGGAAAAAAGTTTCAAAAAATATATGGCTTTAAACCTCGTTTCAATATTGCACATTGAATAAGGAACTCTAACAGGCTGCAGATTAGCAGGTCTTTATCTTGTGTGGATACGTAAATTATGCATTTCCTGGTACAAAACCAGCCCTCTAATTCCCCCCCAAAAAAACAATGCTTCTGGGAAAAAAAAAAAACAGCAACAAATAGTCTACAGCCTTTAAGAACACTGTATAATAAAAAAAAAAAATCAGGACTCATTTCACCCTGACAAATTATGGCTAGAATGCACGTATTCATTAAAAATTTCTCAAAATGTTCATCCCTAGACGCATGCAAGCGCCTACTCAGACATAAAATAATAAGCAACCAGTGAGGGGTGTCTTCAAGATTTTTTTGAATCTCAGCTCAAATACTCCAAATCGATGAGCAGTCAGGGGACTAGTGAATTGGCTAGGGACGGCATACTATAGTAGTCAACTAGTCACCAACAAATTCAACTGCTAAACAGAAAAGAAGAGTTCTTGGGAGACATGGAATAACTCTTCCAGGGCTCCAATATTTAGCATAAGACCACTCATCCTTACCGACACAGGAGATATAAACAGCAGGCAAGCAGTTAAAGAAATTGCGTATTTAGACAATTGTGTGGAAACAAAGAATTCAAAAGACAGGTCCACCCTTGACAAACAACACAGTGAACCACTACAATAGAACCCAGTTAAAATCTTTTTTTCATGAGCAAATTCAAGGACAGTGAAAATGTAGTGTAACTGATTTACATCATATTCCTTCAAGAATCCTCCCTCAGTTAGGATGCATCTTATTTCACACATAAGGGTATCGGTATAATTCTTATTCAGTCACATGGGCTTTGAAATACTAGAGAAATTAAGGGGGTCAATAAAACAACTGATTAATACATTCCTTAAAAAATATGTTCAAGGGTGGAAAAGCCCATATAAATCCTTTGAATCCTGATGAAAAGGGGCAGTAAAATGACCTGAATTTTTTTTCTGCATTATTCTTTTTAAAGACTAATGGGGTCCTTTAGACCTTGGAGTATTGACCGATAGGTCAGCAAGAGACATGGCCTACACTCCCCTGGCCGAGGACTACCTACCCTAATATGAGATCCCCACTCAGGGAACCTTTATTCCTTCTGGGGAGCTGTCAGGTAGGCAATTCATTTTTTGGAGAGGGCACCATATAACCGGCACTCACTTCACAAATTTTTGTTTTCAAGAAACAAACTCTCAAAGAGGGGAGTTTCGTGGGAAAAAATGGCCGTGGCATGCAGAGGCCAGTGTCTGATTTGTCTGCCTGGCAGGGTTAATCTGGTGAAGATTGCTCGCCCTAATTTGGGGATGGCGACTGTCACTATGACATGCCAGTCCAGTGGTAGACAGGCTTTCAGGTCAGAAGTTTACAAGAGTGAAGTCTGCGGAGGCTCCACCATTGTAAGATTTGTGCTTTCCCAACAGCCAGAAGAACCGCATGTTTGGCAGAGCGGTAGCCCCAACAGTTTACAGTAGGGCACCAGCCCCACAAAACTTTAAATCATGCCCCAAGTACATTAAGCACTGAAAAAAATAAACGATATGACTGTGATGCAAGTCAGAAATAGGAATTACACAAAACTTCTAGTTATAAACAAAGTGAGGCAGACAGGTTATCAGAGATGGGTTGGGGACATTTTAAGTGAAGGAAGAGACTGAATGGAATTCTGATCATCTCACAGTTATCTTGCCAATTCCCAAATATGAAATAGCAAAGATATGAGGACATGGAAGGGCATGCTCACAACCAGCAGAGAAAGAGCACATGAAAAAGACTGCGGTTACTTTTCAGACCGTCTATCAGGAATAATCTAATTCAAATGCACTACTTCATCGGGCAACCCAACGAAGTCCAAGAGATGGACTAAATTAAATCCTCAAATCCCACATTTTTATAGACTTTGAAAGGAGACCGTATTCTGAACGCATAGACATTTGTTTCTTATAAGATGTGTATGGCAGGATGCTTCCTAATATGTGCAGTTTGAAACATCTCCACAGAACTTCCACAAAAAAACTCATATGACAGTGGGATAAACTCAATCAGTTCACCAGTTAACGAGAACAAAAACAAGGCTATTTCAACGCCTGAAGGTAGAGCTACAACAGTTGTTTCAATCAAGCCAATAAACATTGTAACTTGAAAGAAAAACTAACATTTAATATATGACATTTGATCTTCTGCATCTTTTTGGGACAGTGACCATTGGATGCCCTTGTAGGTGAACAATCTGATTCCTGCTTATTGTTAGGCTTGCCCAGCAACACTTCTTATGCTCTTGACGGGGCAAAGCCAAGGGCCTGGGAATAGCCAATCACTTTTGTTGACATTTACAAATGGCACATAGTACTGGAGATAGTGTTTTTGATGGCTGCCCTTTGTGACAGAAACAGGAACTTAAGCACTGAAAATAGGATCAGACAATTTAGTAAAAACCTAAAACTAGGATTAAAATGTGGTCTCCAAATTCTGCAGCCCACATAGTAAACTACCTCTCCTACCCTTTAGCAATGTGACATGGTACACGCTTAAATAGTAAACATTTGCTTACGTTTCTATGTAGCTGAAGACTAAACAGATAGTTGTGAACTTTAACAGGTCTGTTAGGTCTGCCAGCAAACAAGATTAAATCATCCACAGAGCCGACATCTAGCAACTCTACGGCTGTTAATTACTATTTTAAGATTTATGAACCAGCCTAGGATGTTTTCATAGGAAGGGTGATAATGATGAAGGTAATACTACTGCAAAGCACCCTTTTGAAGCAATTAGCAGCGAGTAATCTAGTAAGGATTGCAACTGTTCGGTATTCGGGAATAGCTTGCTTCTACAGCTCTGCTACTTTCACATTAAGTGTAAAAGGGAGTAAGATGCAAAAGAGTACACCACACAGGTATCTCTGCTTAAGAGGTGGGGTGTGAGGGAATGAGAGCCAGCATTGCACACTATACAAGTCTTTCCTCAATGTTCCACATAAAAAAAAAAGTTCTACATTGATTTCCTTAATAATGCAGTATTGGTACATTTTCTGACCCCACCGCTACCTATTTTTGACCTGTAATGTTGGGAGGAGAATTTGAAGGCAGCGGTCAGACTAGTAATGGACAATAAAGGATATTATAAATAAGCCAATCGGGTTTAGGTGGACAGCAGACTGCCTTGTTCAATAGCCCAGAACTGTACACATGATGTGCACAGCATAAATCAAAAATAATATTTCAGTACACGCATTATTAAAAGTTGCATACCTTACTCTACACTTGCAATAGGTATCTCCATGATGAACAAAATCATATCAACTATTAAAACAAATTATAAAAGATTTGTTCTTCCCCAACACTGGTAAAGATAACTGGTAAAGGCAATCATTGGGAGCCTGCAGGTCTTTTTCCAATGAGTTTTCACTCTATTAAAACATTTTTAATACAATCATGTGATTTTGTAATGGAGCAACGGGAGATGTAAATGTTATAGAAGAAAATTCCCTGCATAAAACTTTAACTAGAATACATGCATGACCTGAAACAGACAAGCAGGATGTACATAAGGCACGGACCGCAATTTAAGTTTAAGCACAGGCACATTTTTAGGAATACATCAGATCATACCGCTCCATTTATATGGTTTTTTTTGCAATCTTTTCCGAGCATTACTGTAGATGAGGTCATTAAAAACAAATATCAGTCCAGATTTTCTTAAACGATGCCTTCATAAAGGTGCATACTCTTCGCATCCAGTGCATACACCACTTCGTTATGGCAAGTCCTCAAAACTAGGATTGAGGCTACATAGAGTGCACCAAACCTAGTTTCCCTCAAAGATTTATCCAACGTGCAGAGCACAGGATACCCTCTCTCCCATCTACAAGTCCATATAGAACAACTTATACAAAGCAAATACTTCAGGTAGACTTGACAATCCTCAAATGGGAAATACTGCACATATCTATTAAAAAAGAAAGGCACTTGGTGATAAACTTCCGTTGCACACTGCCCGTGATGGTGAATATTCCCTCAGCTTGGATCCACTTACAGGAGTCCCTGTGCACAAAATACGCGGGAAAGGAGCAGAGGATAAACATCCGACATGCATCAACACGTTACAGCTCAGCAGCGGATGCAATGCACGCTTCACTCATTTTCTCACCAAACTGCAGCTCTTTCAACCAGAAAATCCACCAGCCTACAGTCCCCAAAGCACAAGTGGCCAAAGAACTCTCAAGATTGTTCAGAAAGTCACACAAAGAGTAAGCCTAGAAAACCTAGCAAGGTAAGCAACAAGGATTTCTGAGCAAGACTGCTGAGGAAAACGAAGAGGGTCATCAGATGTGTGGAAGCAGGAATCAAGTAGCACACTGAATTACAAATACCAAAGTAGTAACACTAGAGTATGGCACAAACTGTACAAAGGAACATCAATGAACAGTTAGGGGATGCACAGCACCAAATTGTGGCAGGAGTGGGTGGGTGGCGAAGGACATGAGGGAAATACAACCAGGAACATCTCAAACAATACTTGAGCATTTTCTTCAGGTTTTTCACTCCTAAACTAGAACTAAAGTAGGAATACTGTAAAATGTTGGGTAAAGCCAACATTGTTGCCAAAAAAAAAAAAAAAATCCAACTTTGTGAGCTTTGTGCCAATACAAATAAGATTTCTACAGCAGTAGGTGGACAGCAGTGTCTGAATAAAGGATGGGGTGCACGTAAGGCAGAAAAAGTAGTGGACTGGCAACCACATGTGATGTGCAACTGTAACTGTAAAAAGGTCAGTTACCGATGGTCCTGGCACCAGGCTGTCTATGTCCCCACCTGGTCTGAAGACAAGATTCAGTGTCCTGTGCCCATCCCAAGGCTCCAGTAGAATACAATATAAAAACATTGGAAAAACCTTAGTACGTCAAACTTCAGGTTAAGTCATAATTTGATCTGCCATGGAGGAATGTAACCTTCAATACATGATTAAAATGAACCAGAGTTTCCAACACCTACAGGACACTCACTATTTAAAAAATAAATAAACAAAACTGACTTTCCTTTTGTCCAACTTCTGGATGCAATATGGTTTACCTAACAGGAAACCTGAGTGACATTATAAGATATCTGTGTCCTGGAAAATTGGCATGAGGACGAGTAGCAGACAATCTGAAAGAAGTTATTATATGAAAGAAACCCGAATGGGAGTTACCAGACATGGCTCAAAGGACCAGACACTACTACTTAGGGGTAAGAGAAATGTCCACTTACGGTTTTCTACCGTCTGAGTAAAATCAAAATCTCAGAACCACAAAGTCAGCATCTACCTGAGAAAGGAAAAAAATGCATCATACTGTTTCCAAGAAAACAGGCTTGAAAATATACACTTGTCAAATGTTAAGCAAAGAATAGACTAATGTCACTCGAATATGGGTGCTGACTCTGCCAGGGATTCATTCTCCCTCTTTTCCCCATAGCCAGACTGTGGGTCCACATCCGGTCATGAGAAAATTTGCCAAATTTCTTAGAGCTGTGCTGTCATAAAGACACCATTATTCACTGGAAGACCTAGAGTGTGAGAATGCTTGGATTGTCCACATTAATGTCAAACATACAGTTGCAGCTTTCTCCACAAGATCTTGGAGTCGAAGATTTTCAAGCCTTCACTGGAAGCTGTGAATCACAGGACCAGCTCATATTTTCCCAGGAAGCAGTTTGAGAGGTAGCTTTGCATTCTCCGTAGAGCTCAAGAAGAGTTCCTCTGGAATTGCATCAATCCTTCTTGACAATTTCGGGAGGGAGAACATAGTCTAAATGACACCCACCATCTGATCTAGCTGTCGCATGTAGATGCTCTTCAGTGGTAAAGAGTATCGGCGCTCATCAGGCACGCGGTTACACTGAAAAGAAAAAGCAACACTATTAACTAAGAGTTAAAATAGCACACGGCTACAGAATCAGTCCTTTTCAACTGGAGAACGAGTACACCACCTCCTAAGAACCAGCACCTTTGTTTCCAACTCAAATGGTTCAAAAATAACTAAAAATGCAGAAACACGTGTTGCAGTGCAATGGAAGGCCCTTTGCAAATGTTGACTGATCACCTTTCCATTTCTTATTGCTACATTTAGGTGTTAGACTGGTACTAATGAGGTGCAACCAATGCCCAGACAGTGTTTTCAAGTGTAATAATGACAAAATAATGAATACCATCACTAAATGTTTTCTTGCCGAATAATTTACTCAACTCTACCGCACAATTTGGCCCTCCCGTGCTGCATACTTTCAGTGCTCTTGATTATAGCAGGGTTTGAATTCTAGGAAAGCTTTAATTTTGCTACCTTCCGGCTACTCTACACTTAGGGACTGAAAGAAGGCAAGAAGCAGTGGTGCAAGTGTTGGAATGCCCTTTGAGTCTGTGCACATCCAAAAACTTGTGTTTTACGGTATTCACCAACTCCTCTACAATCTCTTCATACAGTGGTAAAGATTAGAAATGTACTCCTCATAAAGGAAAGAGTAAAACCTTTCCAGAGAGGAGAAAAAGAGGGTTAAGAAAAGTGGATTTGCAATCACTCAGGAGATTTTCTCATGGTTTGACACGGATTCTCCTTTGTTGACCTTCTGTTAAATATTGGCATGCATCGAACAGGTTTACAAAAGGAGTTCTCAAAGAAATGGTATCTAAAGTAGATTAACAGTTCAGCAAAATATTTTTTTCCCCAGGAGTTTTGTGCAGCAAAGGGTTGGGCTTACTTGCCCGGTGGACAAAATAAAAATAATAAACGTTTTTGTCCTTGACCGCAAACAAAGTGACCTGGGTATTGCCCAACAGGAATTCTACATTCCTGGTGGCACCATAAACATTTGGCCTGAATAAAGCACCAATGAATCAAGTGTCTTCCAAATCGAGACTACTCACCCGTAAGGGTCTCGAGGCACGGGGAGATGTCGAAGGCACTGTGATCAGTCAAAGGCACTGTGGTCCCACCATTCCCACTCTTTATTCTCCTCAGTGAATCAGTGGCGTAACAATAGCCCCACAGTGCAGGGGGCCCAACCTCCATGGGGCCCTCCTTCGGCACTGTGCATGGGCTATGGGGCCCCTGGCGTGAGAGCTCCTGACTGAGTCTGGAGCGTAGGGGGCCCCCCTCCATGTACATTGCAGGGAGGGTGTGGGAGGGGGGTCCCCCAAGTTTTGTTTCGCCACTCCAGTGAATAAATACTCTTGGTGTGCATTTTACCAGGCAGCTGAGCCCATAGTTATGCTTTGGAAACACAGTATACCCCTCCAAAACTCACTCAGATGGACACTCTAAGTCTCACTTGCACTATACTACCTAGTGAGGTTTCATAGGTCAAATCAGACTCCTTTTGGTCAATGCATAAATTGCTAGAAAGGAGGAGTGTCAGTTTGACAGATGATATCAAAGTAAAGAGGGGAGATAAGAGGAGTTGTCACACATCATCAAGGTCTCTCCTCGGCTTCAGGTTAATTAGCCGAGGAGAGACCTTGATGTAAGTGGGACTACAGGCTCACCTTGCCACCGGAGGACCTATGGAGCAAGACTTTAGCTTTTTATATGTATAACAGACTATGGCACCAAGTAAGTGAAATGTGCATTTGAGCATGCAGAGTGTGTGAAGTTGCTATACTTTGCAATAATTATACCAGGGAGCGAGTTCCTTGGTCCTGAAAATAGCCACAGGGAAGGGTGGCTTGAAACATGTAGAGCGTGTAGAAGGAAGTGTCATCAAAATCACACATACTTTTTACATTTCTTCTCTTTTTAACCATACTGTCTGGTCTGAAGGACTGAATAAAGCATAGCATTCCTACCAGGCAGGTATTATCAATTCACATTAAAAAAACTCCCAACTCCTATTCAACCATCTAGTGTATACAATTGAGTGCTCCCACATATTTCACAGGTAGCAGCACACCCCATTCCGCAGCAGAACAGGAAGAACCCTATGATAAAACATGCATCCAAGGGGTGGGGTGAGGGTTGTATAAAAAGCCCTGCTTTTTTCCTCCTTGTAGGAAGTGTAGCACACATTCCGGAGTAGGGCTCTACTTTTACAGATGTGACAAACACCATTGCCAGGACCCAGAGCATCGCAGTTTCTTGAATCCCTATAACAAGATTTTTCAAAACGAATCCATTAAGATCCAACTCCAACTAATCCATTTATCCACAGAAGGGCTGATTGCATCAAAGAAGCACTCACTTGGGTCTGTGCAGTGAAAGCAGCCCAACAGGTGTTGGGCTTCTCACTACTGTGTGGTCTGAATCCACAGTCCAACCCGGTTCACGCATCAAGTACAACAATGAGTCTGGGTGGAGTAGGGAACCAGGACCAAAAGGAAAAGTCAGAAAGCTCTCCGAATCCATCCAACTGGAAGCTGTTTTGGCAGACTCTGAACCAAAGAATTAGAGAGACCACCTTTTAAAGGGTCCAGCGTGATTTTAGACCGCTGAGACATGAGGGGTTCAACGTCCTCCAATACCTATAGGAAATATTCCCAGAATAAAGAGGGAGGGTTCTGCTCTCCTCTACCCTATGTTGAAGTTAGGTAGGAGTCTGAAGGAGTGGAATCACATAATACTTACAAATATAATCCCACGCGCATCACCACAGTGGGGGAGAGCTGTGACAAAGGACAAGGAGAGACCAAATCTATAGCCCTCTTCTTAGATGCAAGTGGGGATCCTGATACAAGGAGAGGTATCAGGAATAAGAGAAGGGAAAGAGCTGTGATGGAAAGCAGAAGGGAAGGAGCTGTGATGGAAAGCAGAAGGGAAGGAGCTGTGATGGAAAGCAGAAGGAAAAACTGAAATGTTATTACTCATCTTATAGGTGTTGGAATAAAATGTTCTTGCTGTGTTGCTCATGCATTGATTTATGTTAAGTTAGCATTCGTGGCACCATTTTATGTTTAGCCGCCATTTTGAGCTATGATTGAAACTAATTTCTCTTTGTCTCTGCTGAAAGCAGCTGTGATAGTTTTCGTTTCTCCAAGGTTGGGCCTTGCTGTACTAATGAATACACTGTTCTTATTAGCGCATACCTTTCCCACTAGAAAGAGGCCTGCTCCCACCAGTCCAGCGGTGGGCACAGGCAGAACGACCTTGGCGTAGAGATAGTGTGTGCCCGGTCTCAGGATCGAAACTCATCCTTCTGTACCTTCTTTGTCTAGCTGCCTCCAACTGGAAATTTCCAGTCTGGGTGTTTCTTTATTGGTTCTGAATTGTACATAATGTATCACCATGCTTTCTGAAGTCAGCCCCCTCTGCAGCAATCCCAGGAGGCTGATCAGACTGGACTCCGCTCGAGTGTACCTGAATAAAATATACTTGGTTTGTATTCTCTACTGTCTGACCGACTCTTCATTTGTATGGAAGGCTGAGAGGTAGTCGGGAGTGACCCGGGTGGCCCAAGTCGGGTCACTTCCTTCAGTTGGCGCCCGAACAGGGACTCCTTCGAGGTGACCCAAGTCAAGTCAAGTCAATTAAAACTTTATTCGGCCACGTTCTGGCCATAAAAGTATTTTACAAAAAGGAACACATTTATATTTTGGGTTAAAACTACACCACAGATGAAATTAAAAACTTAATTAAAATAGATTCACATTAAAAGAGACCTATTCGAACAGCCCAAGTCATTATCGTTAGCACACCCGATTATTTCTTTTACAGATTGCCCCTGATAAATAGCGTGCAAGTCCATAACATACAAGTGGGGAAGAAAGCATTTGTAAATAGATCAATGCTGGTCTTACTTGTGCAAAATAGCAATCTCTTAAAAGTGGTAGGATGCATTTGACTCGCAACTCAGTATAAAAATCACCAAAAAACAAAGTGCAACAGGTCTTGGTCAGAAAAATTATCACATGCACATGGTTGCAGGGTACCTGGCTTTGAAAAAACCCTTAGGTACAGTTAGGAGCCAGTGGATACAATTAAATCTAAATCTCGATAAAAGAAAACGATGATGCAGATTATTAACAAAAGACCAGAAAGGTGGAGTTAAAATTCCAGGACTTATGATCATAAAATATCTACATGTAGGTTTCTTCAGTTCATTTGCTTCCCTATCCAATTGTCTCCTCGTTAGAAATTGTGTTTTTATAATTTTTACAGCTTCAGAATGCAGCTTTCTTGGTCGATTAAATAGCTCCGGTTGTCCGAGAGCTGAAAGCTGCTGGGAGACATATTTTAGCCAGGGAATATCTGCAACTCTGTCTAACATCATGCAGTCCTCCAAAATAGTTTGGTTTAGGTTTGGCTTATCTCTAGACCAATTTTTAGCCACCATATCAGGGGTGCTACAGAAATATTATCTGTTATGTAGCCCTGCCTTAATTCCTCATGTACCATAAAAGATGTAATGCTAGAAGGAGCAACTAAGAGTTTACGTAGATGTTTATTTTCGACTACTTGGAGTTCATTACAATCCTTGTAGCCCCATACCACACTACCGTACACTGTCATAGCGACACATTTCTCATTGTAAATTTTCAGAAGTGGTTGTATGGGTTTACTCCCTAATCTTCTAGCAAAATCCAGTGTGGCTCCAGCTGCTCTTGCCAAAGTGTTTTTCTTTAGCGCACGCTGTGCTACCCAAGTGCCGTTTTCATCGAATAACACACCCAGATATGGGTATGTTGGAACATTGGTTAGCACTCCTCCTTTACATGGAAGGGATTTTTTCCCTCGTTTTGAGTTACCAAGTGACATTATGTGAGATTTAGTAAAATTGTCTGCAAGGTCAAGAGCTACCATAAAATCAATAAAAGAATTAACTAAAGATTTCATAGCAATCGGGGTCCTGGCAAGTAAAACTGCATCATCTGCGTATAAAAGTGCTGGAATTGATTTGGAACCTACTCTAGGGATGTCTAAACATGAGTTCGATAGCACTGCCCCCAACTTATTTATATATAGTGTAAATAAAACCGGTGCAAGAATGCACCCCTGCCTCACTCCTCTTTTTACCTTCCAGGCATTGGTTAGGGAGCCATTCTCGTTATACCTTACAGAGGCGGACAAATTAAGATGGGACCAGTGCAGGTAACATACTAAATTCCTATCCATCCCTATTTCCAGCAACAATTGCCATAACTTAGACCTGTTTACCCTGTCAAAAGCGGACGTCAAATCCATAAAAGCCAAAAACATACGTCCTTTTTTGGCTAGGGTATATTTACTAGTAATCATGAGTAGGTTCATACATTGTTCCACTGTACCTCTGCCCTTACGAAAACCAAATTGTAATTCTGACAATACATCCTTTTCCTTAGGCGATCTAAGATTACTTTACCCATTATTTTCGCTGCAGAGTCCAACAAAGAAATTGGACGATAACAGCCCGGATCGTCCCTAGCACCTTTTTTGTAGATTGGCAAAATCACCGCCGTTGACCATGAGTGGGGTTGGCCTATCCTTATAGCAGCATTGAACACCCCGGTTAAAATTTTCACCCATGTGCCAGAGGCTGACTTGTAGAGGTCTGCAGGTATTCCATCGGGCCCAGGGGCTTATCGTGCAGACATACCCTCAATCGCTTCCCGGACTTCTTTTACCTCAAACCTTAAAGCGTGTGGTAAGGCACTCGGTACCCATGGGGAACCAGTTTGTTCAGTGACAACCTCTGCATAAATCTGTCCAAAGTGACTAACCCACCGGTCGGCTGGAATTACACACTATTCTTGTAGTGTTATTATCTGTAAAAAAGGAGCTATTTAATACCCTCCAGAATTTTGCACGATCAGCTTGTGCGCTCGCCTGTGTAAGGTCTACCCATGCCTGATCCCTTAAAGCAGCCTTCCTTAATTTTAAGGCTGAATCATATGCTTTCCTTCGGGTTTTAATCAGGTCGGGGATCTCTGGGTAAGCTTTTTAATGCAACCATAAGGGCTTTGTGGGCTTTAGAGCAGTCGGCATTAAACCACTTAACCTCCTTAGTGCCGGTCATGATCTTTTTACCGGTTAACTTTTTACCAATTAGCTTAGTTAGTTTATCATAGGCCTCTAGTACTTCTGTGGGCTTACTATGTTCATTAAGGCATTGCTCAATGTTCTCTCTGCCATCCTTATATAACTCTGCTAGAAAGAATTCGGGGACAATTTTCTCCCATCTTATTTTCTGATCCTGATCCGAGGGTCGAAAATCCCCATTAGCGAAGGTTTTTAACTCCGCACCCCGAAAGACCATAAGACCTTTGGACTCTGCAATAATGGGATTATGGTCACTAAAGCCGGTTCGGGCCGCCCTAACTTCCCGCATATATTGGTATAGAGGGGCTGATATTACAACATAATCTATAGTAGAACTGCATCCTCTCCCAAAGAAAGATGGCATCACCTCTGCTTCTTCCCCAGACTCTAAACAGTATAGGTTAATGCTTGCTAATAAACTTTCTAGCCGGGCACCTTGGCTAGAGTGTTCAAAATGGGCCATAGGTGGTAAATCTTCATAAAGCTCTCCGTCTGACAGACATTTTAATTTGCAACGATGTATATTAAAATACCCCATTATTACTATTTCGTATGGAGCATCTCTCTCCTGTGCAAGATCCTCTATAAAGCTTTCAAGAGCAGTTAGGTGTTCACTCTCATGGTTCCTACAAAATAAATTGTAAAAATTTACAATCAAAGTAACACTGCCTGGAAATATTAATTCTACTGCTAATAGATGTGGAGAGGGGCTAGACAGACCCTTAGTGGTGCATGATAATTTTAACGAAATTAGGGTAAACAAGCCGCCCTTTGCTCTTCCTACAGTTGATGGGGACGCAGGTTTAGAAAATGAGGCAAAACCATCCATTACAAAAGAGTCAGAAGTGTCCCAGGTTTCTTGAAGTGCAATGATGTAACCCGCCTTTATTACCGCTAGCCATTGTTCATCATCTTTTTTTGCCTTCAGACCTGCAATGCTCCATGTCATAAAGGTACAGACCAGAGGATCCATCACTTTGTCACTAGGAAGTGGCTACAAACTAATCGATTGTGCTCTTAGAATAGGACTTATACTATGCGCTATCTCAGAAGGGGTTGGCTGTCAATCCACACTATCCAAATCCCTTAATGGTGCAAATCTATTTGTGAGGGGAATTAATAAGTTCCTAGTAGTGCCCACTTCTTGTGTTTGCGAAGTCCTCCATTGGGGCCGAATAGATCTACTTCCCTCAAACCTAGGGTATAGTGGCCCTTCTGGATAGAAGGAAAGTGGAAGAGCCCGTATTCCCGAGGACGACTCAATTCTCATCTGCCCCTGTAACATGGCTCTTACGTATGCATGGTGGGTTACATTTACCACAATGCAATCCCCACTCCCGTCTTTCCTTGTGGCTTTCCCTACCCAACCAACTCTTCTGGCCATGATAATATGGGGGGCAAAGGATCGACCATGTGATTGTGATTTGTCCAGCCAGTGTACTACCTTGTGTATTAAGTCCATTGTTGTCTCTTTGGAGTTCTCCTGTAAGGGAGGAACTCCTACGAGGACAGTCACAAGCGGGGCTGACTCAGGAGGCAGGTGCAGAACTTCAGTTCTTGGTCTCACAAGGCTATTGGATTTAGGAAGTTTCGGGCCACTGGGCTCATTCCCATTAATTAGTCGGGTTTCCTCAGGCGCTACCCCAGGTAAATCGCGCGAGGCTGAGTCTGGGGAAATTTCTTGGGCCATGCCAACTCCGGGAAGAACAGTCGTTACTTGTGAGCCTATACTACCTGGGTTCTGCATACTATCACTCCCTAACTGCTGTGACACTTTGTGTGCCCTTTGGATACTATTATTAGATAGCAACCCCCTATTGTGTACATGGCTATTGCTATCCTTCACCTCAGCCGCTGACAGACTAATCTGTCCACCCGGTACTAAACCCGTGAGGCCCTGGGTACTGGCAGTAGGACGTTCACAGGCCTGAAGCAGTAGTGATTCTAGTTTATCCAGCCTGACAATAATAGGGCTTAGGTGCAACTTTACAATTTCTTCTACTTTTAAAGAGAGGCTACTTACAATTTGTCCCTGTCCCAGTCCCACATTAATTTGATCTTCAATAGATAGGGCTACTTGCTTTTTTTGCTGGGGGGCTGTTTTCCTACCTCCACCTCTTTTCTTTTTTACTGGTGGCTCAAATAAGGAGGGGCCTTCATCTTGGTTACCATCAGCCTCATCTGTTAAGTGGGTGACGACCAATGGCGGCGGAACAGGTTCACTTTGCACAGTGTGGGGTGAAGTATTCAATGGTACCGGACTCAAGGGCAAGCTATTCAATTCCAACGAAAGTCTCCGTTCAGTTATAGCAATTTCGTTGGACAAAACGTTTGCAGCCCTGGTCAGAAATGAATCAAGAGTTGTCACTGCTGCCCCCCCACAGGAGCCTTTCATGGGCTGCTTTCTCTTAGAAATGTCTCCCTGGCAGACAACAACTGATTCTTTACAGATTGCTTCAAATGATTACAACAAAAAGCTTGGCACTTATACACAAGCAAAGATTCCCATAAATCAAACCCGGCTGATTAATGGCGTTCAGTCCCCACGGTATAACACTCAGTTACGAGCTCTATATTAAGTGCGATGAGGCAGTATACCAGCATTCACTTAGTCAGGGTTGCCAATAAAGGTAGATATTCAATTAGTGGTTACCAGACTACTGAGAGTACAAAAGTACAGTTCGGCAGGTTCACTAAACAAACCGTGTAATATCCTACACCCCGCCGAGTTTTTCCCTCACAGTCAGAGACTCACTTAATAGGGGTCCTGGCAAATTTCCGTGAAGGGTGTTCAACATTCAGTAATTCCGACCCGTGGATCAATGGAAGGGGAAGGGGGGGGTGGCCCAGCCCTGCCTCTTCCTGGCAATGATGGGCCCGCGCGCGTCCCGGGCCGCTGGGGGACAGGCAGCGCTTTATGCGCGTGTTGAAACCTAGCGCCTCCCCTCGTTAGCGGCAGCAGGTTGCGACGCTGTGCACCCTGGACTTTGCAGTCCTCCACACCAGGGTAACGCCGGTGAATACTGGGGCCGAGTGCAGGAGAGAACAAGCTGGCACGATCCCTGGGACTACGGTCCCACCAGGGAGATTCGAAGGTCACTTAATTATGGCCCCAAGCAGCGGTAAACTGGTTGCAAGAACAAAACAACGCTCCCCTGAGGTGACCCATCCTCGCCCGCGGACGGGTGGGGAGGTCGGGGCTATCGTCGGGTCGGACGGGCGGACCAGGGATCCCTGCAAGAGAGAGTTCCTGAACTCGCAGCTGCCCCGTCTGTCTGACCAGTCGGTGCCTCGCCCAGCGGTCATCCCGGCTGGGGTCCTGAACGGCGAAACCCTTGGATCTGACCGTTTGGTCCGAAGAGTCGGCAGTGGAGAATAAATTAGTTTGGCCTGTGTGCACCAGGTGAGTTTATTTTGGTTCTTTGTGGATATGGTACCATTTTGGTTTGTCTTTGGTACGGTCTGAGGACCAATTTTTGGTTTGCATTTGGTACGGTCTGAGGACCGATTTGGATACAAAGTGTTTGTGAACACTTTGCCAGGCAACATAACGAATTTGGCTTACTTTTGAAAATGCCTGGATTCAGCCGGCTTTTGGTTTCTTGGTGTCGTCGTTGTTCTGCTGATGCTCGACTGGAAGAAAGTCAGCCGGCGCCTCCAGAAGGCACTCCGAACTTGGATATGTATGTGAAGCATGGCCTTGGCCCCATTAGGTTTAGTACTCTATGGCACAAATATATGAGGGACAATGCCAAGTTGCAGTGGCCGTTGATGGGCACTTTTGATGAATAGAAAATTGACTTTTTACAAGAGAAGTTATTTACAAGAAGAAGTAGGCAGTCTATGTTTAATTCCCTCAGAACATGGCAAAAGGAGGTTAAACAGAGACGAATGAAGGCAGAGAAAGAGGCCCGAAAGGGGAGAATGCAAACATTGACTCAGAAAGCTGTAGCACATGATAGGGAGAAACAAGAGATGGGGATTGAAAGTGAAGATAGGAGATTCCGATTTCAAATTGACAAATCTTATGTGGCCCAAGAAGAAAATGATACGTTTGTGGAACAACTGTTAGATACTCTACCTCCACCTCTGTATGCCCCGCAGAGGATATACACTGCTCTTCCCTCACAGGCTCAGCTACCCGGTTCTTCTGTCTCCGCTGTTTCTGCTTCTGTTATTGTTGATCAGACTGCCTTGGCCACAGCACCTCCTGTTCTTTCTTTGCCCTCGCCGTCTGTGGCAACTGTGACTGTTAGTACTCCAGCAACACCTATTGCTTCGGCATCTCTTTCGCCAGCTCTTACACCCACGACACAGCCAGCAGCGACGTTAGTGCCTACTGCCTCTGTAGTCACTCCCACTGTGTTCTTCCATTCCCCGACATTGCAGAGTAGTGGGACACCGGTACGTGGATCTGAGGATAGAGACTGGACGAAATTTAAAGAGCATATGGGGCGGATATTAGTCCGATCGGATATGGGAGATGAAGAGAAAAAGGTGGTGGCTAATCAGGCTGCACAGTGGGCCCGACACCCCATATATAGTGTGGAAGATGTGTGGAGTGTGATGGAGTATGAGCCTTTTGTACAGCAGCATGCCTGTTAGAAATGGGGGGACTCTAGTTGGCAGAGGTAAGAACCTTTGTCCAAATAGGGACCCTTGCTTCTAGTCAGGGTAAGGGGATACACTCCTAAAATAACCCCTGCTCACCCCCGTGGTAGCTTGGCACGAGCAGACAGGCTTATCTCAGAGGCAGTGTGTAAAGCATTTGTGAACCCATACAGTATTACAGTGAAAACACCACAAATGGACACAACACCACACCAGTTTAGAAAAATAAGTAATCTTATTTAAACCAAAACAAGACCAAACGACAAAAATCCACAATACAGTATGAAAAATATCCTTAAAAATAGGTTATTCCCTCAAATCAAGCTTCTAGCAACAATTGACTCCACCTGGAGTCATAACGACGTCTTGATAGATGAAAATCCCAAAGTACGGCGCCAACCGCGAGGTGCGCGGCGTCGGGCCCGGAGTCAAGCAGACCCACAAAGAACAGAACCTTGGAATGCATGAAAGCAAAGACGGTGCACGGCATCGGGGAGGGGATGCTTCGTTGTAGCCTGCGGCGTCGGCTCCTTACAACCCCAGGGGAGGTGATGCCTCTGTTCCTTACAGCAGCGCAGGGGAGGTGAGACGTCGATTCCTTACTGTCGGGGAGGTGACGTCAAGGATGGTGGCGAGGCGGCGGTTCCTTACGACGGTGCGATGTCGATGGATTCGGGAGTCATCCACGTCGAGGATCGGCTCCGCATTGATGAAGCACCGCGTCAGTGAAGTCGTGGCTGCGGTGCGAGTCGGGACGGTGCGTCGTGCTCTTCACAAGCGATGCCCACGGCTTCGGTGCAGGTTACGGCATCGCTCGCCGGCTTCGGTGTTGCAATTTGCTTCTGTGGCAGCTGAAACAGCAGTTCCAGATGCAGAGAGACAGAAGGGATGAAGTCTTTGTGCCCCTGAGACTTCAGAACAGGAGGCAAGCTCAGTTTCAAGCCCTTGGAGATCTTTTCTTCAAGCAGGTGACAAAGCAAACAGCAAAGTCCTTTTTCTCCTTTCCTTGGCAGCAAGCAGCCACTGCAGGCCAACCCCAGACAGCAAACAGCACAGGGGCAGTATTCCTCCTCAGCTTATCCGGCTCTTCTCATTGGCAAAGGTTCCTCTTGATCTCCCAGAAGTGATCTAAAAGTTTGGGCCATTATTTTTATACACAAAAATCCTTTGTTCTCTGAAGGCAGAGTGTGTCTGTACCCAGCCAAAACCAGTTCTGTCCTCACTGGTGCAGCTTCCTGGCAGGAGGTGGAGACAGCATTGTTGAAGGCAGACCAGGCCCGTTCAGGTGAAAAGGAAATCTCCTCCCCCCTACTCTAAATGCAGCCCAGGTCTATTCAGCCCAGCCCGGACTCATCAGACTTCTGGAGCCACTGCCCCTCTCCAGCCCCTGTCATCCAAAAGCCAGACATGCAATACACAAAACCTAGCAGAGGCACACTGGATGGTTAGGCAAGAAAATACCTACTTTATCAAAGTGGTATTTTCAAACACAGAATGTAAAAATCACCCTCACTAAAAGATGCACTTTTAACATTCTGAGTTCAGGCATACTAAACTTTACTTTTCGATCTTGTTCCCAGGTTCAGTTATATTTATAAGATGTTATAAACAAACTCCCCATTCTGTCCTATGAGATCAGGTAGCCTTGCAATAGTGAAAAACGAAATTGGCAGTATTTCACTATCAGGACATACCACACATATCAGGGCATGACCTACCTTTCACATACAATGCACCCTGCCCACAGGGGTACCTTGGGCCTATCTTAGGGGTGATTACTATGTAGAAAAGGGAAGGTTTAGGGACTGGTAAGTGTGTGCATTTGCCAAGTCGACATGCCAGTCCCAGACTGCACACAGGCTCTGCGCAATGGCAGGCCAGAGTTACATTTTACAGGCTGCTTCTGTGGGTGGCACAATCAGTGCTGCAGCCCACTAGCAGCATTTGATTTTCATGCCCTGGGCACACACAGTGCACTATACTAGGGTCTGACAAGTAAATCAAATATGCCAATCATGTAATCACTAATCCATAACAACAATTTACAAAAGGAGCACTTGCACTTTGGCACTGAACAGCAGTGGCAAAGGGCCCAAAGTATCTAGACCAGCAAAACGGAGTCCAACACACAACAAAAACACAGGAGGCAAAGGCAGAAAATGCAGGGGAGACCCACGCCAACGGTGCCAGGTCTAAAAATGCCCTTAAGCATATGTCGGCTACTTTGATCGGTCTTTGGGAGCAGTGTTTTAATGGTGCAGCACCGCAGATTATATACGGTATTAGGGAGCATGTGTATGTTACTGATATGGAGCCTGCTCACGTCTTTGGTAACGTTGCGACGTTGTTTGCTTACCAGGGTAGACTGCTTGAGAAGAACCCCACCCCGGGATCTCAGTTTCCGATGCGGGAGGTTCATCCTATCTACCATCCCGAGATACCAGAACTAAGGGATCAGCATGATCATGTTACTTGGCCAAGGGTAGAGGCCAGTTTCCAAGAACAATGGGTTTATACTCCGGGGAAAAGGAGTGAAGTTTTGTCTCTTAAGACTCAATTACCTGATCCTAGGAAAAATCCTACTGCTTATTATAAGGAATTGACTGAAGCAACGGTAATGATGCTTGCGGATATTGAAATGTTTTTTGGTTTACTAGTTCCGGTCGATATTTGGAGACAAGTACACACACAGGATCACATTGCGGAATTGGGTGGTACCTGGGATCAAATTAAAGCATGGGATCAGGAGCGAAAGCCAGTCGATAAGCCTAGTGCGGAGATACTTGCTTTGCCCGGCCGTATCATAACTTATAAGCATTCTCTAATACCTCCGAGGAAAGTTGATTGGGACAAGTTATCCGCTTGTCGTCAGAAGAAAGATGAGTGGGTCTGATTTTTTCACTCGGTTTGAAGGTGTGTGTTTCTAGATTATAGTGGACAGGATTTGTCAATCGAAGGTGGTGTGCGACTGTTTGTTAACAGATTTGTTTCTATTTTGCTTCCTGAAATAGCAACTTGATTGCAGGCTTCCGAGAGCACCTGGTCCACATCTTCCCCTTCTGTTATTTTGAATATGACCCAGTACTATGAGCACCGGGAAAATGAGGATAAGGAGAGATCTGAGAAGAAGCACAAGGATTTGAAGACGAAGGTGTTGTTGCAGCAGGCTTCTCAGAGGAATGGTAGAGGACGTGGTGGTTTGGCTCGACAGCTTCCACGCACTAGCAGGCCCGGAAATACCACGCCTTTGGGGGTGAATCAGTGTGCATACTGTAAAGAGGAGGGACACTGGTGCAGCGAGTGTCCGGTGCTTTTGTAGAAGGTGGCGGCTCCTAGAGGACGAGGTTCTCGGGGACGGGGTCGTGGAGCTGGTAGCCAAGACAGGGCTCAGAATGCTGTGGCCTCGCAGAGTCGCTCTGATCAGAACTATTTTGATGACGCTCGGGGTGGACAGTATTATCACGATGATTATGATACGGATGAGGTGACGGGGATGTCCAATAGCTAGGACAGCCAGGGACAGAGTGAGGGACCAGTTCCGATACCTGTAGATCAGCGTGGTCCGTACGTTAGTGCGGATATGCATGGTTCGACTAAGGAGTTCCTGGTGGATACAGGTGCAACAAATAGTTCTATTTCTCGTTTTTTGGTCCCTGTGGCGACTCAGTCTGGCCATAATAATGTCTCGGTAGGTTTTTCTGGTGTACCGGTTGTGAGCCCCATTTCAAAACCCCTTGCGCTGACTATTGGTCCCTTTACTGTGGATACGCCATTCTTGTTGACATCTCATTGTGGAGAAAATTTGATGGGTTTGGACTTATTGAAGAAATTGCATGCCACAATTTACTGCTCCCCAGAGGGTGTCTACATGACAATGGGTCCGAATGTTGTGCGCGCTACTCAATGTCCGTCTAAAGATGCGCCTCTTTCTGCAGAGTTTAAGGATGTGCCACCCACACTGTGGGCAGCGGGCAACACAGATGTAGGTTTGTTGCAGATATCGCCTGTTTCGATACGTGTCAAGGAAGGTGCTATTTTACCCCGTATCACTCAGTATAAAATACCGCAGGCAGGTGAGTGAGCTTTGATGCAAATTGTGCAGGATTTGATTGAGAGAGGGTGGTTGAGGAGACAACTGTTAATGTTTGTAATAGCCCTTTTCTTCCCATTCTCAAAAAGACACCTGCTGGTTCCTCTGATGACCATGCAGATGTTTATCGTTTTGTGATTGATTTGCGGGAAGTTAACAAAATAGTGATTCCCCAGTTTCCGGTGGTCCCCGACATTACGACTCTTGACAATGATCCCTTCCTTTGCTAAATTCTTTTCTGTCATTGACTTGAAAAACGCACTCTTCAGTATTCCTATTCATCCTGACAGCAGGTATCTGTTCGGGTTCACCCTAGCTGGCAGAAGTTTTAGATTCTGTCGCGCTCTTCAAGGCTATACAGAAAGTCCCGAGTATCTATAGTCCGGCATTGAAAGGTCAACTGGACTCTTGGTCGCTCCCCGCAGGTAATGTATTGCTCCAATATGTCGATGACCTGCTCATCGCCTCGGACACAGAACAAGGTTGCAGAGACAGTACGGTTAAATTGTTGCTACATCGAGCTGACCATGATCATAAGGTATCCCTTTCCAAATTTCAGTATTGTCGACAGGAGGTCACCTACTTAGGTCACCTACTGTCGAAGGAGGGTAGGAGATTAACTCCTGAGCGCATCAGTACCATTGTTAAAATGCATATTCCGCAAACCCAGAGAGATGTGCGCGCTTTCATAGGTATCACTTCCTATTGCAGGCAGTGGATACCTGGCTATTCGCTGCTTATTAAACCCCTGCTTGCGCCAACACTAAAAGATGTGCATGAACCCCTGCCTTGGACGCCTGAGTGTCAGTAGTCTTTTGAGCAATTAAAAACTGCGCTTTGCTCGGCTCCAGTGCTTGGTACCCCTAATTATGCGAAATGCTTTGTGTTGTATGTCCATGAGCTGGGTGGTTGTGCGCTTTCTGTTTTAACACAAAAATTTGGGGATAAGCAACGACCGTGTGCTTATTTCTCTGCTGTGCGTGACCCTGTCGCACGAGCCTTCCCGAGCTGTCGAAGAGCGGTCGCGGCTGTGGCTGTCTCGATAAGACAATCGGTTGGACTTGTACTTGATACTGACCTCACAGTTATGGTACCCCATGCTGTGGATACACTTTTGAATAAGACAAAGACGCAGCACCTCACCAGTGCACGTCTGACAGGTTATGAGCCAACGCTCTTCGCACAACACATTACGATCAAACGCTGTGCCATTCTGAATCCAGCCACGTTACTACCCCTCCCTTCTGAGAATGAGGAGATTGACATACATGATTGTATCTTCCGGACGGAAGAAGAGACGAAAAGACGGGTAGACCTGACTGATGTTCCCATATCTGACCCCCAAGGGGAACTATGTCGATGGCTCTTGTTTTAAATGATCAGATGGCACTACAACTGGCGCGTACGCTATTACAATGCTGCGCACGGTAGTTGAGACGTCACAAGTTCCCTATCAGTCGGCCCAAGCTGCAGAGCTCGTTGCTCTTATTCGAACCTGTGAATTGAGTGAGGGACTAGTTGTCAATATCTATAGTGACAGTCAGTATGCCTTTGGAGTCTCCCTTATCTTTGGGCGGCTCTGGGCAGAGAGAGGGTTCCTTACTTCCCATGGGACACGCAATCAGCATGGTCCTCTTATACACAGGCTTCTGTCCGCTCTGACACTCCCTAATAAATTAGCCACAGTGAAGTGCAGCGCCCATAGAAAAGTTACTGATGATGTGGGTAAAGGGAAAGCTTTTGCAGATCAGACAGCTAAGGAAACAGCCCGAATTAAGATGAAAAGGATGTTTGTAGCAGGTCCCGCTAGGTGGGTGCCTGAGGCCACCATGTTTGAAGATACAGTTGAGAACGTGAAGGAAATACAGAGTGAGGCCACAGTGGAGGAATTAGCAGTGTGGCAAGAAAGTACAGCACAAATGAATGATGAGGGATGTTGGATTGACAAGTCAGGGAAGCAAAGATGGATGTTGCCAGATGAATATGTTCTTCCTGTAGTCACGATGGCCCATGGCCCAGCTCATATCAGTGCTAAGGGTATTTGTAAACTGTTAGACCCTGTATGGCAAAATGACAACATTCCAAAGACGGCTGCACATTTAGTGAAGTACTGTATGGTGTGCATGATGCACAATCCTGGCAAAGGTGCCCATACACCACCCGGCAATTTTGCGCCTCCCACTTTCCCTTTTGAGGTCCTTCAAATGGACTATATTGAAATGGACAGGGTCAATAATGTGTTGGTGGTTGTTTGCGCATTCAGTAAATGTGTTGAGGCTTACCCTACTAAAGAGAATACAGCCATCACGACTGCAAAGGTACTCCTGAAGGAGTTCTTTCCTCGCTTCGGCTTGCCACGTTTGATCTGGAGTGATAACGGAAGTCATTTCAATGCCAAGATTATCCAGTTAGTTTGCGATGGTTTGCACATCAAACAGAAGTTTCATGCTGCGCACCACCCCCAGTCAGCAAGTCTGGTTGAGAAGTACAATGTTAATCTCAAACTAAAATTGGCAAAGATTCAGGAAATGACAGGGTTAAAGTGGCCAGATGCTTTACCATTAGCTCTTTTGTCAACGAGAACAGCACATTCTAGAACAGGATTGGCACCCTACGAGGTCGTGTTCGGACACCCAGCAAACGTCTAGGGACGTCCCGCGCCCGCGTAGTTTTCAGAAATTGAGTACCCTTTATTGACTGACTACCTGTGCAAGTTAACTGAAAGTTTGCGTTCTATTCACCAACAGATTCGAGAGTCGCTTCCACCCATACCAGAGGGGCCCGGCCACAACATCCAGCCTGGGGAGTCGGTGCTGCTGCATAATTTTCAGCGGAAAAAGAGCTTGGAGCCCCGGTGGAAGGGGCCCGAGCTGGTCCTCCTCGCTACCCGGACCGCTGTGAAGGTCGCCGGCCGAAAGAACTGGATCCATTCCAGCCACTGTCGCAGGATAGCCCTACCCTTGCCCTACGACCAGTGGGTAAGGGACGGTCTCGGGGACACAGACTGTGAAGGTGCCTCAGTTTGTCCCTTCTAGCGACTCAAAACTTACGTGGGCCCAAACTGATACAGAGAATGATGAGGTTCTAAATGCAGCGACACCCCCAGAAATTCGAGCCCTTGAAGAGCCACTGCTTGCCGACCCCTCTGTGCCTGGAGTCACCAGGTATAATTTGCGCCCTCGGCTGAGGAATAGTGCACCAAAGGAGAAGTCAGACTAGTCAGGGATGGACTGTGCAAGTTAGGGTGTACTTTGCTGTAGTGCCAACAGTGTTCGTTTAGGGCGAGGCGAGATTGGTGCACTGTTCCGACATTGGACAGGATAAATCGAACATGCTCCCTAGAAGGGGGGTACATTATCATGTGCGGCGTGGGATTTATTGAGAGCTAGGACTGAGCAAGCTCCACCGCCGGTGCTCAAGAGCGCCAACGTTGATGAACAATAGGAGTCTACCAGTGAGGCTCTGACGGACACTGGGAACACTTGCCCTTGCTATCAGTTTCATTGCATTCCCTTTTCTTGTTTCATAATGCATCCGTTTGGTCGACCTATTGAGGAGGAGGAACAACCATTTGCATCACCGCGACTAGCACAGGGTTGGTCCACGAAGAGTAAAATAGTTTTCGTATTGATAGTTGTAATAGCATTAATAACAGTGCTTGGAATAGCTTGGTTCCTGGAGGAAAAGTAGCCTGTACATTTCTTGGTTGGTACAACGCCCATTTCCCCTGAGCATATGTTTGTTACTTTGGCCCCTCACAAAGGGGAGCATAGAAAGACTTACACAGATAATGTATTCATGCAAATGTTGCATCAAGCCCATGATGTGTCCAATACAACTAATTGTTAGGTTTGTGGATTGCTTCCCTCAGTTATTCACAAAAGTGATAATTTGCTGTCCATGCCACTGTCATATTGGTAGCTGTGAAGGTTTGTTTGAATTGCTTGTCATGGTGCACTACCATTTCCGACTTTCTACTCCGGTTATGACTTCTGCTGACTCTCGCACCGTGGTAGACTATATACGTTTTTATCACGGCTTTACTCTCATAGGACAGGCAGGAAACGGGACCTACGGTACCTTATCCCCGAACTCTTGTATGCGCATATATGATAAAATGAAAAACTAAACATGGCTTAGCATGGAAATGGCTGATTTCCAAAGGTTCAACACCTCCGAGGACTTCCAATCTTTCCAAGATCGTAATGTTACTAAGGACAAACTGGTGCCGGTGTCCGTGGTCAATACAACGGCTAGTTTTTGTGTCCAGGGGACAGGGAAGGTGCAGGTGGGGGAAAGTAAATGCAATTTCACCTACGGACTGAGGACGATTAATAGTCCACCCTTGATCCCACCCCAGAATGTCTACTTTGTCTGTGGATCCCAAGCTCATGTCTGCCTGCCGAGGGGGTGGTCTGGCAGATGTTACCTCTCTTTCCTTCTTCCCCCTGTGTATGTTGCCCCGTCCAATTACCATACAGATCATCGGCTGCAACGTAGGAGTATGTACTTGCCCCGAGTCAGAAGGGTTGTTGACACGGAGGAAGCAGACCAGACAGATACCACCTGGCAACAGTTTGACGATGCTGCATGGGGTCTTTTACCCTTCTGGGGCCCCATGGCTAATAGTCTTCAGCTTCGTCGGCTAACAAGGGTTGTGGAAGGGGTTATTAATACAACAGCTGGGATACTGACAAACATCACTGCTGAGCTCCTGGCTACGAGATTAGTTACCTTACAGAACAGGATGGTGTTAGACATCATCCTCGCTGATCGGGGAGGGGCCTGTCGCATGATTGGCAGCAGCTGTTGCGTTTACATACCTGACCACGCCCCCAGTGTGTATACAGGTATACAAAAATTGCATAGACTTTCGTCAGACATGCACCAAGAGACAGGTACTTGGACACCATCAGAGTGGTTCTGGAATATGCTAACAACATGGGGTTGGAAGATCCTTATCTTTTTGGTTGTAGTTGCCGGTATCATCTTTATATGTTGCCTGTGCATACACGGTCTCCCGGCTTGTTGCACCTATTGTGTAAGTGCTTTGACACCTAAACAAAAAATATCCATTCAGGATACTAATGCTGTGATCATGTTGCAAAAGCATATTGACTAACTTATGCAGATCGATGAGGGTATCTTTGAATACTGATTATGTGTGCACCAGCTTATAGTGATGTTTCTTATCCTTGCCATATGTTATCTGATTCTAGACTGGAACATAAAATAGTTAGCTCCTGCTGAAAGGAGGGTCTGTTGGAATAAAATGTTCACGCGGTGTTGCTCATGCATGGATTTATGTTAAGTTAGCATTCGCAGCACCATTTTATGTTTAGCCGCCATTTTGAGCTATGATCAAAACTAATTTCTCTTTGTCTCTGCTGAAAGCAGCTGTGTTAGTTTTCTTTTTTCCAAGGTTGGGCCTTGCTGTACTAATGAATACTGTTCTTATTAGCCCATACCTTTCCCACTAGATAGATGCCTGCTCCCACCAGTCCAGCGGTGCGCACAGGCAGAACGACCTTAGCGTAGAGATAGTGTGTGCCCGGTCTCAGGATCAAAACTCATCCTTCTGTACCTTCTTTGTCTAGCTGCCTCCAACTGGAAATTTCCTGTCTGGGCGTGTCTTTATTGGTTCTGAATTGTACATAATGTATCACCATGCTTGCTGAAGTCAGTCCCCTCTGCAGCAATCCCAGGAGGCTGGTCAGACTGGACTCCGCTCGAGTGTACCTGAATAAAATATACTTGGTTTGTATTCTCTGTCTGACCGACTCTTCATTTGTATGGAAGGCTGAGAGGTGGTCGCGAGTGACCCGGGTGGCCCTAGTCGGGTCACTTCCTTCATAGGGTCAATGGAAGAACCAACAGCAAGACCCTGAATGCTCAACCTAAGACGTCAAGAAGAATATGGTCTGAAGAGAAGACTGCAAATTTAATTAACTCCGATTAAAGAAAACCCTCTGCGATGCAATAGAGTATACGCAAAGCACTATCAGTGACTACAAAAATTACCAGTTTCAATTCACTACTGAATTTAGTATTGAAATCAATCACATCTGGAAACTGTATGTTCTATCACCATTCTACCAGAAAGAGATTTACATTGGTTGTTGTAACTTATGAGTCAAAGAGGATAGTGAAATCACAGTTATAAGTGAGATTACCATAGAAAAGTTGTTTATTTTGATTGGTTTTGTTACGCACAATGAGGTACAGTGGGGACTGACAGCAGTTTTCCACATCGTTTCAAAAACAAGGTTTTAAAAAATGCATGGTGTCCAGCTATTGCCCCAAAGTAGAGCTAGCTAACTTCCTGATTAAAGAGACAACTGAAATGACACTCCTGTGTTAGAGGAACACTAACACAAAAATGCTCACAGAAGTACCAGAAATGAATAGACTGGGACCATGCGGGGAAGGGAACACAACTAATACCAGAAACATCACAGGTGCCAGGATAGTGGGGCTCCGACATCAGGGAGAGAAGAACCCCTTAAAGGGGAAACCCATTTTTTGGTTGGGTGAAGCAGTTTGCCAATGACTAAGCTTAGTTAACAATGGACGCTTTTGCAAGGTGGGGAAACCACAGGTAGTAGAATTAGGGCAAATGATCAGAGTCATGTAGGGTATAAACATAGGGTGGTAGGATGGCTGCAAGAGTGTAAACGATAAAAATCACCATTGACAGAAAGATCCAGTGAACCTGTAAAGTAAATGGCATGGCTGCAAACGATAAACAAAATCAGACTATCGCCATGGTAGGATTGTATACGAAGGGTTTCCAGAGCTGAAAAATGAGAATTATGAATGTGTGTGGTTTCCCAGGAAAACAGAAAGTCGAATTGTTGACTCATTGCAAGAGGTAACTGATCGAGTGACTGAAGTAGAACATGAAGGTCTGGGAGCATTAGTTAAAGTCCTAGGTGAAGATATTGGAGGTGGTGTCAGAATCCGACAGAGGCAGAATGTCTCCACTGTAGTGAAATGAGGTTGATTTCTTTCATATACTATATTTCAAGCTTTTGCTTAGGCTTTCTAGTTTTGCTTTTATGTTTATTTTACAATACTATTAAAAAGAAAGGGAATATAATGGGACAACACTCGCATGACATAGGTAGGATTTTATAACTAGGGTTCCAGGTTGGTCTTTAGAAGGATGATCAGGCTGGTTTTCACGCTATCTGCACGTAAACAAAATCACAGGGGGGAAAAGCCAGTGAAATGTCTCCATTTATTGTATGAATCAGATAAGTACAAACACACAGACACTGGGTCTGGAGCATACAGACCGTGATAGGCAGACTGTGACAGACACTGGTAGACACACTATAATTAAAGTGGAAGGTATGAAGAAAGATTGCAAGACCTCTATCCCTTCCACCCACCAGAGACCTCACTATAGTGAAACCAACAACAAGCTCTTGCCCCTTTTCCTTTTTGGGTGTTTCTGAATACACCCAAAAGGTAAAAGGGGCAAGAGGCTATAGCAAATGCTATGTTACACACATACATGCAACATAAGCATTGCTGTATTCATACAATTCTAAACTTGTATCCCATTCCAAAAAGGGGGATAGGTCATTACTTATAAGAGTAGTTATATTGAAGGTCGTGAAAATTATTGGACTGGGGTATCAGTGCAGTTCATGTCTAGAGGACGCAGTATTCACAAAGAAATATTCAGTGTATAAATCAATTTTAAAAACTATGAGAATCGCTTGTCCAATAGCAGACATTCTCAGTATGAACTGTGGCACAAACTATGAAGCAGCTCCTTCTGGAGTTATGCTTACAGTGTAATACCTTGCATAAGCACACTTAACATCCTAAAGGAGATGCCTAGTGGAGGGCCTGCAGAGGATTAATCGTTTGGAAAATAGCCGTCACTTTGAAACTATATTTGGTAGCTCTGCTAGCCAGGCCGTTTTTTTCTAGACCAGTAAAGAACTTCTCATGCTGTAATTCCTTTCAAAGAACATAAATGTGAAATCCAGAATGCTGTACACTACAAACTCACCTCAACAGAGTGACTTGCCCTTCTCGCCAAGGAAGTCCATGTTCTCCCACACCCTTCCCAAGCAGACGAGTAGGGGATACTTGTGGCATAACTTACATTTGAGCTGGAATTGGCTACTCGAGGGTTCTGTCGCATGTTGGCAATATTTTCTTCTTCCTCTTCATCCTCTGGAAATATATCCTGCCACAGAGAGTCCCGAAGACGTTTATCCAGTGGCACAATATGCCCCTCAGTGGTGAAAATGTACTTGTTGCCAGATTTGTGAACAGGGTTCTCCTCATCAAAAAGCTGAAAATTAATGGAAAGCGTAAGAACAAAACAAGAAATATACAGACCAGGGGGTCTCCAAGCTTTTCTGTTATAAGAGCTACTTGTGTCCATTGAAAATCATACCAAGCTCCTAATGTGCCAATAGTGAGCACACCACACAAGATTACATTAGTGGTCACCCCATCAGGCAAGGTTGTCATCAGTAATGTGAAAATGGTGTTATGAATTTGGAATGCAAATACAGAGTTAATACATGACCGCCGTAGATTCAATGCCTCTCGCACCAAGGTAATAATTTTAGTTGCGTCTCCCCAATGCCTCATGATTTATCACTCCAATATCTGTTTTAAATATAATTTTGAAAATCCAGCCATTTGTCTTCAAACATCAGCTAAGCGCATGAGTTCTGAAAATACACACTTTTGTCTAAAATGCACACTTTTCAATTTAGGGATGCACATATTAATTCAAACAAGCATTAGCTTCTAGTTTAGTAGGCTGGGCTGCACCCTGGCAAACTACTTCCAGGTAGCTGGAGAGCTACCAGTAGCTCACGGGCTACTGGTTGGAGAAGCCTGATACAGACCATAATATGGAATTTGCACAAAGGAGGCACGACAGGACCAAATCGCAGATTAGAAGGGTAGCAGCACTGTCCTGCCAATCAGAAAAAATAACCCTTCCATGATACATGTGAGAAAACCTTTTGCAAGCTGTTCAATCAACATGTGTCCCTCTGCATTAGAGCCTGCCATCCTTTCGAGCACCATAAGCATGCAGAAAACCCACAATCTACTGTTCGCAGAGTGCGCATGAAGATACAAAATCCAGATTGGGAGCGTAAATAAGGAGAGTGACAGCCACAAAGGAAATAGAACTTCTATTTCTGCTGAACCAGACACTTGAATATTACAGGGACCAATGCTTCGTTATGACACATTTGTATGTGTGTGTATTGTAATATTTTAATAAAAGTTAATGTGTGGACAGATATCATTGGCAATAAAGCTTTATGCATGCATGTAAGCTTCTTGAGTGCTTTTCTAATAAATAGAATAACGCTGAATTCTCAGGTGAGCAGCGAGAGTTCAGGATGCTGGCAACAACTCATAGAAGGACTACTGCATAAATGTTCAGTTTTTAGTCTCTGTGTCTCCTGAAGGACTGAATCCCTACGCCTCCCATCTCTTTGGTCTCCCGCAATACACACAAGATTTACCAAGTAAGAAGGGCTTTTCGAACAGATGGCTTTATATGCCAAACATGAGAGTTTAAATTGGACCTTCGCTTCCAAGAGTCACCAATGTAATCTTTTGAAGATTGGCAATATGTGGTCAGGTTTCTACTTGTTTGAGAAAAGTCTAGTTGTAAAATGAAATATGGCTTTTAACAGAACAAATGAGTTGGTGGTGCCAGTCAATATATCATTACCAAAATCCACCCGAGAGATGAGGGTGTGAGATGCAGTTTGCTTGAGTATGGAATGTTTTTGATTTTCTTTAGGGATTTGAGGTATGGTTTTATCAATTGTACGTATATATATATTCACTGAAAAAACCATAGGTTTTAGGGACAGTTATAGTTAGTTGGACATTGCACTCGTACAAAACCCGTGAAATTCCCCCGTTATAGTTAGTTCAGCTAACTATAACTCGCGCCCCCGCAATGCACTGCTGATGACGTCACATATTACATCACTCATTACATGGTCAGTGACATCACTGATGACATCACTGATGACATCTCAAATGACATCACTGATGACATCATCCAGTGACTGTGTGTTTCTGTAAAGTTTAAATATTTTTAATATATATAGGGAAAGGCGTATTGAAGAATGAGTGAGTGTATAAGTGTGTGTATGGATGATTTAGTAGGTGCGGGACTAATTCTATAAGTGAGTGATTAAACGTATCTTACTGAATGCATGGGTTAGTGACTAAACTGGGTTAATGTCTGTATCTGTCTGTTGCTGTGTAAGTGGCTGCATGGGTTTGTGAATAGCTACATGAGTGTCTATAAGAGTTATTGATTTGTTGTCTGAGTATCTGTATGGGTGCCTGAGTGTTTGTGTGGATGGGGTGTGTGCGACTGTGCATAGATGTGTGAGTGGGTGATTCACTGGGTGGATGGTTTCAAGAGTGCATCTGTGATAGACTGTATGGGTGGGTAAGTGTGTGTAAGAGTGTGTTAGTGAGTGAATGTATGTCCCAGTGGTACATGTGTGAGTAACTACATATGTGAAAGGCAGTATATATGTGTATTGGAGTATATAAATAGCTATAAGCGAGAGTGAGTGATTGTGATAGTGGCTGTATGGATGAGTGTGTGCTTGTATCAGTGATTGTATAAGAGCGTAACAATGTGCTAGTATTTGTATGATTAAGTGAGCTGGTGTGTGTATAACTGTATAGGTGAGTAAATGGCAGTGTGTTTAATTATTTGCATGACTGACTAGGTGTGTGAGTACCTCTATGGATGAGTGGCGGTGTTTGAGTGTCTATATAGGAGTAAGAGTGCATATGATTGTCCTGTACTGAGTGACCATAAGTATGAGTGACTGTACGGGTGAGTGAGTGGATGTGTGTGTGTAGACCTAAGAATCAGTGAGTGGGTATGTAGTTATTGGTGTTGGAGTGTCTATGGTTTTGCGAATGGCAGTCTGTAATTTAGATTGGGTGTATCAAAGGTTATATTAGGGTGTGAGGAGGTGCATCAGATTATCACGTGGATGATGTCATCAGTGATGTCATTTGAGATGTCATCAGTGATGTCATCAGTGATGTCACTGACCATGTCATGAGTGATGTAATATGTGACGTCATCAGCAGTGCATTGCGGGGGCGCGAGTTATAGATAGCTGAACTAACTATAACGGGGGAATTTCACGGGTTTTGTACGAGTGCAATGTCCAACTAACTATAACTGTCCCTAAAACCTATGGTTTTTTCAGTGAATTTCAAAGGTTTTTTAAATGCTAATTTCTAACTATAACTTATCTGAAACCTATGGTTTTTTCAGTGAATTTCAAAGGTTTTTTAAATGCTAATTCCTAACTATAACATGTCTGAAACCTACGGTTTTTTCAGTGAATTTCAAAGGTTTTGTAAATGACAATTTTTAAATGTATTAATTGTTATATTAATTTTTTTCATACTGATTTATTACATTTTTAGAATTTGTTTTTACATATTTTATTTTTTAAATTACATTGTAATTACATTATACATTACATTACAAAAAATACTTTCTCAGAATGAATTACTTTAGTTTAAATACTTTGCACATAGGCAATAGACTTTTAAGTACAGTAGTTACAGTTGTTGCAATGGGCACCACATTTTCAAACACAATGCAACATTCAGCTCAATGTGAATTTCTAGTTAAATGCAATTAGTTACTTTATGGATTACTTTTCTAACCACAGGACTGGATCCTAGATTCAGTCCTGGTACATCTCCTGTAAACAGTTGAGTAAAAGCGTTTTGGTTACAGTCGTGATTTTTAAGGAATATTATTGTATTTTAAAAGTTGACACTTAGAAACTTTTTCTCATAGAATCACCAATGTTATCCTATGGAAGGAAATTCACTTAGCAGGTAAAAACTGTTATCGTTACTTTTTCTTACTCAGTGTTGGATCCTGGATCCAGCACTGGTGCATCTCCTGTAAACAGTTGAAAGAATGCGTTTAAGTCATACAGGCGATTTTTAAGGAATATTTGTAGTTTGTGAAAATCGACACTTTGAAACTTTTCTGCTGAAAACCAGACAATGGATTCCTATGGAAGAAAATATAAGTTACTGGTAAGTACGGTTAAAATTACTTTTCAGGACCAGTACTGGGCTGAAAGATGCAGCACTGAGGTCTCTCCTGATAACAGGTGAGTAAATCGAAATTCGTATTTCGGCTGATTTTAGAGGAATATTTGTATGTTTCAAAAATCAACAATTAGAAACTTTTTCAGCAAAAAGCAGGCAATGATATCCTATGGAAGGAAATTCAAGTTACTGGTAAGTACGGTTAAAATTACTTTTGAGGATCAGTACTGGGCTGAAAGATGCAGCACTGAGGTCTCTCCTGATAACAGGTGAGTAAATCGGAATTCGTATTTCGGCTGATTTTAGAGGAATATTTTAAAGTTCCAAAACTCCACACTTAGAAGAATTTCCAAGTGAAACCAGTCAATGTTAGCCTATGGAAGGAAATTCAAGTTACTGGTAAGTACGGTTAAAATTACTTTTCAGGACCAGTACTGGGCTGAAAGATACAGCACTGAGGTCTCTCCTGATAACAGGTGAGTAAATCGGAATTCGTATTTCGGCTGATTTTAGAGGAATATTTTAAAGTTCCAAAACTCCACACTTAGAAGAATTTCCAAGTGAAACCAGTCAATGTTAGCCTATGGAAGGAAATTCAAGTTACTGGTAAGTACGGTTAAAATTACTTTTCAGGACCAGTACTGGGCTGAAAGATACAGCACTGAGGTCTCTCCTGAAAACAGGTGAGTAAATCAGAATTCGTATTTTGGCTGATTTTAGAGGAATATTTGCACAATGGTGAAGGGAGGGGGTGGGGCCTGAGGTGACATCTGTGCAAACGCGCCCCGTGGCGCGTTTTAAGTTGGGGGATTAAGTCCCCTTGAATCATGAGGGTCCCTACGGGCCAACTAGCCCACCAGGAACCTCCAGTATGCGCCAGGGGGCTGCGTTGCAGAGACATGTACAGAGGCCACACCCCTTTTTACACCTCTCTGCAACGCAGCTCTGTGGCGCTTTCTGGACGTACCTGTTGGGCTAGTTGGCCCCCAGGGACCCTCAGGATTGAAGGGGATTTAATTCCCCATCTTAAAACGCGCCACGGGGCCTGTTTGCACACATGTCACCTGAAGCCCCGCCCCTCCCTTCACCACTGTGCAAACGCGCCCCGTGGCGCGTTTTAAGTCGGGGGATTAACTCCCCTTGAATCCTGAGGGTCCCTGGGGGCCAACTAGCCCAACAGGTATATCCAAAAAGCGCCACAGAGCTGCGTTGCAGAGAGGTATAAAAAGGGCGTGGCCTCTGTACACCTCTCTGCAACGCAGCCCCTGGCGCATACTGGAGGTTCCTGGTGGGCTAGTTGGCCCCAAGGACCCCAGTATTGAAGGGGAATTACTTCCCCATCTGCAAACGCGCCAGGGGCGCGTTTGCAGAGTGGTGAAGGAAGGGGTGGGGCCTGCGGCCCGATCGTTTTTTTCCCCTCCTGAAGGGGGCTGTGTAGCCCCCTTCCTTTTCCTATTTTTGGGCCCTGGGGACCCCATCCCCCAGGGCCTTATCCCCCTTTTTTTTTTTTTTTAAATTAAACGGGAAGGGGGCCGCGTGGCCCCCCCTCCCCTGGCCGAATCCTACCCCGGGGACCCCATCCCCCGGGGCATGGCCACACTTTTACATAAATTTTTAAGGAGGGGGGCTGCGTGGCCCCCCTCAGGCCTCCTTTTGCCCCAGGGACCCCATCCCCCGGGGCAGGCCTTTTTTTTTTTATTATTTCTGGGGAGGGGGCCGCGTGGCCCCCACTCCCGAGCCACTACTTGCCCCGGGGACCCCATCCCCCGGGGCCTGGCCTCTGGTTGGGGACTGTGGGGGGGTTCCCAAACCCCCCACAGTCCCGCCGGCTCCCCGTGTCATACGGGACCCGGCATTGCTTTTCCACATGGGGAGCAGCTAACATGCTGCTCCCCGTGTGGAAAAGCAATTGTCTTTGGATATTGGAAGCGAGAGCATGTTTCCCTGCTCTCTCTTCCAATATCCAAAGCAGTTTGCAATGACAGGACGGGAGCCGCGAGGCTCCCGTCCTGTCATTGCAAACAGCAGTGTCCCGGGGGTAGGCACCCCGGGACACTGCAGGAGCCGGCCCTGGGGGGTGGCGGTCCCCAGGGCCACCACAGGCTCCAGGAGGGGGGCCGCGCGGCCCCCCTCCCATCCAAATGCACAGCCCCGGGGAGGTGGTGGTCCCCGGGGCTCGGGGGTCCTTAACGGACCCCCATTTTCAATTCTGTTAGTGCCCCGGGGAGGTGGTGGTCCCCGGGGCGTGTGGGGGGGCTGGAGCCCCCCCACACATGTTAATTTAAAAAATAAAGAAGCCCCGGGGAGGTGGTGGTCCCCGGGGCTGCGGGAGGGCTCAGAGCCCTCCCGCTACTTTTTCAAATATAGCCCCGGGGGGTGGCGGTCCCCGGGGCTTGGGGGGCCCTTAGAGGCCCCCCATACATAAAATAAACCCCCCCCCAGCATGCCCCTGGGACTTGGCCCACTCTGGGGCAAATTAACATCGAAGCGCGGGAGACCTCGCGTCGATTTTTTTTTTTTTTTATTTATTTATTTTTTAATATATAATCGGCAGGATCCGCGCACCCTGAGCGCATCCTGCCGATTAAAAAATAAAATAAAATGCTTTTTTTTGCCCAGGGGGTCCTTGTGGGACCCCCCCCTGAGCAGACCTAGGGGGTCAGGGTGTTTCTACCCTGCCCCCTTTGTGCGTTTTGCGCACTTTTTTACTGCTTTCTTGTTCCTCGGTTCTACCGAGGAACAAGATGGCTGCCAACACTTCCTGGTTTGGAGTGTTGACAGCCAATTAGCAGACAGCTCGTGATCGGGAGGGTGCGCGGATCCTCCGTGCCCATAGATATATATGTACTTTTACTTTTGATTTTCTCAGCAACTACTGAACGGATTTACACCATTTAACAAAAGGGTTCTTTCTGAACCAAGAACTACTTCTTTGCCAAATTTGGTGTAATTCCGTTCAGCAGATCGGGCTGTAGCCGTGTCTAAAGTTTCCTATGGAAAAATGAATGGGGAAAACGCGTTTTGGGACCACCCTTTTTTCTCGGCCACCGCTTAACGAATCACCCCGAGACTTTCAGGGTAGGAGCGGACCGGAGCACCCCACAAAGTTTGAAAATTTCGCGAAGATACGTCAACCGGCAAGAGAGTTATTTCAAATAGAATGTCGCGGATTTCCTATGGAAAATAGGTCCTAACTATAACTATCTACTGGCGACCGCCAGTAGAAAAAAATATATATATAATATATATATATATATATATATATATATATATATATATATATATATATATAGTGTGGATGTGTTGTATGATATTACCACACATGCCATTACTACGCATGCCTTTAAACGAGGGCTTACCAAAGCATAAGTCTTTACAACACGTCTTTACCATGCATAATTTTACCATGCATGCCCCTTTACAATGCAAGTGTAAGTATGTTGCAGGTGTATATATATATATATATATATATATATTAGGGCAAGGGCGTTTTTCATGTGGGTTGGGGTATTTTGGGTGGCAAGGGTATTTTTCGGTTTTAGGGTGGATAGGGGTATTTGGGGTCAAGGGTATTTTTAGAGGTGTGTAAGGGTATTTGGGTGGCAAGGACATTATAGGGTTTAGGGGTGGGTAAGCGTATTTTGCTGTCAAGGGTATTTTTAGGGTGGGTTGGCGATCGATAAGGTGTAATAAATATCCTAAACCCAACCCACCCTAAACCCTAAAAATACCCTTGCCACCCAAATACCCCTAGCCACCCTTAAAATACCCTTTATATAAGCTTAAATATATTTACTTACATTTAAATCGCATGTGTGGTAAAGGAATATGTGCTATAACATTTGTGTGGCAAAGAAATGCATTGTAAAGACTTAAAAATGTCACTGTGCAGGTCTTCAATTACCAGTATGCACTCGAACTCACTGGAGGCCCACTTGAGGGCGGTACTATATTTAAATTGGCAATTATGCTCTATGTTTGCTCAACTGTCACGCTGACCTGTGAACTGTGCTGGGGAACCCGAAACGCATCAGGCCCGAGGTTATTTGCCGAGTTTGCTGTTATCTGAAATAAGTCACATTAGAACCTGCTGGGTATGTATTTTTGTTTGAGGACAAACTTTGAATGCAAACAAGATGGCTGGTCCAGCCGTGAAGACGCTCCACTGAGCTATTGTAACGCAGGTCCGTGTGACTATGATTCTCAGGCACGCACGGAGCAACAGTGCGTGTAAACTGCATCAGCAAGCTCGGTAAGGTGGTATTGGAGAGCTTTGTAAGGTGGTATTAGAGAGCCCACTGGGAAGATCAATCAATCAATCAAAACCACTTTATTCGGTTACTTAAAAACCATAAAAGTTACATACTTAAATCACAATACAATACATAAGTCACATGCAATACACAGTAAAATATCATAACCAAATTATCAAAAATAAGGGCGACATAAAAAAATAAGGGAGGATATAAATCAGAATTCATCAGGTTACATAAAATCTTGGCTGTGGTTAAAACCATTGAAACAGTGATTCTCAGGCACGCACGGAGCAACAGTGCGTGTAAATTGCATCAGCAAGCTCGGTAAGGTGGTATTGGAGAGCTTTGTAAGGTGGTATTGGAGAGCCCACTGGGGAGATGTACATTTGTGTGTGACGGAGCAGATCCCATTGAAGGGGTAAATTTAATTGTGCAGGACTTCAATTACCAGTATGCACTAGAACTCACTGGAGGCCCACTTGATGGCGGTACTGTATTTAAATTGGTAATTATGCTCTGGGTTTGCTGGACTGTCACGCTGACCTGTGAACAAGGCCTGGGGAGCCCGAAACGCGTCAGGCCTGAGGTGATTTAAAGAGTTTGCTGGTATCTGAAATAAATCACATTAGAACCTGCTGGGAGTGCGTTTTAGTTTGAGGACAAACTTTGAATGTGAAAATATATACATCTTTACCTTTACACTGACCTGCGAAATACTTACATTTATGTTACTGAATATGCGTGGTAAAATTTGCATGGGAAAGACATGCATTGTAAAGACTTATGCATTGATAAGGATGCGTGGTAATGGTATTTTGGGTTGTAAAGGTTGTTTCCCCGGGTTGGGGGGGGTGGGGGCATTGAAATACCTCAAACCAGACACCCAGGATTTGGGGGGTAGGGGGATTTGATTAAAATTCCTCAAACCAGACATCCAGAATTTGAGCCATATGTTTTTGTGGTGGCAAACTTACTCATGAGTTTGGACATAGGCCAACAATGAACAGAAGCAGACCCCCATGTTATTCGTTTTTGCAGCTCTTCGCTATAAATAGGTTTGTGTTTGCATTTCATCCCTGGGCGCTGCTGGATCATTCAGTGTTTTCGGGCGCTATTTTCTTGACTATCTATATTACTTAACCTATTAGTAGGTCCTATTCTTCTAGAAATGTGTAGCTTTGAGAGGATATTCAATTTTCATGTTAGTCGCTTTGTTATAATGCATGTGACTTTACCTGAGACCAACTCCTGGAGTAAGCCTTAATTGCCCAACCTCGCTACCCATGAAAAGTCAAATGTCCACAGGGAGTAACATTATTATCCAATTTTAGTGCAACTGTATTGCTGGGGCAGAAGCAGTAACCAACAGTAATCACTACAAGTCACAGAATACCCCTGTTGCCCAAGGGGCTGGAGGTATCCATTCTTCCTCCCCCATTATTGTGCTTTATTCTAGTCGGGTGCTTACAGTGCTGGGGAGAGAATGCACTGGAAACATTCCCTTTAATCCTCCCATAAGCTGCCACAATGCTGTAGGGTGAAGGCATAGATGTGGAAGGAGGTTACAAAGGTGTCTAAGAAAAAATGAAAATGAAGGATCAGAATCGGGGGGTTGAATCCTCCGGAGAAGTCTCTAAACACATGGGCCATCAATGAATGGCTGCAGCGTCGGCAGGAGCTGCAGAAGCAGTCCAAGCACTCCACGAGAGAGCGGGCAGCAGGGACATCTCTGCTATGGTGAATAGACTACAAATTGGGAACATCACAAACTTTAAGACCCCTCTGTGGCTGGCCATCCGTACCCATTCCGCCTCTTGCTGAGAAGCCTCCAGAGAGAGGTGGGCATTAAAATCAAAGAGTGAAATTAATCACATCACACAGCGTCATCTTGGGATAGGCAGTAGGCCCTGGGCGATAGCCCATCAAGTATATTGGTATCACTTTGGACAGGGGGGTCTCATCCTGGTATTTAGCGATCACAGGGAGCCACCCCAAATAGGGAAACAAACAGGTTTGGCATACGAGAGAAATTGCCAAGCACGGTTTTCGGACTACGGCACATACAGCCTTCACCAAAGAACTGACTGATCAAAATCTTGGATTTAACCACTCCAACAAGCAGAGGACTGACCCAGAGTCAGACTGTAAATTCTGTTCAAGCCAGTAGAGGTGAAAATCTTTTGAGTCAGCACACATTTACAAGTAATATATGAAAACATGAACAGATCAAAACTCACGTCTAAAAGAATAAGCTAAAGGAACGTGCTTGCAATCTATATTACAACAGGAAACAGAGTACAAAGAAATAAACTGACAGGTGTCCTACTCAAAACAGCAAATTATGAAAAACTGTGTGTCAATTCCTCCACTGTCTTAAGAATGGCAAAGCAAAGAATGCCGATTTCTTCACTACAGACTATTTGGGTTTTCTTTTAATTTAAAAAAAAAAATGCAGAAGCAACGAGAACTCGAATATTTCATGTGCCTTCCGCAACCCCAGACACCATGAACTTATGCCTTTCAGCCTCCAGTTCTCTTCTCACCTTGTTTTTGTAATGTCTCTGCTTAACAGTCACATGATTTCAGTCCTACCCACAAGACTAGTGCAGGCTCTCCCCTGCTAGCAGAGTCTTTATTTAATACACAAAAACTTGATACACAGATAGGTGGGAAGCAAGTGCACGTCGGTATGGCATTGTTATTTTAACGATTCATTGTACATATTTGTTTCTTGCACTATTTCTGAAACGCATTCCGTAGGAAGCTGGCTCCTTACATGGTATACCGAAAAGAGGTACACCAGGCAAAGAGTCCAGGTATTTTCCTCACCAGTGGACAGGGGCTTGCTCTAGTAATCCCAAGATGCTCTTTTAGGAGTTAGTGTGGTTGAGCAGCCTTATCAGAGATGTTACACATCTGCAAATACACACAATAGTCAATAATGATGCAAATGACTCAATAAGGAGATCCACATTAATTTATAAAAATAACACGTATCTTTATATATGTTTAGGCACCAGAATCAATACGGTCATGTAAGTACGTTTAAAAGGAATGCTTCTGCATTTAAAAACTTGACACTTGGTGCATATTTAAAAAGTCGCAATGTTATCCTATGAGAGGAAAACCAAGTAAGGTATTCAGGTACAATACAGCGACTTACGAGACCAATCTCCTGGACTTAAGGGGAGTATGGAGCAAGATCCAAGGCACCACCAACAGGTCCCCTCGGGTGGCACTGAGAAGGCTGGGTGCAGAGGTGCTTTTCAGCATCGGGTGCCCAATGTTATCCTATGGAGATCAGTCCGGTTGAAAAGAAGCTGCAGGCTTGGACTGAGTATCCAATCGTTCTGAACCACAAGGTGACTCAGGTCTCACGAAGCTTGGGGACACCTTTGGTCTTCTTCTCTATGGGCGAAGGGTACAGAGGTGTCTTCAGGCGTCAAATTTTCGTCACCGGGGGCACTCGCGTTAGAAGGGGCCTGCAAACAGAGGCATCAGGCAGTGTCAGGAAGTCCACAGTAGGCAAGTCCAGGGCAGGCTTAGTCTCTGGAGGCCGGGGGACCACGCTGGGACTGTTGGCCCACTTTAGCTCGGACTAGGTGGCACGGGTGCAGTGGTGCTTTCCGGTGTTGGGTTTTGGCAGCCCGGAGTCCTTTCAGGTCTCCTTGGGTGCCAGCAGGATGCAGGGAAGCAGTGCCGCTGCTTCACGGGAGTTCCTGAGTCTTGGCAGAAGTGCTAACAGTCCTCCCAAGCTTTGGGAGGAACAGCAGCTTGAAGGACGAGTCTACTTTGGCGTAATCGTTAGGAACAGCAGACAGGACGGAAGGGTTGGCGCCAAGTCAGTTGCTTCTTCCACAGTTCTTGCTTTTCGCAGCTCTTCTGTCCTTCTTTTGGTCAGCAGGATCCAATTCTCTGGTGCCAGGGTTCCCCAAAATACTGAAGTTGGAGAAATTAGGGGAGTGTAAGGTAGTAGCCAATGGGCTAACCACACTTGGGGTCACTACACCCACTACATGACCACTTCCTGGGGGAGGTGGTCATAATCCGGTCCCAGAATCCCTGATTTTGCCACCACCAATATGGCTAACTATGAAAAGTCGCCTCCACTTCCGGTAGCCCACCTTAGGCGTGGCACTAGCCTGAGTGTGGACACGCTTATCTGACTAGATAATGCTCCCGCCTGTCCAGGTGCCAAATGGCTCTGGACAAAGGCGGTCAGCTTCTTCTCCTGTGAGAGAAACCAGTTTCACACAATAGGCAGTAGGAGCTTTGAAGCTCCCCTGCCTTGGAATGTTAACCTGGAGCTCATCCTGTGGGAGGAGGTGAAAACACCCTCTGCCCAAGCATGCCTGGTTTCTGGCCTCCCGAGAGCAAAGCCCCTCACACTGGGGGGGGGGGGGAGGGGCTGGGGGGTTAGACACTCGTCTCTGGTGGCAGGCTGACGAAAGCCAGTCAGTCTGCACCAGGGGCTAGTAGCTTAGGGGGCGCCTTTAAGGTGCCCTCTGGGTGCATGTATTACTAAATCAGACACTGGCATCAGTGTGGGTTTATTAAAACGAGAAGTTTGAAACCAAACATCCCTCTTTTCAGTGAAGCCACCGTGTAGCTGGGGAACTTGTTTTCACCAGTGTCCAGCACATGTTTTGAAATGGCTTCCCGGTTCACTTATACTAGCAGTAATGGAACAGACGAGCAAAAGGGCATATCTGCTTTTGCAGATATGCCCTCACATGTAATAAGGCACCGTTCCTTAGGGCTATAAGGCCTGCTGTAGGGGTGACTTACAAATGTTAAATATTGTGTTATGGGACATGGCACACAGGGATGTGTGTCATGTTGTGTTTTCTCCTTTGTCTGCACCAAGACACGCAGCCTGCAGTTGCATGATGAGGGTTCCTTTAGGGTGGCACAATTCATGCTGCAGCCCTTGGGGACCCTCTTTAGTGCATCAGGCCCTAGGTAACTTGTACTAGGGACTTAGAGGATACTAAAGGTATCGCCAATTGGGGAAAAACAATTGCACAGTTTAGGGAAAGATCTGGCACTGGAAGCCTGGTTAGCAGGAACCCAGCACACTTCCAGTCGAAATCACATCAAATAGCAGGCAAAAAGTGTGTGTGGGGGGGGGGGGGGGGTGACCATGTCAAAATGGGCACTTTCCTACACATTCTGTTTGAAAGAACAATGTCTTTCTGCATATATATCCATGTTCAAGCATAAGATATTTATGCATTTCTTTTACATCAGTGTTTTCTCAAACTGAACACAGCCTTACACCGGAGAAAAAAGTATTTTAGCTCAAAGAGGCAAACAAAGTATAGCTCGGATAAAAAGGTCTCACTGATCCTTAAAGAGAGAAGCTAGGGAAGGGCTCCTGTACTGCTTTCTCTTTGCAGCTCTTAAAGGGCTCCTGAAGCTCCATGGAGCCGGACGGCATGAAGCAATAGGGGCCAAACAAAAACGGAAATAAGCTGATCAATGTGCATTTGTAAACGTGCAAAATGTGATGATTTTAGATTCTGAACAGAGGGGGCACGGTAATCAGGCACATTGTGAGCATGGAGATTGCATGAAGAAATTGGAGCAACAGGAGAAAGGTAGTCATAGTAGAGCTCACCAACTACACTGATTCAAAGGGCAGAAACACTTGGAGTTAGCCACCAATGCTTGAAGATGGCAGATCGATTTGGTGTGAGAGAGGGCCACACTTAGATACCATTTTTTGCAATTCTAGGAACAGAGTGGAGGAGCTTACAAGGTTGGAAAAAAGGTGCAAATGATAGCAGCTAAGACATTAGTTAAGTCGTCAGCCTTAGTGGCTGCAGGGGAGAAATGCAAAGGTTGCCTTCAGGGAAATGCAGAAAAGAAGGGTTTTGCTTAGAAACACAAGGGCTCTTCAATTCCACAGGAGTCGGAGTCACGAAGGCCTACGGTCGATGATGCTGTAACAGTTTGTTTGTGTCAACTACACCACCAAGTAGCCTTCCCGGTGGAGACAAACCGGTTGAAAGGCCAAACGTGTGCTTTCAAGGAGCATTTTAGTGCTATGAATCGCTTCATATACCAAAATATTTGCAAATCACTCTGGAATTTTCTAGAAACTTTGAGGTTACTGCAAATGACAGTACAACCGTTTGACCCATCTTACACCTGGCAAGCTTACCAAAAGAGTAAGAATACTATGGACGCTGTGGTATAATGTGTGCAGCACAGCAGACTGATCGACAGTGTGAGTTTCTGCTCCTGCTCTTCACATTCCAAAACAACCTCTCCTCTCACTGGGAAGTCCCCATGTCTGAATCTCATCTCAATGTTCAGCGAGGCCCAGATCTTTTCCCATATCTCATTTCAGCGATTTATTGCATGCAACAGTTTACGACTGCACTGAAGTGTAAACACTGGCTTTGAAAATGTTTGAAAGGTGCCAACTCAGTGAAATTAAGTGACTGTTACTCATTTAAACAAAACATATCTGCCAAATCTAGACACTCCTTTATGTTCAGGGCTAGAACCAGAAGTAAACATTTTAAAGAAGCAGACCACAAACAAGTACATTTTTTCACTAGGATTCTTTCACTAGGATCCCGTGACAGTGCAGTTAGCTGCACCCTTGCTCGTATTTCAGCTGCTAAATTGCGTTTTTGCACTGATTCGATTTAATTAGTTTAAAAAAATGATTTTTTAGAGTTTGCTACTGTGTTTTAACTTGTTTTGTGCACACTGTATGAATTTGACTTGTGAAGGGAGGTGGAAATCGAACCCTGAGAGGGAGACATATCGAGGCTCAGACCGGACACTTTTTAAACCGCCATTTTGGACACTGTGCGGTCTAGTTGATCACACTGGGGAAGATAACAAGCATTGGCATAGCCAATAGATCTCGCTTTTGGGACCTTATAAGTATTTAGTTATGCAGCACAATATCCTTGGTGCAACAACATCAACTGTTGCATGGCTAAACACTTATAAGGTCCCAAAAGCGAGACCTATTGGCTATGCCAATGCTTGTTACGTTTTCCTATGAAAAGGAATTTCGGGCAGCATCCGGAATAGTATCATGGTATAGAAAAATCTACACAAACGTATGGCAAATATTATTTGGCTAATTGTGAAGGCGCCATGTGATGTGTTTACAAGCTAGACAGAAAGGCAACATTTAAAGTGAGCGTTCAGTGCCGCATGACGACGCATAAATGTACAGCTGTGCACATTGTCATTTCTCTGCACATACTTGTCGCGTGGTTGCTCGGCGGGGTACATGTGGCCGGTGCTTTGCTTTACTCAGCATTGTTGTGCATGTATATAGAAAGCTGTCTCTTCATAACCGTCATGGTAAACCCACAATCACGCCTTTCCCCGGAACAGGCGATTATGTGTGTTCTTTAATGTGTGTTTTACACAGTGCATTAAGACAAGCCGCTGACCTTACTAATGCGCGTTCTCTATTCCCATACCGATTCCAGTTAAGTGAGCATTCTCCACATTAAATGCACTCGCAAAGTAAACAAATGTGTCCCCTGGCACAACCCTACTGTGCTAAGGGGCTTTTATGGCTCAAACGAGAGCACAGCAAGTATTACCTCAGGGCGGGGCGGCCATAAACGAAGCCCTGGGAGTCAGCGCGACCTCGGCCACTTTCGAAATGTCAACATAAGTCAGGCTGGGAAGCAGCGTGCCCTGGAGGTCTGGCGCGCGTGATGACGGAGCCACTGCAAAATACATGCGTTTTAATTGCAGGGCAGATGTTGATCATCCCGCCCCACCATCCACCCCCAAAAAGCTAGTCTCTTAAGAGGGCACGTGGGCAGAGCGCTGCGCTCTAGAGAAAAAAGTGTCAAATTCTAGAGTACTGCACTGTACAAAAAAATCTCAAATTGACCTGTTGGACAGTGAAAATAATGATGAATCGGGATCAAATGTTATTTAAGAACGTTCAGCAATGACCAGTGACGCTTCAAATGTCACGTTGAATTGAAAAAAAATCCTATTAAGCAAACCCATGGAATGATTCTTTGTAGGTTTCAAACAATCAAAAGGTCTAAAATTGAATAAAACCAAAACATCACCTTGCTCCTATTATAGGGTAAGAGTGACAACAAGTAATTTTCGATTTAGTACTGTAGGGGGCACCCTAATAATGATTTTTTTTCTTCTTATTGATGTTAAATGCTCAATACGTTTTAGTGCACTGGTCTAATAATTTGTGGTAACGCGGTAGCTAGGTTCCGACGAAGCATTCTTCAAATAAGATGCCGCAGCAGAATTTATATTGACCAATTAAGTATCAGTCAATTGTTACTTAGACCCGGTAGCCAGTTAATATATATTGACTGTAGAAAATGCACATATTGTATTGTAATTGCATTTATATAGCGCTTACTACCCCTGACGAGGCGTCAAAGCGCTTTTTCGGCGAGTAGCACGCTACTCTGGGACCCATAGAGGATTAGTGTTGAATTAGTATAGTGAAACATGCAAGTACATTTTAAGTGGGGGATAGGTTAGTCAGTTATTTGGATTTGGAATGATAGCAGAAGGATAGAGGAGGAAAAAAGGTTTGTATTTATATAGCGCTTGTTACCCCTGATGGGGTGTTGAAGCACGCTACTCCGGAAGCCCATAAAGGATTAGTGGTGAATTAATATGGTGAAATATGAAAGTAATTTCAGTGGTGGATATTAGTCAGTTATTTGGAGTGAGAAGGATAGCGGAGGGATAAAAAGGGAAGAAAGGTTTGCATTCATATAGCACTTGTTACCCCTGATGGGTGTTGAAGCGCTTTTCTGGCGAGTAGCACGCCACTCCGGAACCAATTAGGATTAGTGTTGAAAATTAGTATAGTAAAATATGAAGTAATTTGAGTAGTGGATATGTTATTCAGTTATTTGGGTAGAGAAGGGTAGGTGGCGGGATAGAAGAGGGAAAGAGGTTTGCATTTATATAGCGCTTGCTACCCCTGATGGGGTTTTGAAGCGCAAGTAGCACGCTACTCTGGAACCCATAAGTATTAGTGTAGTAGAGAGAGTAGAGTAGTAGAGAGAAGTTTGAGATGAGTCAGAAGGTTGGGCTAGAAGATATATTGAGAGAATATAGGCTGAGAAATAGGGTAGTGCCTTGGAAATGCTAAATTAGAAGAAAGTGATAAATATATAGATCCATAAGTACATTGAAAGTATATAGATACATAAAGGAGGTAAGTATATGTAGATTAAAGATATTGATAGAGGCACAGGATGAGAAATAGGGTAGTGCATTGGATATGCTTTTTCAGGAGAAAACAGAGACACAGATCCAAGTACATGGAAGGTACATAGATGCACAATGGAAGTAAGTACATTTAGACCAAGGATGATTTTTATTTATTTATTATTTATTTATTATTATTTATTTCTTTATTTTTTTTCCCCTCTCAACAACATAATTATTCTACATGTTTATACAAAGCAATACACAAAGATAGGTACATGTCTATGGTGAGAACAAATGCTTATATACAGAGGTATATGCTGTAAATTTCTGTTTGCGTATGGTGCTTATGTGGGGAAGAGCCAATTCTTGAGTAGTTTTCTGAAGATAAGGTGGTTGTCGGTGGATCTTATGTTGGGGGTAAAGAGTTCCATAGTTTGGCTGCTTGAACAGAGAAGGATGTGCCACCCATGGTTTTTTTCTTGTATCTTGGGATTTTGAGGCGAGATGCTCCTTTAGAGCGGAGGTTCCTCTGTTGAATGTGTTTGGTGATTTTATTCCTGATGAAGAGCGGTCCCATTCCATGTATTGCTTTGTGGGTGATACAAAGCAGCTTGAACGTGGATCGTCTGGCAACCGGTAACCAATGCAGGGCTTTCAAGGCAGGGGAGATGTGGTCTCGCGGTTTGATATGCAAGAGTAGTCTGGCAGCCGAGTTCTGAATCCGTTGTAGTCTTTTCATGGTTGTTAAAGGTGATCCGTGGTAGAGGCTATCGGCGTAATTGAGTTTGGACAGAACAAGGGAGATGGTAGCTTGTGCGGAAATCCCAAATGAGGGAATATTCGTCGCAGCGTTTTTATAATGACAAAGCTTGATCTTGCTAGTTTGTCCACTTGGGCATTCATCGACAGCTTGGAGTCCATGGTCATTCAGAGGTTTCTTACTTCCTTCGATACTTTAGGTGGTGATCCCAGTTCATTAGGCCATGCGGCAAGCGGGTTGTAATGTTTCCAATCGCCACACGTGAGTATTTCCGTTTTTGAAGTATTCAATTTGAGATGGCTCCAAGTCATCCACTGATCCACAGCTCTGAGACAGCTGAAAATTGGTGATTTTCCAATGTCTTTGGGGCATTCCAGTGGAAGGAGTATTTGCGTGTCATCTGCATAGTTATAGCACGTGAGGTGAAATTGATTGATCAGTACTGGTAATGACTTCATGTAAATGTTGAAAAGCATGGGCGAGATGATAGAACCTTGAGGGACCCCTGCTTTTGTGGAGTACGGTTTGGACGAGAAAGGTGGGGTATGGATGACATTAGTTCTGTTTCGAAGGTAGGATGCGATCCAGTCTAGAGCAGTTCCCTCTATGCCGGCTTCATAGAGTCTTTGTTTCAGAGTGTCATGGTCAACCGTGTCAAAGGCAGCCGAGAGGTCCAAGAGGAGTAGCGCAGCAACTCCGTTGCGGTCAACTGTATTTTTCAGGTCATCCCAGATGGCAAGGAGGGCAGATTCAGTGCCTCTTCCCGGACGGAATCCTGTTTGGAAGTCTGAGAGTACGTCATTCTCTTCAATGAATTGTGACATCTGGGCGAACGCTGCTCTTTCTATCAGTTTGCCCAGGAAAGGTCCATTTGTAATGGGTCTGTAGTTGTCAGGGTTCAGCGGGTCCGAGTTTATTTTCTTCAGTAAAGGGCGTATGTGTGATTTTTGAGTTCTTCTGGAAATATTCCGGTAGTTAAGGAATTGTTGATGATTCTTCTTACTGGAGTGGCAGCAGAGGTTGTTAAAAGAATTGTCTTGAAAGTTTGTGGTGGACAGGGGTCAGAAGGGCTGCCGGCAGGCCTGCTTGCTTTGACCAGGTCCATAAATTCATCGTGTGAGATGTGTTGGAAGGAACGGAGAGGCTTGGTTAGAGTATTCTTGGATTGTTGTTTTGTACAAGGGTTAGTGCTGGTGCTTTGTTTCTGTTTGAAGTACGAGTCCAACGTGTCTGCTTTGTCCGTGTAATGATTTGCCAGTTTGTCTGTGAAATCTTGAGTAACAGGATGAGTTCTTTCTAGGCAATTTGGTTTGCGAAATTCAATGAGTATTTTATAGAATTCTTTATTTGCACATTTAGCGTTTTGAATTCTGTCTGAATAGTACCTTTTCTTAGCTTTTTTGATAGCCAACTTGTATAATCTGTTAATTTTTTGTAGGTGAAGTTTGTCTTGTTTGGCGTTTGTTTTGAGCCAGGTATGTTGCAGCTTTCTAATTTGTTGTTTTATGTCTTTTATTTCTATGTTTCTCCAAGGTGCTTTTTTTCTTTTGTTCTGTTGTGTGGTATCAGGATGTCAAAAGCTTCTTGTAGCCACTCATATAGTTTTTGAACAGAATTTATTGTTTCCAGATTTGTACTTGATGTTAGTTGTGTTTCTAAATGTTCCAAATTGAGTTTGTTCCACGGCCGATAGATGGATGGATGTAAGGTAGTTTTAGGTGAGTCGCTTAGTGTTGTTTTATGTTGGAAAGCAAGCAAGTGGTGGTCTGACCATGTGACTGGAGTTATAGTTTGAAAGGTAACTAGTTCAGTATTAGCAAAAATGACATCTAGGATATGTCCAGCGGTGTGTGTCGGTTTGTGGACAATCTGATGGAGGTTCAGTGCGTCTAGGCCAGTGATTATTGTTTTTGGATGGGTCATATTGGGTTTGTCAAACCAAATGTTGAGGTCACCCAGAATGCATAAGTTGGAGTGTATTGTTATCAGGTTTGAAACTGTGTCTAGAAGTGCGTCTGGGAATGTCGCCTTGCTAGGTGGAGGTCTGTAAAGGAGCAGGAAGTTACAGGAGGAAGACGGTGTAGGATTGCATCTTGTTAGAAGAGCCTCACAATTCTTTATGGAGATGTTGTCAATTTTAGTGATATGTATTGTTTGCCTGAATACAACAGCTAGACCACCTCCTTTTTTGGCTATACGATTTTGGGTGATTATTTGATAGCCTAGAGGAATGGCTTCATGCAGGACTGGGGCCATATCCTCTGCCAACCATGATTCGGTTATGAATAGTATGTCTGGTTTTGCATCTGTGAGAAGGTCGTAGATGTGATGCTTGTTTTTAGAGAGGGATCGAGCATTTATTAGTAGACAGTTTAGAGAGTAGCTTTTGGTGATAGTGAGACTTTGTTTTGTAGAAGAGTGGTCAGTATTGTGTGGGTTTGTAGCAGGTGTGTTTTTAGAGCTGGTATTAGCTGTATTAGGATAGCAATCGTGTAGCTGTTCTGTATCATGTTCCTCATCCAGCATGCTAAGAAGGCATTTTGATGGGTCTGCGTGTGTATGTGGTGGAGATGGTGTTTGAGAGTGAGTTGGAGTGCTGTGTTGTTTTCGTGGTGTAACATTGTTGTGAAGTAGACATGGGGAAGCGAAGTTGTGAGGTATGGCATGTTGCTTATATTGTTTGCGTGTGTTTAATGCGGAAGGTGTCTGAGTCAGGGGTGGTGGTGCAGCATGTGGGTCATGTAGTAAGGTTCTAAATTGTCCAATGGATGAGAGGCGGTTAGAAGAGAGTTGCTGTGTTGCTGTATCTGTGTTAGGTGTGGTGGAAGAGAGAAAGCTTGGCATTGGAGTTGGTTACTTTGTGTTGTTTGAAAGGTGGGTGTATGTTTGTATTTTGTGATGGTAAGTATTATGGGGTGTTGTGCTTTGAAGATCTTGTGCTGGTGTGTGTGATATGTCTTGTTTTTGAGGAGTAGTGAAAAGGGGTGCTGATGTATACGTTTCATGCAATGGATTTGGTTGTATAGTATTGTTTGTGAGAGGAGGTTGTACGGTAGAGGGGGTGCTGATGTGTTTATGAGTAGAGTGTATGATGTGTGTAGGTGGGAATGACGTAGAGGTAAGAGTGTTTGTCTTAGACTGGTTTGTTGCAAGAGTTAAAAAGTGTGGTGGTCTGCAGTGTGTGTGTTGTACGTTAGTGTTATTATGGTAGAGGGAGAGGAGGGTGTTTGTTGGACAAATGATGGAAGGATGATTATATGTTTGTTAGTGATAAAAGGTGGTATGTTAGGTGTAATTACAGCAGGGAGCGTGTGTCTGGATGGGATGTAGTTATGTATGGTGTCGATTGGCGTTGTGTTAGTGATGAGTGTATTGGTTAGTGGTATAGGATAGAGTTGTGTACTGTTTGTAGGTGATGGTGGATATGTGTGGTAGTTGGGATAGTAGGGTGTATAGATGTGGTTGGGTTAGTAGTGCATGCTGGTACATTAATCTGTGCATAGTGTTGTGTGTGGTGTACATTTGGTGTGAGTGTGTTGCTCTGTTTGTGGATGTGGATGGTGTGGGCTGGGTGTTGCTAAATGGGAAAATGGGCAGCATTTCTGGCCCTAGTCCCGAACAGGCTCAAACAGGCAACTGCCCTTGTCCTCTCCGCCCTTAGCTGAGACGCCCTAACCCTGGCCTTTTATAGCCCTAGTAATCAGGTGACCCCGTCAGCCAATGGGAACCCTAGCCCTAACACTATCCAATCACAACACTAGCCCTAAAAATCTAGAACCAATAGGAGACCAGGACCTTACAGCCAATCTTAGCCCTAGTCCAAGCACCCAATCAGTTCAAAAACCCTGATCTCTACGTCCAATAGAGGCCCTAGCCCTACCAGTAGTCCCAACCCTAGTCCAAGCAACCAATGGGACAGGAAGCCCTAGTCCCTACTTCCAATAGAAAGCCTAACCCTACTCTTAGTCCCACACCTAGTCCAGCAACAAATCACACCAGAAGCCCAAATCGCTACTTCCAATTAAAGGCCTAGCCCTAGTTCCACCTTAGTCCCAACAACCAATAACACAGGAAGCCCTAGTCCCTACTTCCAATAGAAATCATAACCCTAGCCCTAGTCCCGACCCTACATTGATTGAATCACAGACCCAGAAACCAATCAGAACCCTCAAATACCCAACCAATGAGGACACTAACCCATATCCAATAGAAACATCAGATACAACCACCAATCAGTGTATACATGTACCAACCACTAGCAGACTATATAAGGTCCCAGCAACCTCATACAAGGTTTGCTGGCCAGGGAGTTGGAAGCTGCTTCTCCTGTTCAGAATCTCCTAGGAGACAGACAGGCTCAATCCACACTTTGGACTTCTGCAGGTAAAAGGCCTCACAAACTTAAAATCTAACAATACTGATTGAATAAAACTTGACTCCCTCTCCTGGCCAAAAAACGAAGTGCACAGTCCCTATTAAACACAGTTTAAACAGCTCACAGAAGCACCCTCTGATGTAGAATATCCCTGTTGCTGGGGGGGGTGGGGGGGGAGGCAGGGGGTGCTGGTTTCACTGGCTTGATAACACAAAATGGTGGCTGGGGGTGCACTGTTGAACATACATGTCTTAGCACAGAGCAAAGGAGAAATTTGGAGGGAAAACTGAATAGTCACCAGGAGTGAGAGGGAAAAACTACAGAGTTTGGACTGCAAATCCCACAATTCAACACGTTAAATGGAAGCAATCATGGGCAGGAAAACCACAAGTTTAACACACAAAACAGGTGATAAAATATGCAATCACAGGCAGGTTAAAACTGCAATTTTAAACTGTAACAACCACAGGCAAAGACAGTAATCACAGAAAGGGAAAATCGTTTTTTTTTTAAAAACTTGTTGGGGGGGGGAAGAGACAGAACTAGTCTGCCTCCTTACCACTTCCTGGACTCTGCTCACTAATCTGGGGCACAGGTAGGCTGCAACTCACAAGATGGAGGATGCTTGCTCGCTTGAAAGCGCCCGGAAGCAGTACATTGTTCTGTGGGTGGAGCGGTGGCCTGCTAGGAGGGAGAATCAAGGTGCAATATGGTCTGATTAAAGCCCCAACCCACAGGAAGTGTTCAGTTGCCGCCTTGCTCGTGGGATAAAGGGTTACTTAATTCCTTTATTAGTCGCGTAGGAAATTGCTCGGCCATAATAAGCGGTTAGTTGTGGCATGATTGAAAGAAGTGACTTTCTTAACTTTTGGTAACCCAGGGCGAATGTACTTTTTAGTTGGTGTGATATGACAATCCGACCTGGTTTTCAGTGACTGAAGGTGCAGCTTTTTAATTGATAATGTTCGATTTGGATTATATATGGGCACTAACAGAAATTGGTTGGTACAAAAGAAGAAAACAAGGGAGACCGAGAAGCGCGCGCGCCTCGCGCTAAAAGTAAAAATAAAGACGCATGGCTGCGAGACGCGCTCTCTGGTGAGGGAGGGGGAGGAGCGGGTGAGGGAGGGGGAGGAAAGCCAGATGGTGCCTCAGCGATGCGAGGAATGGATGGCAGCTGTGCGCGTGCACGCCATCGTGAACGCAAGCTGGAGGCCAGCTAAAGCCACTGGGTTAGCACTTTCAAAACCCATTTACTAAATCTCTCGCCGAGAGCAGCGCAAGCGCTGGCTCAGGTGAGACCTAAAAAGGGACGCTGTGCGAGTGCGCTCGATCCCGTGACAGTGCAGTTAGCTGCACCCTTGCTCGTATTTCAGCTGCTAAATTGCGTTTTTGCACTGATTCGATTTAACTAGTTTTAAAAAATGATTTTTTTAGAGTTTGCTACTGTGTTTTAACTTGTTTTGTGCACACTGTATGAATTTGACTTGTGAAGGGAGGTGGGAATCGAACCCTGAGAGGGAGACGTATCGAGGCTCAGACCGGACACTTTTTAAACTGCCATTTTGGACACTGTGCGTTCTAGTTGATCACACTGGGGAAGATGAAAAGGGAAGCTGCGCGAGCGCGCAGCGGACGGGCCAAAGGCGCGCCTAAGGCAAGCCAGTCTGCGCCCGTCCGCGTCCCGGAGGATAACGGCACAGGAAATGCTGCTGGAGGTTCGCCTACTTTCAGGCCTCACATAAGGTATTGCAGATCTAGGTTATTAGCCATTGGTAAGTGTGTGAGCTGCCGCTCCCACTTTTCCATTTCTGCTGATACAGTTTGCCTTGCCTGTAAACACTGTGATTGGTCTGCCTTTCCCCCTCTCCGCGCGGTAGGGGAAGAGGGCATAAGGAACCCGGATCCCCTCACCCACCTTGTTCAGACCCTAGGGGAAGGTAGCCATTTGAAAGCTGCTCTTCTAAATACCCGATCTATAAAAAAACATGAGCTTCAGCTCTTCGACCTTCTAACTGACCTAAAGCCTGACATCATGTTTGCCACGGAAACCTGGCTTAATGATGGCTCTAATCCCACCATCGCCAGTGCAATCCCACCTGGATATTTGATCCTTAGGAAGGACAGGCAGGGCGGCAGGGGCGTGGCCATTATTTTTAAGAATACCTTTGCCTGTTCTCTACTACCGATTACAGAGATAGAGGGGGCCGAGGGACTCTGCTTTCTTCCAACGGTATCGGCCCACCAATCTATTGCCGGCGTAGTGGTCTACCGACCACCGGGACCGGCTGGAAAATTCATAGAATGAATTGGACATGTCATTGCCCCTATTGCGGCTAAATACAGGCACTGTCTGGTTCTAGGGGATTTCAATATTCATATGGACCACCCAGATGAACCGGAGCCTTCCAGGCTATGTGAATCATTAGGCATTCTTAATTTGACCCCCTATGTCCTTCTTCCTACCCATGATCGAGGCCACATTTTGGACCAGATTTTTTCCACGACCATGATAGAAATGGACGCTCCCCTTCCAATAACATGGTCATATCATTCCCTGCTCACATTTAGAGTACACAGAGTCAGGCCAGCCGCAATCATACTGCAAGCCACGTGATGTGATCTTCTTGGAGAATTGGCTCCACCTTCGTTCTCATGAGCTTGCTCCCCCCACTACCCGGTTAGCCGAGGCCAATAGAGCCTCGGCCCCGTGGTTCACGGAGGCCCTCCGGAAAAGCAGAAGTGCTTGTAAAAGTCTTGAGAGAGCATGGCGCAAGAATTTTAGTCCTGCGGACAAAGCCACTTACAAACTTGCCTTAAAAGCTTACTATTCTAAAGTCTGCAGTGAAAAGAAACTTTTTTTATCTACTAAAATTGAGGAGGCTGGGAATAAAAAGTAAGGAACTCTTTAAAATTGTAAAAGACTTCGCATCTCCGAATGCACTGGCTAGTCCATTTACCCCCACTTATAATTGGACCAACTGCCTAGCCCGCTATTTTTTGACAAAATTAAAATAATTCAAGATTCTTTCAAGGCGCTGCCCCAGGTAGAGGAAGGCGACGTAGATGCACCCTCAAGAGTTAGTCCCAATCTAGATCTGTCCCTCTCGCAGTTCCCTCCCATCTCATTGGCTAAATCCCTCGAGATTATGAAAGCCTTGAAATCCGGTTCCCCCTCTGACCCCTGTCCAGCGAAAGTCCTGGCGTCCATTGCCGAGGTGATTAACCCCGCTGTTAATTTGGTTTTGAATACCTCCTTGTCTGAGGGACTAATGCCTCAGAGCTGGAAACAGGCAAAAATTCTCCCGCTCTTGAAGAAGCCCACAGCTGACCCTTTAGTAGCTGGTAACTACAGGCCTATATCGCTACTGCCTTTTTTCTCCAAGGTTTTGGAGAAATACGTAAATGCAGTTCTTACGGAATTTGTGGAGGCTAACCACCTACTTCACCAGAGTCAGTCAGGTTTCAGAGCTAACTTCAGCACTGAGACAGCCTTACTTGAAGTCTCTGAAACCATTAAAACAACTCTGGACTGTGGAGGCAATGCGGTACTGGTACTTTTGGACCTTTCCGCTGCCTTTGATACCGTGCCCCAAGACCGACTCCTGCAAAGACTTCGGGACAGCGGGATTGGTGGCACGGTACTTAGCTGGTTCACCTCCTTTTTAAGTGACCGCCAGCAAATAGTATGGTCCCCCCCTTTCTCGGCTCCCATTCCCCACCATGAAAGTAGGAGTCCCTCAGGGCTCGATCCTGAGCCCGTCCCTTTTTAATTTGTACATGTCCCCCCTTGCGCTCTTGGCGGAGGAATTCGGCGCAAAAATTGTATCCTACGCCGATGACACGCAACTTCAGTTCACCTGTGAGAAGGGCTCTATGTTCAGAGGCAGCGAGATAAACGCCTGCCTTACAGAGGTGTTCGCTTGGTTAAGACAAAATCAACTCAAGTGCAACCCGGAGAAGTCGGAGATTATTTTCTTCGGCTCCAATCCGTGTGTGGAATGGCGCCAGTGGTGGCCACAGGATATGTCACACCCGACAACCTCCGTAACTACCGTAAAAAACCTTGGGGTTAAGATGGATGCTGACATGTCCATGAAATCTCAAATTCAAACCGTTGCTGGTACCTGTTTTGGACTATTAAAAATGTTAAAAAACTTCCTTCCATTGCTTCCGGTCCCGCACAGGAAGACGGTGGTTCAGGCCCTGATTATTTCAAGATTGGACTACGCTAATGTCCTGTATCTGGGCCTTCCTGATTATTTACTTGGCCGCCTACAGGTGATTCAAAATGTAGCAGCCAGAGCGATTCTTATGGTGAGTTCTAGGGCTCATATCACCCCCCTCCTGTGATTCCCTGCATTGGCTTCCAGTCCGGAAGAGGATTCAGTTTAAAGCTCTAGTCCTGGCCTTCAAGGCCCTCCACGACTCAGGGGCAACCTATATCAGGAAAAGAATTCAGCACTATGCCCCTCTACGCACCTTGCGGTCCTCGGTTCAAGGCCTAGCTACCATCCCGAAGTTCTCCCGCACGGGTGGCCGTTCTTTTCAAGTGGTGGCATCCCGGTTATGGATTAGCCTGCCTCTTTCTCTCAGACAGGTACAGTATCTTCTTGTTTTTAGGAGGAAACTAAAAACCTGGCTGTTTCAACATTAAACTAGCTCTCGTACTTTAGTGCACATTGTCTGTCACGGGGTTCTTCAGCGCCGGGACACTCCTGGGAGTAGCTGTGCGCTTTATAAGTACCTGGTAACATAACATAACTATGTCTCATGTGCATAGCTTCCCCAAGTGGTCCACGTCATTTGTGACATCGTCAGCAAATTCTGGGGTATTCTCGCACAGATTTTTGCATTCTGCAACTTGTAGTTTTGCTTTTACCACTATGAATGTATAACTAAAACTCATAGAACACAATTTACAGTGGATCAAAAACTGTAGGAATTACAGAGGAAACAGTCTAGCAGCTATGCAGGGTTGCATATTTTAGTTATACACGTCTGCAAGTGTGCCTCTGTGGTCTCTGGTGTATATAATGCCTTTGTAAGATGGATTGCTTAAATACAGAATTTATGTGCAAATAAAAGAGGCTAGTCCAAATAAGTTTTTGTTTGCATTCTCGTACCTTCTGTTGTGCATTTACATTGGAAAAAATAAAATTTCCAGAATACAAAGAATAAATATAGGACTGCATGGGCTGTTCACGCCGATATGGGCCAACTTAAAACTTCTCTGTGCCGACCTACTGCACGCTGACTTGAGCCCTCTATTGTACATCCAACCCTCCTTTCGGGTCACACCACTGGAAATCCACCAGTGTGCTGCTGCTGCGAATGGTTATGAATAATGGTTGAAGTATATGCATTAATGCCTATGCGTTTATTACACTGTGCAAAAACTGATGGCTATAGATTTGTTGGTCTGTATGCACATATGTCTTGCGTCTCTATGTAATTACTGTAATTATACAAAAGTGAAACCCATTGGCTTGGTTAATGCTTATTCAATCAGTGTTGGAGAAGAACATAAGTTAATATGGTCTCTGCTATGACTCTTGGTCTGGTCATCACAGTTTAGCACAGAACATATTTGCCAATGCAACACATCTCAGATTTAAAACCCAAGGATACTTACTAAATATAAATACTTGCATGTTTCGCTCAGGAAAAAGCTCTCCATACGATCCTCTATGGATTTGTCAATCACGTGGTGCAGAGTTGCATATCCACACCTACATGGGAAGAGGAAAACATACTGAGCTGAACCAGCAAGGCTTCATTACGTTAATTATTAAAGAGCAATAAGCGGATCTGGAAAACTGTAAGGGTTTGTGAAAAGACTACAGAACAGCTCACTGTAAACAAACTAGATGGGATACACATTATAACTACTTTTACACAAGTCTAACTCGCACAGTTCACTTATAAAATATACTATAAGAAGAAAAAAGGAGCTATAATGTACATGAGCTTCAATGGGGATAATTTAATGCAGCTCTTTTTGTGCCCCTACCCGAAACACTGAAGTAGGTTTGTCCACAGTCAGCCTTTAAAAAGGTAAATATCTATTTGAGCGTCAATCAATAAATTTAGAATTATGAATGATAAAAGGCAAGTTCCTGGAAATCAGAGATAACTTTGGAGAAGCCAAAATACAGCTTAGCCATGGAAGACAATTTAAAATGTTAGACAATTAATGGAGAAAAGTCAACCCAAATACTAACTTCACTTTTGTGTGATTCTCCAGGCTCTGCAGAATGTCCATGCCCACATGAAGGTAGAAGGGATTCTTTGTAGCCTGGGGAGAAGACAACACATTTCAGTGGAAGGAATGATTTATTCCAAGCTGCAGCAAAGAGAACACATCTCGCCCAGCTCTGTGGTTGAGACAAGTCCCACTTAGAATCCTGATTTAATGAACACTAAAAACCCAAATTCATTAGAGGCAAGGCTGGTAGGTCTGGCTGGCAATGGGGTCCTGAATAAAATATTTAAAAACAAGCCTGCAGCAGTGAAAAACTAAACAAAAATCTATTACTCTAAACAGTGCATCACTGAGATAAACAATTTAATGTGTAAAGTTCGTTTCACTTTTAGGCCGAGCAGTAAGCAGGATTCATCCTGGAGCAATAGCACCCAAGTAATTGATACACTTTTTCATACTTTCTTTAATTCAAAAATAAATCAGTCTGTTAATTGGTAATTCACAGTAAAGACATACAATAAACTGCAAAATTCAAAACCACCTTCAAAGCTGCAGGAGTAAAAGGAGATGCAGTCTAGTGGCTAAGTTGTCAATCGTAGAGCCAGTAACCCTAAGATACAGTTGCAGCTTCAGACCATAGACCACAATTTTCTACTTCAGATCATTAGTTCCAGAATGGGAATAGAGGGAACTCTACGGAGCTGCTTTAAATATTTACTTTCTTCAAGATCTCACTGTGTGAAGGCTCGACTCCTACGAATCTCCTTAACTTCAGTGAGGATCAGGGCAATGATCTATTTCTTACCACACCTATTCACTTCAACATGGAGCCTCTAGCAACAATCCTTTAAGACACATCCATTTCCATTCACCAAAAATGCAAACACTCCGCTTTACCGCCAAGTGTCTGAGCTATCAAACTTACCAACTGTAAAGTCTTTCCTCTGCGATTTAGGAAAATTGATGTAATCACTCTCCTTGAAAATGAACCCTACAAAGATTGAATTTCTTCTCCAAAGATGACTGACCACTCTTCACCCTTTATCTATATTCCCAACTTTGGTTCCACTTGCCAAGACGTTTGGCTATATCTTAGTCAAAACACACTTTATAAATTACCACATCAAAGTAACCGAATCAGCATCCTGTCAACTCTCCATGTCTTCAACAAATTTTAACTGACCATTCTCCATACAGACTTCAGAACCACAGTGCAGGCCCTAGTACTCAACCATCCACAAGGTACAACCTCTGCCTTCGCGCCATTCTTACAGCAGCAGCTCGGCTACTGAAAAAGCTCATTTATCTGATCAGACCTCCTCCATCTCCACAGTTGATTTCAAAATTACCTCCATCACACATAAAGCAATCCACATCGCTACTCCTTCCTATCTGTACAGTAAAAAGACATGTGGGCACTGAAGTACTAGGGCTAGAGATTGTCTTATTCTTGAAATTCAAAAAGTCAAGAAAACCCAAACTACGAGCTCATAGATTTTGGAACTCTATACCAGACTATGCAAGGCTAAATTCAAACCTTTTGACTTTCAGGAAAGATAAAAACCGATCTAGTCAGATATTACCTCCAGGACTGACGCAAGTTTAATTTCTACCAGTGGTATTTTGGAACACCATAATTCACTTACTGTAAAGCATGTTGCTCTATACTCCATTCTCAATGCCCCTACCCTATGCTAATTCCTCTATGCTAAATTCTTTTTATATCTGCCTTTGTTAATTGTTACTTGAAAAGCGCTGGTTTGCCCTATGGCCAGGCCTGCGCTATATTGAATACTTTAAATACAGAACAAATAGCTTAACTCCATTTAAGCTTCTCTTCTTGACAATACCCTCTTCCTCGGTTCTGCTAATTGCAAAAACAAAGGCATGTGAAAGTTGTAGGAAGGACTACATAAAACGCAGGATGTTAAGCACCACCCATATGAAAGATCTGGCAGGGAAACAAAACTGCTTTTTGGAACACACTTAATTTTCCCTGAGAGGCCACAAACTTTTTATATTTACCCTAAATGGTAAAAATGGAGGAAGACAAAAGAACAGATTGGAATGAAAGAGCTATTGAGTCAATCATTCAGAATACGGATTTAAAAGAACAACGCCTCAAATACCAATTAGTTCAATAGCATGAACATGCCACCAAAAGATCTAAGGCCCTTGGCCACTCAGTCAACCACATGCTTGATATGTGCGTTCACCACTAATTCTTGGCACAGGTGAAGATAATGACTACACATCATGCAACAAATGGGTAGCTTGTCAATGGCGGGAGCTGGTTTAGTACCTGATACAGAAGATAAGTTGATTCTACTAGCTCAGGCCGCAGAGGGTAAAAGGCGACATCTGGGGCCTGCAGCTGCCAGTTATACCTCTCCGGCAATGCTCCATATCGCTTCCAAATAGCATAGTAGAAAGCATGCAGGCAAATGGCGTCTTCTATGTCGCCTTTTAAAACCTAGAAGAAAAGCCAACAGATCGAAGTCTTAATGTCTGTGGTGTAAATCGACTGAAAAGCAATCAGGCCACATATTAGCAAAAATAACATCACTGTAGTAAGGGTACTTAATCAGTTTCTAGTCTATTTGAACTGGTTTTAAACATATGGCTACAAAGATCACATCCATGATCAGAAAACTCAGTACAGTATTAAAGGGGATTCCATTTTCATGCATACACACCGATGTTAGAACGCTTGGGGCACTGGTATTACAGAAGGGGTTACAGATCTGTACAGCAACCACTCTGTAATAACCAATGCAGCAGACACCAAGTTAGCAGGCATGCCATAAAAAAACGGTCATTACCCACATTTGCACGCAACATGGTTCCAGGCAAATCGAATAATGCCCAGGCGTGTGCATGTGGTAGCTATCAATAAAAGTGAGCACAGGGTAAAAAGGCCCTGGAACGAAATACAAACTGTGCCCCTCAACTTCCGCTCACCAAACTGGAGCCCTCAGAAAGCGAGCACAGAGCCCACCCTGATCCCACCAGGCTGCAACAACCTCAGGGGTCTCGTGGGAGGAGGACAAAGGATAGCTGGGAGTACCCTACAGAGACATGGACAGTGAAGTATAGACTGATGTTTCAGTATATGCACAGCCGCACCCTTCATCCTGGTCCTAAGGGGGCCTGAAGGCCTCCACAAATGCATATGAACTCTGTACCTCCACTCACCATGGTCGAAGATTTCTACAACAGAACTCAATTGTCTGGAAGGGTCACAACACAGAAACAGAGCAGGAGCTTAAGAACACAAAGGGCGGATTCCTTGTCTGCTCAGTTTACACTGAATGCACGAAAAGCAGAAATTAATAGCAATACCTGGAAACAGCGCATATTAAGCGGGAGCATAGACTTGAACTATGCAAGATAAACCCACTGCGGTTGCACTGGTGGAATCAACTGCTGTAAGCTCCTTCTGTAAAGCTAAAATAGCACAAAAAGTGTGGAGCTGAATGTCTGAAATGATCTCAGCCTGTGTCAGTCAACCTGTGTCGCATTCCAGTCCATCTGCCATTTGAGTCTGTCCGCTCAATTACAGACATAGACCAACCATGTGCAAACTAGTCATTGCACAGCCCCATACAGACAGGCACAGACCAAACTACCACACCAAGGCCACACTACAAGTGGCCTGGTGGTTTGGGATGCACTGTTGCTATTGGAGCAGAACCAATGATGAAGAGCTTAAGATTCACTCTTTGAAGTGGCACAGTGAAAAAACAGATGATGGGCTGAAGGTGGCAGAGATAAATTCAAGTATTCAACCCATCACCTTTTTTAATTCTTCCCGTTCTGTGATACAGGCACAGGACATTACACCTCATAGAACATCTGCACTGGAAAAAGGAAATTTAAAAAACAACTTTTATTACAAAAAAAAGCAGTGACATTGAGAGTGAGAATGCAACATGATTTACAATGAAGAAAGGGAGAGACACCGGTAAGTATAAATCCAGAGACAGTGTAGCCTGCATGAGCATTCAAGAGTATGCATTGGTTGGTGTTTAGAATATTCCTTCAGGACACAGATTTCTATGGCTTGTACAGCTACCAGGAGCTACTCTTAGCAAAAAGAACTTTGAGAATGAGGGAACAAAAGGTGCATATCTGAAAAAAAAGTTTCATAGCGGAAGCAGATGGCAAAGATGAGGATTTGCAAACCTGGAGACCAGGGAAGAAGGCCTGTAGAGAATCAATCCAGGTGTTCATCAGCTGCCCGCTGAACATATTCACATTCACGTAAAGTGGGGGATCCCCTTCCCCTTCATTGCAGGATTCTCTCCTACCAATGTAAAAACAGTTTATGAAAATCCAAGTTCCAAAGTGAGAATACATGCTACCACCACTGTGTAAAGGACTCCTATTCTGCGAGTATAAATAGATCAAGAACAGAGGTATTTTGAGGGTAGGTTGAGAAATGCAAGATGCATGGAGCCCAGAAAGGTGTGCAACGGTTAAAAAGGATACATATATGCTGGATAGGGCATTTATACTCCCGCTTTTAATAGTGATCAATATTACATAACATGGACAATATTACCTAAAGATCTAGATGCGATTTCTGCTTTAGTTGCAGAGACTAATGCTCACAAATGAATATGCAAAATTAACCAAAAAAAGGTGCCGTGCACCACTCAACCTTAATCCTACAGTACAAATGTACAGAAAACGTAAATGTCCTTTCCACTTCTACTAAAACGTAGAAATGATTAGTTGGCCAGCTACACATTCAAGAAGATTAATGCCAGGGCCACTGGAATTATGCAGCTGTGGCGTTTTTCGCATAATTATGGATTTGCCGCATTTGCCACATAATCCACCATCTGATGCATACTATGCAGATTTTAACAAAATCAATTTGTTTCCAGCTCAAACGGTTCAAAAGTTGCTCAAACGCAGCAACACGTGTTCGCGTGCAATGGAAGACCCTTTGCAAATGCTGACTGGTCATCTTTCTGCTGCCAATTGCTCCATTTGAGTGTTAAACTGGTACTAATGAGGTTGCAACTAATGCCCAGACAGTGTTAATAAGTGTAAAAATGACAAAATATCAAAGTAATACGATCACAAAATGTGCTGCATTATGCCACATAATTAACCTTTTCTTGCGCATAATTTACTCAACCCTGCCGCATAATTTGGCCCTCCCCTGCCACACAACTACAGTTGCCCTGATTATTGCATAACAAGGACAAAATTCCTACACCAAAATTAGACCATCCTATAATGCACACTTCTTTAAGTGACCTCAGGTGCAGCTTACCCTCTCCTCATGTGACTCTGGATACTCCTGTAGGCATCATTGAACATCTCCAGATCTTCATTTTCTCCAAAGAGTATGTAGGACTTCAACAAGTACTCGTAGAAAGAGTCCAGCCCAGCTCCAAGACCACTCAGCTTCCCCACCCAGTGCCCAGTCTGGATGTTCACAACATTCCCTGCAAAATACCAGAAGCTCAGGATACTTTACGCACAAACCAGGTCAATTTGAACATTAGTCTCGCCATGTACCTTCACTCATCATCTTACAATGAAACAAAAGCCACACACCAAGATACAGGTTTCATTACCACATCCACACATATTGAGGTGGAAGTCAGTCTTAACTTCTTACCTAATAAACCAGTATCATTGCTTCGGAGGCTCCAGAGGGCTCGTACTGCCCGACGGGCTACCCATTCGAAGGTGGAGTCCCCCAGTAAGCGACTGAGGATACCAAATTCCACCAGCAGGGACCCAGCACCAGCAGTGCAGGTCTCATTGTTGCTATCAGCCGGGACGCCCTTCTTCAGATTCACCTGCAAGAGGGTCACAAATGAGAAGCCATGGGAGCCGGTTGAGAAACAGACCCAAGAAAAGTTCAAGAGCCGAGGATTTATAACCAAGCCTTTCTTGCAAATTCATTTTAGTAACAAGCATTCAAACATCAAACCTTCACCATAAAAAATAACAGTTACACTCAAAAGGCAAGTAGAGACCAAAATTGCAACCCCCTTCCTCCTTTTGTTGCCCCCTCTCCATATTAATTATTTAAATTCCCATAAAGAACTATAGAATGTTCTACATGATGTGGCATCGGGGTAACAAAAATGGTGGGATGTCGCCGGTAGTGACCAATGGCGGAGATTAATTTGAGCATTCTATCCATCACGGTTTTGCTTTCTGCATGATAAAAGTGAGCATGCCATTTATTTCAAAAACGCTCAAGCACTTAAAGTGCAACATGTACAGCGATTTGAAAGAAATTTACACAGTTAGGATTCTATGATTTTATATCAGAATATAGATCTAACTTCATATCGTCCTCACCAAGACCTAACAGGAGAGAAATCCAACTTCATGTGACAAATACCCCACAAAAATTCTACTGTCATTTAATAAACAAAAACATCTGCCAAGATTCAGATGGTTTGAGTGAAAAAGTTAATGTATCTAACTTTCTATGAGACTTAAGAAGGGAATTAGAATCAGGTCCAACTAAACAAGTGCATGTTGGTATCTCAGTCCCTTCTTTTATATGGTCACATTCATCAATGGAATATCAGGTCTTCGGTACACACCAAAGGCAAACACCCAGTCAAATTTCAGAGTGACAAACGAATTCTGCTAAGGGAAGGTGCAAGCAAGGTGCAGTTGGCAAGTAGCTCCATGCCATTCTATACTTTGTCCATAAAAGAAAGCTTCTACTGTAATTAACATGTAATTGGAGTAGCCATAGGTTCCTCTCTAATCAAGGATATAATCATCTTGGCCAAGCATATGGCATCTTGCAATAACTTTCTCTAATATGGCTAGCACTAGCACCATACTCACCCGAGGGTACGGCATTCCAGTCTTGGTATTTTCAAAGGCTGGAAGGAGTCGGACTGCAAGATCATGAGCCATGTGCAATAATTCATTATCATAGTCCTTAATGGTCATGTCCCCAAATGGTTGCTTAGAGTCTGTGATGATGATGTGGGCAGAAAGCAGGCTGCCCAAAATCCTGTGAACACACAATAACATCAGCAGACCTTCACCAATGATCCATATACTTGCTCCCAACAACAAAGTCTAGCCTTACGGCCACTCGCTCTCACTTGCACGTTTCAGTAGCTTGAAAATTCAAATTTACAAGAAGTGCAAGAAGGCAGGTAGCAGGGAGGGGTAGGGAGGGGTATGGGGGGGGGGGGTAGAGGAGACACCCTACATGCCATCTAAGCATTTAAGGCATACTTGAAAAACAATTCATCCTACAAGTCAGTTTATCAGCGGAAGTCAATTAACGATTGAGTCAACTGTGGTCCAGAAGAAAAAGAACGCTGCCAAATTAGTATGCATTGAAGACTGGATTCCAATCTTCATCTTTGAGTATGGAGACCTCCAAATTCTTACATCATTCCTCTTGTGCAGCTTCACACTATCGAAATAGAATTGCAACAGCTAGCATTCCATACCTATGTATAATCTGATTTAAACAAAGGAATGCATGGCTTGCAACTAATCACTCTGGCTTTTCCCACATACCGTATGGTTGCCTCAAACACTTGCACAGTTGAATCTTTGTCAAAGGAGACTGTTTCAATCACCAGTTTCACAGCTTTCTGGAACTCAGAAGAATTTCCCATCACCTACAAAAAAAAAAAAAAAGAACACATTGGAGACAGTTATTGATATTTTCACTGAATACACCACTCCACAGATGAAAAGTTTGTCAGGAATCCATAAAATTATTGCCAATTCAAAAAGTTGTTTTTTTTAGGCAGTATTCGGGCTAACTTTTTCCAGGCACACAGCTAGCCCTCTCAACGGGCTGTGATGCACACAAGCTGCACCACCCCGGATTTCACAGAATCTCTGGTATTCAGAAATAACCAGTGATGGTAAGGCTCACTTGGTGCCAACTGAGCTTGAATACTTTAGCCACCCCCAGGGAATGAGCATGATTTTGGCATTAACAAGGCAACTTTATGAGCCATGGGGGTGGGTGAATGTGGCCCAATGACAAACCAACGGGCCTTCCTTCACACTATTTAAAAATAAATACAAATACTCCCTGGTGCTCTTGTGAGCTTTCTGTTGCCTTGGAGATGGAAGTTTGGGGGCACCCACCTGTCCCCACTCATGCAGATGATGGGCAGAAAAAGTCTTCCCCCTCAGGTAGGAGGTGTGGTGCAATGTCAAAAAGGGCCAGAACCCACCTTTTTCACCCCAAAAAATGAGAAATAAGTTTACAATTTAATTGTGAACCACATGGTCTGCGTGTTGATTTGTTCAACATTGTAGAAAATGTGGTTCTGTCTACTCATACAGTGTAAGATGACAATACTGGTCACTGTGGAATTTACTACTTAGCTTAGCCATAGCTGCCATTCTGAAACTGCTCATTAATGATCTGTGGCGGAAGATGTATGCTGCATTATGTGCACTTCTAGGATATTTTCCCAGCACACTGATGAACATTCCGAGAGGGTCCACTATGGTCTGGACATTGTTGGAGTGGGTGTGCGTGCGGTTTCTGTACAGGTGGGATGTTGCAATAGGGGGCACCAATTGCAAAAGAACATTAGGAAATCCAGCTACAAAGGGTAGGTTGGGGTATCCCCTCTACCGTTCTCTTCCTTGTCTGAGTAGGGAGAACTGTATGGGTCCGTGGAGTGTCAAGGGTGCGGCCCAAAGACTTGATGGGCCGGTGCTCCACTCCACTGAAAGTAATAAAAAAATAAAACATAATTGATAGAAATTGGGTTACTGGTTGGCTGGGTTGTGAGCCCCGGTCAAGCAGCACCCACCATCCTAGTCAGGGTGAGCACAAGCAAACCACTAATTAACCTGTGCTCAACCCCTGGCATCATGGCACATAGCAGTCAGGCTTAGCTTGGAGGCAATGTGCAATGTATTTGTGCAACACTTCAAACTGTAAAACTGTGAAGACACCATACACAAAGATCCCGCACTAAGTTAGAAACTTAGACCTTTATTAAATAACCATAAAAGGCCAAAACGACAAAAATCCAGAACCGGAGTTATGAATGTTTAAAGAATAAACTATAAAATAGCACCTAAAAGCATAACGCGCCAACCGGAGATATCCGGTCGCGCTGGACCGGCTCAAAGTCAAAAGTTCAGGCCGACCGCAATGGAGTGCGGGTCGGATACAGTCCTACTGAAAAGTTTACCTTCTAAAATTTTGTGCAAGTAGTCAATTTCGCGTTTAAGAAAGTCGACAGGAGCAAGGGCAGCGTCGCTGGTGGTGGTCAGCGTGGTGCGAGGCGTAGGCCGGCATCGCAGACTGGCAGGCTGGTACTTCCTGTTTGCAGTCCTCCGCAGGCAAACGAGGTTCCGAACCGGAGGGGGCACCAGTTGGGGGTCAGGAACTCGCTGAAGACGGGTCATTTTGTCCCGGAGGCTCAGGTCAGGAGGCCAGCACACTTGCCCTTTGAATTACTCTAGGGTTCTGGGTTCAAGATGGGTTGCAGGTCAAGTTCTTCCTCCCCAGGCAAGAGGGCAGCAGGTCAGCACAGCAAGGCAGCAGCTACTTCAGAGTAACAGTCCAGTAGAGTGCTTTCCTTTCAGCAGCACAGCAGTCCTCGAAAAATCACAAACCTTTTACTAGACCTGCAGGTCTAGTGACTTCAATAATCTACTCAACCTATTTGTAATGCTCCTGACCCATAAACTAGTTTCAAATGATGTGATTGTGGGCAAATAATTCATTGAGCCGCCATTTTCTTCATTATCACATATTAGAGCACCTTCAAATGTGAGAGTTCAGCATGTCTGCTGTACAAAAAACTCTTTTGTTTGATTTAATAGACTAAACTTTCTTTCCATATATAATACAAATCCAGCCACATATAGGATACACATGACCCCTGACTTGCCTCTTAGTTCATTAACAGCATTTACATCAGAAAGGTGGCAGGAATGTTTCTCAAATCATGTTTAAAAACTATTAGTTTTAATAAATACATAGCAAAAGCATGAAGTGGTAGCACACTGTCATTTGTAATCAGCAGATTATACATTGAAATGGCCACAAACTTTCCCACCGACATGTAGCTCTACTGATAAAACTATATAGTGTACAAACAATGTTTGGAAATGGCGATGTGCAAACGACACATTTGCAGAAACTCGAAGTAAAGTGTTCTGGTTTGTTTGGCTCCTATTTAACTCTTTCTTTGCATCACACTTAATTACAAAAAAAGTGTGCTTTTGTCATTTTTAATATAGTTTGAAATATTTGTAATATTAAGTTACAGGCTATTTATTTAAATGTTATGTGTTAGAGAAAAATAACTGACATATTCAGACAGCTCACTTGACAAAATCCTCTAACCTAATTTTCCAAGCAGCAATTAGTTAAAAGACAAACTGACTTTTGACCTCTTATCTTGAACAGACAGCTAATTTGTCAAGATAAAAACAAGATTTAATGGCATCTTTATTGCTCATTCACATTGTGAATGAACAGAACACCTGTTTTTTTCCACCCTAAATTTATTCTGCCAGATGGGACTAGTAGGTGCTAAAAATAGCTCGACCTGATAAAATCTTACTTGCAATTGCAGCTGGGCGAATAGAATTTGAGGCCAGAGTCCTCCTTCCTGTCAGAGCATCCACAGGTCTAAGTGTACTGAAGTTGTGGTGTTAGAGGTCCTTCTTTTATACACTAGAGCCATGGATATAAAAAGGTGGGAGAAGCTTCCAGGCAGTGCTTTGAAGTGCATGGAATTCACTGCCTCCCCTGGCCTGGTTACAAGCTGGCTGAAGTGACAATGCAGGGTAGTAAAAGCCCTTTGTGTGGAGACAGGGCACAGCGTATTAAGGTATAAGTGACGCTGGGACCAGATCCTTCCTCCCATCCTGCCTGTGACGGCCGATCCAGTTACACCTAAGCTCCCATTGTGTGTGGCTGTCTAGGTGGAAAACATAAAGCCCAACTGCCAACTACACCCAGTCATGCGACCAGAGACAGGCTGTAGGCACCAAATGTCTAAGGCAAGAAGATACCAACTTTCTAAAGGTGGCATTTTCAGAATTGTTCATTTAAAATCCAACTTCACCATAAGTTAGGATTTTAAATTAAGACTCCAGAGACACCAAACATGAACCAATCATCTCTTCCCATTTGGAAATTTCACTTAAAAAGTGTAATGAGTCAACTCCAATGTTATCCCATGGGAGAGATTGGCCTTGCAGTAGTGAAAAATGAATTTGAGGAGTTTTTTACTACCAGGATATGCAAAACTTAAACGTACATGTCCTTCCATTTTAAATACGATGCACCCTGCCCTCTGGGCTGTGCAAGGCCTACTCTGGGGTGACAAGCATAAAAAGGGAAGGTTTGGACCTGGCAACAGGTTTATTTTGCTAGGTCGAAATGGAAGTTTAACCTGCATACAGAGGCCTGCACAATCAGTGTTGCAGGCCCACTAGTAGCATTTAATTTAGAGGCCCTAGACACATGTAGTGCACTTCACTAGGGACTTTAAGTAAATTAAAGGAAGGACGACAGCCGCTTTTAGAAATATATTACATGACATCAGGACAAGCGGAAAAGACTCCACTCCTTGTTGGAGTGACTGCTTGATTATGGAACCCATTCAGAATATATCTGAGGGCTTTCTCAGCCTGCTTGTGGGAGGATGAGACCTCCATTTTATCCACACTAACATTTGTGCTGAGGACGAGGACGTCACACCATCTGCACACCAGAGCTATAAGTGGTCAGAAAGAGTAGCCATCTAATCAGAAGATAAAAACCTTGAGCATTTGTAGAAGGGCAGGTAACTGTCCATTTCAACTGACATTCATCTGGTTTCTTTCTTGCCATAGCAAAAACACTAGACTGTTAAAGGTCATGAGCTTTACGAACTACACTACAGAATAGAGTATGAAAACAGCTGAATGAAAGTGATAGTTCTGTATTTGCAACACAAGAACCTAAGATTTAACTACCAGCCCATATTAGAAGAGAACAAGCAATCACAGCGCTGTAGAAGATTTCATTGCGTAGAAATGCTGAAATTGTTATTCACACATACATTTGGGACATCTTGCTTTTTCCCTGATCCATGATTCGCACTTTGCCACAAGCAGGGGTTATTTGGGGAAACCCAATGTGGATGCCTCAGAAAAAATATCCAGAACGAAAGTCGGTTTTTCCACACCAAGAAAAATAAATCATTGGGTCACAAAGATACTATATGGTCACACACATCTGATGTGCATAAAAACTGTTCAACATGGAAGGATATCACTCAACTAAGTGCCAGTTCAGCTCTCTTAATATATTCAAAATAAGCAGCTGAAGTGCATCACTACAAGACATAGCAAACCCTGCACTCCTTTTTTACACATTAAGTTCTATCCTCCAGCTAAATACTACACTCACCTACGGAAATGGTAGCAAATGGCTATCGGGGCATAGACCGCTACTCTGGAACAACCTTATCTTTTATGTCAGTTTTGCCAAAGCATACAAGAATTTCAATAAGTCCCTGAAGCTCACACTATTCTTCCACAATATGTTACCTACCTTTAGCTATGCATGAGCAGTACAAGCCTCACAAGGTCAAGTTTATGTTAGATATATGCTTTACCAGAGCTTATAAAATTAAAATCACAAAAAGGCTCAACCAATTACAGTTTGACTTCAAAGTATTGTATGAATCATTTCTTTTTATTGCAAGTGATCCAAGAATACATGCACGTGCCTACAACCAGAGGTCGACAGGGAACAAGATAAAATGAAATTAAATGAATGTGAGAAAGTGCCTCTTTTGCATGGTAGCCCCCACTTTATGCCTGGTTTTGATGTGGTTTTAAATGTAGTGCACAAGGTCCCTGCCAACCAGGCCCCCTGTGCTAGTGCTCCTTCCCTAAAACAAACCCCCAATTGGTACTTCTGCCCCCTGCAAGTCCCTAGTAAATGGTACCCTTGGTACCCAGGGCATGGGAGCTGAAGAGGGTCCTTGGGACCCCCTCACTGGGACCATGCCACTGCCCTTGCAGCATCCATGCCCCTGTGAGGGAGAAAACAAAGCCGACATGGCACCCTAGCACTGCCTGAAAGCATAGGTAAGTAACCCCTCTAGCAGGCCTCAGAGCCCTAAGGCAGGGTGCACTATACTACAGGTGAGGGCATATCTGCATGAGCAGATATGCCCCTACAATATTGGGCACAAATTCCTAATGTTGTAAGTGCCAGTGAAGCCACAGAAAGTACATGGGCTGGGAACTCAACAACTCAAATTCCACAGACCTACGATGACGCCAGTAAATATAGGAATGTTTGGTACCAAATCATGCCTTACAATAAATCCACACTGATGCCAGTGTGGGATTTATTGTACCATGTACCCAGGGGGCACCTCAGAGGTGCCCCCCGAATCCCTACCAAACCTGGTGTGGTCTCTGACCGGCTGTAGGCAGCTAACCACCACCAGACATGGTTCTGGACCCCTGATTAGAGAGCCCCTGCTCTCTGGGACCAGAAACCATGCACATCCTGGGCAGAGGTGTCATGCCTCCTCCCCCAGGATGGGCCAGTGCTCGAAGAGGGAAGCTTCAAAGGCCTGCCGCCTTTGTAATGCGACCACCAGCCTCTGCTGCTAGCAGCAGATGGCAGCCCCTGGTTTAAATCCTACTTTGGGCGGGAAAACCGGTGTGAAAATTCATAAAGATAGGAGGTGTGCCGGTACCAGAGCCGCAGTGGTGAGGACTGACCCTGGGGCGGGGGGGGTTGATGCGACTCACAGCCACGTTTTGAATGGCAGCAGCAGTTTACTGGCTACTGCCTTAACTTTGTTGCGTGTTAACCAGTGTCAGATTTGGAAAGGTCATTTACCCTTCGTGGTCATACAGATCACCAACCTTTTTACAACCTGCCTGCTACCAGACAGCAAACTCTGCTCCCTTTAATGCTGGGGTAAAATCCACAATGCCAATTACAAATGTAATGGGTATGGGATAGTGGAGAGCCCTCTCTTAATCACAGCAGTGCCCCAAGCCACCAAAGTAGCTCTCATTACTGGCAAGGAGTACTGCCTCCGTACACTGTACTTCCTTAGTAAGCAAGGAGTCTTCCATATATATATCCAGAGTATTGTCTAGTTGTGGAAACCCCAGTCCTTTCTCCTCAGTGGGTCAATACTTTGTTTTGCAGCCACTCTAAGTCTCCTCTGAACCCAGAGCACTCTTCATGTATAATAAGCAATGTGCACACCTTTTGTAGCGGAGACACCACTCGCACATTCCAAGATGAAATGTACTGCAGCCAATAAGTTATTTAAAGCGAAGATTGGCAAAAAGCTCCAGCGCATACAAAACGGAGGCACACCAGGTTTTATTGTGTTGATCCCACCATGCAACATACCAAATGCATCACTTTCAACACCCTCTTTGCCAATGACTTGGCAATCCTGCTATATTCACTAAGAGCATCTTACAATACAAGGAGAGTGCATCACCTCAGCATTGATGTTGAAGGACATCGCTGGTGAAGCCCTCATGCCAATGTTAAATATGATTAGCATTTTCCTAACCCAAGACGCCTTCTAGCATCTTTGAGGGTCAGTCGGACTCGGCTCATAATGAATAATCCAATCTTGAACAATGACAGTCTTGCCAATTGCCTGATCAGCCATGTATGTTTAATTGGAAAGATCAAAGAAGGTAATTCACCAGCTGCATAAGAAAAATCAAAAACAATGGCCAATACAGGGCTTTCAGTTTGGGATCAGGCCCAAACCCAACACTTTTTGTGTTTTTTTCTTCAAGTTTTATACAGTGCGAACTTGACCCGAAATCAGGTATCAGAGCGCTTTACATGAGCACTAGTTGCATTACATGACACATTCATTTTTGTTAGGCACGGGGAGATTAAGTGATTTGCCCAGAATCACAGGATGTTGAGTGTCGTTGCCGAGACTCGAACCCGGTTCCCCAGATTTGAAGTCCACCGCCCTAACCGTTAGGCTACATCCTCTCCCCTCTACCATTATTTAAGTGGTCCTCGCTGTAGTTTTCTTCACAGTCTACCACCAAACCCTCCAGAAAGAACTTGGTAACTCCATCCTACAAAAGGTTCCTATTGAACCATAATAATAGAGTCGAACTCGTTCATATGATCGTTTCCAGATCTGAACACATCCGAAAACCTCAATGCTCCATCCTTTAGCTAGTGAGCTTCAACTACTACCTGGAGCCCCTTGGAGTTGTATTGGTGATGATGCATGTCAACACTGACAAGTAGGCATACAGCACTGTGAAAAAGCCTGAAGGTCTCTTTAGGTCATTACATCAATCTTCAAAATTCTGCTTTAAAAGTCAGAATTTGTGCTCATCCACCAAGCCTGCAATAAACTAGATGGACTCTCAAAAACTAGCCTGGAATGTTGCACTCTACAACCTGCAGAACCCTTGGGTTTTGACACAGATGTGAATCTCGCTTTGAGGCCACACTGCCCACAACTGAATACACCTACCAATAATTATATCAGTTCCACATAATATAGGCCGCCATACTAATACCTGATTTCTGAACTGTCATTAAGGCATTGAACAGGTCTCTCTTGAAGACAGTGGCAGTCTCTTGCTGTCTGGTATCCCCAAGATTCACTTATCTGCCTTAAGGAGTGTTCTCCACACGGAGGTCCATCTAGTGCAGGTTCACCAGAATTACATTCAGAACTACACTGGCTCCCTATGGTGTGCCCACGTCACATGTCCTACTGCTTCATCTGCAAAGCAAGCCAATCGAGAACAACACAATCTCTGTCAAACAGATTAAGATTTCCAGCGGATCCAGTAAATCCTACAGCCTTTACAGGCTTGAGACTAGAAACTCAAACAAGGAAAAGACTAGCTGTTTGGCCTTCTCCTGCTTAGTGTTTACGCTTTCAAATAAAATGCATTCAGCACTTGTCCTCAACAAGGCCCCCAGAGGGCAGCAAACTGGTGGGGATTGGAATGGTCCCACTGTTGTAGAAGAGCATAAAAGAGAATTGGAAAATAACCCCTTTTCCTTCTAAATAATACACGTTTCACCCATTTTCTACCCCATACCTCACACAGTTCAATTCCCGATATTAAACCAATCAGAAAAAGCTACATTGCTCAGCGCCAAAAGAACATTCATTCAACGTCCCACTCCTCACTCTCCTACTTCCCTTGCAGTAGATGCAGTACGTAAACTTCAGTAAACTATTGAGGAAGTCCATGCAGCCAACGGGAGACATAAGTGAAAAGCAATTTAGATGCAAGACTATCATGGTCCTAAATATACCTGCAGACCCATGTGAAGAGTGGCATGATTCCATCAACACTAAATTGCGCACACCTGCCACGTGTACACCTGGGTAAAAGGTTTCAAAGTCAGCGATGTACATAAAGAAAAGATAGCATTGAAAGCTGTGCACCGTTGTAGGTAAAAAGACTTACACAACAGGAGAGGAACCAAGATATTTGAGACTGGGGAAAATAAAGATAAACATAGGCAAAACTTTGTTTGCACCTCTCACTTATCATCGGACTCCAGAAAGAAAAGCAGTCATTGTTAACTTTTGTTGAGCTCAACTCACCGCCAGGGTGTCCAAGGCATCAATCAGAGTTAAGGAATAGTTCCCCAGGACATCATTTATGTTAAGGTTAGAGCTGAAACAAAGATAACGAAAATGTTAAGAACAAGTTAGCTCTGTCTACAAGACAGTCAAATGACAGCCTTATGACTGCGCAGCATTCACTGCCAAGCTTCAAGCAGCAATACCGAATACTACGAGCACCTATTCTGAGGTGAGAAGCAAGCGTGGCTTAAGCTAAACATGGTTTTAAATGAGCAACATATTCATACAGAAAGTGGAGCTCGGAGTAGTGGGCAGTACGAGGTCGCAAAAGCTTACCAAGAGCACTAGAAGATTAGAATCTGCATTTAAATCGAAAAGTGTGTGAATTTCTAATTTTAATCAAGTTTATGTAATTGTAAAATGAATTCAAAGTATAACAGTGATTTCCAAATATTAACATATTAACAATTTATCCAAAATGTCAACTCGTAATACCATTACTCCAAAGCAGCCAACTCCTCAAATAGAAAATCTAAAAACAAAAACTGTTCGTGGCCAGCATATTTTATACACACATTCATTCTGATAGATATTGTATTGTTTTACAACTTTCCAGACAATAATTCCGCTAGACCAGTTGGTCTTAAACTCAAAACGACAGTTTAAATTGTGATTAAGGGTAGCTTTGTAATTCTTTTTATATTGGAGTTGATTATTATAAACATTAGCATACAGCCCAATTGTATAATGTTCATTCAGAACCCAAAGGAGACCCACCTTACTCCAGTATATTATCACAATGTCATCAGTGTATTGTACAACCTATATATAAACTCTGATCCTCACGAAGGATCACCTTCAGTTGAGCAACTCCCAGGACCGCAGAATATTAATCGAATAATGGGGGTGAAAGTATGCACCCATGCCAAATCCATGGTCCTTACATAGCCGATATAGTGGTGCCTGTGAAAAAAATAAACCTCATCCAAGTGTCCATGTATAGTCAGTGACCATAAGGCGACCAACAGCTTTATGGGTATGGCAAAGGACATTAAGTTTCTTCCATAATAACGCACTGTCCACTCCCTGAAATGCAGCGGTGAAATCTATAAAGCATGCACATAGACACTCTTTCAGGGAGAAGCAGAGCGGGGTCTCAAAAATGAAAAGGCTAGAAGAGTATCTAAAGTCACATTTCCCGGGAGAATGACTTAAGTATAAGGGAAGTAACACAATCTTCCAGATGTATGGCTCTTTTTTTTTTTGTTAACTCAAAAGAACATGTTCATACGTTTTTGCCTCCTGGTCCAACACAGCTTTTCAGAAGTGGGAATGGAGCACTGAACCCCTCAATCAGTTCGGGACTGTGGCCCTTTGAGAATATGCACTAAGAAAAGGACACAGCCAGGGTGCCAAGTAGATTGGTTCCAATTTAAACAAGCATTGCTAAATTGCTAAAGTCAATAGGTCTGGCCTTGGCTGGCAGGAGTGATGGTGGTTTGAATTCAAATTTACGTTGCAAGCATACGGCCAAAAAATGAAAAACGAAAACATGCCACAGCCTAAACTTGGAAGCCATGTGGTTGTAATGAAAATTGTAAATGTAACATATTAACCATTGCATATAATTTTACAAAGAACAATTCTGGTGCTCTCTCAGGTATGTGTACTTAGAAAAAATTAAAAAACCTTTTTAGTATTAGCACACATCATTCGAAAATAGGATTCTTATTTGCAAAGAAAAGTTGCCTTTGAATTGCTGTCACCTGAAGACATAGTTTAAACACATAAGGAGAACTAAAAAAAAAAAATGTAAAAAGAAGAATGAAAAGAAAAAGGCATTGACAAAAAATAGTGTTGGTATACAGAGCCTGTTAGTGATATGCACTTCTTTTTAGGTAGATGTACACATGCGGTCAAGGTAAATGTCGTCACCATACCTGGCTATGACGTAAACAAATTTCTGATGCCTTGGAATATGCGCCAGCCTTGGCCATCAAGTGTCGGTGTCTGATAGACAATTAACAAAATTATTTACTGGCCGGGGTTCCTTAGGTTATACCAAATAAAAAAACATTTCACCAGTTTCTACAAACTATATACTGGAAACATGAAGATTCTTAGTACTGGCTGGTACTTTTTAAGTTTTAAGACCGACATCACAACCCTTTTGGGAGAAAAGAGAGCTTTCGCAGTCAGACTCGTATTAATATTTCCAGACTTCGAATGAATCCGCCCCCCCACCGCCGCCAGCACCTTGAAAACCTATCGGGTGAGTAGTCGCGCTTTACAAGAACCCTATTTGATTGAATTAGGGGATGACGCAGCATGGGATATTCTTGAGCGCAGCTCATGTGCAGAGATTGTTCTTTTTGGGCGAAATTCTTAACACCACGTCGTTTTTACAAAGTGTACAGGTTTCACCTCATTCAAAGGCTGCCACAAGCTAAATAAAATGCCGGACTGTTTACTAAGCAAAATAAATAATGATAACGCGTCTTTATTTGTACGTTCTACTTTCTAGTGGGGGCGGGGGGTAAATAATATATGGTACCTTGTCCAATGTAATGCCACTCAACTTACTGGCACTGAAAGAATGAAAGTCTAAGTTGTCCTTTGGGATTGCACTGTGACCTTGACATAAATGCAGATGTCTGAGACTAGCAGTAATTCATCATCAAAAATCTTTATTTCGGACATTTGTCCATAAAAGCACAGATAAAAATACAATACAATACATTACATTTTTTTTTTTTTTTTTTAAAGATAAATAAAATTTGATGATCTAAATGAGGGGCAGAATTGTTCACAAAAGTTCTTGTATATCACATGAATGACCCATAAAACACTAGAAACTATGGATACCGATATTGGAATGAGAAAAAGCTGAATCATACACTTCTATGCCAACTAGGCTCCCGCAACGGCTGTAAGGCCCTTGTGTCCTTTCGGTTTATTTATTTAAGAGTTTTATATAGCGCTAGCCAGACCCGGAGGTATCAGAGCGCATTACAACATATATCGTGATGCAATCAGTTATACAGTATTACAATAAACAGCATGGTCTTGTGTCGAATCTTGCTCCAGCGGTCTTGGGAACGAGTCAAACAAAAAAGAACAGACGATGGAAAGCCTTCTTATTGAGGTGTCTAGGTTCTGCGTTTGGCAGGATTCCTTTGGTGGAGGGGCTCTGTCACATTATGAGGCATCACTCTCTTCGGGTGAGATCGGTTGAGGAAGAGGTCTTTGAGCTGGCTTTTGAAGTTTACGAAGGAGGGATTAGTCCTGATGTGGACTGGTATGAAGTTCCAGATTTTGGGCGCATTTCCCGAGAAGGAGCGAGACAGGGTTTTTTGTTTGCGAGCTTTCGGTGGAATGAGAAGAAGGGTGTTGGTGCTCCTGAGGTTCCTCGTTTGTCCTGCCTTTTTGTGTTTGGAAGCCAGGTAGGCCGGTTTTCCGGTGTGAAGAGCTTTATGTGAGAGACAGGCAGTTCTGAAGTTGGCACGCATTTCGATTGGGAGCCATGTTAGTTCTCTTAGAGAGGGAGAAATGTGGTCGTATTTCTTTGCTCCTGTGATCATCATGGCAGCTGCATTTAGGGTTACTCGGAGGGGGCTAAGTGAGATTTTGCCGTGCCCGTGAGAGTTGCGTTCCCGTAGTCCAATCTGGACATCACCAAGGATTGTGTGGCCAGTTTAAGGGAGGGGGGGGGGATTAAGGGTTTTATTTTGTTGAGTAATTTTAGGTTCAAGAATGCGCTCTCTGCTGAGTTCTTGATATGTTTGTCCATGTTTAGGCTTGGGTCCAGGGTGATACCCAGGGATTTTACAGAGTCTGCCAGGGTAAGCTTGCAATTAAGAGAGTCAATGGATTTTAGCCATTCTGTGACTAGGGGGTCTGCTCCTTGTTGGATATGAAAAGGATTTCCGTTTTGTCTTGGTTGAGCTTAAGGTGGTTGTGGGATAGCCAGTGTTGGACTTCTCGTAGAGTGTTGTTTAATTTCTGTATGTCTCCAATCGAAGATGTTTCTAGGTAGATCTGGGTATCATCTGCATAGAGGTGGAAGGGGATGTTGGCTTTTTTGAGTATGGAGGTGAGGGGCTCCATGTAGATGTTAAACAGTGATGGGGAGAGAACTGATCCATGTGGGACTCCCCTGGTTATGGGGAGAAGGTCAGACGTGAAGTTGTTAATTTTTATTCTTTGTGAGCGGTTCTGAAGGAAGGAGGTAAACCATTGTAGGACCACCCCGTCTGCACCAATTCTTTCTCGGGGTGCATTTATGAGCAGATTGTGGTCAACCGTGTCAAAGGCTGCTGCCGATAGGTCAAGGAGTATGAGTAGGCAGCCACGGTCTGCAGCGAGTGATTTGTAGACATCATCTATGATGTTCAGTATCGCTGTCTCTGTGCTGTAACCTTTTCTGAAGCCTGATTGGTGAGTATCTAGAAGGTTGTTGCTGTCAATGTGTTGGTTAAGTTGAAGGAGAACACACCTTTCCAGGATTTTGGATATGAGAGGGAGATTGGAGACCGGCCTGAAGTTGTCGGGGTTGCTTGGGTCCGAGCCCATTTTTTTTAAATAATGGAGTGACTTGGCCCATCTTTAGACAGTCTGGCATGATTCCAGTACTCCGGGAGCTATTTATGATCTTGGCCCAGAGAGGGGCTAGGGTGAGGTTGAGCTTTTTAGCCAGTTGGACGGGAATAGGATCAGCTATGTGTGAGGAAGGTTTGGACCTGATCATCATTTCCGTGATGTCTGCTTCGGAGATGGGGTTGAATGTCTTCCAGCTGCACAGAGGGTGCCGAAGGGGGGTTGTTGCCTTCATTGCTGGGAGTCAGGTTGTCGTTGGCTGCCAGGAGGTGGTCATCAAGGGAGCATTCGATCTTGGTGATTTTGTCGTGAAAGAAATTAGCAAAGGTGTCACATAGTTCTTTGGAAGCCTGTATGGTTGATGCGGGAGGTTTGGCTGTTTGTTGTTTGATGAGTTTGAAGAGTTCTTTAGGACGATTTTTGGCATTGTTTAGTGCACTACGGAAGAAGGTAGATTTTGCATTCTTAATATATTTTTTGTATTTCCTGCGTTCTGATTTGAGTTGGTCAAGGTGGGTTGAGGACGGGTTGTTCCGCCAGAGTCTTTCTGCAGCTCGGAGATGTCTGCTTTCAGAGTTTAGGTCTGTATTGAACCAGGCTCTCAATGGGTTGTTCCTGACTCTTTTTTGCTTCAAGGGGGCTATTTGGTCTTGTATGGTTGTCATTGTTGTGTGTAGTGAGCTCAGTTGCAGATAGGTCATTCGAGTTGGGAGAGTGGGGGGGGGGGGGAGTAGATGTCTTACCCTTTCCTCCAGGTCAGCAAGGGGAATCTGTCTTAGATTTCTCGCCCAATGAAGGGCATCCTGTGGACGGGGAAGGCAGTGGGTCAGATGGTTAATGTGAAATAGAATGATGTGGTGGTCTGACCAGTCGACAGGGAGGATGTGGTCGATAGTAACTGTATCTTCCTGAGCTATAATGGCGTCCAGGATTGAGCCTCTATTATGCGTTTGCTCTGTGCAGTGTTGGATAAGGTTATTGTTGAGAAGAAGTTCGTTTAGGGATTGGATCAGAGTGTTATTTGCATCATTCCAATGTAGGTTGAGGTCCCCTAATATTATGTTGCCGGAGTCTAGGAGTGAGCAGTGTGATATCAGGTCGGAGAGGTGTTCTCCGAAGGAGGGTGTTAGACCTGGCATCATTGGCGCGGGTCTCCCTTCCTCTTTTCTCTTCTGACCTTTTATGTTGGCTGGATTTAGATGCTCTGGGCGCTGTGCCACTGCCAATCAGTGACACAGCGCGAATGCTCCCTGTGTAAAGACAACTGTATGAATTGGAATAATCATAATTGGCTCGTTTGGTTTACCTGCCAGTCCCTAGTATCAGGGCACTGCGTGTGCCCAGGGCTGATAGACCAAATACTGCTGGTGGGCCGGCAGCGCTGATTTGCGCTACCCACCGAAGCAGCTTTGAAAGTATGTCTGTGTAGCATGTTCTAATAGCGAGTTACCCTCCATTTCACTGTTCACTATTGCGAGATCACCCGTTCTCATAGGTCAGAATGTGCAGGCTGAGTATTGCATGCCTTAATCCTCCCTGCCCCCAGGAACCTGATAGGAACGTCGAATTTGATATGTGTAAGCTCAGAACATGGAGATGCATCTTTTAGTAAGCATTATTAGCGTAGCCCGTGTTCGAAAATGCCTCTACTGGAAACGAGGTATTTTCTGGTCTGAAGCTTTCCTGTAGGCTTTTGCTAGTGTGTGTATTGGCCGGCTGGTTTTGGAGCAGCAGGGCCAGCTGGGTCAGACCTGGCCGGAGAGAGAGATCGGCATTTAGAGTATGGGGAGGGGTGACTTTGATCCGAGCAGGGCCGTGCCTGGCAAGGTGAATGATGGCTCCATCTCCCACTGGGCGTCTGATAGCAGAGCCCCAGATTCCCAAAGGGCAGGATGTCGCCTCGTAAACCAAGTGCTCCCCGACCCCACCGAACTGGTTCTGACTGGATGCAGTGATTTGTGACTGCAGAGAACAAAGACTTTCTAGGTATAAAGCGGTGCGCTGAATCCTGTTTCAGGTGTGTTCCTTCTGGATGTCAAGACGAAAACTCTGTCCGAGCAGACAGAGGAAAGGACTTTGAAACTTTCACCAAGCTTGCTGAAGAAACTACCCAAGGGCCTGAATTGAGAGCGCCTCCTGCTGAAGTCTCAGGGACATTAGACTTCACCCCATCAGCCGCCCGAATTCCTTCGCTAGGAATTCTACTTGCAGGTGAGGCCTCCGTCGAGTAATCCGGAACCTCTAGTTTTACTGTGAGGAACGCGGACTGGTAACCTTTGTGAACTCTGTGTGTGGGCCGCCGCAGCAAAGAGAGCTGCCGCCGCTGAGTGCCTGCCTTAATTTGAATCTGCAGAACCTGCGCTGAAACTGTGTGGGCCGCCGCAGCTAAGAGAGCTGCTGCCGCTGGATGCCCGCACTCGTGTTAATTGTGCCACATCGTGGATTGTCCTGTGAGCCGCCGCAGCTAAGAGAGAGTTGCCGCCGCTGAGGGCTCGCACCATTGCTAACTGTGCATCATCGTGATTTGACCTGTGAGCCGCCGCAGCTAAGAGACAGCTGCCGCCGCTGAGTGCTCGCACCCCTGCTAACTTTGCATCCTCGTGAATTGTCCTGCGAGCTGCCGCAGCAAAGAGAGTTGCTGCCGCGGAGTGCTCGCACCCTTGCTAACCGTGCATCATCGTGATTTGACCTGTGAGCCGCCGCAGCTAAGAGAGTTGCAGCTGCTGAGTGCTCGCACCCTTGCTAACTGTGCATCATCGTGATTGGACCTGTAAGCCGCCGCAGCTAAGAGAGCTGCCGCCGCTGAGTGCTCGCACCCTTGCTAACTGTGCATCATCGTGATTTGACCTGTGAGCCGCCGCAGCTAAGAGAGAGCTGCTGCTGCGGAGTGCTCGCACCCTTGCCAACTTTGCATCATTGGGATTTGTCCTGTGGGCTGCCGCAGCTAAGAGAGAGCTGCTGCCGCTGAGTGCCCACGTCTTTGTCAACCTTGCACCATCATGAATCGTCCTGTGGGCCGCCGCAGCTAGGAGAGCGCTGCTGCCGCCGCAAGCCCACCACGGAGCTTCACGACGAGAGTCATCGCCACCACCAGCCCGGGTCGCCGCAGCTCCGTGCTGCTGCCGCTGAAGGCCCGCCTGTCCCGGAGTGCCCGAATCGCTGCGAGTGCATTTTGCTGACCACTGCCATCGAGAACTGTGGTCGCTGGGAGTCCGCCTGTCACCGTCTCTGCTTCTTCGAGAAGCTACGTGCAGGGTCCCCGTCCAATGGCAGGTATCTGGTGCGCAACGGGTCACGTAGACCCAGGCCTTGAACTCAGTCAGTGCCACGTTCTGGTGAACACGTTTTGCCTTTTTAAGTCCCTAATGATTTACATGCCTGATGACTGGTTAAAACGCTTCTGAGAGTCTCGTACCAAACCTTAGATAAAGATACTATTTTTTCTATACCTACTTGAGATGTGTCCTTTTGTGGTGTCGTTACTGCCTTATTGTGCATGGTCATAAATGCTTCACACATTGCCTCTGAGATAGGCCTAGCTGCTCGTGCTACGTTACCACAGGGTTGAGCAGGGGTTATCAAAGGGGGTAGCCCACTTGCCCTGACTTGGGGAGAAGGGTCCCTATTTGGACAGTGGCGCCAGCCATTGCCAACTAGAGACCCCCATTTCCAACATTGGCGGTTAGCGGTGAGGATCAGAACTTGCATTTATGATCCACGTACAATAACTGGTAGGCACCACTAGTGAGTACAGACCAAAGCGCAGACACGCGCGGATTTTTTTTTTATCTCTCCGAATTTTTTTTTTAGTTGGTTGTTTAGTATTGAATTGTTGATCGCAGCCATGAGTACTGCTAACATGGGAAAGCCAACCTCCAATGCTTCGGAGGATCTCGCCTTTGAGGAGGGAAGATTAGATACCTATACTGCCAAACAGCTGAAGTCATTTTGTAAGCACTTCGCAGTCCCCGTGATAGGTCTCTCTAGGAAGGAGTACCACCACAAGGCGCTGAAGGCCTGGTGGGAAGTGAGAGAGTCCGCTATGGATGAGGAAGAGAATGCTGGAGGGCAGCCGGATGACGCAGTAGGGAGGGGGGGGGGGGGGAAGAGATAGAACACCCTCCAATCCAGGTACTAGTGTATCCCAAAGGAGCCTGACCCCAGAAGAGCTGGAGGACAGGGAGAGAGATAGGAGGCATAGTTTGGAGATGGCTAAATTGGAAGGTCAGAAGGACCTTGAGAGTAAGAAGTTAGACATTGAGAAAAATCGATTGTCATTTGAACTTGAGAAAATGAGAATGGAACATGAGAGAATGTTGAAGGAGATAGAGATCAGGGCGAGGAGTGTCCCGGTCTCCCCCTCTGGTGGCAGCATACCGTTAGTTACTCCTGAGAGTAGAGTTTATATTCCTAAGGATGTCATTATGGATTTTCACAAGAGTGAGGATATTGGGCAATGGTTTGCCGCATATGAGATAGCAATGGTGTCCCACCGGGTCCCTGAGCAGGATTGGGGAGCGGGATTGTGGGGGCGCTTTGTGAGTGATGGTAGGGATACCCTGTTGGACCTGCCTGAGGAGAGCAGTATGCCCATATGAAAGAAGCTTTGATGACCCGTTATGGTTTGACCCTAGAAATGTACAGGCAGAGGTTTAGGACCTGTAAGAAGTTAGAGGGTACCACGTGGGTTGAATATGTGTCTTTCTTCTGCAGAGCAATGGATCGCTGGGTAAAAGGTAGCAAAGTGGAAACTTTCGAGCAATTGTATGATTTGTTTGCGTGGGAGCATTTGTCCAGTAACTGTTTTCCAGAGCTACGCCAGCACCTGATTGATAGCAAGCTGACTAACCCTAGGAAGCTTGCTGAGGAGGCGGACCGCTGGGTGAGCACCCGGGTCCGCAAAGGTTTTGTGGGAGACTTCGCCCGAGGTGGGCTGGGTCCCCAGCAGAAAAGTGGGGGGGACAAGGGTAAACAGAGGGAGTTCCAGAGAGGGCCCCAAAGTAATTCCCAAGGGAACCAAGCAGTGGTGTCCCAGCCTCCCCCGGAGAAGAAGCCAGTGTCCCCGACAGGTAGGCCTGTTCATAGGGGGCCCCTTACTTGTTTCAAGTGTGGTCAAGTGGGCCACGGGTATTATGATCTCCAGTGTCCCCAGAGGGACCCCAATGCATCCCCTCGTGCACCACCCCGTGCACCATCCCGCCAGATTGCCAGTGTAGCCCTGGGGGGGGGGGGGGAGGAAATGGAGGTCCAAGGTGGATGGGATCCCGTAGAGTTAACCCTTGTCTCGCTAGGGGACTTCGAGAAGGTCCCTAACCGCACACTGCCGACCAACACTCAGAAGTACCGGCAGTGGGTGACCATCAATGGCCATAGGGTGGAGGCTCTCCGGGACACCGGAGCTAGTGTGACTGCTGGCAGCTCCCGGTTGGTGTCCAAAGAGCAAGTTGTCCCCCATGCCTTCTGCCTCGTAGTGTCAGCAGACAACTCAGAGAGCCAGTGTGAAGTGGCTCAGGTTCCCTTCGAGTGGGGGGGGGGAGGGGTCCCAGGAACTCTTCAAGTGGCTGTGAGGGTCACCATGCCTGTAGACTGTCTGTTGGGCAACGATCTGGAGAACTCCCCGTGGGCTACGGTGGAGAGAAAGTCTCATTTGAAAATGTTGGGGTTGCCTCAGTGGGCGTGTGTGACCACTCGGTCCATGACAGCTCAGAACGATGTTCAGGAGGGTCTAGAGCCTGAAAGTATGTCCCAGGCCCCTGCCTCACAGAGAAGGGGTAGGGGGCGCGGAAAACCGGCACCCATGGTTCCCACGGTCCCGGAGGGAGCAGACCTTGAGGGGGATGCCCTGGGACCTACAGGGGAACAAGTGCCCAAACTGGGGGACCTACCGGAGCTGACCCATTGGCAGCAGGAAGGGGGGCCCTCCAGGGAGGAATTTTGCGAGCAGCAGAGAACCTGCCCTTCTCTTGAGGGGGTGCGGCGACAGGCCACCGCCCAGGCAGTAGGTGACCAGACAGGGTCACATTGGATCTATTGGGAGAACGACCTTTACAGCGATCCTAAGGTTGCTGAGCCTGGGTCAGCCCGTCTGCTGGTGGTTCCCCAGCGCTTCAGGACCTTCCTACTGGGGTTGGCTCATGATGTGCCACTGGCCGGACATTTGGGGCAGACCAAGACCTTTGAGAGGCTGGTCACCCACTTCTATTGGCCCCAGATGCTCGAGAGCTCCGATGCTCACTGCAGAACGTGTGAGACTTGCCAGGCAAGTGGGAAGAGTGGGGGGAAGATTAAGGCCCCACTACAGCCCTTTCCCGTGGTGAGCACCCCATTCGAAAGAGTGGGCATTGATATTGTGGGGCCTCTGGATCCCAAGACAGCCATGGGCAACAGGTTCATCCTGGTCTTGGTGGACTATGCCACCCGGTACGCAGAGGCCATCCCGCTCAGGACAGTGACGGCCCCCGTGGTGGGACGGGCACTGATGGGGATTTTCTCCCGTGTGGGATTCCCCAGAGAGGTGGTGTCCGATAGGGGAACTAACTTAATCTCCAAGTACATGAAGTCTCTGTGGGAGGAGTGTGGGGTAACGTATAAGTTCACCACTCCTTACCACCCCCAGGGGAATGGGCTAGTTGAGAGATTCAACCGGACCCTTAAGGGCATGATTATGGGCCTAGGCGAGCCCATGAGGTGTAAGTGGGATGTCCTCTTACCATGCCGGTTTGCTTACCGTGAGGTGCCCCAGAAGTCCTTAGGGTTCAGTCCCTTTGAGCTGCTCTATGGTCACCCGGTAAGAGGGCCTCTGAGCCTGGTCAAGGAAGGCTGGGAGCAATCTCCCAGGAAACCTCCCCAGGATGTGTTTAGTTACATGCTGGCCTTCAGGAACCAGACTCGGCGTTTCAGGAAACTTGCTGAGGCAAACCTGGAAACCAGCTAGGAAGAGATGAAACGCTGGCACGATCAGAATGCCACTCTGATCGAGTTTCAGCCTGGACAGAAGGTTTGGGTCATGGCCCCGGTGGAGCCCTGTGCGCTCCAGGATAAGTGGACCGGCCCCTTTGAGGTGGTGGAGCGCAAGAGTCCTGTTACCTACGTGGTGGACTTGCAGTCTCCCAGGAACCCCTTGCGGGTCCTGCATGTTAACCGCCTGAAGCCCCACTTTGAGAGGTCTGAAGTGGGCATGCTTCTGGCCACAGATGCTGGGATGGAGGAGGAGAGCGAGCCCCTTCCTGACCTCCTGTGTGCAGGGGAGCGAGATGGGTCAGTGGAGGGTGTGGTCCTCTCCACCACACTGACCCCTGAGCAGCAGGGTGATTGTCGCCACCTGGTGGGGCAATTCAGTGATCTGTTCTCCCTGGTACCTAGTGTCACTGATTGGTGTGTCTATGACGTGGACACCGGGGACAGTCCTCCCATTAAGCACAAGGCTTACCGAGTGACTGACCGGGTAAGGGCCTACATTAAGGATGAGGTTACCAAAATGTTTGCCCTTGGGGTGATTGAGTCCTCTAGCAGTCCTTGGTCCAGCCCAGTGGTCCTGGTACCAAAAGCTGCAGCGCCTGGTACCACCCCCGAACTTCGGTTCTGCGTGGACTATCGGGCCCTCAATTCAGTCACGAAGACTGACGCGCACCCCATCCCCAGAGCCGATGAGCTCATAGATCGGTTAGGGGCTGCCAAATACATCAGCACATTTGATTTGACATCTGGGTATTGGCAGACCGCCTTGACCGAGGGGGCAAAGGAGAGGTCAGCCTTCTCCACACCCGATGGGCATTACCAGTTCCGGGTGATGCCCTTTGGAATGAAGAATGCCCCTGCCACCTTTCAGAGGCTGGTCAACAGGGTGTTGGTTGGGCTGGAAGACTTCAGTGCCGCCTACCTGGATGACATTGCGGTGTTTAGCTCCTCTTGGGAGGACCACCTGCGCCACCTCTGGGAGGTATTGATGGCACTGCGGAAGGCAGGCCTCACAATCAAAGCCAGTAAGTGCCAGATTGGGCAGGGTTCTGTAGTGTATTTGGGGCACCAGGTAGGGAGCGGCCAGGTGGCGCCCCTTCAGCCCAAGATTGAAACTATCCTGGCATGGGAACCCCCCAAGACTCAGACGCAGGTGAGAGCCTTCTTAGGACTCACGGGGTACTACAGGAGGTTTGTCAAAGGATATGGTAACATTGTTGCACCCTTGACTGAGCTGACTTCTAAGAAGCAGCCAAAGAAGGTAAACTGGACTGACACTTGTCAGAACGCTTTTGACGCCCTGAAGACTGCCATGTGCACTGCACCCGTGCTTCAGGCGCCCGACTTTTCAAAGGAATTCGTTGTCCAGACAGACGCCTCAGAGCATGGTATAGGGGCTGTTCTGTCACAGACCAATGAGAAGGGACTAGACCAACCGGTAGCCTTCCTAAGCAGGAGGTTACTTCCCCGGGAACAGAGGTGGAGTGTAATTGAGCGCGGGGCATTTGCTGTGGTCTGGGCGCTGAAGAAGCTGAGGCCATATTTGTTTGGGACTCACTTCCGGGTTCAGACAGACCACAGGCCCCTTAGATGGTTGATGCATATGAGGGGTGGGAATCCCAAGTTGTTGAGGTGGTCCATTTCCCTACAGGGTATGGATTTCACGGTGGAACACCGCCCTGGCACAGAGCACGCCAATGCCGACGGTCTGTCCAGGTTCTTCCGCCTTAGTGATGAGAACTCCCAAGGGAATGGTTAGTTCTCCTCACATTTCAGCTGGAGGGGACGGGTGTTAGACCTGGCATCATTGGCGCGGGTCTCCCTTCCTCTTTTCTCTTCTGACCTTTTATGTTGGCTGATTTAGATGCTCTGGGCGCTGTGCCACTGCCAATCAGTGACACAGCGCGAATGCTCCCTGTGTAAAGATAACTGTATGAATTGGAATAATCATAATTGGCTCGTTTGGTTTACCCGTCAGTCCCTAGTATCAGGGCACTGCGTGTGCCCAGGGCTGATAGACCAAATACTGCTGGTGGGCCGGCAGCGCTGATTTGCGCTACCCACCGAAGCAGCTTTGAAAGTATGTCTGTGTAGCATGTTCTAATAGCGAGTTACCCTCCATTTCACTGTTCACTATTGCGAGGCCACCCGTTCTCATAGGCCAGAATGTGCAGGCTCAGTATTGCATGCCTTAATCCTCCCTGCCCCCAGGAACCCGATAGGAACGTCGAATTTGATATGTGTAAGCTCAGAACATGGAGATGCATCTTTTAGTAAGGATTATTAGCGTAGCCCGTGTTCGAAAATGCCTCTACTAGAAACTAGGTATTTTCTGGTCTGAAGCTTTCCTGTAGGCTTTTGCTAGCGTGTGTATTGGCCGTCTGGTTTTGGAGCAGCAGGGCCAGCTGGGTCAGACCTGGCCGGAGAGAGAGATCGGCATTTAGAGTATGGGGAGGGGTGACTCTTTGATCCGAGCAGGGCCGTGCCTGGCAAGGTGAATGATGGCTCCATCTCCCACTGGGCGTCTGATAGCAGACCCCCAGACTTCCAAAGGGCAGGATGTCGCCTCGTAAACCAAGTGCTCCCCGACCCCACCGAACTGGTTCTGACTGGATGCAGTGATTTGTGACTGCAGAGAACAAAGACTTTCTAGGTATAAAGCGCTGCGCTGAATCCTGTTTCAGGTGTGTTCCTTCTGGATGTCAAGACGAAAACTCTGTCCGAGCGGACAGAGGAAAGGACTTTGAAACTTTCACCAAGCTTGCTGAAGAAACTACCCAAGGGCCTGAATTGAGAGCGCCTCCTGCTGAAGTCTCAGGGACATTAGACTTCACCCCATCAGCCGCCCGAATTCCTTCGCTAGGAATTCTACTTGCAGGTGAGGCCTCCGTCGAGTAATTCGGAACCGCTAGTTCTACTGTGAGGAACGCGGACTGGTAACCTTTGTGAACTCTGTGTGTGGGCCGCCGCAGCTAAGAGAGAGCTGCCGCCGCTGAGTGCGCGCCTTTATTTGAATCTTCAGAACCTTCGCTGAAACTGTGTGGGCCGCCGCAGCTAAGAGAGCTGCCGCCGCTGGATGCCCGCAATCGTGTTAATTGTGCCACATCGTGGATTGTCCTGCGAGCCGCCGCAGCGTGCTCGCACCCCTGCTAACTTTGCATCCTCGTGAATTGTCCTGCTAGCCGCCGCAGCTAAGAGAGATTTGCTGCCGCGGAGTGCTCGCACCCTTGCTAACTTTGCATCATCGTGATTTGACCTGTGAGCCGCCGCAGCTAAGAGAGCTGCCGCCGCCGAGTGCTCGCACCCCTGCTAACTGTGCATCATCGTGATTGGACCTGTGAGCCGCCGCAGCTAAGAGGGAGCTGCCGCCGCTGAGTGCTCGGACCCTGGCTAACTTTGCATCCTCGTGATTTGTCCTGTGAGCCGCCGCAGCTAAGAGAGAGCTGCCGCTGCGGAGTGCTCGCACCCTTGCCAACTTTGCATCATTGGGATTTGTCCTGTGGGCCGCCGCAGCTAAGAGAGAGCTGCCGCTGCTGAGTGCCCGCCTTAAATTTGAACCTGCAGATCCTGCGCTGAAACTGTGTGGGCCGCCGCAGCTAAGAGAGCTGCCGCCGCTGAGTGCTCGCACCCTTGCTAACTGTGCATCATCGTGATTTGTCCTGTGAGCCGCCGCAGCTAAGAGAGAGCTGCCGCTGCGGAGTGCTCGCACCCTTGCCAACTTTGCATCATTGGGATTTGTCCTGTGGGCCGCCGCAGCTAAGAGAGAGCTGCTGCCGCTGAGTGCCCACGTCTTTGTCAACCTTGCACCATCGTGGGCCGCCGCAGCTAGGAGAGCGCTGCTGCCGCCGCGAGCCCACCACGGAGCTGCACGACGAGAGTCACCGCCACCACCAGCCCGGGCCGCCGCAGCCGCGTGCTGCTGCCGCTGAAGGCCCGCCTGTCCCGGAGTGCCCAAATCGCTGCGAGTGAACTTTGCGGACCACTGCCATCGAGAACTGTGGTCGCTGGGAGTCCGTCTGTCACCGTCTCCGCTTCTTCGAGAAGCTACGTGCTGGGTCCCCGTCCAACGGCAGGTATCTGGTGCGCAACGGGTCGCGTAGACCCAGGCCTTGAACTCAGTCAGTGCCACGTTCTGGTGAACACGTATTGCCTTTTTAAGTCCCTAATGATTTACATGCCTGATGACTGGTTAAAACGCTTCTGAGAGTCTCGTACCAAACCTTAGATAAAGATACTATTTTATCTATACCTACTTGAGTTGTGTCCTTTTGTGGTGTCGTTACTGCCTTATTGTGCATGGTCATAAATGCTTCACACACTGCCTCTGAGATAGGCCTAGCTGCTCGTGCTACGTTACCACAGGGTTGAGCAGGGGTTATCAAAGGGGGTAGCCCACTTGCCCTGACTTGGGGAGAAGGGTCCCTATTTGGACAGTGGCGCCAGCCATTGCCAACTAGAGACCCCCATTTCCAACAGAGGGCATGTCGCCTGGCGGGTGTTAGAGGAGGTGGCAGTGTATCATTTTGTTGTCCTTTGTCTTAATGGTGGCGGATAGATATTCAAATGTGTTGTAGGAGAGGGAGTCTATTTCGGTTATAGAGATGTTGCTCTTGTGGATGATTGCAATACCCCCGCCACGATGGTTCTTTCTGTCTTTGTTTATGATTGAGAACCAGGGGGGCACAAGCATGTCAAAGATAGGTAAGGAGGATTCGTTCAGCCAAGTTTCTGTGATGAACGCGATGTCAATGTCGTGGGTTAGGATGGTTTCCGCCAGTTCTGTGGCGTGTTTGGTCGCAGATCTGCAGTTTATTAGCATGCAGTGGGTCGTTGTCTTGTTGTCCGGCTTCTTTTGAGGGGCCATGGGTATGTTCGGGAGGAGGGCTGGTGGCCTCTCTGCTCTAGGTGTGATGTGATCTCTCCCATAACCCGTGATTACCTGGATCGTGTAGTTGGGGTTGTTAGTTGTGGAGGAGTCGTAGGAGTTGGCAAGATCAGTCGCCTCTTTCATGGACATTGCGGCGCTTGTTCTTTTGGGTCTCTGAGGCTGGTTAATGAGGGGGATTGAGATCCAGTTGTGCTTCTGTGGATTGTGAGGGCTTGGGTGTTTTTTGTTGGGGACAGTAGGAGGGGAGTGTAAGCGTTGGATAGGCTCCAGATGTGTGGTGATGTTCGATAATATTTTGCTTAGGCCCCGTGTTATAATATCTAGTTAGCTTTCCACCAGAGAGAGTCTTTGAGACATATTCAGTGAGTCAGGAGAGTTTAGGTTCAAGATGTCTTGTGAGGGACAGTCTGGGGGTGGTGCGAGCCTGTCGGTGAGAGGGTGAGTTACTAGATCATTGGTACCCATGTTGCTCCTGTGGTTGGCCGAGGGCATGTGGTGGGAGTACTCTTCTTGCGTTTTAAGCAACAGTTTGTTGCGTACTGTTGCGTGGTGAGAGTTGGGATACTTTGATCGTGTGTCGTTCCCCTGGTTGTCCGTAAGGACGAATTTCTAGAAAAGGGAAGGGAGGGGAATGCGTCTGTAGGGGGATGGTGAGTTTTAGCAGAGACCTATCTCGGAGATGCTCTGGCTGAGAGGGTGGTGTCGGAGGGAGTGAGATTAGCTTCGGTGGAGTGCGTCTGGAGATTGTTTTGTGAATTCGCGTGAGGGGATGGTAGGTTAGGGGAAAGGAGGATAAGGGTGTGTGAGTGGTTAAAGTGTAAGTGAGTGATGGCGTTCCGTAGCGTGCGGAATATGGAGTCAAATGAGTCTAGGCTGGTGTTGTTGGCTTGAATCAGGACTATACCATTGCTGTAGATGGTGGCAGAGGTGTTGCCGCTGTGCGGAGGGTGTTTCTCGTTAGAGATAGTCAGTTTGCAGCTGAGAGGGGTGCTAGTTGTTTTGGATATGTGGAGGTGGGATCTAAGTATGATGTTCCATTTCGCGGGACGTTGGGTGTGGAAGATGAGATCCATTTCCTTTTGGCCTTTGGAGGAGCAGTGGTATATATCGGCGATGAGAGTTTCCGGGAGTTGTCTAATCAACCTATGTTTGAAGTTTCTTTTTGCTTTGAGTGAGAGATTAGGTGGGAAGATGGAGAAAGAGTTAGGGCCGTGGGTTTTCAAACATTTCGTAGAGGGGCGGAGGGAGGTATATGGGTCGAGAGGCATCTTGCCTCAGTGGGTGTCTTGATGTAGTTTGCGCACAGTTGAACAGGTTTCCACTAGGGGATCTCCGCTAGTGGAACCCTGTCCCGGTTCGGAGGTCCAGACATACGATGGTGGGAGTCTGCAGCAGGGCCAGGCCAGGCCCGAGTAGGCTATGCAGGGAGTCGCAGCAGTTGCTCCAGGCTTCACAGCAGGCCTGGTCTTGCCATCCCGCCCTTGTAGTAGCTGGCACCGGGGGCCAGGGCAACCACTTCAGGCTTTCGTGGAAGTCTGTCTCGGGAGCCGAAGCAACAGCTCCAAGCTTAGAAATTCACGGTTGCACCATTCGTGGATAAGCCCCTTATCATTCACAAAGAAATATGAACAAACAAGATATGCTATTAAGCAACGCTTACGCCCGTTTGCCTGATTGACTTAAGAGACCATACAAAAGTGTGCTCAGAAAGTGCGTTACGAAGCCATGGCTTCATGGCCTATTATCCGCACCACGTGATATTCGGTCCTTGTACTTTTGCCATAGGTCCCGGATGATTGGAAGGAGATTGCAAAGTGGCATTGCTGGCGACAGCGCTCAACAGTATTTTAAAAATTAAAATGACGAAATTTACTTTTTTTATCCAAGGGGTTCACTATTCTGGTGTAAATGAGTGTGTGAACCACAAACTCGACATTAAGTACAACTGATACGAATGGACGCTGACTTTTGGAAATGTCATTGCTTAATATTTTTTGTGTCTTTTCTTGTTTTATTACGATGATTAGTTTTAGAGTTTGTGATTTTTAACCTATTGAATATGAGATTTAAATACGAGCAAAAGTGTTTAAGTAGATGGGCGAAACATCGTTTGAAATGCACCCGAGTAATCAGACCTTCCAACTGCATAGCCAGACTTAAAACTGAATTCTGTGCAGTGGCCGATCTGTTTGCATTAATGTTGTTGCATTCTGTATATGGATGGGAAACCATGAAATTTAATTGTACATCCTCCTAACGCACAATACACGTCTCCCAAATCGCTCTGCTAGCCCGGAAGCAGGAGCATGTTTCTATTGGTCAGTTAGTCTTATTATATGCTTGGGTTCCATTGATATGTTGTAAGTGTATATATTGTGTCAGCTGTGCCTGCACCCTCCAGAATCTCACGGGCCACTCTTGCTGCTTACACTGGAGGACTGCAGTATACTCTAAATTACGAAGCACTGCTTCTCACTGCCGACACCCGGAACAGATCTGTGACTAACTCCCTGCTGCTGCGTGTGCTCTTTACAAAATGAGCACGCGACCATCGCAAACTTTCCAGGCAGGCTGCCAGGCACAAGACATGAACAATGGGCGGCCTGGAGTAGTCAAAGTGCACATTTGAGTTGCGTTGGAGGTCTTGATCAGCTGACTGGCACAGGTCACACTTCAAGGTAGCAGTCGCGCCTCCTGCGAAGTGCAACTGCAATATATCTCGGCTCTGAAGTAAGTCTGGGCGGTGAACTCCGCTTGCGGAGTTTTCCGCACTCCGCGTTACACGGAGCTTGCGGAGTTCCGAAAAACTCGGCGTAGCGGAGTTTTTTTCCCCTCGCTCGCGTTCGTCAATGTCAAGTTGGCCAGCGCAAGTGCGGAAAATCTAAATCATCGCTCGCGATAGTCAACATCAAGTTGGCGAGCGCAGAAAATCAACCTCCTGGCGAGATTTCTCAACGCGGGCGGTCAGATTTCTCATTGCGAGTGGTCGCATATGCTCGCGAGAGATTGTCCGTTTGCGTTGAGAAAGCTGCCGCTCAAGTAAAAATCTACTCGAGCGGCAGAAAGGAAGCAGCGCCCGATTGCGCTGTGCATGGTGCTATTCGCGATGATTGCACAGTGCGGACAAGCACCTGGCACTGAAAATCACTGCGAACGGCATTTATCTAATGCACTACGATGCTTGCGGAGCTCGGCGTAGCGCGGCAGAGTTTATTTTGCACTTTGTGAAGTTCCGCGTAGTGGAGCTCCGCCCAGGCCTACTCTGAAGGTGCGCTGCGGGCACTGCTGCTGCATTGCCACTTTCCCTATGCCTCCTCAGTGCCACGGATCTACAGTGCTTGTAAACACACAGTATGCGAAGCACACACAGATGAAGAGAACGGAGCCTTTCACCTCACAAATGTGTCTGCTGTGACGAATGAAGCACAGCAGGTATGGCTATTGGCACCGGTGGGCATGTTCGATGCTGCGGCACCAAGAACGAGAAATGATACGCAAGCTCTTTCATAGGCCTGGGTTTCAATACCACCATATTTTTTATTTGGCAATTATAAGCTTTTAATGTTGGAGTTTAGCTGTGCTCAAGCACCGCAGTGAACCAAGGTGAGCAATGCAAGTAGTGCTGATCACTGCACTTCTTTACCTCTCCCTCACTCCTCCCGAAGCGGAGTCATACAGTAACAGGGTCGAAGGCGGTCACTCACAGTGAAGTTAGCTAATAGCTGAAGGGGGCTGACTTACTGCCCCCATGCCAGTGGTTCTTAACATTTTGACTCTGGTGGACCCCCCTATTAATCATTACTGATTTAAAAGGTATCCTGTACCACACTGAAGATGGCGAGATCCTTCACACCGAGATTAGGCATATTCAAGGAAACCAGACATATTACATTTTATCAAAGCTTGCGCTGCGATTACACTCTGGGCATAGAGATTTTGTGGCTACAAAGTGCTGTGGGTGCTACCGTCACACTCACTTATGTCATACATGCCAAGCGTCAGGTCTCTAACCGTATGCCATTTTTTTCTAGCACAGCCGCACTCTGGGTCTGGCACCTGCATTGCCACTCTTGCTTTTACGAGCAGACAAGCCAACCAGATATTTTAGTAGTGTCACACACACATTGCTGGAAATAGCGTTCCTTTATCAGAATTCTAGAAATGCTGTCATGCTACACTGCTGTGGCAGGTGTCACCAAACCTAGGGTGGAGCAAAAAAGAAAAATACATTGCAGCACCAGCACTGGGGAATTTATGATGGGCAGTGAATCTCATGTTCAGATCCTGTGATGCTTCATAAGTCAATGTTCATAATTATCCCTGAAATATGTCTTCTAAAAAAAATCTATTTGCCCAAAAATGCTCTTACATTTTCGGGAGAACCATTTTTTAGTATGTACTTATGTGTATTAAGCACCTCTATCTCAAATACTTTACGTGATTTATGCAAACGGGTACTAAGCTTGCTCTTCTTTCCTAGGCATGATCACAAACCAGGATTACGATCAAACAAATGCTTTCCAAACTCAGCACGTACAAACATTCCTGAAACGGGACAGAAGCAAGGTTACTCAAATAACTGCAGAGCAACTTTTGAAAAAGTTCTGAAATGGTAATAACGTTAGAACTTTTCAGTATGGCTACTTTTTAGGTCGAGCCTAGAGCAGCGCATGCGCTGCTTGCGAGACTTATAGTAAGGGGCTTCAGAAAGCTGACCAGACGCTCGTGCGTCATGGCCTTTTTCCTGCGGTTACGCGCGCAGGGCCGACATTTGTTTCCCATTATCGTGCCCAGACGCGGGCGCGATAATTGGAAACACATGCCGGGAAAAGGCCATGACGCACGAGCGTGTGGTCAGCTGAGCAGGCTGCAGCGCTCGCTCGCCCCCGCTCCTCCATTGTTGTCCTTGTTCTCTATCGTTTTCACTTGTGTTAATGGGACGTAGAGAAACCCGTGCTTTCTAGTAGCTCTCTGTCAGTGCATTTAAGCCTGTCTTTTACCCTCTTTCGCTTCACGTTTTGATTGATGATTGTTACATTCGTTAGTACGAGGAAGTCGGATGTTTAGGATCTTCTGGCGGGAAGAAAGGCAAGCGCTCGGAACCTCCCACACGATTCGGGAGTGTTGGCATATAGGATCCCTGCCATATCGGTAGGTGCCCTGCGTGACTGTCAAGTGTTTCTTACCGAAAATATAACGTGCAGTTCAGGCATGTATTTATTAAAAGTTTGACAACAATTTAGAACTTTTTTTCGCCAGGTGTTGACATGATTTGTTTATTTAATGTGTATTCAGCCTGCGAGTAAGTATTGGGGTTATTCGGAGTCACACGTCCTTGCCAGAGAAGATTGGCTCGCAACCCATGTTGTCAGGGCACCATGCTTACAAATTCTGTTACAATGTAGTATTTTTGTCCCTACGCGTGCATGGCGGCATGCTTTCGCTTTCCCAGACAGGCTGAGGAATCCGCCGCGGCGCGCGCAGCCACCGCTCGACCCCAGGAGCTGGCGCGAGGCTTCCCGCGAGCATTAAAGTCACTTGCCCAGTAACAAGCATTGAAAATGCAATGGGTCTCGCCTTTTATTAAGTTAAAGCCATTTGCTTTGCTAATGGTATTGTATAGCAAAGCAAATGGCTTTAACTTAATTAAAGGCGAGACCGATTGCATTTTTAATGCTTGTTTAGATCTTGCTACAGACAGCTCTAGGTGACAGCAGTTAGACACCCTCATGGGTGACAAGCAGCGCTCTACAAATCCACCTTACATTACATGTTACCAATACTTTAAGTACATATGAAGTAGTACAGAAAGACATGGCTTTGGGTCTGCACACATCAGCCATCGTCTTTCATAGTTTGCCATTGCCTGGATGGGCTGACCACCTTATTTGTTCCAAATGGTGATAAACTCAAGTAGTCCTTTTGCTAGCCTGCAGAAGCAACATACCGTGTAGCTTATGTTTCAGAATCAAATTGTATTCTCTGAAGTTTTAACTGGCATGACAAATTTCTGGTTTATGCCTTGCTTTTGTTTCGGAAGTACGTTCTGTTTATCTATATGGCAGGCTTACTGTATTCACTAATCACCCATGCAAGCTCACTTGTTTTACTTTACTGTCTTGATTACATGTTGCTGGGCGTCCAGTTTTTATTCACAAAAAGCAGTGTATGCACACAATATTTCTGCAAGTACACTTTAAAGTCTGGCCCTTCTCAAATGTATCTACTATGTAATATTAGGCTGTTTATGCATTTTAAGTTCAGCACTTACAACACAAACTTCAATCTCTGTCTCCTTCTTGTAACACTTTGAGGATACAACCTAACTTTGCTATTGCAGTCTGTTCCACACTGTGGTACCACTCCCAGCTTCCGTACTGTCGTAACCCAGAGGTTGCTTCATTATGGTACTTTTCTTCCAGGGGCAGCTGAGAGCAGCATACACAACATTGCCCAACTATTACCAAATCCTTCCCATTTCAAAAAGCCAGGCCTACTAGCTTTGCTAAAGCGCGTTTAAGAAAAGCAAAGCCAATTTGTTTTGTCATTGCTTGTTTTTAAACTGCTACAACAAATACTTTTTTGTATACACTGGAGTTGAACTGTACCAAAATCCGAGGTGAGGAATGCTGCTAGGGATATTACACCAGTCTGACACTTCTTTAGAACTCCACATCTTTTGTCTCTCTGCAAGTGAGGTCATTGATACTTCTTCAAGGCCTGCTTAGCGGATGACAGTGTGCGTATTTTAAAGCACAGCAATTGGTCCAATTAAAAGATATAGTGGCCATTAAGAAGAGCTTTCACCAAATAAAATTATGCTTACAATGAGAACAAAGGCTATACAATTATTGAAAAACAGGTGTGCCATCTATCCTTTTAAGCGCAAGAGAGCGAGGAGCTGTTGGTTTCCTCTAGGAGGCACTGCTCTCATTAACTATCAATGAACAGCCAAAATCCCCTTTCTGAACAACTGCCAACTGAGTCCATAAATTTAAATGCCTAGAACTTCACAAATCCACTAGTTATTTTATAACAAGGACATTACAATCAGGGACTGTTTTTTTCTTATCATAGTTTCGGCACCATGCCCATCTGTAATTTGAGCTGGGTGGATTGAAGCCATTTTCTGTGTGTTTGGAAGGATCCATGAGGGAAGGGGGATAAGGTGGAAATATGGTGGGGATGAAGTTGGAGAACTGGTTGAGATATATACAATTAGTTTGCATTTCTACACAGATACTCCCTTGACATAGCTACCACTGTTGCGTGCCGCAGATTCATTTCTTAGCATGAACAAGTCAAAATTCTTTTAAGTAGGCCAACATTAAATATCTCTAAAACAGAGTAGCCAATTATTTCCTCTCCAAAAGTAAAACAAATCTTGCCATTATAGAATCTACTGTATATCCTTTGTGTGGTACAACAGCCACATGAGACTTAAGACATTGTTTTCTCTTTACTGCCTTTTCATGCCCGTAAGGTCACAGAAGAGAACTACCAAGGCCTCCAAATTAGATTACACCAATATGTTCACCATGCTTATAATGAAGAGAAACTATTCTAATATAACCATTTACTTTCTCTACCACAAAACAAGGGATTGCCCTCAGCTCTGCAGGGATGGAGGGAAAAGCCTGTACATGGTCCACATGCTTTTGAGGGCTGTCAGCCACCAATGTATACAGACGCTTACCTCTTGAGTTCCCCGACTTGAGTCACCTATAAATTCCTTGGTCTCTTTTCAATCTCCTAAGAAGGATTCTTTAAAAGGATCTTGTGGCAACCCTACCAGCCAATCAAGAAATCATCGTCCACCAATTTGCTGATACACAGCTCTGCCCTAAAATACAATGAGAAGGTGATAATCATTGCATGAGATCTTGCCTCATCTACATCCAGGCCAGGATGTCAAACATCTGCATGAAAACCCAAACCAAGCCAAAGTGAAACAAAATGTGATACCCTCACCAAGAACGTCAAACACCAAAAATTGCAAAACTGAGCCTTAAATTAAATAAGTTTCATCCTAGTGTCAAGTCATTAGGATTGCACTGGTCTCTCATTCAAAGTCCATACCGCCACAAAACCCTGACAGGCTGTCTAGTTCCAACTCCTCTTGCTCAACAAACTACAGCACTGCAACCAGTTGCCAGTCAGCTGTACCAGCTCTCATTCTCTTCTAGCTGGAAAGTGGCAATGTTCTATTGACAAGCTTACCTGTGCCATCTCCCATACCACTCAGAAGAGCGCTACCTTTAGCAGTGCAACTTATAAAAGGGGAAAAAAACATAACACATCACCTACTTCGAATCACACTGCAGCCGATTCCCTTAAAATAGTGTGCGCCCCCCCCTCCCAAGGAGTGCTCTCTCATGTACAGAGCACTTTAAAAACAAGCATTTGCAATGCACTAGGTCTCGCATTTACGCGAGTTTAAGCTATTGGCATTGTAAATGACAATGCCTTTTATTTATGTTTTAAAAGGGAAAATAAAAGTCATTGTCATTTGCAATGTCAATAGGTCAAACTTGCGTAAATGCGAGACCTATTGCATTGCAAATGCTTGTTTAGGTAAAAGTGCCTGCCTTTCACCACAACAGAACCAAGCCTCGCGTGACGTGCCTGGCTCTAGCCCCGCCTGTGCCTCTCATCTGAACTTTGAGGCTGGGGGGGGTTGGGCCGTGGAAGCTGCCGAGGCGGAGCCTGTGCAGTATTGCTGTTCGGGACACCGAATGATCTTAATTTATGCCCATCCAGTCCCTGGCCTCTCTCCAGACCACAGAGCGATGGTCACTAATGTGCAGGTTGCAATTAGGATTTTATAGGAGTATGTGTTTCTGAGGCAGGTAGCGAGTAAGACAGAAAAACATAAAAGAGGCCATTTTGAAGTGAAAGAGTCAAAACGAAGTACATGCGCTGCAAATTAAATAAATAAACAAGCGCGGCAGCTAAAGTGAAAGCGGACCGCGCTGCAAATTAATTAAATAAACAACCGCCGCTGCTAAAGTGAAAGTGGACCGCCCTGCAAATAAAATAAAAAAATAGTGCTCTTAGCCAAGATAAGCAAAAGACACACAATTGATGGACGGAATGCAGAACAAAACAAAACATTCACCCCCAGTCAAGAGATCTGGGTTAAATCCATCATTCTTTTGCTCACCATGCCACCCCAGTTTAGACCTGGCCAGGAACCGGTCCCACGATGCTGGTTTCCGGTCCAGGGAAGACATGGCTTGGCAGTTCGGGCTGGACTGTTCCCATGAGACACAGGGTCAGACTGATTTGCATATGGCCATGTCTGAACTGGGGTGGCGGAGTGAGCTAAAGAATGATGATGGATTAAACCCAGATCAGTTGACTGAGGGCGAGATGCTTGCAATGTTCAACACTCCGTCCATCATCCCCTTGGTTTTGCTATGTTCGCCCTAAGTTGGCAGGGTATGCCCAGACGTGGGTCCCTTGCTCACTTTGCCACTGGATTCAAGATAGCCTGGCTGATGACGGCTGTAAGCCAGAAACCGGTCCCAGGATGCTTGTTTCCGGTCCAGGGAAGACATGGCTTGGCAGTTCGGGCTGGACTGTTCCCATGAGGAACAGGGTCAGACTGATTTGCATATGGCCATGTCTGAACTGGGGTGGCGGAGTGAGCTAAAGAATGATGATGGATTAAACCCAGATCAGTTGACTGGGGGTGAGTGCTTGCAATGTTCAACACTCCGTCCATCATCCCCTTTGGTTTTGCTTAGCCAAGATAAAGTAGATCGTGTAGCATGACCAGAAAAAGGTCCAGTCCTTATGGGCAGTAACAAATGGAGACACGGCGGTACCAATGAGGGTTTAAGAAGCCTATCTACCAATCAGAAGTCAGCATTTAAGAAGGACAATAACACAATGACAAATATGGGCGGAGAGTGGACCAGGCTTCCACACCATAGTCTACTACAGCATGCCTCGCAGAGCGAGCAGCACGAGCGCTGCTGCTACGCTTGACCTAAAAAGGTAGGAGAAAGAGTGGATCACTGAGACTTATCATGGGTGTCATTTTAGAAAAGAGAAACGAAAGAATGGACGAAAAAACAGAAAACAAAGAAGGGAGAAAAACAAAGGGAAGAAAAGAAAAGAAAAGAAAGTGAAATGGAGAAAATAGGATAAGGTAAGAAGAAAAACAAACGGAGGAGAAAGAAGGAAGTTCAATTAAAAGTAAGAAATAAAAGAATTAAAAAACAAAAATCAGGAGGGGGCACTGGAAGTGACGGCAATAAAACAAAGAAAGAAAACTGAAAATGGACGATAAACAGAAAAGAAGAGTAAAAAGGAACAGAAAGATATAAAAATAAATGAATAAAAAATAAGACTAATATGCATGGAAATTAAAAAGACTAAACCCGTGACAGAAATTAAAGAAAAGGAACTGACAGAAAGGGGAAACAAACGAAACAAAACAAAGGAAGCAACAAAGAGAAACAGGAAATAAACGGAAAGGAGGACAAACTGAATATAAGCTGTAAACAAAAGATTCATAAAATGAAAGAATGAGAAGGAAATTAAGAGAAATGGGACGAAAAGCTAAACACAAAGAGAAGGAACGAAAGAAGGAACGACAGAGGAAAAAAAGAAGAAAAACAGAAAGGGAGACAAGAAAACGAAAACCATTTAAAAAAGGAGAAAAACTAAAATCTGTGAAAATAAGATTAAGAAGTTAAAACAAACAAATAAAGAAAAGCAGAAAGTGAGTATGAAAGAGAAAATGGTACACACAAACATAACGTCCTAAAACAAAATTGCACAAGTTGCTAAATATTAAGCATTAAGCATCTCGTAAGAGTTTACTGAGCGCCAAATAGCACAGTGTATAGTTTCAATGAGGCAGGGTGGTAAAGTCTTAGAACACAACAACAGAGTATCAAAAAAAAGTAGACATCGTGAACAAAACCCACCATAAAAAAATGTGATGTATTTCATGAGACGCCGCGAGGGTGGGGTGGGGACGGGACGGGACTGAGGAGAATGGAAAGGCTGTCTAATGCTGGAATAAGATGGGTGCCGGTGGGCTGAGGTGTATTGACGGAGCTGTGCCGGGGCTCTAGGGGGAACAGTGGCACTGTGAGGACAGAGATGCATTGACTGAGCACAGTACTGACTGCACAATATGCCGGTCCCAGTGATGGAACGGGGAGTGCCACGGGGTGTATTGATGGAGCTGGAATAGCAAGGGGTGCTGCAGGTGCAGTGGAAGAGCTGTGTCTAGTTCACAGTGCTGGCCTGGACCTTGGAAGTCATGACTGAGGTCACGGTGCACCGGCAGAGCTGCGCAGACCAAGTGCTGGGGTGCAGCCGCTGGGGCACAGTCTGACCAAGGGCTGTGCAGGGTGCCAAGGGGAGCTGCACGGCGGGGCTGGAGTGCCCTGGCAGGGTGATCTGGAGGCTGCAGTGGTGAAATAGCAAGTGGGGTCACCTAGTAAGGTTCACTGGCAGAGCTGCGTGTAGGCCCCTGAACTGTGTAATGTGTCATATATTACACATCTATACTATGAGTGCACTCGTGTTGTAATCGCAAGGTCACAAGATAAAATGCTAGCAAGGCCAACTCATCCTTTCATCATTAAAAGGTAGGAAAACCGAGAACCCTTACATTATGTTTTTAATTATGTAATGATGACACCTGTATTTATTTACAGCACTTTGCGGTGAGAAAGCTATATAAAAATCAGTTATTGTGTATTGTACGTTTACTAGGCACATCATCTGTGGTGGGACTGCTAAAAGCGTGATGTGCTCGCTCGGAGCCGGAGGCCGCACGCCTCCTGTCTGCCGTGAGAGTCATTAGCCCTGCACCTCACATTTGAACCAATTAGTGAAAGGAAGCGGGGTGCACAACAATACAGCGAGAAAAAAAACCTTTGAAAGCCGCCAGCTGACTGGCGCGGCGACACCGAATGCTAATCCGGAAAGATTGAGGAAACGTGGGTGTCCGGCCTCCTCGCGCCACCAACGGAAAATTACCAGAAAGCAAGGCAGCCCGAGGGCCGGCACTGGCACTGCGCGGCGCCGCGACCCCGGTGCACTCACACCACCCGCGTGGTAATTTTCAAAGATGTACTATTTATTATTTGGTTTCTATTAAATGTCGTTCAAACCAAATGGTTTGCAAATGAATAGCCAGAAAACTATTCGGAAGGTGGGAAGTAACTTCCAAACAAGCGCGGTCCCGAAAGCGAAAGAGGATCGCGCCGGAGCTTGTCTTTATGGGGCCATGTGTTTAAACACATGGCCCCATAAAGATAAGAAATCGCTTACGACAGAAGGAAAGCAGGCGAGCCAGTCCAAGTGGGCCGGCACAAAAAGCCAAAGGGAGGCAACATAGATAGCTCATTTCCAATGGCTGGCCACCGTTTAGCATAAACGGTGACGCCAGCCAATGGAAATGAGGGGCGGGGCTTAAAGCCCTCTTCTGAAAATCTTCTCCTACAAAATCTCTCGCGGAGGCGGAGCAGGGCTCTGCCCTGCAACGCACGCGAGACCTAACTATTCGGAAGGTGGGAAGTAACTTCGAAACAAGCGCTGTCCCGAAAGCGAAAGAGGATCGCGCCGGAGCTTGTCTTTATGGAGCCATGTGTTTAAACACATGGCCCGATAAAGATAAGAAATCGGTTACGACAGAAGGAAAGCAGGCGAGCCAGTCCAAGTGGGCCGGCACAAAAAGCCAAAGGGAGGCAACATAGATAGCTCATTTCCAATGGCTGGCCACCGTTTAGCATAAACGGTGACGCCAGCCAATGGAAATGAGGGGCGGGGCTTAAAGCCCTCTTCTGAAAATCTTCTCCTACAAAATCTCTCGCGGAGCAGGGCTCTGCCCTGCAACGCACGCGAGACCTAACTATTCGGAAGGTGGGAAGTAACTTCCAAACAAGCGCGGTCCCGAAAGCGAAAGAGGATCGCGCCGGAGCTTGTCTTTATGGGGCCATGTGCTTAAACACATGGCCCCATAAAGATAAGAAATCGCTTACGACTGAAGGAAAGTAGGCGAGCCAGTCCAAGTGGGCCGGCACAAAAAGCCAAAGGGAGGCAACATAGATAGCTCATTTCCAATGGCTGGCCACCGTTTAGCATAAACGGTGACGCCAGCCAATGGAAATGAGGGGCGGGGCTTAAAGCCCTCTTCTGAAAATCCTCTCCTACAAAATCTCTCGCGGAGCAGGGCTCTGCCCTGCAACACACGCGAGACCTAAAAAAAACTCATTCACAGAGAACCTCTCTCTGATCGAAACTGCAAGACAGAGTCAAACCGTTGCTAGAACAGAGACTCAGGAGTCACATTATCCACATCTCCAAGACATTCAGCCAGATGTCTAAAGCAGCGGTCTTCAAACTGTGGGGCGCGCCCCCCTGGGGGGCCGTGGATGTGTTCCTAGGGGGGCGCCAATGGGTCTGCAATTACATGCAAATGAAGATAGCCTGGAAGCGGGAAAGGCTCGTTTCTAGGCTATCTTTATTTACATGCAGCATTTAAGGTCCATAAGAAAGTGTGAGGACCGTAGTACTGAGTGGCATGGGGCAGGTTCAGGGAGTGTGGAGACTGGGTTAAAGACATAGCAAAAAAAGAAAAAAATCTGCATTTTTTTCACCTTCAGGTAACTGCATAATAAAAACACGCACACACCTCAAAATAAATGCAAGTTAAACTAATCAAAGGGAAATGCACTCTTTTACCTTTTGAAATCTCGGTTAGCTAATGTGATCACTGCTAATTTCTTTGTGTGTGACCAGAAAGTCACAGAATTAAATCCTTAATGGTGCAGTGAGGAATAGTGGCTTGTTTATTTACAGTGCTATGGGGACGAAGTGTGTGACGGAAAGCACTGTGAATGTCATTATTTTAAAGTAGAATTACACAGTATAAAACAGGCTGCTGCAAAATACTGTTTAAGATAAAACAAGTGCTTTATATTATAAAAATATATAGTTTAGTGAGAAACATTCAGACTATATCTATAGGAAATATTTGATATGTGTCCATTAAAAGGGTGCACTCTTTTTAATGGACACATATATTAGCTCTCAAAATAAATAAGTATTTGTCACCGTGAAGCTCCAAGTGACTATTAACTAAAACCTACACTGGCTCCAAAGCAGCCTTTATATTTGGTGATTAATCAATTGCACACATTTAGATTTCTTTCAGGTAGGGGGCATCCTGGTGAGAAGGCATATTGTTTTTTTAACAGTTCTCTACTCTTCTATCTGCTTCACAGGAGCACCCCTCCCACCGCATGCATGTTCTGTGAGTGGTCCTAACCACTATGTTATGGGGGACATAACTGGACCCCAGTTATGTCAGTCTTACGATGAAAAAGAACGTGGGGGTTAACATTCGGGCCCACTTCACCATTTCTGAACATGGAACAGGGCCCAAACAACGGAGGGAGGGGGCTAAATGTACTTTTTTGTTCTTTTACACAAAGCAGCAGAAAACATGATTTGGGCATCTGGCCTATAAGTGATGGCCCTGTTCAGTTGGCAAAGTAGACAGTTTGCTTTGTAGGACTGTATGTATCGTTGGTGCCACAGCTCCTTTAGAGACCCAGGGCCTACTTGCTGTAAGCCGGTGTTGCCTTGGTCCTCTGAGCAATGGACCAAGGGAAGGGAAAATTGAAGCGCAGGAGACAACTTGATTTGGGCATCAGAGAGATGGGGGGTGGATAATGAGAGATCAGAGGGAGGGAGATGAGGTGAGATGGGAGCCCATGTTGTTAACAAAGGTCAGAGGCGACAAAAAGTTAGTGGCTATCATTAGTGAAGCAGGAGTAGTGATGCTTTTGCCCAGGGGCCCATTGCATCACAATTATGAATGTTTTACTATATAAAAATGGGCATGAGGGCTCATTTTCCTTGCTAGCATCAGGGCAGATGGCACCCTTGGTGCAAAAAAGGGGGGCAGCATGCAGTAGCTCATTTTTTTTCAGAAAGAGACTGAGCTTGTTTTGAGATTGAAGTGATGGTCAGACATGGTGGGGAATGAGTGAAAGAAGCTTCTCAGGGCTACTGCCATCATGAGTGCAGCAGGTGGAGTTGCATTGGGGCCCACAGCACCCCTATTATGGGGAGTAGTGTGTTGGTCAATTCTGTTCTTGCTTGCATGCCGTTGCTTTTTTGTAAGCCCCACATTTAGTGTGCAGTACAAGCTACAGAAGAGCACACCTAACATGATCTCATGATCCCCCCTGCGATCATCTCTACCCCTTTCCAAATCCTTGCCATATAGTTTTGGGGGGGGGCCCAACTTCAAAACATTTTGCTTAGGGGGGCTCAGAGCAAAAAAGTTTGAAGACCTCTGGTCTAAAGTAAGCACAGCAGTATCCACAATAATTCCAGGTGTCTGCAGGTTGCAAAGTATCTTTAAATAGCACCTTAGTTTGCACTTTAAAGTATCACTTGTGTTCCAATTCTATGTAAAGAGTTATGTTGCTTCTCCACGTGCCATGATGCACCCTCTTGTAGGTACGACCTAGCAGTTTACATCAGGCTTGCCTCTCGGTCCCATTGGGGGTGGAAAGGAGAGGACTCACTGGACATTTTCAGGGTATCCACGTGATATACTTAAATACATTGACTTGTAAAAACTTGGCACTGTGCCATCTGTACCATTCTTTCTCCCATGTGGGCCAATTCTAAACCTGTAGATAGCTAATATGACAAAGTATCTGTTGCGCTACAAATCAAGGAAGAAGAAACAGAGTTAGTGCTTGCACAGACAGCTGTAACCACAAACAGCTTTCGGCTACCTTTAACGGAAGGTAAAATGTGTGCTGCGGTTCTAATCCGTAGAATGATCTTAGAACCAGCAAGCACAAACAACATCGGTTTCATAACGAACGGGATAGTCAAATGTTAACACCTGCACTGCCGAAAGTGGAATATTTCAAGATCATGCCGTTTCATGCTTAGTAACGGCCCCTTTCCATCGCCACAACGATTTATGGTTTCAGGGGGATCAACTAGTAAATAACAAAACCGCCACAGGATCCAGCTTATGTCTATTCAACTTCTCGAAGATAATATCAAGTAACAGAGAAAGGCTGGATAGGAGACTAAGAGATGCAGTTGATGGCTACCGTGAAAGCTCCCAGTCCCCCAGTCAAAATATCTGCTCAGTTAAAAAGAAGAAAAGAAAAAAACACTTTTCGCTTCGCTACATCCAAAACCCTTCATCATTTAAACTTTAATCCAAGAAAACATTTAGGTTACACATAGCGCAATGTGTGTTCAACTTAATTCATTTTCAAACACTTAGTGGCCACTTCAAGACCACAAATCTCATTACGGTTGATGGTAGCAGGCTCAAACAGCAGGAGCACAGCAGTGCAATAAATAGAAAATGGTGAATGGTAGCAAGGGATTGTCTAGTGCACTCTTCTGACCCTGCTTTAGCTCCTCAGCTGTCACGAAACAATCTTTCGGCCTTCCAACCCGGTTCTTCTCCGCTTTACCTGGATCTTGCTATTTCACACAGCTCCACCATTAACCTAGATTCTTGCATCGCATATTCTTTACACTGTCCCACCTGCTCTCCAACTGACTCCCCTTCCGTCCACTCCATTACAAATTCTTGGCACTCCAGTGCCACTAAAGGCAGACATCAAATAGTGAGAACATACAGAGAACCTTCATTTAGGACAGATCAGTTGCATTTGGCCCTTTAGCTTAAGGGCTATGTTTTCAGGGCCTACATACATCCATGAAGAACAATACATAGCCACCAAAGTGAAGGTAGAAGTGGGTATACACTTTAGGATTCCGAGGTGCACCTTGCAATCTGCCTACATTACAGATACCCATTTTCCCTGACTGCTAATGGCGAAAACTATTCATGTCCAAAATACAGTACTATACATGAAATGATTAGTTGAAAGAGGACTATTAGAGACAGAGACATCACATTTTAAAAAGGATGAGTCGCATTCTTCAGTTCCCCACGGTCCTCCTGTGAGCACCATTATGCTGCAAGCAGCATCAAAATTAAAATCTCAAAAAAGCCAACTGACTGAACTTCTCAGCAGTGGCCACATTTTCCATGTGTCAATCTTCATTATGTATGCTTCGATGAAATTCTTAAACAAATGTTGTACAGGTATGACCATCCAAAAGGCAACGCTTGAATAGCCACCGTTTTTTCTAGGAGCCCCACTATGCACTCTTGTTCACCGACATTCAGCGGGGGAATCAGGTGGATTTCATGATTCTCTGAATGACAAAAAGGCCTTTCTTGACCAAAGTCCACCTTCTTCTACACAGATACTCCTTTGACATAACTACCATCGTTGCGTGCCGCAGATTGATTTCTTAGCATGAACGAGTCAAAATTCTTTTAAGTAGGCAAACATTAAATGTCTCCAGGACAGCCAATTATGTCCTCCCCAAAAGTAAAACATATCTTGCCATTATAGAATCTACTGTATATTCTTTGTGTCGTACAACAGCCATATGAGACATAAGACATTAATTGTTCTCTCAACTGCCTTTCCATTCCCACAAGGACACAAAAGAGTACCAACTACAAAGGCCTCCAAATTAATTACACCAATATGTTCACCAAATGTTTAATAAAGAGAAACTTTTGGGGGGCGTGGCCAGCTGGCACCCAAGATGGCCGCACCGGAGTAGAGCTCCGAACGTCGACAATCTAACCCCTAAAATCCGTAACACTAATCCTGTTTTTGCCCAGAACGGATGCCTTTCCCGTGCTCTGGCTGAAAATTGCGATCTCCCAGCGCCATCGGGCGGCATAACAGCCGTCAGAGACTACCTGCGCCGTAGGAAGTGAGGAGCCCCGGAGAAAGCAAGTGCGGAAGAAGCATCGGGCCGATTGGAGTGATCCGAGGTGGTAGACTACCTTCGCGCACAGCCCCTCCTAATCTGACTGAAGGCGACCGCCGCCTATGGGACGCAGCCGGGTGCCATTCGGGAGCCGTTCGAGACCTCGGGAGGGCGTCATCGGAGGCGGCTGGTGAGAGCGCTGGGCCTTGCGGTGTCATTCCCGGGGCTCCGGAGCGGGCTTAGCCTTGAGAGTTGGCAGGGGGGCGCTGACAACTATTGTGGTGAGAGCAAAATCCTTTCCCCCCCCTCGACCCCCCCCTCCACGCCTCGTATAATAAGAACTGGACTGGATGAACAGTTAAGGCGAGGCCCAGTGAAGATGAGAGACGGCCTTCCCGCCTTGCTTCCCCTCCTTCCTCCACCCAAATCACGAAACAGCGTCTACCATCCGTTGATATACAACTGGTAGGGGGGAGCTGAATGTGATATCGGTGTGGCCGCACCCTCCCACGCCCACAAAAGGAAAAGGACCGGACTCCCAACGCTGGTCAGAATGGAGCGGAGGGTGAGGGGCACAAAACATTGACGTGCTCGTGCATGGGTGATACACAAACAAGCAGTAAGACGATCACTATTGTTATGGTTCATGGTGTCAACGGCGTTATCGCTGGTTACGTACGGGTGGGTGAAAACACAGTACTACATCCATATGATCCTTAGCCTTAGGAGGTCCTATCTACAACAACCAAATGCACGACAACCCTAAGGTGGCTTCACGATTAGGCCAATTTAAAATACTCATGAAACGTCAATGGATTGGGGGACAGAATTAAATGTGGAATAGTTCTGCAATACTTGAAGCGACAGGCCCCTGATGTGGTCTTGCTGCAGGAAACCCATATACAAGGAACCTCCTATTGTGCACTCAATAGATGGGGTTATAAATTGGTGGCTCACGCTGGTTACGCTAGAGGGTCGAGAGGAGTAGGTATTCTTCTGCGTAATTCATTCCCCTTCCAAATCCAAACTGTTACATGCAATGCAATGGGAAGGTTTGTGACCTTGTTTGGATATTGGGAAGGCAGGCTGCTCAATATAACGTCTCTCTATGTGCCACCCAGACTGCACTCCACGGCTATGGCCGATCTAGGATGCTAAATCTGCCCGAGGGTGACTTGTTGATCGGGGAGATTGTAATGCGGCCCTTAATGGAGACCTGGATAGGAAACCGCCCAAGCAAGGAGAAACGTCCGGGAAGATACTAGCAGATTTTTTTAGAGCTATGGGGCTGATGGATGTCTGGAGAGCTTATAACCCCTCATCTCTTCAGTATACCTTTCACTCAGGGGTACATGGGAGCTTGTCCCGGATTGACTATATCTTTGGCAGAGCCGACCAACTCCCTATGTTTAGGGCAGTGACGCATCTCCCCAGGGGCATCTCTGACCATTCCCCGATAGTAGCAAATTATGGAGACACTCCCTTTGTCAAACAATATGAGATGGCACTTAACCCCTGGTACCTAAAGGTGCTGACTATACGAGAGGAGCTCACGGAGGCTACCAATAACTATTTTAAAGAAAACGACGTGTCGGTAGAATCGGCCACAGTGTTATGGGAGGCATACAAAACGGTGGTAAGAGGGCAGGGTGTTTCAGCGATTGCGGGACATAAGAAGGAAAAAAGAAAGCAACTACAAGAAATAGAGTATGATATTAACCAACTTGAACGCGAACTAATAATAGCAACTGCCCCGATACTAAACAGATTGCTTATGAAGCAAAAAGAATATAGAGATATTGCCGAGGACGCGGCTAAAGCTCAATGCCGCGCCACTCAATATCGCATATACGAGATCGGTGATAAGGGGGGCAAATTGCTAGCTTGGCTGGATAAGCGAGAAAAAGCCAAAAGATGGGTGTTTGAGATTGAGACCCAAGATGGTACACGGCTCAAGGATAGAATCAGGATAGCGGAGGCTTTTGCAGAACACAGATTTACACGCCGACAGGGGCCTCCACTTACGAGGCACAGGAATTGTTGGCCACCCTCAAACTACTTGTTCTTGAAAGCTCAGATGTTGAGGAGTTAGATTCAGCCTTGACTACAGAGGAAGTGACCAAGGCAATTGGGGCGCTACAATCCGGGAAGGCCATGGGTACGGGTGGTCTTCCAATTGAACTCTATAAAATAAATGTATCCACAATCGCCCCATATCTTATTAAAATGTATGAAGAAAGCGTGATAAATGGTATCCTGCCCGAAACGCAGAGATTGGCCAATATTGTTGTAATACACAAAAAGGGAAGCCCCCCCCCACCCGAGCACTGTGGCTCTTATAGGCCTATCTCCCTCCTAGACCCGGAAGCGAAAATACTAGCCAAGATACTTGCCACGCGTTTGTCACCCCTGCTCCACAAACTGATCCATCCGGACCAATCTGGTTTTATGCCAGGCAGGAATACCGCTCTCAATTTACGGCGTCTCCATGGTGTCATGGGCAGGGCAGAAACGATCAGAGAGGAGGCAGTGATAATGTCCCTTGATGCAAAAATGCCATTCGACATGATCGAATGGCCTTTTTTATTCGCTGCTCTTGAACAATTTGGGTTTGGAGAGAAATTCCTATCATGGGTACGACTCCTCTACTCGGAGCCTCTGGCCCGAGTTACAGTGAATGGTGGGCGGTCAGCAACGTTTAAATTGCAGAAAGGGGAAAGGCTGTCCACTTTCTCCTTTAATTTTCGCATTGGTCCTTGAACCTCTGGGAATCTGGATCAGGGGAGACCCTCTTATCAGGGGACTCAACTGGACGGCGGAGTGCGAGGATAGAATCTCCCTCTATGCCGATGATATTTTGCTCTATTTGGCCAGGTCATACTTTCAATAAATAGAATATTACATATTTTTACCCTCTTTCAAAAGTATTCAGGGTACACTATCAACTGGGCCAAGTCGTTCATATACGTTCTGTGCGGGGAATGCCCCAACCTGACCAGCGGCTGTGGAGCTAGAAAATTCACCGAAGGCTTTCGGTATTTAGGGATTTATATCACGGCTAACCCAACTGTATTTTATGAACAAATTTTGGCTGCTCCTTTACGTCGATTACATGACGACGTGCAACATAGGAAGACCCTGCCCCTCACGCTGCTAGGTAAGGCCGCCTTGCATAAAATGATGGCACTCCCCCGCATTGTTTATGTTTTTACAAAACACACTTTATCTAGTACCAGCCAAATACTCCCAAACAATAGAATCAGAAGTACGTGCACTGCTCTGGAACAATGGCATCCCTTGCATAGCATTGACCAAACTTATGAAAAGCTGGTATGATGGAGGAATAGCCCTACCAGCAATTAAAAGTTATTATTGGGCCTCTCAATTAGTAGTCACTAATCACTGGGTACATCGGCCAGGAACTGAACCAGCCTACAGGATGGACAGATACAATATGACCCCTGGTAATTACCGGAGAGCAATATACGGTGGGGTGAAGAATAGACCAAAATACACACCAACCCTCAACTACCGTCAATTTATGGCACACGGCAACGACCGCCCAGGGGTGGAAAAATAGGATCACACAGGTCACCCCTCTGTTAGAAACAGACCGATTGGGGTTTTAGCAAAATACCCAGGATTTGACAAATGGGACTTGATAGGTCTTTAAAGAGTGGGTGATATGTGGGCAGGGGGGAAGGTGGCCCCCTTCAGTGACCTCCAGCGGGACTATGAACTAAGTGTAGGGGCAACCTTTAGATACCTTCCAGTCCGCAAAGCATTACACAGGCCGATACCCAGAGGTACTGACCTCCCGGCCTCCTCGCCCCTGGAAGATAGACTCCTCGACGACTACCTTCAGGAGAAGGCGATTTCTCTGACTTAAACAACACACCTGACACAATGGGGAAAACACGTGCAAAATGGGCAGAGGATGTGGGAGAGATCAGTGACGAAGATTGGCAGGAGGCATTGGCATCCCCCCGGGAGGTGGGGATTCGTTCTCGATTTAAATTTATCCAACTAAAGGTCCTACATAGAGCATACTATACAAGTTTAGCACTGGTTAAGATGGGTACCCTAAATTCCTCAGTATGTCCTAGAGGGTGCGGTCAGATAAGGACATACATACATCAGTGGTGGGAATGCCCGATTCTCCAGACATATTGGGGGAAAGTAACAACAACACTGTTAGCAACCTGTCAAAAAAGAAATGGAGGTCTCGCCCCGATGGCGCCTTCTTAACATATGGGACGCAACAGACCTATCGATAGCTGAGAGAACGTGGGTCTCCCTCGGATGTATGGTAGCGAAGCTTAACATAGCAGCACTTGGAAGGGAGTTACCAGGCTCAAATTCAGGGACTGGGAGACAGACATGGATGGGTGCATGCAGGCGGAGAGGGTGATATATGAGGGGAGAGGATGCCTGCAAAAATGGTCCAGGATCTGGGGAGCATGGAACAAAAGTAGAGGGATGATATGCACACCGTTTAATGACTATCCCACAGGAAAGAGAACACTTGGGAGATTGAAGTCCAAAACACGGTAGAGACAATAAGTCACGATGTAAAGAAACTGGTCCTATGGAACGTCATGATTACTACTGTACAAATGCACTGTGCTTGTTTGATATCAATGATATCACACTGTATTCTGTTATTACTTTTTGTTTTATTCAATACAAAAGATTTATTAAAAAAAATATAAAAGAGAAACTTTTGTAACCTTGCCATTTACTTTCTCTGCCAGAAAACAAGAGATTGCCTTCAGCTCTGCAGGGATGGAGAATAAAGCATGTACATGGTTCACAAGCTTCTCAGGGCTCTCTCTCACCAATTTATATAGATGCTTACCCCTTGAGTTCCCAGACTGGAGTCTCCTATAAATTCCTTGGTCTCTTTTCCATTTCCTAAGATGATGATACGTCATCCTACAACCTTTTTACAACACCCTAGAGATCATCAGATGTTTTTACTATTAAAGTCCCCCAAATCCATAAGAAACGTTTCGGCGGCAGATCCTTCCATACAATAGCATTCCACCATTAGAATGTATTGTCCTTTTTTAGGTCTCACCTGCGACAGCGCACGTGCTCTTGCTTGTGAGATATTGTATGCAACAAGGGGCTTCCATTTCATCCACTGCTTAACATTTGTTGGCTTTATTGTCACTCTTATTTGCTGCCTTTAAATTGGCCAGTGCATGGTTCTTTCGGGTGAAGCATGGACCAAGTACCAACTGCTTAAGTCAGATTGCTGTCCTTCCACTGATCATGCTGTGTTTGAAGCACTACATTTATTTTTTCTTCTTCCTTGTAGTCCTTGTTGAACCTCTTGCCATTTGTAGCTATCTTTTACTATGCCACATACATACTCACTTCAAAACAAAAACTTTTCTTCTTTGAAATGGATGTTTATTGTGACAACAGATGTTATCTGCTTCCAAATATATTTTCTCTAGACATGGGTGCAACTGCCTTCTTTATTTGATAGGGTTTCATGGCCAAATGTCATAATTTTTTCTTTTTCATGCATGGGTGGATTAACTGGTTTGCGAAGAACTAAACGGGTGTTGTGTCGAGACCTAACAAACAATGACAAAGCCAATAGGTTTCACCTTTAAGAATAGTGGCTCTGCAATTGCCTTTTGTTCCTGCTGTACAGCGTGGGCATTGTCAACTTTGGCAAGGATCTGAAGCTAAGCTGTGTAGCAGTGTGGCTGCTATGCAACATGTCTACAGTAATAACAAGCATTTGCAATGCAATCGGTCATGCATTAGTGAAAGTCAGAGCTATTGGCGTAGCAAATGACACGGTTTTTTAGTTAGGATTTGTTGTTTGCAATGGAGTGATCATTTGACCTATCTAAAGAGATAGGAAGAAAAGGGGATGGATAGGAAACTGTGGAAAGCAGGGCTGGTATGAGAAGTGCTTTAAAAGAAAGAGGAAAGATGGAATTTGCGCACATGTAAAGTGCCCCTCCACCACTGAAATTACACCACTGCATCAGACAATAGGAAGAGCACACACGGCCGAGCACTTATCTGAATATTGTATGCATACTGTATTGTTAGCAACTTTGTAGAAATGAAACTATAAATATTATATGCCTTTTATGTCTATGTAAGCGCTCCACTATCCTTTTGGAATGTATAGGCTCTAAGAGCGGAGTTGAAGTATTGTGATACCGACGAAAGGGGCAGAGAGGGATGTGGGGGGGGGGGTGGGAGGACGAGAGAGAGTTAGCAGGCGACGGGGTGTAGTGAAAGCAAACACAGGCAGCTGCTCCTATGCACAGGGCATCTGGTCACTTGTCTTCAGAGACAGCAATGAAGTGAGTCAGCCGGTCCCACCACACCCGGAGTAGTTTATGATATAATTATAATAAACTCTGTCACAAAATCAACCACCCGGGACTCACTCTTTAAAATGGGCTGCATTCACATTGTAGCCAGATGTTTGTTGTAATTTGCTGTAGTGGGGGGGGACACAAAACTATTAACCTCTTCGATGCTCATGACGGCACCACGCCGTCATGAGTCACAATTGAGCTGTGCTCATGACGGCGTGGTGCCGTCACGACCACGCCCGCGATTGGAATGTCCAGCACCTGGCTGGAATTCTTGCCGCAGGCAAGAGGTTAGTATTTACTTAATTCAGGGGACATAAAAGTAAATTACGGAGGTGGGGGGCCACAGGCTTTCTGAACATGCAGGCTGCAGGGAGAGATGGAGACGGTGTTGTGCAGCTAACACTGCACCAAAGTTCCCTTCTACCCAGTGTGTGGCGTGTAAAGCACAATAGCAGTGAGAGCTTGGAAGGTCCCAGCTCGTGTGACGGCCGGGGGGGGAGGGGGATGGGGGGGGTGAGATGGTGGGGTTGGGGGGCGTCCTCGTCACCTGACTAGGGATGTCAGCCCCCTGTATTGCGAATTAGGAGGCCAGGCCGCTGTGCCCCAATTTCAGTAGTCTTTCCTATTCCGTTCCTTTTTCTGGCAGCAAAAGCTGGGTTGACAAGCAGTCCTCTCACAGCCCTAACCAACAGATCCTCGCATTGCTACTATATCAGTCACGCCGCATTAAACCTGTATCTGTCCCATCACTAACACTGTGTAACCAAAGCAACTCGGCTCACCACCATTATCCAGCACAAACATGCGCACAGAACAGAAAATCCTGTGAAGCAGGCTGAAGATCGAAAGCAAATTAGCATGTGCTCAATAGACACTTTATATGCCGCATGTGTAAAATGGAAAGTTCTAATGTTGATCGAAATAGGAATCAATCGCTTTGTAATGTTGATTTATATACAAGCTCGTTGATGTTTGCTTTCAGTTCTGAGTTTATTTACCGCAAAGTTTCCCAATGCAAAATGGATGCTGAAAGACGTGCTGCAACCATGATGTAAGATGAAGGGCGGCCACCATGAGACGGGTGCCGCGCTGTTCTTAAGCAAAAAGTAACAAGCAAGGCGTGCATATTTAAAAAAAAAAAAAAAAAAGTGAGATAACGGGAATGGAGTTGATAAAAACAAATTTCCAGCTTACTAGTCAAGTTGTAATGAAAGCGCCAATGGGAACAGGGGGAAGGCATAGGGAGGAGGAGGCTGCTGCAGCCCAGGAGACGGAGCGAAGAGCAGCTGTTCAGAATAAAAACAAGCTGCGAGGGGCAGGAGATGGTGTTGTAGGAACAGCACAAGAGATTAAGTGAACTGGGAGCAGTAACGAGTAAAGAGCAGAAAGACAAAGTAGCGCCCTGAAGCAAAACATATGGCCCGTAGTAAAAGGATTCATGTAGAAGGGACAGTTTTCAGGACGGAACAAAACAGCAAAAGGCGGGTCAAATGTATGCTATTGGCCAACGAAAACAAAGGAATTTGTAAAGGCAGACGAAAGAACCAATGGAAAGCGATGGGCATGTTTAAGGCCCATAGACTGAATACCACATGTGGAAGACAGCGCATGCGCTGCCTAGGCGAGACCTAAAAAAGGGCCATGATGCATCTAGCGCTAATGCACTAAAAAAATAAAAAATTTAAAAAAGAAATTTGCCCTGGCGTGCGTCAAGGCGCTTTCTTAAATTCGTTTTACCTACACTGCAAAGCATAAGCACTGCTGTACAGAATAGCTGCAAGACATTGTCAAAGCCAATAGCTTATTTACCTTTCAATAGAGGAGGGAAAACAGCATTCAGGAAACTTCTTAAGATTTTACGATTTCTTAAATACGCATTCAGCATTTAACATTTCTTCTATAGGAGCCAGCATGAGATCTCGAATGGCAAAAGTGAAATCAACAGCCAGGTTTAATGCAGCAAACAGTTCCAAATACAATTGTGCTAAAACTGTAGCAATTCTGAGCAAACATGTGGATTAGTGGGAAGGGAAGGACAAAGTAATGCTGTAATTGAGTTATAGTTTGATGCATGATGCAAATCCAATAAGTGGATAGCACATGGCAGTCAAAGGATCTCTGCAAAGGAATGTCTTCCCTGATACTCTTGCAAAACTTGACGTGTTCAGATCCCAGGCTTATTGTAGAGATTCAAATCATCTATACATTTGTCCATAGTTTTATTATATTGGACTGTAGCAGCAGCTGAGTCCACTCACACTGGTAGACACCCTGTAAATCGTGGATGAGGATGGTTGTGCAGCAGTAGAGCCAGATCAAGACTGTTCTATGCTTTAGCGGGAAAGCAAAACTGTGATGGGGAATTGTCTGAATTAATGTCCGCTACTAGTAACCACTGGAGAACTGTTCTACTGGAGAAGAAGCAATATGGCAAGTCTTGTCTCGGTATATAGAGTTGTGCAGTGGGTAAACAAAAATGGACTGGAATGCTGCCCTGTGCGATTTCCAGTGCTACAGATTAATTTAAGCATATTTTCCATCACCTTCATGTTTGTTGCAGTAGATACCCCAAGTGCACGAAATATGCAGTTATGTCCCTGTCCTCACTGTGCTAATGGGAAAACTATTCCTCGCTGAAGAGGTCAAGTAGATTGAAACAAGGCTGAGGTATGTGTCCCAGACTTGAATGGAACTGACCAGGCTGTTTGGGCTGAACTGATTATAAACAAGCATATGCTGGTCTTCGTCTAAAGTGGGGTTAAAATTATGGACTGGAATGCAGCACAAGCAATCACCAGTGGTTCTGATTAATTCAAGCATTCTTTCCATCACCTTTATTAGGCTTCAGCTCCAGGATGTCAGACATGTCATCGATGTCCTTAAATGTTGTAACCATATCTACAGGTGGTAAGATCATCAACGCCAACTTGTTGGCTAACAACAACACATTTCATTTTTACCCACCGTCTTCAGATCTTGACAAGGCCCAATTTTGTACTACCAGAAAGATTTCTTACATGCCACACTCTAAAAAAAATGCAGAATCTTAAAAGACCATACAGTGATTGATGTCACAATACATCTGCAGCCCAGACATGATAATAAAAAAAAAATGTTTAAAAAAAAAGAGAAACATTCTAGAATACCCATTGCTGGCACCTGCTAGAGATGCAGGACTGGCTACAAGGCTGGTATTTTTCTTTACACTGGATGGATGACCCCTTTGTTGGGAAACAAATGTCCCCTCCATGGTCCCTGCACAGAGTGCCCGACTGCATGCATTCAATATCCTGACTTGATTTTTTGGCCCTGGCATCACACTAATCTAGCATATGTACAGAGGCCTAGGCAAGTAGATCCTGGGAATGTTCTGTGACCTGGAGAGGTGCAGCAAGAGTGCGTTCAGTCGATAACAGTGGACTTTTGTCCCAGTCAATGGGTTTAGTACATAGAATGGTGGTGGCAGCATATCTTGGTTTAAAAATTAATAGTGTGGCCAGACCTTTTATCAGAGTCACTGGAATTGGAGGCTAATGTAAGTTCTGCTTTGATGCTCTTATCCAGTCCTTTGCACTAACTTTCCCAGTGCGTGTTAAGCATGTTGATGTGTGTAGCCTGCACAGCGTGTGAGAGTGGGCCTGAGTAATGGAGTACAGTGGGATCCATTTTGGATACCTCTAGCCTAGTCTTGCACAAGACAGAGGTGGGCGTTGTGCTCTCAGATAGTGAAAGTGTATGCTCACATTCCTCAAGCTGGATAGAGGAGACCCAGACACTGAAGTGTGGGGAAACAAGATTGGCTCCTTGAGTTATTCTTTGAGGCCTTTCGGTTAGCAAAGAACTGCAAATTAGTCTTCCTAAATGCTGCAATTTGGTGGATGGTGGGGGCGACGTGTGAGATTCCCGATTCCGTTGTGAAAGAGGCAGCCTTAAGGCGAGTCATGGAGTTTTGTCTTTTTCGATTACTCTTTCAGTTTGGCTGATGACAGCCAGGTGGAGAAACCTCACAGCTCTTTTTACCTCTGTTGTGGGAGCTCCAGGCTATGGACTACCCTGTGGTGAGAGACATCACTCTACACAAAGGCTGTGTCTAAAGATGTGTCTGGAAAGGACAACTTGAAATGATAACCACCCAAAAATGATCTAAAGTTTCTGACAGTGGACCCTATCTGCTAGTTGTGCATAGAAGTGGGACCCCACTAGTGGTTTCAAATCTTAGTCCTCTAGTGCCTGAAAATGAAGTTCTCTGCCAGGTACTCAAAGAGTTACTGTGCAATCAGGGCTAGTGTCTGACAGCCAGTCTCCCAGAGGTGAGGGAGACATCACCTGAAGCCTGGTTCTCTTGCTGGAGAAGCTGTGTGCTTGTCCAGTAGAGCCTAGACGCCGGCCTACTGAAAAACGGTAGGAGCCTGCCTACCCTGCAGGAAGAGAGACTGTACTGGAAGAAACAGTGTGGCACTGGTGGTTGTGGGGCCCTCATAAGAGCAGATTGCTGGAGAGCGATCTAGAAGGACCCAAGTCTCAAGGGCCGCCATGATTCTTCCAGCGATGCCAGACAGGAACTCACAACTCTACCATTGCTCAAAGAAGAAGCTGAGAAGCTGCTGAATATGCACCAGGCCAAGGTGGGGCTGAATCTACTCAGAGATCGCTCAGTGTAGGGCTGCAGCAGCTGAATTTGTATCAGACCTGTCTAACATTGTGTCTGCCCAGTACTCAGTACATGTAGACCTACAGCTGCTAAAGTTCTAGTCTGCTTTTGTGGGGCTAATACTGTGAATTTGTGATCAGTCCATGTGGGGTAGTAACGCCCTAGTGTTGCAAGGCCCTGTTAGGGGCTATGTCCCAGTACCAGCCGCCCTAACGTGGGCACGTTACTAAGACCCAGAGGCCAAAGGCATTCCCCATCGACCGAGTCAGGGCCACACAAAATCTAAATGGCTTCTCCCTGTTCCTGAGAAGTAAGGATAAGTGTGCCCACGAGCACAGTCCACAACCAAATTGGAAGAGACTGAGGAATACCTTGCAATGCACTGCCACTCAACCAAGTACACAGATATGCCCGAGGTAACGGGCAGGGCGGGACAGCCCTGAACAAACTGAGACTCGCACCAGAGCAGGTAATAACTGAGAAACTTAGTGCAAATAAAGTTTTTGGAAGTCATTTAATCTCAACTACACTTGCCTAAAAAGCTCCAGTATCATAAATCTTATATTATGTTAGCTGGATCTATAAAGTGCGGGTGTGGTGTGGGTCTGCAACAGTGGTGAGCGAGTTGGCCACGAGTAGCTAGTTGATGAACCAGGTCTTCGGCTTCCCGCAGAGTTCAAGGAGGAGGGTCTAATGTGTATAAGGAGGTCATTGCAGGTTTTGGGTGTGATGTGTGAGAATGCTAGACCTCCCAATCTGCTTTAGAGGATACAGGAGTGTGTGCACGAGTGAGGCAGAGCGCAGGTGTCTGGTTGGTTGGTGGAAGTGAAGGTGGTTATTAAGGTATGCTGGTCCCTGTATACTTGAGTGAGGAGTTTGAATTGACACGTTTGTGTATAGACAGCTAGTGGAGCTGTCTGACGTGTGGAGTGATGTGGGTGCGACATTGGAGGTCTAGAAGGAGTCTTGCTGCAATTTATGGATGGTCTGAAGTCATAGAGGTTAGAGATTAGAGATTCTGGCATAAAGTGCATTGCCATAGTCTAGTCTGCTTGTGATGAAGGCTTGAGTGACGGTACACCTGGAGTACCTGAGAATCAATCTGAAGATTTTTCAAAGCATGTGGAGTATATGGAAGCAGGAAGAGCTGACTGCGTGTACCTGAGCTGCTATGTTTTTCATCAAAGATGATTCCCAGGTTTCTTGCATCGTTGTTTGGTGTGGGTGTAGGACAAAGCTCTGAATGCCACCAGGTGGAGTGCCAGGGGGAGTTCCTGTCGTAAGATCAATACTTTCGTCTTGTTGGAGTTAAGTTTCAGGCAGTTGGTTTTCATCCACTGTGCTACACTGATCATGCATTCGGTTAAGTTTGTTCTGGTGGCAGTGGACTTGTCTGACATTCATAAGATGAGTTGGGTGCCATTGGCCTAAGAAATGATGGAGCTGCTGTGTGCTACGATGACGTCAGTGATTGGTGTCATGCAAGTGTTGAACAGAGTTGGGCTGAGTGATGAACCCTGGAGGACTCCGCAGATCACGTTCTTGAGTCTTGATGTGTAGGGTAGGAGTCTGTTATTCGATGTGAGGAAGGAGCATATCCAGTTGAGGGCAGGACCTTGGATGCCTTTATCGTGCACTCTTCTGATTAAGCTGGAGTGCGATAAGGTATTGAATGCAACTGAGGTCAGGCAATATAAGGTCGGCTGTTTCTCAACGGTCGAGTATGGTGCGGATCTTATCTGTGGCAATGAGGAGTGCTGTCTCCATGCTATGGTTGCTTCAAAAACCGGACTGGGTGTGGTCGAGTAGGTAGTACAGTTCAAGGTGGCTGGTGAGTTGTTGGTTGATTGTCACTTTGGCTGGGTACCAGAGCAGGGAGATAAGACAGACGTTCATCTCAATGGGGGTCAGCTGAAGGTATTTTGAGGAGGGCCGTGACTGCTGAGTGTTTCCGGTCTTCAGGGAAGGTGACAGATGTGATTTAGAAGCTGATGATGTGGGTGAGGAGTTTGCCGATCAGTGGTCCTTCCATGTTGTAGATGCGATGGGAGCAAGGGTCTTTTGGGGACCCTTAGTGGACACTTTTCATTATTGCAGTGATATCTTCCTCAGTGTTTCCAGTTGGTTAGGAGAGTGATTTGGCTGGATGTGGGCAAGGTGGCGATGATGTCCTTGGGGTTGGGTTGTTGTTCAAAGTTACTGTAGATATTTTCGATTTTGCTATGAAAGAAATTGGAAAGGTTGTTGCAGAGTTCCTAAGAAGGAGTGATGGAGCAGACAGTGGCTTCTGTGGTGGTTAACTCCTTGATGATAGAGAATATCTCTTTGCAGTTGGTGGAGCTACCTTCAATCCATTCAGTATGGGCTCTTCTCTGGGTATCTCTCAGAAGAAGGTGGTAGTGCCTAAGTGCGGCCTTGTAGATAGTTCTGGCATCGGCTTCATGGTTGGATCTCCATTTTCTTTCCATCTGCTTGCAGTATCTTTTGGAGTCCCGGAGCTTATTAATGTGTACCCGATGGCCTGTCTGTTGGTTTTGTAATGTTTATGAATTTTGATGTGCAAGAGTGGGTCTGCCCCGGTCTTGATCCACTTGTTGAAGTAGGAGATGTCCTTGTCAAAGTTGTTGGTGGTGTTGTGTTAGTCAGTTTCAAGGATGTTGTGCTGGTCAGCTTCTGTTATTTTGTTCTAGTTTTGGCTGGGCAGGTTGAGGCTGGTGGGTGCTTTGGCATGCGATGTGGAGATCTGTAAGTGTACGGTGGAGTGGTCAGTCCAAGTGAAGTGCTTTGTATTTAATGTTGTTGCCGGAGGCGAAGGCAGGATCTTGGGTGTGTCCTACGAGTGTTTGGGAGTCGATGATGAGGTCCAAAAGTCTGATGCTGTTCAGGCTTTCAAGGAGGTCAGTGGAGGAGGGAATCGATGGAGTCGTCCAAGTGAAAATTAAAAGTCGCCAAGTAGTATTAAGTCCTGGGAGTTGATGGTGAGGGGAGCGATGAAGTCTGAGATGAGGATGCTGAATTTTGCTTGTGGTCCTGGTGGTCTGTATGTTAGGAAACCTTTTTAGGGTGAAGTTGCTATTTGTTTGGAGGCTGAAGTGCAGGTGTTCCATGAAGTGGGTGTCAGTGTCCGTGGTTGTGGAGCATTTGATTGTGTCTGAGATACCTGCAAGTCCACCTCCCAGTCTGTGAAGACTTTTGGTTTGCAATTTTGCATCCTGCTGGGATGGCCACAGCGATGATGGGAGATGATGATGATGGGTGCAACCAGGATTCTGTCAGGAAGAGGAGGTCTGGTGCGCTGTCTCAGATTTCGATGTAGTGTTTGCTGAGAGAGCAGGTGTTGAGGAGCATGCACACTAGTGTCAGCAAAGAGCCAAGTGTGGCGTGTTGTGGGGTGATGATCTTGGTGGGCGTATGAGTGCAGAGGTGTGTGTGTAGGGGGGACGCTACAAGTGAATCAACAGTGGAAGCAGGAAAGGTTGTACTGTGCTGTGTGGAGCGGTGCAGTAGCAGTGGTATGTTGGGTGTTCTGGGTTGAGAGAATGGATGGTAGCTGCTGTGAAGCATCAGGAGCTGAACGGGCATGAGGTCATGGCACTGGGCATGGTTCAGGCACGGACAGGCACAGATAGGCTTCCCATTGGCACGGATGCACCGCAGCCACTATTAAGTAGCTCCTGAGAGGTTGGAGGAGAGCAGGGGGCAGTGGGCGGGAAGAAGACGCAGGAAGAAGCAAGGCAGATGACGCAGGAGAGCAGGTAAGGGACGAGATAAGGGGGGCAGGAGGGTGGGCAGCAGGGCAAGAGAGGAGGAGTGAAGCAGCACAAGAGGAGACTGAGGCAGATAGGAGAAAGGCACATGAGGGGTTTAAGAGGCCCAACAAGACAGACAAGAGTGAAAAAACAAGAAAAATAGAGCATGTGCCGAAAAACGTGTAGATAGAGCACAGGAAAACAATAGCACAAGTGTGAAAAAATGATAAGAGAGCAGTGTGGAGAAAAAAAAGAAAAGTAGAGCACAAGTATGAAAACTAGAGAGCAGAGAGCCTGAGAAAGAGGAGAGTGAAAGGGAGAGAGGAAGCTGCAGCAGGAGCGAGGCAGGGGCCTCAAGGAACAAAGGTAGAGTATGAAAGGGCCTAGACTGGTGAGAGGACCAGCCCCAGGTAATTGGTGGACGAAGCTGGGCCTAGGCCTGGGCTTATGTTTTACTGCCACTAGTTTGTACTGTTAAGCACTAGTGTGTAATACAGTATGTTCTTTTCTTGTAGGACAAGCACTGGCCAGGACATCCACTTTATTGAATTGTTAATCGACTGTTGAGCTCTGCGCTCGAGCACCCCACACTACTTCCTTGAGAAGACTGTGACTTGCCATCACTACTCTAAGAGTCAAGAGCAGAATGGGTTGTAGTTGGCTCAGTTTTCAGAGCCATAGCAGGACACACCCTGAAAAGAGGCAAATACCTCTGCCCTCACAGGGCAGAGGCCCTGGCTTGCCCTGTGGCCTTCCCAAACGGAGTCTGACACCCTAGAAAATCTCTCCAGTAAAGAACACATCCTCAGACTCATCCCTCACAGCACATAACTTCACAACATTCGTCTTTATCAAGGTTCAAACATCAATAAATTTACATGTTTCTCATCCAGCTTTCTATATGTCAATACCCATTTAGACGTCTTCCTCACTCACCTTCTTGCCATTTCTTCTGAACTTAAGCCAATCTATGAGTCAGCCAAACCTTCGAGTGCCCCTTCTCACTGATTTACCCTACAACCCATCAAGATACTAATAGAATCTTGATGGTTTTTAGGGTAACCCGCCCACCAAGATCACCTATTCAGACATTTCCTCTCACAGCTGCTTCACGACACGTGACAATCTCAACAATCGTGACATGGGAAGACTAGAGCGTGGAAATGCCACAAGGAGAACATCATGTCTCAAGTAACTCTCTCATGGTTACAACTGTGGTGAAGAGTGTACGGTTTAACAAAATATTATCTACGTACCAGGAAGACATTGTTAAATTTATAATGAATGCACACCTATTTGCAATGACTGAAACTGAATCGTTTAGTACATTTTTATTGCTGGATGAGGGAATAACTACCTGTACTTAGACATTGTGCTGAGCTTCCATGTCATTCAGCAGAATAAATCTCACTCTAAAAGAACAATCATGCTCATGAATTTTACTTAAGGTTATGTGGTTCACAACACCTACATCATAAAATGTTAGAACATGAGTATTTTAGGGATGTCCAGAACAGTAAAATGTACCATGAATAAACATTCTGCAATTTGTTTTTTTGTCATTCTTATGCAGTAAAGAAAAAAATGCTCATCTGTATTCCAGCTTTACATAACGTAAAGTAAGGTAGATCAATAGTTATATTTTGAGTACTTCTGGTGGATCATAACTTACTCTGGCCAACCCTAATCTCTATGGGAGCCCCAAGGGCAATTGTTGGGTTTCTTTTTAGTTTGTACGAGAATCTAACTAGCCAAGTTCGTTTTAGCCCCCAGGGGGAATGTTCATCCAAATTCAAAGTGGAGCGGGGGATCCGGTAAGGATGCGTGTTAGCACCTATACTATTCTCCCTATTTATTAATGGGATAGATTATCATTTGCAGACAATACAGGCCGATGCCCCCAGGGTGGCAGGTTGTCCCATACCAGTCTTACTATATGCGGACAACGCTGTATTACTAGCAAGAACTTCGGTAGGCCTCCAGAGACTGATGGATGCATTCTCAGCTTTCATGTTACAAAGGAAAATGGTTATAAATAAATCTTAAACATATACCATGATCTGTGGGCCCAAACCTAAACTCCTTAAAACTTTTTTTATTGAGAATAGCCCTTTCAATACTGTTAATTCCTTTTGCTATCTTGGCATTTTATTTACGGATAACAGCTCTTGGGCGCAACATATTCTGAACACCAGAGTGAAAATGAGCAGGGCAACTCAGGGAATTTTAAATTTTCCTCCAAATTGGGGAATCGACCAACTAATGAGATGGTAGCAATATATAAAGCTTAAGGTGCAATTATAGCTCTTTATGGGGCAGGGCTGTGGGGCCATGCAAATAGCAAGGCCCTGCAAACGCAAGAACATTTTTCTGAAACGTTTGTTATATTTACCGACATCTGCTTCAAACACAATTGCACATCACGAGGTGGGTCTTCAGTTTTTAGAAGATCTCTTAATGGTCAGACCACTGTTATTGTGGGACTCAATTTGGAAAAGGGAAGAAACTGCTTTTACTAAATCGATTTTAGATTGTCTTAAATTGCACAACATACTAAATATTCCGTGGCTACTATATATCAATTCCTCTCTAGAAAATGTGTACAAAACATCAGTATGGTCAGAGACATCCAAAATATTGTCCCATACAAAGAAGGAGATCAGAGACACCTATCTACAATATAGGTTGGATCTGAGATCTAAGGCTGAGAGGAATAAATCTACTGTTGCCTTGTACATATCGTATAACTTAGAGGCGGGTGCCAATAATTATTTGTCATATGTGACCTATGCCCAGCACCGCTTTGTGCGATTGAGATGTGGCATCGTTCATCACCTTGTAGCATTCCCTAAAATGAGGATCCATCCGCCTGATGAGGTACCATGTCCGTGCGTTAATAAAAGTAAACAGAGCACATTGCACTTTATGTTGTTTTGCAACTTTTACCAGAATCTTAGATGTTTTTATCTCAAACCATTGTTTGTCACCCATAATATTAGGTCACACAAAGTAGCAATGAAATTTCTGGTGACACTAGGTGACCCCCTGATATGTTACAGCGTTGCCCTGTTCATCCTGAAATCAATTAACTTGAGGAAAAATGTTTGAATATAGCAGAAAAGACCTGAATCGATTTTATTGATTCCGCTGTTGACCTTTCTCTAAGCAACAATGTCATGTCTATTTTGAAGCCTTTGTGAAAAAATGTCTTGATATAATATAAGAAATGAAATGTTTTTAGTAACTGCGATTGTATCTGCCATTTTAACTTGTTTTTTTTTAATTTTAATATGATTGTACTTTTATGGCTACCTCTTTTGATAGTCGAATAAAGACTTAAACGAAACGAGTACTTCCAAAAGTCTATTTCTAAAATCAACTGTCTTTTGAGAGGCCAGAGAGGTAGGAGTGGGGAGTTAGGTAAAAAAATCTTCTGGGGACGGTCGTGGACAAAAATACACATTCAAGGATTATCTCACTTAGCCACAACAAAAAGATATACTTAAATGAAAACTGCTAGAATCTAATCGCCGATTTGGCTGCAAGAAAGGTGTCCAAAATGTAAATGTGTGACACAAAATTTCAATTTTTGGGCCGCAAACTTTACAATCAATGCTTCAGTAACCTGGGCGATATGAGGACACATCTTGTATGCATGTCGTCACCCAGCATCTCCCCACACTAGAATCCTAGGGTTAACAGCCCCCCCCAAAAACAAAAAACACAATAATTGTAAAAAAAATCAAAGATCTCGCACACTGGTCGCCCACAACAGAACAGTACAAGCCAATACACTAGGGTGACCAGGCGTCCCGGATTTGCCCGGACAGTCCCGGTTTTTCACCAGCTGTCCCGGCAAATTTCAGGAAATTAAGCTCATGTCCCGGTTTTTAGAGAGGGTCGGCTGAAAACAGTGGAGGGTTCGTTTTTATGTTTTGCAAAGCAGGGATAGTTAGCAGCTGCTATAAGAAAGCAATTTAATTAGCAGGCATGCTACTGGCTTTAAAAATGTTATTTTATGTATGTTCTTACTGCTTCTTCTGTAATTCTCTGCTGAGGAGCACTGTCACTCTTTGCGCTGGGTTGAAGTAAAATTGTAGTCCTCCTATTTTTGGGAAATGTCCCGGTTTTTGGCTTTAAAATTCTGGTGACCCTACAATACACTGCACACAACTTGGCATTACAGAGGCCCCTAGTCCCTCGAATACTTACGGGTTCTCGGTGTCAGGGCCACGTCCTCCGCACAGCACCGGGTTGAGCTCGTCCTGTGGGAAGCCATGCCGCATATAATTGTCATAGCCGAAGCTGAACATGCCACGAGCTTGCTCCCGCATACGGTGCCGCAGTCCCGGAGGGAAGGTGCTGTACCGCCGCCCATACTCGTCCCCGGGAGGTAAAAGATAGCGTCCGTATGAGGGCGGGGAACAAGAGGGGAGCCGTGGAACGGCGGGGGAGATAGGCAGTCCAGCCCAGGCACCCCACCACTGCCCAATGCCCAGGCATAGCAACCAGTGCAGCCCGAGCCGCAGGAGCAGCAGCGCCAGTACTACAGAGCGCCATGGCATGGTGCAAATCTAGGGCCCCAGCTTCGCATAGCGCCTGTCGCCGCGGAGGGAGAAGGGAAGCGGCAAGGCGCAGACTAAAACTCAGCGGCGACAGCTGTCCACGCTTCAAGTAAGACACGAAACGTCAACACAGGGGCTCTGCATCTTTTAACAATTACAACACTTCCGCGGTAGGCGAGGCATAGGCATTGACATAAACATAGGACAATAACTTGAAACTATGAACCTCCCCGCCCTTTGTGACAGGAAAGTTTGCAGTCAACGTGAGATTATGAAAGTTAACCGGAAAGAGCCGAGCCATCTCTTAATATTGATGATCTCTCATAGATTAGATGATCATACAAGTACAGTACCAGCGGTACCAAACTGACCTAAACATGGAGAACTACTAATGGAATAATTCAAAGATGGCCGCCACGTATTTAGTAATTGCACAAAGTACACCAGCCACTGTCGATTTGGTTTCCTGAAACAGTGCGTTTCAAGCCTCCCTTTGAATTCATTGCATCGTTTTGGACCTTCCTTTACCTTGAGGCGTTTCTCACTCTTCGTAAGTAGACTGTACTACCAGTCTTCTGGCAATTGGTCAGAAGTGTGTCGACGTTCCCTATTGTGATTGGCCCTTTAACTTTCATTTCTGTTGTCGTCACTGGACCTGGTTTTGACAGCTGTCCTAATCGTCGTGGCACAATATTATCGAAAGGAGTGTTTCAGCCAATTCAAACATGCAAAATAGTCAGTACTTCATTTGAATAAGAAAAAAAAGTGCCGGAGTTACATTTTTGTTAAATTAGACTGTGGAGATGGTCGGAGGCAGGTGTAGATTGAAGTACTTTATTCCAATTAAAGTATAAGATAGGAAACAGGTAAGCGCCAGGAAGAACGGCTTCCAGTCCAAGTCACCAACACCAACTCAATGGCTTGGCGTTTTGAGGACGTTAGGACGAACCATCGGTATACGGGAGTCTTTTATACGCTAATTTTTGACGAGACCAACAAGGGAACATTGTGTTTAGGCGGAATTTATTCTAAATATAGAACACCAGGAGTAGAACGTCGGCAAGCGATTTTGTGCTTTACGATCAAAATCTAAGGATCCTATAATAACGGACCTCGATATTATGAGGGATGCTATTCTGTAATCAACTATAAGTTGAAGGACATAATAAAAGCCTTAAACAGATTCTAGCCCTGTGAAAATTGTAGAAAATATACGGTGAGGCTGTGCGGTACTGGAGAGGAAAAAACTGGGGTGGCCTAGTAACCATTTAGCACAATTCAACCGTTGTGCTCATGAGATAGCCCCCTCGAAGCAAGGGATGAGAATATACCCATACAATCTAATGGACCAAGGCTTCAATGATATGAAATAAGGATTAAAATTGAATGGCAACCAATCAGTGCCTAAAAAGAGAGACGTATAAATGGTCTTGATAAAGATGGGATATTAAAATCGAACCATCGAAACGCGTCGACGCTGCACTTTGCACAATCTGTTGGAAGAGCTTACCCTATAGATATAAGACGACAAGATTGTACTTAGGTTTTGCTTTTATTGTTAAACCCGGATGTGTCATCCAATGACAAAACCTATTGTCTGTATTTGTCTCTCTGTCAATTGTGTGTTCTTGGTACATTCAACTGAGGCATAGGCTTCTCTTTCTCTAGCACTAAAATCAGAGGTGAATGTGATTATTGTCTTTTAGTAAGAATAGGTTTTCTTTTAATGTTTGTGAAATATAAATTGTCAATGATATATGAATTTGTTTTTTAGTGTATACTTCGATGTGGTTTTTAATTTTTACTATTGCTGGGTTTTAATAAAACACATTTTTAATATATATTCTGTATTTGGCTTGTTTATATGTAGTATTGTATATATTCTAACACATGGGCTTTATCTTTGTAGCTGGGAACTTAGTAACTTGGCAAACACAACTCAATTGTTCACCAAGGGAATTTTCTCCTTACCTTGGAATGGAACCCGACAACATAGAACAGTTCTAATACATGTTCTACCCACGAGCCCTTAAAGGAGCCAACACAACACATCCCCCTCCTTTAGGAACATGAAGAAAAACCAATTAAAAGAGCCTAATGCTGGGGAAAAGGGGGGGGTACCCAAGGGTACGCAGATACATAAGAAAAGGAGGAGGGGAAAGGTATGGGCTAGACTGAGAATTAAGCACACAAAAAAACAACAAAAATAAAATTAGAACTCTGTAAAGTACATCACAAATTCTTTCAACCAACCCGGAAGTACCCTCCTCCTTTTACTGTGTACACTGACATCAATAACATCTTCCGAGTTGGTACAACCCTGAGTAGTGACCCCCATATCAACATTACCAGTGCCAACATCAACATTACCTGCACCCAACAACCCTTCCCCTCCCTTGAGAGAGAAGTCAAACACATTCGAGTTGATGTTAGTAGCAGAAAGACTAGGGTCGACCATGTGACCAGAATGAGTGACTTCCGTGGCTTGGCAACTCTCCGACCCCAAATGAGACTGAAGGGTACTATTATCAAAATAATCTTCCACCCATTCAAAATTTGAGGAATGACCAGGTTGTAGATTGCTTTCAACCTGTTGATTCCGATCAAAAGCAACATTTTTAAGGTTCCACACTCTCCCATCATCAAGTCTAACCGCATTTCTTAACACTTCCACAACCTGTTGTGGTGTCTCAAACTTGCTTTCCCCTTTGGGAACTCTAACCAGCTTTTTAATACGAACCCAATCACCCACCTTGACTTGGACATCCTTAGTACCGTGACGCACATCGTAATAATCTTTACTTTTTCTATGGACGGACTCCAGGTTCCCTTTCACCTCCATAGAGTACCATTTTTGCACAGACCCTTCCAAAAGCCAATCAGGGTTAAACTTACATCTAGGTGTCCTCCCCCTCATCATGATGAAAGGTGACAAACCTGTGGTAGTTTGAGTGGTAATTCTATACGCCCAAACTGCTTTTTGAATCTCATTTTTCCAGTCCAAATGCTTACACGAAGAAGCTTGAATGACCCCCTTAATGACTCTATTGAAACGCTCCACTGTGCCATTACCACTTGGATTATATAAAGAAGTGGTCTTGTGTTTCACACCACACTTCTCAAAATAGTCTTTAGCCATTTTCGACAAAAATTGTACACCACTATCCGTCAGCACACATACAGGCAAACCTTCCATCATAAATATTTTGTCTAAAAATTCTAGGACAAAGTGAGTATCCACTTTCTCAACAATCTCCACGACAGGCCATTTTGTAAAAAGGTCAATAGCAACTAAACCATACTCTTTCGATTCCCCGACCGGTCCAAAAATGTCGACAGCAATAGTTTCCCACGGTAGATTGGAAATTAAACCCTCGCTCATTGGGGGGTCTCAAAGTACTTAAAGTTTTATCTGCCGAGCAGCACACAGAACACTTTTTCACAAATCTTTCTACATCTTTGTCGACCCCAGGCCACCAAAAGATTCCTTTCACAATTAACTTTGTCCTGATGATGCCAAAATGGCCTTCATGGCATAATTGTAACACCTTATTGCGCAAGGACTTAGGAGGAATAATTCTGCTACCTCTCATTAACAAGTCTCTATCCAAAGATAATTCCATACGTACATCCCAAAAGGGTCTCAAATCGCTATTAATGAGCTGTTTCCTAGGCCACCCTTTGCAAATGTAATCCATAACCAAAACCATGTCACTGTCTTTGTGTTGTTCACCCTCCCATTCCGTTTTAGTGATAGCCGGAAAACCAGAGTCATGAATGAAAGCTATATTATAATTGCCCCAAGGATCATCAACACATTCTTCAAGGGGCACCGGTAGCCTAGATAGACAATCGGCTACCACATTGTCTTTGCCTGGTACATAAATGACCTTGAAAATAAATTCCTTCATTCTCATTGATATCCTGGCTAACCTGGCAGATGCACCCACACTACCTTCAGTGGTAAGTATGCGCACTAAAGGTCGATGATCAGTGCGGATAATCACCGGCTTACCCCAAACAAAAGCACGAAAATGTTCTAACGCCCATGCGCAAGCCAAAGCTTCTCTTTCAATAATGGGATACTTGCTCTCTGCAGGGGATAAAGCTCTCGATGCAAACAAAATAATTTTTTCCTTACCATCACTCTCTTTTGTGCAAGGACTGCACCCAACCCTTTATTGCTTGCATCCGTAGTTAACAAGCATTCTGAGTTGGGGTCAAAACTATTAAGAGCATTTACACGTTGTAAATCAGCTTTGATCAACTGAAACTCTCTCTCACAAGCACTAGACCATTCAAACTTTAAATTTTTTTTAAGGAGAGAGCGTATATTGTAGATTTTAGCAGCGAAGTTTGGTATAAACTTGGCACAATATTCCGCCATACCCAAAAAGGATCTAACTTCTACCTTAGAGGTAGGAGCAGGTGAACCAACAATGGTGTTGACAAGTGAAGGTTTCGGTCTTACACCTTCTTCACTTATGACATGTCCTAAATATGAAACACTCCTCTGTGCAAATCTACATTTAGACAGCTCAACAGTTAAACCAGCACCCTGTAATGTCGCAAGTACTTCTTTCAAAACAAAATCATGTTCATCTTTACTCTTTCCAGTAATCAAGATATCGTCCTGAAAAAAACTCACACCTTTCATGGCTCCAAACAGCCTATGCATCAACCGCTGAAATACAGCCGCGGCCGATGCAAGGCCAAAAGGCATACGCCTAAATTGGTAACAACCAAAAGGCGTAATAAAATCCGTCAGTCCTCTAGATTCTGGTTCCAGCATGACCTGATGGTACGCCGTGGAAAGGTCTATGGTGGAGAACCACGTCGCCCCCCTAAGGGAAGATACCATCTCATTTATTTTAGGTAGGGGAAATTTTTCAATAACAATGTTATTGTTTAGATGGCGCATATCCATACATAAACTGATTTTTCCGTTCGGTTTCCGTGCAACCACAATCGGAGAAATCCATTCAGATGTGTTAACCTCTTCAATAACCCCCTTGGATAACAAACCTTGTAATTCATTGTTGACTTCCTCTCTGATAAGCATGGGAATAGGTCTTACTTTATGTACCTTAGGTTCTGCATTTTTCTTAAGAACGATTCTGTGTTCAAACCCCTTAAGTGCTCCCAAACCTTTTCCAAAAACAGTAGGAAATTTGTTGCATAAAACCTCACCTAACTTGCTGGTATCATCCATAATCAGTACTTTCTCATCGCTTATTGGGATCTAGTATGATGGGCAAATTTTTCTGGTCCAACCAGCCCAAAACTGAAGGTCCAACCTTTGCAACATATAATTTCCCTCTTGCCGACCTCCCTTTAAAAAGGAAGGTGAGCCATTTGAAACCCAACATGTTAATCTTCTCCCCTGTGAAACTTACAGGACTCGCATCAGAAACCTCTAAATGATCCCCAATTTTCCCCACAAATTTTGTTTTCCAAATTTCTTCATTTACAATAGTATATGGTGATCCTGAATCTGCATATACTTTTACCGTAATCCCACCTAAAGATATTTCGCAAATAGGCTTATCCTTCAACGAATTATCATTAATATTCACCACAAAATTTCCATGTAAATTCTTAATACAATTCTCCTCTATTTGTAAGTCCTCTTCAGTGTTCTCCTCTTCACCCCATACGTACTTTTACATTGTTACGCATGCGACACATCTTGCTAAAATGTCCAAAACGACCACATATGCCACATTTCTTTTTTAAAGCAGGACATTGTTTGCTAAAAGCTAAATGTTCTCTACTGTCGCAGCGATAGCATCTCCTATCATCCAGTTTCATGTCATTTGCAGTATTCCTTATGAATCTGTTCGACCCTCTTCCCACCTGTTGAGTATGACTTTTCGTAGGGTTTTGTAGTTTGAAAACACCTCCTGAAGCCATGGGTGATTCACTTCCTCAACCTTTAATTACGTTGGCACATCTGCCAGACATTTCTGACTTCCTCATTATGGCCAAAACTTCCTCTAAAGGTGCATCTCCATTCACCCATAAACGATCTTGAATAGGTGAATTATTATTATGTACGACTAACTGGTCACGAATGAGATCATCATGGAGGCCCCCGAATTTGCAGTCTATTGCCAACTTTTTTAAGTCATCAAGCCATTCATCTACTGGCTCTTCTTTATTCTGCTTCCTCTGAAAAAATTTATGTCTCATTACCCCAATGCACACTTTGGGAGCAAAATACTTATCCATATCCTTAAGCGCACACTCAAAAACATCAATGGTTGCGTCGATCAGTTTTGGCATACGAGAATATGTTTTCAAACCCACTGGACCCAAAGAGTGCAGAAGTATTCTTTTCTTTTGTTCCGGTTTCATACTCCCTGCCTCGTCAATAGCACAAATGTAGTTTACAAAATACTCCTTCCACTCTAGCCACACAATGTTAGGTTGAGGACCAGTAGCCCAAAACGGATGAGGAGGACTGATGGAGAAATTTTGTTGTGCCATAGCTTGCTGCGCAGTACTTGTAGATAAATCTCCTTGTTCCATAGGTGACCCAAAAAAAACAGTTAATAACTTACACACTTTTTTTTTTTTTCTGTTTTAACTTAAATAGCCATGTCCCGACAGTCTCACCTATTTCCTGTTACTCCCCACATATGCTGCCTCAATTAATATATATGATGCTTGGTTGCACGCTTGGTTGCCAGAGAAAAATAAAAACGCACCGAAGAGCGCTGCGTTTACGATAGACTCTTGTTCGATAAAAAGCTTCCAATCTCCATGGTAACGCAGGATTCAGCTAAAATAGCCGCTACGCCAGGTCACGCTGCGTGACCTTGCGTGTAAACGTCACTCCCAGCACGCTGCAACTAGAAGCATACGCGGGACGCTGGCACTCGCGCGCGGGACGCTGGCACTCGCGCGTAGAATCCTTACAGCAGTTTGAAGCACGCAGATGATGGCAGTTGCAAGAGTCTCCAAAATTTAAGGTAATCTTACCTTAACACAAGCGTAGTTGCATACCAAGTAAAATGCGCAGACTATCCAGTTCCTTCGTGTACTTAAAAGTTGACCAGACACATATTTACCAAATACAAGTTGCCCAGTGAATAAAACGATTTCCTGAGTCAATGTATCGTTGGTTCGGTAGTGCGGTTTCGTATCCAATATCGTCGCCAATTGTGGAGATGGTCGGAGGCAGGTGTAGATTGAAGTACTTTATTCCAATTAAAGTATAAGATAGGAAACGGGTAAGCGCCAGGAAGAACGGCTTCCAGTCCAAGTCACCAACACCAACTCAATGGCTTGGAATGGAACCCGACAACATAGAACAGTTCTAATACATGTTCTACCCACGAGCCCTTAAAGGAGCCAACACAACATAGACACTGGATGCAGAAATGAAGTAGAATCCTTTATTGCTGAGGAGCATATGAAGACACCGGCATGTACATAGGTGTCCTTCTCGCAACTGACAACCCCCAAGCAGCTCATAAACATTCTAGGAATGCTTGCTAGTCAAGCATTCCACGTAACTAAGCAACATACAACAATTTTTTATCTCAGAATCCCATTACCAGCGCTGCCGAATGCGGGGTTGACATTTGATTCATCTACCACTAGACACTCCCTGCCCCTTTATCTCACTTTCGCAAGTTCTTTTCACTTCTGCTTTTTCCCTTTGTCTCTGTTTTCCAGTCATTACCCTCTTGCTTCTTTACTTATTTTTTCCTTTTTCTAACATTCTGTCCCAGTCCCAAAAATGAGTGCTGCTGGTCACCACCCGCACGCACCATCTAAAATTACGCTCTGAAAATGGAAGTCCTGATGATCGTGTGGGTCTAGACTTTGGCTCTCCATGCCTTGCTTCATTTGTAACAGTAAGATGATAAGACAGGAGTCACGAGGTGATTTAAATATGTTTATTTACAAGATAACATCTTAAGGCCCACACGCAGGTGGATGCAGGACGTGCCTTTCCAAGCACGATAAAGATCAGCAAATGGCTCTAACGTTCCAACACGTCATATAAATATGTGTAAAGCATTCTAAACAATTACATCACAATACAGTGAACATCCAATAAAGTAAAGCTTATGCAAAACAAAGTATTAATGACGCGCAATGGAAACAAGCATTAAAAATGTAATAACATCAGGGCTTTAAGTGGGCCGGGTCTCACCGGTGCTGAGCACCAGCAGTTTTTTAAAGGGGGCCTCGAAACGGGTCTCTATCGGGCTCTGTTTTGTGCCCTGGCACAGGCGGTCTATTTTTCTCCGGACTGCAGTGACAGCAGGCACATCGATGTGCGCTGCTCACACTGTTCACTTCTCGCTAATGGATATTACGGCATGACGTCATGCCAGGTGAGCGTTGTAGGGGAAGGGGAATCCTTTAAAGAGAGTCATATTCTCTCTGGATTTCCCTTCTTTTTTTGAAACTCAGGAGCAGCAGCATTGTCGTGGTGTTTCCAGGGCTTTAAGTGGAAGCTTTTTCAATATTAATTACAAGCCATAGTTGCTGCTTATTTATATTATGCAGCTAACAACTATTGACAAAGCCAATAGTCCTGACTTGTTGTAGCATATATCTGGATGCAATGACAAACAGCAAAATACAAGTCGGGCGGCACACTATGATAAGTACAGATTTTTAACTTGCGTGTTTTTAAGCCACACCCTTAAATACATTGACCACGCCCCTTTGAGAGACCCCCCCAGTTTTTTCATCCCACTTAAAGCCCTGAATAACATCTATGTACAACATAAGACCTCGATGTAGCTACAGTCTGCAATTATGAAATGAAAACACATACATATTTGGTAACGGAGCTAAGTTGACGTTAGTTACTAGGCGCCAGGCACACAGGCGAGTGTAAATTACACACATTCGTTTGCTCGACACATTCCTTTACTGCTAAGAATGTCCTCGGCCTGGTGTTTCCTAGCTTGCCTCACCCAAGCTGAGCCATGAGCGAGGCCCTAGCTATAACTATTTAATAAGAGAGGCTCAGGCAGGGGGCAGGCGTTGTGAAGAAATGGATGAAAGTGGAAGATGATTTGGGAAAAATACAGCTGCCCTGCCCTGTGCATTCATCTTTGAAAAATTATCTGCACTGCCGCTGCCCACATGAAAGAAAGCTACAGTACTGGTCCTGTAAAATAAATGCTGGTGTTCAGCACCGGAAACCACTGGCACAAATTAAGCACTTAAAGTAGTACAAAAAATTGACAGTACTTGACTAAAAAGTAGGGAGGAATCCTACCTTCCGCTGCATGTAAGATTAGCCTCTTGTTGGTGCCATTCTGCATGTACAGGAGCACTCTTTAATTTTGTATTCAGTACTAAAATGCAAACACATTTTTGCAGCGTCACATTGGAGGGCTGGGCAGAAGAAGGCAGAACAACAGAAAAGACACGTAGAAAATAGTATCGCTCACCCTCTAGAGGTGGACAAGCCAACAAATTAACATAGAGAGCGGAGCCAAGGGACTTGCTTGGATCTTCGAGCCTATGCACGAGCCGAGCCCTGAAAATATTTTTTATGTAAATCATACATCAAACCACACAAAATCTGATAAAGTCTCTTCAAAATGCATAAAAGTGTATTTCTTTAACATGTGGAAGCTTTGACACTTTTAGGGCACATTATGGCACTGCTCTGAGAATTACTTATTAAAAGTGATGGTCTTTTACAACTGAAATTCTTAACTAACATATTTGAAAGAGCTCTCATACGCAATAATGCAGATAAAAAAGTTTTGGTGAAATGAAATATTTGCCTAAGATAACACAATTTATGCTGGGATGCCATGATGTAGCCAGCTTTATGGTTTCACTTTGCACATATAAACCAGTAAATGGGTATCTATCTGTCTTTCCTTATGTTAAGGCTTTGTTTTTACCTCTTAGTGCATTTTTTAAAATATAGCTCAAACTCGATCCAAAGGCATTGGAGCGCTTTACATAAGCGCCAGTTGCATTACACAAGGTCACATGAATTGTCTACAGGCATGGGGAGATTAAGTGATTTGCCCAGAATCACAGGATGTTGAGCTGACGCTGGGGCTCAAACCTGGTTTCCCAGTTCCACAGTCGGCAGCTCTAACCATAATGCCACATCCTTGGTACGTGGAGGCAGGCAGAAGCCACATGAAAGCTCGGCTCATTATGGACTCGAGGTTCTAACAAAACCAGGCTTCAGGCTCAAGCCCAGCTCGAGTTTTTAGTGGCTCACTCACCTCAGCCGCCATCTAAGGCAAGACTCCTGATTTAGGGTGAAGAGCCCCCATTCTTTAAGGAAAACTCAAGGCACAAGTCGTGGGTACGAATGGATTGAAAGAGTCCATCACCATTTTTAGAGAGGGGACAACATCCCCATTAGCCGCAGACTGAGGAAGGCTAGGGGATATACTTTATTGGAAATGTATTTATGCAGTGCTTACCACCCATAGCAAACACAAGGAGATGACAAGGCGTTTAAGCACTTCACGTTGAGTAGCACACTACTCCAGAATCCAAGATTAGTGGTTAATCCAGTGGTTATTGTTATCAGTCAAGTGCTTTTCAGAAAACAAAATGCATGCATTTATTCCAGTTACTTTGTGATAGATTATATAATACCAATAAGTGTGATCATTAGTGGGGGCTATGCGGTTTCAGGTGAATGGTTGGTGAGATAGTTAGGCTGGTGGAGATTAGGTAATGTAAGGTTTTAGGGATATGGTTTTAAAGAAGAGAGTTTGTGATCTATGAAATGAAGTGTCAGCCAATTGGAGAATTTCAATAAAAGAATTAAAGCAGGCAGGTGATCCAGTGTATTCTGGGCCCACTCTCTAACCATTTGTGCTCCGATGGATCTTTTATATACTCATTGAGGGATGAGGGGAGATAGCATTTCATCAATCAATTTCAATTAACAGTGTAACCCATTTGGCTACATAATAAGGACCAAGAATCAGGAGCTATAGTTATGAAGGTTTATTACAAGTTAACAATCAGGTTAAGATACACTACTCTTAACACCATGCTATAAAGGTACAGATTTACAACAGGAAAGCCCAACCTCCAGAAGAAATTGAGGCAGACTAAAGTTAGGCAAACAAGCAATTCAGTCACAGCAATACAAAAGAGTAATACAAGTATTTGATGCTCAGAGAAAAATCTTAACTTTCTCTTCTATACATTAGTAAATCTAGATTTCCTAAATTAGAGTCCAAACCAGGAGGATGGTTCCTTAGTACTTAACAAATCTAAAATAAATCAAGGAAATTCCATAAAGGAAATATAAAACAAGGTAGGAAAAGTAAGTAGCAAGGTGTCAGCATTTCAGAAGCTCGGTAAAGAGTCTTCTCCAGTCAAGGAAGCAAGTGTTAGCCTAAGCCAAACTTAGGAAAGAATCAAAGGGCAGCATAGAGGTCTGAACCACTCAAGTCCAAAGGAAAGTTGCTCTATAGGGCCCGGAAGGTTCTGAAAGCATCCAAAAGAGAGATCTGATATCAGACGGGGTGAACACTAAGTTATAACACACTAGAGTCTCTGGGCAACACCCCTCTTTACGCATCATCAGGGGTCTATTGTGTTTTTTCACGTTGCAGACTGCAATAATTGCAAAGAATCCCACACCAGACATGGGAACAACATCGTCTTCTCACACTAAGGTTAGATGGCAACATTGCTGAATAGACCTTTCAGTTAATGCTCTGGCCCTCCATAATCTTTCATCAAAGTCTTCTTCTCAGGCTCGCTCTCTATCACTAGCAAAGTAATGTATCTATTCTCAAACTAACAATGTGTGTGAATACCTGCAAGAAATGTCGTGTTAGCATAAAATCGAAAACCCAATTTTATGCAGCATGGTGAAATACATGCCTTCGGAGGGCAAGTTCAAGTATTAATGGTGCACATTTCATTGCATGTGCACATTTAAATACAACTGAATATAACTCTTCACAATATTAGAACTGCATTACACATTGCATAAGTGAAACAACTTTCAAATGCACGTTTCTAATTGTGACTAAGAGCTACATTTAAATGCAATATATGAATCATTAGTGCACACATTACATACATCTTTTGTTGTTTCTAGAAGAATCACATTCTACATATATGAGGATGGCTTCTTTTCAAACATCTAGACAATATAGGTAAATTAATGTACTAAGGCATACATTTTATAAAGTGAACTTGGTTAATGAGTACATGTCTACTGAGTAAGAATGGTTAAATAATATCTTAAATGATGCAGGTAAATCACACAATATGAATAGATTCATTTATCCTACAATGGATGCACTTTAGAAATAATGTCAAGTGCAACACTCATTTTAATACTGTTAGACCACACAAGAAACATGCGCCAAGTGCAAGTTCAGCTTCTACATCTGTAACGAAAATGTGATGTATCTGTGATGTGTAAAGGATGGGCAAAATTGCACTGCACCACAGGCATGAGACTTAGAGGAGGCTATATTCTGAAATAAAAGGCATGAAGAGGATGCACTACAAGGAGAGGGTCACTCTGAAGAAAGAAAGGAGAGGAATCAAACAGGAATAAGTTAAGGTCCATTTTTTTCATGCACGGCTTTAGGAGTGTAGTTGGAGAAAGGCTTTCTGAGACAGCAAGCAATCTGAGGATGCAAGTTGTAGAGAGAAACAACATTATACATAGTGCTCCATATCCAGGGCAGACAGCTTAAGCATGTGATTCAGAGTGTACACATCATTTAAACAATAGAGCAGCAGCCTGTTGCGTGGCAAGTACAGACACCCCTTTTAAATATAGACTGGAGTATCCCGATCTTGGTACAGGGTCTGCACGCTGCACAAGCGGAATTGGTGCCAAAAAAGAAAAGGTCTCATTTAAAGATCTTCCCTCACTATTCTGTAATTAAAGAATTTTCACTCACTAAAAATTTGTTATTTGGCACTGGCTGAGAATTTCTCGCCAGTGCGCATTCAGATTTATAGCCTGTTTTGTCATCAAATCCCATCCTAGTGTATGTTGTGAAGCTGCACAGCGGCATCTGAGCTTTTTTGTGCAATTACATTATTTTTTTTCGTGTCTCTTCCGACACATAGCTGCTGCTAAACAGCTTCACCACAGCAGGGATGGGCTTTACAAGTGGTGCTGTGTCCAGATGCCAAAATCCCTGTAAGCTGCCCTTATGCTGGGCAGTATGGATTCTTATGCATATCCCCTTGTTTTTGTGGTGCATTAATGGGCGCCAATTACAGTGAAGTGTGTCCATTCACAATTCACATGCTGTATTGGCCTCGCTTTATATTTGTTTACCATACTCTTCAGAACCATTTAAGTCCTGCTAGAGCTGGGACCAGGGTAACAGTCATAACTGAAAAGCATGGCTGGTTGTGAGGCAGCCACAAAGGGCTATTATCATAAACAATTCTCACTGTACAAAACAACAAATGAAAACATGTTTAACACAAATAAAACGTACAAGTCTCATTCAGTTGGTGTATAGGAGCAAAGAAAGGCATAGAATAAGAAAATCCATCTTATTTTGCTTTTTACACTGCAGCCAAGTGGCTCCATGTCATATGTGATACCTCCAGCCACTCTTTACTTTTCAGCGAACAGCCTGCTGCACTCTGGGGCTTGTAGTTTTACTTTTAAAACAGCAATTATGGTGTCAAAAATCATAGCATGCAAAGAGATGGTGGTTAAAAAGCTAGGAGTGGCTGATGGTGTCGTTTTTGACAGGAAGCCACAAGGCAGTTGCCCTTGTTACAATTTGTTGTAGTCTATTTTGAAAACTGTGACTGCTTGTTTCAAATGCAAAACCAAAATCACACTTTGTACATGTGTTTTGTGAACGTTCACTTGTGGACCCACGTATGTATTAAAACAAGCATTCACAATGACAATCATTTTGCCATTTGTTTAATGAAAATGTTTATATCAAGCTTCATTAGCTCACGCTTCCCTAACACAAACAATAGGCACAGAACGGATGTCAACAACAGGAGGAGCAGCACAGGGTTGCAATACGCAGAACAAGAATAACACAACAGGGCAAGCTTACCTTCTCTATTGAGTAGGTAAAGCAAAGCAACGATAGTTCAAGATTTCTCCCGCTATGGGAAAGGCACACCTAGTAAATGTAGGGAGAGGATATGGCGCAGCGGCCAGAACTGCCGACTCGGGATCGTGGGATGCAGGTTCGAGTCGCGGCATTGGCGCAACATCCTGTGATTCTGGGCAAATCAATTAATCTCCGCATGGCCATGGACAGTGCCTGGATACCCTGTAATATGGTATAATCAAGCCATTACCTATTTGAAAGGCAAAATTTCCCCTAAGGAAATTGATTGGGTAAACATTGATAGAAGTAGCATTCTCCCGTGGCTCTGTAGCGTGAGGATGCTCTGTGATGTTTTGATTTGTGTTCCAGGATCTGGAGTGGAATGATGCGTGCAAAGGTTCAGGCAACGTTTATCAGTTGCTGAGACTCCTTGGCAAGCATCAGAAGCTCCAGGTGATGGGTGTATGATTCTTGAATAAACCTTCAAACGAACTACACTGCCTCTGCTGAGTTCAGACCTCTTTACATACCCTCACAGGTGATAAGCAGCACTATATAAATCTACACACGTAAATTAACTTTAGGGCAAGCTTCCCTCAAAGAAGAACATTTTTAGCTTGGCAGTAACTGTGCAAGCTTCCGTCGCTCACAGAACAGCAAATCAAGCAGCAGCAATAAACATGACAGTAGCAAAACAAGTTTCCCATTCTCACAGAAGGCTGTCAATGTGTAAGGTTCCATTTACCACAGAACAGGTATGGCACAGCAGCAGTGACGTAAGCTGCCATTGATTGATCACAGAAAAATACAGAAGGCCTCGGTGTCATGTAAGTTACTCACAGATGTCTGCGGCAGAGGCTTAAATTCACTGCAATAATAAAATGGGTGGATGAATAATTCAATATGCGAGTGCTGCTGACGCTTTCAAACACATGGCAATTCCTGTCAGCACACCAATGTCACTCTTTTTCATCTAGGTTCAGTTGAGCTGCTTAGGTGATAGCCTCACCGTCTTTTGAGGCCACTCGGAGTTCTGCTGTCACTGCTGCAAAGCCTGTTCTTATATACTGAAGTCTACCTACTGTAACTAAGTCCTGCTGTCTGTGCCTCTAGCTTCCCCAGCTAGCATATCCTGCTGTTACTCTTGGGTTCTTGTTGTAATCTACATGGTACATCCCCGCCCCTCCCCTTGTCCTTTACCCTTGTAAGGTTCCGCGCTCCAAATTGGAACCCTCAGGTGGAGCGGACATTAGAATGTTGGTGAGGAGAAGGAGGAGCGCTGTTAGAGGACTTCTGTAAAGTAAATAAAGGCTTTTAACTTACTTCACCTGTGTGGACTTATATTTAACCGTTCTGTTATCTCTTCATTGTACTCCTGTCTGCTCTCTTTGCCTTTCACCCACAATGCAGTCACTCTCGATTCAATGCACGTCACCCCTTCGTTTGAGTGGGCAAATCCCTGTGACTGCATAGCGGAAGGCTACATATGATAGAACCAAGGTGGGAGGGCAACTTCAAGGCTACAGGGATACGGATTCATGCAGCAGCCTCGGTTAACGTGTGTGGCACAATCATAGAATATGGCTCTGGCAGCAGGTCTCTGATCAGGATGCCCAGGAGTGAAATGCAGGCTGTCAGTGATGCCTGCCTGCGTAGGCGAAGTCGTGCTCTCTGTTTGCAGGGTCAGCTGAAAATGAAGAGGGTCAATTTCAAATCAGTGTGTGGGACCTCTCCGCCTACACCCCTCTCCATATTTAAATGGCAGACTTGTGCTTTGCAAATAGCAATAACATAGAATAACATAATATTAAAATGACATGATAAAAACCATAGTTTTCGTACCCGGCATGGAGGACATAGCACAATCTGAATATTACCAGCCTGCTTGTATCTGTAGCTAGTACAGATTCCATTTTCTCTCAGTCTCAGGACATTGGGCTGGCCTAGGATGTGATTGAGAGAGTCTCGAGCCAATGGCTGAAAGAGGCTGGTAAAAGAGCCAATGGCTGAAAGAGGCTGGTAAAAGAGCCAATGGTTGAAAAGCCAGTGTTTGAAAATGAAATACCCTTAGCCACTCTATGCATGATGAAAAGAATAGGCGTGTTTAGACACCTGCACAGTCAAATCCAGACTCAAAAGACAAGAGAGAGAAAAGAGATCAGGCCAGAAACACGGAAGAAAGTGATAGGAGATAGTGCCACAGAGAAACAAATAGCAATGAGAAGCGAGACGGTAAGGAATCAAAGATTGCAGAGAAACTAGATGGCTCAGGAATAAAATAGGACAAAACCCAGTAACCGGTCTGTGTATTCTATACTTTTTAAAATCAGGCAGCTGGCATTTGATAATGGGCATGTTTCAGGTCAATATAGAAGTGTGACATGTGAGCTCTGTCGGGGATGCCAATACAAAGTTCCCCTGCACTTTTGTCAAGGTATCTCAACTTTGGCCTGTGGTAAGACCCACAAACAGATCAATGTACCTCAGACATGAACTAAAGCAGCCCCAGCTATTCGGGTACTGAGATGCAAATAAAATCACATTTTTTCAGTAAACCTTCAGTCTGACAGGCTAGAGGTATTGTTATACCTTTACAAAGACCTTCCCTACTAGGACTATGAAAAGAGGGAGAAACCAGTGTCCCTAAGGGCCGTTTCAGGACACTAACTCCCTCATCCTCCTCCACTCTTTCCCGCTTACATTTATGTGTTTTCCAAGCCTCAGATGTCCTTTCTGCATTCCTCTCATCTCAATCACTCATCTGTTCTTATTTCACCTTCATCACTCTTCATAATGTACTATTACCCTCACTACCACACAATCTTATTTTGTTCACCTCCCTCTCGCCACCTCCTCGTACACTTACTCTTTCAAACACTCCTTTTGTTTCTCTTCTCCTACCCTCCTCTATCATTCAGTCATCTCCTCCTCGTATCTCTTAATTCTGCCTCCCACTCTACCTCCTAGGACAAGTGCAAGGAATATTGCCACTCTCTAATAATGGTATCCTCATTTGTTACTGGTATCAATTATTTGACATCTCTTGCTGAAGCACTTCATATTCCACTACCCAGAAACTGCCCCTCTCCTCTGTCTCACACAGCATCCTTTTTTTTCCACACCTCTCTATTGAACCCATCCCCTTCCTTTTACACACAGCTCCCCACATTCTCGCTTTTCTCACCATCCCCTATCTCCGTCTCCTTTACTCCGCTCACTTTGAGTAGATGATCATCTGCTTGATGACTGAGAGTAACAAAACTGAGGCATTCGTCTCAAAGATGCAGAATGTTACACCATCGCCGTTTTTATGCGCCAGCCAGGAGAGCCTGTGGGTTAAATGGAAAATGTATTCCTGAACTATGCCACAGTGTATGGGAATCATTTGGGAACGGAAATAGAGTGTTTTTATTCTTGCACTGTCTGGGATCTAAGGGCCAAGAGGTTTAGACAATTACCCAGATTTGAGGCAAGAGGTCAAAAAACGGGGCTAGCATGTTTGCCAAGTGCAAGTACAACAGTTTAAAGATATTATTTTGGCAAGCGTGCACAGAGAGAATAAAAACAGTGGAAGAATTTCTGACAGTGCTGAGGAAACTGGGGGGAAACTACAAATTTGAGCAGCTTACTGTTGAACGAATAAGCGACTATGTTGTACTTAACTGTAATTGTGAGAAAATAAGACAACAGTTATTGCAAAAGACGATCCTCCTGTAAGTGAATTTATCACAGTTGCCAAGAGTGTTGAACATATGCACAAGTGTGTAAATATTTGTGTTGCTTTCTATAATTTTGCATTAAACATGTATTAAACTTCAGTGGGCTTCTACAAGTATTTCTTTTCTTTGACAGAGCCTGGGGCATCATGTGCCAGTAAGTGTCTTACATTGGACACCAGAGGGGGCAAGCACTAAACCGGAATCCACACGATGGTACCAGGCACCAACATAAGGGATAGAGTTCTGGGGAAATAAAGTGGAGCCTAGTGCAGCACTGGACCCAGTAATCTGGCCTAACAATGCAAGGATGCTGACCTAAATTAAGGTGAAGTCTGGTAATGTTTATTATTCATTGCTTTGCTTCTTTGGGTGTAGTGTGTTAAATGGTGCACTAAAGTGCCATCTGGGTGGAAGGCGATGGGATAATAGACTGGTGGGTAGACTGGTTCGATAGGTAGGAATGGAAGAATTCCCACAGAAGTGTGTAATCCTTGGTATAGAGGAAGCGGGCTCCAGAGATTAGTGTGGATAAGGGTAAAATAAACAGGAGTGCTAGGACCTGAAGCACAGACCCTTGAAGGATGAATGTGTGTGAGAAATGGGCTCTGTGATCCAGCCACACTGGCCTCTTCGCTAGCCCTCCTAAGGACACATCCAAAGACTGGCCGAAAGCAAGGTTATTTTTGAGTGCGAGTGTACAATACCTTCTTTCCTTGCTCCATGTGTGTATGTGAGAGTACATTTTTACCCCACTTTCTGTCTCTTCCCCACCCTACTACATGAGATGAGCTGCAACACCTGGCCAGCAGACCCCTTCTTGTTATCCATGTAGAAAGAAGATGTTATGTGGGAAGAAAAATCAGTGCATAATGAACCTTTGACAAAACGGACTCCTGCCTAAGCTATGTACCACCAGAACTGTAAAGGCACATGCGTTTAACAGTGAGTGGTACTCACTAACGTGGATGAGAAGAAATCCTTTGCTGACAGTGGTACCTTTGACTCAGATCATTTGAATAACTTGAAAACAAAATGTAAAGCTCATAAAATAAGGTAGATGCAGAATAATGGCAGCATTTTTGGATTGGTATGAGGAAGTGAGCATACCCATGCAGGAGGACCGATTAAACTTCCACATGCCAGCCGCTGATGATGATGAAGGCGCCGCCACCGCGTGCACCTGGAAATGAGGCAGTGCCAGCTGGGCCACCTGCGGCAGGGGCACGAAGAGGTTATACACAAGTGAGTGCTGCCATAGGAGCGACTGACACTAGGATGCTAGGAGGAGCATACAATTACCAATATGAGGTGCTGACACCACAACAGTAGGCGAAATTCTGTTCCGTTCCGTGGGTGCAGGGATCCCCCGAAGCCCAGTCCTACTATCACTCGAGATAGTTTAAGGCAGACCACAAAGCGACAGGCTAGCACTAAGGTTCTAAGCTCTAAGGAAGAGGCCTCCACTCTCCTGGTGAGACGGATGACTGAGATTACTTCTTCCCTTGAGAGATTACCCCAGTCCCAAGGGTAGAGATACAGTTCATGTCCCATGGGCCCCTTCTGATGCGCATCAAAAACAATTCCCTAATATCCAAGAAAAGTCTATATAGGGTTGTGAGAGTGTGTTTGAAGTAAAGAATAAAAAAAACGAACTGGGTTTGTTGCAAGTCAATTGTTGAATTTGAATGTGCCCAGTGAAGAGAGAGATAGATTGATTGAGAAAGGAGAATTGCCGAGACAGGGCCCCAGGAATTTAGGGACCCTAAGCAATGCAAAGCATGCTTTGTTGAATGCATGTACTCAGTAAAAACTGATTTAACTAAGATCAAATTGTAAACAGAATAAAGGGGAATCACCAGTAAATTATTTAGACAGACTTAAGGATGTGTTTGAAAGGTATTCAGCCATTGCCTGTCTGGCGGAGATTGGCTCAGGAAGCTGTAGGCACTGCTTTTGCACAGGGATTATCTCTGAATGTGAGAAATCAATTGATGACTATTTGTATTGAATGGCAAACTAAAAAGTTGATTGAACTAGTAAAGGTAGCAAACCATTGTGTTGCGTTCCAGGAACACAAGAAATAATCTGTAAAATCCAAGCTAATCTCTCTAAAGCTAAAGAATATGCAACAGAATGTGGAGGGGAATGGGATGAGGGACTCCTCCAGGAGGGGAACAAGGAGAACAAGCATTGGCAAAGCCAATAGGTCTCGTCTATTGGCTTTGCCAGTGCTAACTTACAGGCTATGCCAGTGCTTTCTGACAACACTGTTCAGCATTTGCAAAAATAAAAAAATGCAATTATGTATTTGTATGCCTGTGTCATGAAGCTACAGGGGCCCCAGCATGATGACATATACGTGCGCATTTGTTGCCACGTGGCGACCATTTTTTTTTTGTGAATTATTCTAAGATATCAAAGCCCCTGGTGCTAAAAAAAAACAGAATGATAAAAGGTACTTGGAAGTGTGTTTTCAGAAAGGAGTGGCCTGTTAGGAAGTTGTAGCTGTCGGTTCTCCTAAAACATTTTTTTTTTAAATTGTATTGTATTGTATTGCATTTTTATATAGCGCTACTGTCACCCAACGGGTATCCAGGCGCTGTCACATAACAGAGGAATTCATCAATCTACAGAGTAACACACCTTTAAGGAATGATGTTGGCATTCCTAGGGAAGAGCCATGTTTTCAGATTCCTTCTGAAACATAGCAGAGTGTCGGCTTGTCTGATCTCTTGTGGGAGTTCATTCCACAGACGAGATGCCGCATTACTAAAAGCTCTTCCTCCCATCCTAGATGTTTTAAATCTGTTGGTATTAACTAAGTAAGCACCAGAGGATCGAAGGGATCTGGTTGGTTTGTACCACGTAAATCTATCCTGCATAGGAAGAGGACCAAGGCCATGTGCCGCTTTATATACTATACATAGGGATTTAAAACTCACTCTTTCCTTAACTGGCAGCCAGTGTAATTCAGTTAGAGCCAGCGTAGTGGAAGCCCTACGTTGTCTTCCTAACGCCAACTTGGCTGCCATAGACTGGACCCTCTGCAGCCCCTGCAGGATATATTGTGGGGCTCCTAAGTATATGGAGTTGCAGTAGTCCAGTCTACATAGGATGGTGCTTCTTACTACCAAGGGTCTAGTTTCCACTGGCAGTAAGGGGAGGATCTTCCTCAATGCCTTTAAAAGGGCAAAACAGACATTAGTTGTTTTGTTGGCCTGTGATGTCATCTGGAGGTTGTCATCAATTAAAACACCTAAATGTCGAACCGTTTTAACTGTGGGAAGAGATACATCACCAGGTGAAAACTTAATTTCCATTGGTATCTGGTGTGTCAGTTTGGCCCCACCACAGTATACCACTTCAGTTTTTTCTTTGTTAAATTGCAAGGAATTTTCCTTAAGCCAGATAGAGGTTTGACACATACATTCTTGGAAGATGTCCATAGTCACTGCGTCTTTTCCTTCTATGGAGAAAACTAGTTGAGTATTGTTAGAAATGGGATCTCTAGTTGGCAAGGGCTTGCACCTTTGTCCAAGTAGGGACCCTTCTTCCTAGTCAGGGTAAGGGTTGTTACACTCGTGAAGTAACCCCTGCTCACCCTCGTGGTAGCTTGGCACGAGCAGTAAGGCTTAATTCAGAGGCAGTGTGTAAAGCATTTGCACATAACCAACAGTCATACAGTGTAAGCACTACAAACGGACACCACAACAGTTTAGAAAAATAACCAATATTTTATATACTCAAGACAAGACCAATTATGACAAAAATCCACAATACTATACTTTACGAATGAATACTTGATACGTTAACTTCTTCTTTGCAGGGATAGCACAAAAGCAAAGTTCGTACGAGTCGGTAGCTCCGTCCGAGCCTACCGTGATGCTGAAAACCACAGAGTCTAACAGTTCCAGCCGACCGCGTCGATACGGGCCAGCAGAGTCGTGAACAGACTCTGTTACAGTACCTTTCTCGTTGTGGCTGGTACGGAGGGTACGAGCCGGTCGGGCGTTCGTCGCGGTTGCGGTGCAAGACGGAGCGATGCAAGGTGCGGTGTCCCTCGATGCGGTGCAGGCAGCGGCTCGATGAGCGTCGTGCAGACGGAGTCGGTGAGTCCAAGGCGTGCGATGCAGGGTGAGACGATGCTCGATGCGGTGCTGACAGGTTGCGATGCAGGCGACCCAGCCGGAGTGCGGGAGCTGGCGTCGGACAGCGGTGCGAGCCGGAGCGGTGCGTCGCAGACGTGCGAGCGGTGCCCCAAATGCGGTGCGGCCTCGACTCTTGAGCCAGTTGCAGCGACAGTGTCGGGTCTGGTCCGGCTGGCCCAGTGAAGCGATGCGATGCAAACTGCGGTGCCCACAGGTCACGGTGCAAGCAGCGGCTCGATGTTGGCGGCGTCGGACGCCGCCACGGTGAGACCAGGGTTGCGATGCGAAGCGGGGCGATGCGGCCTGCGGTGCAAACAGGTCACCGGTCAGGAGGGATTCGGTTGACGGAGTCGGTTGCAGTTCCCTTCCTCTGTGGCAACTGAAACAGCTGCTCCAGAAGCGGTACCCAGAGGCTTGTGAAGTCTTTGTAGTCCCTGAGACTTCTTAACAGGAGGCCAGCTCGGTTCCTGGCCCTTGGAGATACTCAGCACAAGTTTGTAGAAAGTTCAGTCCAGTCCTTTCACTGCCCAAGGCAGAAGCAGCAGCTGCAGGCCAACCCAACAAAGCAACAACACAGCAAAGGGGCAGTACTCCTCCTGGCAGCTCTTCCAGCTCTTCGTCTTGGCAGGTTCCTTGATTCCAGCGAGATCTAAATTCATGGGGTCAGGGCCCCAATATTTATATCCCAAATTCCTTTGTTCTCTGAAGGCAGAGAGGCCTTTGCCTAGTCCAAACCAGTTCTGGAGCACTTTGTTGACAAGTCTCCGTCCCTTCTTTCAGTGAGCAGGCCAGGGACATCAGACGCACCACAGGAGGTGGAGCCAGCATTGTGGAGGGAAGGCACTGTCCTATTCAGGGCCCAGGTGCGACCCCTCCCACCCATCTACATGTAGATCTTGCTATTCAGCCCTGTGCTGACTCACCCTGTCTCCTGGCATCCCCCAGCCCCTGTCACTCACATTCCAGACAAGGAATACACAACTCGCAGAGGCAGGCTTGGATGGTTAGACAAGAAAATACCCACTTTCTAAAAGTGGTATTTTCAAACACAGAATGTTAAAACCAACTTCACTAAAAGCTGCATTTTATCATTCTGAGTCCAGGCATACTAAACTCGAATTTCTACCATGTTCCCGGGGTCAGTTAGGATTATAAGCTGTAATAATCAAAACTGCCCGTTCTGGCCTAGGGGAACAGGTAGCCTTGCAATAGTGAAAAACGAACTAGGCTGTAATTCACTATCAGGACATGCCGCACACACCAGGGCATGTCCTACCTTTCGCGTACAACGCACCCCTGCCCACAGGGGTACCTTGGGCCTACCTTAGGGGTGACTAACATGTAGCAAAGGGAAGGTTTAGGGACTGGCAAGTGTGTGCACTTGCCAAGTCGACATGGCAGCCCCAGGCTGCGCACGGGCTCTGCGTTGGCAGGCCCGAGTTACACTTTACGGGCTGTTTGCGTGGGTGGGACAATCCAGTGCTGCAGCCCACCAACAGCATTTGGTCTATAGGCCCTGGCACACGTAGTGCACTTTACAAGGGACTGACACATAAACCAAATAGGCCAATCATGGAAACACTAATCCATAACACATTTTATACAGGAGCACTTGCACTTTCCCACTGGACCGCAGTGAGGAAAGTGCGCAGAATCATCACACCAGCAAAAACAGAGTCAAAACCGGGAGGTCAGAAAGCAAAAAGTCAGGGGAAACACGCCAAAAGATGCCAAGTCTAACAAGTATCATCAGCATAGTTAACCAGGTCAATCCCAAATGTTTTTATTAGGGCAATCAGTGGGCACAGATAAATGTTGAAGAGGATGGGGCTAATTGCCGAACCTTGTGGCACCCCATGGCGAACCTGGGATTTGGGAGAGGCATATGGCAGCATCGAAACCATCTGCTGTCTCTCTGTAAGATATGATTGTAGCCATTTCAATGCTCAACCTTTCACCCCTATCCTCTCCAATCTTCCCAACAGTACTGCATGGCTCACGGTATCGAAAGCGGCCGACATATCTAACAATACTAATATCGAGATGTTCCCATTGTCGGCTCGCCTACGGAGGTTGTCCATTACCGTTGCCAGAGCTGTTTCTGTCCCATGACCTGGGCGGAATCCAAATTGATCCCTATCTAGGAGGCTATTCTCCTCCAAATAGCATGACAGATTTGCTAACATGTTTCTCCAAAACTTTTATAGGATATGGCAGAAGAGATATAGGTCTAAAATTAACCGGATCCATGGGATCGGAAGATGGTTTCTTCAACAGGGGAGTTACCACTGCCTGCTTCCAAATTTCTGGGACCATTCCCTCCTCTAGGGATTGATTGCAAATCAAACGTAGCCTAGAAAAAGCTCTTGCCCCCAAGACTTCCAGATCTTATGTGGGAGAGGGTCAAGGGGGATCCAGAGGAAACACTTTGTGCCGTCCTATCAAAAAGCTCCATAGTAAATAGCGGAAAGCACTCCAAGGATGTATCTGCCCATGGTTCTCCTACAAATGAGTAGGGTAGGAAATCATTATCCTTCATATTATCCTCAGACAAACCTCCGACGATTTTAGCAACCTTGTCTTCAAAGTGAGTGGCAATCTTATCACATAATTGTTGTGAGGCCACCACTTTGTTGCTAATACAAGTGGGATTAGAGAGATCTCTTACAATCTTAAAAAGGGTTTTGGTACTATTTGGGGCATGTAGAATAGAATCAGCTATATAAAATGCCTTAGTAATGTTCTCCTTATAGCGTGTTTGCTCAGCCCTCAGCACTAATTTGTCCACCTCGGAATATGACTTCCGCCATCTCCTCTCAACCTTTCTGCACGCCTTACGCTGAAGTCTAAGTTCCTCAGTGTACCAGGGGCTGAGGGTTTACGCCCAGCCTTCATTCTTTTTAAAGGGCTTTTTCATCCAGGGCATCTGTAATATCCTTACATAGGGTTTGGTAGTTTCTGTCTACAGAGTAATCGGGAAAAAAGAAGTTTCCTTGGCAAAAATGGAGCTGAGCTGTTTTTCACTAGTTTTGCCCAGTCCCTGCCCATCCGAAAAGCAGTTGAGCTGACACTTTTTGCTCTATTCTAGGTAAAGATACTCTGAAATGGACTAACGAGTGGTCGGTCCAGCTCTGGGGTAAAATATTAAGAACCACTGTCTCTGCTTGATCAGCGTATAGCAGATCCAATAGGTGACCTTCTTGATGAGTTGGGCCTTGTACAAGCTGAGACAGATTAAAACTATCACAGATTTGATTAAGATCTCTTAAATGGTTCCCAAGTGTACCATTTTCCCATAGATTAAAATCCCCCAAAAATATTATTCTGGAATGGGTCAGACTTAGTTCAGCTATAGTGTCTAATAATTTTTGATATTGTGTGGCTGATCCAGGGGGTCTATAACATACCATGCCTGATAACAGTCTTCTCCCAGTCTCCTGTACTGAGAAGCCTAGCGTTTCAATCCCTGTAATCTCCTCAACCATGAGAGGGGCGAAGTTCCAAATTTCCTTATAAATGACCCCGATCCCCCCTCCTCTTCCCGATGTCCTGGGTTTATAAAAACTCTATATCCCTCTGGGCACGCAAGGCCCAGTTCAACCAGAGAATTATTACTAGTCCAGGTCTCTGTAAGAAATAGTACATCAAGGTTCATATCTTCTAAAAGATTGAATATATCTTGATGATGTTTGACTAAGGATCTACAGTTAATCAGGCCGCTCTTCAGCTCTGTAGTTGCTTGGGGTTGAGCTATAGTGTGTGGCTTATCATACGTTTCCCCACCAATATTGAACAGTTGTGTACGGGAGTAAACGATCCTACCTGATCCTGAACAGGTAGCATGGCAGGCACTATGCACGGCCGAGGCGCGGACGGGCGCAGACGGGCTTGCCTCTGGCGCGCCTCCGGCGCGCCATCGGCGCGCGCGCGCTGCGCGCTTGCATTGGACTTCCTATTATAGGCTGGCACAAAGGATCTTCAGCCACTAGAGCGCTAACCAAAATGGCGCTACCGGAAGTTTAAGACCCTGAATCCCGCGAAAAACAGCGGGGTGCAAATGAGTATTCTTTTAAAGTGCGGGTAAGAGCTAATTGAATTGAATGCTTTCACTATCAGTGCTAATACAGTCTAAAAAGGTACATAATATAAACAACAGTAATGATAAAAACCATTAAAACCAATTTTAAGAGTTTCCCCCAATTTCGCAACAGATAGAACAAATATTTCCAGCTAAGGATACCGGTCTGCTTTCCCTCCGTAACGAGTGGGGAAATCAGCTGTTATGTAAATGTGACAGACTGTGGAGCGACTAGAGAGGCCTGGAGGAGCTGGGAGTTGGAGCGGAACAAGTAAATGCCATTGATGTGTGCAGTGTTGAGCTGGGAACCAATAGCGTTTTTTGTTTTAATTAAAAAAAAAACAGGAAGGGGTGGGAGAGTAACCCCGAAAGCACATGGGGATGGGAGCGTTAAGTTGGAAGCAGCATACGGTAGGGAGAAGTCAAGAAAACATTTGCACTCTGAGTGATAAAAGCAAACGAAAGTAGCATACACTTTCATTTTTTATTTTTAAATTTTTTTTTTTAATTAAAGTACAAAAGTCATAATACAGAGATAAAAAGACCGTTTCAACCATGTCCCGCCCACCCTCCCTCCCACCGCCCCCCCTCCCCAGTGTCTAAAAGCGACAGAGTAGGCACATGGTGGCGAGTGATCTAATACATCTTTACAATATCCAATGTTTCAAAGGTTAATAAAACAGTGATTAAAGGGAAGGAGAAGGAACAATAAAAGAAAAAAATATATATAGCATTATATCGACTTTTGCACTTGTAGAGATTACAGTGTATTATGTATAAACATCTAAATCATGCATGACAAAGAGGGTGTACATAGAGTTGTATTCAAGCTGTGAATCTACTAAAATTCCGTCAACATGGACTTTCCAAGACATATTGCTTTTGTTTCACATGGCCCCGTTGTGACTATCTATCTAAGCCAAGCAGATAAAGGTTGCCAAATAGCGAGACCCTTCTTTTTTCCTCGGCTTCCCTTTTTGGAGAAAATGGCCTTTTCTAAATGGTATGTAGAAATCAGTTGTGCTAGCCAATGGGAGAATAGTGGAGGATTAGGGTCCTTCCAGGATGAAGCTATACATAAACGTAAAATTGTCATGGCAACATAGATGAGAGCACCTCCGTTATTTCTGCTAATCTTATCTTGAATGCCTAATAAAATAGTCGTGGGAGTTAACTGAGTTTCCTGAGGAAGAACTTTGTTAAAAAAGTCTTGTATCTGACCCAGTAATGGTATAAGTTGGGGACACGTGGCGAACATATGCATTGAATCTGCCCTGAATTCTGAGCATCTCGGGAATAGCGTTCCAGCCCCTGTTCCCCATTTGGCGACTCTACTAGGTGTGATATATAGAAAAAATGCGGTTTTATAAAATTGTGCCTGTAGCTTAGCAGAAAGTAGATCACTCTTGGCGGATTGCACAGCCTGATTAAAGATGTTAAAAGGTATATTCAATTTCAGTTGCCATTTATTAGTGGTAATGAGCATATCGTCAGACATTAAGCGGACTAATATATCGTATAGGTATCCTATCCTGGGTAAAGTAGGGCTTCTTAGTTTATCGATAAAATCTACCTTGGAAAAACCGGCAATCACCCCAGTCTTACGGGTCAGGAAATCTCTTATGGCCATATATTTAAAGGACTCCTGGTCCACAAGATGGAATTCAGTTTTAAGTGTACCGTATGATTTTATGCCATCAGAAGTTATCAGGTCCCCCATTTTCAATATTCCTGCTTGATGCCATTCACGTAAGTAAGAAGCCCCGAAGATTGCTGGTAAGTTAGAGTTGTTATTAAGAGGGGAGTAGTAATTCAGATTGCCCAGTCCAAAAGTTTTACGAATATTAGAAAAAACTTTATAGACACTCATTAAAGTCTTGAATCTTACCCTTTTAAAGTAGCCGAAGGAGAGCTGACTCCAGAGACATCCGGGAGTCTCTGCTCCTAGAAGTAATTGAAAGGGCGATGGTAGACCTTCCATAGAAGTATGTGTATAATCTTGAAGCAGCTCCGCGCTATATTGCATAACAGAGGCCCAGTAGTAAAGTCTTAAATTTGGTAGCGCCCAACCGCCCCTTTCCCGAGGAAAAGAGAGTAATTTGAAAGCTCGCCTTGGTCTGGAATATGCCCAGATAAATTCGGAAAAAATTTGATCGAATTTCCGTAGCATTGCTTTACTCATCTCTAAAGGGATAGCCCTAAAGAAGTATAGAAGTTTGGGAAAATAGGACATCTTAACAACATTGCATCTCCCTACCATGGTAAGATGTAAGTTATTGATACGCTTAAGCGCCCGTTTAGTCTCGGTGGCCAGTGGGATAAAATTTTCCTCTACTATCTGATCGGTGTTAGCGGTTAAGGTGACCCCCAGATATTTTGCAGTCTGGACCACCCTACAGTCTGACCAGTCAATTTGGTTGTTAATAATGATCTGGGTTTTCCCTTGATTGAGGGCATAGCCTGAGATTTTCCCAAACTTCTCGGCCTCTTGTTCTAGGGCAGTGATGGCACTCCGGGGGTCGGGAGTCACTACCGCCAAGTCGTCAGCATAAGCCATAATTTTAGTATCCAGCCCAAATCTGCTCATCGCTCGAATAAGTTGATTCTTCTCAATTGCTTTAATAAGAGGATCTATATAGAGAGCGAAGAGCAGAGGTGAGCATGGACACCCTTGGTGGGTCCCCCGAGAAATTTTTATCTGTTCCGTCAGGACCCCATTAATTATTACGTTAGCTGTGGGATGGCTGTAAAGAGCTTGTATGGCTTGTATTGCCTTAGGCCCAAATCACATTTTCCTCATGACGGCCCAGAGGAATGTCCAGGAGACCCGATCAAACGCTTTCTCAGCGTCAAGTAAGATTAATGAGACCGGGTCACCTGCTACCTGGGCTGCATCCAAAAGGGTAATAGCCCTTCGGATATGTTCCGTCGTGCTTTTTTTGGGGATAAACCCGTGTTGCCATTGTGAGACCAGGGACTCTATTCTCAGAGATAATCTTGATGCGAATATTTTGGCGTATATCTTGGAGTCACAATTAATTAGAGTTATTGGCCGGTACGATCCCATTTCGAGAGGGTTTTACCCTTTTTTGGAAATACTACTATCTTGGCATTGGACCAAGAGTCTGGTGGAGGTGCGCCATTAAAAATAGAAGTAACCAATAGAGTGAAAAGAGTATTTATCTGGGGAGTAAATATTTTATAAAACTCGACCAGTATGTGATCATGACCAGCCACTTTCCCATCCGGAAGGCTAGCCAGGGCTTTAGATATATCATCCCATCCGGGAGTTTCCTCGAGCTGATCATGATCTTCTGAGCTAAGCTCCGCTAAAGTGATTTCACCCAGATATTCCAGGCTTTCGTCCTCTCTTAATTCTAAGGGTCCCACCTTGTCTTCGGAATAAAGCCTTTGGTAGAACTCATAGAATGCCTTGCGAATCTTATTGGCATCATTTGTAATCTCGCCGGAACTGAGTTGAATTGATGACATTTCGCAGGCAGACACCTGTTGTCTAATTCTAAGGGCAAGTTCGTGACCGATGTTATCACCACATTCATATACTTTTTCTCTAGCAGATGCCCATTTCATAGCGGTTTTCTCTGCGAAGATGGACCCTATTTCTGCTTTGCTAGCTACTACTTCTAATTGAGCATTCTCGATTTCACCCCCCAATTGGACTGCTAAGATTAATTTTTCCTCTGCCTTTTTCATCTTATCTTGTGCCCTCGCTAGTTGTTCTTTAGTTTTTTTATTCTTCCTTATTGAATACCGCAGGGTCTCCCCCCAGATGCCCGCCTTCATGGTATCCCATACGGTTCTGACTGCTGCGGATCCTATATTGATTTCTAGAAATTCTTTGATCCACCCCTGCATATGGAGTCGGTAACCTTCATCATATAATAAAGCTTTTTCAAAGCTCCAGCTCGAGATTTCTCCCCTGAGCCCCAGCCCCCTAATATTTAGGATAAGGGGATTGTGATCCGACAAAGCGTGGGGCAATTTCTATAGAGCAGTTTTGAAGTAGTGATGAGGAAACCAAGAAATAATCTAGTCTGGCAAGGGAAAGGTGCGGAGCTGAAAAGTAGGTATAGCCCGGATGAGTTGGTTTTAAAGTGGCCCAGACATCATTGAGCCCATGAGTTTGTATTAGGTTAAGCAGGGCCTGATAGACTTTAGGCTTTCTACCTGTATAGGACCATTGATCAGTTGTTTTCCAATTACTAGGTAGGTTGATGTTTAGATCCCCAGAAACTACTAGCGGTAATGGCCAATGGGCAAGTTCTCCCGAAATCCAGTTGATAACCCCGGGGTCGTCAGTATTACTCCCGTATATTGAGCATAGTGTGAAGCTGGAGTTGGGGGGAAGATGACATTCTGCAATAACCCAGCTACCCAGAGGATCGGATTTCACCCTACTAGAAGTCAATGGGTGCCTATTTTGAGCCAGAATTCCAACCCTCGTGTCTTTGCGCCCTGCGAGGTACCACCAATAACCCTATACCCCAGAGAGTTCAATAAGTGCTTCTGGGATCCTTCTATATGTGTTTCCTGAAGGGTAAAAATTTCCGCACCCAGTGAATGTAGACCCTGAGCCACCTTCTGTCTTTTCAGGGCGTCATTTAACCCACAAACGTTAACAGACACTATTTTTAAAAAGCTTTGATCATTCATGTTTAACATATTTGTTCTTATCCTGAAAACACATCTTAAGTCATCCTACAGTTTGTACATCCCACAGTATCCGAAAAATTATTATTATTATTTTTTTTATGTGCATATTTCCTTTTTCTATTTTCATTGACTTTGCTTTGTTTTTTTCCCTTCTTTTTCAGTATTTTAGATTCATCAATTATCACATTTTCCAATAACGTGACCCTCCCCACCACCAAAACGTGACCCCTCCCTTCCCACCCCTCCCGCCCCCTCCCATAAATAGAGCAATCAGGAACGTCCTGAATGATGGTTGTCAGGTTTCCCTGCCGCAAAGCCGCGCCTTAAATTAGCGTATAGAATTATCGGCTAAGGACTCTTTATACAATGTAAATTTGACCCTGAGTAAAGGGGTCAAACCAAAACCCAGGAGCTTCTCCAGTGTAACAGGCAGCCCTTATAATACTAGCATTCCCGCACACCTTTATTTGCCTCCCTTTCTTTTTACCTTAACCTCCTCCAGATACTCCCCTGCCTTGACCTCGGACATAAAGATCCGGGTGGACCCATTCAAAATAACTTTTAGTCGGGAATGATTCATTAAAAACACTTGGGCACCAAGCTGTTGAAATGGGGTGATCATCTGGCGCAGATGCCATCTGCGCTCTACCGTTGTATGGCAGAAGTCGGGTTTGGCAAAGAACATCACACTATTAGCCCCCTTTGGTGAGTTTGGACGGGCCTGATTGTACACAAATTGCCTGAGGAGAAAGTTCCCAAAGAACACTAAGAAAGCTCTGGGCTTTTCCACGGAAGAGCTACTGGCATTTCGGTTCTGCTTAAGATGGAAGGGGAATCGGTGCGCTCGCTGGACATCATAGTCCCAGTTCCAGTTTACTTGTGCAGGGAAGGTTTCTCGTAGCAGCTTTATGATGTAGCGTCTTGGATCATCTCCCTCCGCTCCTTTCGGAATACCTAGCAGACGGAGGTTGTTCCTGCGTTGATGATTTTCTTGCTCCTCCATCTTCGTCCTGACATCTCCCAGGCATGCCTCATGAGCAGAGCCCTGATTCTTCAAAATGGTTATCTCCGTTTCTAGACTCTCTGTATGACCTTCAACCATGCTGACCCGGTCGCTTATGTCGGTACATAATTTGTTTAATTTCTGCAGGCCCCCCTGTAGCTTTTTAGCTGCCCCCTTAGCGGCTCGATTGTCGGAGCGAACCTCTTCTTGGAAGTCCTTGATGGAGGCTAGGATTGAGGATAAGGAGGGTTCTACCATAGGTTCAGTCGCGGTTGCAGATTTGGCATTTTCCCAGATAGACAGCTGTTCAGCTTCTTCGCATGGGGGTAAGACATTTGCGAGTCTGAATAGTCCCATTTGAGTTGGCTACGTCTTTTCTGGGGGTTTCTATTTTTCGTCTGGCGTTGTACCGTCCCTGTGTTTTTAGAAGGGTCAATATTAATGTCTTCACTAGAGCTGGAGCTAATTTGGTCTTCATCAGAAGTTGACAGAGAGCCGTCTGAGACCGAGTAGAAATGTTCACCACTAACCTCTGGAGTCCAAGGGGCTTTGAGGCCAGGATTGGGTTCTGCTCTAAGAATGTAGTCCGTGATATCTTTTGCTAGGTGGTTTAGCCCAGTTTCACTTTCAGCCATCGTTTTAGTAGGTTCTAGATGTAGGGGGCTAGCCGCGTCTTCAACAGGAAGTGCAATAATAGGAGGATCGGTGGGTACGTTTGCCAAAACCACAGGGCCCACTGTGCTACTTTGATCTATAGGTTGTTCACCGAGAGATATCTCTTTTTGCACAAGCATGTCACTTTCTTGAGACCCCGTCAGGTTAAATTCAGGATTCGAGCAATCCTGCGCATCTACAAGCTGGCAATCTGGTTTGGACGCTGCAGGGGGTGTGGGGGTTGGGGCGCCGCTCAAGGTAGTGTCAGGATCAATAGGTAAAGCCTTCGGTCCAATGAGCATTTCCACAATTGTTGGTTGAGAACCCTCTTTAGCTCCCCCAGCGCCCCCAATCTTCCCCGTACCTCGTTTTAGGCAGATAGCTTCCCTTTTACCTTTTAGTGAGATGTCCGGTATTGCAGCCTCCCCTGGGGCAATGTTGCTTGGCGTCGGTTGGGGGGCCTTTAATTTGCTACTTTACCCTGTTCTAGAGCCCCTGGAAGACATCTGCGGCCTCTGTTGTTGTCTGCTTATTGTAGAATAAAAAACCAGAGTAAGCGCCAAAGATACCAAGTAGTGCAGAGATAGGAGGTGGGTGAAGAAATAAGGCGTTCTTTCTAGCGCAGCATGTCTCACATATCCATTGCAGATTCCGAAGCTTCTCCTCGTGCACCTCCGGGCTTGAAACCAGAGCCACTGCCCTCGCATTCCAATCCTTTTCTTGATCAGTGGCAAGAGTCCCAGAACAAGCACGAGTGTCGAGGAAACAATGTAGCACAGAATCAGACGACAAATGTAAAAATGTAACTCTCCTCCAGGCACGGCGTTTATCCTGCTGACAAAGAGTATTTCCAGGCTTCGCTGGACTGAAAATCGGAGCGCTCGCGTCCGGCTGCTTTTCACCTTCGACATCTTGAATCAGTCCGCATAGCCGATTGCCGAGAAGCACGGCGTGCGCGGCTGAACGACGTGCAATCACACCAACACCATCTTGCCCCTCCGTCCGGATATGTCAGCCGTTAGACCAGCTAGCATACTCCCCCCGCCCCCCTCTATCGACGGTCGTAGCATACATTTTCAGACGTGCTTATAGAATGAAGCAGGTCAGAGGAACATCAGCAAATCTTTTTTTTTTTTTTTGTGCAATTTTGTATAGCTCAAACTCGACCTGAAGGTATTGGAGCACCATAAATGAGCACCAGTTACATTACACACGGTCACATCCATGTTCATTTTAAGGCACAAGAAGATTACGTGATGTGTCAAGAACCACAAGATGTTAAGACGACGTCGTAACTCAAAACTCGTTCTGTAGTTCCAACGTACACAGTCTAGCCGTAGTGCCACAACCCGTCCAGGTATAGTGTGTATGAGAGGGCGTGGGCGGAGGAGTTGGGATTTGGCATAGCTTTATTTACTCAAGATCCATGTACAGTAGTGCGAGTACACACGTGTAAACAAGACCAAATGTACACTTGCTGAAACTAGTTAAACAAAACAGCAAAGGCTGCCTTTTTTCTGGACAATATCAAAAAGTTGCATTCCCCTTGAACATTCACACACGTCTGAGTTTAGCTGTAGCTGCTTGTCGGGTGATGTCACCCCGGACTCATGGTCCAAGAAACAACTGATTTTCTATTATATGTGCTGCGTCCTGTGGGAAGGAAAGGAATCATGGTAGGTTTTGTTCTGAAGTGACACGGAATTACTGAACATCTAAGTTACTCTTTAATAGTATTTAAAGTCCAGTGGGTGGGTACAGGGCAGAGGTGGGGGTGGATAACGGGACGATAAAAAAAGCACTATAAAGCAGCCAGTGCTAGCTGTTTCATAGTGCTTTTTTTCCCCTTAGGCGGGTGGGAGAGGGAGAAGAAATGGAGACTGGGAAGGGGGGAAGAAACAGGTACAGTAGGGTCTGAGGGAGTGGAGAATAAACCCGGAAAGGGGGTGAAAAAAATGTGGACGGGAGGGCTTATGGGAGGGGAGAAGAAGCATAGGATGAGAAGAAACACGTGGCTATAAGTTAAAAATAAAAAGTCAATATGTCTCAGCAATCTATTTGCAATGTTAATGTTGTTGAGACAGTGCGTACCATTCATACGATGGCGCACAACCCCACATGAAGAACATACATTTAGCAGAATAAACAAGTAGGGGGAAATAATGAATAACTGGCCTTCAGAGACGCAGCGGAGCCCTGCTGCACTCAAGAGCTGTAGTAAACAAGCGCATATGCAGTCCTGACCCACACCTTTCCTAGCTCAGGAAACAATTGAATTAACAGGAGTACCATATGAGGCGAAAGGTTTGCTATGTTTCTTCATTTTGCCTCATAATAATTAAACACCTTTTTCGTGTGGTCAACATTCAAAAAGTTTGCCATATTAGTTTATTTTCAAAAAGTGAATGCGCCGTTACTTAAAAATAGCAACCCGTGTCAACTGTGGCTTCAGCTGTTAGTTTATTGCTTCAATAGCTCCTTCCTGCCAAGAACAGGGATGCCGAATGCGGGTCAATAGAAAAGGATAGAAGGAACGATCTCTGCTGTTTTGAGAAGTGGTTTGTCTTTGAAGTCACTTTACGAGGTCCACTTCTAACAGCGCCATCTAACGTGACAAGATAAGGACAGCCTTGTTTACAATGGCGCTCTCGGAGCAAGTCAGGTGAACGCTTTTAAAAAACAAGCATCGACCTCAAGAGACATTACATCCCAGAAGAAATTATAAAAGAACTATAAATAAAGCCTAAAAAGCCATATTTTCACCTATTTCTATTGTCAGAGGTCCGCAGTCCGCCTATTATGTAAAGGCAAATAATTCCACTCCGTAGCCCGCTCAGACCTCCTGGTACAGTGCACGTCCATACAGTTTCACATGATCCCGCAGGTTTCATCACAAACAGGTAAATCACATATGTGGCCCTAATTATATCATAGACAAACTCAATGACGCCTTCGCATTTGATATCATGTATCCAGTTAATGGAAACGATAGCCTAAATATTTCGAGAGAGAAATATGTTTTGGGTGTTTGGCAATATCGGGGAGGGCAAGTGACATCTACTATCATGCAAAATGCGTGTTAACAATTAACTTGGCAATGTTTTGTGTTTCAGTTAAATCCAGCCGGTTCTTTTCTTTCATATAGTTGAGCTCCGAGCGTCTGCGTCTTTTATATGCATCACGAGACCAGTTTTTAATCATCGGCTGCGAGTGACAGTTACTTCAAAAGCCACTGATGTAGAGTTTCGATACTTTTTTCTCCAGATCAACAATTATCCCCTCCTCAAAATAAACCTTAAAATAATTCATAACGAATATTCTCTTTCTATGCAAGCTAATAAATGCATCACAATACAGCCGTTCGTTCTTTTTACCACTCGAGTATCCCGACTGCTACCACTAGATGGTGCTGTGTGCAGGTTTTTCTTCGGCAGCCTTCCGTGAACGTGATACATTACACTCAGTAAGACAAATACAACCAACATCAGGGGGCAAATAACATTATCTGAAATCAGATGCTATAAATCATACAAATGAATTTACCAATTGTGCTACAAAAAACGCGCAAACATATTTCACAGCGTGGGCATGAGCAGACGTGTTCAGGCGCAACTGAGATCGGGAGCAGAAAAGCTAAATAGGGCGAGCCGCATATAAAAAACAAGCATTGGCATAGCCAATAGGTCTCGCTTTTGGGACCTTATAAGTATTTAGTTATGCAGCACAATATCCTTGGTGCAACATCAACTGTTGCATGGCTAAACACTTATAAGGTCCCAAAGGCGAGACCTATTGGCTATGCCAATGCTTGTTATTTTTTGTTCTTGGGGGAAACCGGGCTAGTGCCAGGAGGGTCAAGGGTGAGTGCCAGGGAGGTGAGGAGTGAATGCCAGGAGGGACAAGGGTGACTGTCAGGCCAGGGGGGTGAAGGGTGAGTGCCAGAGAGGTGAGGAGTGAGTGCCAGGGAGATGAGACGTAAGAGTCAGGAGGGTCAAGGGTGAGTGCCAGGGGTGAGGGGTGGCTGAGGGTTAAAGTGACGAGAACGAGTTTAAGAGATGTGAGGTCGAAGGGGCGGAGAGGCTGCACACGGTGAGGATGTGAGGCTGGTGGAATGGAGGGAGTGTCGGTGGGCAGACGGTTTGTGGTGATGCAGGGGTGACACTTCGAGGGGGGGGCTGAGAGGAAGAGAGTGAGAGGAGGATGGGAAGAGACACCGCAGAGTGAAAGCAGTAGTTTAATGCAGGGGGTGGGGCTGTGAGGGTGCGCGGCCACGGAGGGGTGGGACTGTGAGGGTTAAAGTGACGAGAACGAGTTTAAGAGATGTGAGGTCGAAGGGGCGGAGAGGCTGCACACGGTGAGGATTTGAGGCTGGTGGAATGCAGGGAGGGAGTGTCGGTGGGCAGACGGTTTGTGGTGATGCAGGGGTAACACTTCGAGTGGGGGGGCTGAGAGGAAGAGAGTGAGAGGAGGATGGGAAGAGACACCGCAGAGTGAAAGCCTGTTGTAGAGTAGAGACCTGTTGGTGATAATGCGCTCGATAAATGTAAATTACAATTACAATTACAAAGCAGTAGTTTAATGCAGGGGGTGGGGCTGTGAGGATGCGCGGCCAGAGAGGGGTGGGGGTGCGAGGGGTGGAACTGTGAGGGTTAAAGTGACGAGAACGAGTTTAAAGCAAGCATAAACAAGACGCGCGGCTGCGAGACGCGCTCTGTGGTGGGGAGGGGGAGGAGCGGACAGACTAAATGCTGCGGGGAGAGCTTTAACAAGCTGGTAACCTCTGCAACCGGCTCACAACAGGCCGGCAACGTGTCCCTGGGGGGCAAATTAGAGGTACCGCGAGAATGAAGTGAGCCCTCTTACTTAATCTGCGGCCAAGGCTGTAAAGTCGAGAGCGCATGCCAGCAGCCAGAGACCGAGGCTCAAAAATATGAACGTGAGGTCAGAGGTCGACGCCGGAGGAGCTGTTAAATGGCGACAGTTTCGGGTTTCAACGCCTCCGGCATGGCGCAGGTGTGCTGTAGGGACCAGGAATCAATGCTGAAGCCAGCCAGAAGCTTTAAAAACAAGCATTGGCCGCGCGGCCGTTAAAGTGACGAGAACGAGTTTAAAGCAAGCATAAACAAGATGCGCGGCCGCGAGACGCGCTCTGTGGTGGGGGAGGGGGAGGAGCGTTGAAGCGCGCGCTTGGGAGAGCAAGCGAGAGGAAAGCCAGATGGCGCCTGGGTGTAAGGGTGCCCGCGAGCGATGCGAGGAATGCGCGTTACTGTGCGTGTAACCGCACGCTCTAGGCCACACAAAAAGCTGTGGTCGGCTTTTTAAAGCCCACTCACTAAATGTCTCGCCAGAGCAGCACATGCGCTGGCTCAGGCGAGACCTAAAAAGGTACCATTAAAGGGGGAAGAAACAAAGTGACAGGAAGGTCGAAGGGAAAAAGCAGTAAGCAAGAGTTCTCCTCTTGATACCGTTATCATAATATTTATCCCGCAAAAAACATCAAATCCGGATTGAGAACATCAGCACATCAACAAATCCTCCAAAGTACTGATTTTGATGAGACACTGATGGTCATAAACAGGGAGTGGCGTGTTTCCATAAATGACAACTTTGAAGGGCATACGATTATTTTTGGAATACAGGTCTCGTAACCAAAGGCATGGGGAGAACAAAGGTAATAGATAAGGTGTAGGGTGAAGTCCCTCGCACCGAGTAAAGAATCACTTCAACAGTTCTGCCATACCTAAATTAAATAAAAAGGTTAAAAAAAAAAACTGTTCTGCCATCAATATTTTAAGCGCACAAGAGTGAAAGATCACCAACAAAAGCGATCAAACTGGCATAAATATTAGATTTAATTCATCACAACCCAATTCTAACTTTTTAATTTAAATAACTGCATGTCACACTCAAGGTACCAGTTATGTGTCACGTGAGCTTTCTTTCTCAACGTTTAATAAAAACTGTTTTTCAATGTATATTCGATAGCACACCAACAAGAAAAGAATGAATAGATTTTCCGTATGCACAAAAACAACGTACACTGGCAAAACTTTGTGCTACAGAATCAGCGAGAAAAAATGAGTTAATGATCAATAACAGAGTGATTAGGGCATGCCATTGCACAAATTGAATAGTTCTCACCCCAATCAAAGTAGACAAATTGTCTTAACGAAATTTATTGACAACGCGCAGTCAATGTCAGGACTATTTTATGGGAGTAGTGATATTGCTAAAGGTTGGCACTCGTGGCAGAGCAGAACCCAGGTAAAGGTTAAACGTTCAAATTACAGAATTTCAACAAAAGCAAAAAGTCAGAACGTAGTACATTTTTATCTAAATCTTTATTGTAATATGCATATCAACTTAATTTAAAACAGTTTTATTTCCCTTTGTATAGATCCCAATCTATATCAAACTTATCTGTAAATATATATATATATACACATACATACATATTCAGGATCCACGGCTCCTCCACCCCAGAACGCAATGTAGGACATTCTTTTGCCACTGATTCAGAAACACTCTACTCCACACACTTCTCTCTACGGCTCTAGAAGAGGCGAGTGTTTTGGCAAATCTCAATGAACGCGATTCCTCTATAGGGGGAAGAGGCATGCTCTGTTTTAACCTACCCGATACATCTCCGGAAAGAGTGCCTCCACCCCACACTACAATGCAAACAAAAGTTCTAGGCATCAGAGTGAACAGGTGGTCTTGTTTCGTTTTTTTTCATTTTTACTGCTAGCATATTTGCTTTGGGTAAATGCGGATCCAGGGGGTAATTTAAGATGTTCTTATATGCATATGAGCCGTTTGAATGTGGTGCAGCATAGTTTGTACATTATATGATCATCGTTGGTAGCCATGGGATAAGCATGTGGCCAGCCAAAGGGTAATGCTGTCAGATTTCCTTTACCCTAAATGATAATGAAGTGCGATTAACTTTTAGCAAAATAAGAGGTGAAATAACTAGATGGTATTACTGTCCCCACTAATGTCTGAAAGTACTACTGCATGCATGACATGGCAAACAAAACCGATTCTGTGGTATGAATACATTAATCTTTCTTGGTGTTTTTGCAAAAAGCATATTTAATGCACCTCGATTATGCCGCTCTGGACACTGAGGCTGAGATTTAGAGTGGCATTCGGGCACTTGCAAGTGGTGCACTGCCTAGTGAAGAAGCACGAATGAGCCACGGATAAGTGAGGGAACTATAGTTTCCATGGACTATAGTTTCTGAAAAGCAGAAGAAATCCACTGGTGTATTCTTGTGAGGCAGGACTGCAAAGTGGCAATCAATAACAAATGGGTGTAATCCACACAAATAGATAACTACAACACAGTGAGGTGAAAGCTCACAGAGATTTCATTCACGGGTTAAATAGCACTGATGATGGGGTGGTACCTTTAAGAATCCTGCAAGTAAGGGGCTGTGGTGTGGGGGAGGGTCGTGGTTTCAATAAATATAAATTGAGATCTTTCCAAAGGGGAAAAAAGAAAGCCAGTGCAGTATTTCTCTGAATAAATACAATAATATGACCTAAGTGTCGAGAAGTGCCTTATTGCTGACGTTATCAAAGGCCGCTGAGATACCAAGAAATGCCAGAAGGCAGATGTTACCTTCCTTTACGAAGCGAAGGGCGTCATCCAGCACCTGCAAGGCCATCCGCATCTCTGTCGGTAACCTGACTGATATGAGCAGAGAAGGTTTTATGGGTTAGTCTGACTTAGTAGCTGGAATGAAGCTTTTTTGCAATAATGTTTCAAATTATGACTACTTTGGTGACAGGTCTCTAGATAGGAAGATTGTAATGATCTAACGGGGTTTAAAAGATGGTTCATGACAACATGAGATTGTGTATTCCCTTTGCTGTGCGTTGAAATGGAAGTGTTGCGACAGCAAACAGATTTGCATGAGTTGTGGCATCACCAGCGATTGTCACCGATAGCGTTTATAAATAGGGGCTACTCAGGAAAAGGATGCAACAAGGGATACATGTGTGAGGAGAAACATTTTTCGGCACAATAAAATCATACACGGTACGCTCTAATGAAAAAGTAAATCATGTGCCCACCAACAATTTCGCCAAGAAATCTACCCCGCCTCTTGCCCCAAATACATGATGCATAAATCCCTTCAAATGGTAAACACTGAGGTGGCCTAGTCAAACGGGCTTTGCGGGATGAGTGTTTCAATTATGATCCAATATTTCAATGTGTTTTCTGTAATGAAAACCGAGATACGGGCTACTAATCAAACCCTTCCCCCAAACAGAATATTGGGAACAGTCTTCGTTTAAAAATTTCCTGTTCAGAGCAAAGGTCGTACTCACAAGAGGAGACATGTATCTAGTTACCCATTTCCTTGCTGAAAAGTGCATTTGAGAATAAGGTATAGCAAATGGTATTACTCCGGACTTTTTGCTGCCTGTGACTTACATTACATTATCGACGATGTGCAACATTTTAGTTAGACTTATGTGGGGGGGGGTTAGTAGTGAAAAAACTATAACCAGACTATATTTGAGTCACTCACCAAGTAGCACAACAAGGGCCGTATTTAAAAGTAAAATCTTCACACCCCAAAGAAAATAAGCGCGCGCGCCTCGCACAGCAGCAGGGGGAGGGGGGAGAGGAGGAGGCCTGCGCGATTCCCTTGCGGGAGCGAGCGGCGCCAGGAGCGATAATTGCTACCATATGGTGCCGCTCGCTCCCGCAAGTGAATCGCCAAACGTGCACGCGTTGCCATTGAAGGCAATGGAACGCGTGCACGTTTTTGGCTGAAAAGCCGAAGCGATTCCAAAAGGTCTTTTTGCCTATGCGTAGGCGAGACCTAAAAACACTCACTCGCTATAAAACCGAAAGCGCGGGTTAAAAAAAAGCATTTCACACCCTAATTGAAAAAAAACAAAGAAGAGGGGCCATCACACACTGTAGAGTGTGATGGCCAAACAAAAGGTTCTCTGAGTGAAATCGCCAGGGACAAAACGAAGCACTGAAAGTAGGGGCATTTACACCAGTACACCAATAACAAGCCAGCATTTCTGAATGCCACAGATAGCATCCAATGGCAATTGGTGGGTTTGCGAAACTCCACAGAACAGATATAACAGGCAGATGGAAGCTCGACCTAACAAGCATTGGCATAGCCAATAGGTCTCGCCTTTGGGACCTTATAAGTGTTTAGCCATGCAACAGTTGATGTTGTTGCACCAAGGATATTGTGCTGCATAACTAAATACTTATAAGGTCCCAAAAGCGAGACCTATTGGCTATGCCAATGCTTGGGGCCCTTCCCTTGATACCTTAAAAGCCTCGCTGAGCCAAAGCTTGCACGTTCATGCAATATGTGGAATGAAGGAGATAAAACCAAAACAGCCCTTAAAGTCTGCTCTTCAGCCAGAGGACAGCGAAAACATCCCAGTTGCGGTGCTTTTACAGACGAGCAGCGAGAGTAGGGGAGTATTAGAGTGCGGGGAAGTATTTGAGGGGGGTAAGCAGCACACTGGGGAGAGAGCTAAAAATCACATGCCCTCTCATGGAGTGCTGGATGGAATAGAAAGAAGTAGTTCCCAAGACATGAAAAGTGTAAGGATGCACGTCAGCCAATCAGAATAATTGTAAAAAGGCTGTGCTGCAGGGCGAGACAAACACAAGAAGAGGACAAGCCATTGAATAAAAAGTAAACACATGAGAATGACAATCATGCCAACCAACGATAAACAAAGGGTGGGCTGTGAAACTACAATAGGTCTTTAACAATCAGACAGGTGACCCCTGAAAAGGGGGCATTGTAGGGCACCAAGACATCTGGTGGAATCGCTCCTCTGCATTTATTTTGTATTGCATGAGACACACACACACACACACACACTGTCTCACTTTTGTAAAGGTTGTCGCTGGGCAGAGAACACCTGAGCCCTCGAGTCTTGCAGTTTCCTCCGAGACCTCCTAGAGTTTGAGGTCCCTCGAATTGATGGCTCTGGTTGTGCACCTCTTCATTGTAATCCAGGGCTGAAACTTGGGGTTGTGCTTTGTGCAGGGGGCAAAACAATGACTTTCTTACAGGCCACATCAGCGTTCACTCTGCGAGAGCCCCTGCAGTCTTTCTGTCGTTGTAACAGCAATAAAGTGTGTGTTAATAGAGCCCCTGGTGCCGCACAAATTGCTATCGTTGCTAACAATGGATTTTTCTATTGTAAAATCTTACGACACTCAGGTCATCAACTTCCAAAGGATGAAAGTCTAAGTTGGCCCTGCCTATATTTGAATCTTAGCCCTGCAGGTTACTCAGATCTCTGTAGCAGGAACTCGACCAACTGAGTTGTCCGACATATATTGTAGCATTCTGTTACCCTTTCCCGGCTTCCTGATAAACCCGCAAGGCTCTATTATAAGGGGTGATTTAAATTGTGGGAGTATGAAATGTTCTTGCAAGAGCACCATATGCAAAAGGAATGCAAAGACAGGACCATCCGCAGTCATGTATTTACATGTCTTATATGAGAGCAGTAGGGGGCGGGGGGGAGGAAGTGGGTGCAATGGCAGCGCACATCCATTCCCTGCCCTAAGATGTCAGCTAAGTGAGCCTGGGTCCCTACGGAGTGAACGCACAGGCAGACACATGTAAAGTATCCATGACTGTGCAGGCATAGGGGCTCTGAAGACTTAAACCTGGGATGAAGGCTGCGGGGGTGTTGGAGGGGAGCGCGAGCGGCTGCTGCCAATGTAACGGTCCAGTTCTGTATAGTGCCGCTTAACAAGGGTATACAGCTTGCTTCTAAGCGCTCCCACCTTTGTCAGAGAAAGTGGACAAAGGGGTGATGGGCGATTTGACCAGGATCACACAGTTTGAAACCGTGATCAATACAAGCGTTTTGTGGCACAAGGCTATGGCGAGGTGCGAAGGGAGCACCGATCGGGCTGCGTATTGAGGGGAGGAGGGAGAGGTAAAAACAAACCAGCGCGCGCGCCTCGCGCACAAAGTAAAACAAGATAAAGACACGCACATAGCCATGCTGGTGAGGAAAGAAGGTGATCTGAAGTGCGGCGTCCCATAAGCGGGCATCGTGCTGATAAAATAAAAACCGCGCGCCTCCCAAATTATACAAAGAAATAAAGTTTGTGCAATTCAAACATGCTACACACGCTGCCTGTTCTTTAAGAGATTAATTGAATTAGGAGCAGCAATAGGCACCGACACAAGCAGAAAACTCAGCGACGGGCGGAAGGAGGTGGGATGACAGTACCGCGAGCCAAGTCAAAACAAAACAAGCGCGCGGCAGCAGGGGGAGGGGAGAGAGGAGGGGGCCTGCGCCGGTTTCCCTTGCGGGAGCGAGCAGCAAGGCGCGATAATTGCTAACATATGGCGCCGCTGCTCGCTCCCGCAAGGGAATCGCCAAACGTGCACGAGTTGCCATTGAAAGCAATGCAACGCGTGCACGTTTTTGCCCGCAAAGCTGTGTCGATTACTAAAGGTCTTTTATCTAAGCAGCGCATGCGCACTGCGTAGGCGAGACCTAAAAAGGAGGGTGGGAGCTGGGAGGGGAAGCAGGAGAGGCACATGAGAAGGTCTGGGAGCAAGAAGGTTGTGTTTGGTTTGTGGACAACTCACTGGGACATCGGAAAAGACACTGTCCTAACGGTGCTTACATGTACCTCGTTCATCTGATTCACTAAAGTTTAAGCAGATCGCACAAAATCCCTACCCTGAATTCTAGGACAGCCAGATATGTGCTGACTGTACCCTGCACACTTTGACTGCCATACATCAGAAAGGTCTTTATGTTGATTGTATGATAAAGTGAAAGCCCATTACCGGTCTCATCCATACCGGTGCAGGCCGTTCTGCCCTAAACTCCTTGAATTCCCTACATTACCTCTCTGGGGCCTGTCCAGAGATGCATTTGGTATTTCAAATCAGTGAGGCCCACATCCTATTTGCAATCCTGTTTCCATAACTCTTGGTCCCATCAAAGGCAAACATGCTTTCCTTTAAAGCCGAACTTGCCCCACTAATGTTTTGGGTTGTGATATTCTGTGTAACTGGAAATGCACTTGTTGGAAACGGGTAGCGTGGTGCAGAGCAGGAAGGCTAAACTAGGAGCATTGTGTGAAGCATCCGCGCAGCACACACAGGCGACACACCAGGCACACCACAAAAAGGAGACCACACCAGGTTGTTATGTAAAAAAACAAGTTTCTTTATCTAATTCAAGTCAGCCGTAGATGGGGCAGATAAACTCAGTGCAACAATAAACTCATGTCACTGTGAAACTTGAGTAATTCATCCAAGTGCATAACAGCATTAAACCTTCATATAGGTGAAGGGACATTGGCAACATGTGTCTGTAAGCAGGTAATACTGTAGGTAATGCAGGGCAGTAACGAGCATGAACAGCAGCTTATCCAGGCACATTCAGATAATCAGAAAGCCGATGCAGGTAGGCACCAAACACTAGAGGTAATGAGGAACCTGTGTCAGCCTAGGCGTAACCACATCCAGCACAGTGGGTGCCCTGGTGCAAGTAGCACTCAACATAGGTACATTTAACTCAGAGCAAGTACTTCAATGAGGCTCAATGCATGTAGGTACATTCAATCCATGGGAGGACTTAAAGCAGGTATGCAAACACTATGGGTAACATTTTAACCACTAAGCCTCCTCAGGCAGGTTCACGAGCCTAAGCAGAAATCACATAAAGGCCCCACCAATAGCACTTCTATGCACAGCTTACGGCGAGGGAGCCTGATCCTACGGTGGGGAAATACCGGTACACATTCCTGTGTGGCAGTGACAGGCAAATAACCAAACAAGGCAGGCATTCCCTTAAAGTAACATTGCAGGTGGCCTGTTTCGTGTACTAATCACTCCGGTGATATATCCCCTGCAGCTTGTAGCTCCCTTCTGTAGGTAATTTGACCTTGTGCATGCAGGCAAAACAGGTAACATTACCCTCAATTAGTGCTTAATGCAGGCCTGCAAACATCATAAGGACAGTTCTTACTCACAATGCCCAAAGACTGACCCTTAAGAGGCAAGTAAACCATGCCAGTACGGGGAACATGGGAGCCCCACCCCCGGGACTCTCACTGAACAGTTAGGCCCAAATGTTGCCTGTGGGAGCCCCTCCTCTGGGGCTCCGAGGCGCAGAAAAATGCCCCTGTTGCAGCAGTGCAGAAATGAGGCCCAACAATCACTGGCCCGTGGGGGTCCCCTCCTGGGACCCGAGGCTAGAAAAATGCCTCAACTTTGCAGCGACCCACAACTGCGGCGCCGCTGTGTAGCCCCCGGGGCACTGTGGCCCTGTCCGTGGTGGAGCCCCACGGGGGCTTCCAAATTAATCAGGCTGCACGTTGCAGCTGCCCACTGCCAGGCGGGGCAGCTGGAAGAACGCGATCGGCACCGTACGGGTGGGGGGCCGGGCACTGGCAGTATGCCCCGATACCTCCCCCACCAAGGCAAGGCTGAGCCCCCACTCACCGGGCTCACTGGAGGACTCCTTCTAGCAGGGGACAGGCACCGGTCTGTGCCTCGGCAGTCCCCTGCTCTCCACACCGGCGCTGCACACGAGGCGGCTTCTCCTCTTCACCCGGGCCCCCTCCCGGGACCCGGGACTTCTCTGCGGGGCTCCGGACGGCTTCCGGCTGCATGCGGGGCTCTCCCCAGCTCCCGGGGAGCCCCGCCTCCACGGAGCGACGTCTCCGTCGACGTTCGCGCCGGCCAGCGCGGGGTAGGCTCCCGCCTGGCTTTTTCCAGCGCCGGCGTCCTCACACGAGGCGGGGTAGGCTCCCGCCTCGTCCCACTCTTCTCCTGCCTTCACCTGGGCCCCCCTCCCGGGGCTCGGGACTTCGATAGAAAGCTCGCGAGGCTCCGGCCGGCCTCCTAAGGCCCCGCCCACAGTCAGGCAGAGGTGCCTGGCTTCCGCGTCGGCTCCGGGCCCGCGGCGGTTATCTTGGGCGATTTCAGCGTGTGGGGTGGGCTCCCGCCACGCAGCATACACACGGGGTGGGCACCCGCAACGGACGACAATACGGGGTAGGCTCCCGTGGTGCTTTTAAAACAACCAGCTCTCCCTGGCAGCACGCGAGGATTCGCGGCAAACAGCGCTCCACTTCTTAGCGCTACACAGCCCGCGCGGATCCCGGCCAGCGGCGGTGATTCCTGGCGGTGACACGCTTCCCTGTCACAGCGCTTCAGTCCCCCACAGGGCTTTCCTGTCCCGGGTGGCGGCGGGGATTACCGGCTCCTAGCTCACAGCACTTCCCACACAACGGCAAATGCGGGGTGGACACCCGCTGTCCCTCAAGCTGGCAAAGGGGGGGTCCCACACACCGGACTTCCCTCATAGCGCTTCAACAACAGCGCGCTGTAGGACACCAGCTCCTTTCTCTTCTCTTGGGCAGAGGAGATGCAGCACTCCCAAGGCGCTAGATCCCACCAAGGCTTCAGGGCCACACGGCAACGCTCCTCTCCTCCCTGGACAGGGGCTGTATAGCTCTTCTTTTCCCCTGGCACTCCACAGGTAGCACTCACGAGGCGCTAGGGGGCCAGGGCTTCAGGGATGACAGGATAGCGCTCCCCAGGTGCTGGATTCCGGGTGGTAGGAGAGCAGGCCTACAATACTGGGTCAGATCAATGGGCAGTGGGTACTCATCGGAACAGGACCGCAGCTCCTAGAAGCAGTCATCCCCCATAACGTGGTACTCCTCCCGTCATGGCAGTCTACACTCCAGTAAGGGGCTCTCACTGGCTCTGTGGACGGTGGAGGGGTGCAGATGGGCACAGGGGCCAGCACACAGGCCCAATGTGGCGGTACCTCCTGGCAGAGTGTCCCCTCTCAATCAGTCCAGCCCAACCTCTCTCCGCCTTTTCCTGACTGACTACATGGCAGCCCAGCCCCCCTATTTGTATCCCCCTCACCCCACCTACCAGACAGGGCTGGCAGCTTCCAGAAAGTTCCCTGGGAAAACCGGTCCTAACTGGTCTAGGGGAGGAGTAGAGCACCCTCGGTGCGAAGTTTCCCTCCAAAAGCAGGGGCGCTGGGAAACAAACCACTAGACTGCCAACCCACCTCAGTCAGGCGGCACAAGGGCAGGCAGGAATGGCGTCCATTTTAAAAGTGACAGGAACACCTTTTACATTTAGTACTCTTTTACATTTTAAACCCATGGTACAATACATAGACTAGGGGAAAAAGCGAAAAATTTCTGGGAAAAAGGGCCAAGTCCAACAGCACTGTTTTCTGTACATAACACTGATTCTATCTCAATATACCATAGAGCAAGAAAGACTAGGTCCTTGCCCTGTGGTGCAAAGCCAATTGTCAAATCCAGCTGATAATTCTATAATGTCTAAATTGCTCACACAAGTGCAATACCTCTTATGGCCCACAGGTATTAATGGCACGGAGTGCATTCTTTCTATTGAACCAGTCAAAATAAGGATAAATCCAATTAAAAAAAGTTACCCCATGTCCCTCAGTGTACTCTGAAGCCAAAGCATGAACTCAACCAGTTATAAAGAACTCAATCACGGACCAATTGTTAGCCAATGTAATATTCTTATTCTCCCTATCAAAAAGGTGGGAAACACCAATGTGTACTTATCTGTCCAAGATTTGTGAGCTGTCAAACAAATGTGGTTATGTGTAGCTTCCCTGTGGTCCCCAAACCTGCTACAATCCTTTCCTGTATCCACGCCACTGCCCAGTGTTCACCTTGATCAATTTTCCTTATGTTGAAGTATTTGTGGCATGGTGTGGCACTGAGGAATCGAGTGGCATTATGTGGATTGGAAAAGAGTGACATTGTTTGGAGTAGAGTGACTGTGTGGCGTGGAGTGATATTGTGTGGAGTGACATTGTGTTGAGTGGCATTGTGTGGAGAGGAGTGGAGTGGCATTATGTGGAGTGGCATTGTGTGGAGGGGAGTGGCACTCAGTGGAGTGGCATTGCATGGAGTGGCATTGCATGGAGTGGCATTGCATGGAGTGGCACTCTGTGGCATGGAGTGGCATTGATTGGAGTGGCATGTTGCAAAGTGCTTAAAGTCCTTGTCAGGGGTAGTAAGTGCTGTATAAATACAATTAGAGTTGTGTGGCGTGGAGTCGAATGGCACTGTGAGGAGTCGAGTGGCATTGTGTGGAGTGCAATGCCATTGTATGGTGAGGAGTGGCATTGTGTGGTGTGGAGTGGCATTGTGTGGAGTGGCATGGAGTAGAGTGGAGTGGCACTGTGTAGAGTGGAGTGACATTGTGTGGCATGGAGTGGCATTGTGGGCAGAGGATTAGCATTGTGTGGCATGGAGTGGCATTGTGTAGCATGTAGTGGCATTATGTGAAGTGGAGTAGAGTGGCAGAGTGCGGCGTGGCAGAGTGCTGCGTGGAGTGGCAGAGTGCGGCGTGGAGTGGCAGAGTGCGGCGTGGAATTGTGTGGCGTGGAGTGGCATTCTGTGGAGAAGAGTGGCATTGTGTGGAGTGGCGTACAGTGGCATTGTGTAGTATGGAATCAAGTCGCTAAAAGAAATAGGGTTGCTGATTGACTGGGGTATGAGCCCTGGTCAAGCAGCAACCACAATCCTTGTCAGGGTAAGGTACAAGCAAAACCCAAATTAACCTGTGCTCAACCCCATGATAGATTGGCACAGAGCAGTGAGGCTTAACTGAGAGGCAATGTGTATTTGTGAAATACTTCAAACAGTAACACAGGGAAAACACACCATAAAAGGAGCCCACAACAGAGTTAGAAAAATAGAGTAATCTTAATAAATAAAACAAGACCAAAACAACAAAAATCCAATTAGTAGAACCGGAGATATTGAATTTTAAAGTTTTTAGAGAAAATAGAGCCAAAAGGATTAAAGCACCAACTGTGGAAATCTGGTTGCGCTGGACAGGGACAAAGTCACAAGTTCAGGCCGACTACGATGGAGCATGGGCCGGCTACCAGGTTCCTGTTAAGCCCGCTAAACAGAGTACCTTAATTCCTGGGTTGCGGAGCGTTGCGTGGATCCGTGCCAAAGATGCATCACGCAGCCGAGGCGATGCATCGGTTTTGAGATGTGCCGAGGCGGAGGTGAGATATCCTGTTACGCAGACATCGAAGATCCTGTCGACGGGGCTTGTGATGCAAAGTCTGGTGTCAGGGATGTGGCGTGTAGCAGAAGCGATGCATCGGTTCTGAAGAGCTATGAAGTGGAGTCAGTCATCATCGTCAAAGGGGCAGTCGATGAAAGATGCCAGGGCCTGCACGAGGATGCGTTGCACAGTGCTGGTTCCGAAGGCAATGTGGGTTGTGGCGGTGATGCGAGTCTTTGCGACAGGTCCATTCCACGCAGCAGCAGAGATACGTTGGTTCTGCTCGGGGTAGCACCGCACAGCAGAGGAGATGCATGGGTTCCCCTGGATCCACAGAGGCTGACAAAGCACCTTAAGCCCACTTCCAAGGGTCCAGGACTAGGGTGGCACCAATTGGCAGAGTAGACTCACAGATGGTAGAGTCCAGGTGCTGATTCACGGTTATTTGAAGCCTGTTACGTCCCTCAGGCTTCAGATCTGGAGGTCAGACAATTAGTCCTTGGAGTCACTCTGGGTTCAGTAGATGCAGGTCCAGGCTTCCTCATCCAGACAAGAAGGCAGCAGGTCAGCACAGCAAAGTAGGAGTCCAGCAGAGTGGCAGTCTTTCAGTAGCACAGCAGTCCTTCCTGGCAGAGTATCCATAGGTTAAGAAGTGTACTGAAGTGGTGTTGTCCGAGGTCCATCTTTCTGGTTCTGGTAGGTGGGAGAAGCTTCCAGACAATGGCTTTGAAGTGCAAGGAATTCCCTGCCTCCCCTGTCCTGGCTCCAGATGGGCTGAAGTGACAATGCAGGGCCTTTGTGTGAAACAGGACATAGAATATTCAGATGTAAGTGAGGCTGTGTCCAGCTCCTCGCAGCATCCTGCCAGTGATGGCTCATCCAGTCACAGCTAATCTCCCATTGTGTGTGGCTGTCTGGGAGGAATGCACAAAGCCCAACTGCAAACTACACCCAGTCATGTGACTGGAGACAGGCTGCAGGTACCAAATGGCTAAAGCAAGAAAATGGCAACTTTCTAAAAGTGGCATTTTCAGAATTGTGACTTAAAATCAGACTTCATCTCGAGTTAGGATTTTAAATTAGGATTCCAGAGACACCAAACATGACCTGGTCATCTCTTCCCATTTGGAAATTACACTTATAATGTGTAATAAGGCAACTCCAATGTTATCCGGTGGGGGAGATAGGCCTTGCAGTAGTGACAAACGTAGTTAGGGGTTTTTCACTACCAGCACATGTAAAACTCAAAATTACATGTCCTTTTTTAATACATTGCACCCAGCCCTCTGTGCTGTCCAAGGCCTTCCCTAGGGTTGACCTATATGTATTAAAAAGGAAGGTTGGCCCTGGCAAAAGGTTTATTTTGCCAGTCAAAATAGCAGTTTAAAACTGCACACACAGGATCTGCAATGGCAGGCCTGAGACATGTTTAAAGGGCTACTTAAGTGGGTGGCACAGTCAGTGCTGCAGACCCACTAGTAGCATTACATTTACAGGCCACAGGTAGTGCCACTTTACTGGGGACTTATAAGTAATTTAAATATGCGATTGGGGATAAGCTAATATTAGCATGTTTAGAGGAGAGAACATAAGCCCTTTAGCACTAGTTAGCACTGGTAAAGTGTGCAGAGTCCTAATACTAGCAAAAAAGGTCAGAAAAAAGTAGAGGAGGAAGGCAAAAAGTTGGGGGGAGACCACCCTAAGGCTGGCAGGTCTAACAGTGGCATTGTGTGGGGTGAAGTAGCATTGTGTAGTGTGAAGTGGCACTGTGTAGCATGAACTGGCACTGTGTAGCATGAAGTGGCACTGTGTGGAGTGGAATTGAGTGGAGTGGGCTTGTGTGGAGTGGAATTGTGTGGCATGGACTGGAGTGGAATTGTGTGGTATGTAAATGTGTGGCATGAAGTGGAATTGTTAGGCATGGAACTGTATGGCCTAGAATTGTGTTGCACGGAATTTTGTGGACTGGAGTGGAACTGTGTGGCGTGGAGTGGAATTGTGTGGATTGCAATGGAGCAGAACTGTGTGGATTAAACCAGAATTGTGTGGTGTGGAATTGTGTGCAGTGGACCAGAATTGTGTGGCATGGAGTGGAATCATGTGTTGTGGAGTGGAACTGAGTGGAGTGGAATTGTGTGACATGGCGCGTAATTGGATGGAGTGGCTTGGAGTAGAGTACAGTGGAACAGCGTGGCAGGGAGTGGAATTGTGTGGTGTGGACATGTGTGTAGTGTAGTAGAATTGTTTTTTTTACATTTTTTGTCTTCATATCACCTCCGAGAAGCACCGACCGACATTCTGACACCAAACGTGCTCAATATCGGACTCGGCTTCAGACAAGTCAGCTGGATAGTGTCAACTGGTCTCGACCTCCCCAGCCACTACTGACTTGAGAGGGTGTATTCATTGGACATGATGTTATTTATCTTATCTTCAGCTGGTCCCAAAACCCTTCTACCTCAACCTAGTTTTTAGGTCTCGCCTGAGCCAGCGCAAGCGCTGCTCTGGCGAGACTTTTAGTAAGGGGGCTTTAAAAAGCTCACCACAAGCTTTTGCTTGTGGCCTAAAGCTTGCGGTTACACGCACAGTTACGCGCATAGCCGCCATCTGGCTTTAGCCCCCATCTGCCTTTCCTCTCTTGTCATGGGTCATTAAGCACCTCTATAGCGGGCTCCTTTCTGATTGCAGTACCATGACGGGCTTTCTCTTTAAAGCCAGCCTCGTCTCCAAATTATTCATGTTTTCGTGCTTAGCGTGCCATTTGCAATTTGAAATATCTCTCGCGGGCACCTTTTTGATTGCAGTACCATGACGTGCTTTCTCTTTAAAGCCAGCCTCGTCTCCAAATTATACATGTTTGACCAACAAGTCAACATGTGTTAAAGGACGTCTTTAAAACGAGCGGTTTAGGGAACAAAACGTTCATTTTTCATCCTCACCAACATTTTTTTGCCTATAAGCAATGTAGGAAACAATCAGAAGCCGACGATCCTGCTCATCGTGTTGAATGGCTACCAGAAATATCTGTGTGCAACCCGCAGGAATCAGATTCAAAGCTTAGTGGGGCTAACTCAGCCTTTCATCCACAGGAGGTATAAACAAAAAAATCTCTCGCAGGCACCTTTCTAATTGCAGTACCATGACGTGCTTTCTCTTTAAAGCCAGCCTCGTCTCCAAATTATACATGTTTTCGTGCTTAGCATGCCATTTGCAGTTTGAAATATCTCTCGCGGGCACCTTTTTGATTGCAGTACCATGACGTGCTTTCTCTTTAAAGCCAGCCTCGTCTCCAAATTATACATGTTTGACGCACAAGTTAATATGTGTTAAAGGACTTCTTTAAAACGAGCGCTTTAAGAACAAAACGTTCATTTTTCATCCTCACCAACAATTTTTTTGCCTATAAGCAATGTAGGAAACAATCAGAAGCCGACGATCCTGCTCATCGTGTTGAATGGCTACCAGAAATATCTGTGTGCAACCCGCAGGAATCAGATTCAAAGCTTAGTGGGGCTAACTCAGCATTTCATCCACAGGAGGTATAAACAAAAAAATCTCTCGCAGGCACCTTTCTAATTGCAGTACCATGACGTGCTTTCTCTTTAAAGCCAGCCTCGTCTCCAAATTATACATGTTTTCGTGCTTAGCATGCCATTTGCAGTTTGAAATATCTCTCGCGGGCACCTTTTTGATTGCAGTACCATGACGTGCTTTCTCTTTAAAGCCAGCCTCGTCTCCAAATTATTCATGTTTTCGTGCTTAGCGTGCCATTTGCAATTTGAAATCTCTCTCGCGGGCATCTTTTTGATTGCAGTACCATGACGTGCTCTCTCTTTAAAGCCAGCCTCGTCTCCAAATTATACATGTTTGACGCACAAGTTAATATGTGTTAAAGGACTTCTTTAAAACGAGCGCTTTAGGGAACAAAACGTTTATTTTTCATCCTCACCAACTATTTTTTTGCCTATAAGCAATGTAGGAAACAATGAGAAGCCGACGATCCTGCTCATTGTGTTGAATGGCTACCTGAAATATCTGTGTGCAACCCGCAGGAATCAGATTCAAAGCTTAGTGGGGCTAACTCAGCCTTTCATCCTCAGGAGGTATAAACAAAAAAATCTCTCGCAGGCACCTTTCTAATTGCAGTACCATGACGTGCTTTCTCTTTAAAACCAGCCTCGTCTCCAAATTATACATGTTTTCGTGCTTAGCGTGCCATTTGCAATTTGAAATATCTCTCGCGGGCACCTTTTTGATTGCAGTACCATGACGTAACTAACTGACTCTCTCAATCTCACTAACTGACAATCTCTCACTAACTCTCACTGACTTACTCTCACTAACTAACTTACTACATAACTCTCTCACTCTCTCACACTAACTCACTCTCACTGACTAACTCACTCTATCACTAATTACATAACTGTCACTCTCACTAACTAACTTACTTACTAACCTTCAACCTCCTGTTATTTATGCCCCCCATAACAAAAAAAAAAATTGCCATTGCCAATAGGTCTCGCCTTTAGAACCTTAAAAGTGTTTAGCCATGCAACAGTTGATAATATTGCACAAAGGATATTATGCTGCTTAAATAAATACTTATAAGGTCCCAAAAGCGAGACCTATTGGCTATGCCAATGCTTGTTACTATTCCTATCCACCTCCCTGAAATACAACACCGATCTTTTCCAGGCTTGCCATGTGGGCGCAAGGGGTTGACACCAGAGTTTACAGATTTCCCCTCTTGCTAGTAGAATCAGATACAAAAAACAGGTTTCAATACTTTATTGGGAGGGGGTACCACCAGCCACATGCTGAACTAGGCCAAATATAATCAAAGCGGGGCTTACCTCCATAGTGGTTCCTAGAGCATCAGAAATGGTCTTACCCACGCCTGACCCAAATTCCTTCAAATTTGGGCAGGTGGCGAACATATGTACATCATCCGCATAACAACTGCCACATCGTTTGCACTTCAAACCTCGCCTCCCCGTATTTTTGCCAATTTCCTCGGGGTCCAATATGCTCTATGAAGAGTAAAGAAGTGGTTTTTCCTTAGTGCAGCAGGTTTAATCACCGAATAAAGTGTAGACAAAGATAATTGCCATATTTCTTCCAGCTCTGTGCCCGGCAAATATCCGTCCCATGCAAGGTGAGGAGGTTTCATGTTTTCCTCAGCTGCCTTCAGGAGATGCTGATACCAGTGAGCCACTTCCTTCTTCATAGCCCAATGGTCCTGAAGATCCTTCGCTATGTCTCAGAGGCTATCCAACCCTGGCTCTTGAGCCATGAGTACACTTGGTAGATTTTAAACCTTGAGAGTGAACCGTTTGTTCTACTATTGCAGTTGTCCCACGATGGCCTCTGTCCTTCTTCCACCATCTGGCCCCATTTGTTTAACTTCTCTGCTTTAGAGGTTTTGCAAGACTGTCAAGCAATCACTGGAGATGAGTTGTGTTGAGTGGATTTATGTGGAGTGGAATGGAGTGAAGTGAACCTGTGTGGTGTGGCATTGTGTGTAGTTGAGTGGTACTGTGTAGTGTCTTGTGGAATGGCACTGTGTGGTGTGGAGTGCAGGGGGCATTGTGTGGAGTGGCATTGTGTGGCATGGAGTGAGTGTGGAGTGGCATTGTGTGGAGTGGCATTGTCAGGCTTTGAAGTTAGTAGTGTGATGTGGAAATGAGTACAGCGGAATTGTGTGATGTGGTTTGCAGTGGAACTGTGTGGCTGGTGTGGAATTGTGTTGTGTAGTGTAAGTGAGTGGCATGGAGTGGAAGTGAGTGAAGTGGAATTGTGCAGCGTGAGATTGGTGGCCTGAAGTGTAATTGTGAGGTGTGAAGTGGAATTATGAGGCATGAAGTGGAATTGTGTGGCATCGGGAAGAGTAGAATTGTGTAGAGTGGAATGGAACTGTGTTGAATGGAGTGGAATTATGTGTATTAGAATGGAATTGTGTGTCATGGAGTGGAATTGTGTGCCATAGACTGGAACTGTGTGGCATAGAGTGGAGTGGAATTGTGTGTCGTGGACTGGAATTGTGTGGCGTGGAATTGCATGGCATGGAACCACATGGAGTAGAGTGGAACTACATGTGTGGAGTAGAATAGTGTGGCATGGAATTGTGATTTGTGGAATTGTGTGGCTTGGAGGGGAGCAGAATTGGGTGGCATGGAGTGGAATTGTGTGAAGTGGAATTGTGTGGTGTGGAACTGTGTGGCATGGCGTGGAGTGGCATGGAATTGTGTGGCATGGAGTGGCATTGTGTGGTGTAGAGTGGAATGGCACTGTGTGTGGTGGTATAAAAAAACCAGAGAGGTGGCTCTACGATCCAAGGGAACAGAGCACTCAAAATCTGTAAGATAAACCTAATTTCCCTTGGAAATCACAATATATAGAGGAATCTCATTCATCCACTACTCACACTCCAGATCATTCAAATCACTCTCAAAACTTTAACCATGTACAAGGTCTCTATAGAATAAACCCAAAATCCGATCTAGCGTTGTTACAATTTTATATGATTCATAAAAAACAGATACATTTCATATATAAAAATATTCATAAGAAATATACATAAAAACATTCATATGATAAATGCAAATCACCTGAATTTATATTACAGAATATACTATCTAAATTTAAAAACAACCTCCTAAAACTATCTCTGAATAAGAATAAAAAACAAAACGAAAAAACCCAAGGAGGCACAATGACATTCACGGTTGCTAACATAGATCCAACACTTTACTTAATCAACAGAAAAAACTGGTGAGAATCTTGATCTTATCCAGGTAAATCTTATATGTTGGATTCCTTAAAAAAAAAACTGGCGTCGACGCGTTTCGGTGGTATTAAAAATCCTATACAAAGCCACCTTCTTCAGGACTCAACAGTAATGTGGGTTTATTCTTGTGGAAAATAAATTATTATCTGCATAGACGACAAGAGAAAATATATATATATATTACATCAATATATCCCTTTCTATAATCAAATGCATTATTCATTATAACTACACTTATATCACACATACTATATACATAAAAATCCTCATATACATTATAAAACTGGTCCTATTAACATATTATGAGCATATTGTAAGCATTTTACAAACATACCAACTCATACACTAAATCACGATTTTGTTTTTACCCAAGAAAACCCCTAGTTTATCAAACAAAAAGGGAACTACATAATCTAGCACTCATATCACGTTTTCTCCATCCACAAACTCTCAATGCTCACCTTTAGCCAAGTTATATTCGTTTTCCTCACTTTAAATTCGGAAATATAGAGGAAAAGGCTTCGTTTATATAAATCTGCCGATACTCTCGTCCTGGGCATATTTTCAGACCCTGAAAATATTGGTCATTGCTGTATACCACAAATAAGGGACAAAAATAATAAGAATAAGGGAGGGGTTTCTTGTGCTTATTATGATATTGTTCTAATATTACTAAGAACAAGACCGATTTATTTCACATGATTCTCTCCCCCCAAAATAAAATTGTTTTCTCTCCCTCCACTTTACTTTATATGTTTAAAGGGATCCTGACTTCACTTCTTTTCTTATTTAAAATCGTGATGTCCTTCCAATGTTCAAAGAAGTTGCTTAATTTCGTGGACCTTGAAAGATAATATTTCTTAGTCATTTCCTATTTTTCTATTTAAGACCTATAAGGCTAGTTGTTTGGCTCTTTAAAAGTATCATGTCTTACCTCACTTAATAGAGGATCTTCCCATAAGCGCTAATGGGGAAATTCTTTGTATAGGGGGTCCACGTTTGTAAAGTTATCCTCCCCCAGGCCGTATATCTATATTGCCTGTTTTTTCAAGCCGCCGTCCACAGTCGGTTAATATTAGATCCTAAAGGATGAAATGATAACATTCACTATACTGTTTATGTAACTCAGGCTCGTGGCATGAATTTAACTGGCCCTAGCTGAGTCTTATTTACATTAAACTTGTCCTATCAGTTACCCTATCTTTCATTTGATTTATCTGAAAGGTAGCCATTTCCTATGAGTAGTTAAGGCAAACCAAATGTATACGAGGATGTTCCTTAGTTCCATTAATCCCTCTTGTATACAAAAACGATGGCCCTTAGATAGCTTAAACATGGGGTACAAAGATTCTTTTACAGTTCCCACTCTTATCCTTAGCCAAATAGTACCGTTGTGTTTTCACTATGTGAAAATCAGAGCGGTAGTAAGATGCATTCTCACTTACATTATATCCTGACTACCTCTTCTTAGATTATATTTATACTATGCCGATCTCACTAATAAAATTTTAAACAAGAAGGGATTATCTAAAGGTCTCCCTTTATTCCCCTAATCAATCTTGAACACCGCCCCAAACCCCTTACGTCACGTAAAGAAAATGCGGGCGTTCCTTTACAAATCGCACCCCTTTACCTAACCTTAAGCTATCCTATTATCGTCCCAGTATAGAGATTTCACCGGCAGCGAAGTACTATCATGCTTACCTCGTGTGCCACGGGTCCCGGTACGTCCTCGTTTTCTTCGTATCTTTACCGGACGACCCGGAATCCATTTTATTGGCTAGATCTGCTCATGTGGCATGAGTTACGTTAATTACATGGCACCTTCCCCCACAAACTGCGCATGTCACAGCGCCATCTTGTAATGTAAGCCGAGGTCAATTTCATTAGAAACGCCTCGCGCTAGTTAATGCAGCATCCTTTTTCTATCTCCATTAGCTTTCTAGTGCGCATGACTGGTGGCCATCTTTTAGTATGTTCAAAAAAAATTTAAAATTATTTTTCAGTCTCGAAACTGAATGAAATCCATCTAATTAAAGAGTCTAAATATAATTAAAGTTACATTTCTACTTTTTACTCTTTTATCAGGCATTACTTGAATAACACCAATGGACCAATATATGTCCACATATGTCACAGCCATGTCTAATTACAAACTTAAGCCGACCTACCACATCGGTTCTGTTTAAATTACCCATACCTAATAACCATTGTTACCCAACTGATAATACATAGATGGAAACCATCTTATAATGTTGGACAATATCAAACAATAGAGAACAATAGGGATAATTCAAACCTAAAAACCCAATTAACCTATTTTCCATGGTATTATATTCTAAATTATAGATACAAACTATTCATTATATTTGACAGGGTTCTTTAGTTTCACACAGACCTTCATGCGGTTTATATATGTTATTATAGCTCCTGATGGGGTCTATTTACTCTATCTCTCAAAGTTCCAGATTAAAGAGATATAAGTTGTTATGTAAATTACCCTGATAACTGGTCATAGAGAGATAAACCAACTCCTTTTTACTGACACTGTTGATCTTATATCTACATGGAGATGATTTTCTCCCATTCCTCCCTATTATTAAGTCCCCTTTTCACTGTATCGAATTTGATCATGTACCACTGTTCCTGTAGTTTTCTATGTCGTATGCTGTTACCCCCTCGCATAGACTCTTATCTTCTCCAGTACCACCCACCTTAAGTCAGATTGTGTGTTTTTTATCTATCCAATGACTGACAAGTGGCGCGTTCTCTTTCTTGGTCTTTATAGCAGATCTGTGCTCGCACACTCTTAATCTGAGTTCTCTTGCCGTTTCCCCTACGTATCCCATGCCACAAGGGCACAGGATCAAATATACAATGTTTTTACTCCTGCAATTGTTGAGGGTCGCTATATCATGTCTGGATCCATTAAGGGTCACAGTCTTTGTTTTATGACATAAGTCACATATACTACAGGAACCACAGCTGTAATTCCCTTTAGCCTTTTCCCCTAATAGGGTATTTTGATTTTCTACATGCTCATCCCTGTAGGTATGTACTAGGGAGTTCCGAAGATTTTTATTTTTCCTAAATGCATATAATGGTTTGGGTATAGTGAGACTTTCTTCATCATTTAAAATCTTCCAATTATGGTTAATTATATTTTTTAGTTGATTACTAATCTCTGAGAACTGGCTAACCATTACCATTTTCTCTTGTTTCTCTTTCCTGTTACCTCCCTGTAGGAGGCTTTCCCTATTGTAAAACCTGGCACGCTTGAAACAGTTATTGACAAGTTTCTTGGGGTAGCCTCTTTCCCTAAATTTAGTCTTTAATTTAGTGGAATGTGTGTAGAAATCTTCTAGGGACGTACAGTTTCTACGTAATCTAAGAAACTCACCCAAAGGTATATTATCCTTCTGACTTTTCGGATGATAACTGTTATAGTGGAGAACGGTGTTCCTGTCCGTTGGTTTGGAAAAAAGCTCCACTGCTAAATGTCCATCTTTATGCTTTATTTTAATGTCAAGAAAGTTCACATTGTTGTTACTATAATGATCAGTGAATTTAAGATTTTTGTCGCCTAAATTAAGCCATTCTAGGAATTCCTTAAGTTGTTCTATTGGGCCATGCCATATAAAAAAGATATCATCTATAAATCGAACCCAACTACGAATATTTTCGTAGAATGGGGAAATTTCATTATATATGTGCTTTTCCTCGAAAGCCCCTACATACATACAGGCTAGACTTGGGGCGCAAGTCGCCCCCATACTGGTCCCTTTTTGCTGCATGTAGACTGTGTGTGGTGGAACAGCACGGTATAGCATGGAGTGACATTATGTGGTATGGAGTTGCATTGACTGGAGTGCCATTGTGTTGAGTGGAGTGACATAGTATGACATTGAGTGTAGTGGCATTATGTGGCATGGAATAGAGTGGAGTAGAGTGGAGTGGCATTGTGTGGAGTGGGATTGTGTGGCATGGAGAGAAATGGCATTGTGTTGCATGGAATTGGTGTGGCAGGAGTGTAATTGTATGGTGTGTGAGTGGCGTTGAGTGAAATTTCAAGGGAGTGGAATTGTAGGACATGGAGTGGAATGGCGTGGCATGGAATGGTGTGGTGTGTAATGGACTGGAATTGTGTGGCATGGAGTGGAATTGTGTGGTTTGGATGGAATTCTACGGGGTGGGGTGGAATAGTGTGGGGTGGAATGGAACAGTGTGGTGTGGAAAGGAACGGTGTGGAGTGTAATTTGAGTGGCGTGGAATTGTAACAAGTGGAGTGTAATTGTATGACGTGGAGTGTAATTGTGTAGCATGGATTGCAATTGTCTGGTGTGGAGTGCAATTGTGTGGCGTGGAACACAATTGCGTCAGTGGAGAGGCTTAGAGTGGAGCTGCATGGTGTGGAATTGTGTGGAGTGGATGTGTTGAGTGGTATAGTGTGGCGTGGAATAGTGTGGCGTGGAATAGTGTGGCGTGGAATAGTGTGGCGTGGAATAGTGTGGCGTGGAATAGTGTGGCGTGGAATAGTGTGGCGTGGAATAGTGTGGCGTGGAATAGTGTGGCGTGGAATAGTGTGGCGTGGAATAGTGTGGCGTGGAATAGTGTGGCGTGGAATAGTGTGGCGTGGAATAGTGTGGCGTGGAATAGTGTGGCGTGGAATAGTGTGGCGTGGAATAGTGTGGCGTGGAATAGTGTGGCGTGGAATAGTGTGGCGTGGAATAGTGTGGCGTGGAATAGTGTGGCGTGGAATAGTGTGGCGTGGAATAGTGTGGCGTGGAATAGTGTGGCGTGGAATAGTGTGGCGTGGAATAGTGTGGCGTGGAATAGTGTGGCATGGCGTGGAATAGTGTGGCATGGCGTGGAATAGTGTTGCATGGCGTGGAATAGTGTTGCATGGAGTGGAATAGTGTGGCATGGAGTGGAATAGTGTGGCATGGAGTGGAATAGTGTGGCATGGAGTGGAATAGTGTGACATGGAGTGGAATAGTGTGGCATGGAGTGGAATAGTGTGGCATGGAGTGGAATAGTGTGGCATGGAGTGGAAGTGTGTGGCATGGAGTGGAAGTGTGTGGCATGGAGTGGAAGTGTGTGGCATGGAGTGGAAGTGTGTGGCATGGAGTGGAAGTGTGTGGCATGGAGTGGAATAGTGTGGCATGGAGTGGAATAGTGTGGCATGGAGTGGAATAGTGTGGCATGGAGTGGAATAGTGTGGCATGGAGTGGAATAGTGTGGCATGGAGTGGAATAGTGTGGCATGGAGTGGAATAGTGTGGCATGGAGTGGAATAGTGTGGCATGGAGTGGAATAGTGTGGCATGGAGTGGAATAGTGTGGAGTGGAATTGTACGGCATGGAGTGGAATAGTGTGGAGTGGAATTGTACGGCATGGAGTGGAATTGTGTCAAGTTGAGTGGCATTGTGTGAGGTGGAATGGTACTGTGTGGAGTGGGATGGCAATGTGTAGTGTCGAGTGGCATTATGTGGCGTGTAATGTGTCGAGTGGCATTGTGTGGAGCGGCATCAAGTGGGATTGGAGTGGCATTAACTAGAGTAGAGTAGCTTTGTGTGGAGAGGAGTGGCATTGTGTGGCATAGAGTGGAGTGGGATTGTGTGGCGGAAAGTGTGGCGTGGAGTGGGATTGTGTGGCAAGAAATGTAAGGCGTGAAATTGTGTGGCATGGAATTGTGTGGTGTGGAACTGTGTGGAGTGCAAATGTGTGGCATGGAATTGTGTACAAAAAAGAAACGAGGAGACCCTGAAGGTCTGAGGGGACCAAGGGTAATTATATACTAAGGAGAACAGTGGTCCCGGACCCTCCAACACTGGATGAGCCTATGCAATTCGGTTGCCTGATCACCGCGGCCTCACTTTACAGATTCCCCCCACTAATTGCATTGTCAGGTTGGAAATTCACCGGCGCCACTTTTCGCGCATATCGAGGTTCCCGGACGGGAACATCCCCACCATCCACTACCTCGGCCGAGGCACCAACTCTACTATTCCCCGGTTGCTCGCCGCACCACTGTCAGTTCGCCCCCTCGTACCACAGAGGCTGGATTCCTCAATTGCCATAGCCATTGTGCTCCCCTTCATTGGCAACTTCCCAGGCACTTGTTGTATCAGATAGTCCTGATGAGATCCCTATACCTCTACTGGGATCAAAACATCGTCGACACATACGTCTTCAACTCTATACTAAAACTTGTATTCAACTGTGGAGTATGAGATGTTACTCAGATTGTGACTTTCCGTTTACCTACATATTGAAAAGTCACTTTTTAAGTCACTTGCCTGAGGTAAGGAAATTGGCTGATTTCCCTCTGCCCTGTCACGTTTCGCTCACTTATTTTCTGTATATTATCCTTGCGTTGAACTCAATCCTTAATTAAACTCCTATTTTTTCATTGACACATTTGTAATTCCAATTTTGATTACTTAATTGTGATATTGTTTTAATTGTATGGGACCACTGTTCTCCTTAGTATGGAATTGTGTGGCATGGAATGGAGTTGAACTGTGTGGATTGGATCTGAATTTTGTGGCGTGGAGTGGAATTGTATGGAGTGGTCCAGAATTGTGTGGCATGGTGTGGAATTGTGTGGTGTTGAGCGGAGTGGAGCAGTGTGGTGTGGAGTATAGAGGAGGGGAATTATATGATGTAGAATTGTGAAGAGTGGAATTGTGTGGAGTTGAGTGAAGTGGAATTATGTGGCATGGAATTGTGTCATGGAGTGTAACTGACACATGGAGTGAAATTGTGTGATGTAGAGTGGAACTGCATGGTGTGGAGTGGAAATATGTGAAGTGAAGGTGTGTGGCGTGGAATTGTGTGGAATAGAGTGGAGTGGAATTGTGTGACGTGGAGTAAAGTGGAATTGTGTGGCACAGAGTAAAATGGAATTATGTGACATGAAATTGTGTGGCGTGGAGAGGAACTGTGTTGAGTGGAAATGCAAGGAGTAGAATTGTGTGGAGTGAAGTGGAACTGTGTGGAGTGGCGTTTAGTTTTTTGGTGTTGAGTGGAATTGTAAGGAGTGGAATTGAGTAGAATCATGTGGCGCAGAGTGGGATCGAGTGGAATGGCTCTGTGTGGAGCTGCATTGTGTGGCAGGGAGTGGCATCATATGGTGTGGAATGGCATTGTGAAGTGGGATTGAGTGGCATGGAGTGGATTGGCAGCGAGTGGAGTGGCTTTGTGTGGTGTGGAGAGGAGTGGCATTGTGTGGAGAGGAGGGGCATTGTGTGGTGAGGAGTGGCATTGTGTGGTATGGAGAGGAGTGGCATGGTGTGTGGTGGGGTGGCACTGAGTGGAGTGGAATTCTGTGGCATGGAGTGGAATTCTGTGACATGGAATTGTGTGGTGTGAAACTGAAATATGTGGCATAGAATTGTGTGACATGGAGTGAAATTGTGAGGTGTGGAGTGACCTGGAGTAGAGTGGATGCAATGAATGAAATTGTGTGTAGAGAAATTGTGTGGCATGGTGTGGATTGTGTGGACTGAAGTGGAATTGTGTGGCGTGGAGTGAAATTGTGTGGAGTGAAATTGTGTGATGTCAAGTTGAAGTGTGTCTTGGAGTGAAGTGGAATTGTGTGGTATGGAGTGCAGCTGTGTGGCATGGAGTTGAATTTATGGAGTGGCATGGACATGTGTGGAGTGGATTGTGTGGCGTAGAATTGTGTGTTGTGGAATGGAGTTGTGCAGCTTGGAGTGGCATTGTGTGGCATGGAGGGGAGTGGAATTGTGTGGCATCGAGTTGAATGGAATTGTGTGGCATGGAGGGGAAATGTGTGGAGTGAAATGGAATTGTGGGGCATGGAGTGGAATTGTGCGGCATGGAGTGGGAATTGAGTGGAATGGCACTGTGTGGAGTGGAGTTGCACTGTGTGGAGTGGAGTATGGTGTGAAGTGGTATTCAGTGGAGTGGCATTGTGTGGAGTGGCATTGTGTGGATTAGAGTGGCATTGTGTGGATTAGAGTGGCAGTGTGGTGTGGCATTGTGTGGTGCTGAGTGGCATTGTGTGGTGTGCTGAGTGGCATTGTGTGGTGCGGAGTGGCATTGTGTGGTGCTGAGTGGCATTGTGTGGTGCTGAGTGGCATTGTGTGGTGCTGAGTGGCATTGTGTGGTGCTGAGTGGCATTGTGTGGTGCTGAGTGGCATTGTGTGGTGCTGAGTGGCATTGTGTGGTGCTGAGTGGTCTAGAGTGAAATTGTGTGGCATGGAGGAGAAGTGAGTGGAATGGAATTGTGTGGTGAGGGACTGTGTGGCATGAAGTGGAATTGAGAGGAGTGAAATTGGGTGGCGTGGTATGGAATGGTGTGGATTAGACCAGAATGGTGTGGCGTGGAATTGTGTGGAGTGGACCAGAAATGAGTGGCATGGAGTGGACCAGTGTAGCGTGGAGTGGAACTGCATGGAGTCGAATTGAGTGGAGTGGAATTGTGGCACTGAGTGAAGTGGCATTGAGTGAAGTGGAATTGTGGAGTGGAATTGTGTGGCATGGAGTGGAATTCTTTGGCATAAAGTAGAACTGCATGACACAGAGTGGCCATGTGTGGAATGGTGTGGACTTGTGTGTCGTGGAGAGGAATTGTGTGGCATGGAGTGGAATTGGGTGGCTTGAAGTGAAATTGTGTGGCATGGAGAGGAATTATGCGGTATGGAGAGAAATTGTGTGGAGTGAATTGGAATTGTGTGGAGTGGAATTGAGTAGCGTGGGGTGGAATTTGTGTGGAGTGGAATGGAATTGTATGGCGTGGAGGAATTGTGTGGAGTCAAATTATTTGAATTAGAATTGTGTGAAGTCAAATTGTGGGGCATGGAGTTGACTGAAATTGTGGGTATGGAGTGAAGTGAAATTGTGTGGCATGGAGTAGGTTTGTGTGGCATGGAATTTAGTAGCATGGAGTGGAATTGTGTGGAGTAAAATTATGTGTTGTGGAATTGTGTCGCATGGAGTGGAATGGAATTGTGGGGAGTGGAATGTAACTGTTTAACATGGAAATATGTGGAGCGATGCGGAATTGTGTGGAGTGGCATTGTGTGGAGATCAGTGGCATTGTGTGGTATGGAAGTTTGCATGAGTTGCCACTAAATTGCCCTATAGCGCTTCATAACCTGGTGCTATGGAAATGCAATTATAATCCAATATGTTACCAATTAGCTAGACCTAAGATCTATGTAAACATCTCATGCCTTCGATCCGATGCATGAGCTTCTTAGTATATACACCTCTTCTGCGAGAACTGGTTTGTTTACAGATAAATGCATTTTAAATAAGAAGCGGCTAGTTGACGAGGGTGCAACATATCGTATTGGTCACATTCAGTAGTCAATCATGATAAAGAATGATAGTAACAATAAACTTGCTGAGAGAAGAGGTGAACGGAACAGAGAGTAAGATATTTAAAACAAACATATTCCAGAGTTGAAAATCGAGGAGCTCTAGGACTACTCTCAGATGTTGTGATGGGCGGGAGGGAAGAGAAGAAGCAACACTGAGAAGGGGAAAAAGAAACACAGACAAGGGGGATGGGAAGAATAAATAGTACTCAATTGCAGACCGAGCAGCAGACAGACACTAATTAGGATGAGTCAATCTGTGCTTGGTTCATGCTCCACAGAAAGAAAAGGAAGAGATGCCTGGCACACGCTGGCCAATTAGGAGGCAGCAAAGAAGAGGGACAATGATGCCAAAGCATACTAAGCAATGGGTGGGCTGCAAGCCCTTTATAGTAAACAATACCGCTCCCAGCGGAGAGCGTAAGCGCTGTTGGCAGGCAAGACCTAAAAAGAGCTTCAATATTATGTAGTTCTGAGACCAAGAAAGGTGTAATGTCATCCACATGCATGTAAACAGATTTTAGCACCACATGAAATACTTGGGCCGGCACAAACTTCTGCGCCATTCCAAATACATCTTGCTAAGGTATTCCCAACATATAGCAAATACGAGGGTAATAGTGGGTAACCCTATAGAGTTTCCTTTCCACACTCATTTGATCTACCTCATTCTCCATTCAAAATCAGTTTGGTAGTAACTTGTTTATATAAAGGCAAGGCCAAACTGATATACAGCTGTAACCCGGATTGGCCAAAGTATGGCTGCTATCGAAGTTGTGAAGAGCAATTTCACCCAGGCATCAACGCCAGAGAAGGTGTCCCCCTGCTCCCCATTCTGAATAAACTGCTCGAGGTACCACACACCTTAAACACTATCATCGAGGACTGCAAGAATCGGCTTTCACAGATGGCGAGTGAGGCACCCACAAACGCGTCTTTGGACCTGCTCTCCCCAAAGAATGATCCAGGTATTGATATCCCAAAAAAAGAAATACAAAAGGGAACTGCCAGGATCCAACAAAAGTTCTGCCCCCAAGGTACAGCATTTAAAAACATGGGTGAAACAGGAAATTATTGCTCCCATCACTATTACACCAGAAACTCATTAGAATGTACAAAATGTGGAAACAGGTAGCGCATGGGGCATGTGGGGAAGTCACAAAGGCCTCTGGATCTCCTGAACCATCTTTAAATGTTTGGCATCCTATACTGGTCCTGTCATCCGATGTTGTGGAGGGTGGAGCGGTCGCTTCACTGAGAACTCCACTAAACAACCTGCAGTTCTCTCAGCCTACCAACACCACACATCGGCATTCGCTCACCACTCTCTCCAGCCTCCAACACGATAAACGGTGAAAGTTACACATGATCGACAGATTCCCCACTGGCCAGAGACGTACCCTAGCGACCAGCCCAAAAGCCAACAATGGAGAGAGAGCTTCCTATATTTGCTGCACTAATGATATAGCCACATGCATCAAGGGTCCCCAAGCTCTTACCTCGCCAAAAGCAACCTCGGACCCTATATCACAGGTGCATTACTGTCAGCTTAACATGCACCCCCACACGGAGTCCCCGGGAGATATATTGCCGCTGCAAGGTATTTGGGGTGGGGTCAGGTCAGCCACAATTGATGATGGCATTTGGAAATGCAGGAAGTGAGCTTACCGAAAGAGATACAGCAAAGGATTTAGCGAAGGATGATATGCAGCCAATCAACCAACACAGGATGAAAGATGGCTCGCGAGTTGCGTTAGTTCAGGAAAGTGACATCGTCCCTGTGGCTCTTCCTAACAATAACTACACTAACCCTATCCCAGCTCACCTACACTCTTGGAACCAGTCCAAGTCAAGAATGGTAGGATAACGATGACGAAGTACTTTACACTGGCCATAGTAACTCCATGAATCCAGATCTCTCTTTGAGACTAGTGCTAGAAGCCCCTAAAACATCAAGCTGCGCTAAGGACGCTACATTCATAAACACTGCAGTCCATACAGCAACGCAGGGCCAGACCCGTCAAACATTCAGTCTTCACAGAGAGTCCAGACGCCCTACTCAGACATACGAAGGGTCCAGAGGCAGAGTGGCTCTAGTTTTCGCCCCAATGTACCAGTCAAGGGAGAACCACGACATTCTAAACAGGACGAACATCCTCAAACTGGCCAACTCACTACCGGAATTGTTCCAAATAACTTTTAAGGACTGATGGAGCTGGGTAAATGAAAATTTTTTTAACCTCCTAATATTTTCGTAAAATAATTAATAAACATGTTTGTTTAAGTAAATAACCAACAATGTATGTTACATGTTAAGGGTTAAAGGTAACACGCTATTCCCTGTGCAAAATAATCAACTTATAATTGTTTACGTGTCTAACATAACCTAATATTTGCGTACTAAGTAAATAAACGCATGATCCGTGCTTTTAAATAAAACGTGTGGTTGAGAAATAAAGCGATGGTAAGGGACAGCTTTATATGTTGCTTTTTGCTAGGTAATACCTAATTGGGGTACGTAGAAAGACGGGAGGGAAACGAAAGGGTTTATATTTCTTTGTTTTAACAATATTTTGTTTATCTTTGAAAATAGTGCGCTTAGGCCTGTCGAGCAGTGATATAAAATGGCCGCCAGATGCTAGAGTACGCATGAGCAGGGAACCATGTGATAGAGGAGAGAGGCTGTGGAAAGGGATGATCACGTGCTGGTGCTGAGAGGCTAAGATGGAAGTATGGTCAAGGCTATTGTGACCTTTTCTGAGCAGATGTGTGCCAAGATGATCAGCAAGAAGCGTGAGAAGTCCAACTGAATCAATGGACGGAACTGTTGAATCTAAAATGTAGCAGAAAAAGATACAAATTGGACTGATCGAAACGGATGAGCAATGACATGAACTGTGGGAAACGATGCAAGCATGGACATTCCACAAGGAACTAGTTAAGACCAGGAAGTTTGATTAAAATGTATATGGGCCTGAGGGGACCAATGAGAAAGAATCACGCCATGAAGATGCAACATTTTTATTCTGTAAGCTAGAATTAGGGTATAAGAAGACCTACTCTTGGTGGGAGGGGTTGGTTGCTGGAGAGTGAGTTGCTGGAGAGTTAGTTGCTGGATAGTGAGTTGCTGGAGAGTGAGTTGCTGGAGAGTGAGTTGCTGGAGAGCAGGTTGCTGGAGAAGTTAGATGCTGTAGATGGGTGAAGTTGCGGTTGCTGATGCTGACGAGCTGATGCTGCTATTTTTATTTTCCAGTTGAGTATAAGATGCTGCTTTAGGAGAATAGTTTCCTGATAGATTTATCATTTAGAACTATTAGATTTTTCCAAGAAAGATAAATTGATCTCTTAGAGTTCTTGTTATGATAACCTTATTTTTTCCGTCTAATAGATATGCATTCCAATTTCATTTTATTCTTATATTGATTATAAATGTAATGATCTGAATAATAAGCTTAACCTCATTTCTTGCATCAAAACTTTATATAAACTTTATTATTCTTTAAACAAATGACTCAGTGATTCTTTAGCTTAATGATTAAAATGAAATATTAAAGAGTTTATTGTGATTGAGCTGGTCTTAATCACCATCAACTGATTCCTACTAGTTGGTCCATCGACCAATGAGCGGAATACCTTAAAGCAAATGAGAAACATTATGTCATGTTAAAAGAGGTATCCCGTCTCCTTCCAGCGAATCGTTTTTCTCCTAGGTTATTGACGGAGGAAATCCAGGGAATAAATGAGTAAGTGAATGTATATGCGGTGTTATGGGCCCCATCGTCATATGGATATAGTGTGTGTGTTGAAGGAATAATTGCACCTGGATGACCGGAGTATATAGGAGAATAATTTTTATTGTTAGCGCTGGATCAGATTTCTTGGTAGCAGAGTTATGGTTACTATAGATTAGTTTGGTGATTATTGATTATTGAGAAGTTCATGTCTAACACTTTTTGTTGAGTCGCGTTATGTTATATGTAAGTTTTCACGCTTCCGGGAAGTAGGAAGTAGAACAAGTGTGGCAAGAGAAGTCACATGGAATGGTGCATTGTCTGAATTCATATTGGTGATAACGCAGGTTGTGTTATAATAGGGACATTTTCCGTATAAAAGGTGTGTAAGTGAAATAGTGATCGGTTTTCTTGTGAAACTCTGGCCTTAATTCTCAGGAGCAGTATAGTCTCCACATGTGTTTTATCCCCAGAGAAACGGGTTTACTGTTTGCTTGAAAGAAGGGTAAGGTAGAGGGAAGTGCTACTTTATCGGCGAAACTGAAAATTCTGTGGTAGGGTAGAGGTAAGCGCTGCCTACTGGAAAATACAGAGTTCTTGTGTAAATGCTCGGAACTATCTCTTCAGTTTAGCGAATCAGACAATGGAATTATGTTATAAATGTTGTAACTAACGAAGAATTGTTGAAAAAAGAAATTGCCGATAAATTTTGTAAAGGAGGGGTCAAGAGCAGAAGTGACGTAGACAAGAGTCGCGCTGGGATTGGACAGTGAGTTAGTCACACGGAAACAGGAGCAGAACTGACGTAGACAAAAGCCGCGCTGGGATTGGACAGTGCGCCGTAGACAGAAATCGCTCTGATTGGAGTTTTGGTGTGAGTCACGCAAGGATTGGTCGAATAACGCATAGAGAACAGTGTTGAATTACGGATCATTTGAGGAGAAAAGAGATTGTGAATCATGTCGTATTATGAGTATGGTAGAGAGAAAACGTCATGGATGATGAAAATTAAGAATTTCTTTAAGAAAGACAAAAAGGTAGTGACTAGAGAGGGACAAATAATTCCTCCGCCGAAATCACCAGCTTCGCATATGATGCTGAAATATGGATATCATACATGCATATGGTTAGAAAATTGGACAAAATATACCAAGAATGATGGAGCATTGGCTTTCCCCGAGAATGGTTCATTTAATGTAGCTGTACTACGGAACTTGAGAGAAAAGATGGCAATGTTAGAACCTAGACCTAGACCGACACAGTTTGAAGCTTTAACGGAATGGGAAGATGAGATGTATGAGCGAGAGAGATTCAGATGATTAAAGAATCATGAGTTTGTGCCTGGAAGGTTATGGGGAGTAAATCATGAGGACAGAATAAAGCGTTGGAGATGTGCTAACATGACAGGAGGTTTGTTTCCAGCTTTTACAGTTGAGGAAGAAGCAAAGAGAAAGTGTACAGAGAAAAGAAACATTTAGTGGTAGAAAAGTATGTGTATGGTGGTAGTGAAACAGATGACGAATTGCTGGGAGATATTTTAAACAGAAACCCACCTCCATACCAACAGACTTCTGCGGTGGTGACACCTAATGCACCGCCAATGGAAACTGGGAGGAATAAAAATCCCGAACGAAGAGATGAGACAAATAGGTCACAAGATCAATTAAAAACTCCACAAAATGAAGAAATAGAAAGTGACAATGCAACTGAATTAGCAAAAACGACAAGAGAATTGACTGAGAAAATAAGAGAATTGACAAAGAATATGGAAGCAGTAACAATAGGTCTAGTAGTGCCAATTTTTGAGAATCAGAAAATTGATGAACGTTCTTTAGTGATTCCCATGAATTCACATTTGCAAAGAAAAAGAGAAGGGATGGAGCTGAATAATGAAGGTGCACACAATTTGGCTAGTACCTATAGACCAAGCCCACCTACTAATTTGACGATAAATGAGAATGAGATTAGGAGAATGCCTATGGTGACGGAGTCTGCATCAGGGACACCAGAAAGAAGTAGCAATTGGATAGAATTAAATAGTACGCCTGTAGGTCCGACTCCAGATGAGTTAAAGGAATGGATGAAAGCGCTAAAAACAAAAGAAACGGAAGAGAAACCATTAGATGTAATTAGGTTGAAAATAAACATGGAAGAATTGATTTTAGGAACAATTGGAACAGAAAAATAAAAAAATTATCAGGATGATATTATGTTTTTGTGCAAAAGTCTTACATGGAGAGCTAGAAATTTACATGACAAATTGGAAGAGACAGCAAGTGAACTAGGAGTGGAATTTGTAAAAGTGAGAACATTGCAGAAACCATACAGAGTAGATTTTTGTGAGAAAGATATAGAGAATTTGAACACATCAGGAAGACTGACCCAAATAAAAGAGTTAATTGTTTTGAGAAAATGGGGTGATGTGGATAGATGGAGAAATAGATGGTCGAAAAAGAATGAGAAAACAACAGATAAAGCATCTTTGGCTTTTGCAGTGACAGATAAGGAACCAGTTGTAAGGCAGTACCCGATGAGAGAAACTCCAGGTGGAAGTTATGTGCATGTTCCATGGACCAGACAGGATATACTGTCATTTACAAATGACTTCCCAAAGTTGAGAGAGAAGCCAGTAGAATGGTACAGACAAGTGGAAAGATTTGTGAATGTTTCAAAGGTGTTGTGGATAGATCTGGATGGATTGTTTGATATAGTAATGCCGGCTGATTTGTGGACAGAATGTAAGATTACTATTGATTGGCCAACTGTAGAATATCCAAGGGACGCTAAAACAGGAGAGCCAGGACCAGAAGTGATGAGGAAGTACGACCAAGTAATTACCTTTTTGAAGAATAAGATTCCACCAAAAGAAACAGATTGGGTAAAAATAGACAGAACAACGCAGGAAAGTAAAGAATCAGTGCATGCGTACTACGAGAGATTGTTGTTGGTTTTCAAACAGTACAGTGGTTATGAGACACTAAATGAGAAGGATATGAGTCATTTTGTATATAGGTTTGTGTATGGATTGAAACCAGAAATAAGTGAAATGATTAAGCAGCATATGATTTGTTGGCAGAATAGCACAGTGGATGAGGTTTTGAGATATGCTAAGTATTGTAGTGATGATATTGAGAGTAGACAGCGTAAATTGAAAGAAAAGGCCATGTGGGCGCAGGTGAAAGTTGCAGAGAAGCAAGAAGCTCAATTGAGTAATACTGGTAATGAAACAGGACAGTTTAGATCCCGACCTAATATAGGTAAAGGAAAAGGACAAATGAGCATAGATGAGACAAAGAAAAAGTGGCCATGCCACAACTGCGGAAAGCTAGGACATTGGAGAAACGAGTGTAAATTTCCTCCAAAACCTAATGTGGAAAATCAATCATTAAATTCACAGGTGCAGAGTGAGGTAGTTACTCAACAAGGTCAGGTGCCACAACCACCACTTCCCAAGAGTGTTAACCAACAGAAATACAGTGCCGAAACAGGATTCTACGGAGGAGAACAGGTAACACAGTTGCCGCGTGCAGCTGCAATTTCTCAATATTGGTTACGACAGGATGAGGATGACACGGATGAAAGTTTCTGACGGTGCCTAGGAGAGGGGGAACAGTGCGTGCTTGGCGCAACTCTAGAGGTAGATCAGTCTGGTCCATTTGTGGATGGAGAAGCGAATGGTGCAAATGTAACATTCCTTGTTGACACTGGAGCTACCCGTTCTACTGTTAGGTCAGTGGAAATACCAAACCTTCCTCTCTCAGGTGAACATATCCAAGTAGTTGGAGTTTCAAATCAGCAAATTAAGACGCCTCTTACTAAATTAGTGGAGGTAAGAATTGGTCCATTTAGCGAAATGCACCGATTTGTGGTATGTGATTGTAGTCCTGTGAACCTATTAGGACGCGATTTATTGTGCAAGATGAATTGCACTATCTATTGTACCCCAGACGGAATTGCATTTCAGACTCCAGATGAGGATGTGCTGTATAAAATGACAATGGTGAATTTAGAACCAGAAGTAAATGATTTGTTTCCTGTATTTGATGCAGAGAAAATCCCAATTGAATTGAAAAAGACAGTGAAAGAAGAAGTGTGGGACTTTACAGGAGAAGATGTAGGATTAATGAAAGGAGTAGATCCCGTTAAAATAACAGTGAAAGAGGGAACGAGTTACCCAAATACGCCCCAGTATAAATCGACACCAGAAATAATTGAAGGAATAACGCCAGTAATAAATAAAATGATTGAACAAGGGATTCTAAAAGAAATCATGAGCAGTCCATGTAATTCGCCAATAATGGGACTGAAAAAGCCAAACGGAACATATAGAATTGTACAGGATTTGAGGAAGGTAAATAAAATGGTTGTGCCTTGTTGCCCAATAGTACCGAACCCTGCTGTGATTCTATACCAGATTCCACGTGAAGCAGAATGGTACACAGTAATTGATTTATGTCATGCATTTTTTTCTATTCCATTGCATCCAGATAGCCAGCCATTATTTGCGTTTAGGTTTGGAGAGCGTATTTTGGCATGGTGCCGAATTCCTCAAGGGTACACAGAAAGTCCCTCAGTATTTAATCAGATTCTGAAGAAATCGTTGGAAGATTTAAGAATGCCAGAAAAGTCAGTGATGGTTCAGTATATTGATGACCTACTGGTGGCATCAAAAACGAAAGAAGCATGTGTCAATGATACAATTGCTTTGCTGAATCATTTAGCAAAAAGAGGACAAAGTGTCCCCTTCAAAATTGCAGTTTTGTCAAGAAGAAGTCCAGTATTTAGGGCATAAAATTGAGAAAGGTGTGCGAAAGGTAACGACTGAAAGAATAAAAATGATTCAAGGAATGAGAGCTCCAATGACACAAAGAGAGGTAAGAATGTTTTTGGGAATGGTTGGATATTGTCGACAATGGATAAGCGGTTTTTCACTGATAGCTAAACCATTGCAGAAACTGACAAAGAAGGATGTTATAGATCCTTTTGAAATGAAGGATGAAGAAATGAAAGCATTCAGAGAGCTGAAAAAGAAATTATGTGAGGCTCCAGCATTAGGAATGCCTGACTATGAGAAAGATTTTGAGCTGTATTGCAGTGAAAGAGATGGATGTGCATTTTCAGTTTTGGTACAAAGACATGGAACTATGAAAAGACCCATTGCATATTTTTCAGCTGTTTTAGACCCTGTAGCGAAAGCGTTGCCCGGATGCTTGAAAGCAGTTGCTGCTACTTGTGTGAGTCTGGAACAGAGTGAAGGCATAGTTATGGGATATCCACTGAGAGTATATGTTCCCCATTCTGTGGAAATTCTCTTGACAAGAACGAAAACCCAATACATGACACATAGTCGGCTGACTAGGTATGAAAAAGTAATTTTGAGTGCAGATAATGTGACCATTGACAGATGTATGAATGTGAATCCTTCGACATCATTGCCAGATGAAGAGTGTGATTGAAATGGATGAAGTAGATCACGATTGTCTGAATGTGCTTGAATATTGTACAAAACCAAGGTCTGACATACGAGATGAACCTTTGAAAGAATCAGATTATATTCTGTTTGTGGATGGCTCATGTTTGAGAACGAGTGATGGAGTTCTAAGTGCAGCATATGCAGTTTGCACAGTAGCCACTGTAATGGAAGCATCTTGTCTGAAAGGGGTACGGTCTGCCCAGGTCACAGAACTAGTAGCTCTGATTCAAGCATGCAAGTTGGGAAGAAATGTACGGGTTACGATTGTGACAGATAGCCAGTACGGCTTTGGGGTGGTGCACGACTTCGGTCAGATTTGGTCACAAAGGGGTTTCTTGACGTCTGCAGGAACGCCAATTAGAAATGGAGATTTTGTGAAAAAGCTGCTTGAGGCGATACAGCTGCCTAAACAGATTGCTGTTGTGAAGTGCAATGCACATAAAAATGGGGAAGACTACATAACTGTTGGTAATAAATATGCTGACGAAATGGCACAGTACTGTGCAAAGAATGTGGTTTCTTTAAACAAAAGTCGGGAAAGAGAGCATATTTCTTGTCCTTTGCTTTTTACTAACTCTATTGAGACATGGGATGAGGTGAGACAGTTACAGGAAGCTGCAGATGATGAGGAAAAAGATACATGGATAAAAGCAGGATGTAGAAAACATGAAGAAAATGATGTTTGGGTTTACAGAGATGAGAGACCAGTTATGCCTGATAGCATGATTTCTGACATGGCACAGATGTACCATGGACAAGCCCATATTGGGAGAGATTCAATGATCAGACTTTTTAGACAAACATGGTATAATCCAAAATTCAGAGCCATCTGAGAGTCTTTGTCAGAGATGTCTTATTTGTCAACAGTTAAATCCAGGAAGGAAAACAGTAGGAACAATAGGACGAGAAGGAGGTCCTTTCACTAGAATGCAAATGGATTTTATTGAAATGCCACCTTGCAACAGACTAAGGTATGTCCTAGTGGTCGTCTGTTTGTTTTCCCGTTGGGTGGAAGCATACCCAACAAGAAGGAATGATGGAATAACGGTAGCAAAACTTATGCTGCGAGAATTCATTCCGAGGTATGGTTTTCCAGTCACGATTGAAACAGATAGAGGAACACATTTCCAAAATGAATTAGTTAAACTAATTTGTGAAGCACTTAGTATTAAACAGAAACTGCATTGTGCATACAGACCAGAGGCTTCTGGAATCGTAGAGCAAGTGAATGGAACAATCAAGAACAGGTTAGGAAAAATGTGTCAAGCTACAGGACTCAAATGGCCAGATGCCTTGCCATTAGTTTTAATGACAATCAGAAGTATTCCGGAAAGGAAAACTGGACTCAGTCCCCATGAAATAATTATGGGACGAGCAATGAGACAAGCACAAGTACCTGTCAACAAACTACTGACTATAACAGACGATCTAGTGCTGGATTATTGCAAAGGATTGGCTGATGTGGTGCGTTCTGTGTTTCATCAGGTTGGACCGGATGCGACCACTCTTGAAAGAAAACCAGCTCACGACTTGAATCCAGGAGATTGGGTCCGCATAAAAGTCCACAGGAGAAGAAACTGTTTGGTTCCTCGCTGGGACGAACCACGACAAGTGATCCTGGTGACAACCACTGCAGTCAAGTGTGCAGGAGTGAAACACTGGGTGCATGCCAGTCACACCATCAGAGTTCCAGAACCTGAAGATCGACAAGTGAGTCGACATCTGGAAATATCGGATAACAGTTCAGCATCAGAAGCAGAAGAAGAAACAGACAAGGTGCCAGAACTTGAAGATCGACCTGCAAGTCGACATCTGGAAGACCCAACTACAAGTGAAACAACAGAAGAAGTAGAGGAAATAGCTGAAGTTCCAGAACTTGAAGATCGACCTGTAAGTCGACATCTGGAAATATCAGATACCAGTTCAGAATCTGATACAGATCATTCGGATTGTAAAGAAATTCTAAAAAGAAATTGGAATTTTGAAAGCATAAGAGAAGAAACTGAGCCAGAAGATAGTGACAGTGAGCAACCAAGTACAAGTTGTGGTGAAAATCCTTCGGAGATAATATTAATAGATGAAGGGAGAGTTTCAAACAAAAAGCTAGAAAAATCGGAAGATCCCCGAGGAGCAATAGGGACAAATAGTCAAACACGAGAACAGGGAAATTTAGAAGCAGAAAGGAAAACTGACACAAATTCGGAAGAACCTCGAGGAGGGACAGAAATAGGTGAACGAAGGAAGATAAGAAAAGAACCACAAGTAGAGGAAGAAAATGACATTATAAGTTTCAAAATAAGAGGCAATAACGAAAGAACTGAAACAGAGTCTGAAGAAAGTGGAGAAGAAAGAAACCAAAAACTAGAGTCAAGAAAAAGAAATTGGAAAACAGAAAGAGAGGAAAAAGGAAGTGAGGCAAAAAGGCCAAGAAAAGGAGACAATTGGCCCAACGAAGTAAGAAAATTAAGACACAGAATCATAAGGTTGGATGGGAAAAGTGCTGAACAAGTGAATGAAATAACAAGTCAGAAGAGCAAGAAAAACAAGGTGGAAAACACATGCAGAAAACAAAAAGAGTAAAGAAGGTAAATCCGAAGTATAGATCGCCTGAATGGTTGTATCTTGCTTTGACTATAACAAAGAAGAAAAGAACACTCACGAGAACCCAGAACAAAGAAACCTAATGGGAAAAGGTGAGGTGCAACAAACCTGAAGAAGTTTAAATAGTTTCTACCGGATTTGACAAAACACTGGATCTGACGAATTCTACCAGATATGACAAAGAAAGAATTCTGAGAAAGAATTAAAAGAAAGTACCAAGCAAAGACAAAACATTGGAGTACAGAGTGGCAAATAAGGCATTCCTGAGGTGTAGTGACACAATTTTCTGGAAAACAAATAAATAAGGTTATAAAACAAAATGGAGAATACTAGAGATAGAAAATGTAAATGTGAGTTTTTAAGTAGATGGTGCAAGATGTGCTGCTTTTGTACAGGATTATTAATGACAGTATGGGTGGTTTTAGCAATCACTATTCCAATTAGTTTAGCTGTAGTAGAAACGTCTAATAACACTGAGAAAGAAAAAGGAGCTAACACTCAAGAACCAGTTATTTTAAAGAGTAGAGCAGAATTACACAAGGACAAATCAATAACAGATTTTTCTAAAAATGTTTTTACTAAATTATTATATGAGTATGTAGAAACAATGGATGTAAGAGATTGCTATGTTTGTATGCAGTTGCCTGCATCTGTAGCAGAGGGTGTGACTTATCATCACCTCCCTTTGACGTATGGAATAACATGTAGTGTCTTAGCAAGTTTATTTTATAAAACAGGTAGATTAGAATATTATTACACTGACATAAATAAGATTTTTGCGAAAGTTTCTGTAGTTCCCGAGCTAAACAAAATAAAAGAGGGAAAAATGTTTGGTGAATATTTTCTAGAGGATAAGATTTTAACATTGGATAGTATAATTAGGTACAACCTTACCTGTGAGTTAAAGAAGGAAGAAAAGGTATTTTTAGAGATGGTTGAAGAGAGAAGAGTGAAATTTCAAAGAAAAGTAATAGAAGAGACAAAAACACCTCTTTGGGCGTTTGAGGAAGACAATCATGACAAGAAAAAGACAAATGCAGCTATGACTCTGGATTGGCCCCAACAGGGAAGGTTGTGCATTAGAAGAAATAAGACAAGATATGACAATTATTTTGTGGGTTCCAGCATTTACCATGACAATTATCAAATTTTAGGCGGATGGGGATTCAAAGGGGGAAAGATCCAATATTTCCAGGGATCTATTATGTTTGCGGAAATAGGGCTTATTATAGGTTGCCGGACCATTGGTATGGGTCATGTTACTTAGGCCTGGTCTTTCCAAAGATTTTTCATATGGATAGAAAAGAAAAAGGAACACACAAAATGATAAATACCTTTACACGTAGAAAAAGGGAAAGTTTTTCAGAAATAGTAGGTGATATTTTTGGTGCATTGATACCAGCAGTGGGAATATCTTTGAATGCATTTAAAATTCGGAAATTATCCACAGTGGTAGATCGTTTATCTACAGATACTGCTGGAGGGTTCTTGATGGTAAATACCGAGATGGTTGCCATGAGAGCTATGGTGATGCAAAATCGACTTGCCCTTGACATTCTTTTGGCAAAAGAGGGCGGAGTCTGTGGAATGCTGAAAGTCCAACATTGTTGCACTTACATTCCAGATAAAAGTGAAAATATACAGAAGTATATAACAAATATTACAAATTTGCACAAAGAACTTGTTCCACTGGAGGTTGAAAGTGCTTTTGGAAAACTTGGTAAAGGGTTTTCTTCAGTAATAAATTGGTTAACAAGAATGAGTGGATTAATAATAGGGAAAGTTATAATAATAGCAACCTGATGATAATAATAATATTAGTACTGAAGCTTGCAATAACATGTATAAAGAGAAGAAGAAGACAGAATAAAATAGAAAAAGAAAACATGATAAACAAGGAGAGAGAGAGAGAAATGGGTGAAATAGAGTTAGAAGAAATAAAAGAGAACATGTACAAGAAAACGAAGAGACAAGTTGAAAGGGATACAGTTGTGTAAATTAACAAAAGCAAACGGATTAAAGATATATGCTGTCTGAGAAAATTGTATAACTTGGGTTTTGTGGTGATATTAAAAATCACCAAAGGGGGAGTTGATGGAGCAGGGTAAATGAATTTTTTTTTAACCTCCTAATATTTTCGTAAAATAATTAATAAACATGTTTGTTTAAGTAAATAACCAACAATGTATGTTACATGTTAAGGGTTAAAGGTAACACGCTATTCCGTGTGCAAAATAATCAACTTATAATTGTTTACGTGTCTAACATAACCTAATATTTGCGTACTAATTAAATAATAAACGCATGATCCGTGCTTTTAAATAAAACGTGTGGTTGAGAAATAAAGCGATGGTAAGTAAGGGACAGCTTTATATGTTGCGTTTTGCTAGGTAATACCCAATTGGGGTACGTAGAAAGACGGGAGGGAAACGAAAGGGTTTATATATCTTTGTTTTAACAATATTTTGTTTATCTTTGAAAATAGTGCGCTTATGCCTGTCGAGGAGCGATATAAAATGGCCGCCAGATGCTAGAGTACACATGAGCAGGGAACCATGTGATAGAGGAGAGAGGCTGTGGAAAGGGATGATCACGTGCTGGTGCTGAGAGGCTAAGATGGAAGTATGGTCAAGGCTATTGTGACCTTTTCTGAGCAGATGTGTGCCAAGATGATCAGCAAGAAGCGTGAGAAGTCCAACTGAATCAATGGACGGAACTGTTGAATCTAAAATGTAGCAGAAAAAGATACAAATTGGACTGATCGAAACGGATGAGCAATGACATGAACTGTGGGAAACGATGCAAGCATGGACATTCCACAAGGAACTAGTTAAGACCAGGAAGTTTGATTAAAATGTATATGGGCCTGAGGGGACCAATGAGAAAGAATCACGCCATGAAGATGCAACATTTTTATTCTGTAAGCTAGAATTAGGGTATAAGAAGACCTACTCTTGGTGGGAGGGGTTGGTTGATGGAGAGTGAGTTGCTGGAGAGCAGGTTGCTGGAGAAGTTAGATGCTGTAGATGGGTGAATTTGCGGTTGCTGATGCTGACGAGCTGATGCTGCTGCTGCTATTTTTATTTTCCAGTTGAGTATAAGATGCTGCTTTAGGAGAATTTTTTCCTGATAGATTTATCATTTAGAACTATTAGATTTTTCCAAGAAAGATAAATTGATCTCTTAGAGTTCTTGTTATGATAACCTTATTTTTTCCGTCTGATATGCATTGCAATTTCATTTTATTCTTATATTGATTATAAATATAATGATCTGAATAATAAGCTTAACCTCATTTCTTGCATCAAAACTTTATTAGTCTTTAAACAAATGACTCAGTGATTCTTTAGCTTAATGATTAAAATGAAATATTAAAGAGTTTATTGTGATTGAGCTGGTCTTAATCACCATCAACTGATTCCTACTAGTTGGTCCATAGACCAATGAGCGGAATACCTTAAAGCAAATGAGAAACATTATGTCATGTTAAAAGAGGTATCCCGTCTCCTTCCAGCGAATCGTTTTTCTCCTAGGTTATTGACGGAGGAAATCCAGGGAATAAATGAGTAAGTGAATGTATTTGCGGTGTTATGGGCCCCACCGTCATATGGATATAGTGTGTGTGTTGAAGGAATAATTGCACCTGGATGACCGGAGTATATAGGAGAATAATTTTTATTGTTAGCGCTGGATCAGGACCCAATTAGAGTAAGCTTTCTCCTGCAGGGGGACATACAGGGAAGGGAGCAGACTTTAATCCTCTGGAGTAGTTACTCTGCAGCAGACCATATGATTAAACACGTCAACCTGGGGCGTAATAGTTAAAAAGTCGCTGGCCGAACCAACCCTCCCATGTTTGAGGTGGGACCCAAAAGGCATCAAAGCCCGAACCCCAAAGAATAGTCTGATTACTATTCAGTCTTGTACAAAGCATGTGGTCCCTCTCATCCCGTGACCAAAAGACTATTTCAAGAAACTAAGGTTCCATGTGGCCACAAAGCAAGCAGCAAAGGCGGATCTACAATTGCCACCAGGCAGACAGCCCGAAGCCACCCTTAATCCCACTATTCTGCAACACATCTTGGGTAGGATTCCATTGACACTGCTTGAAGACCAAGTAATTACATATAGGGAGAACAGCGACCCCTCCAGCTAGCAGCCAACTCAATGCAGATAATAAGCTGGAAAGTAGCGGGAATTAGGTAAAAAGTTGGAAGGCAAGGACTGGGTAGCATATATGAAGCTGCAAGACCTCTGCTACCTGCAAGAAACCGCAGCACCAGAGAATATAGACTTAGAGTGGTTCATTTCCTTCAATACGCCCACCATAAGCCAGCCAAGTGGAAAGGCAAAGCATTGCTTTCATATTTGGGTCAAAGCCTCCTGCACCCTTCCTCCGTAAATAATAATATAAAACACCTGAAGTTGGACAAAGGCAAAGGCGTGATAGACCTTATTAACGTCTGTCTTCCACTGTGTGGGAATGATGAAACCTCAATGCTTCTAAAATCTCTGGATTTGATACTGTCTACTCCAAGTCAGAAAAGTGCCACCACCCACTAACACTGTCAACCTGGCCAGAAAACTACTACTATGCAGGGACCTGAACAACAGCCTCCATCCAGCCATGTAGGATAGTGAAGTAATAGAGGAGGACCACGCTTGGGGGCTTCCATCTCCCCCGTCTAAAGAATGCAGAACAAAAAAGCAAAACTATCAAGTACAATAATTTTAAACATGGGCCTGAGACCACTGAATAGCTCAACTACCTCAGACAAGGCCCCAAAACCAACCTTTCGTATAGGGAAGCGTGCTAGTGCATATTACATAATGATCCATTTGAAGGCTTGGAATCTGGTAACCAATATGTGGGTCGAAGAGAGAATCGAAAGATCACGATCCACTCCATCTCGTGCTTGAGCTTCTAGTTACCCAATTTGAGAAGGCACCAGATCGAACCTGTATACAACCTACAAACTGAGCTTGAATGGAAACAGGAGAAAAATATCCAGAGCCCCCAATTAATTGGGAATCGGTTAATATTTTCACTAATCTGCAGTAGAACACCTTACATGCAGTGTTGAGTATGGAGGCTACGACTTTAGGTCCAGAGACAATCGAATCCTTTAAGCTGCTGCTTAAAGTCATAAATACAGTACTACTTGATCATAAAGGAAGAGGGAAACAGTAGTGCAAGATTTCGATCTTGATTGGTATGAAAAGGATAGCAAAGAAAAGAAAAAAAAAAAAAAAAAAAAAGCTTAGCGCAGCCCTGGAAACAAAAAAAGGAATACCCTGGGAGGGGGTAGGGCCAAGATTCAGTTGTTATAGGCCCTTCTGGCTTACAAACACCTCACAAGAAGAAAAACCAGTGCATTAAGGCCTGGAAAGCTTTACAAGATGCAATCTATCTTGAGGACACAAAAAAAGTTTTAAGAAATCATAGGCTGGGGATGCGCAGGTCCCGCTAGGAATCTCAAGACCAACATAAGCCCCGCAAGATGGGTGGAGCACTTTGCTTCGTTATATCAAGAGCCCACAGAGGCTGTTTGAGGAATCACAGAAAAGGACCTGCATGGAGCTCAAAAGAACCTAGCCGTAGCTCTAGCCCCCCATGTAACTACCATCTTGAAGAAATCACATTTAGTAAGATGGAAATATCCCAGGCCATCCAACATCAAAAATTGGGGGAAGCCCCAGGCCCAGATAAGGTGCCAGTCACTGTTTTCAAAACCAACTTGGACACATGGCTAGGTCCTCCGACAGTAGCATTCAATGCCATATTGGGAAAAGGTGCAGTTCCTGGCTCCTGGAGGTCCTCTGTAATAGTTCCAATTCCGAAAAAAGGGTGAAGAGGTGATTGCACCAATTATCACCCAACTTCGTTACTGGACGGTGTAGAGAAATTATTCAGTTAGCTGCTGCTCTTTCGGTTAGAGTCTTGGATGGAGGACAACCGCATGTCTGAGCTCCAAGCTGGTTTTCTCAAGGTATTGATCAAGTTCTGTGATTATACACGATTTGCTTGAAGTATGCAGATCTCCAAAATTCCCAGATGTTCCTGGTCTTTATAGACCAAAAGACAGTTTTTGATAGTGTGGACAAGACAATACTTTAGTGTATCCTGGAGAAACTAGATAACCCCAAATACTTACTGAACTTGCTATTCAACCTCCACATGGGCAACACTTCAGCGGTGAAATACGGATACAAAGGCAAATTTACATCCACATTTGGTATACACACAGGGATCAGGCAGGGTTGCGTTCTTGCCCCAGCCCTATTCAACATTTATATCAATGGCATTGGGGAAACCTCGGCCTTGATGTACCCAAGCTGGGGAATGAGCATCTTCCGATCCTAATGTTTGCAGATGATGCGGTCATCCTGGCACGCACAGAACTCTCAATGCATCGGCTGCTGGAAGGAACTTTTTTGCAAAACAAGGAAATTAACCATCGATATACAGAAAACAAAGTTTATGATAATGAAATTCAAAGCCAAGTTAAAATACAACTTTTAGATCTATGTAAAACCAATTGAGCAGGTCAAAACCTATAATTACTTGGGTATTCAGATTGATGACCAGCTTCCCTGGGGTGCCCAAGTAACCAAGTCCAAAGTGATTTTATCCCAATATGCTGGAGCAATTTGGAGATTCGCAAATAAATGCAAAAAAAAATCATCTAATAAACCCTGCACTAACCATATACAAAACAAGAGCAGTGGCAGCTAGTTCATATGGCGCCGAGATTTAGGGACACCTAAGTGTGCAGGTGCTACAAAAAGTGGAAACTTCCTTCTTGAGGCTGTTAATATATTTAGGTCTAGGAACCCCAATGGCAATACTCGAAGCCGAACTGGGAATGACTCCTGTAGCTGATCTTATTGCCTCCTGCCAATTGGATATGGGTTTGGACTACTCCTGCCCTTACAGAGTTCAAGAAAACCTTGAAGGGCATCTTTGGAAGCCGGAATTGCAGCAGTTTGCCTTGGTTCAGATATACAGAATACACTCTCAAGACTATAGAATGCTCAGATCTATGGCACAAACCAGAAAATATAAATAAAGCCACATAACTATATTGAAATAAAAAATACTGGGCACGTATGTGGCTAGAGCATAAAGTTACAAAAGGTGCCCTATTGACAAAATATCTGGCGGTGAAGTCCGAACCCCGGTGGGAGCCATTTGTTGATCTGATATCGCCAGCTGAGGAAAGGGCCTTATATCTAAGATTCAGTCTAGGAACAGGCTTATACCAAATCCAGGTCTAAGGTCTTCAGGTCGAGAGCTGGCATGTGCTGCTGCCCTTTGGGCAACCAAGAAACTCTGACGCACTTCATGTGGCTTCCTGCCACGATACTAGCCCCTCGAAGGGTTCATCTTCTTCTCTGGTTTACAAAATACTGCACAAGGAATTCCAAGGATGCTCTAACACTTTGTTACAGAACTGACCGGCCGGAAATCTATAAGGCTGTAGCGTCCTATATATACGCTGCTTGAAATGAAAGATGACAGGTCAAAAGGCTGGGTTGTGTGAGTAACAGCTGCAGTAAGATAGGAAAATAAGCGAGTTTATTTGTTACTCTTGTCTGCAACATTTGGCTGCTAATGGTCTAACTTGCACTTTCCTTGCAACAGCTGTGATGGATGTGATCATTTAAGTCAACACAGGTTTTTAAATTTTTATGTGAGCAGTTGATCAGCATTTATAGCTGCCTCGCAAGGCTATTATGGCTGCCTCGCAAGGCTATCTGTGGTAGTACATGTCCATCTCTGGCACTGACACACCCTATCCCAGGATTTGCCTTACATGAATACACTCTAGTTGCCTCTGCATAGATAAGCCATAGAGATGGACTAATACTTTAAGTCAACCTAGGTTTTTACATTTTTTTTGTGTGAGCGGTACATGGATGCACTTTAGTTGTCTCTGCACAGAATTTTTTTTTGAGATGGACTAATACTGAAATTATACTTGCCACTTTACCTCCACTTTGTAGCGCTATATCAGCTCCCTGCTTTTACCCTGCAGAACTTTTGCACAATAAGCCTTTTATAATCTGCGTAGATACGCTTTTATTCTGCACTGGAGATGCATTTAACTCATTTCTGCTGCTTATTGATAATGCAAGCCCCCTGCCTAGAAAAAAAGCACTTTAACTGCATTGCAGGGGAGGACGATAGTTGCATTAAATCCTTGGATTAATCCTCTAAGTCATCCAGCGATATTATGTGGATTCATTATAAATTTATCGTGGTGTACAATCCATCCAGGTTGAAATTCACATCCAATGATGCAGGAGGGAGGCATTTGATTAATAAGGGGTCATGCTTATGGGAATGCCTTTTAACACTGGCCTATGCAGGTGGTGTTTTATTCGCTGATGGCCCTATTGCATCAATCCCTAGCATCCTCCAAATAATCAAAATGTGTCCCAAAGTGTCAGGCTATATACTAAATATTAAGAAAACATTTTTTTCCATTGACTCTTTATTGCACATCTGATATGCCACAAGATGTGAATATTTAATACTCTGAAATACCTTGATATTTAATGTAAGTTTATTAATAGAAAAATTGATATAAACTGTGAAATTGCTCTTGCTAAAGTTAAATGTAACAAAGACCATTTGTTAATTTTGGCTTTAACGCTGTGGAGTAAAAATAGAAACAGTTAAAAAAGATATTGGTCTACAAATATTACATTTACTATCTATGCTTCCTGTACAATTCCTTGTGAATTTCTATTATTTTTTTTACGTATTATTCAAGTTTACTAGGAATAATAAGCATCCTAGGATAGGTTATAATAAACTCAGGCACAATGGAGGTATGGGTTTACCTGGTTTTTAGAAATATCAATTTGCTTTTCTAACCTATCATGGATCTTTGTGGTTTCAATCCTTCAAATAGCTCTTAAATGGATTCTAATGGAACAAAATGTGGTCAAACCTTTTACCCTGTCAGCTATATTAACTATGTCCAACACAAAATTATAGATCTTTCCCCAATCTTACAAGTAACCAAATATTAGATTGTTAGAAATGGTGGTTCTGGTTGGCTAGCGTATGCACCTAAGCCAGGCATTACCTCCCACTCTAGTCAGGGTACGCAAGTTACACACCTAAGATAACCACTGCTCACCCCCTTGGCACAAAGCAGTCAGGCTGATCCCAGAGGCAATGTGTAAATGAAAGAGATCGATATATATATATATATATATCCTGCTCCCAACTCCGCCGGGTAATCGTACCCACAAAGGATGACAGCACTCTCGGGGGAGAGTTCCGTAATTTTATTCGACAACAGACACTGGGCACACAGACGCGTTTCGGCAACCGCCTTCTTCGATGTTTGCCAGAAACGCCGGAGCTCCGGCGTTTCTGGGAGCAGAATACTTATGCGAGAGCACCCCCACATTGGCATGCACCCGTTCGAGAGTGCATCAGGCTGGTGATCAGGGAGCTGAGATAGATAGATAGATATATAGATATATCTATATCTATATATCTATATATCTATATATATATATATACACATACATACACACACACACACACACAAAAAACACTTATTAGTACTTCACACCAGTTTAGAAAAATACCCAATATTTATATGAAAAAAACAATACCAAAACGAAAAAAATCCAACATACACAAATCAAGATATCAATAGCGTTTTAGAAATCAAAAATAGTTCCAACCAGAGGTAATTGGTCACGATTGATGTCGACGACTGCACAAAGACAGGTGATGCGCTGCGGAGGCCGGTGCGGCATCGATTGCCTACTGTTGCAGGGGAGGAGAGGCGTAAGTTCCTTACTGCCAAGCAGGGCAGGTGATGCATCGGTTTCTTCCTGATGCAGGGGAGGGGATACTGCGGTGGCTGGTGCGGTACCCCGGTTTGACTGTGGAGTGGCACAGAGGAGATGTCGGAGGTCAAGCCGCGAGGCCTCGGCTCTGTGGTGGCGATGCAGAAGCACTGGCTAGGCCAGGTCAGCAGTGTAAGTCGGGCGGTGCGTCGTGCTCTCCACAAGTGGTGCCCCTTGGCTCCGGTGCAGGCAGCAGCGTGGCGTCTATGCTGGAGCGCTGTTGTTGGTGAAGTCGGGGCTGCGGTGTAAGTCGGGGCAGTGAGTCGTGCTCTTCACAATCGGTGCCCTCAGCTCGGGTGGCAGGCAGAGACCTCAATGTCGGAGTCGGTAGGTTGCTGTCGTCGGCAATCTGGGCTGTGTTGTAAGTCGGGGCAGTGCATCGTGCTCTTCACGAGCGGTGCAGTCGGCTACGGTGTAGGCAGCGACGTCTTGAGTTGCAGCACAAACTACTGGACTCCAAGGGCCCAGGAACTGGATTTGGCACCATTTGGCAAGACAGGACTGTCAGCAGAAGAGCCCAAGAGCTATTAGCAAAAACAGGTAAAGTTGTTGATAGCCTTGAGACTTCTTAACAGGAGGCAAGCCCAACTCAAGCCCTTGGAGAACCTTGGAAGCAGGATGTAGAAAGCAAAGTCCAGTCTTTTCACTCCCAGGACAAAAGCAGCAGCCCAGCACAGCAAAGCAAACAGCAAAGTGGCAGTCCCTCCTGACAGCTATCCAGCTCTTCTACTTGGCAGAATGTGCTCAACCCAGAAGTGTTCTGAAGATATGGTGTCACAGGTCCAGTACTTATACCAATTTCTGCCTTTGAAGTAGGATAGTCTTTTTAGTGTACTAGACCTTGCCTTTCCCTGCCCTGGCTCCAGACAAACTACGGGGGGCGAAAACGGTTTTGTGTGAGGACAGGCACAGCCCTATTCAGGTATCAGTGTCATCTCCTCCCATCACTCTAGCTCAGGAAGACCCATCAGCCTGGTGATGGGCCATCAGGATATGCAAGGCACACCTCAGCTTCCTTTGTGTGACTGTCTAGAGTGAATGCCCAACAGCCCAACTATCGTCCTGACCCAGACGTGTAGTCTACAGACAGGCAGAGACACAATATGGTTAAAGTAAGAAAATGTCAACTTTATAAAAGTGGTATATTTAAAAACCAACTTCACTACAAGATGTATTTTTAAATTGTGAGTCCAGAGACACCAAACTCCAATTTTCTATCAGCTCCCAATTGGCAGATACACATGTAAGTTGTTACAAGGCAGCTCCAATGCTAACCTATGGGAGAGATGGGCCTTGCTGTAGTGAAAAACAAAATTAGCAGTATTTCACTACCAGAACATGTAAAACACATGTCCTACCTTTTAAATACACTACACGCTGCCCATGGGGCTACCTTGGGTCTACCTTAGGGGTGTCTTACATGTAAAAAGGGAAGGTTTGGGCCTGGCAAGTGGTTGCACTTGCCAGTTTGAAATGGCAGTTTAAAACTGCACACACAGACACTGCAGTGGCAAGTCTGAGACATGGTTGCAGGGCTACTCATGTGGGTGGCACAAAAGTGCTGCAGGCCCACTGGTTGCATTTGATTTGCAGGCCCTGGGCACACCTGGTGCACTGTACTAGGGATTTACTAGTACATCAAATAAGTCAACCATGGAGAAACCAATTACCATTACATTTTAGAGAGAGAGCATACGAACTTTAGCACTGATTAGCAGTAGCAGAGTGCCCAGAGTCCTAAAGACAACAAAAAGGTGGTCAGAAAAACAGGAGAAAGAAGGCAAAACATTGGGGGATAACCTTGCAAAAAGAGCCAGGTCCAACAGCAATATAGGAATTTGATTCGCTTTCCTTTTAATATAAATAGTTCTAATACTACTTCTCTTTAGCATAACCCTTCATTCAAAATAAGCATAGAATTGACACGGGTATTCTTTTTTTTGCATAGATAGGTTTCTATCCTTTTGGCATCTGCAAGCTCAACATGGACTGCAACCGTCAGAATATTTTAAATATGACATCTTGTGTGTTGTGATTCTTGAAAGCATTTGCTGATGACTTCTAGTGGCCACATTTCGGAAATTGATCACGTTTAAATAAACAAGTCAGGTCATTTAGCCTGTAAAGATTATATGAATGTTAGTTGTGGCAATAATAACTTGAATGCTACATGTAAGTGTTTGGAATGAGAAAGTAACGTTTTACCCTCAACCAGAGGAAAAAGGTTTGGTCCTGTAGTTTTTCAGGCTTATTAACTATAGCTTTATAGCATAGTAATTAATGCGAGTTATTGAATTGACTTTGAATGCATCACAAATTATTTGAGACTAATCTCGGACAGCTGTTTGTTGGCACTGCAAGTCAGAGACTGGCACCATAAGGCACCAGTTATACGACTGTCTAATTGTCTTCAAATTCTGGATTAAAATATGGTAAACAATATAAAAAATGTTAAATATTACTAATACTATTTCAGATAAAATATTTATTTGTAAATCATATGGTTGATCTGTCCCATAATCAACAGTGGGGATGAGGTTATTCTTATTTTCTTGTGTCCTCTACAATCAACACAATTAGAAATATCTGAAATGAAGCTAAATAACTTTCTGTGCATTCCTGGTGAGCATGGATTACATGTATACTCAAAGGTAGTGGTTGCTCTCCAAATAAACCTTATACATCGTCTATAAGGTATCAATTATTAGGGAAACACGTAGATTTCTATACTGAAAACTATTGCTATATAATATATAGTGTTTAGAACAGTATCTCATCTGCATCGACTTTTTTTAATCAACTTTATTTATACAAAAGCATTTAATATGACACGTAGTTGATTTATAATTTTATTTTCTTTCATTTTCAGAGAACCTGGGATAATGTAAGATATAGTTCTGTTAAAATACAGATTAGGCTTGTTTATTTGGTATTTGTTTGTTATTTTCCTTTTGATGTTTTATAAGACTTTATAAAACATTTCAACCCTATCAGCACGTTCATGATATGCGCAAAGTGCTCATACTCTAGACTAGCTTCTCACATGTGGTTTTATCATTACAGATCTATTAGGGACCCCATACGTAACTAAAGCAGCTTGCTACACAATAATAATTTAGGGTACAGGAACGAGTGACGCCAGACCTGCGTAATGCTCCAACTTCCTCTTAACATTAATGAAGAATATATATTATGCTCTGTTCCTTTTTAATGAGAATTTAAATTGGAGCTTAATCAAGGAGTCACTTGTACACACACATTTCTGAACAGCCTTGTTGTAGTGTGAACCACCTGACTTACAACATTTAAGAGTTTAAGAAAGTCAGTTTCTATATGTTCAAGTTAAATCTAATCATATTGGATGATCGGCTAACCACAACTGCCTGTTTTTCTATTAACAGCCATGAGACAATTCTACCATCAAAGATCTTGGCCCCAGTACTTACTAGTTTTGTTAATAGTTTACTTAAAACAGCTATTGCCCCTAAACTCTCAAAAAAGCCTGAACCAAGTTTGTTATTGAAAAAGCTAATTGAGATTTCCAACAGTTCTCCAGGTAATGGTGTGTCTTTTCCACTTATTTAAGACCTGCAATGACCGATGGCAAGGATTTCATGACATCTAAAGTTTACTATGACTACCGCTCTCAGTTCGAGTCGGTATTGTTATATTAAATAGCTTTCATTATTTTAGACAATGTAAACTAGTCGAGTATTTTAAAAAATGAACCAAGATAGCATGGTCTATACAAAACAATCACACGCTTTTGAGGAAAATGAATTATATCAGATTTCTCAACTTATGACTTCTGTGTAGTGTTAAAATGGAGAGCTGAGGGTTTATCATCCTGTATTGTCAGACTACATAGGAGACAATAAGTAGGGTCAGTTTCTGGAATTTATTTTCACAATAAAACATTTTAGGTCTGTAGATAGCGTACAAGCTACGCTTAGATGAACAAGTTATTTGCCTTTGGCAATGCTCTTTCTGATTGATATTCTAGCCACAGATTCCTCACCTTTAGAATGTTCCCTGACAGCTTCCGTTCACTGACAGGTGGAGCCGTCGGACTCTGCACAGGCCTCGCAATGGAAGTAACACTGCATAAAGGAAACACCTCTGCATGCTGATCTCAGTTTCTGCATTGGTCTTCTTCTGCGCCCCCAAATGCAGATAAACTCTGACAAATTGCAGGAGACAGTCTTTCATACGTTTGGGACCTTTTCGGGATGCACACGTCTATTCCACAAAACAGAAAGGTGGGTGGGAGCGGAGGAATCTTTGGATAGAATAGCCCCCAGAAAGAGCATTACAGAGTGTAAGTAACTTGTCCTTCTGCTGTATACATCTAACTGTAGATTACTCACAATTAGAATAGATACTCATGCTGTACCTCCCAAAGTTGGAGAGACTTAAGAAAGGACTTAAACCATAAAGTCCTGCAAAATAGAGCAGGCAAAATAACCTTCTTTGCAGGCCTACCAGTCAAGGCAGAAGTCCTTGGTCAATGTGTGTAAAGACACTCATGTTGAAACTTTACAGATGTCCAAGACAGGAACTCCCCTTGTTAATGCCATCATGCCAGCCTTGGCTCTGATGGAACCGGCCCATGGGCCTTCAGGAGGCTCCTTCTCGGTTAGAGTGTAGCATGTCTTTATGCATAGGACAATCCACCTCAGAGTCCTCTTCTGTACGACATACTTTTTTAGTATCGACAAGACCCCACAAAGAGCTGAACATCAACCCACAATACCACTTCTGCTCAATGTAGAAGTTTAAAACTCTCTTGTGGTCAATCCAATGTAGTCTCTCCTTCTCTTTCGTGGGATGTGGTGGAAAGAAAAACACTGGTATGGTGATGGATTTTCTAACATGAAAGGGCGATACCACTTTAAGCAGAAAGGCAACCCGGGTCTTCAGCCCCAATATGTCACGAAAAAAGGTAGTGTATGGAGTTTGGAGGGACAGCACCTGCAGTTTGCTGATATGGTGTGCAGAAGTAAGGGCAATAAGAAAATAACGTGGAAGGTCAGGAGCCACAAGAAACAGCTGTACATGAGTTTTAAAGGCATGCACATGAGAAGCAGGAGGATGAAATCAAGATCTCTTTGAGCCATGGTGAATGGCTTCGAGTGAAAACGATGCATCAAGCCTTTCACAAAACACATCACAACTGGTAATCTGAAGAGGGAAGGCTGTTCTGGCAAATACAAAAAGGCCTAAAGTCTGGACATGTAACCTTTAAATGTGCACAATAGAAAGCCTTGCTGGGCTAACATCATAACAAATTTCAACACATCTGATAACATGGCATGTAAGGCATCAATGTGATGGTCTTTACACAAGGCCTGCGCATCGAATTATTGGATTTGGTCGAGGGGCGTCTAGCTGTGAAGATTACAACTGCCACTTCAGACAGCAAATCAAAACTGCTGAGTTGTCACTGCTAAATCTATACACATTGAGGTGTGTCCTAGCTCCGTTACTTTTCTCTTTATTCATAAATGAAGTAGATAAAATTCTGAGGTTGGTACAGGCAGATGCACCACAGGTAGCTGGCAAACCTATACTTATTTTACTGTATGCCGATGATGCAGTGCTGCTATCCAGGACTCAAGTTGGCCTGCAGCGACTAATTGATAATTTTAGCCTTTTTATCAAGAACAGGAAATTGTCTATTAATAAAACAAAAACTTTTGTAATGACATGTGGCCAGAAAGCAAGGAAAGGCATTAATACATTTTATATAGAGAATTCCTCTGTAGATGTGGTTGATACTTTGTTACCTGGGTGTAACTTTCTCAGGAAATGGGAAATGGTCGAATGAATTTGCTAATGTACGCTCCAAGATGGCGAAGAGTGCCCATGGGATCTTTCGATTTGCAGCTAAGCTAGGTAGCAGACATATTAAGTATATGATTGATATATACAAGGCCAGATGTGTCGCTATTGCCCTTTATGGTGCAGGGGTTTGGGGTAACCACCAACCCCAGATATTACAGTTGGAAGAAAATTCCTTTCTAAAACGTCTGTTGTGCTTACCTCCATCAGCATCAACTGAAATTATACATCGGGAAGTAGGCATTAACCATCTATCGGACCTCATCACCCTGCGGCCCCTTTTATTGTGGAGATCGATCTGGGCTAAAGAGGAAACCAAATTCACTCAAACCATTATTAAAGATAGTTTACTCCTGGATAAATGCTACAGCATCCCTTGGCTCAGAAATATTCGGGATTGGTTCAATACTTTATTCAATATCTCGATCCAGGGTGATTCAGGTTCCGTGATTAATATATCCAAACAAGAGATCAAAAATTCCTTACTGGCCCACCAAAAAGAGATTCGTGAGAGAGTGAACAGGAGGCAACAAACTTTTGTATTTTATCAACAGTTGGAGGTCGGGAGAGGTTTCCAGGATTATCTAACAGTAGTGACCAGGTCATCACATCGTTTTGTTCTGACCCGCTTGAGACTAGGTATAGTGCATCACTTGGTTGCTTTTCCAACTATGAAAATATGCCCGTCAATCGCATGCCCCTGCGACGGGATATCAAAACAGAGCACTAGTCACTTTATGCTATTCTGTAAGTCTTATTCTTTTTTAAGATTATTTTACCTAAAACCTATACTCCTAAAATTGAAAGTGAGAAGATTCCATGCTGCCATGAATCTATTGGTCTCTCTTAATGATGCGGGTTTATGTGGCTTCTTTTATTCTGAAATCAATTGATGCAAGGAAATCAATTACCCTTGATATTTGATTGGGCTGTCTTCATGTACCGGATAATTTGTATACAATTTGCTGCTAGGGAATGTATTATGTAATGATTAATTGGATTGTATATGTAACGAATGTTTCATGTAAGTTTTATTCTTGTTTGTCTTATGTAATATGATTATTTGGATTGTATATGTAATGAATGTTTTATATATGTGTTTTAACGTTGTCTGCTTTTATGGTTGTTGCACAAACCGAATAAAGTATCTTTTGACTTGACTTGACTTAAATCTATACACATTGAGGTGTAGATTGTGGAGATTTGGGAGCAGGACGCTGTCTTGTAGCTGAGACAGGAGCATTCCCAGAGGGGTTGCTGAATCAGAGGGCAAAGGCTCAGGACTTCAGGGTACCACACTCTTCAAATCAAATCCACGGCTATCAAGTTGACGTGGGCCCATTCTGTCCTTAGTATTTGAGGCAGAATAGGTAGTAATGGGAATACGAACAGGAGGCACACAATCCATTGCAGCTAGAATATTTCTCCCAATAACTTTCCTGCCGGAAACACCAGCGAGCAACTGTCTCCGCACTATGCATTTGCAGTGGTGGTCAACAAATCCAGGCACGACACCCCCACTTATCAATTATACCCTGCGCGCCCCCCCCGAGGTGAAGACACCACTCGTGAACCACCAAGATGCATGCTCCGTTTGCCTGTTCTGGCAGCAAGACCAAGCCAGGGGGTTGGTCAACAGAAAAATCCCCTGCTGATCGAGCAACCTTTAAATGCGCAGGGCCTCCGAGCACAGAATCCAAGATCCATCCCACTGTGCTTGTTGCTGTACCACATGGCCATCATGTTGTCCATAAGAACCTCTAACAGCCTCCCCTTGATGGTCGGTAGGAAGGCTTTCAGGGGCAGCTGGATATCTCCCAGTAACAGGGTGATGTGGAGCTGATGTTCTCTTGGAGAGCACAGACCATTGGCTTCCACTTCTTCCAGATGACCCCGACCCCCCCCCCCTGTTATGCTCCTAACCCTAACTTTTGAATTCGAGTTTCAGTTTTAATATGTAACAGTAACTGCACTATAATTGTGTTTTTTAAAGTGTTATATATATATATATCCAAACATCTTACTCCATTCTTCCTAGCTCTTTAGCTCTTCTGTACTTTTTCGTCATGGCTTCCAAGTGACAATCTTCATTCTAACAAATCTATGTAATTATCTATTGTCCTCAATGACTAGAATTGTATTCTAACAAATATTTAGCTTTGTATACCTTGTGTTCTAATTTTAAAGGTCATTAAGCAGAGTCTACTGTATAGTTCTACTCATATCTAAGATGTCATCTTACAAGTCCTCATGCTATTTTGAAAAACATACAATTACTGGAACAAATGAACAAGAAAGTCAAAAGATAGCTAGTAATGAACACCTTTAAATACAATTCTTTAATACATTTATGTGACAGTATTAATTTAATACCTTCTTGATGGGAAAAGGGTGTAAATGTGATTCTTAAGGATAGAAACATTCACTTTTAGTGCAGCACCTATTACTGTACCAAGGGCATGATAGTTTCAGTTTTTTCCACCAAAATCTATATCCGATACCCAATAATCTTGCATTGCCTCATAACAAAATTTGATGTTATGGTCTTTTTTGCTCTTTCACTTTCTTTTGTCACCTCAGTCTTTCGAAGAAGACATTTAGCATCATTGACATAACTTCCACAAAGTTCTGTAGGCTACCATTAGCTGTAGGTTCTACAGAAATACATTTGCATGCTAATGGCATAGATATTAGATTATGCTTATTCGGGTTACCAACAAATGCTAAAAACAATAGAAGCCTTCCAAACACAAAGTTTATTGTTAAAAGCCGAGAAGTGCATAAACGGACAAATGCAAGTACCAAAATAAAAAAAAATTACATCTTATTTACAACATTCTGTGAATATTATATTTTATACATGCAGAGGTTAATTCATAGAAAGAGATGGGCAATAAATGCACTTGGTTACTAGAAAATGGGGAAAAGCAGGATACAGACCCCCAACACCCACTCCATTATCAGAAACATTGGCTAGAACATGAGGCAACTGCCTCCTTTTTCGCCACTTGGTACGACCAACACACATTCTAGGTTCTGTTTCTATTTTAGGCACAAGCAAGTCGTTGTATATGAAAGGAAGTAGTTGTCGACATCCCTAGAGAATAGTAGGACTGTTCCAGAGCAGCAACTTTGGAGAGAATACAAAACCTATAATTTGGCTTTTCTGCGAGAGAGAGGAAAAAAAAAAAGATTGAGATCGTGAAATAACTGTGAAAGCCAGCAAAGGGGAAGTAGATAGCATTCTGGAGCACCAGGTGCCAAGTGCAGCTCCTTCCTAGAAAGGTCCAAAGGTGAGATAACCTGGTCTGCATCTATAGCCTCTTCCAACATTATCTCCAGCTCAAAAAGGATCAAGAGGGCATTACTGGAGCTTCTGAGCCCAAGCACAGGGCACGCCACATAGAGAACGCATGTGGGCATATAATTGAGTGTTTGTTCCTGCAAACAAACTGTGATACGAAACAAACAAGTACTGTTCTGGACTCTTCTCTCAAATCTGTACCTAATCCAGAGAAGAACTGTAGAGCTATCAAAGACGACATGCTAGGTAGTACTATACATACCTCAGAGAGAACCACAGTTCAGACAAAAGAGGCACCTATTCAAGTGCCTGGCCCAAAAAAAGTACCATAGGTAAGGCCATATGGACATTTTCTGACACAGTCATGTCCATGCTGCAGCCACAGCATAGGACCAGAGGGCAGAATAGGACACATTTCTGAGACACTGCTTCTAATGCCTTCCCTCCATCCAGGGAAGAACTGGGGCATCTCCAGCAGTCTATGTTGCAGGACCATTGAATATTCAAGTGAGATTTTTAGACTATATAATGTAAACATTCTAAAAGCATTTTGTCCAATTGCCATGGTATTTCAGAATTCATCACTGCACTCCTTGATCATCTTTCCAAGTAATCGTACCTTTACACTTAGTTGCAGCAAGAAAAAAGGAGGAAGGAACGACAGTAGCAAAATAGGCAACTAACAATCCCATGTACTGTAAACTGGCTTCTTTGGACAAGACGAACCTCTGGAACAAAGTGCATCATGCAGCCGAGAACCTTGGAAGCTCCTTAGCTGGACACCTTAACGGAAGGGCCCAGTGGATTGCAGCATTTCCTTTACAATCCTAAAGAAACCGCCAGCAAAGTGAAGATCCCATCAAAAAATACAGCAAAAAGTTCGATGCGAAATGACCCCATTGTGACAGAGGCAAACCTCGCTGCCACTACAACCGCTTACTGTACTACGCACCATCATTTATCAGTTAAATAATACGGCAAACAAGGACACTGAATACGTTCTGCTGGGGATGGATGTGAAATCAGTGTGTTATTTCAAGTGAGAGCCTACGTGGGCTAAAACATACCTACTACCATTAGGACTGTGATGGCTATGAAAGTGCAAGAGACCTTTCTCTGGTCTGATTAAATGACAAGCATACAACCATTAACAGCATAAAACCACAGCGAGAAGTGCACTAGCTCGAGAAGTAAGTCAAGTATGAACTAAGAGGAAGAACAGCCAAGCTGTGGGAACTATAATGTGTTGACCATGGTTTTTAAATAGATATATTACATGCCTTTAGTATTGCTGCCAGTTATTCTACACAAGTAAACCGCCATCACATGTTTTGCCTTGTCCTTTCCTGTGAACTAAAACTGTGCCACTTACTGGGATCTGTAACCACCACCAGAGCGGTAGGGCAACTCACGGACACACAACCGCAATCCAGAAGCCAGTCAGGACTCTTTTCAGGATTAAGAAACACAGCGGGTGAAAGCTGGCATTGATGAAATCATTACTGATTTTGCCGATTGGCTGACAACAGTCTATATCTATTCGCTGTGACTGGCCGTGATGAGTGACTGTACATTCAAATGCAGGCGTAGCAGAGTTCACACAAAAGCTTCATACTTTCATGTGATCCCTGGCTATTCTCAACTAATTGTATCACTTATTATTTAACACAACAACTCAGCAGCAAGTTTCTCGCACACAGGCCATCTAGGCTTCATCCCATCTTAAATAATTCTCAGGGTTCAAATGTGTTACTGAATGCCAGCCATGCTAAGCACTACCATGGATAGGCCAATGCGCTGTGTGCAAAAGCTGCACATTTCAGATGGCTCGACTTAGTGTTCACACAAAAGTTTACCAAATTGTACTGACACAAAGAACAAACTAACTTATTAAGTGGCTACTGACTTTTCCTCGTGCTGGTTTCTCTGAAGGTCACTCCAGCAAATGTCAACAGAGAAGGGAAAGTTCATGTTGTTGAAAGATATGTAGGAGGCAGATCCTGGCCAGGAAGAAAGAAAGTGAGGGTGAGTGAATGTGATTTTTCAGGGATACAATATTCTCTGTGCGGGACACAATGTCGGCTGCAGTCTTGGCCTGTTAGAGTATGGAGAACTTCAAGATCACTTTCAGGTTCTTCGGGATATTGAATGCTGGATCAGCCACTGCAGTGTGATATCTAGGAAGGAAAAAAAAGATATCTTATCACATTTTGAGTTGCACTGTGGCTGAAAAGAAGACGCAAATGAGGGTATAACTTGGTGATTTAACATCAATCAAAACCAGTGCTGCCCTGTATGAAAAGGTTTGCAGCTTGATGCTCTTCTAGCTTCATTGGCTGTTCCTTAGCTCACCACCTAAGGTTGGGCTCAGAATAGCCTCAAATTTATTTTTATTTTTTTTAAAAGAAAAGACTTGGGATGTTGACCCGAAACCTACGAAGATACACACTAGAGAAACCATTGTGAGTTGGTAAGTTTTCCAAACAAATGGTGCAGTAATTAAGATAAGTAATGTGGGAACCCACAGAATGTCCTCCGAGTCAAATTTGCCAGTCCTCCTGGTTTTAGGAGAAGCGAAGGCCACATTAAAATATTGGACAGTTTCAAGCTGCAAAATTATTACTGGTAAGAGACTTAACCTTTTGAAGTATGACGTTCTTCTAAATTAACATGCTGTGCATTGACTGGAAAGCACTACCCCCCCCTACCCCCAGCAGCTGAGGTGAACGGAAAGTAATGGCAAGCCCATTCCTCAAAATCATCTGTCTCATCATTACCTCCTGTATAGTACGAATACCAGCAATGCCTTTTGAAAGTATGGCTCAAAAACCATGGAGCCACCATGTGTCTGACCACCGACAAAAGCAAGTGGTTGCTTCGTACTCCAACTATGCACATTTTATTTGGTTCATAACCTGTGAGCTAGTATACAAAGAAAACTGCGTGCATTGTACAATCCAGTATTTGCCTTATGTCCAAGAATGCCTATGTGCTTTGGTGCAAAAGTTAAAAATAAAACGTTAATGCTTCCCTTTGCCCTTTCAATACAACACTTATGAGCTCTTCTGACATCAGCTGTGTGCAATGTGATTTTACAGATTATTTCGGATTAGGAAAAAGGAGGCCGATTGACTTGAAAAAAACAAAAGCCTACGAATTAGTTTTATATACACTCACAAGACCAACCTGTCCTACTATATCTGTAGATGGACATTTGAACTGTCATAGTCTGAACTTCATTAACATGCAATTAAGTGATAGTAATTAGGAACATAACTTTGAAATGCATCATGACTTTTGCATTTGCTCAAAGTCATTGATATTACTTGAAGGAATATTTAGGGCATGTGCAGGAAGATGAACTGATTGAAACTTACTATAGGAAACATATGCAACAGTTATCCGGAAATCAGAAGCGATAACCACACAATGTAAGAGTTCTTCAGTGACTTCACATTCCTAATGTGCATATATATTTAACTGTGGGAGCACCATGGCATTTGTGACACCTTGCTAAGGCTGCGTGACCCTTAAGCTTCTTTCCCACATTGCCACCCTTTGAACAAACTGTCTGGAAGAGGGCTTGGGTTGGTTCTCACAAGTCACAGTAAGAATGCCAGAATTTGGCACTACACGAGACCTGGTATAAGTAGCAGGCAATGGTTTTGCTGTACCCTGGGCAACAGAGACCTTGCTAAGGGAAGGTCCTTTAGAATGCCTGCACCGTTTGCTAGATGAGTGGCAACATTGGCAAGAACCAGTTCCTTCCTTAGAGGTTCCCTATGTCAAGTGAAACATTAATCTTCTTCTCTGAGCTGTAACCTAGTCTGCCTATCTTGTGAATGAGAGTAGAAGGACACAATCTTATCAGGTAGAGAGGAACTTACCAGGTTGGAGTCAATTTTGCTAGATGACATAGCTACCTGAAACTCATTGTAAACATCTCCTTTTCAGCACTGTGTACATTATCTCCATGTTCCTACTGGTGTAAGTAATGGAGGCAGTTCTGTGCCCACATCAATATGCATCTCCTCATCATGCGTTAACTAACACCCGAGGCTGGCCCTCAATAGAAGGTACTAGCAACATCGACTTTTTTCTAATGTGGTATCCCCCAAAAATATGGGAGGAACCTAAACCTTCTTGAAACCTCTGGTTAGACCGTCCACAATATCTGGCATCAAAGAAGACATCCTTTCAACTCTAAATCAGCTTTTAATTGTGTATGGTAGACTTTTCAACCCTGGGCCAAGAAGTAATTTTACCATACCATTTTATTTTGTTTGTTACATGCAACAATGCAAAGACTTTTTGAGCTTCAAGATCCATCAGATGGGAACAACAGAGTAAGCTCCAGCTCCAAGATGCTTTAGTGTAGAAGGATCAGAGTCTGCAATCTTACTTGAGCATTTGGAATGGAGTCAGTGTGCAAGGACTTTCCCAAGCCGCTGTTTTTTTTTTTTTAACGTCTGTGTTTGGATAGCCTGGAGTGCAGTGCAGACTTCTCAAACTTGGATAACCTCAAACTTTAATAAGGTTCAAATGAAAACTCACCCCTTCGTCTCCTACGTTTTCGGAGTCCAACCAGCCTTCACTTCTTTCATGTTAGCGGTCTCTGCTTCACTGGTGATAGCCAGGTGTAGGAGCGTAGAGTCAAAGAATTGACTAGGACGGACTACAGTGCTCTTTTGGAATACACCCAGTATTTTTCCAACTGCATTTATGTGGTCTTAAGGTCACATTATGCACTAACCAAACAATGAAATCCATCATAGTCCCGGGACAAACCGAGATCAATTGATTTTGTAGATCTAGCCCAAGCTTTTAAAAGTAAAATTTGAGACAATATATATAAGGAACTCAAAATTCACAAATTCAACAACTGCTGGATTATTTCTCATGTGATTTGTGCACAGTCTAAGGTCCAAATCACAATTGTGGGTGGATGTCAACATGTTAGTCTAACCACACCATCAGTAAATAGACAGCATTTTTTAATCAAACAAGATGCTGTTCCAAGCCCAAACATTAGATGGTAAAATAAAACAGTGCAGGAATCTAGAACACTTTCACAACAGAAAACAATCCCGGCATTTCATTGACAAAATAGCCAAGACAATGGAGACCAAAAGGGGAACTAGAAGAACTGACCACGCCAGAAAAAGCGTAATGATGAAGTCCTTCCAAAGAACAAGAAAAACATTTTTTAAAGAAAGATTAGACTGAGATGAAGGTAAAGCAGACGTCTGATCGCAGTTAGCATGCAAAGGATGTCTGTAAACAAAACTCAGGCATCCACTGCTAATCCTTCGTGAACTCAGAATATAAATGAAGAAGCTAAAAGTGTGCGTGCTTGTGAAAAACAGAGAAAACAAGCAGTAGTTTGGGGAAGCCTTACTTTTGCATATTAGTCCGTTCAAAAATGCGTATAGATTTAATTCTATAACATAACACATGTTGGTCATTATACATAAAAACATACATGCACAGACTGGCAATTTGTAACCAATGACCTGTTCAGGGTGTAAACAATATCAAAATGTTAAAGGTGCAAATGTTGCCAACTGAAAAGGACACCCATGCTTGATAAGTTAAAATACTGGCATTTGTCCAGTTAGTAGCCTTGCAAACACCAAAGAACGCAGAGGCAAACATGTTTTGGGAAACTTAGGGTATATAAGAGAAAATATGATATTGCAAGCACTAATGTTTTAATTGTTGTTTTATTATATTCACCTTAGACAAAATACTATGACACTCTGAACTGCTCCCTTGGGGACCGCAGATGACACCCTGCCACACAAACTCATGTAAAACCCAATCACAACGACCCATAAGTGAAAGAATAATTTTCAATGGAGTACCTCAACACTTTGTGACTTATTACAGATACAGGCTCATAAAAGTAATTAGAAAAACCCATAATACAACATCCATCCTGTTCAGCTGTATGGGCTGTGCCAGAAACTAAAAGCAGCTAATAACAATCCCATAATGCTTCGAGTCTGCATCAGTTTTTTTTACCTGGCTCTATATAGGGGAGATTGGAGATTTCTCACCCCCCCCCCCAAAATCATTTTTCTGAATTTGGTAAAAAGGCTCATTTTACAGAACTTCGGGAGAGGTGGGATACCCACTTCTTCTGTTCAGCCTTTAACAAAAATATTAGCTTATTAGTTTTTCCTCAGACTCCAAGACTATAACGCTGGAACCCTTGTGCAAATGAGTCCATCCGACAGCCACAATGGCTGGTGCATGACTACTTTGGTCTTAACCAAGATTTCCCCATCATAACGACCACGAGCAGTCATTTCGGAGCACATGAGCTTCCCTGTTCCTACTTAACAGTGCCTTTTGCACTTTCTATCCCTTCTGTCAAGCAGCGAAGCTCTCTGAGGTGGCTGCAAACAGCACGACCCATGTCAAACAGAACAAATCAGCTGTGTTGGCTAAAACGCTACAGGCTTTACAGGGAGTTCTGAAGAAAGACTGCTGAAATATTTCACTACTTAAGGGTCTGGCACAATACCCAGAAGCATCATGTACCTGGCTATATAAAAAAAATGTGTTTTCATGGCAGCATGGGCACAAAGTATCTCAGCCCAGCCAGCCCTGAAAACAGTCCACTGCACTCCAAACAACCACGTGCTTTTCTACATACCCCATGGGTGGTCCAGTCCGATTAGCACTACCACCTAACACTTGACCAATGGGACGTCACACACCACTCTCAAACGCCACTGAATTCTTGGACTTCTGGCATCAATTCAATAATCCAACAGATGGCGCTGTATAACTTTCCAGTCTACATCAAGGATGAAACGCAAATCAGTACAGAAGAAAGCTATGGCAGACTCGAATCAGCCTCTTCCAAAAAAAACACAACATGCAAGGGCTGATGCCCTTGCTCATTCAGCTGGAGAGGCCACTTCTTTTTCTGCACAGACCTTGTAGCTCCTGAAACAAAATCAATGGCTGCACTCGACTGCGCCCAAGATCACCCACTTTCAGAAGCCTCGCCCAATGAACAGGCTACAAACAAACAAAAGGGTAGATCATTTCCATTCCGGTCTCACCTATATTATCCTTTTCTTTGCAAGAAATGGAGTAGCAACATATTTCTCGATCTTGGATAGCAGCCAGGTTCCTGCATTAGAGAAAAGACATTGTTAGAAATCATTTTCGAGCCATAGCAACAGATTGAGGCCAAGGAGATTTCCTTGAGAACAACAGCGCAACAAATTGCTGACTTCATTTCTAAGAATCAAACGGATGGGTTTCTCTTCTTAAATCAGTGGGGTGCTTTGAGATTCAATTTAGAACATTCAGGAAGAGAGTATTTGCATACTTACTTTAATCTTGCACTTAGTCGATTGGTTACCCTTCATTATCAATTACAAAGAACAACCTGGGAGGACCAGAAATGGCTCTGCACCTTCATGGGGGTGGGTGGGTCATGCAATAATGTCTAAAATGATTACCATTTGTACCACCGGCCAGCGTACCTCTTTTTACATCATCTCTGGACCACCGGCCAGGGTACCTCTTTTTACATCATCTGTGGACCACCGGCCAGCGTACCTCTTTTTACATCATCTCTGGACCACCGGCCAGCGTACCTCTTTGTACATCATCTCTGCGCCTGAAACTTTGGTTTCTGACAGATAATGTACTAGCAGTGAAAGCTAAACTGAGGGGTGAAGACAATGCTGCAATTAAAACATTTGCACAAGTTTAAATGTACTAAAAAATAAAACAGTGGCCAGAAAGGCAAGGACCACCATAGACTCCTTTAAGTCTTTCCCCCTTTCTTCACTATTTCAAGCCTTAAATATTTTTTTTTAAATCCACAAGTATTTAAGCAAAGCACCGGGAAACAACCTTTACAACGCGGTCATTACACCGCGATACCTTTACAACGCGGTCGTTACAACGACCAGCAGTTAGTTAGTCTGTGATGCATTTACATCGCAAGTCTTTACAACAAATTCCACTAGGGGCACTGAGGTATTGGAAATGAATTCCAACACCTCACTAGTGTTGCGCAAACTGGAGTAGGAATAGTAAATAATACTATTCCTAAGCCCAGCGCGCCCCCTAGTGGGAGTCGTTGTAAAGACTTGCGATGTAAATGCATCGCGTACTAACAACGAGGTCGTTGTAATGACCGCGTTGTAATAGCTCGCGATGTAATACATCGCGTAGTAAAGTGCTAAATTCCAAAGCACCATATGAAAAGAGGGAATCGGAAAAAGAGAACCAATAGATTAAAAATACAAGAGTTACTAAAACAGTATTTTTTAACTTACTGTTATTTGGCTCTTCCCTCCAAACTTGTGAACACAAATTGTTGGGCAACAAGCGACAAGAATGGAATAACCTGAACAGATTTGAAAAGGTTTGCCAGTTAAAACAAATAAATGAAGATTGTCACTGAGGAATGCCTCTCTAGTAAAAAGAATACTTAAGCACCCCTACCCTTACAAAGGCATTGATCCAGCAACTGATATCCAAGCAATAGTACTTGCATACATTGTACAGCCTTCACTTATGGAGCAGACAGGGCAGAAATAGGGGGAAGAGTAAAAACCACACCGAAACAGAAATCATAGACCTCTGTATGCCTGGCCATATTGTCTCTCTGAAAGACAAAACTGTTTCACCACTAGACAAGGGTATGTCAGTTGACACACTACTGGACTCATCAGGTGCTCTAAGGGTAAGAAATTGACATCACAATAATGTGTTACGTTAAAGGATGGAACAGGATGGAACACCCTAAAAAAACAATTTTTAAAAATCAGGATCCACCTGCAAATCTCTAGTCACAGAAAAATCGGTCAAGCCTATGGAAAATTTGATTAATATCCTGTATAAAGGTTGCTTGAATAGGGTGCACTGCCCCAAGATTTGGGTTCTCACTACTCAACAACCGATGTACCGACATTAGAAGTACAAAGAGAAGATCCAAGTTTCCATGAGTTTATGGAAGGGGCTGGAGTTGGAAACGGAAAGAAATATAATAAAGGCGCACTCCGCGCCTGGGCAGCTTGACGACAGAATGACGCCCAATACAATGGACCTTCCTTATAGGAGTAGTCTATGCACTGGAAGAACAGAACACTTCACGGTTATGGTAAAGAAAGACTTACTCAGATGACATGCGGGCCTACTGCAAGACAGTGCTTTGATTACAAGGGAAGCCAGTGAAAAGTCTCTGGACTGACAGGACACTCTTCATGAACTAGGAGAGGCAAAGATCTCAGCTGGTAAGTGTTAACATTCAGCTCTTAAAGTTGGAAAAAAGTGAGATGGTACATTGGGAAAAATATAATGACTGGACGAATCGAGGATTTTGTATTGTGGTCGATTCAAGTCTCGAACGACGTGGTGGGTGGAACTCCCCCGTAAGCATGCCAGTGCACCATTAGCTTTGGCTGGGAAGACAGAACATGCATGACAAGATGACTGGATAAGAGCCATGTTGGCTGAACTGTTAGAGTCATATTTAGACACAAGCAGATTCCAAGAATTGGCTATTCAGGGTTCAATGTGGGATTCAGTGTACATTTGCATGCATCACAATAGTAATATGACAGTATCAGGGTTGTGAAGTATTTGCGGAAATACTGGCACGCCAACATGATGCCATCGAATTAATCTTTTTCTGATTAAACAGTCTGCTCTCCTGAAAGATGAGCTGTGCCAAAGTAGATGTATTCCAGAGGGAATCAATACATTATCGTCAGCTGGCAGAGAAGAAACAAGTGCATGTTTTGGGTGACAAACTCTTCAGTGAGGAATGGTGAAATTTCAGCAGTTAGGTTAAAGGACTCAACAAATTCTGAGCACTGTAAGATGTGTGATCTACAGAAAACTAGCAACTGGTACATGTGGAACTGAAGCAACTCTACCAGCCTATGGAAAACAGGCCAGAAGATTCACATTTAGCATATGAAACTCAACAAAAAATATTGTAGTTGTAAGGATCACGATAAAAAAAAGGAGAGGGGAAAAAACATACACCCAAGGTTTGAATTTTATGTATATGCATATGAAACATTTATAGGTTTTAATGCACACCTGAAAAATCTAAGCCTGAGTAGCTGGGTACAAAATGGAAACACCACACCCTCAAATCTACCTATGGCCAGGATGGCTTTCATGAATGTTGAAGGAGGGTTTATCTCCAAGATCGATTCCAAAGCTACAAAGGGCTCAAAAGATGCCACAGACGCTGGTTTAACACGTTCCTTATTCAATGTATTCTTTGTAGAGGAAGTGCTTCTGAAGACGGAGATCGGCTCCTCGAGTGCGAGGCAGTGTTGGTTTGGCATGGGGCCTACCATATACAGCTGGTCCATTTGGAGGTGGTCCTGCTAAAGTGGACCTGAGACCGGGTCTATATAGAGCTTTTGCTGTCTGACATCCGGCTGCTCGCATGTCTTCTGGTGCTGGTTTGCTGGGCATCAAGACTGATACTAGTTTCAAGTTTGGCTTTGCAGTGGTCCTTAGTTCTGAGGTGGACAGTATAGCTTCTCAGGGCTGAGGAGGAGTGCCTCGGCAAAGTGCTTTAAGACCAGAATCTTGAGACATTTCAGTCCCAAAGGTGGACTTTCAGGGCCCAAATGGCTCAAGAACAATAGGCAGCACCACCTGCCGAGGCCTTTTCGGAGGCGGCTTGGGTTTGAGGCATGGCTCTCTTTGGACTGTTCCCTGCTCTGGGGCAGGAGTCTCCACATGAGGCAAAAACCTGGAGGGAAGATCCTCTAAATGTCCTACTTGCAAATCACAAGAAGCAGCTTTTGTCCCGGGTATGGGTTTCAAGAAGGACCCTGTAAAAAACTGTTCTCCAATAATGAAGTCATTGGACACCATATATTTGGAACTCCGCTCTGCAGTACCGGTGGCACCCCTATTTTTACTATCCTTCTAAGGGCCGGATTTATAGATCAGAGAACTATAATTACTTTCTTAGCTCGACAGAGTATAATACTCCGTCACCCTGATGGAGTAACTGTGCATCGAATTAAGAGATGTTTGCTGGCCCAGTGGACATGTGTTTACATCGGCATGAACCACTGTGACAAAATGGAGTCTATTCCCTGGTACATTATAGGTTTCAAGGGAGGTATAACAAGTCATGTTGAAACTTAAACCTCTACTTCGGAAGAAAAAAAAACTACTTGCAACCTATGTGTCCAACACTAGATGGCAGGAGTGTGTAAAGCATGTGACCTGCAGCAGCATATCCTCTAAATATATCGTTCTAGTAAAAAAACAATCCAGCTCCGATCAGCCTTCAGGGACGTTTTACTGAGTTCTGATCCAATCTGAAGCCCTTTGAGCTCTATGGGCGTTGCGCGCCTGTGCAGATTAGTAGCACGTATTCAATAAGGAAGATTAGGGAAATTCACTAGGAAGAGTTAATACAAAATCTGATCACAAGGCGAAATCATACTCGAGTGGAATCGGAGGAGAAAATGTAAAAAAAAAATTTAAAAAATTGGTTAGGGCAGTTCTGCTGCATTTCCATTCATTGTAAAGAAGGTCATCACTAGTTGAGTGGTAGCATCCTTTGTGGGTGTTGTCATTTGCTGCTCGAGTCCCTTGTTCTTGCAGACAAATGCAATCCAATGGGAAAAGCACATTGATTACTTTGTTAAATTGATTTCCGAAAGGTGATAGGCAAGCAGTCAAGGCTTAGCCAATGAAGTGGTAGAGGATCTGCAGCAACACTTAATGTTTAGTGAGCGCTTTAGCTTTTTATAGATTAGACCGTGAACAACACCCTAAACTAGAAGGTCTTAGCACCATCTGTTACCCAATGTAAAAAAATTAAAAATAATTTACAGTACTTACATCAATGTTATCTTATGTGGACGCGTTTGGGTCTCCTATGTACTTTTCAAGGGTACTTGGTCGCATTGTTTTGTGCAACCAGTTAATGGGGCAGTGGTGCCAGAGAGGAAGCTGCTGTGTAACAAGCTCGCTTTGATAAGTCTGTCCTCTTATCCATTTTTTCCAGTGGCCCAGGGTGCAATCCTTGGCATATCTATGCCACAGTGAGCAGTAGATCAGGTGGCTGCAACTATTTTGCTATTTTAGAATGGTAAAAGTTAAGGTTTGACGGCTTATCAGGTGGTTGTTAAGAAGCAGGTAGTCTCCACTTGGGTTCTAACTGCGGACTGTCTCATGAGTGTCAGACCAGCCAAATGAAAATGTTAGCTTTATCGTGACAAACTAATTTTAAGAGGCTGACATCTTCAGCACAGTCCATTGAGACGTCCTTATGGATGCTGGCCCCTGTCCAGGACCAATCTGCAGTCAACAAGCTATGAAAAATGAACCCTCACCGGTATTCCCTAGAACTGCATCCAGTGCCCCCAGAAATCTTTCTACTGGATCCCCAGTGGCTTGTTCTTCAGAAACAGACTTGAAACTGGCCCTCCAGTGACCTAAATTTAATATTGACCTAAGAAGCGGCCCCTGCTCCAGTTTGGGTTTTAGGTTTCTTAATGTTTTGGAATGTTATCGCAGGATTCACAGCCACTGGAGCTCACACTTACTGACTGATCAAGTGTTTCACCTAGAACAGAGACGCTAAGCCACAGGATAGACTTGTCTTAGCATCCTGTCGGCCACCACAACCCACCGTCTGGCATGTAAGCAGTAGAAATGTATTTGGCCATATCTTAGGCCAGGGAAGTTAAGGACATTCAGATTTCGTGTGTAAAAGTAACTCTTCCAACTTTTCTGAATGTAAGCAAAAGCTAAACTTTCAGTTTATTGGGTGCCATGCTTCATGTTTTTTTAGATGTGAATTACAAATTCTGCCAAGTCTTGGGGTCCAGTGAGACTGCTCGACTGGTACCAATATAGAGTTAAGTGTGCTGTTGGAAATGGCCCTTTTTGCAGGGTTATCCCCAAACTTTTTGCTTCTTCCTCCTTTATTTTTCCTGACCTGTGGTTGTTGGCTATAGGACTCTGGGCACTTTACCACTGCTGATCAGTGCTAAAGTGCATATGCTCTCTCTGTAAATTGTGATTGGTAATCCATGATTGGTATATTTGTTTTACCAGTAGGTCCCTAGTAAAGTGCACCGAGTGTGCCAGGGCTGGTGATCCAAATGCTACTAGTGGGCCTGCAGCACTGATTGTGCCACCCACAGGAGTAGCCCTAAGATGGTGTCTCAGGCCTGCCACTGCAGTGCCTGTGCGCAGTTGTGAACTGCCATGTTGTCCTGGCCAGTGTACACACTTGCCAGGCCTAACCCTTCCCTTTTCTTACACATTGGACACCCCTATGGTAGGCCCAAGGTACCCCCCTGGGCAGGCTGCAGTGTATGTGAAAGGTAGGACATGTACTAGTGTGGGTAACATGTCCTGATAGTGAAATACTGCCAATTTCGTTTTTCACTATTGACAGGCTATCTTGCCCATAGGATAGAATGGGGAATGCTGTGTAACATGGTTACCTGCATATCTTCCCATAGCAGCAAGATAGAAAGTTGGAATCTGGTACCCCTGAACTCAGAATTTAATTACACATCTTTTAGTGAAGATGGTTTTTAAATTCTAAGTTTGGAAATAGCACTTTTAGAAAGTGACTATTTTCTTGTTCAACCTTTGTGTGCCTCTGCCTGTTTGTGAATTGACTGTCTGGTTTGTGAGTGACAGGGGCTGGGAGTGGCTGCAGGAGGCTGGGTGAGTCAGCCCTAGGCTGAATAGACCTATCTACATGTAGAGTGGTGGGAGGAGAGCACCTGGGTCTGAATAGGGCTGTGCCTGCCTTCCACAATGCTGGCTCCACCTCCTGCGGTGTGTCTGATGACCCTGGCCCACACTCACAAAGGAAGGAGAGGTGCCCTGGCAGAATGCACCCTGAACTGGTTTGGACTGGGTCCAGGACCCCTCACACATGGAGAACAAAGACTTTTGGGGTATAAATACTAGAGCTGAAACCCCTGAACTCTAGACTACTTCTGGAATCAAGAGGAATCCCTGCCAAAGAAGATCAGCTGAAGAGACTGAGGAGAAGTACTGCCCTTGCTGTGTGTCTGGGGATGGCCTGCAGTTTGCTGTTTCTACTGAGGAGAGATCTAAAGGACTTTGCTGTGTGCTGTGTCCCCTGCTTGAAGAAGGACTTTGCTGTGTGCTGTGTCCATCTGAAGAAAGTCTCCAAGGGCCTGAGAAGAGCTGGCCTCCTGTTTCTGAAGTCCCAGGCACAAAAGGACTTCACCCCCAGCCTCCCTGAACTTCCTTGCTGGGAGTTCCAGTCTGCCAGGAGGGCCTGTAACTGTTTGAGGCCTCTCTTGCTGTTGGGAGCTGGAAGCGTGACGCAACAAGAGAAGCGTGACGCCGCCGCAGCAGCCGCTGTCGCATCATCGAGAAGCGTGTCGCCGCTGCTCGCCGTCGCAACACCGGAGAAGCGTGTCGCCGTCACAGAGGGTGTCGGCGCATCACCGGAGAAGCGTGTCGCAGGGCCTGTCGCGGCTCAAAAGTTCACCGAGTTCGCCACACGGCCATCGGGCGTGCACGCATCGCATCTACGTTGTCGCATCACAACAAAGACGCCATTTCATCGCACCGGATCGGCGTAACGCATCAAGGCGCCATTTTGACGCACCGGAACCGGAGCGCAGGAAGAACCGACGCATCGTCTTCACTGCGCCCCTTTTGCTTGTTTTGCGTTACGCCTCCCAGGTACTTTGAGACTGAAAGTGTCGCATTTGAGAACTACAAGTTTATTTTTGCAACAACCCTTTTTAAAGACATTCTACTGAGTTTTGTATGTTGGATTTTTGTCGTTTTGGTCTTGTGTAGTTTAGCTAAAGATACTTTATTTTCTACACTGGTGTAGTGTCCATTTGTGGTGTTTTCACTGTGTTACTGTGAGTGTTGGTACAAATACTTTACACATTGCCTTTGGGATAAGCCTGTCTGCTCGTGCCAAGCTACCAAGGGGGGAGCAGGGGTTATCTAAAGTGTGTATCCCCCTTACCCTGACTAGAAGCAAGGGTCCCTATTTGGACAAAGGTACCTACCTCTGCCAACTAGAGACCCCCAGTTCTAACATTGGTGGTCAGTGGTGAGGATTTGAACTTGTATTTGTACTGGACCCACAGTGATTGGTGTACATCACTAGATTAGTGCAGACCACTACGCAGCCACATACTGTGTTTTTCTTTTTTGGTTCTATTTCTGAGTAACCCCGAAAGTCATCCACGCATCATGTCTCAGAAGGGTAAACCAGCAAGTGGTGTTGCAGGACTGGAGTTTGATATCGAAATGTTGAGTAGTTACAAAGTAGGTCAACTCAAGCAGTTCTGCAGGAACTTTGGATATCCCATGAAGAGCAGCTCCAGGAAGGAGGAGCTACAGAAGGCCTTAAGGGTCTGGTGGGAGGCCAAAGAGGCTGGGGAGGCAGAGGATGCAGAGGTGGATGAGGATGCACAAGGGGATGCCCGTTTCCAGAGCAGCCTCCAGGGCTGGCAGCAACCATTCCGCTAGCAGTTTTTCCCCAGAGGAGTTGGAGGAAAACCAAGGGGTTAGAGATCATGAGTTAGAAGTCATGAGGCTCTAGATGAAGCAATTGGAAATGGAAAAAGAAATCCAGCACAAGGCAGAGGAGAGGGCTCACGCCTTGGAAGAATTGAAATTGACCTTGGCACATGAGTTAAGAATGAGGGAGCTTGATTTGGAGCTCGAGAGGCTTGAGGCCTTGAATGTCTTAGCCAAGGAAAAGGAAATGTGTGTAGCTCAGGAAGTGAGCTTTGCGGAGTTGGAGGTGGAGTCCAGCTCAGATGGTGGCAGCAAAATTATGGTATCTAGTGCTGAGGGAGAAGTATACACACCCAGAGATGTGGCGCCTGACTTGAGGGAGGGGGTTGACATACACCAGGGGGTTCAGGTTTATGAGGTAGCTCCAGTGGTGTGCAGTGTCCCTGAAGTAGATTGGGGAACTGACACAGGGGATCATATTCCTAGTGATGGGAGGGACACTCTACTGACTCTAGATGAGAGGTGCAGGGAGAGGGGTTCCCCCATGGTAGAAGTCCTGGTGTGTGAATGTGGAGACCGCCCAGAAGAGTGTGGGTTGAGTGACAGTCAGACACTGTCTTGCCAGTCTCAGGAGAGTGGTGTGGGGTACTTGTGTGAGGCACTGGATGGTGAGGCAAAGGGTAACTTGTTTAATAACTGTGGGGGGCTATGTGATTCATTTGTTGGAGAGCTTATTTTAAGTCCCTGTTTTCCAGAGCTATGCCAACACCTGGTGGAGTGTGAGTTCTCTGAGTCCAGGGAACTTGCGCTGGAGGTAGACTTTCTGGTGGATTCCAGAGGGTCTGAAGAGGCATTTGGGAGTGATCCTGAAGGGGGTGGCTCAGGTTTTCCCCGACCAAGTGAGGTAGGGGAGGTTTGTGGTAGCCCAGATAGGTCCCAGTGTAGTGGGGGGGAGGGGGGTGTAGGGTCCCATGTCCACTCTCAGAGGAGAGGGAGTGGGAGTGGGCTGTGTCCCAAGGTGCCCAAAACCCAGTCCCAGGACCTGGTTGGTTCCAAAAGGGAACACCAGGAGGGGGGCCTAGTCTGTACCGGGAGGCCATTTCCTGAGGGGGATCTCCTAGTGTCAGGAGAACCTGGAGCATCTGTAAACGGAGCTCCAGTGGTTCTGTTGTCTGGCGGTGCCGCTCCAGTTGGAGGGTGCAGAAGTCCAGAGTGAGGGGTGAGAGGGGGATGTGTTCCCCAGTGGGAGAACCAGTGGGTCAGGGGCCAGCCAGAAGGGCTGATCCCCACAGGAGTGTCCATGGTGACACCACTTCTGTCCTGGGGGATCTTCGCACACTGTCAGATGGACAGGGGTCGGGAGATCTGCGCCAGGCAGACTGTCACCCGACACATGGGCCATGTGTTACCCTCGAGGGGATACTGTGTGAGTCCCCAGAAGTCCTGGTGTGCCAGGCAGGTGTTCAACCGCAGGGTTTAGTGTCTGGGTTGGAAGGCCAGGTTCAGGCGCTGCCTGACCTGGAGGGCGGGGCATCTGTAATCAGTGTCCTGACCGGGGGGATACTGTGTGAGTCCCCAGAAGTCCTGGCGTGCCAGGCAAGTGCTCAGCCGTAGGGTTCAGCCCCTGGGTTGGGAGGGCAGGTTCAGGTTCTGCCTGACCTGGAGGGAAGGACACCTGTAACCAGGGCTGTGCCTGCCTTCCACAATGCTGGCTCCACCTCCTGCGGTGTGTCTGATGACCCTGGCCCACACTCACAAAGGAAGGAGAGGTGCCCTGGCAGGATGCACCCTGAACTGGTTTGGACTGGGTCCAGGACCCCTCACACATGGAGAACAAAGACTTTTGGGGTATAAATACTTGAGCTGAAACCCCTGAACTTTAGACTACTTCTGGAATCAAGAGGAATCCCTGCCAAAGAAGATCAGCTGAAGAGACTGAGGAGAAGTAATGCCCTTGCTGTGTGTCTGGGGTTGGCCTGCAGTTTGCTGTTTCTACTGAGGAGAGATCTAAAGGACTTTGCTGTGTGCTGTGTCCCCTGCTTGAAGAAGGACTTTGCTGTGTGCTGTGTCCATCTGAAGAAAAAGTCTCCAAGGGCCTGAGAACAGCTGGCCTCCTGTTTCTGAAGTCCCAGGCACAAAAGGACTTCACCCCCAGCCTCCCTGAACTTCCTTGCTGGGAGTTCCAGTCTGACAGGAGGGCCTGTAACTGTGTGTGAGGCCTCTCTTGCTGTCGGGAGCTGGAAGCGCGATGCAACGAGAGAAGCGTGACACCGCCGCAGCAGCCGCATCATCGAGAAGCGTGTCGCCGCTGCTCGCCGTCGCAACACCGGAGAAGCGTGTCACCGTCACAGAGGGTGTCGTCGCATCACCGGAGAAGCGTGTCGCAGGGCCTGTCGCGGCTCAAAAGTTCACCGAGTTCGCCGCATGGCCGTCGGGCGTGCACGCATCGCATCTACGTTGTCGCATCGCAACAAAGACGCCATTGCATCGCATTGCACCGGAGTAACGCATCAAGGCGCCATTTTGTCGCACCGGAGCGCAGGAAGAACCGACGCATCGCCTTCACTGCGCCCCTTTTGCTTGTTTTGCGTTACGCATCCCAGGTACTTTGAGATTGAAAGTGTCGCATTTGAGAACTACAAGTTTATTTTTGCAACAACCCTTTTTAAAGACATTCTACTGAGTTTTGTATGTTGGATTTGTCGTTTTGGTCTTGTGTAGTTTAGATAAAGATACTTTATTTTTCTAAACTGGTGTAGTGTCCATTTGTGGTGTTTTCACTGTGTTACTGTGAGTGTTGGTACAAATACTTTACACATTGCCTTTGGGATAAGCCTGTCTGCTCGTGCCAAGCTACCAAGGGGGTGAGCAGGGGTTATCTAAAGTGTGTATCCCCCTTACCCTGACTAGAAGCAAGGGTCCCTATTTGGACAAAGGTACCTACCTCTGCCAACTAGAGACCCCCAGTTCTAACATGTGCAATGCTACACAAATGGCAAAAGACAGTGCCCGCTACATATACTGTCCAGTAACTACCGACTGCTTCAGGACCCACAGGAAAAACCTCCCTGTAAATGTATGGGTACACGCTCCTAGTACCTTCTGACCTACAGATGTTAAAGTAGGCAATACCATTTTCTTATTACTGAACAACTTTTAAAAAGACCAGCTATTATTTTAACAGTGCCTATTCCACCAGCAGAATACATCTTGCTTTGGCAAGTTATCTGATCTGCAGATTGTAATAAATACAGAAACTGCTGCCAGATAACTTAACGCAGTTCGCAAGACTAACACGTACTACAAAGGAACATAGTTGCTTTGCTACAAACCTTTAGAACACTCAATGTTAAGGTTCGCACTCAGGTCCACAGTGTTTCACTGTAACGGAGCGAGAGACGGGGAGCGAGAGAGAGAGCGCGAGAGAGAGAGCGCGAGAGAGAGCGCGAGAGAGCGAGCGCGAGAGAGAGAGCGCGAGAGAGCGCGAGCGAGAGAGCGCGAGCGAGCGAGAGCGCGAGAGCGCGCGAGAGAGAGCGAGCGAGAGAGCGAGCGAGAGAGCGAGCGAGAGAGAGAGCGAGAGAGCGAGCGAGAGAGCGAGCGAGAGAGAGAGAGCGAGAGAGAGAGCGAGAGAGAGCGCGAGAGAGAGCGCGAGAGAGAGCGCGAGAGAGAGCGCGAGAGAGAGCGCGAGAGAGAGAGCGAGAGAGAGCGCGAGAGAGAGCGAGAGAGAGAGCGCGAGAGAGAGAGCGAGAGAGAGCGAGAGAGAGCGCGAGAGAGCGCGAGAGAGAGCGAGAGAGCGCGAGAGAGCGCGAGAGAGCGCGAGAGAGAGCGAGAGAGAGCGAGAGAGAGAGAGAGCGAGAGAGAGCGAGAGAGAGAGAGAGAGAGAGAGAGCGAGAGAGCGAGAGAGAGCGAGAGAGAGCGAGAGAGAGCGAGAGAGAGCGAGAGAGAGCGAGAGAGAGCGAGAGAGAGCGAGAGAGAGCGAGAGAGAGCGAGAGAGAGCGAGAGAGAGCGAGAGAGAGCGAGAGAGAGCGAGAGAGAGCGAGAGAGAGAGCGAGAGAGAGCGAGAGAGAGAGCGAGAGAGAGCGAGAGAGAGAGCGAGAGAGAGCGAGAGAGAGCGAGAGAGAGCGAGAGAGAGCGAGAGAGAGCGAGAGAGAGCGAGAGAGAGCGCGAGAGAGAGCGCGAGATAGAGAGCGCGAGATAGAGAGCGCGAGATAAAGAGCGAGAGCAAGATATAGAGATAGGGATAGAGAGAGTACTAGAGATAGATAGAGAAATAGAGATACAGAGAGAGAGAGAGAGCACACACACATACTGGGGGGATCTATGCTAGAAAACAGGGCGAGTTGTGATAGAACCTGACACTGGAACGCAAAGTGTGCTGAGCTAGGTGGGCGGTAAAAGTCTGACAAGACCAGCACTACATCTGATGTACTACCTGGTCTGCTATTTAATAAAGATGTTGCTCATGTATACCAGTGTGAGGAGTCATGCAGTGATGTGCTGAAGAATTCCACAGCTGCAATACACTGTATGCCTTGCAACCCAAATTAAACCACTAAATCCAATCATATGTATTCAGGTCTGCTTCCAGGAGGTTATACATCACACTGGGAGTCAGACTGGGAAGTTAATTTTCATCCCTTCAAGCTTTGTGTTTGGCATTAGAGAAAGGGGGCAGGCAGCTTCACCTGTGACAAAGACCCAATTCAGGTGATGTAAGATTAGTGCAATGAGGGCACAGGCCAGCTGCTCATTTTGAAGTAATGCTGAAAATGAGTAACATACATGTGCAGCACTCTACTTTTCTTCCAACAATATGGCTGTATTTTCTTTTGGTGGAAATCAAGGAGCCACATAGACATCTAAACAGATGTGAACAGATGTTATCTTGCATAAAGATAATTACACTCTACAATCACAGATTTAGGATGAAGGGAAACAAAATTATTTACATTTTCACTCAAGAATACACGCACTCGGGCGGACCACGCTAAACTTGCGGACAAAGTGAAAGAAAATGCTGCGACGCTGGAGGAAGTCACCCCATGGAAACTGCAGACCGACACCAAGATGGCACAACTGCAAGAACAAGTAGCTATCCTGCTGGATAGGGTAGAAGATGCAGAGGGGAGGACCCGGCGTAATAATATTCGCGTCATAGGCCTGCCCGAAAAGAGTGAGGGAATGGACGCAACGAGATATATGGAGCAGTGGTTCCGGGATAATGTCACTAATGAAGGACTATCAGAGCAATACTGCATAGAGAGAGCACACAGGATCCCTACTGGTCGCCCAAAACCAGGTACTCCACCTCGCCCTCTCATAGTGAAACTACTGAATTTCCGCGACAGGGACACTCTCCTGCAGAAAGCCCGTGACGCATCTCCGATAAACTTTGAAAATGCGAGAATCTCATTATATCCAGATTACACAAGGCTGGTCCAGAAACAGCGCTCCTCCTACATGACAATTAAGAAGCAGCTCAGAGACTTAAACCTGAAATATGCGCTGCTTTTCCCGGCGCGCTTAAAAATCTTCTACGACCACAAGTCCTATTTCTTCGACAGCCCCAGAGATGTGGCAGATTGGCTGGAAGTGATGGAACTAACGAATGCTGCAACGATTAACTCTCAATGCACAGAATAGAGAGGGACCAGTCCTAGGATATCCTCTGGGCGGGGAGGTCGACTATCGCGCCGGACTCCTGCACGACAGTATATCACCAAGCAGCAGGTGCAACAGAGTAAATCAAAGGCACTTATAGCGGCGGCCACTTTCATGCACACCTCGGGAGCGGAAGCTAAGTCCACATCGGACGAAGAAGAAGCAACGCACGACTCGGACTCAGAGGGCAGTGTGGCCCTGTTTCCTTCCGCGACCCCGCAAGTCATAAAAGAACTATATGGCTGACTGTATCTGCAAGTATCAGAACTATAACTGTAAAATCTGCACTTGTAATATGCACGCGGCAACGGCGAATTTATTTACAAGGAGCATTCTTAAATTAGGCCCAGGTCCAATAGAAGCTTAGTTGTACTGAGGCGTAGACAGTACCCCGCCTGTAGAGCGCTAGCGATGTCCCCCACACGGCGAAGGCGTTATTATGCATTTACTATGTTTTTATATGTTCAGTTTAGTTGTATGGTCCGGTATAGTTTTGGGACCGGACCGAGTATTGGGGTGTTAGGGGGGGAACAGTCCTATTGCAGATCTTGGTATGGGTAAATTCGATTACGCAGTGGGTATACCGGCTGTTGGCTGGATCACTGTCGCAACGCAATGCATACACCTAGCAAATACACTATAATAACGTGGAATGTTCGGGGAATGGGCTCTGTGCAGAAGAGACACAGGATACACGCACAGCTACAGAGGCGTGGGGCGCAAATAGTGTACCTACAGGAGTCCCACATGAAGGACAGTGAAGTTGTGAAGCTCCGTAAAAAATGGAGAGGACAGGTCTTCTCCACTACATACTCTGGTTTTGCGCGAGGGGCCACAATATGGGTTAGACATGGAGTGCCATTCTTAGCACTAGAGCAACGGATAGATAAGCAGGGGCGATACATATTTGTACGGGGGACACTGGATGGTCAGCATGTAGTTCTGGGCAATATATACGCACCTAATTTTGAACAAGATAGGTTCTGGGGAGTATTGAATCTTGCACTGACGAGATGGGAGCTACACCCATGGATTATAGGGGGTGATTACAACACAGTCATGGATGTCACACTGGACAGGTCTCACCCACCTTTGCGTGGAGCAGGAGTGATTAAACAAGCAGAAGCATTAGGTAGGTGGGCCGAGTGCTGGGAATTATGTGATGCGTGGAGGATGCGTCATCCTACACACAGAGAATATTCCTTCTATTCCCCTGTCCACGTGCTTCACACCCGAATAGATCGAATTTACTGTTCCAAAAAAATTGCAATGCAAGTGACTCAGACTACATACCTGGCAAAAACCTTCTCTGACCACAACCCGCTGGAGATAGTACTTAACTGGGGCAGAGTACCCACCCCGGTTCCCACTTGGCGATTGTGGCCGCAAGTATTGGAGGACTCGGTGTTCCGCTCTACTATGTCAAACACTGTTGAGCAATACTTCGCTGAAAATAGCAATACTGCATCCAATAGATCGATCGAATGGGACGCTTTTAAGTCGGTTATCAGGGGGAGGGCAATCAGTGCGACTGTAGGAGCCCGTCAAGAAATTCATAAGTCCCTTTTGGCTGTTGAGCACAAAATGGACAGGCTGGAACAGGAAGCCGTAACGGACGCTGAAAAGCGTGCATTGCTACAAGAGGCTAGAATCAGTCATGCGGAACTGCTCGAAACCCTCCGGGTCATAGACTATCGGAAATACTCACAGTTAAGTCACACTGAAGCAGATAAATCCGGGACACTGCTTGCTAGGCTGATCAGGGATGCCCCACCTGCGGTTATAATACATAAAGTCACTACCATGGGTGGTGATACAGTCACTACCCAAGAGGATATTAATGTCGCCTTCCGTCAACACTATGCCACACTGTACAGTAAGCCCAATAGCAGCATAGAGACACGTATGGATGCTTTCTTCTCCGCCCTCCCATACCCACAACTCACGGCAGCGGCTCAGAAAGAATTAATAGGGCCCATTACCCAGTCTGAAATTAAGATCGCTATGAGGGGACTCCCGCGCAACAAAACCCCTGGATTAGATGGCCTACCAGTCGAATTTTATGCTGTATATGCTGATCATCTGGTGCCCCAGTTGGAGATCTTATATAACACGGCACTAGCTGAGGGTTCCTTGCCCCTCACTACGGCGCAGGCGCTAGTGGTGTCACTCCCGAAGGCGGTGGCCAGCTATCGCCCGTTATCATTATTGACCACAGAGTACAAATAGGTGTTGGCGAACAGATTACTACCCTCCCTGACTAAATTGATCCATATAGATCAGACGGGTTTTTTGCCTGCCCGCAGCACGTCATTGAATACCAGGAAGCTCCACCATCTTATAACGGAAGCCCCAAGTCGGTATGAGCATGCAGGCTGCATGTCTTTGGATTTGCGTCAAGCGTTCGACTCTATTCACTGGGACTATATGTTCCGAGCATTGGAGAAATTCGGGATACCAGCGGGCTACATCGCCTGGATACGTCTATTATATGACGCGCCCACGGCGCGAGCACGCACTGGTGGCAATATATCAGCGGAATACCCGATATATAGAGGGACGAGGCAGGGATGCCCCTTATCGCCGCTCATATTCATACTGGCCCTAGAACCGCTGGCACTTAAAGTGCGTAAGGACCTAATTGATATGGGCATGAAGATAGGGAACACAACGCACCTCTTCTCTGCCTACGCTGATGATATCATTCTGTATCTCCGTGATCTCCGACTGCCCCTAGGCCCGCTCTATGAGGTGTTCCACCACTTTGAATTAATTTCAGGCCTTGCCATTAATGTAGCAAAGTCACATGTCTTTTTCTTCACAGAACATGCATGCTCAGCTGATATTGAGTTTGGTGGTACACGGCTCCAGGTTGCACAGCATACATTTAAATATTTGGGTATACAGGTCTACCGGTCACATACGGCTATGTTAGACGGAAACTTACATAGAGCGCTCGGAGCCTTAAGATCCAGTGTTGCCTTTTGGACTACGCTACCGCTGTCAGTTATGGGTAGAGCGGCTTTGGCGACAATGGTGGTCCTCCCGCGATTGATTTACTACTTCACCAACTTGCCCATTATAATACCACATACTACATTTAAGTGGATGAATACATTACTAACTGACCTAATATGGGGAACTGGGAGACGGCGTATCAGTCTTAAAAAATTGCAGCTTGGCACACGTAGGGGAGGTCTGGGCGTACCTGATCTACTATTATGCATGTCAATTACAATGGTTGTCCTTCTGGACTGCTGGGCGTAATTTACAAGAGATAGGTTTTACGGAGCGAGATATAGACCGAGGAATGTTACACACCCTGTTGTTACCCAACAGCAGGATCCCAAAATGTCTTCCTTCGCTGCTGCGCACAGCGCTGCAGTGCTGGAAAGCAGCACTACAATATACAGGCGCGCCCTCCGATTATGCAGGTAACATCCCATTAATGGGAATCCCAATGACGGATGGCCAAATAACTAAGCGTAGGCTAGCACCGTGGCTGGAAGTTGGGATCGGTACGGTGGCTGATCTGTTTGGAGATGGGATGCGGTTGAACCATGAAACTTTTGTACACGAAAAAGGAGCACCAGCGCAATTATATTTATTACATGCCGCATTGGTACAGTATGTAAAAACGCACTGGGCCCCGCAGAGACAGGAACCTCCCACGCACGAACTGGTCAAGCTGCTACACTATATGGGAAGGGGCAGACACCTTATTAAATGGCTGTACATAGGGATCCGCTCTCATATAGAGGCTGACCTCACTCCATTGCGCATGACCTGGACAGAGGACATAGGCAGGGCTTTGGAAGATAAGGAATGGGCGACCATTGCAGAACACCCAAAAACGGTATCACGGAATGCAAAATTTAAATTTATCCAAACTATGATTCTTCACAGGGCTTATCTTACCCCCCATAGATTAGATAAAATTTTCCCGGCGACACAACACGGTTGTCCAAGATGTCTGGAAGAGGGGGCTGGCCTCACACATGATATGGTCGTGTCCAATGCTGCGTGGGTTTTGGGACGCGGTCAGACAACTTGTTAGAACGGCCACACACTGCGAGGTGCAAAACACTGTGGAGGAATGTATTCTAGGGCTGCACAAACACGTGTCCAAGCATAAAGTACAGTATAGTTTTATTGACTTGGCGCTCATTTTAGCGATACGGGCCATTACTATGCGCTGGAAGTCAAAGAAGCCCCCTACGGAATATGCCTGGTATAGTGAACTGCTCCGATGGGGCAGTGCGGAGAGTGCCGCCATACATAGGGAGGAGCTCAGAGGCCTACGCAAAGTCCCAATAGCATTAGAATGGGATGTAATATTGGAAACACTCAAAACAGTGGACATAGAACATTACAATACCTCTAGCGCAACCCAATAGACAGTACGTTGAGGAGATTTTGTCCCCGAACGCCGTGAAACGAGATGAATGTTTGGTGGTACGTGGTTTTATTAAGAAGCCGCACAGACCCATGCGGAATACATATAGGCTGTACGAGGGTGCATAGGACTGGAGGGAGGGGGGGAGGGGGGTATCTATGAATGGGGTTTGTGTATAGTTCATTTTTAGATGTATCAGTTAGAAGCCTGCACAAGAGCCAGGCTTTGGTACATAATCTAGTTATTGGGAGCTACATCGTTTAAATTGTCAATTCAGTCGACATATGACCACATAGATGCTTATTTTCTTAAATAATTTTATAATGGTATATATATATCGGTTATTGAGACTCGTTGTACAATGTGTTTCAACGTATGTAAACTGCATAACGATGATGTCAGTGTCCTATAGCAATGATGCGATGTTATGTAAAAAAATTAATAAAATTATGTTTAAAAAAAAAAAGAATACACGCACTCACTCAGATCGGATTATGAGTCAGTGGGATACCACTCTGTCCAATCACAAGAGGCTCTGTGTTTTATGCTCTTGATTTTTTGAGTGCGGAAACACCAGGCTTGGTTTTTGCAGCCATAAAATTCTTCCAGCAAAACAGTCTGCGAATTGGGCAACTGTGTCCATGACAAGATTCCCACCACCCCACCCACACCTATTTAGCACCTGCAGGAGGTAAATAAGATTGTTAATCCCCATGGAATTGGGAATTCTTGTATAATTTGACCCCCACTCTCCCCCCCCCAAAACAGGTCGTAGAGAAAATTCTGATGAGGTGTTTCACATGGTAACTATGTTTAAGGGTGCAGAGTTTGCACTCCATCAGTACCGGGTAACTAGCAATCATCGACACAGTCTTAAAGATGGCATCCAAGACCATTCATTTGTAAACCTGCAGTTCTTTTCCCAATAACTTAAAAATTACTAGCAAATGGCTTTAGCCTAACTGCAACTCTTAGTAATGGGCATCTGGTATTGATGAAAGGGTTATATAGAGAAGCAAGCCACATTAACGGTACCAGGAGAATTCTTTCCTTTTCACTATGACACCTACAGCCATAAATCAATTTTGTTTGCCAAAGGATCAGCAACCACATTACACAATCTATGACAATGTATACATACATTTTCTCTATGAGTTGCTTCTCATCCAAAGTGTTCGGAAGGTCCCTCTTGTTTCCAAGTACCAGAACCTAAAAAAAAGAATAAACAGCTGATGAACAGCAATCCCACAAATTAAGCAGCTGCACATCAGTAAATCTTAAGACTTTTTCTGGCCCTTACAAACTATGTTCCTTTTTTCTATGGAATAAGGAAAATGTTTCTTGCCCTGCTCCATCTATTCCTAGACATTCCAACTTGGTTTTCTTTGAAGAAGTTTCAAGTCACAACGCACATGGGCTCCACCTCAACCCTACATTGTTTTCCGCTCAGTGGGAGGCAGGTAAAAGTGGAGTATACAGTGAAATCACTATATGCTGTGTGACCCGTAAGGTGTTTACAAGAGACAAGTGTGAAGAAAATGAACATGTGCCTTCACTGCTGGCTTTCGTGGAGAAGGGTGGGTGCAGATGAATCTACAGCACTACACGCTATGAACAGGTGTTACAGAGAAAGTTACATTTTCTGTCCATTGCATTTGTGGTTGTAGATACACATGCTCTGCATTGACTGTAAAGCAGTTTCCTCCCAAGTGATGGCTAGCTCGCAGGCAATGCAGACACCTGGAACAAAGTTTATTAAGACACTTTGGCTACCAATAGCCTGCTGATGGGCCAAAATATCCACACAGTAGAGTTTTGTAAAAGTGTGTGAATTTGGGGGGGCAGCTTTCTTGCAGATGTCCGATAATGGGATGTTACTAAGGAAAGGTATGGTTGCTCCTTCTTTGCATGTAGTGTGCCTCGGGAAGTACAGTTTGTACCTGTTTAGCTTCAGCATAGCAAGTCTGGATTCATTTGACAACCCTCCCTGTAATGAAGAAGTCTTTTCCAGTCACGAGGTAGGTGACTCCTCCTTTCGGTGATAGTGCGCATGGGCATCGACTCCATTGTTAGATTGTTTTCCCACAGAGGGTGAGAATGGAGTTAGTAATAGTAGAATAGAGATGTCCATAAAGAGAGAACTGCAGCAGCTACAGGTACCCGGGGAGGCGGGTGGGCGCATGTGAATCTACAGCTGTACATGCCAAGAACAGATGTTTACTGGGTAAGTAACATTATCCGTTCGAGGCATGTGAGCTGTAGATCACATGCTTTGCATAGACTATATAGCAGTATTCTCCCAAAGCAGTGGCTAACTTGTAGCTACTGGAGTTGTCTGAAATAATATTTTAAGTACTGCTTGGCCCACATTAGCTTGTTGTCTCGCTAATACATCTACACAATAGTGTTTGGTGAATGTGTGCGGTGTAGACCATGTTGCAGCTTTGCAAATGTCAACTATTGGGATGTTTCCTAAGAAAGCCATAGTAGCCCCTAACTTGCGAGTGGAATGCGCTCTAGGGGGTACAGTTAGAGTTCTTTTTGCTTTTGCATAACACGTTTGAATGCATTTAACCACCTTGCAATACCTGATTTGGAGATAGGATTGCCTTTGTGTGGTGGTGCTAAAGCAACAAAAAGTTGTTTGGTCTTACGAAATGATTTTGTTCTTTCGATGTAATACAAAAGTGCTCATTTAACATTTAAGGTGTGTAGAGCTGATTCTGCAACAGAATCAGGTTGAGGGAAGAATACAGGTGATTCTACAGACCGATTTATGTGAAATGCAGATACTACTTTAGGTAGAAATTTGGGGTTTGTACGAAGAACCACTTTGTCTTTGTGCAGTTGGAAAAAAGGTTCTTCTATAGTTAGTGCCTGTAGTTCACCCACTCTCCTCAGTGAAGTCATTGCAATGAGGAAAGCGGTTTTCCAAGAGAGAAACTGTGGCTCGCATTTATACATGGGTTCAAAAGGTGGCCCCATTAATCTGGAGGACTAGGTTAAGATTCCACACTGGGGCAGGTGGGAGCCTTGGTGGTATGACTCTTAAGTCCTTCCATGAAAGCTTTAATTACGGGCACTCTGAAAAGCGATAAATGTTGCCTATTTTGTAGATACGCAGCTATTGCAGCGAGATGTAGCCGGATGGAGGTGTAAGCCAATCCTGACTGCTGCAAGTGTAACAGATAGCAAATGATGTTTTTATGGAAGCATCAAGAGGGTTGATGTGATTGCTATTGCAATAAATAAAGCGTTTCCATTTAGCTGCGTAACAGGCTCTAGTGGTTGGCCTTCTGGCCTCCCTGATGATGTTCATGCAGTCTGGTGGAAGGTTCAGATAACCAAACTCTACGACTTCAGGAGCCAGATCGCAAGGTTCAGTTGTTTGGGATCTGGGTGTCTGATTTCTCCATGGCTCTGTGTGAGGAGACTGGATGTTAGATGCAGCTTTTGATGCGGGACCAGAGACAGCTCCAACAGGGTTGTGAACCATGGTTGACGGGCCCATGTGGGAGCTACTAGGATCAGTGTGAGGGATGTTTGCCTGAGCTTCCGAACCACAAATGGAATGAGTGGGAGAGGCGGAATAGTGTAGGCAAACATCCCTGACCAGTTCATCCATAGTGCAGTGCCCTTGGAAAGCGGGTGTGGGTACTTGGAGGAGAAGCTTTGACATTTTGCGTTTTGATGTCTGGCAAACAGATCTGATAGGACTCCCCAACTTTGGAAGTATGGGAGGAGAACCTGAGGGTAAAGTTCCCATTTGTATATTTGCTGTGTCTGTCTGCTGAGGAGGTCTGCAATCTGGTTGTTCAATCCTGGGAGGTGTTCCGCAAGGAGATAGATTTTGTGGTGAATGGCCCACCCCCAGATGTCTTGGGCTAAGTGGGACAGTTGGAGAGAGTGTGTCCCCCCTGTTTTTGTATGTAATACATGGCTGTCATGTTGTCGGTACAGACTAAGACAGCTTTGCCAACCAGGTGAGTTTGAAATGCCTTGAGAGCTAGAAAGATTGCAAGCGGTTCTAGATAGTTGATGTGGAGCAACATTTGCTGTTGGCTCCATAGGCCTTGTACTGTGTGGTGTTGAAGATGAGCTCCCCAGCCAGTGAGAGACGCGTCTGCTGTTAGTACGGTCTGTGGAACCGGGTCTATGAAGGGCCGTCCTTTTGATAAGTTTTTTGTGTTCCACCACTGCAGAGAGCGAGGAGTACGGCTGCTTACCAACGCTAGATCGGTTAACAGACCGTGATTGGTTCCACTGACTCGCTAAGCATTCCTGAAGGGGACGCATGTGCAGCCTGGCATGGGGAACAATTATGCAAGATACCATCATTCCCAGTAGTTGCATATACACCAGAGCTGGAAGCGAGTTATTGGATTGAAGCTGGAGAACTAAAGCCTGAATGTTGCGAATTCTGGCTGCGTTGGGAAAGGCCAAAGCCTTTTGAGTATTTAAGGTGGCTCATAGGTAGGTTTGAGTATTGGCAGGCTTGAGATGTGATTTTAGCACATTGACTGTGAACCCTAGTTGATGTAGTAACTGAATTGTTCTGCGAGTGTGCTGGAGACATTTTGGATACGTGCTGGCTTTTATGAGCCAGTCGTCCAAGTAGGGGAAGACATGGATGTGTTGTCTTCTCAGGTGAGCAGCGACTACCGCCAGACACTTTGTGAAGACTCTGGGGGCAGTGGTGACTCCGAACGGGAGAAGCTTGAACTGGTAATGTTGACCTGCTATTACAAATCTGAGAAATTTGCGATGAGCGGGATGGATTGGAATATGGAAATAGGCGTCCTTTAAGTCTAGAGTAGACAGAAAGTCGCCCTTTCGCAGAAGTGGTAGTACTTGTTGAAGTGTCACCATGTGAAAATGGTCTGACTGTTTGTAAAAATTTAGTTCTCTGAGGTCCAATATTGGTCTGAGAGAAGCGTCCTTTTTGGGTATTAGAAAGTAAAAGGAGTACACACCAGACCCGTGGTGTTGTGGTGGTACAGGCTCTATAGCCCCTTTTAGAAGGAGAGATTGAACCTCTTGTTTGAGGAGGTGTAGGTGATCCGGTGAAAGTTTGTGTGACTTTGGGGGAATGTTTGGAGGATTGTTGATGAACTCCAGGCAGTAACCAGAACTGATAATTTCCAGCACCCACTTGTCTGTTGTTATGGACTGCCAAACGGGTAGGAAATCTGAAATCCGCCCCCGACTGGTGTTAAATGGTCGGGGTAGGGGAACGAGTGTATGGAAGTCACTGCTTTGTGTTGGAGGGGGAGGTGCATGCATTTGAGCCTCTACCTTTGCTCCCTCTGTAACCCCCTCTGAAGTAACCCGCAGAGGGTTGGTTGTTGCTTTTGTACGTGGTGGTGGTCTCTGAGGAGGTATTTTTGGACCCTCCGCGGCAGAAGGAGCGTCAAAAGGAACCACATGCTTGTGTTAACTGATGGATTTGGCCACTTCAGTGTCTTTCTTCAGTTTTTCCAGTGAGGAATCTTAAAAGGACACTGCAGGTCTGCAGCATCTAGGGAGCACCTGATTGCATTATTTGAAATGAGCTGTCCTTCCCTCACTAGGTCTTGCGCTTTAGATTTATGTTCATCAGGCAGAAATTGGAGCAACTGCTCCATCTCGTCCCAATGCGCCCTGTCATACCTTGCGAGCAGCACTTGCGTGTTAGAGATGCGCCAGAAGTTTTCTGCCTGAGAGGCTACCCTTTTCCCCGAAGCGTCAATAAGCTTAGATTCTTTATCTGGGGGTGTAGCATCCACTGTAGTTTGGGAGTTGGCCCTTTTACGTGCGTTGGACACCACTAGGGACTCCAATGGAAATTGTCTTTTTATGTACGCTGGGTCAGATGGTGTTGGCTTGTACTTTTTATCTACCCTAGGGGTAAAGATACGAGCCCTGACGAGGTCATTAAACAGGTCATATACATGCCTGACCATACCTTTAAGCATGGCGAGTGTGTGCGATGACGTTTGTGTGCTGCTAAGTGTTTTCAAAAAGAAAATCCTCTTCAAGGTATTCTTTGTGCAGCTGTACACCATGGTAGTTGGCAGCTCTACCCAGCAGTTCTATGTAACCTACGCTGTCGTCCGGTGCAGGGGGCTTGGTAGGGGCACAGGTCAGGATCATTTTCTGTGGGAGAGTCGGTATTATAATCTGCCAATGGGTCTGGGAGTAATGATGTATTGTTCCCCGTCCCATCCCTATCCTCAACATCCTGATCTTCAGGTGTATATGGTGGTGAGTGCTCAGGTGAAATCATTAAAGATTGAGGCTGAGGAGAAGGAGGTGGAAGGGGAGGAGGAGAAGGATTAGTCCCGACATTCTTCCTTTTTAGGTCTCGCCTAGCGTTGCTGCGCACATGCGCAGTTCGCTCGGCGAGATTTATTGTTAATGAGGAGTTTTAGAAAAGGGCTTTAAGCCCCGCCCCTTATTTCCATTGGCTGGCGTCACCGTTTATGGTAAACGGTGGCCTGCCATTGGAAATTAGGTGTTTGGGTTGCCTCCCTTTCACTTTTTGTGCCGGCCCACCCGGACTGGCTTGCCTGCTTTGCGTCTGTTACAAAGCACTTTCTTATCTTTATGGGGCCATGTGTTTAAACACATGGCCCCATAAAGACAAGAGGGCGGTCCTCTTTCACTTTCGGGACCGCGCTTGTTTTTTTAATGCAGATTTCTATAGCGCGAACTCTGCCTGAAGGTATTGGAGCGCTTTACATGAGCTCCGGTTACGTTACACAAGGGCACATTCAGGCACGGGGAGATTATGTGATCGGCAGGCAGGGCTGCTCGGGAGGAGCGCTTGAGGCAGGCTGGCACGGTGTTTTTTTTTATGTATGGCGCCGCCCCTAACTCCTTTGGAGACCTCATCTCCAGACCTTCTTCGTGACAGTGGAATCCCCTCTAATTCTCAGACGTGAACAGCATGGGACTTGCCTCAATTTGGGACCTTCATGCCACAGCTTTAGATCATCAGCGCGCAACTTAGCCTCCCCAAGTTGATGCGCTTAAACTTTTTTTATTCATTGCTTCTCTTTTCGACCTCGTTGTTCGCGTCTCACGTTCCTGACTTATATTTGAAAACTAAGTTGTGTCCCGTATATCGTGTAGAATCTGCGTTCAGGACCTGGACACTGTAACCGTGACCAATAGGAACAAGCATTAAAAATGCAATAGGTCTCGCCTTTGATTAAGTTAAAGCCATTTGCTTTGCTATACAATACCATTAGCAAAGCAAATGGCTTTAACTTAATCAAAGGCAAGACCTATTGCATTTTCAATGCTTGTTAAAAGGAAAGACAGAGGAGACCTATCACATTCCTTTAACAAGCATTGAAAATGCAATAGGTCTCGCCTTTGTTTAAGTTAAAGCCATTTGCTTTGCTAATGGTATTGTATAGCAAAGCAAATGGCTTTAACTTAATGAAAGGCGAGACCTATTGCATTTTTAATGCTTGTTAAAAGGAAAGACACAGAGGAGACCTATCACATTCCTTTAAGGGTCACTTTTGTGGTGATATGTCCAGTAGTTGGATGGATATACAATTGTCTCTGTTTCAGATCCGGTTTGGTAGGCGGAACATCGAAATGTTGTTCTTGAGATGGAATCGGCACGTCCGGTTGTTTCGGTATCAAAAGTTTCGGTGCCAATGGTTTTGTTGCCGAGGTTTTGGATCCTGATGATTTCGGATCCGAAAGTGTTTTCGCGTCGAAGGGGGCGGCCGGAGCCTGGCTTCGACTTCAACCCCGAAGGTTTCGGATCGAAGCCGTTTTCGGGCAGGTCGACACGGAAGGCTTTTGGGTGGGTTTCAGTGCCGAGCCGGAGGGCGGGCGTCGGAAACATGTTCTCGGTGCCGACCGTGGCCGGGAGGCGGGGGTTGGACCGGATCCGCCTTCTTGGACTGAGGTGGACTTTGGGGCAAGGGAGGATCTGTACTCATGGTACGCTGCCCCTGCGGGATTTCGTAGAACTCCTCAGAGCCGTAGTCGGAGATGGAGATGGGATCCCGTTCTTCTTGGGCTCCCATGGCGTCTCCGGCTTCTTGTTCCGAATCCTCTCCGAAGAGGTCCGGAAAGGAACTTGCGTGTTGGCTCTGCATGACGCGACGTCGAGCCAGACGGTCGCAAAGCGTCTTCTTGGAGCAGAAAGCCTTGCACGCGTCGCAGTCCTGTTCTCTGTGCTACGGAGACAAGCACAGGTTATACACCTCGTGTGAGTCAGTGCGCGGAAACTTCGCATGGCACAGAGGGCAGAATTTGAATGGAGTCCGTTCCATCGACTGCGAGGCGGACCGACGCGGGTAGGCCCAACGGCCTTCCACGAGCTTCCCGATCGAAAGAGGGTTTTTAGAAGTAAATACGATACGCGGAGAATGGGATACGCGATCGAAAACAATACCGTCGAGGGTGAGTAACTTGCGCACCGAGGGAAACCAAAGATACACCATCTAACCGGAGCGCAGCAATTCACGTCCGAACCCGATGGCGGAAAAAAACAATCTAACCATGGAGTCGATGCCCATGCGCACTATCACCGAAAGGAGGCGTCACCTACCTCGTGACTGGAAAAGACTTCCTCGAAGAAAAAACAAACTGCAAACATCCGGACCCAACACTAGATGGAAGGAGTATGCAAAGCATGTGATCTACAGGTCACATGCCTCAAACCTTTGTATTAGTTCTATGACCCACCCTGTCTTTGTACATCTGAATGAATGGTTCTTGAATAGTGAGTGCTTGTAACTCAAAGATGCATTGAGTGAGGTTATGTCTACCAAGGAAGACACACTCTCTGAAAGAAACTATACTTTGCAAGAGTTGAGGGGTTCAAAGAGAGGACCCATTACCCTTTTGAGAACTACGTTAAGTTTCCACACAAGGGCTAGAGGTGTTCTTGAGGGTAGAACCCTTTGAGTCCCTCATAAATACTTTAAACACAGGGATTTTGAAGAGTGATAAGTGTTTCCTGTTTTGCATGCATGCTGCACCGCAGCTAGATGAAGATGGACGGAAGTATATTAAAGACCTGCCTTTTGTAGGTGTAAAAGGTAGCAGACTATGTCTTGAACTCTGACCCTGAAGGGATTCTAGCAGGTTTGAGATACAGTAGCAGTCAAATCTTTTTCACTTGCTTGCATAACATGTGAGTGTATTAGGCCTACAAGCCTCACGTATTATGGCAATACAAATCAGGGATGTTCAGTTAGCCATACTCTAAAACCTCAGGTATCAGATCTTGGGTTGGGTTCTGGCTGCCTGATTTGGCTGTGCTGCTGCATGAGAAGACAAGAACTGATCGGTAGCTTCTTGTGGGGGACTGAATGACAAATAGGAACACTGATTAACAGGGATGTCTGGCCTCATGGGCAGAGAGGAAGAAAAACAGACAAAAATCCTTTACCAGTTCAACTATAGTGCATTGCCCACGAACTGTGAATGTGGGTACCTGGAGGTAAACCTTGGGCATTTTGAGTTTTCTGGGGTGGTGAAGAGGACAATGGGTGGGACCCCTCACTGCCAGAAGTATCCGAGTAGGACTTGCGGATAGAGTTGCCACTCGGGGACTTGATGTGTCGGCTTAGCATGTCTGCAAAGTTCTCATCCCCTTCCCCATGGGTGCTCTGGTAACAAGTGGATCTTGTTGCGGATTGCCTAGTGGCAAATGTGCTGTGCTAGTGAAGACAGATGGGGGTTGTAAGTACCCACCTGCTTCTGTATATATACATGGCTGTTAAGTTGTCAGTCTTTATGAGGACCACTTTTACCTGGATAAGCCTGAAAAAGGCTGTCAGGTCTAAGCAGATGGCTAGCAGTTCTAGCTAGCAGTTGTGTTGACCCTGATGCTGTGACGTCCAGGTACCTTGGACAGTGATATTGTGGAGATATGGCTCACAACATCAGTCTGGATAAGCCTGAAAAAGACTTTCAGGTCTAAGCAGATGGCTAGCAGTTCTAGGTATCTGCTGTGTTGACCCTGATGCTGTGGGGTCCAGGTACCTTGGACAGTGATATTGTCAAGATAGGTCCACCCCTCACCCAGTGAGTGACATGTCAGTTGTGATGGTCACCTACAGAAGTGTGTCCAAGAATGCCTGCCAAGCGAAAGGCTATGACTCTTCCACCATTCTACAGAGCATCAGTGCTTGCTTTTATCAACACTAGATCTTCTCAATGACCATTGCCTCATGAGCCACTGTTAGAGCGGAAACATATGTAGTCTGGCATGTGGGACAATGGCTATACAGTAAGCCAGCACACCTAGAAGCTTCATTACACTTCATACTGAGTAGACAAATGGACTGAAAAAGAGGTAGCAGCTGCTGAAATGCCATCACCCTCAGCTGGTCGGGATATGCTTTCCTTGTGACAGAGTTCAACAACTGAGTCCAAGAAGGACTGGATCTGTTAAGGTAGTATTTCTTAGCATTTATAGTGAACCCTAGGCTGTGGAGTAGGGGCACAACTGTCTGAGTATGCGCTAGGCATTGTTTTCTGCTTCTGGTCTTGATTAGTCAGTGGTCGAGGTATGGAAAGGCATGAAAGTCACCTCGGTGGAGGGCGGGGAGAGGTGAATACGGTCATAGTGGCGGTGGAGGAAAACCAGGGTGTAGGCGACTGGGGTGGAGGGCTTGTAGCCCTGTCCTTCTTGGGCACCGGACGCCACAGTGAGTTGAAGGTGAGCTCCTACTCAAAGGTTAGCCTTGAAGTTTAGCGCCAGAGTTGGGGACAAGTGGCAGACTGTTCCAGAGCCAGCTTGACAGTATCCACCCAGAGACTGGCAAAATCAAATAGCGGCTTCTCCCTGGCCTTGAGCTCTTCTGCCAGCCTTTCTAGGATAGAGCCTCTGATCTCTGTTTCAGACGTGCTGTCAGGATCAGTTCAGATCCAAAGGCAGGTAATGGGTGCCAGTCGGTCGAGGGGGAGGTGACGGCTGTTGCAACTCAACACTCTATTTGGGGCATTTATGGTCCTGAAGCCTTTGGCAGGAGTCAAACGGAGCCAGATGGTTATGGCAGACCACCCGCTGGGCAATTCTTTCTTCCCTGCTATGGGCTCAACACAGACTACTCCAGGAGTAGTGCTTTGCCAGGTCATAGGGGGAATTTAGCCAAGCAAGGTTTTGTTCCCTGGCTGTGCTTCATTGGAGTGATACTCACGCCCCCATAACGCCCCCCATTCCTCATCCCCCCCCACCTGGAGTCTTCTTTGTTCAGGGCCCTGGTTGTTTCAGTGCTGAGGATGCCCCATCTTGATCTGCTCCCTCGGTTGTGCTAGAGGACATATTCTGAGGGATGGATGTTGATAGGTCCACCGTGGGTTTTCCCGTTTGCTGTGGAGGGAGCGGCGGTCAGTTTCAGTTCCGGGTTAGAGGTGTGGGGAGGCGGGGATCTCTTACAGACAAATCGCATAAAGCTCCATGCCTGTCGCTTCGCGCAGCGGACGCGCGCTGGGAAATTAGAGCCTGATTTCAGAGGCGGTTTCTGCATTTCTTTTTAAATTGCTCTGTGATTTTTAACTGCACAGTGAATTCTTTTAAAACTTTTATCTAATCGCTGTTTGCACTATTTTGCCTACCTGCACATCTCAGACACCCCCTTGTCAACGCACGCTCTCCGGTCCACCGCAGGTTTTCCTGTTTGCTGTGGAGGGAGCGGCGGTCAGTTTCAGTTCCGGGTTAGAGGTGTGGGGAGGCGGGGATCTCTTACAGACAAATCGCATAAAGCTCCATGCCTGTCGCTTCGCGCAGCGGGCGCGCCGGTGGCGTGCCGGAGGCAGCCCTAAGGCAAGCCCGTCTGCGCCCGTCCGCGTCCGGCCGGGGGCCACAACCCCTGCGCAAATTCTTAATGGCCCTAGAACTTATTCACAAAAATTACTACATGTTCTTCGACCTAAGCTGCGACCAAACTGTAAGCTACTCGTACCAGGAAACCCTTCTTCTAACTGTCTCTGCTGTGGTTTCGCTCTCACCTCACTACCCTGCAGGCATTCGACCCCCAGGAACCACAATAAACTGGCGCTGCCCTCTGCTAATAATGATGCAGTTCTCCTGAAAGAATTTGCCTTTTTTAGTATCAATTGTAGGTCACTCCCCAAACATAAGGAAGACATCTATGACCTCCTACTGAATACACAACCTGACGCCATTTTCCTTACGGAAACTTGGCTAAATGCCAGTTCTGGACCTGACATTGCGATCGCTTTACCTCCTAACTATACGATCCTTAGAAAGGATCGCGTGGATAAAGTACGAGGGGGCATAGGAATAATTTTTTAAAAGGCTTACACCTGCAAATGGGAGGTCCTATCCTTTAAGGGCTGTGAAGCTGGTTTTTTTAAACTCTCGCTTACTCCACAATTCACCTTCTCTGGGATCCTGATCTATCGCCCTCCGGGCCCAGCGGGTGCTTGGGCAGCTGCGCTCCCAGATCTTATCGCCCCTCTATTGTTAGAAGCTACTAATTTTACTATTTTATGAGATTTTAAAATACATTTTAACGAACCCACTTGCACTATCAGTTCCACGCTCATTACTGATTTAGCTGCCATGAATGTCCTTCTATGTAACTCAGGCCCCACCCATAAGGCAGGTCATCTAGTGGACCCTATTTTTTCCAACTTAGCTAATATCTCATGCGAGGTAGCCCTCCCTTTACTATGGTCAGATCATTTTGTGGTTGGCTTTAAGGTGAAACAGGAAATGTGGCGTGAGAACTCCTCTATTTCCTCTGTCAAAGCGGGTTTCAGAAATTGGAAAAAGCTAGATGCTGATCGCTTTAATCTTCACCTACAGCAAACCATGCCTGCTATCACTACAGTCAATACTGCAGATGCTGACTATTCAAAACTGGCTGACGTTGTCTATTGATGCATGTCTTCCTCTGTCTAATAAAAAAATAAACAATCATCGTCCTCCTGCCCCTTGGTTTTCTGACAAACTAAAGGCAGAAAAAACTAAATGCAAAGCGTTGGAGAGACGTTGGAGGAAAGACTATGCACCGGCATTAAGACATACTTATAAACGGGCAATAAAAGGCTATCATGCCCTGTGTAGTGCCGCTCGCGCTGAGCACGCAAATAACATAATTTTGCTGTCCCACAACAGCCCCAAAATCCTGTTTAAAGTGGTGAAAGAACTGTCAGGCGCAACTTGCCAACCAGAGCCTCCGGGGTTAAATGAAGCGCAATGCGAAGATCTGGCAGAGTTCTTTATAGATAAAATTGACAAAATCTATTCAGAATTCAATACTAATGGGGAGTCGTTACCTAAGACCATCGACTTACCATCAGACTGTTCTCCCCTCCCCGTGACACTGGACATAAATGCTAGACCAGGCAATACGCTTGAGAATTGGCTGCCTCTTGACACGCCCTCCTTTTGCCGCATTATAACTAGTATCAAATCAGGCTCCCCTAAGGATCCCCTTCCCATTCCCACTCTCCAAAAATTGGAATTACCAATTCTTAATGTCATTATGGAACTCCTCAATGCCTCACTACGTGAAGCATTAGTACCAGCGGCTTGGAAACATGCCATGATCCTCCCCTTGCTAAAAAAAGCAAATGCTGATCCGGAAGTTCTATCTAACTTTCGTCCGATCTCATTACTCCCAGCTTTCTCCAAAATTTTGGAAAAACATATCAACCTTCAGCTGACGCAATTTGTAGACTCCCAAAGTATCCTACACTCATCTCAATCTGGATTTAGAGCGGGCTTCTCTACCGAATCTACGCTCCTGGGAGTCACCGAAACCATTCACCAACGGCTTGATATGGGAGATACTGTGGCACTCATACTACTAGACTTGAGTGCCAATTTCGACACTGTGTCCCACACGACCCTTCTTCAAGTTTTACATTCTAGGGGCATTGTCGGATCAGCACTCAAATGGCTGGCGAGCTTTTTGTCAAGCAGGACCTTTCAGGTCTTTTCTCCTACGGCAAGCTCTAAGTCCCATGATTCCCCGTATGGAGTGCCACAGGGCTCTATACTTAGCCCTTTACTTTTCAACATCTATGTCAGCCCCCTGGCGACTATAGCTGAAGAGGCTGGACTAACTATATATTCATATGCTGATGACACCCAGCTTATCTTCTCCTTGTCTACCAAGGAGACTTCCAATGTGTCCTCTCTCCAGGTAGGGCTACAAAAGATGGCTGGCTGGATGCATACTAATAGGTTGAAACTTAATGGAGGTAAACTGAACTCCTAATCCTCGGTGGAAACAAAGCTCTCTGGGGCCCCCAACATTGGCCTCTTCAAATGGGTGATCTTCCCCAACCCTCTCAATCTGTCCGCAACCTCGGCATAATTATAGATGATCAACTATCTATGCGACAGCAAGCGGTAAAGGGCGCCTCAACCTGCTTTACAATTCTGAAATGGCTCAAAAAAATTCTCTGGATGCTGCCACCTTCGACACAAAAAACTGTTGTCCAGGCTTTGATCGTGTCCAGACTGGACTACAGCAATGTCCTGTACTTAGGCGCAAATAAGGAGGTGATTCGGAATCTGCAAGTAGTCCAAAACTCTGCGGCCAGACTTCTATGCCAGTTACCTAGAACGGCCTCTATCACAGGCCCTCTCCGTGACCTCCACCGGCTCCGGGTAGAAAATCGCTCCAAATTTAAAGCCCTTTGCTACATGCATAGGATTAATGCCGGTACAGCACCACACTATCTCAATACCTTGGTACACCCGTACCTCCCTACGCGTCATCTTCGATCATCAAATCAGGCTAAGTTTCAAGTCCCCAGGATCAAACGCGCACGTATGGGCGGACGGTCCTTTGCTTACTTGGCCCCATTACTATGGAATTCTCTCCCACTTCTACTCCGCCACGAACCTATTTAACACAAGTTCCGTAAAGGCCTCAAAACGTGGTTATTTAACCACTAGAGTCTGTCCTTTATTTTCTAGCACGGGTCCGTAGGCGCCGGGAAACCTCCGGGTAGCTGTTGCGCCATATAAATTTAACAAATAATAATAATAATAATAGGCCTGCTGAAATCCTCGATTGGCCCACCGCGTCCTCCTCAATGTTGAAAGGGTCCTGCTCTCCGAAAATGTCAGAGGTCTCTGAAGAACACAGTTGCTGCATCTTGGTGTATGCCCAGTGCTGTTTGCATTGAGGAGGAGGTGCTGACCACATGGTGACTGTTAACTGAGTCATCGGTCTCGAAGAGTGGTACAAGTAGGAGCAAAAAAGCAGTGAGGACCACGTATGTCTCGGAGCAGTTGCTTGACCTGTCTAAACCAGATGGCGGTTGAGTAGGTGCTTATGTACATTGTAAAATAATATATAAAAAATAAAAATGCAGAGGTGGGGGAAGGAAGCAGCACAGAGCATGTAGGGTGAGGGGGAAGCAGGACACTAGGGCGAGAGAGTAAGTGGGGGAAACAATGGACGAGGTAGGGGTGGAGCGAGCAGAGGGAGCGAGAGGGAAAGAAAACATACACTTTCATGGAGTGCTGAATGAAAAAGAAAAAAGTAACTCCCTGAATGTGAGCAGTGGAGGATACAAGTCATTCCATCCAAAGGACGACAAGAAAGCTATGCTTCAGGGGAATGACAGCACAAGAAGAGGAAAGAAAGCCATTGATAAAGAAGCAAGCATATGAGTGACATTAAAGTCAACCAACAGTAAACAGTGGGCAGGCTCTAAGCAACAGTAACTTTTTGTATGATCCAAAAGAGGTCTTTCAACAGCCATCTGTCTGACGCAACACCTAAAAATTGTAATGACTTGTTGGGGCGCATTGAGGCTGAACTGCACCAAGCTGTATTGCTAGTGTTGGCTGGACACAGCATGCCTATGCTTCTGTCATTCAAGCTCTCCTGCGTTTCGCAGTAATAAACAAGGTAGCGACGGGGCCGGTTGGGGCTCAAGCGAGCCACTAAACTCCCAGCATCAGTTCCTCACTCTCACCCAGGGATCCATGCATACAGAGACTCCAGACATGAGCTGCATGGAGAGCCGAGTGCCCTACTTCACAAACCCTGTCTGCGAGTAAGAAGACAAAGGTCTGGGAGATAACAGAAGACAGAGTTTCACCTTCTTCGACTAAGCATCAGAAAGATGACAAGAGGCGAGACCAGCAGTGGCTCCTCCAACTCAGTTCCAAAGATGGAAGAGTTGCATGTAGCTCCAGCTGACAAGAGGCAGTGGGGGAGAAGCATGCCTTAACAAGCATTTGCAATGCAATAGGTCTCGCATTATTAAAGTTTGAGCTATTGGTTTTGCATTTGCAAGAGTTTGAGCTATTGCCATTGTAAACGACAATGCCTTTTATTTATGTGTTTCGAAAAGCTGTATGCAGTGCATAAACACGCCCTTTGTACTTATAGTCCTTGCTTACGAAAAGGAAGGCTGGCAGTAAAAGAGGCATAGTTACTGCCAGCGTTGCTTCTCGCAAGCAACGACTGCAAGTACAAAGTGCCTGTTTACGCACCGCTTGCATGTTTTTAAAATACAGAAATAAAAGGCATTGGTATTTACAATGCCAATAGCTCAAACTCTCGCAAATGCGACACCTATTGCATAGCAAATGCTCGTTTTCTTATTGCGTAGTAGAACCACTCTTTGTGGAAAACAACAATTATGCCATGCCAGATAGTCTTACAGGCATTCACAGATATACAAACCTACAATAAGTTTCCTATATTGAGGTTTTGGAATGTTCCGTTTTTTAAAGCACAATAAAGATGGGGGGCTGTTGGTGGGGGTTGAGAGGTAACTCCCACCTTTAACTTGTGAGGGCCTGAGCCTGGTGAGGTAGCCTGTCTGCTTTGTTTCACTGTTCTACCAAGGTTTTAGGAACTGTAAGATTCCTATCAACAACAGCAAGTGATGGATGATCTGTGGCTCAAAACCTAATCCCAAGTAGTAATTGTAATAATTCATTATTATTATTTAGACCGGACTAAATATTGATAATGAATCATTACAATTACTACTTGAGATTCCGCTTGGTTTGCCCACAGATGAGTGCAAACATCCTTTTTGTGTGAATATTAATCCAAAATGAGGGATGAATGCTAGCCACTAAAAACAAAAGTGTCTGTCCATCCCCTATTTCCCCTTGCTATTTTTCCAGATGTGGTCTGGATGAGATGCCCACAGATTTGCCCGAGCAGCCGGGAGTGCACATCTGTTTGGTGGGAAGGGATAGCAAAAGATGGTGAGGGCGAGGAAGGAAGTAGGGGGAAAAGTAAGAGTAAAAGGGATAGAGAAGGTTGGGAAGGGATAGCAAAAGATGGTGAGGGGGAAGGAAGGAAGTAGGGGGCAAGGCAAGAGTAAAAAGGATAGAGAAAGTTGGGAAGGGATAGCAAAGGATGTTGAGGAGGAGGAAGGAAGTAGGGAGCAAGGCAAGAGTAAAAAAACATTGGCATAGCCAATAGGTCTCGCCTTCGGGACCTTATGAGTGTTTAGCCATATAGCACATTATCCATTACGTTAGCCATTAAAGTTTGTGGTCGATTAATGGCGGGAGACATCATTAATATACTGTCGAGAAAAAGCCTTCAAATGAATGGTTATATAAGCACACTTAGTAATAATTATAGTTTTGTCAGAAATTGATTGATACTTTGATTAATTGCCAGAAGGCATTGGACCAGGTGTAAAGTATGTGCAGGTTTGCTTCTGTGTTCTGTAAACCTCACGCTGCATGAAAGGCACAGACATACCCATTTATCACTAATTACTCACCTGTTGGACTTCCAAACTGTGCCAGAACATCTACAGCACACAAAAAGCAGCCTCTACAGCACTTTGCAGAGTACTTCAGCATGCACATTCCATGCCTTTTGCAGCAGAGAGGTGGAACAAATTACTCAGCTCCAAGTGATTTGGTCAGACACTAAACAGCCATTCCAGTCTCAAACGGGTTCTACCACTGAAATGCTACTACAAACCTTACAACTATTGTGCATGTAAAATAAGGAGATAAGACGTATATGATGACAAGTAGAAACATTTAACGTCACTAGGTATGTTCTGATGGTAGACGAAGAGAGGCATGTTAGCTTGTGAATCTCCTATCCAGTAAAGAACAAAAAATTATCCAGCAAATCTATAGAACATACACCATCAGACCTTTCATTAAAGAACACAGAGCAAAACAAAGTGTGATCCTGGTAGCCACCAGCGTACAAACAGCTGAAAGGACTATCCCAGCTTCAAATGGAGACAAGAATGTAGACCAAAGAACTAGCCACTGAAGGTGATGCCGCACCTCCAATATGCGAGGATAAGAGATAAAATATCACATTTCTACCTTTCATGAAAAGGTATACAACCGAATGTAGGGCTACCCTAACGTCATACCAGGAGATGCTGCAAAATGTAGGTCTGTATTACCCATTAGCAGAGCAAAGTAGCCCCCACCCATCAAAGTGAATACTTCAGAATACAGGGCCAACCTAACTACCTTGAAAGAAGATGCAACAGAACATAAAGAAATCCTATCTGCTATCAGCATCGAGCTGCCTCCTACGACCAGAGGCAATGGAGAGAAAACAGGCCTATCCTATCTGCCTTTAGTGATAACAGAAACACTTTGCGGTAGCTTTCCTGCAATGCAAAGATTATACTAAAGAACATATATTACACATCTTTCGATTATAGGATGTTGCGACCTGTCATTAGAGATAAAATGTTATACTACAGAACTACCCTACCCGACATCACGTAACGACTTGTAATATTACCTCACTTAACAACAGAGGAGAACAAAATGAAACGTGGGATTACTCCATACGACATCAAAGCGGATCCCGCAATGTTGGTGAGTATAGTGCTATATCTGCCTGTTATAAGCGAGGGAAGGTAAACAATTCTCTAACTCCTTACGTGCTCGAGCAACTGAACGACACTCCCCTAGACATAAGTGATAGATACTAGCTGCAGACGTCGGCCGTGTATGAGCAGGCTTGTCTTCTATACATCGTACACAGGCTCCTACAAACTTCCAGTGGCCTTAGTATGTAGCCGCTGAAACTTTTGTAACCAGTTATCTGAGTACGTAGGGGCTAGATCGAGGTGCTAACACTAATTTCCCAAGGTACACTCCAGGATCGCACCACAGGGCTGGAGGAAGTTCGGTTGCAGCGAGGGGCGCCTCTTGTCTAGCCTTTCACCCTCTAGCCCGTCAACAGGGCTCCCCAAGGCAACATATACTACCCAACTCTTATCATCAAAGCCCCGGGTGAAGCTGCGCCCGAGAGGAGAGGAGGAAACACCCTGTTTCCAGCTTAGGATGAGGAAGAGTCATAGACATAGAAGAGAGGCAAATTCTTGTCCCACCTACTTAGCGTGTGACGCCACGAGCAGTGGACCTTACGCGGCCATGTTGCGCAGGAGCTTGCTCACAGAGAAGGTAAGGAGGTTACCGTTAATTGAATTCATAGGTATTTACTAACACAGGAGATCTTTTAATGTTTGTATCAATATGACTCTATTTGTCCTTTTTCTAAATACATTTACCTACTTTTGTACGGTTCACTTATTTTAATTTTTATTAGATATTCACGAACGTATGACTTTGTAAATTATTATTTAAAAAGTATTTTGAAAAACGTTTCATTTCGCATTACATTTGGAAGCTTTGGAATACGAAAAATTACATTTTAGCATGGCCACTAAATCATTCTGTCTGCAGTAGCTGGTGAGCTGCGCTAGTTTCCGTATCTATGGTCTGCTCGAACTTCCGCCCTCTGCCTGCTTGAAGCTCACTGCTAAGTTACTTCCGCCACTCCCGGTGCACCCAGGAAAACAATCCGATGTCAAGCACTGTCCCTGCAACCCTGGTAGCAACTAGTACTGTTCCAGACAGTAGCAAGTGTCGTCTGCTTAAGGAGTAGAGAGGCATTCTTGGCAGTCACTTTGTACGGGTGCTGCATCCACATTTCCTTCAGATCGACTGAGGAGATCAGTCGGTGACTTCCAGTCTGCTTTGAATGGTGAGATCACCCTGTCTTCTTCCCTCTCTTTGCTGGGTGAGATTACCCTCTGCCCTTTCCTTTAGATACTCGCCCTGTATTTTCACTCCCACCATTCGAGCCCGCTTTCTGAGATCAGTCTTAGTTTTCTAGCCCTTGACTATTTTTATGGGATTATTTTAGAGAGTGAAATCACATCCTGCCAATTGGCCCATATTATTTTATGTACGATATTTCCAGCAAGTCTCCTGGCTGTTTATTCAGCAGCACCGTGCATTCTGGGACTCGCAGTTTAATTTTTCCCTATTTTGAGGGTGGCCTCCCAAGTCCCAGAATACTAAGGGTTCTACTGAGAATTAAAGAGTGTTTGACGGTGTCGTGCACGGAATCAGGCCATTTGGCATCAAATTAGAAGACAGTTGTAACTAAACCTTCCAAAAGTGAGTATTTCTCATGGAAACTTGTTTGTTTGAGTTGTTAATAACGTTACGCTATCCCTCCTATTAAAAATGAATTCGATCAAGGTCTGTCAAAGGTAAGTTGAACAATGAATGGAAGTGTGCGTATTCAGCTTTCTAGGTAAAAAGAGGTACATGCGTGGTTTTATACCCTGCTTTCCATTCCAATTATTAGGAGATTACAGTAGGCGCATTAACGTTCTTACACGAGTAATTGCACATACGTATGCTAATTCAGTCAGCAGGGCATCCCGTACACTTAAACTGATTACAGGCAACTGGTTCATGACAGATCTCCTTCTGACAAGAATGGGGACGTAAATGACTCAATGGTTTCCCCGGAGACTTTAACATGATGCACCCGGTTTGCGGCTGTGCAGGCTCAGCTGCTCATTGTAGGCCTGACCTTGCATTTGTTTTGGGTTAAATCTGTTGTATTTGCTGAACTGCAGTATTCCTTCTGCACTAGTTTAGTGATTTGTGACTGTCTGGTCCTGGGCATCCCCTAGTCAGTTTGCAAGCTGTAGAAAGGGATACTTTCGGGAGGCACTAGGAACTGACAGACATGATAATGGAATATTATCATGCTGGGACTGAAAATATGTAAATATCGAGTTCATTGACTTGATGCAAGCTATAGTACAGTTTTTAAACACCGCTTTTTTTCCGATATGGTTTGAAAAGTTTACGGTTTACGCACCTATACACAAACAACAGCGTTTATGTTAGCCTGCCAATTTGTTGACCTTTCTAAATATTTTTCTTACATCTTTGTTGTTGTGCGCTAATGTTTAATTTCTCTGTTGACTTCCAGTGCCTCTTCCTTTGTGTATGTATTAATGCACTAATCGAGGTGCTCTAGGTAAGGCTTTTTAGGTGTTGCTTGACCTTATCTGCTCAATAGAAAAATAAAAGCCAGTGGTGCGCGCGCACCACAGAGAAGCGGGGGGAGGGAGCGCGGCAGCGGCAGCAGACGAACGCGCGCTGCTGCGCGTTCTGGCCAACGTTGGGAATGGGCGCGGCAAAGGCGGGACATGCGCCCGCCTTTGACCAATCGCGTGCCGTCCCCATCAAAAAAACGTACGCTCCAGCCAATGTGGGCTTCCGAAAACAAAACCACATGCACGAGCGTGTGGGTCGTTTTCAAAAGCCCTTTCTAGAGGTCTCGCGCTGCGCGAGCAGTGCTGCGCACTGCAACGCTAGGCGCGAGACCTAAAAATGGTATAGACTGAGTAGTGGGTGGAAGGCTTTCTGCACTCAAGCAATTAGAGAGGGGTAAGAGAAGGTACCAGTGGAGGACAAATTCCCATAGATGGTGTTTGGAGAACCCCTCCCAATTACGATTGGGGTCACAAGATGCACCACTACCAGAGGGCCTGTAACTCCAGTCCCCCATTGGTTCTTAGCAGAATGTGCACACAGAAGGGGAAAAACAAGATTACATTTGCTGTGAGAACCAGAACAAAATTTACTTTAACGTGGAGACAAAAATATTAATGTAAGGTCCGCCTGGTACAAGTGACAGCCATGAGCATCGTTCCACCATGGTACATATTCCATTTTTGCAATTGACCTCACTACTGAAAGGGGAGAAAAGAGTGAAGAAAGTCAGCACACTACTGCTTTTTGCATTTGTTGGGTTCTCTTGGAGTACTTAGATGCCAAGCCTTCGCATTTTGTGCATTCTACTATTGAGAACAGGTTATGATCAGTGCTCCCACCAGGTCATGCATGAATAGTGCTCCCACCAGGTTAGACATGATCAGTGCTCCCACCAGGTTAGACATGATCAGTGCTCCCACCAGGTTAGACATGATCAGTGCTCCCACCAGGTCATGCGTGATCAGTGCTCCCACCAGGTCATGCGTGATCAGTGCTCCCACCAGGTCATGCGTGATCAGTGCTCCCACCAGGTCATGCGTGATCAGTGCTCCCACCAGGTCATGCGTGATCAGTGCTCCCACCAGGTCATGCGTGATCAGTGCTCCCACCAGGTCATGCGTGATCAGTGCTCCCACCAGGTCATGCGTGATCAGTGCTCCCACCAGGTCATGCGTGATCAGTGCTCCCACCAGGTCATGCATGATCAGTGCTCCCACCAGGTCATGCATGATCAGTGCTCCCACCAGGTCATGCATGATCAGTGCTCCCACCAGGTCATGCATGATCAGTGCTCCCACCAGGTCATGCATGATCAGTGCTCCCACCAGGCCATGCATGATCAGTGCTCCCACCAGGTCATGCATGATCAGTGCTCCCACCAGGTCATGCATGATCAGTGCTCCCACCAGGTCATGCATGATCAGTGCTCCCACCAGGTCATGCATGATCAGTGCTCCCACCAGGTCATGCATGATCAGTGCTCCCACCAGGTCATGCATGATCAGTGCTCCCACCAGGTGATGCATGATCAGTGCTCCCACCAGGTGATGCATGATCAGTGCTCCCACCAGGTGATGCATGATCAGTGCTCCCACCAGGTGATGCATGATCAGTGCTCCCACCAGGTGATGCATGATCAGTGCTCCCACCAGGTCATGCATGATCAGTGCTCCCACCAGGTCATGCATGATCAGTGCTCCCACCAGGTCATGCATGATCAGTGCTCCCACCAGGTCATGCATGGTCAGTGCTCCCACCAGGTCATGCATGGTCAGTGCTCCCACCAGGTCATGCATGGTCAGTGCTCCCACCAGGTCATGCATGGTCAGTGCTCCCACCAGGTCATGCATGGTCAGTGCTCCCACCAGGTCATGCATGGTCAGTGCTCCCACCAGGTCATGCATGGTCAGTGCTCCCACAGTCTGTTGACCGCATCCTCGCTTTAATGGCTTGGAAGGCATCGGTAGGTAGAAGACCGCTGGTAGGGCAGTGCAGGCACGCTCTGCCACAATGGCCCTGCTCGGCTTTCTCTGGCCTTTTTTACTCTGAGTGAAATTGAAAATCTACGGCCACTTGGTCCTTACCTCACCCTCTGGCTATTTGTTTTCATTTAACATGGCACAGACCTCCTGGCACCTTCCCACCTCCAGACCCTAAATCAATAAGCTGAAGTAACATGTCACAATGCACTAACTTATGTGATCTTATAATCCACTTTAATTTCACATGCAAACCCATTAGATAAACGTGGGTCAACCGAGTGCTTCCGAGTCGCTGAAAGCAGGCCATGTCCATGATATACCTAACAAAAATATAGCTCCACCTCAATACGTGGCCACGCCAGTTTCTTTCAGTAATAAATCCCCATGTTTAAAATACTTTGATTTTACTCATTCAGTATTTCCTTTTATCATGTGTCTCGCAAATTCGCTTTCGTGCTAAGCATCACCCTTTCCTATGAATTCCATCTTCCCAAAAATTGCCTCGACGCAATATTGTTCGTCAAGTGCCTAGAAGTATTAGAAAAGTACCTTTCTGCATTATTCTATCCCTCCATTATCCTTTTCAATCAAAATAACAGACCAACATGTCCACTTCTCAAATTTCATATTTCACTATAGTAATTCACTACTAATCCTTTATGGGTTCCAGAGTAGTGTGCTACTCACTGCAAAAGCGCTTCACCACCTCATCAGGGGTAGCAAGCACTATATAAATGCAAACCTTTTTCCCTCTTCTATCCCTCCGCTACCCTTCTCTAGCCAAATAACTGAATAACATATCCACCAATCAAATTACTTTCATATTTCACTATACTAATTTTCAACACTAATGGGTTTCGGAGTAGCGTGCTAATCGCCGAAAAAGCGCTTCAACACCCCATCAGGGGTAACAAGCACTATATAAACGAAACCTTTTTCCTCTTCTATCCCTCCGCTATCTATAACTTTGGTAAAATAATAAGTTCTAATCTAGACTAACGACAGACCATAGTTGATATACAAGCAACAATTTTTAGGTTAACACAAACGACAACTTATTATTTTCACTTAGGATCTCAAAATCAAGACAAGATTTTAGGTATTTACTGTGTAACCCACCTGACTCTTTACATCGTGTTAAAAATGCTACAGGCACTTACTTCACTGCTCCTATAGCTGCCACGCTTCTATACACTGCTATGCTACTGTAAAGCCTACATGAAGAAAAAATATATCTGGTTTGTTAGATCAATGAACATGATTATAATGAAGCCAGTAATTCTAGCTTCAGTATGGAGGGGGTGACCTCTAGAAATTCCACAAGAAAGGCGTTAGAAAAAAGGATCAAAACGACCTTCTTAACGGCACAATCGGTGTGAAGAAACAACAAAGTGGTAACTAAGGGAGGCCCGGCTGAATTTTGTATCGGTGGAAGAAAAGTAACCACCACTAATGATGCTGGAGAAACATGTACCCAAAGACATTGTTTGTAAAGAAACAAAATAATATGCAACTGATTAAAGATGAAATGCATTATTCTCCAAAAATGGACTTTACTTAAAATTATCACATAGATCAAAACTGGTATCTCAACGTAGATCACCACAGTTTGACTCCATTCCTAAAATCCACCTCAAGCGCAGAGATCAGCATCAACCAGCCTTCCTCCCCAACATGGACGGATGCAAGAGAGGAGGAGGAGCTGCAAGAAGCTGTACTCCATGCTCCTCAGATGGAACTATGCGTTACCGGAGAGGCCCCACTCCACCTTTAAACATCAAAGAAGAGAACAGCGCAAGGAACTTCATAGGCTGCAGAAGGAGTACTATATAAACAGCATCACTGTGCCTCTCTGGGCCGAAAAGAAGAGACGAGTCAAAGGAACTGCTCAAGTTCTTTCTATGAAGCATGAACTGCACGACCAATCAGAGCTCCCAAGGACCGGCTGCTAAAGATCTGTTAAGACTGCCTCATCAGAAGAATGAAAATCACTCAGGGCCACAGTGAGCAGAGTTTGAGGCAGTTCAATACTTTTTCCTGCAGAGATTAGGAAGCAATGTGTAAACCTTCCTAAGTGTCAATTTCCTGCAACCGGCACAGAGTCCCCTAACTGTGCAAGAAAACCTGGGTTGTGGCCACAGCCCTATTCAGGAGAACGACCACTTTTAAGTTAAATACTAGCAATTTTATGTGTCTGCCACTCTGAAATAGCTCAACTGGTTTTAACTTCACTGCTATCAACTGGACAGATTTATTTTAAGAATAACAAAGGGGTTTTCACTTTAAGTGTGGTGGATTCCTGACCTCCATCAAATCCTGAGTTGAATGCAGTAGTCCTGGCTCATTCATACAGGCAGGTGGAATCCTCAGCCAACAATTAGCTTTTAGCTAATCGATTTCGGGGCATAATTGCCAAGCCAAGCTCTCAGTGACAAGACCAAAGCATTCCTTAGGTCTTCGCCCACAACACCAAAGGCTTCCCACAGTGACCACAGAACATGCATTTACTCTACAAACCATGCACATTTGCCCCGGCTAAAAATAAACTGAAAAAGGACCAGAGCACTTCAGAGCCACAAAAATGGTAGAAATATCCAACAAAACGCAAAATATAATGAAATATAATACACCAGCCATCAGATCTCTAGAACTCTGTACTGCAATGAGCAGAAAGCCAGTGGAGGCGTCAGCCAGCGTGAGGTCACCAATGTTTTCCCATCCCAGTGTGCAGTTTATAGATTGCCATTCTTTTTGTGGTGGAGTGACAGTGCGACATCATCATAAGTATATCCTTAAAGTCTTTATACACCAGAGAGGCGGTGAGATGCTTAGAAAAGGATGGCAGGCCGCATGGAAGCGGTCCATACTCACAGGAATGCCTTGGAGCTGGGGCTTGTCCAGAAGATTGTGCAACTCGTTCCGAGACGCTTCTATCTTTTCACGGTCTGCAGCATCAACCATATACCTGTTCACAAGGGGTAAAAACACCACATTACTGTAATGTAAAGTTCAGAGTACTCTTAAAACACCACCTAAAGAAAGTCTAATGAAAAGCACAGAAGAAGGGACATTTCACACTCCTGAGAAATATCGGCTCCTAGATACGAAGCATGTTCATTATCAAGGCAAGACCAGGCCTGGGGGCGCTTCTCTCTCAATTTTGACACAAAAACTGTGCGGGAGAAAACTGGTGGGGCAAAATTATTTAAATGTGCAGTTGTGCATGTGTTAGCAATGTGGAGGCAATAGAGGGAGTGGAAGAAATTTGGAGGCAATAGAGGGAGAGGCAGGGAGATGTAAAATGGTCCCTCATACATTGAAAATAAATGCACTCAATTAGAGGCTGAAAGAGTTTATTTTATTATAATTTATAAGTTTTATATAGCGCTAGCTAGACCCGTGGGTATCAGAGCACTTCACAACACAAATGAAATAGAATGTTGAAAACATGGTATAAGGATACATAATGAGATAGGCATAACATTCACATTTCAACACAGAATACATTAGAGGGCGAGTGATAGCTTAGGTAGGTGAAACAGTCAGATGACCACCAATCATTGATGGCCTAGATTTAAGGGGAGTCAAATAAGCTATCAGAGCCTGGATCAGTTGGCTTTGTCGGTAAAGTAATTGTCGAGGAGATGGAGTTTCAAGTCCGTTTTGAAGCAGGAGAAGAAGGGGTTGCATCCGATAGGGAGTGCATTCCACATCCTGGGTACATTACCCTAGAAAGATCGGGACTGGGTGGTTTTCTTTTTCAATTTCGGAGGGATGAGAAGAGAGTTAGAGCTTCTCAGAGTTCTGGCTCTTCCTGCTTTCACGAGCTTGCTGTTTAGGTAGTTGTGGGAATGTGTGTGAAGGGTTTTGTGTGTGATGCATGCAGACTTGTAAATACATCTACCTTCAATAGGAAGCCAGTTGAGGGATTTAAGGGTTGGTGTGATCTGATCAAACCGTTTAACACCTGTATTGATCCGGGCTGTCATGTTTAGTACTGACCTTAATGGGGCTAGGTGTTTTTTTGGCGTCCCTGTTAGGATGGCGTTCCCATAGTCCAGTCTAGAGAGGACTAGGGATTGAACTATGGTCTTAAAATCATCCTGGAGGATAAAAGGTTTAATTTTCTTGAGGTGTTTTAGAGAGTACAGTGCACGTGTAGCTGAGTTTTTGATGTGGTCCTTCATTGGGGAGAGGAGTTGGCCTAACGGCTAGGGCGGTTGACCTCGAATCTGGGGAACTGGGTTCGAGTCTCAGCAATGACGCTGAACATCCTATGATTCTGGGCAAATCACTTAATCTCCCCGTGCCTAACAAAAATAAATGTGTCCTCATGTAATGCAACTGGTGCTATGTAAAGCGCTCTGATACCCGATTCAGGTCAAGTTCGCGCTATATAAAACTCTGTAAAAATAAATAAAAATTTAAAATTGACAAGTTCTTGTGCAGGGTAATGCCTCGTGACTTTACCAAGTCGGAAAGGGCTAGGGAGCAATTTAGGGCATCCAGGTTCTTGAGCCAGTCTTGGATTGGTAGGTGGTTACTTTTCGGAGACAACAGTATTCATTCAGTTTTGTCCGGGTTCAGCTTTAGGTGGTTTGAGCGAAACCAGGTCTGTATGTCACTGGGTGATTTGATTTTGTAGTAGAGTTGCGTGTCATCTGCATATAGGTGACATTTAACTTCTGCTTGTTTTAGTATGCTTGTAAGCGGTTCCATGAAGAGATTGAAGAGGGACGGGGACAGGATCGAGCCTTGGGGGGACCCCAAGCGTGACTCGTGAAGGCTTAGAGAGGCAAGAGTTGATTTTAATTTGTTGCGATCGGTGTTGAAGGTAGGAAGTGAACCATTTTAGTACTGTGCCATTGATGCCAGAGCGTCTTTAGAGTCTCAAGTAACGCTGTATGATTTATTGTGTCAAATGCCGCAGATAGGTCAATAAGTATGAGAAGAAATGCTTCACTTTCATCTAAGGATCTGTGGATATTATAGATATTGAGCAAAGCTGTTTTAGTGATCCTTTTCTGAATCCTGATTGAAAGGTATCAAAGAGGTTGAAATTGTCAATGTGTTTGAGTTGTTGGAGAACGCATTTCTCGAAGGTTTTAGCTAGGAACGGGAGATTGGAGATAGGTCTGAGGTGTTGAAATCGTTAGGGTCAGCCCCCGTTTTTTTTTTTTTAGAATAGGTGTGATTTGTCCTAGTTGGGGGGAGTCTGGTACACAGATTGAGGTAAGAGAAGAGTTAATGATTTTTGTCCAGAAGGGGGCAATGATGTGGTTGAGATTTTGTACTATTGTGTAAGGGAGGGGGTCCTCAGTGTGGGAAGTAGGTTTTAAGCTCGCAGTTAAATTGAAGACTTCGGGCCTGATTCACAGAACTAACTAACGTCGTAAACGTAAAGTTAGTACTTTTTAGGTATTCACAGAATACACTTACTCATTTTGGTATTCACAGAATGAACTTACTCATTTCGGTATTCACAGAAGTTAGTAGTCCTAACTTTAGGACTACTAACTTCTGTGAATACCGAAATGAGTAAGTTCATTCTGTGAATACCAAATGAGTAAGTGTATTCTGTGAATACCTAAAAAGTACTAACTTTACGTTTACGTTTTTGACGTAAGTGAGTTCTGTGAATCAGGCCCTTCTTTTTCAGACATGGTTTTGAAAACCGACCAATTGGCATCATTTTTCGAATGGGTGGGGACCAGGTTATCCTCGGGAGGAATTAGTTCTGTTTGGTCATCGTTGAGCATAGTGGGGCAGGTTCGGGCTTTGGAAGAAGGATAGATCAATTTCTGTGACCTTATCTGTGAAGAAGCTGGCAATTTCTTTGCAGCGTTCATTGGTGGCTATTAAGTCCTGCAAGGGTGCGCTGTTAGTCTGATGCGCTGTTAGTCTGTCTTTTAACAATGTTGAAGAGTTCCCAGAGTCTATTCTTAGCCTGGTCAAGCTGGTTGCGGAAAAAAGAGGCCTTTTCTCTGAGGATGTGTTTTTTTTATATGATACCCTTGCGGTTCTAAGTAGATCGAGGTGCATAGTCGAGGGGTTTGGTCTCCAAGACCTTTCTGCCTGCTTGAGTTGTCGTCTTTCATTATTGAGATACGTGTTGAACCAAGATTTTGATTTGATGGATCTTAATTGTTTAAGTTTGAGAGGTGCAACTTGATCTAACACCTCAGTCATTGTTGTGTTAAAATGTGCTGCGAGGTCATCGGCTGTGTGGTTGAGAGGAAGAAGCTGTAGATGGGCATGAATCTTGGATTCCAGGTCAGTGACTTCTTTGATGTTCCTGGTCCAGCGTTTAGATTTGGCAGACCGTGTTGGTTGGTGTCTGGCGTGAGTCCATATTAAACAATGAGGTGGTGGTCGGACCAGTCAATGGGAGAAATCAATCTCAGAGAGACTAGCTCATTTTCGGTGATGATCGCATCTAGAGTGGCTCCTTTGATACGAGTTGGTTTACTGCAAAGTTGTTTAAGGTCATTGATTTCAAGCAGGTTGAAGAGGTTCTGGACTATGGTGTCTTCTGGGTTATTCCAGTGGATATTGAAGTCCCCCAGGAACACGTCTTTTATATCAGTTAGGGAGAATCGTGCTATTAGGTCGGTTAGTTCTTTGGTGAAGTGGGCCCGCTCACCTGGTGGGTGGTAGATGGTGTGAAATTTGATGGGCGCGGAGCCTTTGACTGCAAGTTCAACACCAAGGTACTCCAACATCAGGTATTCTGCATTTTTTAATGTGGCAAGTTGTATTCCTTCTTTGTGAATGATAGCTAGTCCGCCACCTGTTATAATCGGTCTGTCCTGTCTGATGATGTTGTAACCTGGTGGGGTGAGTATATCTAGAATGGGGGTAGAGTGGTCATTGAGCCAGGATTCGGTGAGGAAGGCTATATCTATTTTTTCACCGAGTATAACTTCAGCAATATCTGTGGCGTGTTGTACTGCTGATCCACAACTGAGTAGCATGCATGATATAGGACAGGGATTATCATTGCTAGAGTGTACTGTATGAATAGTAGTGTATTGAGCAGGTGGTCTGGGCGAGTAGGCAGTTCTAGGATTCTGTTTGTGCCAAGAATTACATGGATTGAGGAGGGAGCCGTGATCTGGCTCCCTGTGCGGTAAGAATTGTTGAGATCATCGGCTTCCGGTATTGAGATGAGGTGGAGAGCACAGAGAGGGCGCTGGGCCTGGACCTCCAAAGGAGTAGGGGGCCATGTGGAACCTTACAGGGCCATGGCGGAGGGGGGGTTTAGTTGGGGTGGGGTGTGGTGTGCTACTGTCCAGAGTGGCTTAACCAGGCTGGTAAGGTCTTGTCTTAGATGGAGGATGTCGGCAGCTAGAGAGTTGATTTTCTGCTCCATTCGGATCAGACGCTGTGTGAGTCAATTGTGCTTCTAGCCTTCAGTGGGAGCATTCTATGTCTAGGGTCAGTGGCAGGAGAAAGTACTGGGGGTACTGGGTTATGGGGGTGGATGGTGTTATTGGGACTAGGAGCGGGGATTGATTGCATGGGTGAAGTCATATCATTGATGCTTCCAGTCTTGCAATTGAGAGGGGGCGTTAGGGGTCTTGGGTCAGAGGCAGGCGCATGTGCAGTGCTTAGAGGGAGGTCAGTGTCCTTGGGGCTAGTAGTGACCTTGGCAGTGAGGAAGGCTTGGTCATGAGGAAAGAGGACAGTATTGGAGGTAGAGATACTTTGAGTAAGCAGAGTCTGGTCTAATGTGGTCTGGGGGGGGGGAGGGGGAAGAGGGTGTCTAAAGCGATTTCACTAGTGTAGTTGGTGTCCGATCCGCCTATCTCGGGATAAGCCTTGAGGGGTTGATTGACTGAGTATTTGCTGGTCATGGTGGGGGTTAGTGCATTCATTATGGTGTGTGTTTGACAGGGGAGTGAGATAATGGGGGTATTGTGATTGTACTAAGTAATGGTGAATGTTCCTGTGTTGGAGAGTGAGTCAGCCGAGAAAGGGGAAACTGGTCGGTTCTGGGTTTGTCAGGGGGTAGTGGTGAGTGGTGGAGTCGGTTAGGTGTTTGTTGAGCTAGTGCGGAAAATAGGGTAGGGAAGTGGCGGTCAAAAATGGTGAGGTGAGGGTCAGTGGCCTGTACGAGAATATTTCCTGTTCTGAAGATGGAGATGGTGAGTTCCCCTCTAAAGGAAGGAGAGACAGACGTGGACATTTTTGAGCCATATGGTATATTGGTTGACTTAGTGACTTGTAGGTGGAGAAGGAAGATGTTTTTCCATTTTGTTGGGTGTTTAGTGTAAAAGATGAAGTTGGTTTTCTTATTGCCGTCTGTTGCTCTGTGGTAGTTGACGACTAAGTGTTTCCGGGTGCGGTTTCAAAATTCTATGCTTGAAGTTTTTTTTAGCGTTATTGGACACATTTTCCGGATAATTTATTGTCCATGAGACGAGAGCCGAGTTGAGGGAGGGATTTAGTGGGAACATAGTTGACGGTTGCTTGGGAGGTCAGGTTACAGCTGTATCGCTCCCTAGAGGGATGTGTAGCTTACCGTACGCTTGAATTCTCTGAGTCCTTGACAGGGATTTGCGGTCTTCATTTAAACGTCTTGGGTCCAGCTAATCCATGATGGTCGCAAAATTGTATGTGCAGGAGGAGCTTAAGTTACGGAGGTTGGGTAACTGATGTGTGGGAGGGGGTACATACATGGTGTCAGAGACTTCTTTAGTCCATTGTTGGTTTAGCTATATGGAGATAGGTAGGGGAAAGTGAAGTGGCATCAAGACTTCAGAAGTTAGGCAACAGGCTTAAGTGGGCAGGGGTGAAATGCATGGGCATCAGTGGTTTATTGGTCAGTTGTAAATATAGGGTTGTACTATTCCAAGATGGCCGCCGCATTTAGCAGAGTACGAGGTGTAAAAGGCAACAGCTGTCTTTTGTTCATATCAATAGTTCGGTTGGAAGGTGAGATACAGGAGATCCAGGGCTTGCTTATACATGGGCATCAGTGGTTCATTGGTCAATAGTAAGTATAGGGCTGGATCATTCCAAGATGGCCACCGTATTTAGCAGAGTACAAGGGGTAAAAGGCAACAGCTGTCTTTTATTCATATCAATAGTTAGGTTGGAAGGTGAGATACAGGAGATGCAAGGCTTGCTTAGTCCTTTGTCAGTTTTGGTTGCAAGGAGGAAATGAGGCCGAGGGCAGAGATCAAAATGTTGGCCTTTTGTGAGTGAGGTGTATTGTGAGGGGGCGCCATGAAAGGTTCTCCCAAATCTAGTTCAACCCCATGAATGCTCCTGCCATCCCTGACCACTCACTTGAAACCCACCACAGGACACACTCCATGCTGAACTCCGTTCAAGCACCGCGCAGGGCCTGTCCCGTCCCTGAACGCCGGTGGTGAGAGCTCCTCCCACGTACCTTCCTATAGAGGCTCCCTCCGTACACAGTGCAGCTCGCCCAGACTCGGGCTCGTTCAGCGGAGTCCGCTTCAGTGACATCAGGCAACCACGGGCCAGTGGAGACCACAGCCCTCTCGCAGCGGTCCTCCAGGGGCGAGGACCTGGGCTCCAGGCCATCTACGATGTCCAACCCAACTTGGTTGGACTCTGCTAGACACCCACCGAGTAGACTGCCTCGCCAGCAGTCACTCCCGAGCGGAGTGTTGTCAAAGTTCACTGGGGGCGGCTCGGACCAGGAAACCATCAAGCGGAGTGTCTCATCTGCAGAAACTCCTGCGGGTAGACCGCCTCCCCCGAATCTCCTGAGGGTGTGCCGTGCGGTCTGTCCCAGGCTCGTCCAGGGGAGCGGTTCAGGCTCCCGTACGAACAGTGCGATCCGGGCGGATGGCCGGGCGAATCAGCCGCTGCCTGTGCAGAGACTCCTGGGAGCAACCAGGAGACTCTGAAGAGGTGAGCAAACCGCGACTGTAGGTGCTCAGGGAGCAGAACTCAGAGGGTGGTGGTGGGGCTAGGCCAAGCAGGGATTTACAATGAGGTTGATCCCATACCATGGGAGCTCCAGTTCAGAGCTACTTGCCAGTCAACATCTTGCATTGAAAGCCAGGATACTCCCAAATATGCAAGAGGTGAGAGATATACTTCTCTGGGCAGAACCAAAATATGAAGGTAAAGACTTCTGCCAATTCAAGAAGGCTGCCCAAAAAAACCCACAAAGTATTTGCCTGAAAGTGGAGGGACCACAGCCCTCTGGGAGTATATTGGAAATCGGTCTATTTAGACCTAAACAGAAGGAGCACTATTTAACAGCAATAATGAAAGAAGTGGAACTCTGTTTCTGTCAGTTCCTGCTCACTTCGGCCCCTTTTAACAATTCAAGCCGATGCCAAATCTTTCCGCAGCTGCACGAGCTAGAAAATGGAGTCCTGTGAACATATTTGTCTCACTTTGTGAACAGCCCAAAATGGTTCTTTGTGAAAAGCACACCTTGTAATTGAGAGCCCCTGGGAAGATGCTGACGCCTTAGTTTGACATTGCCAAAATTGTTAATTTCCGGATCTTTACAACAAGACAATGGGGGGGGAACTATACAAAATGCAGACTCCAGGGGGCAGTCATGTTTTGCATTTGACATTTCTATAAATGCTTTGTCCCTTCTCCTGTGCATGCCGATGGAAAGGAGTGCCGAACCCCATTTAAAAACACAGTAATAGAAGCCCTCACACACCAGCTCCTGGCCCCAAAATTGCATATTTGTGACTTACACTATAGCATTAACTCCTCTGCAGTACCTCTCCCACATGCTCCGAAATCGAGGCTGTCCGCCGATGTCCCAGATCTGAAAAAGAAAAACAGAAAATGTATCCCTGGGAGTGTTCTGTGAAGAGGAAACAACGGAGCTACATATGCCAGTGTGAACTCCCTGAACGTTGTAAGGGTTGTTGAGCAGGATCTGCAGATCAAGAGGGAGGCCACAACCAAACAAAAATCCAGAACACACATGTGCCTGTGAGCTGGCCAAGATCAGACACCTTAGAGAGTAACACGCTTGCTGTTCATATCTGTGTGAAATGCAGACCCTATGTCACGTACAACCTCATCCATTTCTGGCTTTATAGCAAGTAGCAATGCACTGGCTGCCACCTGTAAGGCCATACACCAAAAGGAAAAGTGCAATCACAATCCCAGAATCCTAAGCTTTGCTCTTTGAATAGGGTAACAGCTTGAAGTTGTCACACATAACTTGGGGCTAATTGGCAGCTGTGCAACTGAAATGAAATGGAGATTTGTAGAGCGCGAAACAATCACCCAAGGGTGTCAAGGCGCTTGCTCATCAGAAACAGGATTTAAACTAGGAAGTTCGCAGACATGTTAAAGATTAAACAGCCATGTCTTTAGTGATTTCCTAAAAGCTAACAGATGTGTTTCTTGTTTCAATCTTATTGGGAGGGAATTCCATAACTTAGTTGCGCCAAACAGAAAGCTTCTACCCCCATGAGCATTTTTTTACCCTGGGAATAATCAAATCATGGGCAGAGGATGAGCGGAGACAACGGACTGGAATATAGGGTAACAAGTTCCTCTTTAAAAAACCTGGTCCTATATCCTGTGTGGTCTTAAAAACAATGCATAGAACCTTAAACTCTATACGTCTTTTTATAGGCAGCCAATGTAAATCCTTGAGCACCTTTGACACAGATTTGTGTCTTGGAATGTTCAGCAGGAGCCGAGCCGCAGCATTCTGTACAACCTGCAGTTTAGACAGGCATTTTTTACGAAGATTAATAAAAAGCCTGTTACAGTAGTCGGCTCTTGACAGAACGAGTGCGGAGACTACCAGTTTACGTAGCTCAACTGGAATAAATGGGAGGATCTTTCTCAAAAGCTTTAGCGTGTAAAAAGAAAGAGAAGTAACCTGGTTAACATGGTTTTCAAATGAGTTTGGAATCAAAAATTACTCCCAAATTCTTAACCTTGGTCACTGGCATAGGAAATGGCCCAAGCTCCAAGGGCCAGAGATCAGGTGACCAGAAATCAGTGTGAGCACCAAAAAGTAAGACCTCCGTCTTACCAGAGTTAAGTTTTAGACAATTGGCAGCCATCCAGTCCCCAACCTGACGAAGGCAGGTATGGAACTGTTCCATAGTGTTAGTGGGGGATCCTGACACTGAGACGATGATCTGCGTATCGTCGGCATAGGATACAGCCGAAAAGCCTAGGGACTGACCAAGTTCAGATGACTGTGGCTTTATGGCACTATGTGGATTTCTATGTAGGCACTGCAGGCCTATAAAATTATAAAATGAGTGCAGTGTTTATGGACCTATAGAATACATGTAGCTTGGCACGTGCTCATTTGAGAGCGGTGAAATGTATTATGGAGAGGAGCAGCTGTGCTAATGTCCAACCTACAAAGCTGGTGCTGGAGAGCTCTTGCTGGGTATTGCTAAATGAATTCTAAAATCGCTTCCCCACCGCTCTAGCTTCAGAGGAGTATTTATTCAGGTGCCATTTGTCAGTGGGAAACATTAGTGAAAAAGACTTTCTCCACATTTCATTAATCGTTTTTTTTGTCTCCAGAGATGTTGACCAAACTCTACACTTTTGATCTAGACCAAATACAAAAGTAAAAGTGAAATCGCTTCAGAAAATCCTGTGGTGTGTCGGTGAACGAGAAACTCGCAAGGTGTTCTTGCTTCATTTTTTTTGTGCCTGTTGCAGTGGTTCCTGCCAATGTCTACATTTTTACATCACATGCCTCTGAGTGCTAAGAGAGAGACTGTTTGAGGAAGGGCTGGGGTGTGTAAGAAAATCCTAATCAATACATTCTGCAAATGAACAAAAGTGGAGATTTTGCTGCCAGCCCCAAAAGTATGCTTTTTCTGCCCGAAAAATAACACTGTAGAACGGGACTGTATCAGCCTTTATAGTTGGCTTGTCGCCATAACCAAACTGCATTGAGCGCAAGCTTTCCCCCAATGCAACCATCAAACATAGTCAAAGTACACATACAAACACAATTGTATACAACTTTATCAAAGATTATCACAATGCAAAGTCTACCTCCAAGGTTTGTCAGAGGGGGTAACCAACACCAAATCCTTGCCTAATTAGGTATTCTTTGAGATTCTATATAACAAATTCTAGCTACAAGTTGTTACAATAAGTCAGACCTACTACTTTTGTCATAAATCTTCATAATATACAGATCAGCCTTGATCACCAGTTGGTTGCTATAAACTCAGGTGCACCGTATTGAGCATATGTTTTCCCACAATTAAAAAAAGTACAATACAAGTACTCTTTTTCAGTGGAAACACACAACTATGGCCCAATCAAAAGCTTGTTGAAAAGAAGATCAAGGTGTGGCAGGAGCCTAATGCCCTCTCTCCGAACTGTTTCTTATAGATATTTTTCTGGTGATCATAAGATCAGGCGACAGCTGTGCTATCAAGGCAGACCTAAAAATGTTTGAAACACCAGCAGCTTAATATGAAATATCATTGCATGCTAGACCATAGTACATATGCTCACTTTTTCACCCATTAACCATGCTGGGAATTTATGTGCTACTGTGATGGACCCTTCAGACCAGTGGTTCTTAACCTTTGACTTCTGTGGAAACCGCAGACCCCCACCGAGTCGTTATAGGAAGCCGGGGACTGTCAGCCTAAGCAATTTCTACAATTTGAGCCTTAAAACAATCTATCAAACAAATACACAATATCGAAATAAAATTGAAATCCTAATTTTAAAGGGAAGGTTGGAGCTTTTCGAAATTTGATTTTTAATTCTTAGAAATGAAGAAAGATGTTAAACTACTTGCATATCACTCTTTTCTGCTCCTAATGCATGCTCTGTGTGTCTGGGCGCACAAATTGAGGCACAATCATCTCTGTTTTACTTGTGCTGTGCCAATGAATTGAGCTAAAGATAACTTATTTTTTGGCTACCAATTTCAAATTCCTTCACATTTACAGTGTTATACATTTTTCAATTCAACCTCTTTATACTTTGTTAATCTTAATGGTTTTTAATTTTTAGACTGTCGTGGACCCATAGTGGGCTTTGCGGACCCTCAGGGGCCCGCAGACCACAGATTAAAAACCACTGCTTTAGACAGCAGCGAAGACAAAAGTTATTATCCAAGGCAGACGAGCCACTGACCTTTCCTTTAGCTGTGCTAGGACCATCCATGCTACTGCAACAGGGCCCAAACAGAACAAATAATAACAATTAATCACAAAGAGCAGCATAATGTAAATCTCTGAAACCCTCAAAGCAGAGATTAGATTTGGTGAGATGGGCAGAAGCTGTGTGTGCAGGGTTGAGTTTTACCACTAGATGGACTATGGGGTGGGACCAGCAGAGTTACGGGAGATTTTACCACTGCAATTGAAAAGAAGATTCCAATGGCAAGTCTGCATGATCCACTCCTTAAGCATTGGATATAAATAAAATGGATTCAAGCATAAACTATTGACATTATACAACCCACAAGTTCTTATAATGTACACTTCCTGAAGTTCTGGGACATTGGGTCACTTAGGGGAATGTGGGGTTGTGACTGACAATGGCAGATGAGAATCAATCTCTCTTGGAGATAACTTGCTACGATAGGTCAATGAACTTTGCAGGGTGTTGTGGATTGAATTGAAGTTAATTGATAAAGTCACAAGAATATACTTATGGGGCTCCCTCCTGCGGGCCAATAAAGATACGTTGCTCGGTAGAGCAATAACTAGACCACAGATCGATTCTGTTGAGCACGCTGACTTATGTTCACATTAAAAAAAAAAAAAAACGTAGAATGAATCAGAATTATTTTTTCCATTATTTCTGTTCAGTTGGTTAGAGGTCTACCCTGGACAATAATTTATCCAGGATGTAACTGCTCCTGGGCTTTCACTCTAAATTGATTTTTCAATAGTTTGTTAGACCACAAATTCTCTTTAGCAAAAATTCAAACTGTTTCTTAAGTACTACAATGGAGTGAATTACTCCACCTTTATAAGGACGATTAAATTAAATTTAAATACCGACTTAATTTTTGACCAGATCAACCTGGCTATGTAGTTCGTGTTGGCTCACTGGATTCTTATAAATGCGCAACCAATGTCCATCCATGTACCCAGCCCCAGCCTAAATAGTGGTTTTGGAGTGGATTTCCACAAATAAAAATAAGTCTAAGCTGATTGAATTCAATTACCTCAATTTTACTGTCTGCAACTCACAAGTCTGCTCCTGCCACATACGTCATGGCTGTGTTAACCATGCTGTTAAACGTGCATAAAATCGTAGTAGCAATTTCACATGCAGCAGTCTGAACTTTTACTGCAACTGCTTCAAGCTGCGGACACCAACATAAAGATAATGTCAACTGAATGTACTTGTTCAACCCTAGTAACAACAATATGCCACCCATGCACAAGTTTCCTTCAACCCAGCTTTAAGATTTTAATTTCATTCATATAACTTGTTACATACTTATCACTATAATATTTCGGTGACCTGTCAGTAAGAAATTGAATCATTATGGATAGGCGACTGCCCTAAATCAAGGAATAATCACAAATCTGGTCAATCTGAACCCTAAAAGCCACTAGATTAACCTGACCTCACCCCTTAAGTATCCGTGGATGAGATTAGTCAGGCTTAACTAGGGAGATGTTTAAAGTATTGATGCAGTACTAAAACAGTAATAAAGTCAGAATCCAAAACAATTAAAACCCCAAAATGAATTAGAAAAATGGAGTATAATTTAATGAACACAGAGCCACCAAAATGACAAATATTCAGTAATAGGAACTGGAGATATGGATTTTTAAAGTTAAAGTAAAAATAGCACCAAAAAGCACATTGACAATGATAATCAATGGTAGCGGTAGACAGGGACAAGATGAATTGCGGTTAGATACACCAACCAGAGTCCCCCTGGTCAAAAATGTTACCTTCTCCCTTAGTTTTGTTGGTTCCAACCAACCACAGGAGTTCACTCCTCAGGAGGGCACTTAGAGACTACTTTAAGGGCATCAGAAAGAGAGCAACAGCAAAGTCCAGTCCATGTGCAGTTGCCACTAGTCAGCTAGGTACTTCCAGGAAAAGGCCTCTTGCAGCTTGTCATCTCCCAGTATATTGAACAGGAGGCCAGCCAGCTGACCATTGGAGTCCTGTTCTTCGCTCAGGATACAAGAGGGAGAAGGTCAAGTCCTTTGTGGCTCTTCTCGGGTCACAAGCAGCAGGTCCAGTCCTCTTCTGACCTTCCACAGGTCAGAAAGTGTTAAGTGGGTGCCTGGATGTTCCACATGTATGCCTGGCACAAGCTGCTGGGTGGAAGTGAATCCTAGGCACTCTCTAACCGATGGCACAAAAGGTCTTGGGCCAACCCTATCCACGTGCTAGGGTATTTTCAAGATAGTAAAAGTCTTTGGCCACACTATTCTATACTATATGTCACAGGGACGTCACCAGTGTCCTTCACATCTAACATTAAAATCCAGTTTGAAACAGGTATTGTATTCACAACAAAGCTAATAGGACAATAGCAGAGTCCTTCAGCAACCAGACATGAGATGCACAAGAATTATCTTGGCATCCTGTTCTCTCCCTTTCAAACATGCCCCAAGTGTTATACGTAGCTCAACAGACCTGTCAAGCATGCCCACAGGCCCCACTCTAAATATTCTCCATGGAGTTCAGATGAGTCTTCTCTGTCCACTCAGATCAGCCTATTGTTTGTTCCTGGGAGGCATTTTACACCTTGTTCACACCTATTCAAGGATGAGCATAGGATGAGAGCGGCCAGAGGTTTATGCCAATTAGCCTTTGGACTGTTCAGGGAGCTAAAAGGTAACTTTCTAGAAGTTACTCCTCCCGAATACTAATTAAAATTTGGTCAGATTAGTTTTCTAACTTGTCCCTTTCTTGAGTTATCAGTATTAGTATTTTAATCTGTACTCTAGTTTCTTTTCTACACAGGACAGCTAGGCCTGCCACAGTGAAAATAGCTTATAGGAAAGTTAAATGCATCAGTCAGGGATTAGCCAATTTGTCCATGCATTAGGGGTCAGAGCACATACACTGGGGCCCTGGACAGCAGTGCCCCAGTGTGAAGAGTCTTAAACCAGCAATAAAATAAGCTCCAGCAAAATACAAAAAAATTGGGGGTTAAACCACACTGTTCACAAGCCATTAACAGGCCAGTAGGTAGGTACTAATAAGGCGAACAAAGACATCTGCATACATCAACAGACTAAGGCCATAACCTCCCAGTTTTGAACTGAAAGCTCTTTCTTCAATGTTGCTACGTTCAAAGGAAGACCAGCCGATTAAAGATTCACGAGGGTCTATGCAAGTAGACCACGTTGGTTCGGCCTGTCTTATTATCTTGTCTGTTGTGAACATTTTAAACGGGTTTGGCCTGTTTTAGCGTGACTAACTGGATACCACCATGTTTTCTTGCTCATAGTAACATTGACCACACGATGTGCCAGTCTCATATGTTCAAGTGTGCTATGATTTGGCACTTGAGAAGTGAATTTTCGAGTTAGCTTGCTCAGCCAAATACTGTTTTTATTTTTGTTACTTGTGAAACTATTTTCTACTTCCCATGAACTCAGCTAGGGTACCTGGGACTGTATTGTGATGCTGGTTTCTGCAGTGCGCCAGAGCAGAAGGAGTCTATGTACTTCTTTTTGGCATCTTACGCGCATAGATTAACTCAAAACATCTCCAAGCTCCACATCTCATTTCTTAAAGCATGTTCTACTGACAGCAAGCCCAGAAACGCAGGGCAGTAATTGAATTAACTCCGAGATATTTAGAGTTAATGTATGCACTTAAGACGTCATGCCTATGCCCTCTGTGCTGGTACAGAAAACAGCATCATGATACAGCTCCTGACTGTATTCTTGACGAGAATCCGGTCAAATAATCATTACTAGAAATCTGTGTATATTAGAAAGTGAACTTGGGTTTTGCTTTTGCTCAGAAAGATGGTCTCCACTGCTGGATCCTCTGGTCAGTTGACACTCAGACCAGTGATGTTTAGGTCAAAGCCTACCAGACAGCACAGATGTCCGTTTACGAAAGAGTTCTTGGGGACATTCTGAAAGCTTCCCTGGGAATGTAATGCGTCCACCGCTTACCATTGGCTTTGTTGTTTGTGGTTCACATTTGCTTGCTTTCTATTTGCTGATTTTATTTGATTTAGATCATCCAACATGTCTTTGTACCTACAGTGGAGCATAGCCTGTTTACCCCCTCTATGAATAGCTCCTCGTATTCTTCTACAAGTCCCCTTTTTGGGAACTTTTTTCTTTTCTTTTGTGAGGCACTCCACAAGAGAAGATGTGTTTTCAGTTATTTTCCTTGCATGCTAGTTCAGGAAGCAGTAAACTTGCTGTATTTCTTTTAAAAGGTTTCCTGCCCCCTATCTTTCTGCTTGACTGATTCTACTTATCATTGCCTGTAATAGTTCATCAATCTTGCACGGCTGTGGGGAGCAATGTTCTGGACTTGTTTATTTTGGTCAGTGCTCTTTACTAAAAACATAACGTAAACAATCCTCTTCCTCAATTTCACGCCCATGCCATAAGCACTGGAAGAAGGGGAGTGTGGGTGCTGAAACACCACCAAAATAACCATGTTGGATTTCAGAAATGAATGAGCAATAAACAGGCCTTTAAAGTTTGTTTTTATCCGGTCACATTTGCTGTGCATTCAAAGACAGGGGTCAAATGTTAGGCTCTGTCTTCTAGGGAGCCTGGTGTTTATTTTTCTTTCTCAGCCTGCCAAGTTTGAAGAATTATGTGACAATCTTCCTGGCCATGGGAATGTAAAAAGGCTTCAGGATGTTATTTTTCTAGCACACAACAAAATGTAAAATGCCTGTAAATAAACTATACAAATATTTCAGAATATATCAGATTTAGAAAAACACAAATGAGGCAAATTGTTTTGAATTATAAAGTCTGGTGGAAACAGAAATTTTAATGGAATCAATACACTAGGTGAGGCCAACTTCCACACATTATCGATTTTGAGCTGCATAGTTTTATCAGTAAAAGTAACTGTTTATCTGTGCAAATGTAATGGTCATTTCAATTGAAAATCTGTTTGTGTGATGGTAGTGCACTACCATACCATGGATACTCCCACTCTACGACACTCTATTCTACTCCACTGTACTGAACCGTAGGCCACTCTACATCACTTGACTCTATGACACTCTCCTCTATTCTGCACCACTTCACGACACTTTACTCCACTCTGTCTTCCTGCGAGCTTGGTGTTTACTTTTCTTTCCCCGCCTGCAAAGTGAAAGGATTTATGCGACAATCTTGCTGGTTATGGGATGTAGAAAGACTGTTCGGTGTTATTTTTTCCAGCACACAACTAACTGTAAATGCCTGTAAATAAACTGTACAAATATTTCAGAATTAGGAGAGCACAAATGAAGCACTTTTTGTAATTCTGAAGTGTGGTGGAAACAAAAATTTTAATAGGATCATAAATAAATACACTAGGTGATGCAGACTTCAACACACAACTTTTGTGCTGTATAGTTTTATAAGTAAAACTGTATGTCTGTGCCAAAGTAATTGTCATTTCAATTGAAATGTGTTTGCTGTTATGGCAGCGCGCTACCATACTATGGATACTCCACTCTACAACACTTTCCACCACTCAAGGACACTCCACTTGGTAGACACTCCATTCCACTAACTTTTAGCCATGCTGAACAGCAGCCACGCTGGTGTACAACATGGCTAAAATACATTGGTAAAGCCAATAGATCTCGCATAGGCGTGAGCTATTGGATTTGCCAATGCTGGTTTCTTTTGCCAATAAACACGTTCAAACGCAACTAAAACGTGACCATTCCCTCCCAAATCTACTTTCAACCATGTTGTTTTTTTTTGGAAGGCTTGAATAATTTTCAAAAGACCAGCATCAATATCACTTGCGTCAAGTTTAATTCCCACATATTCCCCACAAACATTTTCAAACATCACTGAATGATCCACCAATCAAATATAATTCCTGGTCTATGAGAATTTTAAAGCTAAACAACAAAGCCATTATATTGTCATAGTGCAAGCTCAAACTGCAGGCCAGTTTACTCTATTGGTAGACTTCTATTGGAATCTATTTGGTTTGTTACACATCCGAGTATGAGCTTAGCAAACAATTTCCTCCAACAATCAAGTCAATCGTCCTGTAATTCACTAGTAGACCAGTTTACATATCAGTTATCAAAACATTAGTTTGGCACTTTAGCTTTTATACAACCTGGTTGTTTTAGATTCAGTCGCAAAACTTACGCAAAATTAATTCCCAGGCCCTAAATTGAAGGAAAACCTCTGAGTAACAAAACCTTAGTCACTGTCCCAACAGTTTCAAATACCAATCCTCTCCATTGCTATCGAGAGCTAGTTGATTCCAAAGCCTTTCCTAACCTCTAAGAGGCCCGTGGTCTCTCTTGGACCTAAACAACACCTGACAATATTGGAGCATTATATAATAGCAGTATGCCTACATCTATGTAAAAACCAATTCCATTATCATAGGGGACACCGTCCACAAGTGTAGACTGTGAAACAACATTTTGTCCTTGACTAGAAAAGCGATTGTAATGCGCTGATGTATCTACCAGAAATCAGCCTTTCGGCCTCTAAATAAGAAACAATGCAAGGCCTTCAGAATAGAGTTCCTTCGCTTACAGTTTTCCAGATTAGTTGCTATAATCGGATTAATGCCCCAGGGTAAATTAACTTCAGTTGAGCTATTGTCCTCCAATTGTTTTGAGAGTAGCTAATCATTACTATAACCCATTATAGTAAATACCTTGCAACATTCAATATTCGTATTTAAGGATTTGATTATCTCCCAACAATTCTTCTACCAAACCCTGCCTACACCAAATAGCAGTGTGAAATACAAATTAAACATCTGGAATGACATGTTCAATTTCAGGCCCTATCCCAGTAAATAATACTGCGTTTAGTCCGCCAACATCAGCACCAGATATGAAGAAGAACAGACTAAACTAAAATCCAACGAACTCACTTTAGGTCAACAGTGGGCAGCAAGAGTGGCTAATTCTTCAAAGGCTTGAATCCATCTAAGTTTATTGAAAATACAGGCCAAGTTTCATGTAATCAGCAAACATCATACTCTCTAAAGAAGTTATATAACACTCAATCATCCTGTATGTGCCTATTTTTCATGACAATATTTCCAATATCCCAAAATTGATCTAATGCCAGGATTTAATTTGGATTTCGGCAAGTCATCTGACCAAAGTTTAAGTGCGGTGCCTGTAAATTTAACTGGCCAGTCGATTTATACATTATTCATGAACAAGCACATCAGCAAGGATCTCGCACATAGTTAATGGAGGTTAGCTGTTATTCTGTATCACACAAGCATGTATAACAACCTTACAATTTATGCTGCACACAGTATGCTCTTCACCTACCTTTATTGTTACATTGCCTTTCGTGACTTTTCTCATGTTGAAGCCGACGGTTGGTATCATGTCCTCACTGAACTGACCTGACTGAAGAGAGAGAATGAGAGGAGATGAGATGATTCATATTTCAACAAGAAAACAGACAATACAGTTGCTATGAACATGAACCATCTTCCATTCCCATTTTAGACCAGTCACTAGCCCAACATCCTAGGCACCACAATGTGGGTCAGTGCATCATGTGAATCTACTAAGGTAGCATCAGCCCACTCTTGAGATCAGCTCCCCTTCTGCCCTCCAAAGGTATCACAATATCCACGGCTGCCAAAGGGGCACAATCATGGCCAATTTTGGCCAGTCCTGGTTTTTATGCAAAAACGTAAGATACATCCTGGGACTAGAGTTTCACTTTTAGTATTACAAGCATGGGCTCAAGAACACCAGCAAGCAAAATAATGTAGGCTTAAAAAGTCAGGCCTGGCTGAAAATGTTGCTCATTACATGGGGCCAATCTGCAGCTTTGTCTTATAAATGTCAGGGAGTTCTGCCATTTATTTGAACCCAATACACCAGCTCCTCACGCTGTAGGCCTTCTTTTCTTCACGTCCTGATGAAACCATAGTCTTGCTCCCACAGTAGCAAAGTAACAACTGAAAGGAACTTCCGGTTTATCAGGTGAACCGTACACGCCTTCATGACTTCGTGTTTTAGAATCAGCAGTGTGCAGAACATAAAAGTGCTCTTCTGACACACTTCCCAACAGGGGACTCTTTTAGGTGGTCCAGAAAACTACCTATAAGTCCAAGCATGTGTCATTAATTTATTAATCAAGGGGTGGAGGTGGTAGAGGAGCGTGCAGCCTGGCAGCACATCTACAAAGAACGTGATTGATCGGACGCTTGTGAAAACTTTATCAACTGTATTATTCAATGCATTATGAACTGGGAAGGGATCATCCACATCTGATAGGTTAACTTCACGGGAAGGGAGGATTTATACCGTGGAAAATGTTCTAATGCCTCCTCAACTAAGTTGCCCCCCCATTGGCTAACCACACTTGCAAAGCAGATCCAAGCATACTTTGATGGACGAGAGACCTTCTTGAGACAGCACTCTCTTACTAGAGAAAAGAAGATGGCATCTCTCCACTCCAGGTCTCTGTGGCAGCTGACCAAGTGTGCACTCCACATACAAGAGGAAGAAAGGGCATCTAGACCTCTATACTGTACTAGAGGCAGGAACAATGCCAGACCAACTGACTCCTCTATACTAGCAGGAGGAATCCAACACGTTCCACTACACCAGTGGCAATAATGGTACATAGACCTCTTGCTCTATTGGTGCAAAAATAAAGCATCTTGTCCTCTTTGTTGACGTGTATCGGGGGTATAACCATGGCCATGACCTACTCTACTCTTGATACAAAAGTCGGAGTAGGGTCTGGCCATTCCAACTTGCCTCTGCCAAACAGAGGACCTGGACTTGCAGTTCAGGCTAAACTTCCTACTGGAGCAGGATCTCACACTGCTTAATTTGAGCAGGTGGTTGCCTGTGGGGGGGCTCCGACACTCAGTTTTGGAGACCAGCACTTATTTTTCTGCTTCAGACATTCACAGAGAGTAAGGAAGGGGAAAAAAAAAAAACAGAAAGAAGGAGGAAGAGAATGTCGGAAAAAAACGACATAAAGGGAGAATGCAGGAAGCTGCAAGAATAACAAAAAAGGGGCAGGGAGAGTCCGGTAGTGGATTAAGAGAGGCCTGAGGTGGATTCAAGACTACACAGCCTTGGTACCGGGCATGCTAACATTTATTTGCACCAGCCACAGGCTTCTAAGCAGAGCTTTGGGCACCGGCACTCATTCTTTTACAAATGAAGCACTGAGGACCAACACTGATTAGCATAAGGCTGATGCCTCTCTAGAGTGGACAAAAAGAAATCGATGGACTGGAATGCATTCCATTGGCCAAGATTAATCCAAGCATTCCCCCCATTTCTTCCAATTTTTTTTTAACTGAAATTGAATACCAAAGGCTGCCTCTTCAACTCGCTGGCAGCAGAGGGAATACCAGGCCCTTTTAACTTCCCTCCCTTGATCGAGGGAACAGAGCCCTCCCCTTCACTCTCCTGTTACAGAAAGTATTACTGTACATACCCCTTTAACTCCCTTGTACCAGACAAAATGGTGGGGTCAATCCCCTCTATTGACATATTAAAGGAAAACACAAAACGCATTCCCTTCAGTCTTTTCTAGTAGAGGTAGATTCAGGGCATATCCCCTGTACTCCCTTTTACTAGAGGGCGAACTTGGAGCCTGTCTGTTCTAATTCTCCCAGCAATGGCGAATACCTGTGCCCATCTCTTTACTGCCCAGTACTGAACAAGGAGCAGCACATATTCAATCCACTGATATGCGCCAAAGAGACATCTTCACATCAGTAGTCTATATTCGAGGAGAAAAAAAAGAGAGATGGGCTATTCCTTCTCACCTCCCAGCAGCAGAGAAGACAATGGACAGAGCATTCCCTCTTGTACGAGGAGATATGTGACCAGTTCCCAAATCTAAATGGGAGACAAGGGCAAGTGTTGTTAACATCTAAAAGAAGAAGGGAGGGAAAAAAGGACAGTTGTCCTCGCTACACTGAAACAAAAGGGAGAATTGGCTCCACATTCATCACTCTACCATGGGTTGGGACAGGTTCCGCTCCATTAAAAAGAGCAGAATCTTTTTACCTGAGCAAATAAACAGGATTATCGCTTCACCAATCTCACCCTTGTATAGTGATGAGGAAAATAGGGCAGGTCTCCTCCACACTCAAGGGGCAATGCATTGTACACTATGGAGCCAAACTGTTTTTGATTGTGTCCAGAAAAGCAGACCTGCTTCGTCCATAATAATCCCACATTCCTCATACAGCATGTTGATAAATGCTACAGAAAGGCAAAAACTGGTCACCCTCTCAGTATCACACGATGAGCTGTCACCAGACTGCGACTAAGCACCTAGAGGCTTGCTTGCCTGTCATTGGTCTCTGAACTTAGCAGGAAGACATCAGTGAGTCCATCTCTCTGGGGCTGAGATACTTCATGGAGCATTTGTGATCTGCGTTAGTTGGTGTGCGGAACAATGAAGGCTGAATCCAAAGGTAATCACAGCTGAACTCCAATGAGGGCACAGGTTGTTTTTGCTAATGTAGATATCAGCAATTAGAAGCATTTTACTTTGTTTTATTTATAATATTTATTTCTAGTTTGAAAAACTAGGCATTACACATTGAAAATTGAGATACAATTAGTATCTTACATAATTAAACCATAAGTCATTTAAATGTTCAAAACGTATTCTGCTTCATACAAAAAAATCTTATTTCCGGCTTTCACCCACTTTTCACATCCAGAAACACTGTAAAAGGGCAATAGAAAGAGAAATGCTCATTGCAAAATGGAAATCGTATAAATGACTTAGGTCAGCGCACAAAGTACATCAGTAGTAGGATCAAAAAGCTTGTGCTGAAACAACCGACCCTTCCCCAACCTCCCGCTTTGGCAAGTTCATTGTACTTTTTCAGCATATAAGGAAGTCATTTGTCCGAGATGACGCGTCATGAACAGAGCCCTAACCTCAAAGTCTTGCAGATCACCCAAACACCTCTGTATAGTCTCGAAACTGTAAGGGACGAGCCACATGTCCAGAAAAGATTAGGAGGTTAACCTACTTTTATCAGCTCAAGTGAACCATGCATATACTTTTGTCCTTTAAAATTCTTAGGCTTAACTTTTCACCTTTAAATATTTCAAGCCATATTTCTTGTACAAAAAGAAAAATGCTATCTTGTAAGTGTTGACCAATAATAAAAGCCGATTGCTTAAACGGGTGTTCACAACCTCAAAACCAGGCCATTAAAGCATAGGAAGCATCTCCATGCCGGAGAGCAAACTCCTCCATAACCAGCTCAAAGGGAGTACATTATCTGCTGGCCTACGGTCTTTGTTAAAGTGCGCGTTAAAATAGCACACCTTGTGCATGAAGCATTCTTTTTCGTAAACAAGCAAATTCAGTCGGTCTTCCATCATGACCACTAAGAGCCACTTCCGATGGCTCGATTTAAAAAAAACTTGTTGCAACCTTCCCTCTGGATAAAGACTACCTTTTAATTTTTTAATATTTACTTTCAAAGTCTCTACTGAAGCAGTGTGCACCCGACGGCAGAGTGGTCGCAGAAGATCATGGGATCCATGTGAAAAGTTCCTGTAAACACTCAATTCACACGCCCCTAATCTCTCCGCCCACAAAAGTAAAGACTACAGGGTTGTCTTCCGTTGGACATCCTAGACTGGATATAAAGGTCATACAAATGCTTTTTTCGTTACAACCCGATAGCCCTTTCTCTGTGGCCACACCTGCGCCATCAGCTGGCCCAAGGCTCTTAGGTATACAACAATATTCCGGGTAAGCAGAAAAGGCTAAATTCTTCAGGAATGTAACTTTTTCCATGATAAAGCACGATTCTTCACCCCCACTATATGCATCTTGGCACACTTGATGATTAACAGCGGACTTTGAAGACTTAAAAAAACAATCAATAAAATACTAAATTTTAAAATGGATCACAACAGTCAAAGTTGAATAATGATAAAATTGCCAATCTTTACCGTTAAGGCATGATCACCTCTGCCTACTAACTAAAGCTTACATCTTAAGTGGCTCACTGAGTTCTTTTGTGGACAGTGGTCATAGCAGCAGTCCCTTTCAATCGCAAACATGCATCCAAAAACCAATAGAGACCACAAATGTCCATAAAAACAGCAGAAGGCATCGCTTGCTGGTTTAAGCACATCACAGTATACTGACAATGCTAAATCTCTGCAAGCAACAGCGGTTTTGAAAGGCTTTTTTTTTTAATAATGCTCTATGGCTAGATCCATCTTAAATGGTTTTCTGCTCCTGGCAATATTTTCGTATATCTTAAAGTTCGAGCAACTATTTCGCATCTTCCACTGGAAAGAACTAGGGCTAAATAAAGGAGAGGAAAATTACCTCTTTAGTGCTTCATGTGCGACTTATTCACAGAACATACAAAAAGTGACTCCACTTGGAAAACTTGCATAATTGAGTGCCAAATGCGACACTCGCTCTACGTTAAGCTTCAAAACACCCAAAATGCCAACCTTTCCTCCAACTCTGGGCTAATTGCAGAGGTTTCTGACTTTTAATTATCTGTACTATGCTGCTGGTGCGGGCAGCAAGGAATTGGGGCTGGGAGGGAACAAGTATTGTGAAGAGCAGTGTTTCCCAAACTGTGGGCCGTGAACGAGTCATTTTTTTGTGGGATGGAAAATCCGAGCAATAAATTGATGCCTTTAAATTCTGTGTTTATCTTGTCACATTTGCCAGTGCTTCAAAGACAGGTAGAATGTTAGGCTTTCGTTTCTGACAAATTGCTGCTTATTCTTTTAACCTGGGGATTGGTGTTTACTTTTCTTTCTCTGATTGCGAAGTGAGAGGAGTTTCTAAAGTGCATTATGTGACAATCTTGCTGGACTACAGGGAGTGGGAAAGGAAAGGCTGTAGGATTCTATGTTTTTTTGCAGCACACAAAAAAATGTAAATACTTGAAAATTAACTGTATGTGTTCAGCAGTTAGCAGTCCCCGAAAAATCTACTCGCCGCCCGCTAAGGCGAGTCAGATTTTATCCGGTCGAGCAATTTATAGGACCTAATCGTCCATTCTGGCAAGTGAACTTAAACTGGAAAGGATCAGAAAATGAATGAGCAATAAAGACGCCTTAAAATCTTGATGCAGGGATTTAAATGTTTTTTGGTTTTACAAAAAGATGAAACCACAGCCAACTGAGCTGCAGCTTATAATTATTTATTGTGTACCGACCATCAAGCAATTCATATGGTAAAATCTAAGGAATTAAAAATGGGTATGAAGGAAACCTATGTATTTATTAAATGTGCACACAATACCGAGTTTAGGAATGGTGGGTATTTGTACACCTTTGAATTTAGGGTTAGCCATATTATCACATGACTAAGAGGGCATTTGCAAAATTTTGCTTTATTACACAATGGCTTACATTTGAAAGCCAAAAATAAAAAGAAGTCCAATTGGTAGTAACAAATGTTCTACTGTCCATTATTCATTGTTCTCAGACTCTCCGGGGCTTGCCTACCACCCAGGAAAGCCTTCCAAACAAAGACATTTCAGAAAACTAGACACCTAGCTGAGTCAGAGCAGTGTGACCTGCCTGGATCCCACTTCATCTGCTTACCCAGAATGCCCTGCAAACCTCCAACTTTGACTAAAATCACACCTATTTCAAACGTTTGTGATAGGGAGCGTTTCAGGATCTGCAGGGATCTGCAAAATCCCTACCACACAGCATTCCCACGCTTCTCCCACTAAAATAGTACCCCACGTGTGTGGCTGGGCCTAGCTCCCAAGGGGCAGGAAGACTGTTGTGTCTGGTAGTGCAGGGAAGCACAGGCCGCTGCCCCGGGCGACCACTCCCCTCAGAGTGGAGTGGATCACTGCTTGGGGAGTGCGTGGTCAGGGAATGCCCAGGCAGGGATCCACTAACGGGAGAGAGAGCTGGAACGGGGACACTGCCTTTTACAAGGCTGGCTCTCCAGCGTTGATGGGTGCTCAGGGAGCCAGAGTTATGGGACCCCAGCACACAGTGAAAGTTGGTCATTAGCACGGTTTGCTTTTAGTTTTGCTTTGCTGTGCACTGTGCGCACTGCTTGCCACACCAAAACAAGGAAATCAAACCCAAGACGCGATGGAAGCTCTTCCCTCATTTACAGATTTTGATTCAAGAAGAGAAAATGTTTCTGGTGTTTTTTTAATCAGAAACATTTTCATTTCCAGTAAGGTGAATGAGAAAATGACAACCAGAATACAGAAAGCTATTTTTTGCTGTTATGTACTTTTGACGCAATTCCGAGTACAACAACAAAAAAACTGGTTGCGATGTGTAAAAGGTACAGACAAAAAAAAATCAAGTGTGATGCCAAGGGAGGGAATGGGGAAAAGTAGGTGTGCAACAGAGATCCTTATTAAAAGATACAGCAACAAAGCAACAAGTTACTTCCATGCCTCTGACAAAAACATGAAAATATACGTTTTTACATGGATCGAGTTATCAAATAGAAAGCAAACTGCTACCCTCCATGTTATCTTACTTGTAGCCCAAGCCACATAGATCTATAAACTCCTGCTTCATCTTTAAATGCAAGGCACCACTGTAGTGCTTTCCTTTTGTGAACACTTGTGTTAATGACATGTAGGAAGCTTTCACTGATTTTTGATAACCGAAGCTCAAAATCCCCTACGTTCGTTTTTAGGTCTCGGCCTGCACCAGGGCTTGCGCTGGTCTGGCCGAGAGTTTTAGTAAGCGGGTTTTGGAAGTGCAAACCCACTGGCTTTCGGCTGGCGACCAGCTTGCGTTCACGATGGCGTGCATGCGCACAGCTGCCATCCATTCCTTGCATCGCTGGCGAGGCGCCATCTGCCTTTCCTCCCCCTCCCTCACCCCTCCTCCCCTCCCTCACCAGAGAGCGCGTTTCCATTCCTCGCATCGCTGGCGAGGCGCCATCTGCCTTTCCTCCCCCTCACTCACCCCTCCTCCCCCTCCCTCACCAGAGAGCGCGTTTCTTGGCCGCGCGTCTTGTTATGTTAATGTTCCGATGTTGCTTGTTCTTTTGCACTTAGTGCTGACTAATCCCTTTAAATAATTAAATCCCTTGACTGCTGTCACATTATTATTATTTTTATGTGTGTTGCGACCCTCGCTCGGTGTCATGAGAGGATTTTTTATGTAATGTCCTAGTGTTGCTTGTTCTTTGTGCACTTACTGCTGGTCAATCCCTTTGAAAAATAAAATTCTTTGACGGCGGTCACGTTATTATTGTTTTTATTCGCTTTGTGTAGCTCGCTTGGGGTCTTGTGAAAACCATTGTTCTTGGAAATCCAGTCTAATAGTCACCGCATGATCTGCTATCCACGCAGGGGATTCGTATTTAGATTCCGCCATCCCACTTTGTGATATGTGAAGATCTGTTTACTACAGTGTGACACTTCAGAAACAGATGCTTTTGGATGCGATTCACTTGTTTGTGGAAACACATGCAGATTATTATATTATAGTGCCGCTTAATAAGAAGGGATTGGCTAATTCAAACTCGTACGCACAAAGTGAATTTTCTTCTCTTGAGCCTACCTGCATGCACTTATGTTAATGTACTGGTGTTGCTTGTTCTTTGTGCGCTTACTGCAGGCTAATCCCTTTAAAGAATTAAATTCCTTCATGGTTGCTATATTATTATTGTTGTTTTTATTCGCATTGCATACTACGCTCAGTGTCTGACACTTTGGAGCGACTGTGAAAACATACTGAAAAGAGAAAACTTAGCACATCTGCTCTGTGGGGAACTATAGATCTATCTAGAAGGCGTGCTGCGAGTAGAAAATCGGAGGTTTACAACATGCGCAGTGAGACTGTAATATAAACCTACCCCTGTGGTGCGGACTCCGAAACCATTTAGTGTTGTATCTTGTATTGTGAGCATGCGCAGTAGAGCGGGTTGTATTGTTTTTCTCTATCGTTTACCTGGAATAAGGTAACAGACATATTCTAAGTGTGGGGTCCTCTCTGTGATATTCACATTTCTATTTGCTCAGCACGGTACCTGGGACAAGTCTCTGAAGAAGTCATTTAAGTTATTGGACAGAGATGTCCAGTCAGGAAATAAAATAAGTGAGTTGTATTCTACATTTGGGCTGAATAATGACCGCTATATTCTGTAATAGATGTGCACACTTTTGTCAGCTGCCTGCCACATCGAAGCACGCCTCACAAATGCTATAGACTACTATGGGAAATGATCTAAAAGACATTCACATTGACATTTCTGTTAGCTCGGGCATTGCCGAGACCTATTGGCTTTGCCAATGCTTGTTAATCTATACATTAAGTAGGCTATGACTCCTAATCAAAGTGTTTTATTGGTTTGTACACAAATAGAGATAGAACACGTGTCTCCAGCTATCTATTACATTTTTAAAAGAGGAAAGATTCATAAGTGTGATGGCTGTCGATTGTCTCTCCATGCCGCTTATCATGGCATGCAGCAGCACTTACTGATAGAATTAGGAGTTAAAGGAGGAACCACTCTTCCCATTACAACTGAAATAGCTGCTGTTGTGCACGGTAGCACTACAATGCCAATGATTTTAAATGTGTATACTGTTTTATTTTATCGGACAATCTGGCACACTAAAAAAGCACAGACTGCTACAGGTCTAAACCCCTAGCTGCCTCTTCAAGCACCTTACTTTCCGTGTGTTGGGCATGTTCAAGAACATCACATAAATAACTTTTTGCAATAATGTTCACCATCAAGAGACTGCACACAGTACGTACTCCCAAGAACACCATTGGTGCACTTGTGGTTCTGGTTACTCACGCCCATTCATGAACCTTAATGTTAATACAAATTATGGTTGCTAGATGAAGAATGGATGCTGCCTACAGAAGACAACTTCATCCCCCTCCTCTCCCGGAGGATGCACAGACTAATTTGTGGTGGGATATGGCCAAGTTGTTGAACGACAAGCCGACCTTCCCTCCTAGATAAGGACCCTGCCAGACTTTCGCAGGTCACTTTCAAATCCTGATCTGTGCCACTTTCTCTCCAGTGTCCGCTGTGGTTTCTTGTGGGATAGGAACTCTTATCAAAATTAGGCTTTTTGGTGGGTAGCTAGGGAAACTTCCTTCAAAGTACAGGCAACACAACATCTAAGAAATACGTATTGTCTTTATAGAGAGGAAATGCCAAAGTATGAACCTGCATTTCTTCGCCAATTGAGGGCAGAGATACCAGATTACAGATAAAAACCAAGAATGTTAAAGATCTAAATTAGTTAAAATCTTTCAATTTTGAGATTGTCGTCTTCAGAAGGGAAGATGATATGAAATGCCTCTATAGCACCCGCCAGCACTCCCCCACCCAAAAGAAAATTCTGCCTAAAACGGAGAGCAAACAGATGACTTGGTATCGCTGAACATGAGCAGCCTACAAAGCACACAAGATGTTATCAAAGGTATCAGGCTGAACCCAAAGAGCAGTGTTACCAGTTTCATCCACTGTCTGCTCAATGCGCTCTAGTTGCTACAGTTACGAGACGGTGCTGAAAAGCTCAGAACAAGTTAATTGATCTCTGGATAATAGCCACTCAAGACTTTTCCTCTTTGCTTCTTCGTCTTTGCTGCAGCTTCCATCCTCCGCATTGCGAGGCCGAACAACTAACAGAAGCAGTACGATAGAGCTACTGCTCACAGCTCTGAGAAGACAAGGAGCTGGAATAAAACATTGCCAAACTGTAGGAGACTGTAGGTTTACATATTATACATTCAAATAGTCTGGTGCTGTTCCCAAAAATGGGCTGCAGATATAATACAACAGTAGACAACAATAGTGGAGAGGCTGTCGACCATTTAACTCAAGGGGCCAATCAGGTGAGTCATTTGCCTTCGACAGTCGGCAGGGTGAAGGATTTTGTTGTGGCAGTTAGGATTGCCACCTGATGGGGAGGCTGCGGATCTACCCATGGTATGTAGCAGTGGTGGCTAGGAGGATGACCAATGATAGTAAAACAGAAGAACGATCTTCTAATAGGTCTTGTTCGCGTGACCGGCCTGTTCTAGTTGGGTAGGGGATGGATTCATTTATCACGGTTGGAGAAGTGGCACCTGCTCATGGCGATAAGTTGGATGGCCCATTTACTGATGATGCTGACCCATTTGCGGGTGCGAGGGGAGTGACCGATTTCAGCAAGTGGCCTTGAGACAATTGACCACTGCTCCCTGGGACTGTCAGGCAACTTAGCCTAGGCAAGGGACTGATGTGCTTCGGGGACCTGCTGTGCTTCCAAAGTACTTTGAGGCAATCAGACAAGAGACTGAATCCCTTATACGGGTCTAAAAAGTAACTGTTTTACCTTTCCAATCTTTATTGAATATGGAACTTCAACAATGATGACCTCAAACCCTTCCTACCTCAGTGATCAAACCTTCTTTGGGATACTACTCCTTGAGCTCCGTGCAAACACTTCTACATAAAACCTCTCAGACAATGTTTCTCTTTGGCTTTGTACCCCAAATAATCCTTTCTTTTTTTAATCACTCAGAGTGTGCATCACAGTCAGTCTTACCTACAACCAGACATCCGAGGACAACATGCTGCTTAATGATGAACACTGGCAAGATGGCAATGCTTTAGTTCTCGCTCTACACTTGCTCCTCACAATACTTCACCTTTATTTGACAGCACAATTATCTTTGCCACAATCTTGTGAATTCTTTAGAAAGCAAAATTAAACACTACCTTTATCTGCTGGACGACATCCTCTGCCTTGTACAACATTCACAAAACCCACCTAATTTCACCCCACAACGCCTTCTACTGCAAAAAACGTGACTAATGCTCAAGTTATATGCAAGCTGAAATGCACAACAGCCTTCGTGAAAACCCCTCCATCCCCAAAGTATTCTTTGCAACAACTGAAAACCTACTTTATTTTGTAACTTACATCCTGCTGGACCATCACAGAATACCCACAGACACCAAGCAGTCCAACTCCATTTTCCACTTGCCTTTATAGAAAGTGCTCCTCCCAATATTCACATCCTACTCGTCCTACTTAACGTTGAACTTTCACCACATCTTCAAACAAAAACCCAATTGGGCAAATGAGGGACAGTGACATGGTCAAGGAGGAGGCAATCGTAGAGTGGTGGCAGGTATACTGCCCCACCCATTTTCTTTTTTCAACGCGAGAGACAAGAAAAACAAAATCTATGTCTCCACAAAATTTCTCTTCGCCCACCACACGAATTAAAGTTTTCGCAATTAATGTATTCTCTACAAACCTATCACATGGGCAAACCTACTAGTCTCCAGGGTACCCTTATTGCATCCAAAATTTGTAGTGTACATAATCTCCTATATGCATCACAAAATGTAAGGCCAATAGTAGTGATTTGCTTTCATGCACCCTTGTGTATTATAGCTCAGTTAAAGCAACTGCCAGTTGTGACAAATTAAAAATGGTAGGGGCAAAGCAAAATTACAGGCAAACTGGCATTGAGAGACACCAGCAATGCCTTTAGGCTCGGTGCCAAGCTCTCACTCATGGTTCGTTTTAAACAGTGTTTATAATGAGCCACGACAGAGCTCTGGAGTGGAGGCAAAAGGCAGTGCGAGTTTCTTCCAGTGGGTCAAAAAGATACAGACTCAAGCAAAATTAAAACGCTTGCATGCAGTGAAAAGTAACTGAATCACTGACATGCATTACATTAACATTTTAAAGTTAAAATGCTTAACTTTAAAGTGTTAATGTAACGCATGCCAGTGATTTAGTTACTGTTTATATTAATTAAATATTTAAAAAGAAAAATGAAATATTCACTTACCTAGTGGCTGCACATCCTCCGGTCCTGGTTTTCTTCTCCAGTCATCCGAGAGCGGGGCACTAGAGCCAAGTTCCCTAACCAATTCAGACGCTGCTCTCATGCTGTTAGTAAGCATTAAAGAAGCACCAGAATTGGTTGGAGTGGCTGGCTCGGAACTCTTTCAGGCACTGGGGTCTGTGCCTTCTCTCGCCCGGCTGTCTAAGCCAGCTTGTGTTGGAGAGGTTTAAAGTGAGCATGTCAGGCTGGCCATCGCAAGACAGTCAGACAAAGTGACATGTGCACTTTAAACTGGTGTAGCCAACCACCACACCCCCCTCCTGTAAATGAGCAGCAATTGCCCCGATCTGCCCTCACACTCAGCTCCGCTGGCAGAGGAAAAAAATAAAATGGTAATAACATTTTATTACCATTTAATTTTTCACTTTTGCTGCTCCCGTAGCAAGTGGGAGGGAGGTGGGAGGGGGGGGGGAGGGGGAGAGAACGCTCCACCGTCCAAATGGGGAAACCACCACTGGAAACTTAACATGTAGAAAATGTGTCTCCCTAATGTTTCCCAAGACGTACGGCCCCTTGATCTCTATTCTTAAGCATATGCCTCACAAGCCTCTTAGCTACCTGCCTTCCAAGGCGTCTTGCCCTTTGATATTTTGAATGAGTCCTAGGCCATTTGACCCCACGTTATTCCATTTTCAAACCAAGCTTTAGGGCACCACAATAACCTGCCTGTGTTGGAAGAAACATGTCCCTTGGTATTCTTCACAGGTCCTAATCCCCTTGACCCCATGATGTTCTGACAGTAACTCCAGATGCATGCATGCAGAAGCTTCTTCCTGTTTTGTAAACTACATCAACTTACTATCTCATGTCTGCTTCATACGCTCCCGGGTCTTGATCATCTGTGTGCACGGTACCCCAATGATGATATGATAATCGAGACCTCATCCCTTTTTTTCTGCATGGTTGGAGGGTCTACAAAAACAGTGTGTTCTCGACTGACACAGGAGTTATGCCAACACAGGAGACAACATAGATAGTCTAGACCAGAGATATTCAAACTTATGCGCGCCCCCCTGGGGGGGCGTGGATGGTTTCCCAGGGGGGCGCAAATGCCTCTGCAAACACATGTAAATGAAGATGGCCTGGAAGTATGGCGTGTATTTGCTGCATTTCCAGGCTGTCTTCATTTACTCAGTGCTCTTGAAGTCAAAACTGTGATTGGAGTGCGCTGGCAGGGTCAAAGATGTTGCTAAAAAACAAAGTCTTTGTATCCTGTATTCACAGTAATTTAAGTGCATTATTGCTATATGTGGGTATTAAACTGGTACTTATGAAGGGAAATATGCCAGGACAGTGTTAACTGTAAAAACGGCAAAATAATTCAGTAATGCTATCACAAAATGTTCAGCATTATTTAGCATAATTAGCCTTTGCTTGCTGCAAAATATTGTTAACCCTGCTGCATAATTTGGCCTTCTCCTGCCACATAATTCCTGTGTCCCTGTTTATAGTGCCATGAGGTCACAGTCTGTGGCAGAAAGCAAAGTAAATATGTAAGTCATTATTTTAAAATAGTATTTCACATAGTCTAAGGTAGGGTGCTGCAAATTGATGCAGTGTTTGAGATAAAACAAGTTTTACAAAATATAGTTTTTAGTAATAAGTAATCAGACTGTATTTAATGCAGGCATTTTTGTGTCTCCATTATTCCAGAACTCAGCTGATGACACCCCAACATTACACCTCAAACAGAATATTTGCCACCATGAAGCTTTAAGCAGAGCTACTGGAATTATTCAGCAGGAGAGGACCACATTATGTGGTATGGTTGAATAAATTATGCAGCATGAAAAGATAAATTATGCGGCACAATGCAGCACATTTTGTGGTTAGCATTATTTCATTATTTTGACATTTTAACTCATGCTGTTAGGAGCAATATCTCACCTCATTAGTACCAGTTTAACACCCAAATACAGCAATAAGCAGCTACAAGATTACCAGTCAATCTTTGAAAGGCCTTCCACTGTTCCTGAACACTGTCACGTTTTAAGTAACTTTTGTTCCATTTGAGCTGGAATCTAATTTTTTTGGGCTAAATTCTGCAGATTTTGCAGCAGATGATGGATTATGTAGCAAATGCGGTAAACTCATAATTATGTGGAAAATGCTGCTGCTGCAGAAACTCATAATTCTGGTGACCCTGGCTTTAAGTGACTCAATTAAGGCTGGTAAGAAGGCTGGTTTCTTCTTTAACTTTCTGCACTACCACCACACCCTTCACTTTCAGGCAGAGGCACCTCAAAGTCAGCATTAACTGTTCAGGGACAGTTTTTATTGTGATAGCTAAGTCCATGGGGAGGCAGGTAGAAGGCCAGCTGGGTTGCATTCAGATGCAGAGCCCTAATCCTCTCACCCCTGGGGCCTCAGAGTAATGGTCAAGGAGAAAGAGGAAAGGAGCGAGATTCATGGATGTTGTCAAATAGATGGCCCAGAATAGAGAGCACTGTATGGGGACTAATGTTTATGTTTACAAATGGCCTGAGACAGCTTCTTCAAAGCGATACCCCAAAGAAGGCGACAATATAAGTGGCCTTTTTTTTTTTTCTTTTAAAGAGCTATTCATCAGTGCACAAGGTACTGCTGCCAGGTGTGTAAGTGGCCACTGTTGGTTATCATTAATGAAGCAGATGCAGCAGGGCTGGGGCCCAGGTGTTTGAGGGGCCCACTGCATCACAGTTATGACTGTCTACCTTTAAAACAGGGGCATGGGAGATTATTTTCCTTTCTAGCATTATGACCGATGGCACCCTTGCAGAAGAAAGGGATACAACATGGGAGCTCTTTTTTTCGAACAGGACAGAGAGCCTGTTTCAAGATTGGAGTGATGGTCAGGCATGATGGGGATGAGGTAAAAGATGCAGAGGAGATAGCCTGCTACTCAGGACTGCAGTTATCATTAGTAGTTGCATTGGGGTCCAAGGGTGTGAGGGGCTCACAAACAAACGCAAGTCTGGGGAGCAGTTTTTGGGACAATACATGTTTTTGTTTGATGCATATGCTGTTTTATAAGTCTCATATTTAGTGTGGTTTATGAACTATAGAAAAAGTACTCCTGAAATCATCTCATGAGCCACGCATCCTGCATGCAGCCATGTCTGTCCTGCTCTCCCAATCCTTGCCATAAAGTTTTGAAGGGGGGCCGGACCTCAAAACATTTTGCTTAGGGGGGCTCAGAGCAAAAAAGTTTGAAGACCTCTGGTCTAGACTATCCTTATGTTTCAATTCAACCTCTTCCTTCAAGTGTTCAGCACTTGACAATGCATGCACCTTACTTTCAATTTCAAAGACCAGCTGCTACCATATAGGTTCTCAAATTTACGCAAAACATATGCAGCCTGTTTGACCAGGTATTAAGACAAAAAATATTTGAAGATACTCTAGAATTTTCATTGCTAAATTACTTTCAGCATAAGTCAGGAAAAAACTGGAAAGAATGAAGATAAGCTAATTAAGAAACTAACCGCAAGCATGAGGAGGGCAATACCAAAACTCTTAATTGCAAATGTCAAAACCGATGCCGGGTTTTCAAGACATGGCACTGCCCGACATAGGATAAGGCTTGGATATGCTTAAGAAGTTGTCTCCATCCACCACACACCATCATGAGGTGGACTGCTGGACCTGAATTGCAGCATCTGTTGCCAATACCCCAGAGTAGCGCTTCTTATAACAAAGCAAGTATGCAAACTGGGTTCTTAAGGAACTTCTTCACTCATGTTAGCAGGCAACTAGTTGTTGGCTTATATACAGTGTACAGCAATTGTGAGGATCTTTTAACTATTTTTTTAAAATTATTTTTATTGAGATTTTTGGGCGTGGCACATAAATAAATTCATACACAAGCGATTATTCAGCGAGATTTCATAGTGATGAAATGAACATTGGGGTAAAAACATACATTTAGCAGCAGCCTTACTTTCATACACAGTATTTTCAATTCAATATTACATTTACAAACGATTCAGAGAGATTTCTTAGAGATAAAATAAGCATTGGGGTAAAAAACCTAAACGTTAATAGCACTATTGTTTTCATATACAAAATTCATTATTATTTCAGGGGCCCCCAACCTCCACCTTCCACAGATAAATTGGAGCCCATATCGTTTTTCCCAATTTTTGGGTCTTTCGGCCTTTTCTTTCATAGATTCCTTTCTCAAGATTAAAAGTGGAGAGGAGCCGGGCTAACCAGTGCGAAAAGGATGGGTCCACCGGGTCTAACCAGGCTGTGGCAATACAGATTTTGACCACTGCCATCGCCAGAAACAAAGTATGGTTGGGTACCATCTGATCCTGAGCTACTTACCCCCAATAGCATTAATTCTGGGGTTAAAAACCACATTCACCTTCAGGGTTAGCTCTAGGAACTGTTCTATATCTTTCTTGAGGGCATCCAGCCGCGGGCAGGTCGAGAACATGTGCACCACATCTGCCCTGGAGGCTTGGCAATGGGGGCAGGTGATACCCACAGATATTCCCCCTCCCCCCCCCTTGCTATTTTTTCTGGCGTATAGTACAAATCTAAAATAGTTTTAAAGTGCTGCGCCTGTAGTTTTGATGAACAATGTAGATTGTGTCCCTTGTCTAAGGAATAGAGGAAACAAGATCCTTTTAACCCAAGCCTTTGGTCCCATTTATCGGCCTGTCTCTCTAGGTCGTCTGGCTGCATGGCAATCAACTCGCTATAGATTCTGCTGATGGTACACCCTTCTTCGTCCCTTAGCCTATCAATCATGGTATTCTTGACTATCCATTTTGTGCCCAGTTTTCTTCCCCCAGTAGCAACGTACCTGTAAGTATTTAAAAAAATCTTTCCTGTGTACCCCATATCTATCTTGTATCTCTGAAAATGACCTGAATCCAGTTACATCAACTAGGTCCCCAATCACGTCTATACCTAAACCCTTCCACCGTCTCATTATATTATCGTGAAAGACTATTGGTAGTGCTGGATTCATGTACAGGGGGGTATAGCAATTTATTCTCCCTATCCCCAGCTTTCTTTTTATCGTCTTCCAAACCTGGCCTGCTGCTAATAAAGTCTTAAACCTCACCTTCTTGTAGTAACTAGGCTCAGTAAACCTTAGGTAAAAGTTTTTGGCATCTTTCCCTACCAGTAACTCAGCTATTCGGTACCCTCCCCTGAGTCCAGGGATCAAAGGGGTTTCCCCCAACTAATCCACACATATATTGCAGGGCTGATGCTAGGTGATATAGTCTGAAATCTGGATCCGACAATCCTGCTCTCTCCCTAGGGAGAGACATGAACTTCAGGGTCCACCTTGTCTTCCCGTATGACCATATAAATTTATTTACCAACCAATCTATTTTTTTGAACCACACTGTCTCGAATATCAGAGGTATTGATCTAAAAAAGAATAAAACTTTAGACAAAAAAAATCTTTTTTACCACATTATAGCGGCCTATTAATGATAAGTGTAGATTATTTAGCCGGGCAAAGTCCGGTGATCCCTTCTGAATGACCGGGGCTAGATTCAACTCCACGATTTGCCCTATATTGGATGAAATATTTACCCCTAAATATGTTGCCGACTGAGCTACTCGAGGGTCGTTCAGCCAGAGATATTCGTTAATTATAATTTGGGTTTTATGTTGATTGAGTGAGTACCCTGATATTTTTCCAAAGGCCAGTGTTTTTCGTTATTTCGACCAATGCTGACTCCGGTTGTGATGTAGTGACCGCTAGGTCATGTGCATACCGTAAAATCTTGGTTTCAAACCCAGGAGAGCTTATAGGTTTTATTCCGGGGTTGGAGTTGATCCTGCGAATTAGAGGGTCGATATAACAGGCGAACAATAATGGAGAACAAGGACAGCCCTGCCTGGTCCCCCTTTGTATCCTAAATTCCTCCGTTTGTCCTCCTGCCGGTACGAGTCTAGCTGTAGTAGAAGCATACAATACGTGTAGGGCTTTAATAAAATCCATTCCAACCCCCAGCCGTTCAAGTACTGCCCACAGAAAGTCCCAGGAGTCCCTATCAAATGCTTTCTCTGCATCTAATAACATAAGTGCCATAGGGTCTCCTGTGACTGACGTAGCATCGAAAAGCGGGATGACTCATCTGGCATGATCTGTGGTCATCCTCCCCGCTATGAATACGTGCTGTCTGGGCGAGATGACTCGTCCAATGACCGGGCTCAAGCGATTCGCCAAAACTTTTGAATATATTTTGGTATCCGTATTCATCAGCGTAATTGGTCGATATGAGCCTGGGTCTATGGCTGGCTTCCCCTTCTTCAGGAATACCACTATACTAGCTTGTGCCCAGGATTCTGGGGGGGAGGGGCTCCCCGCTTGTACCTGACGGAGCATGTCTGAAAAATCTGCCCCGGGAGAGGGCCAAAAAAACCTTATCAAACTCAAGCGGGGTTCGGTCTGGCCCTGGGGCTTTTCCCGCTGCGAGCTCACTAAGCGCTCTGAATATTTCATCGGGTAAAAAGGCGGCTACCAGAACTTCCTGTTCCTCCGAGGAGAATTTCTAATTGCATTCTCCCCGCTATCCTTCTCAGAATCATAATTTCATATAAAACCTGCAAAATTCCTCTCGGATTCCCGGAGCGGTGGTGACCAGATTCCCCTTCTCATTCTGAATTGCTATTATCTTGCTCCGCACATTTTTCTCTCTAGTACACATTGCCAGTATACGTCCTGCCCTTTCACTGCACTCATAGCATTCCTCCCTTCGTGTCATATTTCTCGGTGACCTTAGCTATAACTAGGTCACCTATTCCTGCTTTAGCTAGGGCAAGCCTGTTCAGTATACCCTCCATATTCTCTCCAGCCTCTATCGCCTTAACTAGTAGTTCTTCAATTACTCTTAATCTTTGGTGTAGTTCGGTTAATTGCTGACGTTTTTTGGAGCGGTGTAGACTAAAACTTAGTGTCTCTCCAAGGATGCCTGCCTTCAGGGCATCCCAAACCATAGTGATTCGGGCACTCCCTCTATTGTGTACCAGGAACTCCATTTTTTCATATGGGCAATATACCCCTCGTCCACTAGCAGCCCCCTTTCAAAGGTCCAGTTCTGTCGTGCCATCTCCCCCCTCGATTTGCGATATCTCTAGAACTAGGGGATTGTGGTCTGACATCACTCAGGGAAATTTTTCAATGCGGAATTTCCCAGTTAGACACTGAGAAACAAAAAACATAATCCAACCAGGCAACTGTTCTGTGAGGAGCCGAAAAATAGGTACTTCCAGAATCAGGGTTTACCGTTTTTAGGTCGAGCCTCGAGTAGCGCGCAAGTGCTGCTTAGAGGCGAAGACTTATTGTAAGCGAGTTTGAAAAGCAGTCCAAGAAACGCTCGTGCGTCGTGGCTGGCCTTTTTGGGATGGGTACGCGCGGCAAACATGTGTTTCCAATTATCGTGCCCAGACGCGGGCGCGATAAGTGGAAACACATGTCTGCCGCGCGTACTCATCCAAAGGCCAGCCACGACGCACGAGCGTTTTTGGGACTGCTTTGCAGGCTGCCGCGCTCGCTCGCCCCCGCTCCCTGTCCCCCGATGCGCCCCGTCCTTTATGTTAACAAACCAAGCGCTGCTCGGATTACATCACAACGTGATTGTTTTTTAGTTTGTCACAAGTATTCTCGCGCCACTGCAGCTGCCTCCCTCCCCTTTGAAATGTACAGAGGCAACAATAAATAGCAGCTTTACTAAACTTTTAATGCTCGAGGTGTCTGCATTTTTATTCTACTTTCTGCCTCTCTCGCTGAGCCTTTCTTCTGCACTCACCCATTCGCTCGCTGTGTGGCTGAAAGTGTAGAGCGCTACTTGGCTGGCTACGTCCAGAATTCCCCGAATATAGGGATCATGCCTGCGCAGAGCAGCCAGGCTAATGTCCAAGCCCTTGTCCAGGAGCTGTCCGCTCACCGCTACCCCAGAGGCCCCTCTGCAGGCACTGGCGACTAAGGACCCCTTACCCTAGCAGTGCACAATACCCACGCAGAACTGGCCAAAAGTCATGCTGGCTCGGCAGTGGTGCACTATACTGCAGTGACGAGAGGGCGGCCTGTGACGAGGATACAATATAGTGCAGCATGGTCAGATGTTTACAACGCTCAGGCTGCTGCGCTGCGTTTGAGCCCCCACCCCCAAAGATCCGCTCTTCTCCCTGCCTCTGGTTTCTGTCTCACAAGGCTGATGAATGACTGGGTCTTGTCAGCGCCTGAGCGCCGCAGGTCTTTAAAAGACCATTTGCTTGGCAATGAGGCTTTGTTGTTTTTCACCCCTTCTTAGAGCCCCTGCATCTCCACTCTGCCTATTGCTATGAAAACTAGCCCCCGCCCCAAAATTTGGCTCTAGTTGCGCCTCTGTAAACATCATACCACTTTCACCACCCCATCATCAGGGTTGCTGGCTGACTTACACAACTCCAAAAAAGACACAAGACATACACTGAGGAGTAACAAGAGTGCACGTGCATCAGTGGAGCTGGAGACTGTCAAGAGAATAGATGGACTACAGTGGTCAGATATTGACTGGGGAAGCTTAACCCGCCGAACAAGCTTCAAACCGCACTCCCCAGCACTGTAACTTACAGGGTTTGTTATTATTATGCCATTTTAAAGGTACTCAATGTGTCTGCTTTCGCAAGAATGGAGTAAAACTCGATACCTGGAATTCACCGCATGTTTCAACAGCGAGTGTTTAACTCATCGAGCCAGCCGCAGCCTAGCGTAGGCACCTCTTTGAAGGCTATTTTGTAATGCTCAGCTTAGCTGTTTGGGGGTCCTCACAGCACAAATATGTTATCTTTTTCCACTGATTCCTGTTAAAAGGCACCACGTTCACATCTATAGAGTCGTTTAGCGTGTTAAGTTAATTAGAATCGTGATTGTGTAGGGCTTATTGTACATATCATTATTGCATTATCACAGTTGTTATTTCTCTCCGCGGGGTGCACGTGATTGCAATATTTTTCGGCCTGCTTTTTCTGTTTTCTCTGTTTTCTAAGTGTTTAAGTGGCATTGAAGCATGGCACGTGTTATGCTGTTTTAATATTTTCTTTGGTCTTAGCCAGCCCAGTCCCAACTTGGTGAGTTTCCAAATCTGCTTCATTTTCCGGTGGGTGTGTTTTTCTGCACAATAACAGGAGGGCGCTGTTTATTCAGGCTGCACAGCGGCTATTCGTATATGTTATCTGCTGAGGCAAGCCCTTTTAGTATGCGGTACTTAGTCCATGCCTGCAGCAGGTGCCAGCACAGTGTTCTCAGGTAAGGCCTGTTACCCATCTTGGAGTCTGTCAGTACCCGGGACAGAGTGTTTGAAACGTAGGAGCTGTCCATGCTTCCAGTGAAGTGATAAAAATGATGGGGCACAGAATGGCGTCCTTCCAGAAGCATACTCCAGATCTGAACAGTACAAATCACGAGTGACTTCTACGTCCATATGAACTCCAGTGCATACAGCGCGCGCTTGGCGACCCATGGTGTCCTGGAGTATTTCTTTTGTCAACGCTGGGAGATCGCCACAGCAAAATTGTAATCGTCACCCCTTCTTTACCTCAACTTGCAAGCTCTGTGTTTAATTCCTCTCTCCTCAAACTTTCGTTGCATTTACACAGGGACACTGGAATCATGAAATTCTGAGGCCAGTGCATTTTTTGCATAATTATGGATTTGCTGCCTTTGCCGCATAATTCACCACACGCTGCGTGATCTTGATCTGCAGATTGTAACTCCCAAAAATAGTTTCAAGCTCAAACGGGTCAAAAGATACTAAAACTTGTGCGCCCTCGGACTCTGGCATCTGTTGATTCTCCCTTAGCATCCGTCCGCTGCTAGTGTTGTTATACAGGTACTATTTCCCAACCTTCACCCTCCTATTATTTATGCCCCCATAACAAAAAAAACCATAACAAGCAACCATTGGGACAGGCAGATAGAAGTTGCCAGCATTGAAAGGACAAAAAAAAAAAAAAATCAAGACATTATTTATCGTTAATACTTTTTTAATATGGTCGTTCAGTTGTACATAATGCTTTTTTGGTGATATATAAGGTAACAAAAATGCTTCTGACACTTCTTTATTATAACTTTTCAGCATGCTGCAGACTTCTGTACAGCACAGCTTAAAGACATAGGCAAAGTCAATATCTCTGGCTAAACACTTATAAGGTCCCAAAGGCGAGACCTATTGGCTATGCCAATGCTTGTTAAATTTCTCCATGCATCTAATAGCCCGTTTCCTTCCACTAAGTAGGACAGAGACCTATAGACCCTGGGTTTCCGGCCTTTATATGATCCCGGGCTGCCGCCCCACCGCACACCGATCCCATTAATATTCAGATCCCCACACATTATGATCGGGGTTGGCCATCCTGCTAGGTCCAGAATCAAGAACTCGAAGTCTTCCGGGTCGTCCCCCGTTGGTCCATATATCGAGAATAGGGTGAATGAGAATGCAAAAATATGTTACTCTACAATAACCCAGCGCCCATATTTGTCGGCCAGTTGTTTCTTGCAGACAATCTCTTCTCCCCGAGTTAAGATAGCAACCCCTCTAATTCTAGTGCCCTTTGTGGTGTGTGCTATGGGATTATACCCCAATTGGTCTAAAACCTTTTTTTCCGCACCCATGATATGCGTCTCCTGGAGACAAACAATGTCAGACTGCAGCATTTTCAAATCTTCTGCAACCCTACGTCATTTTCCAGGGTCGTTTAAGCCACAAATGCTAACCGAGGCTTTCCTAATATTGGTCATAATAGACAAGATGGCGGCTCTGTGAAAGACCGTAGCCGTCTCCTGATCCCCCGCTACTCGATGCTGCTGATTGAAGCGGTGCCGGGCTTCAAAAACACCACACTCGCCCCCTGGAAGGAGTACAACCTGCGGAGCGCTTACCTGGGACAAGGAAGCGGCTGCGTGGACCGCGTGGCTGCTGGGGCTCGAACGGTCCTGGTAGCGCTGGGGGCATCCATCAAGCGGATCTCTTTCTCCGCCCGAGCCGCTGCTGAGCTCCTGGCTGTGCTCGCAGTATGGCCCGGGTGGTTCTCAGCGTGGAAAAGCACCAAAACCGCTATGCCTCCCTAAACTGCCCGGGATCGGAGCGGAGAAGACGGGCAGCCTGCTCCAACAGCTGTCACTATGGCGGTATGCCCTACCCCACGCTCCAAGGGATCAAAAACCACTCTCCCATGTGGACCTAAGAATGCCCACAAAGGAAGCAAGGGGTTGGAGGTCAATCTTAATAAGATTAATGCCAGTGAAGATAAGAAGGGTACAGGGGCAAAAGCGGACTCTCCCTTGCAGCAGTCAATCACTGAGTTCTTCACCCCCACGACGGTGGCGTCTGGAGGATGACAGAACATTACCAGTGAGGTAGGAGGTGATGGGGGGGGTGGGGGGCAGAGCACCAATCCACAATTCATTGTAAAGAGCTGAACCCCAATGACGGCGCCAATAATAAGAGGGATGGGCTTGGCCCAGAACAATTTGTACACAACCCAGGGAAAGATTCCCTCAACAGCCCTAATCCATAAAGTTCCAGGGACAAGGCAAGGGCAGAGTGTCATCCAACTGAAGGAAGTCCCTCAGACTACAGAGTGTCACGAGATCATGCCAGAGGCTTCATGCACTCCATCCTGCAACAGGGTAGGACCAGAGACACAGGCGTTAATTTAGGGGGTTGCAAGACGCAGGTCCCTCGAAGAATCCCTAGACCTAGGGGAAAAGTTATTTTCCCTGACAGACGGCTCGGATACTAGCACGGTAGTATCGGAGGGGGAAAGTGTGTCTATATCCTCTAGTTCCGACCCTAGTAGCCAGCTGGATGGGCCCAAAACGGTAGTCCGCAGGTAGAAAAATCTCAGGCGAAGCAAAGAGCGGATGTCCCAGGGCCAAGAGGGCCTGAGGAAACAAGGAAGCCTCGCTTTAAAGTGGGATTATTCTGCCACGCAAATAGCATATGAGGAGCCTTATCTGGCGGACAGAAAGGTGCACAGTAGTCAAGATCCTGAGGAGCCAACCTTGAGACTGATATACGACTCGATCAAACACCAGGAAGAGACAACGAGATGGCAAAAAAACCTGCATGGCAACAAAGAAGTTACAAGGGGCGGTCAGAAAGGTCGCGAAAGCCTGTACCGAAATCGGCAAAAGGATTACAGCGGTAGACTAACGCACGGCCGGTTTAGAAAAGGAAGTGGCGAAAGGACAAGACCAAACAGAAGCCCAGGGAGCACAAATAGTGGAAATGCAATGGAAGTTCGAGGATTATGAAAATCGACTAAGACGCAACAACCTAAGGATCTTGGGCATAGAAGAAGGCATAGAGGGAGGAGACATCAGAGCCTATGTCCTAGAACTGCTGAAGGGGGCTTTCCCGGAGCTCCAACAGTGGAACTGGGACACAGAAGTCCAACGGGTCCACCGCCGTCCCCTCATGCTTAAAAACTCCAGGCAGACTCACTCAGGGGGTACGCAACAACCAAGAGCCATCATAGTTTATTTTGGGAATTTTCTATTGCGTGAAGCAGTATTCCTCAAAGCTCGTCCGGACTCCAAACGGTCATACGAAGGACAGTCATTTTTTACTTGACCAGACTTTTGCCATGCGACTGTGGAAAGACGCTGGCGCCTGAGACAGCCGATTAAATTCTGTCAAGCGCAGGGAGCAGAGGCGTATCTGTTAAATCCAGCCCGCTTGAAAATAATCAGCAACAGCAAAGTGAGAGTCTGCACATCCAAAATAAAGGCAAAGGAATATTTGGACGAAATACGGAAGCAGGGACAGAATAAGAGGGATGAAATAGATTTATCATTAGTATAATGAAGGAGCAAGATGGAGTGTTGAAGAGAGGCCTTGCCTAGATGTTACTAGACACAAGGGTTGGTATTGAAGGGGGCACCGAGTGGCAGGGGGAAAGGACACAGGCACCATCACCCAGACCTCACAAGGTCTGTTCGCCTCACTAATCGGGTGGGGAGGGGGGGGGGGGAGAGGGAGGGTCTTTGGGGAGGTAAAAGGGGGGGGGAATAGGAGGGGTAGTTAAGGGAGGAATTGGGGCACAACAAGCACTAGGGAGATTTTAGACAAGAGTAGAAATCAGATTTCGGGAAAGGAAGAGCAAGGATAGGGTGTTCTATGGAGGGAGGCGGCTTTTCTTGGAAGTAGAAAAAAGATTATTATGACAAATATAAGGATAGCCTCGGTTAACATTTGTGGCTTAAACGACCCTGTGAGAATCTTTTAAAAGTAAATAGTTTATCGACTCAATATAGGCACAAGTACAGCCTGAGTGCATTTTCATGGTGTTGTAAATGACATGGTTTAACCTCCCATCTCGGACAGCATAGCCCACCTACAGAAGAGAGGAAGATGGTATGAAAACAGTCCCCGATAAAATCATATTCCATTTGGCCTCAGGCAACATCAGAAAAAATGCTTTCTGGAACTTTGAGTTGCATATAGTTATCAGTTATGTTGTCTTATCCCGAATCTCTGCATCATGTGCGCCCTTCTGCTGTTTGCTGTTTTAAAGAACTGTAGGGCAAAAATGATATGCCGATGTATCCAGTACAGCAGCTGAGTGAGTGACTCTCTCGCAACAATGGCAAGGTGGCTGATTATTAAAACTCATCTTCAGTTTGTGGAGCTACCTTCAAACCTCCATCCAAATGTGGGGGCTCCTTCAAGTCCATGTGCCCCACCACCATTCAAGTCACAACTTCCTGGTGTCACTTACCAGTTACATCGTCTACAGCAATGAGTATAATGGGCTGTGTTAGACCTGTCATCTTTTGGCGTGGTTTACCCTGTCTTTTTGCCACTGACCGCCTGTTTTTGACTGGTTGCTGCATTTTGTTTTTGTTGGCGTAAGGACTCTGGGCACTTTACCACTGCTGACTAGTACTAAAGTGCAAGTGCTCTATATCAAAAACGTAATGGTATTTGGTTTCTCCATGATTGGCCTATTTGATATACTAGTAAGTCCCTAGTACAGTGCGTCAGGTGTATCCAGGGCCTGTAAATTAAATGCTATTGGTGGGCCTGCAGCACTGATTGTGCCACCCACATGAGTAACCCTACAAACCTGTCTCAGGCCACCACTGCAGAACCTGTGTGAGCAGTTTTAAACTGCCATGTCCACCTGGCAAGTGTACCTACTTGCCAGGCCCATACCTTCCGTTTTATTACAAATAAGTCACCCCTAAGGTAGACCCAAGGCAGCCCCATGGACAGGATTCAGAGTACTTAAAAGGTAGGACATGTATAGTTGTGTTTTACATGTCCTGTTAATGAAAAACTGCTAAATTCGTTTTTCACTACAGCAAGGCCCATCTTTCCCATAGGTTAGTATTGGAGCTGCCTTGTAACATCTTACAAGTGTATCTTTCAATTGGGAGCTGACAGAAAATTGGAGTTTGGTGTCTCTGTACTCACAATTTAAAAATACATCTTTCAGTGAAGTTGGTTTTTAAAATGCAAATCTGAAACTGCCACTTTTAGAAAGTGGGCATTTTCTTACTTTAGCCATTCTGTGCCTCTGCCTGTCTCTGAATACAAGTCTGGGTCAGGGTGACAGTTGGGCTCTTGTGCATTCACTCTGGAAAGTCACACAAAGGGAGCGGAGGTGTGCCCTGCATACCCTGATGGCCCATCACCAGGCTGATGGGCCTTCCTGAGCTAGAGTGGTGGGAGGAGTTGACACCGACAACTGAATAGGGCTGTGTCTGTCCTCACCACTGTTCCTAATAAGGTGCGCGCATACGCACCTCTGTTGCCATGAGCGTGCAGTGCCGTGTGTGGAGAGCGCACACAGCACATGATCCCGCAACAGCATTCGCGCCGCTGCTTTTAAAAAGCGAGCGGCGCGAAAAAAGGGTATTTCCTGGGTGGAATAGACTAACTTGAAAAGAAGACGAGGGAGCGGCAGGTAAGTCTTGCAGCAGCCTGTGGGATTATGGAGGGCACTTGCTTTATTCTTTTGTATCTAGAGCCCGGCTGCGGGGCATATTGTGTGCTTTTGTTTAAGTATTCATGTTAATTGCAGCGCCCGTCACGAGCTGCGATTAACATGAATACTTTAAACAAAAGCACACAATCTGCCCACAGCCGCGCTTTAGTAACAAAAGAAATTCAGCAACTCTACAAACACGGCGTGTAAAGCACACACCCTGTTTGTAGACTTGCTGAATTTCTCTTCTTAACAGAGCTGGGCTGCGGGGTGATTGTGTGACTTATTAAACTTTTCTGTGCTGGGCATAGTGTGCCGCCCGAATTGTATTTTCCTGTTTGTCATTGCATCCAGATTTATGATACAACAAGTAACATCATACCTACAACAAGTAACATCATACCTACAACAAGTCGAACTATTGGCTTTGTCAGTGGTTGTTAGTTGCATGAAATAAATAAGCAGCAACTATGGCTTGTATATAATATTGAAAAAGCTTCCACTTAAAGCCCTGGTGACACCACAACATTGTTGCTGCCCCCGAGTTTCAAAAAGAGAAGGGAAATCCAGAGAGAAAATGACTCTGAAGGATTTCCCTTCCCCTACAATGCTCACCTGGCATGACGTCATGCCATAACTTCTCCACTAGTGAGAAGTGAGCAGGCGCACATCCATGTGCCTGCTGTCACTGCAGTCCGGAAAAAAACGGACCGCCTGTGCCAGGGCACAAAACAGAGCCCGATGGACACCCGTTTCGTGGCCCACTTAAAGCCCTGAACGTAGTGTCTCTCATAAGTCACCCACTGTCAGCTAGGAACATCACACAATCAGAATGTGGGGAAGGGCACTTTAGGTGCTGATTAACAGAGTCTAAATCTGCCAGTTAGCACATGAGGCCTGGCACTACATGTGAGATTTGGAGACTACCAGGAGGAAATGTCACGAACAAGGGAGCTTTCTCGGTGGAAGCCAAAAGCTGCGGGAAGCGTTGGGTCTTACATGCAGCGAGGTCACTCTGGATAGACTACGTGCCAGTGCAAGACTAGTCCTTTCATAGCACCCGCAGCCCGAGCTTGTGCCTGCAGGAACTGGTTTGGAGAGTGTTGTAGGAAATGAGCAAGTGTTAGTGAAGAGAATACTCCCGACAGATGGATCAGTCATTTACACACTTGCAGCTGCCATCTGCTCAGAGAACCTGCATCTTGGCAAGATTCAAAATCTTGGCAAGGCCTAACCAGCCTTCCACCCTTCTTAGTTTGTTCAAGTGAGGACGGTTACATAGAGCGAGCGATTAGAAATGACAAGATGGCGAAAAAGGCTCCTTATAGAACCCCATCGATGTGCAGAGACACTACTTCTGAAGCCTTGCCATACCACACTCGCTGTCTTCTCTGACATATCTTTTGTCCTTTTTTCTTCCACTCCCCAGCTGCTCTCGCCGTCTCCTTCTCTTCTTTTTCCTCTTCCTCATATCTGTCCCGCTCCACGTTTATCCACTTTCCCCTTCTCCCCCATCCCATTCTTGTCTCCATTTCCCTCTCGCTGCCTGTTCTTTGCTTTCTCTCAACGGTTTTCCATTCTCCGTTCTCCCTCCCAGTTCTCCAGACCCTCTGGCTGCCTTTCTCTTTCCGTCCCTCTCTTACCAATTTCTCCATTACCCCCTTCTCCATTTCTCGTCCTTGCGCCATGACTTTTTTTCTCCTTTGTTCCTCTCTCCCCCTTTCTCCGCCACTAAATCCTATTTCTCACCTAGTATCCTCTCATTTTCCTTCTGTCTGCTATGTTACAATTTTGAAAACACATTACTATCCCTGAATATTAGATGGAAGCACATTTAAAATTTGGATCAGTGTGCCCCTGCAGTGTCAGTGACCTGGCCAAAAAGGACATGAAAAAGCTGAAATTGGATTATAAATCCAAAGCTGTTCTGATCAGGGGCCCCAGAAATAAGTTTGGCCCAGGGCCCTCAAAATCCTTAAGATATCCCTGTGCGTTTGTTAAAGTTTTCATGTTAATCGCAGCACCCATCATGAGCTGCAATTAACACGAAAACCTTAACAAATGCACACAATCACCCCGCAACCCAGCCCTACTAAGAAAAGAAATGCAGCAACATAGCTGCCAAGGATTCAAATTGCAATGTGGGACGTTTTCATAATTTCACTGTAATTATTAGTGCTATTTGAACAGGGCAGGCTTTAGTGCTGGTGGCGCCTGGTGTGACAATGTTTGTTGGCGCCCCAATGACCACCTCCGCCATGGATACTCATTACCAACCTTTAACAGTGCCCCTCAAGTCTCCATAACACCTCTCTCTTTCATATTTATTTTGTTTAATAGCGCCACTCATACCAGTGTAAGGTGTTAAGCACTTTACATTGCATACACATTACACAGAGACACTGAATCATAGTGTGTAAATCAAAGCATAGGAAATGTTACATCAGCCGGAGGAATACAATTTCTCTTCTTAGAGCTGGGCTGCGCGGTGATTGGTTTTTTAAGCAAGAGTTTGAGTGATATTTGGCGCTGCAAACACGCGCGGTCTGGTTCCTGGCGCACATAGCCATGGCTGCAGCGCACAGAGACCCTAAACTGCCGCGCACAGAGGAAAAAAATTAGAGGGAACATTGGTCCTCACACAAAGAAGTCCCAACCCTTGTAGTGTGTTTGGAGACAGGACAAGGAAGGGCATGTACTTGTGCACTACAAAGACTTTTTTTTACGTTTGCCTACTTCAAAGGCTGAAATGGGTATAAGTACTGGACCTGTGACACCATATACTCAAAACACTTCTGGATTGAGGACATTCTGCTCGGAAGAAGAGCAGTGTTGCCGTCAGGAGGGACTGCCACTTTGCTGTTTGCTTTGCTGGCCTGCTGCTTCTGTCTAGGGAGTGAGAAGACTGGACTTTGCATTCTACATCCTGCTTTCTGAGGTTTTCAAAAGGGCTTGGGTTGAGCTTTCCTCCTGTTGGAAGTCTGAGCCATCAAAGACTTCATCTGCCAGCACCTGGGCTCCTCTGCTGAGAGCCCTACTCTGCCAAGCGGTGCCAAATCCAGTTCCTGGGCCCTTGGAAAAGAGTTCTGGTGCAACAAGAAGAAAAATCAATGCATCGACTCCAAGCATCTTTCTGAACCGGTGCAAGATCGCAAAAACTCGACGCATTGCCGTCTGTACCGAAGTGTGGTCCCCGCTCGATGTAACGACTGCTGCTTACAACACAGGCAAGAATCGCCACTACGAGAGTCTTGAGCCCTGCATCACCGAAGTCCATGACGCACCACTCAGACTCCGACGCAGGACCTGCTACGACACTGTGGAATCGACGCAGTGAGACTTGAATTCCGACGCATCAACACTGGGCAACGATTTCATCAGACACTGCACCGCAGTAAGGAACCAAGGTATCGTGCCAGCAAACGACACATCCCCTCACCTGCGCCACGCATCATCCCCGGACGTGGATGGCTCAATGACTCTACACCACCTTAAGGAACAGACGCATCCCTTGCTATAAGCGACTCATCACCTCCTCTGAACAACGCACAGTCACCCTGCCAACGGCCTCCATAGCAGTAAGGAACAGACACATCAACTGCTTTTTCAACGCCTCAGTTCCCCTGCGCCACAAATCATTTTGTATTTTTAACGCATCTAAAGTACTTTGTCCCGGTCAAGTGCTACCATTGATTTCTAAGAGCGATAACTTTATTTAATCTTTGAAAATTCATATTTTGACGTGCGTACGTTGGATTTTTGTCGTTTGTGGTCTTGTTTTAATCAGATAAATAGTGGCTATTTTTCTAAACTGGTGTGGAATCCTTTTAAGGTGTGTGTGTGTATGTGTGTGGGCATGTATAACCCACACTGTGGGGACCGGCTCAGTCCTCATAGCGTGAGTTAGCCTTGATAGAACCAGACAAACACTATCTTTGCAAGGACCGGTGCGTTATGAGGACCGGTCCCCGTAGTGTGTTTAGGTACTTTCAAACGAGTATCAAAAAACTAAAAGTGCAGTTTGACTTGCTTATGTTATGTTAATTAAGTTTTATAAGGCGCACAGCTACCCAACAAGGGTTTCCCGGCGCCAGCCTGAGAGGAATCAAGAAAGAGTCGAATTATTGGTTAAACAGCCAGGTTTTTAAACTTTTTCGAAAGTTTCTGTACACAGTTTCGTTACGGAGCGACATGGGAAGGGAGTTCCACAAAGAAGGACCCAACCAAGCGAAGGAACGACCACCCATCTGCGACAGTCTGATCCTAGGGACTGAAAATTTAGCTTGAGTGGTGGAGCGAAGAGAACGGGAGGGCAGGTAAGAGCAGACTAATGCTTTCAGGTATTGAGGGGCCGATCCAGATTTGATCTTAAACATGTAACTCAGGGCTTTGAATTTAATCCGGCTCTCTAACCTGAGCCAATGAAGATCGCGCAGAGGTCCGGAAATGGAGGCCGCTCTGGGAACTTGGCAAAGCAACCTGGCAGCTGAATTCTGCACCACTTGTAGCTTACGGATCACATCCTTGTTAGACCCTAGGTAAAGAATGTTACCGTAGTCCAGTCTAGAGGTGACAAGAGCCTAGACTCCGGTTCTCTGGGTGGAACGAGGGAGCATCCAGATTATTTCTTTAAGCCATTTAAGGATGGTAAAACAGGTTGCGGCCACCTTCACGGCTTGGTACGCTTTATAACCTAACCTACTATCAAGGCGCGTGTGGAGTTAGAATAGTAATTACAGAATGATAAGAGGAACCTCTTCAAATCCTAAAGAATAGGGTACTATACAGTTGTATCACAAAAACAGTTTCCTTTGGAAAATGTTATATCCTGTATGCACGTTATGTTCTGTGTATTTCATTCAATCCAAGTTTCTCTCATTCAACTACACACTATACATACATGGGAAGTAAGACCATATATCCCCGACAGATAATCGTGACAACATAAATTGTAAAGAAATACAAATCAATTTATTGGTTAAAAACTACTAGAGTACACAGTTATTAAACAACGGCTGACATAATACATAGCACTGTTGATGTCCTACACTCTATTATGAATTGCACTGTTACAAATATTTATTACACATTAAAAAACAAAAGTCAAGTTAAAAAAGAGTACATATCATAGACAAAAACACTGTCATTAACAAGGTACACATCCGTGATAGAACAATTTTACGGGCTGGTGCCTGGTACTTTTCTATTTGTTAGATACTCATTGGCCACAGCCACTTCACGGATTGTGCTATTCTTAACAAGGTGTCGACGCGTTTAGATGGATTCTTAGAACACCATCTTTTTCAAGACAAGGATTTTGACTCCGACATTAGATTTAAAATTTTAATCAGCGAGGTAAAGCCAAGACGATATCATGCAGGAGCGTGCAGCAATTCAAACCCTAATTATTACAGGGGACCTCTCATATTTTAAGAAGGCAAAAGTGGAATCTACAATTAAGGTCTGATTTTAAGAAGGCAATCACGGCATCGTTTAATCAGAGCGATCAACCAGGCCAGAGTTTTACACGCCCCTGGGGGTAGATGAAGTAGCGCGAAGACACCTCCCTGTCTAATTTTAAGAAGGCAATTACGGCCCCTTTTTATCAGAGCCGCCCACCGGGCCAGAGTTCTTATACGCCCTTTGGGAGAGATTAAGTAGCACGAAGACACCTTCCTGTCTACCTTAGGTATTATGAAGATTGACTGAACTGCAATCTTGATAGGAAGCAGGAGGTAACGACCCCACACACTCGTGAAGTATATGCTCAGGGCAATTGGAGCGGCCTTCCTCGCCATTGAGAGGTGCTTTTAACTGATCAAGTCTTAAATCTAATGTCCGAGTCAAAATCCGTCTTGAAAAAGATGGTGTTATAAGAATCCATTGAAACGCGTCGACGCCTTGTTAAGAATAACAATCCGTGAAGTGGCTGTGGCCAATGAGTATCTAACAAATAGAAAAGTACCTGGCACCAGCCCGTAAAATTGTTCTATCACGGATGTGTACCTTGTTAATGACAGTGTTTTTGTCTATGATATATACTCTCTTTTTTAACTTGACTGTTGTTTTTTAATGTGTAATAAATATTTGTAACCGTGCAATTCATAATAGAGTGTAGGACATCAACAGTGCTATGTATTATATCAGCCGTTGTTTAATAACTGTGCACTCTAGTAGTTTTTAACCAATAAATTGATTTGTATTTTTTTTTTTACAATTTATGTTGTCACGATTATCTGTCGGGGATATATGGTCTTACTTCCCATGTATGTATAGTGTGTAGTTGAATGAGAGAAACTTGGATTGAATGAAATACATAGAACATAACGTGCACACAGGATATAACATTTTCCAAAGGAAACTGTTTTTGTGATACAACTGTTAGAATAGTAATTACACACTTCATTACGGTCAATGGAGGGTGTGTGTGTGTGTGTGTGTGTGTGTGTGTATATATATATATATATATATATATACATACATACACACACACACACACACACCTATATATATATATATATATATATATATATATATATATATATATATATATATATATATATATATATATATATATATATATATATTCACTGAAAAAAACCATAGGTTTCAGGGGCGTTATAGTTAGTTGGACATTTCACTCGTACAAAACCAGAGAAATGCCCCCGTTATAGTTAGTTCAGCTAACTATAACTCGCGCCCGCAATGCACTGCTGACGACGTCACATATTACATCACTCATGACATGGTCAGTGACATCACTGATGACATCTCAAATGACATCACTGATGACATCATCCAGAGACTGTTTCTGTAAAGTTTAAATATGTTTAATATATATAGGGAAAGGCGTATTGAAGAATGAGTGGGTGTATAAGTGTCTGGATGGATGATTTAGTAGGTGCGTGACTGACTATGAGTGAGTGATTAAACGTATCTTACTGAATGCATGGGTTAGTGACTAAACTGTGTGAACGTCTGTATCCGTCTGTTGGTGTGTAAGCGGCTGCATGGGTTTGTGAATAGCTACATGAGTGTCTACATGGGTTATTGATTGGTTGTCTGAGTATCTGTATGGGTGCCTGAGTGTTTGTGTGGGTGGGGTGTGTGTGACTGTGCATAGATGTGTGAGTGGGTGATTCACTGGGTGCATGGTTTCAAGAGTGCATCTGTGATGGACTGTATGGGTGAGTGTGTGTATGGGTGTGTTAGTGAGTGAAGGTATATCTCAGTGGTACATGTGTGAGTAACTACATATGTGAAAGGCAGTATATATGTGTGTTGGAGTATATAAATGGCTATAAGTGAGAGTGTGTGATTGTGAGAGTGGCTGTATGGATGAGTGTGTACTTGTATCAAGGATTGTATAAGAGCGTAAGAATGTGCTAGTATTTGTACGAGTAAGTGAGCTGGTGTGTGTATAACTGTATAGGTGAGTAAATGGCAGAGTAAATTATTTGCATGACTGACTAGGTGTGTGAGTACCTCTATGGATGAGTGGCGGTGTGTGAGTGTCTATATAGGTGTATGAGTGCATATGATAGTCCTGTACTGAGTGACCGCAAGTATGAGTGACTGTACGGGTGAGTGAGTGGATGTGTGTGTAGACCTAAGAATCAGTGAGTGGGTATGTAGTTATTGGTGTTGGAGTGGCTATGGTTTTGAGAATGGCAGTCTGTAATTTAGAGTGGGTGTATCAAAAGTTATATTAGGGTGTGAGAAGATGCATGAAATTATCACATGGATGAGGTCATCAGTGATGTCATTTGAGATGTCATCAGTGAGGTCACTGACCATGTCATGAGTGATGTAATATGTGACGTCATCAGCAGTGCATTGCGGGGGCGCGAGTTATAGTTAGCTGAACTAACTATAACGGGAGAATTTCTCTGGTTTTGTACGAGTGAAATGTCCAACTAACTATAACGCCCCTGAAACCTATGGTTTTTTCAGTGAATTTCTAAGGTGTTTTAAATGCTAATTTCTAACTATAACGTGCCTGAAACCTATGGTTTTTTCAGTGAATTTCAAAGGTGTTTTAAATGCTAATTTCTAACTATAACATGCCTGAAACCTATGGTTTTTTCAGTGAATTTCAAAGGTTTTTTAAATGCTAATTTCTAACTATAACGTGCCTGAAACCTATGGTTTTTTAAGTGAATTTCAAAGGTTTTTTAAATGCAAGTTTCTAACTACGCCTACAGAGGTAGGACATGTGAAGAAAGAAGAAAAAACGCAGAGAAAGAAGCAAAAGAAATGCAGCAAGAAGCAACAGAAGTCCACAAAGACGAAGAAAAGTGCAGGAAGAAGCAAGACATGTGCAGAAAACCAACAGAGGAGCAGAAAGAGGCCTTGTTGCAAAATCATCCTGTGCCCACAACTTTTTCTGACGGGTACTGGTGGTAACTGAGTCTGACTAACCAGGCCTAGAGCCAGTGCTATGCTAAAAGACACTTCGAATGCAGTGAAAACACCTACATACACTAGGGAACACTATGCGTTGGGGTACCCCTGTGATTAGCATGACCTCCTCTGTAAGGCCCTAGTACATAATAGAGGTAGTTTTAATCCCCCTGCCCTAAGTCAGAGGTGCAGAAATATGCTACTTTAACTAGTAGTCGCGTTTGCATTGTGATTGAGAAAGGGTGCTGGGCGTCCAACCAACGCTCAGGAATTCCGCTGCGTAGGACTTACAGGAGGTACCAGGAGGGATTCTTGGCCCCCAAACTCCCTCAGGACAAAATTGGACTTCATCCCCCATCCCATAGTCTGCCACGAGGCACGTTTGCAGAGTGGTAGAGAAAGGGGGCCATGGCCTCCGAAGACGTCTTAGCAATCCCACTGTGTGGGACTTACTGGAGGTAACAAGAGGGTAGTTGGCCCCCAAGGACATCCTTGGGGGCCAACTTCCCAAACTATTACCTCCAGTCAGTCCCACACAGCAGCACTGGTAAGTACTCGTACCAGGCCACGCCCACTTTGCCCACCACTCTACAAACGCGCTCTTGGATGGGGATTGAAGTCCCCATCACTGCTGGGGGTCCTTTAGGGGCCAACTAGCCTCCCTTTTACCTCCAGTAAGCCCCACGGATTGGTGAGAGGTAGACAAAGGCCATGCCCCCTTTCTCCACCACTCTGCAAACGCGCCCCCTGGCGCGTTGTAAGTTGGGGGATTAAGTCCCCTTGAATCCTGAGGATCCCTGGGGTCCAACTAGCCCATCAGGTACCCCCAGTAAGCGCCACAGAGCTGCATTGCAGAGAGGTGTAAAAAGGGGCGTGGCCTGGACCACCTCTCTGCAACGCAGGCCTGTGGCGCTTACTGGAGGTACCTGGTGGGCTTGTTGGCCCCCAGGGGCCCTCAGGATTGAAGGGGAATTAATTCCCCAACTTAAAACGCGCCACAGAGCGCGTTTGCAGAGTGTTTCTGGGAGGGGGCGGGGCCTCCGGCACTATCGCGTTTTTTTTTTTATTGTTTTTTTTGGAAGGGGGGCTGTGTGGCCCCCCTTTTTACTTTATTTGGGCCCTGGGGACCCCATCCCCCAGGGCCTGACCCCCATTTAAAAAAAAAAATATATATATATTTACGGGAAGGTGGCCGCGTGGGCCCCCCTCCCGTGGCCAATTCCGGCCCCGGGGACCCCATCCCCCGGGGCATGGCCAAACATTTTTTATTTTTTTATGGAAGGGGGCTGCGTGGCCCCCCTCCTGAGGCCTCTATTGGCCCCGGGGACCCCATCTCCCGGGGCCGGCCTTTATTTATTTATTTTTTTAATTTTTGGGGAGGGGAGCCGCGTGGCCCCCTTCCCGGGCCACTTCTAGCCCCGGGGACCCCATCCCCCGGGGCAGGCCCTATCCGTTGGGGACTGTGGGGGGAGACCCAATGCCCCCACGGTCCCGCCGGCTCCCCGCGTCCTGCGGGAGCCGGCATTGCTTTTCCACATGGGGAGCTGCTAACATGCAGCTCCCCTTGTGGAAAAGCAATCTGCTTTGCTTCATTGAACCGCGCGGCTCCCGCCCTGTCATTGCAAACAGCAGTGTCCCTGGGGTGGGCACCCCGGGACACTGCAGGAGCCGTCCCTGAGGGGTGGCGGTCCCCAGGGCCATCACGGGCTCCAGGAGGGGGGCCGCGCGGCCCCCCTCCCACCTATTGCACAGCCCCGGGGACGTGGTGGTCCCCGGGGCTCGGGGGTCCGTTACGGACCCCCGAATTTGAATATTAGTGCCCCGGGGAGGTGGCGGTTCCCGGGTGTGTGGGGAGGCTCGAGCCTCCCCCCCACAGGTCTGTTTTTTTTTTTTTTTAAAAGCCCCGGGGGTGGCGGTCCCCGGGGCAGCGGGAGGGCTGTGTGCCCCCCACGATTACAATTAATAAAAGCCCCGGGGGTGGCGGTCCCCGGGGCTTGGGGAGGCCGTGTGCCCCCGCAAATGTTTATGGAAAGCCCCGGGGGGTGGCGGGCCTCCCTGGGCACCCGCAATTACATTATTAAATGCCCCTGGGACTTGGCCCACCCGGGGGCTAAATAATAAAGCGCGAGAGCCCGCGCTTCGTTTTTTAAAAGATTTTCGGCCGAAATTCGCGCTGGGTGCGCGAATCTCGCCAATTTTTTTTAATGCTTTTTTTGGTCCTGGGCGTCCCTGTGGGACCCACTGAGCAGGCCTAGGGGGTCAGGGTGTTTCTACCCTGCCCCCTTTTCTTTTTTTTCACCTTTCTTTCCCTGTTTTCTTGTGCCTCGGTTACCGAGGCACAAGATGGCTGCCAACACTTCCTGGTTTGGAGTGTTGACAGCCAATTAGAATAAAGCTCGTGGTCGGGAGGGTGCGCAGATCCACTGCGCCTCTATATATCGAAACTTTTATTTTTGGATTTTCTCAGCAACTACTGAACGGATTTACACCATTTAAAAAAAAGGTCTCTTTCTGAACTAAGGGCTACCTTTTTGCCAAATTTGGTGTAATTCCGTTCAGCAGTTCGAGCTGTAGCCGTGTCTAAAGTTTCCTATGGGAATTAACATGGAGAAAACACGTTTTGGGAGCCCCTTTTTTTTCGGCCCCCGCATGCCGAATCACCCCGAAACTTTCAAGACCGGAGAGGGCTACGAGTTTTGAAAATTTCGCAAAGATTCGTCAACCGGCGCAAAAGATATTGAGAAAACAAAAAACGAGTTTCCTATGGAAACTAGGTCCTAACTATAACTACCTACTGGCGACCGCCAGTAGGAGATTAGCACAAGACCTATGATGTATGCACAACACACACGTATGTTGTTAGATATGTTGCTTTTTAGCTTGGAAAACAATCTATTCCTTTTTAATGGCCAGTTTTACCAACAAATTCAGGGTGTAGCTATGGGGGCCAGTTTCTCCCCCAGTTATGCCTGTTTGTTTATGGGCTGGTGGGAGGAACTGGTCCTCATGCGAAAGTACGAACAAGTATACACCACTAATATTGTCTCTTGGATGCGTTTTGACGATCTTTTTATTGTGTGGCGAGGAAGTGAAGAAAGTGCCTTAAAATTCATAGATGAGATCAATCAAAATAGTTTTAATCTTAAATTCACTTCTACCATCAGCAGGCACTCAGTGACTTTTTGGGATGTACAAATTTTAGCAGAAAATAATGTCTTAACCACTACCCTTTTTAGAAAACCGACGGCAGGAAATACACTTTTACATGCGTCGAGTGCACACCCCTCACATTTAATTAGGAGCATTCCCTACGGGGAGATGCTCCGCATCCGTCGCATCTGTAGTAATCCAGAGGATGCGAGGATGAAGCAAATGGAAAGTCGTGCCAGATTTCTAGCCAGGGGCTACAGCACTGAAATAGTGGATGCCGCTATGAGAAAATCTCAAGCGAGGACCAGGGGGGGATCTCCTCGTCTATAATTCTAAATCATCCCAGATGGCTGTTGAACAGAATACACAACCTGTAAGACTTATCTTAACCTACTCAAAACAGGAGAAACAACTGAGGAGCATCATAAGACATAATTGGCACTTTATCCAGGATGATCCTGTGATAGGTGACCTGATGCCCTCTAATCCCTCGATCTCTTTCAGAAAATCAATGAGTATGGGGAACATGTTAGTCCAAAATAGTCAGGAGAGTTGCCGCAAAGATATGTGGTTGACAATAAGGAAAGGTTTATTCAAATGTCTATCGTGCAAGGCCTGCCAATTTGGAATTAATGTGAAAACTTATACTACTGCCTTTTCTGAAACAGTCAGGGAAATTAAGCAACATCTAACATGCAAGACAGAATACTGTGTTTATGTTATGGAATGTGACTGTCATTTGAAATTTATAGGCAGTACCAAATTGGCAGTCCACAAACGCATTCTGCAACACATTAGGGCAATAATCAACAAGGATCAGAATTACCCTGTTGCGAGGCATTTTCAATCTGTACATGATAGCAACCCACAATATCTGCGTTATTTTGCCATTGAAGCCATCCCCATCATGAAAAGAGGGGGTGACAGAAGCAAAACTGAGACGCTTGGAGACGAGTTATATATTGGAGTTCGACTCCAAGTCTCCGGGCGGGCTCAACATCACTGAAGATCTTTACACGTTTCTATGATCAATATTTTGGTCTTTTTTAGCATATAACTGCAGACCGGTCAAGCTCTATGATTGTGAATTTAAAGCAATGAAATTATTTTTATGTAATTTTAAAAGAGAGGCTTATACATAGTTTCTCTCTCTTATCCCTGGTTAGGAGACAACAGTTGGACTATCCATTGTTTGAGAACTAGCCTTGTTTTTTAAGGAGTGGTTTTTAGACATAGGGTAGTTTTATTGTTGTGTCTTATTTCTGGTCATTTTAAACAGGATTTTTATGGCATTTTTCCACCGATACTGTCGTTCAAGTCACTTTTTAGCAACCTCCAAGAATTCTGATTGATCAATTTTGAGATACCATCTTGGTCAAATGGATCTAATAATGCACTGTGATTGTTTGCACACCTGTAAAAACTTGAATTCCTGATTTCTCTATAGTTGCACTTTAATGGCACAAGTCACTTTATTCCGAAGTACTGTTGCACAATGTCACTTTATTTATTCATTAAAATAAGTTGATATAGATCTTGAATGATCTACTGAAGTGTACAAAAGGCATTAATGCTATGAAAGAATGATGCACAGCAGTGGATCGGTCTCATTTAGTAAAGGCCTAATGTGAGCCTTATTCCCAATATTAATATATGAATACTATGTGGCATATCGAGCAGAGGTATTTGGGAGTTGTTATATATAGATATATTATTCATCTTTTTTATTTTTGTCGAGAAGATTTGTTGTTAAATGTATATTTCCACGTCAAGGGGGCACTTTAAGTTTGTGTATTTTTCACGTAGTATATTAATTCATGAAAATTACAATACGGGTCAATATGCATTTAAGCCGTTATCCTGATGTTTGACAGCATTGGATTATATGTTTTTAAATAATATTTATATTTTTTTAAAATCATGAACATATCATATGTTAAAAGTGTAATAGATATTAGAATCATCATTTAACATGAACTGAAAGCATTTAAGCGGGTACTTGTGGAGCGATCGAGTATTTTGTCTATTTCCATGAATGAATTAAGCACTAGCACTTTAAATTGCGGGTTGTCTTGCTGGGCGCCGTCATGTGATCAAGGCCGCTTGCACGGCCGAAACGCGTTATGGCAGAAGACTGAAAATAAAATATTTGCACCATTGGAGGTCTGCACTCGTCTTTGTTCCGCTGGCAGCAGGATGCATCACGAGGAAAAGTGATTATATATATATATATTTTTTTTTTCTTTTCATCCGACATCATCCACCATCTGGGGTTGGTGCTGGCTCGGCGGGCGCAGGACCCGCGTATAATATCCCAATGTCCTCGCGCTGCAGCACACAGAAAAGCCGCACTCCAGGATTTTTAATGAGAAAACCTTTTAATGACTGACGCGTAACCTGAACGGTCTTTGTCAAAGTCCGTTCAGGTTGAAAAGCATCAGTCATTCAAAGATTTTCTCTTTAAAATCTTGGAGTGTGGCTTTTCTTTGTGCAGCAGCGCGAGGACATTGGGATATATATATATATATAAAAAAATAAAATAAAAAAAAAAAGATCAAGGCCCGTAAGGGCCGAATAAACAAATTATCTGCACCAATTCTGTGGTCCGTGCCCGTTTGTCAGAAGAACTGGAAAAAGTAACGGAGTAGTTGGGGGGGGAGGGAGGAGAGAAAACACACACACACACACACACACACACACACACACACCTCCGAGATAAGCCTGAGCGCTCTTGCCAAGCTATCAAGGAGGTAAGCACAGGTTATTCGGAGGGTGTAACTTACTTGCCCTGACTAGAGTGAGGGTCCCTAGTTGGACAGGGTGCAAACCACTGCAAACTAGAGACCTAATTTCTAACAGGCTGAATGTAATAAAACAAGCAATGATACATCAATGAGAATGATCAGACAAGGTGAAACTTAAGTGAAAGCTGGGGGCTGCATTGTTTGAGTGGGAGAAAGGAATGTAGAGCTGTGAGCGTTCATGACTTCCAGAACTGTTAGAGCCAATCGATGGTGGGTATTCAGAGGTTTCGGTAAATTTCCACACGTTAAAGTTAGTTTTCAACATATGCTTTACACATGTGCAACTTGGCACTTCCAGATTAACCAGGACTGCTACCGTGTATTGTTAGTTTGAAAGAGTGGTGACTCAGCACAGAAGTGTCTTTTTAGGTCGAGCCTCGAGTAGCGCGCAAGCGCTGCTCTGCGAGACTTTATGTAAGGGACTTTTGAAAGCTGACCACACGCTCGTGCACAATGGCCTTTTCCCTGCGGTTACCCGCACGTTTCAGGCACGATGCACGAGCGTGTGGTCAGCTCAGCAGGCTGCCGCGCTCACTCGCCCCCACTCCTTTTTAGGTCTCGCCCTGAGCCAGCGCTTGCGCTGGTCTGGGCGAGACATTTAGTCAGTGGGCTTTCAGAAATGCGACCACATCTTTTTGGGCTTGCCTAGAGCGTGCTGGTACACACACAATGACGAGTAGAGGCGCCATATGGCTTTCCTCTCTCGTCATGGTGCGCGCACATCGCACACCACTCGCCAGCCTGTTTCCTTTTGCCGTCGCGCGCACCACTCGCCTCCTTTTTTTTAGGTCGAGCCTAGAGCAGCGCATGCACTGCTGCTCGACTTTTAGTAAGGGGCTTTTCAACGTGCTACCCACAAGCTTTTCTTGGCCTGAAGCTTGAGTGCACGCTCGCGTGCACGTGCGCAGCCGCCATCTGCCTTTCTTATCTCTTCCTCCGGGCCATTACTTCGCTATCTGCCTTTCTTATCTCTTCCTCCGGGCCATTACTTTCACTTTCGCGGCCGCCAAACTCCTGCTGAAATGACTTCACCAGACGTTAAAGATGCTTTTCTTGAAAGTTCTGTGCTCAGTTTGGAAAGGTGGCCCAAGAATCCTCGGGTGTTAACTCATTTTTAATACAGAAATAAGCACCGTACTTTCAACTAAGTGCATGCCAACTGTGGAGCCCGCTGGAACCGACTTCATTAGCAGCCCTCTGTGTGATTCCCACATCTGGCCTAACGTAGAGATGTGGCTTCACTGCTATTGCATAAACTGCATGGACACTGTGCGTTTTATACACCACGGGAATAAGTCCATTAGAAGACAGACCACTGCTGGGATCGTGTGAAATCACCAAGTGCATAAAATTGCAACTTGGTGAACTTTTTAACCTAAAAGCTCGGTTTAAGCTGGTATTTCTCGTGCCTGGAAACTGTGAGTGGCTTCTACGTGTAGGCAGTATGGAAGAGCCCACGCCAACTGGCTCTCTCCTGCCCACTCCACCTGGCTCTCTCCTGCCCACTCCACCTGGCCCTCTGCTGCCCACTGCAGCTCGCCCTCTCCTGCCCACTCCACCTGGCCCTCTCCTGCCCACTCCACCAGGCCCTCCCCTGCCAACTGCACCTGGCCCTCCCCTGCCAACTGCACCTGGCCCTCTCCTGCCCACTCCACCTGGCCCTCTCCTGCCCACTCCACCTGGCCCTCTCCTGCCCACTCCACCTGGCCCTCTCCTGCCCACTCCACCTGGCCCTCTCCTGCCCACTCCACCTGGCCCTCTCCTGCCCACTCCACCTGGCCCTCTCCTGCCCACTCCACCTGGCCCTCTCCTGCCCACTCCCACCTGGCCCTCTCCTGCCCACTCCACCTGGCCCTCTCCTGCCCACTCCACCTGGCCCTCTCCTGCCCACTCCACCTGGCCCTCTCCTGCCCACTCCACCTGGCCCTCTCCTGCCCACTCCACCTGGCCCTCTCCTGCCCACTCCACCTGGCCCTCTCCTGCCCACTCCACCTGGCCCACACCTGCCCACTCCACCTGGCCCTCTCCGGCCCACTCCACCTGGCCCTCTCCTGCCCACTCCACCTGGCCCTCTCCTGCCCACTCCACCTGGCCCTCTCCTGCCCACTCCACCTGGCCCTCTCCTGCCCACTCCCACCTGGCCCTCTCCTGCCCACTCCACCTGGCCCTCTCCTGCCCACTCCACCTGGCCCTCTCCTGCCCACTCCACCTGGCCCTCTCCTGCCCACTCCACCTGGCCCTCTCCTGCCCACTCCACCGGACCACTCGCCTCGTCCTCTTTCACATTCCCCAAGAAATTCATGGACCTCAGTGCGTAATAATAAAATATAAATAAGTGCAGGTACCCAAACGTTTTTTAGGAGGCCACCACCCACTTCAGCACTGGCGCTATATCACTCATGGCATGGATACTGCCCTAAGTTTGGTTGGAGCAAGCAAATTAAGAGAGCCTGCCTTCCGCCAAGGGTCAAGGTGATACCTGCGCTACCCATCTTTCGAAGTCACATTTCCGAAAGATAACTCACTCCAGAGGCCTTTCAGAGACCTTACTTAGATCTGAATTCACCAAACTGACTGAACTATGACTATCACTCTAGAGTCCTGCTAGTCAGACTAACTCCTGCCTGACATCTGACTGACTACCTCTTGTCCAGCTCTACCAGTCTTTCACTCACTGGCGTGAACAGGGCACTTTTTTTATCCCCCTTTCCCTCTAGGGTGACACTGTAAATGTTATCAGATTCATTACAGAACCAGGAGCATCATCTGCCTCTCATTCTATCCCTCAAACCACCATCACAACAAGCTCTGCACTTCAGCAGGGAGGCCAAGCAATGGATGCTCATGCATGGCCTCTGAGCTCGCCAGTCTGGGCAGCTCGGTAGTCCATCCGTCAGAATCCTGCAGGTCCTTCGGGCTCTTGTTCTACAAACCCGGCACCTTTTACAGCAGCAGAATCCAGATTTGCACTAAGTTGGAATATAGTGCGCTAATCACATGTTGTACGCTGTACGTGGAAACATACTCGCCCGTCCAAGCTCTGCACGAGTCTGCCGTCCTTTATGTACAAAGCAATCTGTGGCATGATAGCATACAGATACGGTTACTATATCACAGCAACACGGATGGCGCCTAACTCCGCCTTAGCCGTGTCTTCGCGGCATAGCCAATAGGTCTCGCTTTTAGGACCTTATAAGTATTTAGTTATGCAACACAATATCCTTGGTGCAACAACATCAACTGTTGCATGGCTAAACACTTATAAGGTCCCAAAGGCGAGACCTATTGGCTATGCCAATGCTTGTTTTAGTTGCTTTCACTTTCGCGCGTCTCTTTCTAGTTTTTGTTTTGCTCCCGTGCCGTAAGGAGCTGGCGGCGAGAAGAAAGGCAGGAGGTGTGAGAGGAAAGCCCTTGCTTGCCCGCAGGGCATGTGTGCTGAGGGTTACATTCTCCTCCCGGAGGGAGGGCAGCAGCCGCGCTCGAGCTTCCTCAGCGCCCAGTGACGACCTACACGTGAAAACTTTGCAGGAGTTTAGTGCCTCTTGGCACTGCGCGCGCTGGCTGACTTCTTGCGGATTTTCCATCACTTTTGCCGCTTGAACGTTGCTCAGGGGAGTAGAGAGTCAACATCGGGGGAAATCCGTTTGGTGGTTTTGTGAACACTTCACCAGCTCTGCGCACTGTTGCCGACTGTTCCTGTGACAGGTGTCCCCTCGCGGTAGAAGCGGCGTCCAGTGGCTCTCCAGAATTTAGTGGCCTCTCCCTCGGTGTTGGGCAGCTGACCTGGTGGTCGGACGGGTTCTCTGACCCCCTCATTTCGCGTCAAGCTAGAGAGAGGAGGGGGCTGCGGGATCGAGAGCGGGGTGGGGTGGCCTTGGGAGCCCGGCAGCGTCCTGCCAGTCTCCGCGGCCCATGCTGCCAGGCCCGGCCCCCAGGGTGACTGAGCGTGCAGTCCTCGAGTGCCTTTCTGACCCGTGTGCACCCAGCTCTTCCAAATGACCCCTCTGGCGCCTGCCCTGCTCCTCCTCCTAGCCTCTGCCCTGCGCCTCCAGCAGCATGGATCCCGGGCGGAATCCAACCTCAGCAGCAAGCTGCACACCAGCAGCGCCAAGGAGCAGAACGGTAAGGCGGCTGCCGCCGTGCCCTTGTTTATGTTACAACTTCTGGTACAAGTGTATGTGTCCTCAGTGCATCAGAGTGCTTTGCAGAGGTGTCCCATTTTGATTTTAGGCTGGTGCCTTTCTTGCGTAAGTTATGCCACAATCGTCTATACTTCCTATGCACGCGCACTTTCCTCAAATAAAAGGCGGACAACTTGTATTCTCATCTCTCCGATATTCCCACGTGCGTTATTCTGGGGGCCTTTAGTTTGCACACAATGGTTTTCCCTGAATCCCGTTGTTTCTTTGTTTCGTTGGTTTGGGTGTACACTCCTTCAGACCGCTCTAAATGACCTTGCATGCTTTTAAACACCTGGTGGCCGGATGGGGCAGCTGGTGTGACCTACGCACTGGCGACCAGCCAGCCAAGCCTTTCCGTCCCCGCCAGGGACTATCCCCAGTTAGAAACATTTCTGATGTTGGATGAGATCCCAAGAGTTCACTCCTTTTGAGGAATGCAGTTGATGGTTGTGAGGGAAGGCATGTGCCCGCTTCACGTGCCCCTTCTTTGTGGGCGGGAGGGTATGCTTGCAGTTCTGCTGTTTCCAAGTGTTTACCCGCCATCACTCTGACACCTCTCTACCTCCCTCGTTTATGGCGTGGACGGCGCCCCCCTTCACCCCGCTCGCACGCTGAATTGGAAACCGGTCTCTTTTGCGTGTGTTTGTTTAAACTCAGGTCGGTGCCCCTCGCCCTGTGTCCATTTGAATGAGATGTATGTTGTCCGTGTGCTGGAAACGAGCGTAAAATAGTGTCAGTGTGCCATTCTAACACCCATATAAAATAATGCACAATAACACGTGCACTCATTCCTTGCGTCAGATAAGGCATAGCTCAGTGTCTGTTTATGTCTCAGTGTTTCACTCGTGTAATTCCAGTCATTTCGTTTACCCTCGTTGAGCAAAAGTGCTATGGTGCCAAAATAAGTAACATAATCCCATTTTGTGTGCGCGTTGGGGTGGGGCACGGAGTAAATGGATTTTGATTATTTCAAGTGATGACGTTTGGTGATAACGTATTTGGTATCGGATAAACCTGTTGCTTTTGAATTCCACCTCAGGTTCCAGACTTCTACAGGACCTTTTATATTCGCAAAGTCAGTAATAAGTTGAATTGGATCTTCTCCCACCCACAGGCTACAGCCTTCCCTACTGCAGCACTCACTCACCTGTAGGATGATCTCATTTCACCTGTTATAGACACTTGGGCATTGGTGAAAAGGCTGTTGGTAACACCTGATCAGTACAGCTGCAAAGTGTCATTTTCGCAGATGTTTTACAGTGTGCATATTTTACATTTGTACAGTGGCAAGGCTGTTTGTCCTATCTGTCTTATATTGCAGGTTTCATAATTGTTTGGCCTTCGATTAAACCATTCCAAAAGCCCATTGTGTTGGTGATTGTATATAAAGTGGAGTCTAGCTGAATGCTCCGCACAGTGCCAATAGATTTTGTCTTAAACCTCTGACTAGGGCAAAGAGACTTCTGCATTCATGTGCTGCATTCCCCCACATTCTCCTTCCGGATACCATATGATGTGATCCGCTGTAGCTAAAATTAAGTGATGCTGACTGAGGGAGAAAATTTCAGAGACAAACTTTGTCTATGCCAGACCTCTCAAATGGACCTCCCTCTTAGCGTCAATGGTTGGGAGCATCTGTTGCATCCTTATCACATGTTTTCTGGTATGTGTGGCATTACCAAGAGCAGTCGAATGGGAAAATTACATGGGATTGACAGTCCAGTCCCTGTCTCCCTTCATCATCTGTATATTAGCAAGTCCAGTGTTGTTGGTGATGTAAAAAAAAAAAAAAATCCTCTTTGTTATTGGTATGTACAAATATGCCTTCCAAGCGGGTGGTCTTCAGAAAAGCAATGAAATTGAACAAAAACGTCATTGACTGAAGAAATATGACTTGTATTTAGATTTACCCCATGCAAATTGCATATGTTAATTTGGGTCTCTGAGTAGAACAGTATGTCCGAAAATAGGCAGCCTTTGTGGGCTTGATGGTTCTCTGCCGTTGCTGATTATTCACTTATGTCTACATGCACATAGAGCTATTTATAGGCCGGTTAAACTATTAAAGTACAATTCACCACTTGGTCTGGAGGGTCTTCACCTTCTATATTTTAAGGGTAGATTGATATAATGATCTTCGTTTAGTAAGAAAACAGGAAAGAATTATATTCTTTCAGGGTTCACAAAATAATTATTTCCTGTTTTTAGGAGGCTATTCTTCTTGCTAAGCCTTCCTAAAAAAAAAAAAAAAAAAAGTGTGTCCAGAGATGACTCAGAGAAACGACTGAGTAATGGTTGCCTTTCTAGTCTGGTGACTTGCAGCTCGACTGACAAAGAATGTCAACCATTACCAGCCCACTCCTTGGCTTTCCTGTTCTCCTGTATCGTTATTTTAAACCAATGTTAAAAAAATAAACATTTTTACATTTTATGGAGGGACCTGATAGTTGCTAGGCCACTAATACTTTTTTCAGATGCACTTTTAATTTGATTTTTTTAAATCTAATTTACTGCTCCATGATTAGAACAGCAAACAAAAATGAATAAAATGACGGCCGTCCGTCATATTGTATGAGGGTACATTTATCAATATACCGGTCCAACGTAGCTTCATGACACAAGTGCAAATGTGCCGTGATGTATGCTAATTGTCGCACTGTTTATATTTTCCAGTATTTTTTGTGCTTATTCTGAACAATTTCGGCAAAAAGCATTTGCTTTTATACAAATGCTACTAAACATTGCCAAAGGCATTGACAAAGCCAAAAAATCAAAAGACAAGACCGATTTGCTTTGCCAATGCTTGTTTATTTTTTAATGCATCTTATGTAGAAGCTGCACAGTGTCTCAAGGTCGAGAACTAATCTGACGAAACTAATACCTAGGTTCTAACCAGTGTATTACTGTGATTGGGCCTGAGCGTCTTTGATAGATGATCTAATGTTCGGCAAGAGGCACCGGCCTCCAGTGAGGTACAATTGGGAAGACGTATTAAACAAGCATTTGCAATGCAATAGGTCTCGCATTTACGCGAGTTTAAGTTATTGGCATTGTAAATGACAATGCCTTTTATTTATGTTTCAAAAACGAAAACAAAAATAAAAAGCAGTCATTTGCAATGTCAATAACTCAAGCTTGCGTAAATGCGAGACCTATTGCATTGCAAATGCTTGTGTTTCGGATGTGATAGTGTACCGCTCGGAACTTCCCTCCAGTTTATTTGGCATTTAAGCTTCACAAATTGGAAAATATTTACAGTCATTCACAGTGAATCGTTCTTACATTGCCATGGCACTCACAAGACACACAGAGGTAAATTAGTATGCAGTAGGCAAGACTCATTTTGCATGGAAAATGAAAACTATAGAAACATCAGAGGAAAGGAAATACTAGTTGTCAAAAGGGGCAGATATACCAAGAAGTAAGAAACAAAAATGTGAATTGTGACAGACTATCTCACTCGTGAATAACCTTACAGGTACTTACAAACAGCTTCTCCGCCCGTTTGATTCTCTCAGATTTATGGTCTATAATCCCACCCACGAGCTTCCCTCTCATTCCTGAGACGACCCCTCTGTCTGCCACTGAGCTCTCATACGCAGGAGCAGCTGCCCCTAGGGGGGGCGTCATGACATCGACCCACTGCCTTCTTCTGCCACTACTGTTAGGCATGTTGCATCTTTTACATGAAAACAAACGCTCTTAGGGATACTTTGTTTGCATGTTACAGTCAGGGCACAAGTCCTAAACAAGCATTGGCATAGCCAATAGGTCTCGCTTTTGGGACCTTATAAGTATTTAGTTATGCAGCACAATATCCTTGGTGCAATAACATCAACTGTTGCATGTCTAAAAACGTATAAGGTCCCAAAGGCGAGACCTATTGACTATGCCAATGCTTTTTTTTTTAGAGGCCTGGCATGCAGTTTTAAATGTAGGCTGGTAAGAAAGGTGCCAACCCGAGGGGAAGGTCTAGAGAGAAATAAGATAGGAAGAGAGGTGAGTTATAATGAGATAGCACAAATAGAAAGGTGAAGCACAGAATGACAGGTCAGGTAAACAAAGTAGCGAGGCAGGTAGAGCCGGTGGGATGAAAAATAGAAAGATATGAGAAGTAGAGAAAAAGAGGTGCAGATGAGGTAGAGAGATGAGGCTAATACAGAGTAAGTGCGAGGGAGAAGTAGAGAATGGTGAAATAGGGAGAGAGAGAGACAGAGGTAAGACAGATGTATTAAACGAGCGAGACATTGGAAGCAGAGAGAGTGAACGGAAACAGTGAAGGAGATAGAAAGAGATGAAAGCAAAGGGAGTGATAGATGGAGTGGAAGAGGTAGGGAGAGCATTGTAGAGAGAAAGAAATAAAATAATGGGAAAGGCGAGGGAAAGAGGACATCAATAAAAAGAGAGACATAGAAGGCCAATAGGTGATGTAAATTGAGAGTCTAGATAGTGTATGAGAGGTGGGGAAGAGAGATGAGGCAGTGAGGTGTGAGGCAGAGAGAAATGAAAGAGAATGGTGAGGTAGAAAGAGGCATGCGAGAGGTAGAGAAAGGTAAGGTATAGATGGCAAAAATGATAGAAAGGGTAAGATAAAGAGATGAAATTAAGAGGGAGGGGAAGTAAATGGAAGAGAAATGAAGGGGGATGAGATGCAAACAGAGCAGCAAGATGCAGAAAGGAGAGAGTAGAGAGAGAGAGAGAAAGGAGAGAGAGAGAAAGGAGAGAGAGAGAGAAAGGAGAGAGAGAGAGAAAGGAGAGAGAGAGAGAAAGGAGAGAGAGAGAAAGGAGAGAGAGAGAGGGAGAGAGAGAGAGAGGGAGAGGGAGAGGGAGAAAGAGAAAGGAGAGAGAGAGAGAGAGAAAGGAGAGAGAGAGAGAAAGGAGAGAGAGAGAGAAAGGAGAGAGAGAGAGAAAGGAGAGAGAGAGAGAAAGGAGAGAGAGAGAGAGAGAGAGAGAGAGAGAGAGAGAGAGAGAGAGAGAGAGAGAGAGAGAGAAAGAGAGAGAGAGAGAGAGAGAGAGAGAGAGAGAGAAAGAGAGAGAGAGAGAGAGAGAGAGAGAGAGAGAGAGAGAGAGAGAGAGAGAGAGAGAGAGAGAGAGAGAGAGAGAGAGAGAGAGAGAGAGAGACACTTGAGGAGAAGAGAGGGGCAGAGAGCTGACCGAGAGCTAGAGATAGGATCGGAGAGAGGTGGCAAGTTGAGGTCATGAGAGGTAAGTGCTGTGGGGCACTGAGGTTTATTGAAAAGAGGTGTGACGTACAGAGAGAAGACAAGGACTGGAGAAAGTGTCCACACTGAACTAGAGGTTGGTGATCACCCTAAATATATTTATTAAAATAAAGCATTAAGAGAGTGCACTTTTACGGATTTCAGAGTGTGCACCATCTTGCATTGAAGATGACAAAAGAAGCCATTTTGGCACAATAAACACATCCAGCATCAGTGCTGTTGGTGCTAGCTGAGACAGTGGAACACTTGATGAGCTCTTTGAAAACGATGACATGTCCTCCGCTGGGTCTGTTAATTCTGTCCTGTCTTATAACCTTGTGCCTGGGGAATAGGTGTGGTAATGTCGATGGAATCAGCCAGGTTTCTGGGAGGAAGAGCAGTTTCAATGTGTGGTCGTGCAGCAGGTCCCATATTTCAGTAGCGTGTTTATTGAGGGAGGTGTTGTTGGAGAAGGCAGAACAGGGAGGGGTGGGGAGAGGTGTGTAGGTGTGCGTGGCCGAGGGAGAGGTGAGTGTTGTGTGCGGTGCATGTGAGGGTGGTGTGAAGGTGTGGGAAGGTGCAGGAAAAGTGTCAGGTGGAACAGGGGAAGGCACCTTCGTAGTAGACTACCGAGGCGTAGCAGCAGCACTGGAAGGTGCATTCAAGGTTCAGGGTGAGGAGAGGGAAGCAGAGACGTAGCAGTGATGGGAGTGAAAGCAAGGGGTCTGGCGCTGGGCACGGGAGGGGCGAATACGGGCTGTGCATCCAAGCTGCGGCGGACATGAATTAGGAGCGGGGGTCTCTGGGGCAATGGGTTGGGCTAAGTAACTGGCAGGAACCGAGAAGGGAGTGCGGCGTGGGAGAGGAAGCAGGGAAGGTCGCAAATTCAGGAAAAGGGCAGGAAGAAGAGCAAAAGAGTGAGAAAAAGGAAGAAGAGGAGTTAAGAGAGCAATTGAGTTCGAAACTCGAAGAGAAGAGCTGAGACTAAAAGAAGCGAAGAGCAGCAAGGATTGAGTGAAAAGGGCAGAGAAAAATGTTAAAGAATGAAAGGCAAAAGCACAGAAGATCCGCAAAGAATGAATGAGAAAGAGTGGCAGATGCCCAGCAGATCGGCACAGAATCAGTGTAAAAGTTCAAAAAGCAGCAAAGAAAGATTGCGGAATAATGAAAAAAGCACATGAAAGTGGCAGAAAGAGAATGAGAAACGCACAGAAAAGCAGCAAAGAAGGAATAAGAAGGAAGGAGTAATGCACAGTGAAGTAGCAAAGAAAGACTGAGAAATGCACATAAAAGTGACAAGTAATGAAAGAATGAGCAATGCACAGAAAACAGCAAGGAAAGGGCGAGAAGTGTTCAAACAAGCAAATGGTGCGCGCCAAAGTGATCGCGAGCAAGAATTTCGGCCGCGACCGGGAGTTGTGTGCGCGCGCGCAAAAACTAAATAAAACAAGCATTGGCCGCGCGGCCGTGCGAGACGCGCTCTGTGGTGGGGGAGGGAGGTAGGAGCGGGAGAGCAAGTGACGCGCGGCCGTGAAAGTGACACGGCCGCGCGGCCCCGAGAAGCGCTCTGTGGTGGGGGAGGAGCAAGTGAGAGGAAAGACATATGGCGCCTGGAGCATGCGAGGAATGCGCGTTACTGTGCGCGTACCCGCATGCTCTAGGCAAGCCCAAAAAAAAGTGGTCGCATTTCTAAAAGCCCACTTACAAAATGTCTCGCTCAGACCAGCGCAAGCGCTGGCTTCAGGGTGAGACCTAAAAGAAGTGGGGGGGGGGACTCTCCAAGTTAGGTAGTATCACAGGAAGTGACATCACAGTGCGTGGCATTGCAGGAAGTGACTGGTTCCTTCACCCAAGGATTGACAAACTAACTCTGTTGCCAGCCTACCCCACCAGGCGTAATATTCCATGTGCTGCACATTTCCATGTAGATGTGATTGCTTTAGCTGCCTGGTGGTGAACACATTTGATGGAAAGATCGGTTTTTCCTAGTCCTAGTTTTGGCTTAAAGTAGCATACAGGGTTAATGCGCCTCCTGCAAAGCACATCATTTAACATGCAGAAAGCAGATCTTATTTTATGTAGATAGGTAAGTAAGTTAGTGCTTTGAACACAGAGATCCTTTTGTTACATGCAGTTGCATTATAATCCTTCTAGTACAGCACAGTGAGCTATGAAGGATGATAATATGGGACTCCTACACCCAGTAACACTCACTGTCTTATGTAACATCCTGTACAATGATTTACAAACTTGTGTGATTTATTGACAATATAATATGTATGTTTGCAGTAAAAAATGGTATTTAAATTATTTTGCACTGGGACAGAGTAACGCATCTGACGTTCTTCCAGTGCATGAATATCTATTATATATGGGGGTCCGAACAAAGTCAAAATCGTGCCTCTCTTTTGCGCCTTTGAAGTGTTAACAAGCTGCTGCTTTTGTTTCCCTTCCTCTGCATTTACATCTAGGTGTGAGGCTACAGGCAGTCCCCAGTCTGGATACTCGGACAAAGAAGGCCAAATGGGCCTTTAAGTTCGGCCTTTGTTATGGCCCAGCTGGAGTCTCAAATAACACAAGCATTGGCATAGCCAATAAGTCTCGCCTTTGGGACCTTATAAGTGTTTAGCCATGCAACGGTTGATGTTGTTGCACCAAGGATATTGTGCTGCATAACTAAATACTTATAAGGTCCCAAAAGTGAGACCTATTGGCTATGCCAATGCTGGTTTATATCTGGCTCTACAGCACAGCCGTCTGCAAGACCTTTTGTTACAAATTCTTTAAAATATTCAAAGGGGCGGCTCTGGTTCTGGGCAGAGAAGTATTCTACTCTCACTTCATGCTATGGACGGTTTGATGTATCGTTCCACTTCTTATATAGAGCTTTCATTGCAATGCACGAGGAACTATTTTTCATCTGAAAAGTAGTACAATGAATCATCATACACTTCTTTACTTTATCAATGGATTCTATACAGAAATCAATCCTGCAGCAGGCTTTTTTTTTTTTAAAGGTTTAAGTATGGATTTGGGGGTCTCTCTAACTCTCTCTAACTCTCTCTAACTCTCTCTAACTCTCTCTAACTCTCTCTAACGAAACTGGCAAAGCCAATGGGTTTGGCTTCAATATGGCAATGCCTGGAAACAAAAACATGTTCAAATGCAGTCTACCTACATTACGGTGCTAAAACCATGCCTACTGGGTTTGCCAATACTGGTTTATAAAATTGGCTTGCAATTGATACATCTGTTTTTAAAGGGGGCCCAGAAAGTAATGGCAACAAGTGGAGGGACAGACGTTTTGGGCAGTTTTTATTATTCCAGGTCAAGGGCACTGGACAATTTCAGAGCAGAGAGAAGTTTTTAGTATGTGATATAGTTTCAGAAGCAGCTAAAAAAGCATCTTTGTGGGACGGGTATTAAAACATATCTACCTGGAATTTACATCGTACCGTATAGCAGAAGGCAAAGAAAGAGGAGGACTGTCAGTGAATAGCATTTTAATTAATCATTAACCGTCTTAAAGATTTAACAGACCTGTCTGACTGCATACTAGCCATAAATAGTGCATAGTGCGGGGTAAAGGGATTATCATTAAAACTGGTAATATGGCAGCAATTCGTTAAAAAGTGAAGGACAGCCATAAGACCGGGCAGTGAACTGCAGGTCTCTTCGCAGCAGGCCTAGCTGGGAGATTACACCTTTGCATCACATTGAAACAGAGGCAAATGATGCTATTCAGCTGGAACATTATCGAAGGATATTTTTGTGTCTTACCATATTATTTGGTCTGGATCTGTACTGGAACTGTGGGCACATATGACTGATGTGCCCATTCATCTCTGGTGAGTGAATGTAAAATTAAAAAAAATATGGGACGGATCCAAAGGCAAATCAACAAATTCTGTTTTTGAGTTACCGAAAATATTCTGAATGTGGAACACTTACTTGTGGATGGTTAAAAGGCATTCTGCATGCCGAGGTTGCTCAATCACCCACTAAAAGGGCCAGCTATTCGCATCTTTTTTGTGGACTTAAGACCTCACTGGAAAGACTTATAAATAATAAATGGTTACTTGACGGGACCTGGGTGCTTGAAAGTGAGGGCATAGTTTCTGAACGGTGCCCCTCTGCAGTCATTCAAGTCAAGCAACTGAGTTCATCTTATTTTTTTAATCACCCCTTGCAATAGAAAGAAAATGTATATGGAGCATCATCCAGGTTTTGTCACCCAAGGCCTACAGTGTTTAGATACTGATGCAGTACTGGGCCAGTCGAAGGAGCAGAGCAGCATCAAGTGCCCTTAAATATCCCGCTCCTTAATCACTGCACAGCTTCTGCCACATCTTGAGGACACATTGTGTCCTTACGGTCTATGCTTTAGAGGAGATACTGGCAGCAATTAGAAGCATAAGCATCCGTCCACCCAGAAGAATACTGTGCAAGGCTAATTGACCATGAGTTATCGAGTGATGCTCCAACTGTACAATGCCCCATTATTTTATAGTGTGAATTTAAAGCTCCTAGTGTAGAAGGCTTCATTGTGCGAACACATCACACATGCAGGGCTTCTCTTGTAAAATGTTTAGTTCTATAAAATTATAAATGCATGTCTGTGTGGACCTGGAGGTCCTTTACACTGTTAATGATATTGGTTAGAAGACAATAAAATAAGGCTGTCACAAGATCTTGCTTTAAACTTTGGGTCTCTAGGGCTCTCAGCGAATCTATGGGACACTGCCCCGCTATCATACATCTCACAGTCCAGGTTATCTGCAGTTGTCTACTGCCCGCTTGTACAGTGAAGAAAGAAAAAAATTACTACAGCAGAATCTCATGCTTCTTTGCAACACCAGGGAGTGGCTTCCAAGCGCAACACGAGGCTACATCCCCATATACACAGACTTATCTTAATGCTTGCCAACTGACCCATGTTACTCAGACGTTTCCTGTTGTTAGAAATTAATCTCAGATATTAATAATGGCAGCTGGTTTGCCTGATCATCTGACCTCTCAGCCTACATTTGGAACATGTTGACCGCACCAGTGACTGGTCTCCACATCACTGAGACCTCCTGGCCCTGCCTCTGTCAGATTGCTGCACCTGCACCAGGTATATAGATCATCCTATGCCACATTTGAACGACCAGACTCTGCCTGCTTCAAGCCATCTGTTGCTGGCCTCAGGGTCTCACTACAGATCTAAGATTCCATTGCAACTTCTCCAAGTGGTCTCCGGTGGTGCTTCACACACTTCTGCTCACCTTAATAAAATGTGTTTAGCACACAACAGCACCAGGCAGATTTCACATACATTGGAAAGTAGGTCTCAGTTCACCCCGGAGCAGAAGCACTTCAGACAATGAATGCTGAATTTACCACAATTCTTTGGGCCAACATCATGCCCTCATATAGGAGCTTATAACTTAAGTATTATTAGTCAAACAAAACAATCACAGGGCAACTGATACATTTTAATGTCTGCTAACCAGGTCCTGCTGGCTACAGGGTGTCCTCTTATAGTAAAAACAAATCAAATATATCTATCCATGGCACAGTCATACACCGGCATGAAGGGCTATACAAATATTAATAATAAACAAAAAGATCCAGACAAGGGAAGCCATCTGGAGGGTTGAGAGGGCCCTTCGAATACGGAGGGTGTTGAGGGATACGTCCTCCCAATGTAACTTAATTCAACAAAAAGGTATCCCGCCAGGGGTCATGGGAATTATGATACAAATGCACGGAATACGGTCTAGAGGGGTGGGTCACCCCGGGTCGGAATGCTAGCTTCACATGACTTGTGCGGAGAAGGAAAACATTCCTTTTTATACATAACCCTCACACACTCTAGTAGTGTCATGCTTCATCATCGGGTTCATCCTGACTCCTAAAGGTCAGGGTAGGCTCAACCATGTTTCAGGGAGCACTTGAAGAAAAGGTGACCAGGGGGATTAATTAGAGATTAAAGATCCCTCACCTTCTCCTAGGTATCCCTTTATTCATGGAGACGGTGGGGAAACTAAAATAAGGCTCGTGTGTAATGTGGACTATTATGGTCCTATGACCCTAAATTTTTAAACCAACATGTTTCAGCCCTACTCTAAGGCCAAACGTGGTCCGGGGCTTTCATCAGGGTATCAGATCAATACCTCCCTGGTGATTAGGTCAAAAAATAATAACCAGCAGAGTAGTGTCATGCATTAATACAGGTGCAGTGCTAATACTTGCCCGTCAATGGTCTTTGTTGCAAAACACCCACACTTTATGGGTATCAAATGCCTCAGGAGTGGGGGTGGGGCTCCCTTTAGTCACACATTCGTCAAGGGTGGCCCCGGCTATTTGCCTCAAACTGCCCTCTGTTGCTCCCTGGCGGGATACCTTTTTGTTGAATTGGGCTATACAAATAACCATCATAATAAAGGCTGCATCTTGTGGCCCCTTCTAGGAAATTAACTCTTCAAAAATATATTATACAGTCATTGAAAATTCACATTTACCATGGAAAGAACCCATACAGGGGCACATCTAGAACGATCCAGTTATAAAGCAGAAGCCAAATATTTTTTTTTAAAAAGGATATCTGCACTGTGTTGGAAACGGGGTAGCGTGGTGCGGAGCGGGAAGGCTAAACCAGGAGGAATTGTGTAAAGCATCCGCGCAGCACACACAGGCGACACACCAGGCACACTACAAACGGAGACCACACCAGTTTAGGTGAAAAACAGCATATGTATTATGCAGAACTCAGCACAAATAATCACAGTGGTGTACACGGTGCCAACTGGCACCAGGTAGATATGAACGGTGGGGACTATTTACAGTGCAACGCCATTCGGGCCGCTGCCAGAACCATTATAAGCACAGAACATATATGTAAGTCCACTAGTAAGTAATGGGTAGCAATCGGTACCTACTGGCACAATAGGAAACTGGGTGTCTTCGCAGTAAGCATAGATCACATGAGATTGGCATTTGCATTAGGCAACCTCTGCAGAAAAGAACATCGTGCGTAACCTGCACACAACCATGTATGGCATTAGGAACAGTAGGCATGAAACTCCCCAGGCGCTGGAACACCTGGCGCACTTCATCAACGTGCGTCACCTTCTATTAGGCCTAAATGCATGAACCTGGGGCAGGAAAACATCATTACATAACTGCATTAGCCAATGGAACTCAGGCCTAGAGACACATGAGCCACTCAGGCATCAGCTCAGAATACATTAGCGAAGGCACAATCCACAGTGGTATGGAGCATGAACATCTCAGCATGGGGCATCTTCTTCATGAGGGTGCAAGCATTAGCCCCCTTATACCCAACCTCAACACCACACCAGTCAATAACTACAATGCCCCCAACCGTCGCCACTGCCCACTGTCCAGCGGGGCAGGGGTGGTAAGCCCTGTCCAGCTCTGGGGGAGGAGGGAAGATGGAGCCCCTCTTCCGGGGATCTAAGTCAATGCTGCCCCCAAAAAGAAAGTACTGGCCAGTAAGGGGGGGGGCATGAGGCTAGAAAAATGCCTCAACGTTGCAGCGACCCGCCACTGTGGCGTCGCTGTGTAGCCCCCGGGGCACTGTGGCCCAGTCCGTGGTGAAGCCCCACGGGGGCTTCCACATTAATCGGGCTGCACGTTGCAGCTGCCCTCTGCCAAGCGGGGCAGCTGGAGAAACGAGGCCACACGGCCTTCTGAGCAGGGCCACAGGGGGGGGGAGAGGGGGGGCGGGCACCGACAATGTGCCCCGCTGCCCCCTCGACAATCAGTACCCCCAATGAGCCCCACACTCACCGGGACTCTCGGTTGGCCTCCTTCTAGCAGGGGACAGGCACCGGTCTGTGCCTCGACAGTCCCCTGCTCTCCTCACCGGCGCCGGTCACGAGGCGGCTTCTCCTCTTCACCCGGGCCCCCTCCTGGGACCCGGGACTTCTTCTGCGAGGCTCGCGGGGCTCTCCCTTTCCCACGGGAGCCCCGCCAACGACCGGCGGCTCTCTCTCCTGCGCGGCTCACGCGGGGCTCTCCTCCGCTCACGGAGAGCCCCCACCTACATCCGGAGCGACGTCTCCGGCGGCGTTGGCCAGCGCGGGGTGGGCTCCCGCCTGGATTATTTTTCCGGCGCCTCTCCTCACTTCACCCGGGCCCCCTCCTGGGACCCGGGACTGGGATTTAGAGCCCGCGAGGCTCCGGGCCTCCCGCTTCCGGCCGGCCAGCCACACCTCCAACCAGGCGCAGGCCTGCCTGGCTTCCGGGTCGCTGCGAGCAGCGCAGCGGCCCAAGGTTTTATCGACGCCCGGGTCGCGGCGGTGATCCTGGGCGGATTCAGGGCACGGGGTAGGCTCCCGCTGCCCCTCCCCACAAGTCGCTCTCCTCGGCCGCACCCCAAGGCGGCACAAGTGCGGGGTAGGCACCCGCTAACTCAGGCAATTGCGGCTCGGCCGCGGCGGTGATCCTGGGCAATTTCCCTCGTGCGGGGCAATACGGGGTAGGCTCCCGTGAAATGAGCACAAAAACCACGGGGTGGGCTCCCGCTGGTTGGATTAGCACCACGTGGCAGCACACACGCGGGGTGGGCACCCGCTTGCAGGCAAGTCTCAGGGGGGGGGGATCCCCCACTCTGGGATTTCTTCGGGACACGTGGCAGCACAGCGGTGCGGGGATACACGCTCCCTACCTCCTGGGCAATGGGAGTATAGCGCCCACGAGGCACTCGCGGCACTACAAGCTGCAGGGACAAGCGCTAGGGCTCTTCTTCTCCTGGCACCTTAGATATAGCGCTCCCCAGGCGCTAGGGTGCAGGCGGCCACAGTCACTTACAGAAAAGCGCTCCCAAGGCGCTAGGGGCCTCACAGGCCCAGGGCCCACAGGGGGAGGTGTTGCCCACGCTCCTCACCTCCTTGAAGTGCAGTCTGAGGAGTTGTGGCGCAGCTATAGCGCTTCAATAGCACAGCGCTTCAGGTATCAGCTCCTTTTCTCTCCTGGGCAGTCCACATGCTCGCAGGGTGCTAGACAGCAGGAAGCTGGCAATAAGGGTTAGCGCTCCCCAGGTGCTGGAGTCCGGGCGGTAGGAGAGCAGGACAGCAATACTGGGTCAGATCAACGGGCAGTGGGTACTCATCGGAACAGGACCGCAGCTCCTAGAAGCAGTCATCCCCCATAACGTGGTACTCCTCCTGTCATGGCAGTCTACACTCCAGTAAGGGGCTCTCACTGGCCCTGTGGACGGTGGAGGGGTGCAGATGGGCACAGGGGCCAGCACACAGGCCCAATGTGGCGGTACCTCCTGGCAGAGTGTCCCCTCTCAATCAGTCCACGCTCCGCACTGTCCCTGTCTGAGCACATGGCAGCCCAGCCCCCTATATATCCCCCTCACCCCACCTCCCAGAAAGGGCTGGAAGCTTCCAGAAGGTTCCCTGGGAAACCGGTCTCAACTGGTTTAGGGGAGGAGTAGAGCACCCTGGGTGCCAGGCTTCCCTCCAAAAGCAGGGGGTGCTGGGAAACAAACTACTAGACTGCCAACCCACCTCAGTCAGGCGGCACATGTGCAGACAGGAATGGCGTCCATTGTAAAGGTGACATTTTACCCAAGTGCACTTCTAAAATGGTGGAACTAACAGTGTGTACAACATTGCACAGCATTTATTATTTTCTGTTCAGACACACCATGTTTTATTCTTACAAAAGCGAAAAAATTCAGGGCAAAAGGGCCAAGTCCAACACACTGTTAAAGGCATTAATCCAAAGCAGGCGAAGTGGCATTTCCATCTCGTTTTGACTTTACAGACCACATACATAATCTTTCAAGAAGTGAAGCTTCCTTCACCAGAATAGGTACTTGATAAAATGCTCAACTGTACTCCCATACTCACTGAATTACTGCAATTGTATAACTATGTGACTCAACAATTTCAGTTCTGTCGAAAAACTGTAGAACACCATCCTCAAAACAAGCTATCCTTACGCCTGACATTTAAAATAAAAAATAAAGGGTTGCTCTGGCATCAGGAAAACATTAACCGGTCACTGGAGTATTCAGAAATGCAGCACATTGGTATCTCAAGGTTCCTGATGTCCTAACCCCCAATTGACCAGAGGAGCATGTAAATATCGTCCTACCAAAGATTACCCGACTAGTGTATTAGAAATGATGTACACCCCATCACCACTGGCTGCAATCTTCACAGTACTCACAGGGACACTGCATTTCAGTGGCAATGTCATCATTATCCTGGTTGGACCTTTTTGTCAAGACATTGTCTTCGGTGTAAACACTTTCTACAGCTCAAGAAGGATCCAGTTTCCTCTTTGCTCAGATTAATTCCTTCACTGGTTAATTTACCAATAGAGCTCAGAGATGAATGCCACAATTTACAGTACAATTCTTAAAAGCCATCATTGATTCTGTCTCTCTCTACATTATACCCGTTCAAAGTATACTCAGATGATTGATCGCACGGAGTACCAATCCGGCACTGAAATACCACGCTTTGCAAATTAATTGCAGGATAATTAAACCGCTAGGGCCCATAGTCTGCTTTGCTTACAGCAGGGCATGCAAATCTTGGTTATAGCGCCGGCTTTCCCATTGTTTTTATCCACACACGAAATACACTTTTTCTTCAACGTAGTCTGTCCCAGCAGTTTAAGCTAAATATTGCTCAAAAGAGCAGCTAGTTGTAGTAAATACAGAAGCATCAGGATAAACATGTATTCTGATGGACACTTCTAAGTGCAGATTCCTCACATTGAGGGCATTCTCAGGCACCAGACTGGATCTGGAAATCTTAAACCTATAACTACTACGCCCAACAGCCTGGCCATACTTGTCGGCAGCGGGGATCTATTTCTGTAGGATTTCCAGCTCGAGTCGGGCCCCTAGGGAAATTCTAAAGCTGAGGAATCTATGGTTAGAGCATACACACAAAATAGCATTACGAAACGCAAGTCACATTTGTCTGTTTCAAATAAAATAAAAAAAGAGAAGAGACTGTTTATTTTATGTTGACTTCAGGGCGATTCTTTTTACGTTTTGACAAAGATACAACACTACCTGCTCATGCAGCCAATTTACGTTAATGCAAAAGGGCACACTGAGCACTGGAATGATGCCATTCCATGGCTGCAACGTTTTCCATAGAATTATGATTGGCCGCCTCTGCCAGATAATCCATTATCTCCTGCATAATCTGAAAACTTTAACAAAACATAAATGTGTTTCTACCTTAATCGGATCAAAAATTAAAAACGTGGCGATGTGTTTCAGCACAGTGGAATTTTTTTTCACAAAGATTGACTGGCTATCTTTCAGTTGCTTATTGCTATATTTAGTGGTGAAACTAGTAGTAATGAGATGAAATATTTGCCGAGACAGTGTTACCATCTGTAAAAACTACAAAATAATAAAGAACTACTATTGCAAAATGTGCTGCGTTACACTGCATAATTTCCCTTCTCTTGCCGCATAATTTAGTCAACTTGGCTGCATAATTTAGCCAACCCTGCAGCATAATTTGGCCTTCCCATGCCACATATTTCTAATTGCCATGTCTATAACTAACAGACTATTAACGTTTGCGTTACTTTTCAGACTTGTGAGTTCTCTTAAACAGTGGTAATGAAATACTACATAAAAACAATCTTTTAAAACTTCAACAGATTATTGAATGGTTTTGATGACTCAGTCACGACGTCATTTCTTCCTCTGGCAAACTAGGAAGGAGGGATTGTTGTGAGCCGCTTTCAGATAGGGGAATCTCTCAGAAGCCCACTTCTCAGCTCACACATTCCAATAAAATGACTTTTCCCTGTCCTGCCTACTCTTTTCTCCAATCTCTGGTCCCTATTGAAATATTGCCCAATCCCTGGTACATCTTCCTCAGACAGTTAATTATATTTCCTTCCAGACAGGTCTCAAAACTCCTAGTAATATTCACCCTCCATTGTCTGGCAAGTCTCTCACCACCATCAGCTACCCCTTATCACACCTCTGGCCAACGCGTCTTCTCAACTACGCCTTCGTCGCCATTCACTTCCCACCCAATCAAAGTGTCCTTTTCCTCCACCCAATCACAAACATTGTGCCTCTGCTTCAGCCCCCCCACCCTCACCACCACTCCCAACACTGTTCAATTTAAATGGAGTTGGAGCCTTCATATCCCTCTGGTAGGTCATGAGTCATGAAAATGCGGGCTAATATGAATTTATCTAATAGGGGATACTCTATCAAGCAAGAACGATTAAGGAGTACGACTTGATCCCTCTCGTAGCCCTACTGGGAAGAACAGCAAATGTCATGCATGAGTTTACAATAATACAGCTTCTTTCCCAGTAAAAATGCTCCATCACGGAGGCTGGCTGGGATCGAAGAGAACGAGGGAGAACAGACAAGGGCAAGAGAACATTTCCTGAAAAGACGCATCTCACAGGAGGAGCATTACAGAATCCTAACTATGTATGAGGTTGAGCAACATAGCTGGCTGCAATCCTTGCACAATGCAAACTGCCAGAACCGAGAATTATAGACATCTTTCATGATCACAGGAAGTGCTTCACATTGCAAAAAAGCACACAAAATATTCAGTTGAGTATAATCTTAGCATCTCGTGACACTTCACTCAGTGGCAAGAGCTCTCAGCTACAAGGTCAACAGATGATATACACACTCAGTTATGCAACTGAGAAGTTCCATTTATATTGGGGATAGAACACGGAGCATAACAAGCAGTTGCAAACCCAATAGGTAAAAAGCAAAATACCTTTTCGTGATGCTGTGCAACATTTGTTAAAAAAAAAGAATTAAGTGTTCCGGTGCATGCATAGCACGTATGCGTCATGACGCTACTGGCGCCTGCATCCCTCAATAGACATGTGCATGCATGATGATGTTGTGAGCATGTATCACCATGCAGGTCTACAGAATGAAGCAGGTGCCATTATTTATTTTTCTTTAATCTATGGATTCAAGCTGGAGGATGCCGTAAATTAAAAAAAAATAATACATTTTCCACTCCGCTAAAGTGCATTTGAGCAAGCGGAGCGGCCGTAACAGCCAAAGGGAGCATCCGAGCCTTCCAACAAATGTAAAACAAATAGTAAAAATAAATATAGAAAGGTCTGGCCTTTTTTTGGTAAAAACACACAGATTTATTTTATTTGTTTAGTTGTTTGATTCAGTTATCAATATACATTTTCAGATATTAAAGCCAACAAACTTATAAAGCCTGAACCAGTTGATAATGCAATGTTTTTAAAGTTTCTTTCAAGTCAAGTCTAAGGAGAAGGAACAGATATAAAAGGACCAAAAGTTGCTAGGCCACATAGTTCAACATCCCCATGGTTTGTCATTCAGTCTTAATTATAAAGCCTTGTCATGCAGAATTTCTGGGAGTAACTTATTACGTGAAAATTAACACATGAAGCAGATCTGCAAGAGTCGCCAACTAAAGCCAGAGACATTGCCTTTCCCAAAATGGAAAGCCGGGAGATATTGTGAAGTCTGTATGACAGGGTACCTGATACATACCGCATGTTGACAAAATACCATGCCACAAGCACGCAAACGCACACAAAAAACAAGCCAGGTAAACACAATCTCTGATCACCATGAGACGAAGAATGAGATGAGGAGGTAAAGGATGTTTCTAGGGTGATGCGGGACCTTATAAAAGGATAGATGGAAAGCTGGGAGTTTTGTGATAAATTCCATTGAAAAAGGAAAGTCAGCTATTTAATTCAAATTCGATTGAGGTGGACTAGCAAGTCTGAAATCCCTGAAAGCCTTAAAGACCACTCAACTGCCTTATGCAGAATGTAACAGGGAAGCCATTGTAGAAGGTTTGCAATCCAATGTTTAGACTGGGCATGCAGGCAGGAGGAGAAGGTCAAGAAAGAAGCGACAGAAGAGCATCTGGACATACAATTTAGTTGAGGGAAATTTCACTGGACATATTTTGAATATACCACATAAGTAAGGAATGTTATATTTAATTTTTTTTTTTTTTTAAAGGGTAGAAGGGATATCTGAAGAGAGTCACTCATAAGCACTTAGTGGCATGAAAACAATATGAAGCGACACGGATCTCCACTTGCCTCATTTCCTTCTAGGATGTTGGCACTGCACAGCATCCTGCCATCCAAAGCACCTCAAAGGACATTACTCGAAAATCTTGAGCGGGCGACAGATGTAGGAATCCGAGTATTATAATTTTTGTATTTCTGTATCTAAATTGGAAATGGTTGTTAATTGCCAAATGTAGTCATGTACGTATTTTTATTGTCTTTTTCTATGGTTTCTTTTTTCTGTTTTTGGGGTGTGCAGCTTCTGTTTGTATCACAGAGCCTCTGCAAAAATATTGGTCTATTTGTATGTGTTTTCTTATTACATGCCAATAAAAAGGTCATAAAATGTACATACATATATATATATATATATATATATATATATATATATATATATATATATATATATATATATATATATACACACGTATATATAGTCGGCCTTCGATCCTGTGATCCCTGGGGTGCACAATTATTTCTGCAGCATGTACATTACTTACTCAGGTTACCTCCGATTAACATTAATAAAAAGCAACATACATACGTTAGGAAATCCATGTAAATTATTTTGGATAATTTTCAATGTAAACTTTCATCTAGAAAGGGTATAATTGTTTCTTTACAGCACATATCAGCTGAGCAGAAATTGTCATTCTCTTGTTACCAGCGTCATTTTTGCAATGACCTGCCAGAGTCACGTACAAACGCATTAATTCGTTTAAAACAGCCTCCTCGAAAGGGAAGCTTGTGCCATTATACAAAACACATACATATCTAAGGCTTGCACAGCCTTTCACGGTGAGAACAACAAAAGCAAGGTGTCGAAGCAAAACGTATAAACGGACACACGAATGTATTCAATTAAGTACGGTGTTCTGGAAGTTAAGTGATTTTATTTTTATACCCAACAAACGGGCACGCGGCAGGCGAGAGCAGGGTCCTCTTACAATGGCTGCAGCTTACGTCTGACTATGCAAACTCTTTTGGCGTCTACGCCTCGCGCTCTGTTATCGCATCAGGCACCAAAGGAAATAGAAGGCGGACTAAAGTGCAACATATTAGGGGTCAGAAAATTCCCAAAGTAGTGGCAATATCAGAATGAAGCACTACATTTTAAAATATAATCATAAAATGGTAACAATAATGCGAGAGTAAAACACCCAGGCTTAGTTTTTTAAAGTAGTTCATAGGACCAGCGGTCAGCAATGATAAAGTAGCACTCCATCCAAGGAGCGATGACTCTCAAAGTCTTTGACTAATAGTGGTGATTTTCAAATGTATACATTTATTATTTGAGCTCATTTTGTGAAACAAGCACCACACAATCATTTACGCAAATAAAAAGAAGGCTCAGAACCCATGGTCTTGTATCAGAATGGCCAAGACTATACCTTAGACTTAGATTGAGAGCTATTAAGTACTTAAATAAGTGTCAGCGTGGTGGATGGGGAGCCCCCAATATCTTACTGTATTATTGGGCCACTGCCCTCCAGCAGATGGGTATCTTACTTCTGCCAGGGCAAAGTAGAGATGAGCTACCGAGCTTACCCACAATCTATCAGCTGGCTATCGGGGAGGACGCAGAAGGGCTATTTTTAAGGCAACTTTAACCAAGCTATCACAAAAAAACGCGGTTTAAGTGTGTTAAGGGGTCTTGGAAGGTATGGAAAAAGGTGAATAAAATCTTTAACATTCCCAGATATAATAAATATACTTTTCTGTGGCGCTCAGCTCTGCTACCGGAAGTATTATATGATGGCATGGCTCGAAGCTGGGAACAGGCGGGGATAGAGCGGGTGGCAGATTTATTCCAGAATAATGAGTATATGCCATTTGCAGAAATTGTGCAGAGGTTTGGCGTCAATAAGAATACACAGTTTAAATATATGCAGGTACAGAGCTGTTTAAGAAGCCTCCCCAAGGATTCTATTAATCTGGAGGAAATTCCATTATTGGAAATTACAAAAATGCCAGGATAGTAGGATTAGGGACTATTATCACGAACTAATTAAGACCCTCCCAGATGATATGGACAAAACTGAATCAAAATGGGTAGGAAAGCTAGGTGACGGGGAGGTCGATCTGGACATGGCACTGGAATTAGGGATAAAGATCTTTCTGTCAGCCAATCTAAAAGCACAGCATTACAAAACCTTATATAATTTGTATTACACACCAGCTAAGCTTTATGGATGGGGGAAGAGGGAAAATAATAAATGCCCGAGGTGCCAAAGTGGCCCTGCAGACATTATTCATATGTTCCATTCCTGCACTAAGCTATCTAACCTTAAAAGTGGTATAGAGGACTTCTGGCTGCAGACACTGAATAAAGAAATTATGATCACCCCAGTCGCGACGCTTCTAGGATATGACAGTCGGGCAAATCTAGATACAGCACAGAGAGATTTTGTATTCATAACATTAGCTATAGCGCGCCTGTTGATAGCTACTGCATGGAAAGATAGAGAGCCTCCTACATTAGTGGTGATTTTCAAATGTATACATTTATTATTTGAGCTCATTTTGTGAAACGAGCACCACACAATCATTTACGCAAATAAAAAGAAGGCTCAGAACCCATGGTCTTGTATCAGAATGACCAAGACTATACCTTAGACTTAGATTGAGAGCTATTAAGTACTTAAATAAGTGTTATGGTCCCATTTTCTTCTCCACTTCGTAATGCCGCATATGGTTCGGAACCATGCTGCGGACTCCCTGGCGTACAGGTTAACGAAATAAGACATTTGCGCATAAACACTTAGCATTGAAATGCACTAGGTTTTTGGCGGCTTTTGAAACTGCAAAGGCAAAATGCCGTCACTCACACTGAGGACAGCCAGTGGCTGACATGGGCTTACCCACTGCTCCATGCCATATTGTGAGAAGTTGGCCTGGTATATGCTGTTCACTAATTAAAGTGGACACCTTGCACCAGGGCAAATCGACTCTTATGGTAGATAGGTTTAAGACAACCTTTTAAAGAAAGCTATCCTAGTGGTAGCTGTGGAGAGCAGCCTTCAGGCTAAGTCTTGAAGGAATGTAAAGCAGCTTGTTTTACCATATAATCTCTTGAATCACCAAATGAAAAGACACCACACAGGTATATATATCAAATATATATGTATTTATTTCTAAATAACTCTCTACTAATCTCTTTATGAGATTAGAAGACAAACATATGCACAAATCAACGTTTCACAATAAGTTAAGCACAAAATATGGCTGGGGCCCTAAGGGCGTACCAGACCATATACTAAAAAGGGACTTAGCAACAACGACTTGCAGGGAGACAAGGCCTAGGGCCTTCAGAAGTGCTGGGCCTCACGAAGCCACCCAAGGCAGGTAAGTAAAGGACCCACGGGGGACGCATGCAGTGTGGATACACAGGCGCGGATCGCCGTTGACTTCAATGGGGCAAGTCGCGGTTGGAAATTAAGAGTTCTAGGATACTTCGGGAGAACCTACAAGCAAGTCACTTACAGGGTAAGTAGTTCTAGGGCCCACACCCACAGGAGCACCGTAGTGCTGGAATTACCTCACCCAGGGAAGCCGGGTGCATAGGTGTCCTTTGGTGTCGGGTCGCGGCGTCGTTTTCAATGGCGAACAAAGAAGACTTGCTGCTTGCGGGAGCTGAAGAAGTGTCCGGTGGAATCCAAGCCTGGATTCTGAAGAAGGATGACCTGAAAGCAGAGGGGACAGTGTTCAAAGTCACTTGGCAGTGACTCGGGGCAAGGAAGATGGATGCCCACCGTCGTCGGTTGATTCAGGTCGGTTGCGGGTGCCTTGACTCTTCAGCCACGAGGTCCAGGAGGACGACGACCAGGAGCTGGATTCTGTGTGTCCCACGAAGTCTGCAGCTTACTGCGGTGTCGGCAACTCGATTGGAGCCAACAAGCCTTGGCAACAGCAAGTCTCGGGGAGATGAAGAAAAGTCGATGGCACAGACCAGCAAGGTCTGAGGGACTCACCCAGCGAGGGTAAGTCAGGGCAGGCCTGGAGCAACCAGGGGAGCCCTTTGGTTTTTTTAAGAAGTCTTCTGGGGACCCACGAGCCGGCTGGCAAGGGATCGCGAAGACACCTCGGGCGGAATCACTCAACAGGGGCCCACGGTCACTCGGGACGGTGTAGGCCTCTGATCTTCGGAGGGATTCCTGCTGGAGGTCGGGACCACACGTGGTCCAAAGCACAAGTTTGTAGAACGTTGTGAAGGGGTTGCACTCGACAATAGTGCACGGTACCCAGGGGTCGCGGTTCCTCGTCACTCGTGGGGTCCACTTGCCTCAGCTTCGCTGGGGACTCACGATGGCCTTGGAGAAGTCAGGAAATCCACTTCTTGGGCTGCAGGGACTTCGGACTCCGGCGGGAGCGGCGTAGTTTGCGACCGTCGTTGTCGTTTTGGTGCATGCCAAGCAGGGGAGTCACTCCTTGACTCCGAGGAGATTCTTCTGTCTTCCAAAGGTAGTGGAACGTCGAAGGGCCAGGATTCTTCTGTAGAGCGTCGTCCAGGGGTTATCTAACTAGCAAGTTCAAGGGTTCCCCTTCTTATACTGAAAAGAGGGGATGGACTAGCTCTATGACCCCACCTATGGGAGGGTCAAGGGAGGGGTGGCTACACCCACTTCCCTTTGTCCAGTTTCGCGCCAGAGCAGGGGCAGGTAGCCCCTGAGCCGGTTTGAACTGGCATATGCACAGAGGAGCCTTCTGCTCCCCCAGTGCAGGACTTCAAAGCACTCTAAGAGTGCACCCACCCAGCCCCAATACACTAAACCCTGTCTGGGAGGTGGTTACACCTCCCTGTGACAGGATGCCTATTGTTGGGCTTCCTCCATTGCGAGTTTCGGTCATCAGCAGGAGGGCAGCCCAGTGTCTGTGACTGGTGGCATCCATTTTGTGATGCCAGGGCTCTTTAGGATTCTACCGCGTTTCCACAGCAGGTACATGTCTTATCCCTCTAGAAGGGTGGAATGCTACCCCCGCCGCCAAGATTGGCGGGGGGAGTAGTATTCCAAGATGTTTGACACCAAACACGACATGTTTTGATGCAGCCATTCCAAAGTTAGCATTTTACCGCGAGGATATAATGCACTTAATAGTATATGGTTTAACCGCATCCACAAACAGCACCAGAGAATAGACTCAGAGCTGCAGAGGGGCCCTGCTCAGGCAGAGGCACCCCCTCACATAGAAGCCAAGCACCCTGCCCTCAGGATTGATAGGGCCTGCCTTAGGGGTGACTGATAGGTTTATATGTGTGTGCAGGAGAGATATAGGAAACCTATATCTCAGTGAGGAGTGCTAGCACCACCTCACCCAGGCTGCAGTAGCAGGCCTGTGGTGTCAGATTTAGTCTGCTTCCCAGGGGTGGCATAATACATGCTGCAGCCCCTGGTAGGCCTGTGAAGTACCTATGCCCTTGGTACCCAAGGTACCATATACTAGGGACTCATAAGGCACCACAGTATCCAATCACTAGTGCACCTAGAGTGCACTCCATGTCGTTAGAGAGAGCAGATAGACTGGGGCCCTGAACAGCAGGGTCCCAGTCCAACTAAGTCATAAACCAGCAAAACACCAGGAAAAAAGTGGGGGCAACCATATAGTCAGATTCCACCTTCCTACACATATGCTGTGGTGGGCAGAGTCAAAATGTGAATGAGAAGTAGTTAACAGACCAATAGATGAAGACTGCTTACCAGAAGGCTTTCTACGTATGTATAAACATATTTATGATTTTATTTCTTTTGTAGGAAAAAAAAGTTTCTGGAGAGAGAGCAAAAGCTAGACGTAAAAATGAAGCTGGGGGATAGTGTTTGGGGGAGAAGAGATAAAGGAGGGTAAAAGGAGCACATAAGGGAAAGAGTAACACAGAGCACGGGGCAGGTATTTGGCGGGATAGAGGAGGAAAACACATGCACTCTCGGACTGCCTAATGAAAACCAAAAAAGTTGTTCCCTAAAAGTGAGCAGATAATGATTTAAGTCAGTCAGTCAAAAGGATGGTAAAGATGCAATGCTCCAGGGGTGGGATAAACACAAAAGTAGGAAGGAAAGACACTGAATACACAGTAAGCAAATGATAGTTAAAGCCAACCAATGGGGAGTGACCGGTGGTTTCTAAGCCCACTTGTGGATCATACCAAAAACTCAGACTTTCACGTAGGTGAGACCTAACAAAACATCAGCCCCCCTCACAAGGAGACTGAACTCCTATGTATCAAATCTCCCCTCTCCATTCCCAGGGGGACAGGGTTTTCTTTTTTAATCAAACATCCTTCTCCACTCGCACAGAAAGCAAGCGACTGCGTACAACGCCTCCCTCCACTCCAAGGGACACCAAGCCGCTGTGTATCAAACATCTACTATCACTCCAGTGAACACTCAGCTACTCGATACTTAACATCTTCTTCACTTCCAGGGACACCAAGCCAATATGTATCAAACACCCACCTTCTCTCTAGTGAACACTGAGCTACTAGATATCAACCATCTCCTTCACTCCCAGGGACACCAAGCCACTATGTATCATGAGCCCACTGAACTCGCAAGGAGCACTAAGCTACTGTGTATCATGGCTCTGCTCCTCATTCGCACTGAGCTACTATGTACCAATAGCTCTACTCCTCTGTCGCACTGAGCTACTATGTACCAATGGCCCTGCTCCTCATTCGCACTGAGGTACTATGTACCAATGGCCCTGCTCCTCATTCGCACTGAGCTACTATGTACCAATGGCTCTGCTCCTCAGTCGCACTGAGCTACTATGTACCAATGGCCCTGCTCCTCAGTCGCACTGAGCTACTATGTACCAATAGCTCTGCTCCTCTGTCGCACTGAGCTACTATGTACCAATGGCTCTGCTCCTCAGTCGCACTGAGCTACTATGTACCAATGGCCCTGCTCCTCAGTCGCACTGAGCTACTATGTACCAATAGCTCTGCTCCTCTGTCGCACTGAGCTACTATGTACCAATGGCTCTGCTCCTCATTCACACTGAGCTACTATGTACCAATGGCCCTGCTCCTCATTCGCACTGAGGTACTATGTACCAATGGCCCTGCTCCTCATTCGCACTGAGGTACTATGTACCAATGGCCCTGCTCTTCAGTCGCACTGAGCTACTATGTACCAACGGCCCTGCTCCTCAGTCGCACTGAGCTACTATGTACCAATGGCTCTGCTCCTCAGTCGCACTGAGCTACTATGTACCAATGGCTCTGCTCCTCAGTCGCACTGAGCTACTATGTACCAATGGCCCTGCTCCTCATTCGCACTGAGCTACTATGTACCAATACCCCTGCTCTTCAGTCGCACTCAGCTACTATGTACCAACTGCCCTGCTCCTCAGTCGCACTGAGCTACTATGTACCAATGGCCCTGCTACTCAGTCGCACTGAGCTACTATGTAGCAATGGCTCTGCTCCTCAGTGGCACTACTTGAGCTACTGTGTGTCAAACACCACTATTCACTTTTGGGCCATTAAGCTACTTTCTAGCAACTGTCTCCCTCCTCTCCCCAGGACACCGAGCTACCAAGTATCAAACACTGCTCCTGGTACACGCTAGTTTGAGATGCTGTGTCAAAAGCCTCTGTTCAATGAGGGGAGGGTGGCCTAATATTTATGAATGGTCTCTACATCGCAGCTACTATGTGTCCAACATCTCTCCACTTCCTCGGGAACTCGAGCTAATGTGTGTAAAAACAGGGCTCCTCGCTCACACTAGTCTGAGCTATGTTTGACACCATTATTCACTGACGGGGACAATGAGCTAATCAGGTTTATGAAATGTATTCCTCCTCTGACTAGGGCTCAGGTAGTAAGTATGAAACACCTTTTTCTGTTCCCAGGGGGTCACAAGCGCCCTCTCCACCCCCAGGTACACTGTGCTGTCCAGTCCCATTGACATTGAATCACCTTGTATCAAATGCCCCGCTCTTCACTCACACGTGCTATTTTTGAACTAAATATCAAACATCTCTATTCACTCTTGTTGATAGGAGATGGAGACATTTGATTAATTGTCTCCCTCCTCTAGCAAAGAGCCTGCTACCACCTCTGATGCGAGCGTGACCTTCTACACATCAGGCACCCTGACTTACAAAGCATAAACACCCCTTTCCATCAAGTTCCCCCATCCACTTTCAAATGTTAAACCCCGCGGTCTCCTACCTCACTCTCCTAGTTGGTCTGAGTTACTGTCTACCAAACAAACCTTATGCATTTCGAGACACAAAGCGCTTTATCAAAACACACCTCTCCCATCTCGGACTAATCAGAACAATTATGTATTCCCTATGCATCTCCGAGTACATAGTTAGCAAATACATATCAAGCAAAAGGTTGCCTAGACCAACTTTGTGATGCCACTGGGCTCTCCTCCCAACTCCAACCCTCTGAGCGCGTACTCGTCCCAGCAACCACACATTGGAGCTCTCAAAAACATTGATGCCTAGATTCTGCCTTTATGGATACCCATTGTCCTACTAGTAGAAGAAGCAAGTCTACAAGTCTGAATCCACCATGAAATTGAAATGAAATTGTAATTTATAAAGCACACTAATACCTGAGGGTGTCTAGACGCTAGAACCTTCTGGCAGATAAAGAGAGTAAAGACAACAGTTTAAGCAAACATAAGAGTGAAGGGAGCCGGTGCAGACATAGAAAAAAAAAAACCCTATTAAAATTGAACAACCATGTTTTGAGAGCCTTGCGAAAGGTAAGTAGGTTGTTGATACATTTTAGCTTGAGGGGCATTGAGTTCCAAAGTTTGGCAGTAGCCACTGCAAAACTCCTGCCTCCCCAAGTGGCTTTCCTACCTTTTGGTACAACCAGATGAGCCAGAGAGGATGATCTTAATGTTCTGGTTGGGGTGTACCATTGAAAAAGCTGGCTAATAAATTCCGGTCCCTCAAGATGAAGGGCCATAAAGGCTATACAGAGGGATTTGAAAATCACCTGCTTTTTCACCGGAAGCCAATGGAGGGAAGACAGATTGGGAGACCGACTGATGTTTTGGTATCTCAAGAAGTAGTCTAGCTGCAGCATTTTGGACCATCTGGAGCTTATGCAGTGCTTTCTTGTGGGCGGTAGGAAACAGCCCATTACAATAATCAATTTTTTTAAAAACAAGAGCAGTTATCACTGCTTTACGCAGATCTAGTGGGATGAAGGGAAAGACTTTCCTGAGTGACTTGAACAGGAAAAAGCAAGAGGAGGTGATAGCATTAGCATGTCCCACAAATGAAAGTTTCTCGTCAAATTTGACTCCCAGGTTTTTCACTTTAGGGACAGAAATCAGGAGAACACCCATTTCCTGCGGCCACCATTTGGGAGACCATCTGTTCTGTGTTATGAAGTGGGCCACGGGCTGTTAGGGTAGGTCCCCACTGAGCATTGACAAAGATCAGGCTGCACGTGTTCCCTACTGACCAAAATGTTGAGGACTGCACTTCCAACAGATATTTAGGTCACCAAGCTTCTGTGACTCTCCTGAGTAGCTTTGTCAAGCAAGTAAAGCCTTGAGCAAGAGGGATGGAGGGAGGTTTGATTCAGCTGAAGCAAGCCATAACTGATTTCTTCTCCAAACATTAAAAAAACGCTCAGTCACAGATATTACTTTAAAAAAATAGCAACAGTTTAACCAAAAGGAATGAAAGGTCAGGAGAAAATGTAAAAAGTGTGAACATTTTAATTCTCTAGATCAAACCTCTTGAGAGATAGTCAAGAAAAGATAGGTTTGTGGAGCCCCTTCACAATCTGTGGGCCTGTTCTTCAGCTCACCAAAACAATTATGAAACGATGATGTGTAGTGGTAACCCACAAAAGCTCATCAATATAGATGGCTCTAGCGCTGTTCGAGCACTGACTTTCAGCATGAGCATCTAAGGTGCCACCCCTGGGTTACAGAGGGGCGCTGCCATGGGGAGGCAGATTCTGGTAGCATTGCCACATGGTCACGGTCTGTTTATCTATAACCATCCCCGCCACATGACCCCACTGGGGTTCCAGTCTTCTTTTGGTTAAATTTTCTGTAATAGTCGCAACTTCAAAGTACAGAATAAACAAACCTAATTTCACAAAGTAAGCAGTAATCCACATTATGGTGCTCCTAACAATGGTTGGAACAAAAGGTCACAATGGACTACCACGACTTATCTCTAGCACTCTATGGGCCACAGTCAGAAAATAATCTGCACCTCTGGGTCAATTGGCTAACCCTTGGGTCACCCAAATTTGAACTGGGTATATCTTTTAATCTTCTGGTTGTGATGAGAAATAAAGTCCAATGGCACCAGCCAACTTGAAGCCCTGGCTGTACTTTATTTACTGTTCAGTCTTCAGGCACCTTGGGAAGTGCAGTATTTGAGGAATTACAGCTCAATTGGAGCTGAGTTTTCTGTAGCAGCTCCCCTCGCTGTGGACAGTGCGTAGGGGTCTTTCTAACCAATGGAACAATTTATAATCAGAGCCAGAGCTCTCAAAGACAGTCAGGAACTGCATAACACCCATGATCAAGGGGAATAAGACCCAACTAGCTGTTGGACCTCTGCACTATCCAGAAGGGCTGGTAAGGAGAACTCCATGTGTGGTTGTGGAAGCTTTCCCAGTACCCAGGCCCAGCATGGTGGTGTGGCCCATGTCTAACACCAAGGCAGGCAGAGGACAAGGAGCACTGGAGGGCTGTGGGTCTCCACAGTACACATGTGATTGGTGTGCCAGAGTGCACTTGCAAGGGGCCACATTACAGAAAGCTGGATAGATTACGACGGGGGTTTAAAAGAGAGCCTCAGGAGATCTTGGACATGGGGCACAGAAAAATAGATTAAACTCCAAGCATCCAAATCACAGCCACTCGATTCTTAAATGGTCCTAGATTAAAGAACCAGTGATGGGCAGTGGCACTCATTTTTGGAGATGGGCTTTATCATCAAACTGACTCAGAGGAAGGGAAATCAGCAGAAAGAAGTAAGATGAGAAATCTAGAAAAACAGTTACAAAAGGGAGAAAGCAGGGAGTTAAGAAAGAACTTGCAGGGGTGATATTAAGGAACAGGAAGCAGCGTAGAGAGGTGGGAAAAAAAAGTCATGAGGGGGAAAGAGGACTAGGAAAGCCTTGGTGTTCGCCATCTCCAGAATTCAACACTGCTGGCAGCCACCTTCTACGAGAGGGAAGGAGAGGACACGCTCAAGGGCAGTCGGGGGACATTTTGCATATTATGTAGGAAAAATCCAGCAAAGTAGTTTTTTGAAGCAAGGAGAAAATATTTTGTACAGATTAAACTACAGCGATCTTTGTGTACTGTCGGTGCGCAGCTTGGCTCTTAGTATGTTATTCCTTTTAAATACTTATGCTCAATGTTTCAACTGTGAAGCGGTCACTGGTTCGGCTCATGCCTGAACTCTTCTGGCCAAGTGAAGCTTCTGGCTTGGCTCAAACTATGAATATTCTAGCTCATGCATCTTTAGACCAAACTGTCCATTGCCTCGCAGACTGCTTGAGCTACTCTGTATCAGACACCACTCTTTACTTCCATGGCTCATACACAAACTACAATACTGCTTTATTGTTAAGTTATCATCTACGCTCTGCTGCTCACAGCCAGTGGTGCTGGAACAATTTTCAGAGTGCAGGTGCTACAGTAAATATATCACTCAACTCCAAGGGATTGTGAAAAATCCAAGTATCATACAAAAAAACAAGTAAAGCAACTGTGCCACATCCAAGAAGCTGGAGAGTGGCATGGGTGTGGTATGTAGCTGGTGGTGCATTTTGGAGCATTGGCTTGGTAACGCACTGTCATTTACAGACAGCACATCTTCCATTGAAATGGCCACAAAATTTGGGTAGACATGCAGTGTTCTGGTAAAACTATATAGTGCACAAACGATGTGTGCGAATTGGTTTCAGTGAATATGTATCATTTGCACATCATCAAGTAAGGGGTCTTGATTTGTTTTGATTTTGTTAAAATCTTTATTTCCATCACACTTCAGAATTACCAAAAAGGGCTTCATTTGTGCTTTCCTAATTGCGGATATAGTTTGCAATATGTGTATAGTTTGCAATATGTGTATAGTTCGCAATATGTGTATAGTTCATATCCCGATCGTTAAATGCTACTGTGTTAGAAAAATACTGACATGCTACAGCCTTTCCTTTTGTTTTTTGTACCCCAGCAGGACTGGCACCTAGACCACTTTTAAAAAATCCTCTCACTTTGCAGTCAGAGAAATAAAAGTAAATTCCAGTTTAGGAACCAGGAGCAATTGGTCAGAAGCCTGATACTGGACCTTTGTCTTTGAACGCTCAGCAAAATGTGACAAGATAAACACAAAATGTAAAGGCGTCTTTATTGCTCATTCCCCTTCTGAACTCCAGCATGATTATTGCTGCAGCACCCCTACTTCCAGCACCTATGTTCACAGCACTTCCTTTGTGTATTCTTAAGATCTCCTGCATACACGTAAAGAAGGCAGGGACAATGAGCATCAGACATGACTCATCACTGATGGACATAGGGCAACTAAGCATCAAATAACCCTCGCCTGTGAACACTACATTAAACAAGCCCTAAACGGAGGACTTATTTTAATAGGTCAGGTAAATAAAATAACTTTACAAGGCAGCACATGGTCTTAGATTATAAGCATGGTTTCTCTTAATTACATGCTATTAAACAGCCTCCAGCATTTCACGATTCACTAAATAACAAAATCAGCCAGGAGGGTCAAGGCTGGGATATTTAACATACTGACCACAAAGAAAAAACAAGCAGTGAAAATGCAATAGGTCTCGCCTTTGATTAAGTTAAAGCCATTTGCTTTGCTAATGGTGTTGTATAGCAAAGCAAATGGCTTTAACTTAATGAAAGGCGAGACCTATTGCATTGTTAATGCTTGTTATTTACGCTGTTAGCGTAGAGCTCACGCGACAGTCGGGTCGTTATTATAATTTACGCTTTCCGCGTAGAACTCCTGTGTCAAAAAGCAGCATGCTGCTGGGGTGTTATTAATATTTACGCTTTCAGTGTAGAGCTCACGCCCCAAGAAGCAGCAAGCAGCCAGGCTGTTATTATTTACGCTTTCAGCATAGATCGCAGGTCCCAGAAAGCAGAAGACGGCTGGTTTGTTATTAAAAGTGGAACTTCGCGGGCGCCGATATTTTGCGCGTTGCTTTTAGTGAGACAGATTAGCAGAGCCGCACTGTTAAAGCTTTCCTGATCATCTGTAATTAAATGCGGAGTCGGGGGGGATTCTCAGAAGGCGTTTAGAGAAGCTGCAGTGAGCCAAAGTCATGCTGCTGTGTCAGAGTGGCATTTTTATTAATGAGAATACAAAAAGCTGGCATATTCTTAGCCCGGCTTGCGTTTAGATACCAGGCAACCAGTGTATGGTAATTCATCTGCGAAATTTAAATCTTTGCAAGGGGAGCAGGCGTTGTGCAGAATGGTTGCGACCACGAGGAAAACAACCTGTGGGACCTGCTGAGGCGACTGCCGGGCTGGGCGGGTCGGATGGGGAACCCGGGGGAGAGAGGAGGTAAAGAGAGGGAGAGACAGGCTGCAGAGAGCGCTGGAGACAGAGAGAGACGGGCTGCACGAGAAAGTGAGAGCGAGAGCGAAATGGCAGACACAGGAATATAGGAGGAAGAGTGGGGAGGTGAGAGGAGAGTGAGAGACAGGATATCCCAGGAGGGAGACAGAGGGAGAGAGAGGCTGAATAGGGCAAATAAGAGGAGAGAGAGAGGTGGTGTTAAGTGAGGAACCACGGGGAGAAAAGATAGCTAAAGCCATAGAGTAATAGTCTAGAGATTAAGAGGGGGATGGAGCCAGAGAGAAAGACGATGAGATGGGAGAGAAGATGTAAAAGGAAGAAGAGAGCGAGCGAGAAAAAGATAACAAGAAAACGATAAAGAGTTAAAGAGTATGAATGCGAAAAAGAGAAAGGGAGAGAGGGTAAGAGTGAGAGGCTGGCGAGAGAGAGAAGGATGGAGAGAAAAAAAGCAAGTGAGAGCAGTAGAAGAGAGCGGATATTAAAAAAGCAAAAATAGAATAGGGAGCGAGAGGGGGTGACAGATCTAGGAGAGAGAGACAGGAGGTGAGAGAGGCTGATAGTGTGAGAGCAAGGAGAAGCGAGGAAAAAGAAAAGGGAGCGAGGAAGGTTGGGAGACAGAAAGAAACGTAATGGGGGTTATAAAACAGCAAGATGGAAACAGAGAGTGCGCACTTGAAGGCGAGATGAGAGGTGAGACATATGGGAGGGAGGAGAGACATTGAGAGAGGTGGATTTGAGGAGAGCGGAAGCCGGGGAGAGAGAATGTAAGAAACGTAGACAGGAATCAATGAAGCAAGGGGAAGAGAGAGAGTGTTGATGAAAGAGATGCAGAACGAGAGAGAAAGAGGTCATGAATGAAAATTAAATGAGAAGTAATGCAGGAAAGAAAGAGAACAGCCCAAAGAGTGAGAGGGCGTGTAATCGATCACAGGCAACCAGACACAAACATTGTTTGTAAGGAGACACATTTGAGCCAGCAAACACCCGTGAAAGCACACTTATACCTACTTTCAGGAAATGTGCAGACCTTAACATTCACTAACAGTACTTAATCCCCAAGAAACGCAGAAACTTCGTGCGGATGAGGGAGCGAGTCGCGAAAGGCGCACACGCTGATGAGGAGCGAGTCGCGAAAGGCGCGCACGCTGAATATATGTAAAAGAACAAGCATGCAAACACTCGCTCCAATGAGCACAATCAAAGTTTGCCGACTCTTTTTTTTTCAATATTTGACGCTTTTAGTAAGCAGGGCATCATACCGCGCTGCTTATTAAAAGCATCAAATATTGAAAAATACAGTTTGCCGAGCCAAAAAAAAAAGTCCCCAGAGTGTCACGCCGCCAGTGAAGCATCCAGTCCTACGCGTGCACATCTAGCTTGGAATCCGTATTGATTCCAAAAGGCCCTCGCATGGCAAGAGCAGCGCATGCACGCTGATAACGCCAGGCGAGACCTAAAAATAGGATTATGGCATTGAAACCAAAAATGTTCATGCAGTCACAGATTTGTTTACTTCAGTTGCTCGCTAGGGCCGGGCTGGGAACCCAAAACAGCCCAGGCAAATTTGGTCAGACCAGCCCTCCTACGTTGCGTATCGAGCAAGCAACCCCGACCACTACAGGGAGAATGGGGGGAAATGGCAAAAATAGTGCATTCTACTACACATTTTTCATTATATATTCAAGCGCATTAGCCCTTAAAGCATAGTAAATGAGACCTTGCAGTGCAATCTTTATTGGGGCTCTTCAATGATTTCTTCACTATCACCCTCCAACAGTGCCCCTCATCTCTCCATAGCCCTTCTCTCAGATGTATTTCATTTGTTTTACAGCGCCTCTCATACCAGTGTCGGGAGTCGGTGAACTTTACATAAAACACACACACCGGCAATGAATAATGTGTGTAAGTCAGTTTATAGAAAATGTTACATTAGACAAAGGGCACAACGAGATACAAGCCGTTTTTTTTTAAGAGTGCCTGGGCAGAAGAAGCACAAACTCAGGATTCAAAACATAACAGTAGTTAGGGTTACATTTACTAATAAGAATGTATTTCTACCCAAACAAACCCTTTTTAGCAACATTAGGACAGATAATTAAAGACTGGGGAAAAACATAACTTTCTAATCTGTACCATGCAGTTTGCATGCAGCTCTTTGATGGCAGCTCATAGCTTAAAATTATGAACTGGACAGTAAAAAGGGGATATCTTTGACAAAAGCAGTAACTCGCATAGCTAAGCACATAAAATACACGTATGTGATCTGCGTGGTACACATTCTTTGCAGCAAGCATATTAACCCTCTGTGCTACCTTAGATAAGTCAAAACTGCCACTAGACAATACTGCAGGAAGATTAATCACCACAGATATCCTGACACTTATTGTTGCTGAAAAGTGGTCAATATACGAAGAACTCCGCAGCAGGTGCTTTTAAAACTATACCATATTTCGAAACACAGGGAGGCTGAAAACAAAGTGAGTGCTAAGTGAATTATACTGGCATGCCGATTTTGTTACTGGGGCTGCAAACTCCCCCCCCCCCCCCCCCGAATAAAACAGTCCCCAACCCTTTCAACTTCCCAGGGAAACGCCCAGCACGGCTAGTTTAGCCTTGTTGCTTACTGACTCTTACACACTGCATGCCATTTATTATCTACCACATCTTTGAGAGGTCAACCTCAAAATATCAAACAAGCATTAGCAAAGCCAACAGGTCTCGCCTACGAGAGCTATGGCCTTGCCAATGTATTTAAGCCATGTCGTACAACAGCACAGCTTCTGTGGAGCATGGGTGAAAGTTTTTTTTTTTTTTTTTAAACGTTCTATGGCGCAACCAGCACTGGCCACGTTACACTGCTTTTATTTATGACAGGAGGGAGAGTCGGTGGGGGTAAGCAACAGTGCGGGAGCGTGCGTGGTGGCAACAACGTGCTCAGCACACAGACGCCATATAGCTGTACTTCAACAAGCTCATAGAAGGACCAGGGGTGGCTCTGCCGTAATGGAGTAGGAGTGTTGCCCCACTAGTCAGAGTCAGTCACAGCAAAATAAAATATTAAAACAATAATATAATTTTATTTTTCGGTGAGGGGCTCTGGCTGACGGTGCGTGCATGCTGGGCCATAACAGGCAGGAGTGGTGGGCAGTTCGAATTGGGCATGTAAGTTTGGCCGCCCGTCTCAGGCCAGTCAAACAGACAAGCATACTTCTATTTCTCCAACCCAGCTGTGGCCACAGCCAGGTTGGAGAAAAGCTGCAGGCTCCCAGGCAGTGTCTGAGTGGCACAGCAGGTCGCTTAGACTAAACCTGGCGCTGCTCTCATAGAATGAGAACAGGATCTGGATTGGGTGAGAAGCCTTTGCCTCCCAGAGACTGCTGGGAGTCAAGCACCTAGGCGGGCATCGGGGCAGCGGAAGGTAAGTTTTTTGTTTATATATTATTTTTTCCCCCTCCATTACCCCGTCCTCCCTCTCCACTTTCGTTGTGCAGCAGCCGCCACCACTGAGAAGGACGCCAGTCTTCTTAAAGCAATACACCCCCTGCCAACACACTAAATAAGACGCTGTACCCAATTTCCTCATTGACGTACTTCAAGCCAGGTGTTACACATTTCAGTCCTCCAGGTGGCATGTGCCAGAAACAACATTACAACACACTTTCAACAGTTTCAATTTATTTTATTCGTGTTCGATTTATTAAAATCATTACATGTACGGAACCATGCAGTGCAATTGCACATAGATACAGTAACTAGCAATTATTGATAAAAGCTAATAAAAAGATATAAAGTACAAACAGTAATATTACTGGGAAGAGCACAGTGACCAGTAAGCACACACGTCTAAAACTAGTCGTGGTGGGTGGGTGGCGGGGGGGGCTAAGGCTGCTGCTTTTCACTATTATATGGTGCTATGTGGAAGTTTACAAATGGAAGAAGCGCCCCCCCCCTTACCTTTCCGGTGGGGGCCGAGGCTGGGTGCAGCCCTATCAGGGAGCCTGCTCTCTTCCTCTGCCTTTTCTGCTTCTGGACTGCCCGCACAGCCCAGAGCAACCTTGCGAACTGCACGGTTTGGTGCAGGATGTGGGGAGTTCCTGCTCCGATTTCAGCAGATCCTGTAGGCCCAGGGAACGTGGCGCCATCGGCAGGCATAATGGGCTACTAGGGCCTGCAATCATGTTAGTCCTTGGGCAAGGAGGCTTGCAGGCTTATGGTTCAGGGGGTAAAGGAGAGAAACTGACGAGTAAGACAAAGGAGGATCGCTGAAACTCTGCAAGCCACACCCAGCCTGGCTGAGCGGCTTCTGCAAGGTCCGGGGCACACACTTAGCAGAGGCTAACTACAACCGCCGCACTTGCCCCCTAAAATGGCTGCAATTTGTGCATGGAGCCGGCCGCTGCACAGAGGGCACTTTGACGCGGCTGCGGCTCAAGGCAGGGGAGAGAGAGAGCTCCCGTTGGTCGGTGAAGACAGCACACCCACCTCCCCAACGCGCTTCAGCGTGCCTCGGTCCCCGTAACCGGATGGTGGAAAAAAGCAGAGAAATGTGCCGGGCCTCACGGCAGCCACTGTCTTGGGCACTCTGGCTCCGCCCCTCTGACTCCTTTCTGCTTCATCCGTCAGCACATTAACTACACCCACACTACTGAAGACCAACTCCAACAATCCGAAGAAACTCAAGTATGTGATGGATAGTCCGTCAGAAGGTACCGGAACTGCAACAGTGCTTCCAAGTCACACTATTGGCAATGCATCGCTAGACTAATCTCTGTCACATAGAACGTACAAATTCAATTTTTCCATTCCCATACGTGCACGTCATTACCATGTAGAAGTAAACAGCATTCGTTGGAAATCACACATGAGTATGTGTGTGGGGTGAATGTGTTTGCATGCAGGGATTCTGCAGCAGTCTCTGGTCTGGGCATGTTGCACGTATGCTACATGCTATTGTGCGGTCGGAAACAGAATGCTACCCGTTATTGAGCATATATGACTTTTTATCAAATAGAAGAATACCTTATTTTGTTTTCGCCTAGTTGTTAAATGCAATCGCGCAACTTTGCCAACACTGTACCCTTGCCATTCTGAAAAAGTCAGTTTGAACGTGGTACTTGCTAAGGGGACACAGGGTGCGGAAGGGATGGAGAGGGCCCTCGAGATATAACCACCCAGGGTAGATTAATTGGAGCGAATGAAATATGAAGAAAGTGAAGAGGGAGGGAAAGGATCAGAGAAATGGGGTTAGAAATGAGAAAGATTTGGAGGGCATTAATGCCACAGATATCTTCGCACAGTGTGCAGCGATATAACATCCTGGTTTAAAGCTGTTGCCAGTGCCATCTTCGCAGGCACATTCATATTTCTGATGTAGGGAGTTTCTGGCACCTCCCACCCAGCTTTCCTGGGACATAGGAGTTTGTGGGAGAGGCCATGCTTAAATCTGAATGCATGTAACGGCACAGCCATGGAGCTCTTCGCGGCTCCTCTGGGACTTGAAGTGCTGAATAAACTTTGCAGTCCATTGCAATGCAGGGACTTAAAAATGATGTTCTACATGTATACACGGGTACATGTTTCCCAGCTAGCGTATGAATGAGCTCTGCAGCCCAGGACGGGGCTAATGTGAGGCTGCACTTTAACCTAAAGACAGGAAGACCCGGCCAGGCTGTAAAGCAGCAGTCACAAGAACTCTGGTGAGGGGGGATAAGGATTGGGGTAGCACAGACCCCCAGAATACTACTGTATCAAATGTGGCAGGGAAGGGGTGGCCAAGGCAAGTGGTACCGGATAAAATTCTACCCATTTATTGGTGTTATTTGTTTTCTTCAAAACTTGTTTTATTCAAGATTCATCGTTGTCATCTAGTATCTCAGCCCATGACTGTATGTTCCTGTTGGGAGTGTGTGTGTGCACCCTCAGTCTTTGTACCTGCAAGGGGTAGGTAAATGCACCCTCACTCTCTTGTGCTGCCTGAAGGGCTGAAAGGTGCTGAGAGGAGGATGAGGGATGCAGGCAATGTGGGCGTGATCTTTACCATCTGCTCATGCATAGAGTATTGTGACGAGTGCGGTGAGCTCCTGCAAGGGAGGGATGTAGAGGGCTAACACGGGGAAGTGAGTGAGGGTTGTGGGGTGCTCCTGCAGGAAGCGTTGTGAGGCTGCCCAGAAATACTGCAGGGAGGAGAGTGAGGGGTGAAAGGAGCTCCTGTGGTGACCGCTATGAGGGGTTCAGGGAGCTCCTGTGGTGAGAGTTCTGAGGGGTGCAGGGAGGTGGGTGAGAGAGTTGCAGGGAGCTACTACAAGGACACAAGGGCAGTGTGCAAAGTGTGTCTTCTGGAATATGAGTGAGTGTTGCAGTGTCAGGTCTTTACAGTGTCAGTATAGCTTTGGTTAATAGTAGATGTATCTTTAAACCTGGAGTGTTGGTTCATCAGTGTTCTAGTCAGTTGTCTGCTGGCTGGAGAGGGAGCAACATCTGTAGTCACTGATGTTTTAAATAAATATACATTCCAAGTACATGCTGGTTACGGGAAGTTTTTTTACAAGATTAGCGACGATGGATGCCAGCCATCGAGACATCGTACAGTGACTACAACAACAGAATGGTGTGAACCCAGAAATGTGTGGTAAAACTATATGAAGTGAGAGACTGATATGGCCTAAACGAACCCGTAGAGCATCAGCGCGAGTGCAGGCGATTTGGATTTACAGAGCAGTGAGTCTGAAGTTACAGAGAGCAAGTGCAGGCGATTTGGGCAAAGTTTAATTAAACGTACAGGGAAAGACGTATTGCCCACTGTGTATTGCTCATTCTGCAAATGTCACCATGCGTGGACATTCTGTGCAGCTACCTCGCACTCCTGTAGCCGTGCGCACTTGCAGATTTGTGCAACGATGTTGAGCACGGCGACCAAGCCCCATTACCCACAGAAAGTTGACGCAGTGCTGCACGTTGGCCATTTTGGATGGTTGGGATGCCTTACATAAGGCTGTACGTCAAGTGAGGTGAATCAGGAACACGGTCCAGTTCCTTAGGAAATGGACGCAATGTGGCACGTCAGGGGACATTTTGGAAGAATGGGATGATTCCTATGCACACGTAAAGGTTTTACGTCATTTGGTTCATGCGGTGAAAAATGGTAGCTCAACAGCAGGAATTAGAAGTGTGGCCAAAAGAAATACAGCCACAGGAAGGACAGCAGCTGCGGTGACTGGAACAGTGGTTTGCCATAGCACGGCAAAGACATTTTTAAGCAACAGAGTGACGGAGTCTACGGTGATAGGCACACCCTACACCCTTCAAGGTAGTGAGAACTGATCATCTACGGTGAAAGAGAGAGCGGCATCTAGCAACTGTCAGTACAGTGAGGGGCACACGGACTGAAAGTGCCTAATACTCTTAGAGTACCCGACGCAACGGTGATAAACACATCTGCAAAAGTTATACGTACATTTTTTAACCATGCTTAGCATTCCTTGGTTAGTTCAACTGGGTGTGTGTTGGTGTGATCATGGATGCGGCTATCATTCCTGCTTCATTACTTTTAGTACAATCTGGGGCTCCACCTATTGAATGAGAGGAATGGGTGGAAATAATTGAGAACTAAATTGAGGCGTTGGATGGAAGGGATTTCCGTGCAACTTGAAAGAAAGCATTATTACTCAGTACATCAGGCAAGGAAGGTCAACATGTGTTTACGCACTTATCGGTACCGGTGGGTAACAATGGTCAGCTGATTGGAAATGTGTATTTGGAGGCTACAGCGAGGTTAGAGAAACGATTTGCAAAAGGGATTAATATAGTAATGTGTAGACATTGTATTTATACCCAACCACAAAAAGTAGATTAGTCGGTGGACCAGTTTGTGACAAGGTTGCGTGAGCTATCAGTTAAGTGTCATTTTGGGGCAATAAGGGATGAAATGATCCATAACGAGTTGATAGTGCAATGCAGGAGATGTTGTGGGCGGCGAAGAACCCATCACTCCATGATGCTGTTGAAATAGCAAAGGTAGTGGAGCAATGTGATCAGTGCACAAAGGAAATGGAAGAAAATAATTCAAAACAAATGTGTCATGTGTTGAGCAAAAGGATGGTGGAATTCTCAGCACAAGTAAAGGGTTTGTAAAGAATGAGAAAAAGTGAGGTTTAACAAGAAAAATGTGGGAAATGCACCAACATTATTGGAATCTGCAAAACAGAAACGTTATGTACCAGGTGTGGAATTAGCTTCCATACGGCTGACTACAAGAATTGTTATGCTGTCAGTAAAGAATGCAGACAGTGTGGACGCAGAGGACATTTTTCCCACTTGGCAAGATGTGGACAAAGCAAGATTTGAAGCTTTCGACAAGGAGGGTGCAGTGGCAAGTGTACATGATTGGGTGGAGTGGAGTCAGGAAGCCACTGGGAAGGAACAGTGGTTGGAAAGCATAAGGGTGGATGGTGCATTGCTATTATAAGTGGTGGATATAATTTTGAAGGGTGGCAGACGAGAGTATGTTACAAGTGGCTGTAAGGCCATTTGTAAAGATTATAGATGAAATGACAGTATGTGAAGGTAATCTTATTGCTAGGGGAGACAAGTTTGTTCCTCCACAGAGTTTAAGAATTGAACTCTTCAAATTGGCGTACGAGGGTCACTTGGGGCAGGCTAACAAGGAAGAGACTACGTGAAAATTTTGGGTGGCCAGGGATGGATCAGGAGATTGTGGAATGGGTGGGAAGGTGTGTGGACTGTAAGGATGGTGAGAAGAGAATGAGAGTCGTTGAACAATCAGTTATAAGAGAGATAGTGGATCCAGGGCAGCCATGGAAAACAGTGTGTTTGAATTTCATTGGGCCCTTGAGGGGAGTTTCTGCCGAGTTGAAATTTGCCTTAGTGGTGGTGGATGTACATTCCAAGTGGCTAGTGGTAAAATTTGTGTGCGAGATTACGACTAAAAATACCATCAAGGTGTTAGAGGAGATTTTTACGGAAGAATGTTACCCAGCAAACTTGATTACCGATAATGGTACACAGTTGACAGAGGAAATGACAAGTTTTTAAAAAAATTTTGTGGAATTTTACATTCACTTACATCTCTATACAACCCTCAAACTAATGGTATTGTTGAGAGGGCTAACACGTGGTAAAGGGAGTGATCCAGATGGATCTGGAGTGATATCAAAAGTATGGTGAGTGATTTGGTGTGGGCGTATCGTAGCACAGAAAATGGTGTCACAAAGAAGATTCCATTCAGTGTGATGAAGGGACGGAATGCAAACATCAAGATGTCAGCAGCGTGGATGAGCATGCTGGTGAGTCAAGTGGAAGATGAGGCAGATGACAAATCCAAAGGAAGGAGTGGAAGGATAATGGTGGGTGAGTTGGGAAAAATTAGATCAGAACGGATTGAAGGTGGTTTGACGAAGTTTCAGGGACCATTCAGAGTGAGAGATGTGCATGATTTATTTGTGGTTTTGGAGAAAGAGGAAGCATTTGAATATGCGAAGAGTGGCCTTGTATGAAATTGGGTCCAGTGCTGGGACAGAAGCAGTGGAAGGAAGCAACGAAGAAGCACAAGAGTAGGGTAGTAGCTTCATGATGAGGTGCTGGGAATGAAAGGTCAAGATGTTTGAACTAGAAGGGTGTGGTGAAGACAGTTTGGATGAGGTGCAGGTGGATAGTGCACAAAGGGTGCCTAGACAGAGGATACCACCAAGGCACTTGAAGGATTGTGTATGCAAAAAAAGGTAAAGCCATTGACTAGTATTCAGTATACTAGTATATATGATGTTGTATGTGAATTTTGTATTTATAAAGGGAAGATGTGTTGCACGTGTCAGGTCTTCCCAGTGTCTATATCTTTAATAATAGTACATGTATCTTTAAGCCTGGAGTGTTGGTTCATAAGTGTTCCAGTGTTCTTATGCACTATGTCTTAGTTGGGTTCTCTCTGGAGTCAGTTGTCTGCTGGCTGGAGAGAGAGCACCATCTGTAGTCACTGATGTCTTAAATAAATATACAGAGGGAGGGAGGCTGTGAGCTATTGCAGAGAGCATTTTGATGATGCAGCAAAGTACTAAAAGGGAGTATTGCGAGAGTGGAGTGATTACTCCATGGAGGAAAGAGAGGGTTGCAGGGGGTGGGGGTCCTTCACAGAGGAGAGGGGTGCACCTCAAGACAGCAACAAAAACACAACAAGACTACAACTCTGATCATCATGCACACCACCACTACCCACAGACACTTCCCTCCATCTAGGGCACTACTACTAAGAAGGCTGCTGCCTGTCAGCATATGCACTTCAGAAGCTCAAAGCGGTATGAAGCACTAAATAAAACCAACTACAACACAACAACAACTAAGGGGTGTCATTAAGTGCAGTTAGTGTATTATTTCTCTATTTTTGACTCGCGCTCCACACGGCTTCCAGCTTTAAACTTGCTTATTCTGAGCCAGTGCTCCTCGAAATAGGTCGGCAGTAAAAGCTAGAAGTCAGTAGAGAGAGAGAAGGGAAAAAGGCCAGGAAGGTGTTTCTGGGTTTTATGTTGCTGTAATGCTGCATCTTATGGTGAATCATATCTGACTATCACCACCTGATTCATGCCACCCGAAGAAGCGAGATGGAAGAGCATTTAAAAAACTTGAGGGTTTGCGAAAAGTTGGTGAAGCCTCATGTTTCCAGCTAAATGCTCTCAGCTAAAAATTAGACAGTGGTGGCTAGAGATATAGTATGGTGTTTTAGCACAAAGTGACTTGAGGAGTTAAGTCCTTGTTGCTTACTTGTTGGTATAACTAGCAGGTTATGAGTTTGAGTGCTGGCAGAGTCAATTTAGGTGCTCACCCTTCTGATTCAATAAACTCAATGGCAGTACTAAAACACTTGCAGATACCTTAAACATGCCTATACAAGGGTGGAATACACTGATGGAACAGTCTGCATTATTTTAAGGCTGAAAAGGAACGACTGCAAGTAAAAGAGTGCTGCAATAATGCCACAAAAAGTGCAGTTGTGTACTGCAAGAAGTGCAACTGGGTGCGGCAAAATTTGCTAACTTATTCCGCAAATTCTTGTGTGGGGGTGGATGAAAGCATTCTAATAGTGGTTCTTGATGCTCTGGAAATAATTCCACTATCAAAATGGAAACCTGCCTGTTAACCATTCCCAACCACATCCCAAAACAGTAACTTTTTAATCCACAGAGAGAGACTGCAGTCCAAAACAAGTCTTTCCTTTACCACCAATTTCTGATTGATTCTTGAGAAGCATGTTACAGAGCTTGACAACATTAAAAACTGCCAGAGCTGAAGCATTCACCAGTATCGGGCGCCATTACCTGGTCCAGTAAACAAGCAATGAGAAAGTGGCTCATTTCCAAAAACTCACATCGGGAAACCAACCAATGATGCCTTAAAGCCAAGGGACAAACGTCAGGCAAACAACTCCTGATGGGAGCAGGAATTTTGGGGAAAGTGCTTAAACAGAACATGTACTTGGACCAACCTCCTTAAACTGCCTCCCAACAATACCTGCAAATATTACTCAGAAGAGAGGGCAGCTGCACTTCACTGCAAGCAGCAGTAGAATACTAGAAAGAGATGACAAGAATATGTATTTAAGTAAAGGACTATTGAACTAACGTGATGTTGGGGAAAATGGAGGATTGGAAAATCGTGGAGGGCTTCATCCCATTAAACAAGAACGGACAGCGTAATAAGTCAAGTGGGTGCAGAGTGTAGACACAGCCAGTAGAGCTTAATCCCAAGCAGCACATACTCCAGATTACCCACCAATGACCCTAAAAAACAGCTCACCTTCTCCATTAAAAACACCCCAAAATAACAGTGGGTGTTAGTATCTGCCCACTAAAATAACAGCCAATGACCCTTAAGAACGGCGCACCCCCGATTATAAAGCAGAACGCCACGATGCCCATCATGAGGGCGAAAATAGTAATGACAAAGAACAGCATCTTTTCAAAAGACTGACTATATTATATCATTGCACCGGAGAGGCCAGAGTAATTAAACGAAACTCAAGCATTATAAATAATTGTGCCTGTAAATAAATACCAAAGGTATACTGCATCATGGCTTTAGTGGACATACATTACAGGGATGGGCTGGGTGTAGACTGCTTAGAAAGTATGTTAAACACGACACAATGGAATGTCCTTCTGCAGGTATGCCATTGCCTTTTAATCAGCATTTAAAATTTTTAGTATGCGTACTCAAAAAAAAAAAAAAATGAGTCCAGAGCCCTAAAACTTTCAGAAACCCATCCAAAATCCAGGGTTGATCAATGAAGAAATAAGCCCCATCTTGGTATTGAAGGAAACACTTCTTCACAGAAAGTTATAACAAGTATTATTACATTGGAACAAATTATGAACCCCTTACTGTGTGCCAGTGTTTTGGAGACAGGGGTCCACCTCACTCTACTAAACCAAAGCCTCTTACTGAAGGCATGCTTCGACCAACTATTCATGCAACAATTCTCAGACTTGTGGTGGTAAGGCAGTGCTCTTCAAAGATAATAGTACTTCAAAGGAGACGCTTGGCACCACTTGGGGTGGAATGCAACTGTTATAAGAACGTAAGCTCATATGTACCAATATTTACCATAGAGACAGAATAGGTAAACCCCTTTGATACACCAGGCCCTGCGTTTTTAGAAGATGTTATAAGCATTCTCCTCCACTAGATGTTCTCTCATTTTACTGACTCTCTAGACATAGAATCAAGCAATGCGTTTGATGCATTATTCTTAAATACATGCAGTTTTAGTCTTGGAGAGGAGCAGCAAAAATATGTGGGGATGGTTCTTTATTTCGTTTTCAGGTAATAACTACAAAATATTAGTTTCACTAATTTTCTCCATCTTAAGTTAGCAGTGAATTAGAAATCGAGTTCTCATTGCTTTGCCTATTTGCATTGCAGATTCCTCCGTTCGTCATCAGTTGACATCTGCTTGGTTTTTTACTCTTCAGAGAGCACCGGGGAGTAAAGAGGGCAGTCCCTCAAAATGCGTACCAACTCCATTCTGCTTCATCTTCACCTCTTAACTTCTACCTCGAACCTCCACTGTCAGCCGCGCCTTACCTCCAACTGCAGAACAAAGATCCATTGTCTTAAAGGAAGCTACAAGTTCTTGAGTGAGCAGTGAAAGACTGCAGGCTACGCTGTGATTCACAGACCCAATAACTATTCCATCATGGACATTTCATCATTCTTTTTTTTAATAATCGTAAATGTTGCTATTTTTTTGATGCGAGGCATTTCAGAGTCTTCAATTCAAGACTGGTTGGAGGAACAATGCTAAATAGTTAAATTGTCTGTCTCAGCTCGTGATGCTCTTAAATATTGTTGTGAATCGTTAGGAGCACTGCCCTCCAGGAGGCAAAAGTTAAGTGTGTCTCTCAGATAGACACTTGTTCTTGAAAGATATTGCAAGTGCCCTATTCCACTCTGCCCGAGAAGTAAAATAGTATTAGTAGAAGTCTTCTAAAGATCTTGTTAGAAGCACTCTTCACACCCTACCCTAGAGTTCTTATCAGCTATACTCTCAGGCCCCAGTTCTTGTCAGCTATTTTCTTCTCCCCAATCCACCACCCCCGGTTCTTGTCAGCTGCTTTCTTCTCCACCACTGTCAGTTCTTGTCGGCAGCTCTCTTGAACCACCAACCTACAGTTCTTAGAAACTGCACTCTTAAGCCCCAGTTCTTGCCAACTACTCTCTTCCCAATAGCCATAGTTCTCATCAGATGCACTCTTCTGCTCCAGCCCCAACATTGTGCCTGATGTGTGCTTCCCTTTCTCAGCTGCTCTCTTCGGTCCCTGCACCAGTTCTTGTTTGCTGTACTTCTCCCCCATCAACCCCCAGCTTTTTTTTCAGATGCACTGTTATGCACCAGCCCCCGTTATTTTTCGTGGTACTATTCTCCACCAGACACTAGTTTTTGTGAGATGCAACTCTGCTACCAAAGACCCCAGTTCTTCGCTGAAATCTTCTCCTAAAAACCACATTTCTTGTCCTTCAGCAGCCCCCACTTCGTTTTGGACTCTAAACATCCCACTTTTTGTTAGACATACTCGACTACTGATAACCTCAGATCTTGTTTGAGGTGCTCTTCTTCACTACAAACAAGTCATAGCACAGAGCTATATACGCACTATTGTAGTTGGCTGGGTCATGCCTGTTCTGCTGCCATCTGCCCAGTGTACAATTGCAACAAATGACTTTAAGAATTCTGGTCATGAATGCCTATACATCTGCTTCCGCTGACCTAACAAACCTCCCTATTAGCAATGGTTAAGTGGATCCCAGACGTAGTGAGCTACACGCTGCCTACTTTTGGTTTCAAGCATTTGCCTTCAATTGTACAACAGTAAATTGGACGTGGCTCTGGTTTTCTATACCATTTCACCTTCCTTCCTCCACGAGTCAATGTGTTTACAGAGGCTATGTCAGTCTAGGTTCTTAGACTCCCAGTCATGTTGTTGCGCTGTGCATTCTCTATAGGTAGGCACCAACTGGCTTCAAAACGTCTGGCACAGCACTGGACAGACTGGTCTTTCTTCTTCTGCCGTGTTGGACCTTGTGGTCCACATACCAGTGCCGTACAAACGCCCCCCCTCCCCACCCAAAAAAAAAAAACCAAAACATTGTCATGATGTTGCCTGTGCTTCCCCCGGATCCCTATCCGTTTATTAATGTTTTGGAGCTGAATACAGTCTGCCTCAACCAATATTAACATTGTGTTCTTGGCTGGCAGCTTCCACTATTTCTACATCCGGGGTCAGGTTCTATATGCACAGTCACATCACGTTGCCCTATGTCAGGTTTGAATAGTTCATCGTGTCATCGATTACAAATACTAAAAAGCAAAGAAAGAAGAGAGAACAAGCACTGATGAGCCACTCTTCCCTGAGGTTACCAGATGACTGTCGCCAAGGACACACGTTTTCCAATAGCGTTTTCCTTCGGCATATGATTGTTTCCATGAAAGCTGCTCAAACTAAACCATGACTACATTCCCCAGAATGCACTCGCTGGTTTGATAAACGCCAAGAAGAAGCACAGTCACATCTGTAAACACTACTCTTACCCAACATAAAATAAGTTTTGGTTGTTTACTGCAGCACTCCATTGTCCACCTGCTCAAAGCACCGCATACCCCTCCAGTTGGTCACTTCCAGCCTCCACCCATCGCTCTCACCTGCCTCTTCCAAAACCCCCATATCTCCCTTCCCCATCAACTCCAGCACTCACCGCTAAGATGTTCACCAGGCTGGTCTTGCCGCTGTTCTGCAGCCCGACCAGGGTCAGCTCCATTTCCTCCCGCCAGAAGAGCGAGCGCAGCCAGCCCAAGAGCCGGGAGAGCAGCCCCATCCTAAAGCAGTGAGGCACCGGTGTGGGCAGGAGGAGAACCGGGCGCTACAAACAGGCCCGGACACTAAACGGCAGACAGCCGGAGATGAACTCGCTGCAACCGGCTCTGGCTGCAGCGTCTGTGCGAGCGGCCCCAGCGGCGACACCTAGCGGCAGCGCGACACAAAACCAACGACGGACTATCCTATTTCAACATAGGCGCCGCCATATTGAAACAAGGCTGTCGGAAACAAGGAAAGGACAGAGACCCCCCCCCCCCCCCAACTGCATTCACCTCAATTATTACTAGTTTAGCCATCCTTAGTCAAACGCCAGCGGGTAACATAATGCTATAGAACATTCTGCGCATATTTAAGAAAAGAAACGTGGATAGGAAGGTCGAGCATTGGCTTAACCTAACTACTAGCATATTACCCCTAGTTATTGTGGCTTTGACGTGACAAATACTTTGTTGATTATAACCACTAACTTATGGCCCCTGGGCTTTACTAGAAAAACACAAGAGTTTCCCGAGTTTGTCCTACTTCTCTGCCTATAACTAGGGAGCCCAGCCCTGGAGAACAGATAGCTAAAAGAAGCGTCCCTTTCGAAGAACTAAAAAAACTAGACCGCTCTCACGTTAATTAACGCTCGCAGCAAGACGACCATCTTTTGTGCAGACGATGGATAATAATAGGGTGACAGGCAGTGCTTGAAATGGAAAAATAAAAGTGCAGGTACTCTGTAGCAGAGTACCTGCTTGTTTCTGAGAAGTGCCGGTACTCTCCAATTAAAGGTATTGCATTTCTCTTGAGAAGTGCCGGTACTCTCCTCCTGAAAATAAAAAAGTGCCGGTACTCCGTACTGGACAGTGCCGGCCCATTTAAAGCACTGGTGAAAGGATTCTCAAAACAAAATAAGCATTGGCATAGCCAATAGGAATCGCCTTTGGGACCTTATAAGTGTTTAGCCAGAGCTATTCGCTTTGGCAATGTTTTTAAGCTATGTCACACAAGCAGACAGATATGCTTAATAAAATGTGTGGTGTTTTCAATATATCAACTTTAGACACACACCCAGCACTAAAAAAAACCCATAAAAAACCAGACGCACTGCCCCAGAAGAATGACCGGTTTTGCTGACGGTCTAGAATGAAAATAGACAGCGAGACTGTGGGGATCTTCACGGCAAGCTTTTCATTTGCAAAGCTTTTCTGATTTGCTAGTCTTTTCCTCTGTTGAAATTAGTATCAGTTTTCCTGCACCGTATGAGTTCTTCAATGGGGTGCAAGCTATGGTAATGCTTTTCAGAGTGCGCATGCACGCCTTCAAAGGAGGCTACTAGATACTAAACGTTACTCAAACTGTTCGTATAAAGCATAAGGGCAACAACTCGAAAGTTTCATGCAGAAGCACGATAAAATTGTGATTTTTGAGTTTCCCGCGGTGTATACCTAAGTCCCCATAAGAGGCTTACACTGTGAGGAGGTTTCTTTTTGGAAGGAGTATCAGGCTAGCTGGTGTCTGCCGAATAGAACAGGAGTATGGTGGGAGCAGCTCAGAGTTCTGCAGCTGTCTGGCAGGCACCCTGCCCTTCCTCTGCATGGACTTTAGTCCCTGCACTGTGCTAACTTTTTTTTTATTGCACTCAAGACCACTTTGTCGCCATTTCACAGCGCGCTAATTAGTGGCAAAGAGAACAAGATTGACAGTCTACATCCAAAAGTGAAAGTAGCTCAAACCATAGAAGCAGCGACACGCGCGACGTGGCGCGATTACAGAACAATGACACTGGAAAGTAACAAGCTAGGGCGGAAGTGTTGGGGGGAAGCACAGGGATTGAACTGCGAGCAGTGCCATGTACCAAGGAGCAGCGAGGAGAGGGATGAAAGGAAAAGTAGTGCACTCATACAAAAACACATGGCCCATAGTGAAAGGATCCATGTAGCAGGGGCAGTCACTAGGGCGGAAACGAAACAGCCACAAAGCTAGCAAAATGTACACTATTACCAAACGAAAACTATGGAATTTGTAAAGGCAGACCAAGCAACCAATGAAAAGCGGTGGGCATTTTCAAAGCCCACAGAGGGATTACAGTATGCCTCACAGAGCAGCGCATGTGCGCAGCCTCTAAGCTCAACCTAAAAACCGGGACAGGTCACAGACATAGAAGTAGAACTACTATTTACATCAACCCTCAACATAAAAGTAGGACTATTTGACAGCTGTCATAGACATAAAAAAGGGACTACAAGGACAGCCTCCTCCACAGAGGGTTACTGGAATTATGTGGCAGGGGAGCACTAAGTTATGTGGCAGGTGGAATGCCACATCGCCTGGGGATGACCAGCACCATCTTCATATGTGGTTCTCTTTGTACAGCTGAGCTGAGTGTAGAACTACCACTGGCAGCTGAAGAAGCCTCAGTGATACATCCAAACTTCAAGTGAGCCCCCCCCACAGCCTCTTTGTTAAAAATAAAAACAAAAAGATACTCTGCAAAAAGGAGAGTTGCCATGACCTATTCATGAAGCCCAGAAGGATCCACTCCTCCTGGTGTGCACAAGTTCTTAATTATGGTTGCGTTTTTTTGTTTTTTTTTAGTATCACCATGATTTTTTGACCCCTAACAGCTAAGTAAAGTAAATCTGCAAGGCAAAGTTAAAAACGACAGCAGATGTTTTTGTTTGAAGTAAATGTAAAATGTGAAGAAATTACCGATATTTGGTTTTGGGAAAGAAGGTAGCCCTAGGGAAAAAGTTTAAATAAATGGCCGGTATTTTTTGGGGAAGGGTGGAAACCCAACAAACACAGGCCAAACAACAAAGAGAAAATGTCTCACAGCCATTTACATATTAAATTTGTGTGTCTTGTTTTGGCTTGCAGTCTGGGAGGGCAAGTCTCATGTGGCAGCTGATGCATCCGGCAGGGCCCCGACTTGCTGGTGCTGTCAGGGCTGGGGAAGGGTCATGCAGGTTTGTTCTACTCCAAGCCCCTTTCGCTTTGGCTGCTGCTTGATTCTGCTGCAGTCTGCACGCTCGCTTTAAAAGGGCAGAGCAGGGTCACACTGGTGGCTGGCTAGATTGAACTTGGTGCAGGCGGTAGCTTCTAACTCAAGTTAGCACAGCAGGGTGTCCTGGTTGTTCGGAGAGGTTGTTGTCATGATGGCTGGTGTTGCTGCTTTGCAGAAAGAGAAGGGAAATTCAGAGAGAAAAAAATCTCTCTTTAAAGGATTTCCCTTCCTGCTAGTTAGTGTGTACGGACAGAAAACCATTTATCTTTACACGGATATTTGGCCATAAGGGAGTGGTGCATTTCTTCCATCCTGACTAGAGTGCTGTGGCAACTGAGATCAGAAATGTAACATCGCTCCTTTAGAAAAACAAGATTGAGCCCTTCATTCCTAAACACCGGATAAATCTTGCAACCTACAGGTGTTTCAAGGGTTTGTGGAAGAACAGCATTGACATTGCACTCATTCCATAGCGCATAACATGGTTGTATTGAATGACTGAATGCCAAGATACCAGAAGTCATGCAAAAAACAGTCTTCCCAAGAGGTTTTAGAATGTTAAGTCACTCACCTGGAGTGACGTCACGCTGTAAGTTCTCCAGAAGTGAGCGTGCGCACATCTTTTTAACAGCAGTGCACATGCTCAACCCAGACGGCACCCGAAAACCGGGACATTTATGCAATATGGAGAAAAGAGTTGGGACACTTCTCCAAAAACCGGGACCATCCAGGGAAAACCGGGACGTCTGGTCACCCTAATAATAAGCCCTGCAGTTGTTTGAACTTGAAGCTAATGCCTTTCAAACAGTAAATTCCTGGGGTATACGGCACCAAATAATTACTTCAATTGCTTCATTGCTGAACAAGATGAAGGCGTGCACAGCACATAGCAGGCAAGTTTTCAGTTTGCTTATGTGTGACATTTTCCTGTTTTAGCGTTCCTTTGTGTAGCATCCTCCCCAGCCCGGTAGGATATAAATATAAATGAATCATGCCACACACAGAGCTCTGTAATACAAGTCTTTATTCTCTAGAGTGTAACTGCCAACTGACACATACAGTGTCATGAATTTAAATAACCACACCCAATCATTTACGTCACTAGGACTACGGAGTCCGTTAGGGACCATAGGGGTCCGGTACTTTATAGTACACAAGACACTACATCTCCCCATTTGTTAAATAAAAAGATTCAAACAAACATATATACATCATAGTTCCTCAATGAGACATCGATGCGCATGAACCACTCCTCCAGATCTCGTGGTGTGAGGCTGCGGAGACACAGGAAAAACAGCTGCAGCAGGCACTGGTGAGCTAGCCATGGAGGCAGTCCCGGGGCTCTCCTGGCACTCTGATGACAGAGTCTCACTCTGGATGTCTGAAACCGACAGACTCCGAGGCAGGTGCTTGAAATGTGAGGAATCCCTTGTAATGGACTTTCCAGGATGGTGAGCAATATCCATGTGTCCCTTACTAGTCACAACTTGCAATGGATCGACATCGAATGTAGGGTTCACTGATAGAATATCGATGTAACAAACATCGATATTCTAAATATCGAAAAAAAAATATCGACTACAAAAATATCGAGTCCAATACCTTAACAGGTAAGTACAAAAATATCGAATCAAAAATATCGAGGTAAAAAATATAGATTAAAAATATATCTAAAATAAAATAATATATAGTAAATATATTAAATATTAATATTATTTTTAACAAAATAATTAAATGTAATATACATTTTAACTAAATATACCAAATAAACTTAATTAAAAAAATATAAACACACACACATACAAATTTATACATATACATATATTTACTTAAAAATAGTGTATTAACTATTCTCTTTATTTAATTTTTAAACTTTAAAATTATATAAAAATAATATAAGAAAAGTCCAAACCACAAAGGAATGAAGCGGCACACCAATCCAGGTAAAGTGAGAGCTTTATTAAGCTTGAAAATGACGCGTTTCAGCCGTGAAGTCCTTTGTCAAGTTACCCGGATGTAGATCGGACGGCATTTTCAATACGCAGTGAACAACGTCATAATAGACATAATAGAGTTACTTTGTCGTTCTGCTAATATCCAACAATACGTGATACAATACGCAATAAATCAGTTGATAAACTGCTCAACAAAATGCATACGAGCAATGCATGGAAAATGTTTGTGAGGATAAAAATACTGCCGAGAACACCAATGATAATTCTCATGGTGTGTTCACTTCACCCCGTACATTGCTAAATGTGCTCACAGTTCCAAAACAATTATTTGACAAATGCCAAAGTAAAACAGTTCATCAACAGTAGAGCAATTAATCCGCAATGCCAAACCACAAGTATGGTAAATTTAGAGGGGTCAGTACATGTCATAATGTGCCCCTAACGCAATTTTAAATTTTCCACTGGGCATGTATGGCAGACTAAAACAGTGAAATTTCAGGACAAGTGTCAGAGTGCAGTAATTTATAAACATTGAGGTTAATCAATTAGCAATATCTGAGAAGAAAATTAAACAAATTAAAAGGTAATGTACCTAGTAGTATTTCATTGATTAAACTCAAGATGTTCCCATCACGTAAACATAGAGAGATTTTTCACAGGGAGCATGCACTCTTGACATTCAAAAATTCAATGCCAACAATTCATTTGATTATGCTCATGAACAAACTCTATCTCAATTTCAAGAGGAAATGTTTACACCTTCTTCCATGCTAAATACGCAGAACGATCATCACAGTAACTCTCAATTCATCATATTTATATCTGTGCCGTTCCTTACACTCGGGTTAAACAGAATAAATGTGTACTTCTACTCTTTCTACTTAATCGTAAACAAGGTGAGATTGTGAATCAGTGATATAATTCAAAGGGTAGTGAGAGGATTAAATGGACATCTAATATAAGAACCCTATGCAGATGGTATGAGACCATATCACATTTTGTCCAAGACCTATGAAAAAAAGAGAGACAAATTGAAGACCATACTGTCTAATGTGCACATGGTAAGACCAAATGGGTGACTAAAAATTTAAGGGCAAGTGCCAAATACATAGCCCCATGGCCTATGTGTATCAAGGTCTTGGACCCTGACTTCTCCCATATGAGAAATCAGAGTACAGACAATTGTCTGGAAATGGGTTAAGTCCAAGGTCCAATCACGACCACTGTGATTGTGCAACCACTATAAAATAACAATGTCAGTCAAAAACCCCCAAGGGGAATTCCTGACATAAATGAAAACGAAGGAAGAGGAAAAAGATGAAAGGAAATTGCATGTAACCAATACAGGAATACAGCTATTAAAAGATGGACCGCAGTCCAACCATGCAGGTATAGCCGGTTTGCGGAAGTCAATGTTCTAAGACAAGCAGTGCGTTCACTGTCCAATATGGGTATTTAATTCTTCCTCCCTATTGAGACCGAACGGCATTCTAGTGTTCAAATAATATATTTCGATTTGAGAATGCGCAATTGCTTCTCCCTGTCCCCACCACGTATGTGTTTGAAAATTCTGTCAATACCACAGAACTTAAGCAGTTTTCTATCACTATTATGTGAATTGTAAAAGTGACGTGCAATGGGATAGGTAAAGTCCATGTTAGTTATGGCTCTTTGGTGTTCTAGCAAACGTTTTTTGAGCTGGTGTTTAGTGCTCCCTATATAGCGCATGCCACATGGACATTACAATTGATAAATTACAAAGTCCGTGGTACATGTGATGAATTTTTTTATATTTCTTTCTCTAGCATCGTGTGTGGAAAACGCTCTGCAGTTGGTGGTGTACTTGCAGGCTTTACATGAATTACATTTGTATAATCCCTCCTTACGCTGTAGCCAACTTCCAGTAGATTGTGTTTGCTGGTAACTCTGAACCAGTTTGTCCTTAAGGGACACCGAACGTCTGTATGTTATGGTAGGTGAGTCCCCCATTAACTTGCCAATCACTGGGTCAGCTTTGACCAAACCCCAGTGTTTCTTCATTATTGATCTTACATTACCAGATTTCGCATTGTATGTTGTGACCATGCGGGGATTGTTAGCGGAAGTGTCCCTTGTTGGTAAGGCATTCCTTTTGCCAAAGAGTACCTCCGCTTGCTTAGTATTGCTAAGTTTATCTGTGGCTTGTTTGAGAATTTTATCAGAATAGCCACGTTGTTTGAATCTTTTGATCATGTTTGTGCATTCCACTCCATAGTCTTTATCGGTGCTACAATTCCTACGTGCACGTAATAGTTCCCCATAGGGGATGCTGTTAATCAATGAGGACGGATGGTGGCTGCGTGCGTGTAATAAAGTATTACCGGCAGTCTCTTTTCTAAAGAGGACTGTTGTCAATTTGTTCTGATCCACTGTGACTCTAATGTCCAAAAAGTCACAGGAAGTACCACTGATAGAATGCGTGAATGTCAAATTCAGGTCATTGGCTGATAATACATCGATGAACTCAGAGGCCAGATCCAGACCCCCATCCCAGATGATGAAGAGATCATCGATGTATCTCAGCCATAATGGGATGAGTTCAGTGTATTTCTCAAACGTGTCAGTCCAGACCACCTGCTCCTCCCACCATCCTAGGAAGAGATTGGCCAAGCTGGGGGCAAAGCAGGTACCCATCGCTGTACCGGATCTCTGCCGATAAAGAGTTTTATCAAACAAAAATATGTTCTCCTGTAAACAGAAGAGCATCATTTGCTTTAACATAAGTGTGTGATTCAATTTATCAATGGGCTGATGTTGTAAATAGTACATACATGCTTCAACACCTTTACACTGATCAATGCATGTATACAGTGAACACACGTCTAACGAGATCATCATATAGCTAGGCTCCCACTCAATGTCATGGATTCTTTTCAAAAATTCTGTGGTATCTTTACAGTATGATCTAAGATCTACGACATATGGAGATAAAAAATAGTCCAGAAAAATTGAGGTATTCTCTAAAAGACCATTGTTCGAGGAAACAATTGGCCTCCCTGGTGGCTTGGTAGGGTGCTTGTGCACCTTGGGAAGCAGGTACAGGCAGGGCACCCTAGGATTGTCATTTCTTAAGAATTTATACTCATCGTCATCCAAGAGTCCATCCTTCCACCAGTCTCTGAGGTAGTTATGGTATCTACTTATTGTTTTCTCATACTGTTCCCAACTAATAACTTCATAACAGCTAGTATCATTCAGCTGGCGCATTGCTTCATTGTGGTAATCCACAGTGTTCATTAAAACGACATTTCCCCCTTTGTCAGAGGGTTTAATCGTTATGGACGTGTCTTCCATTAGTTTCTTAAGTGCATTCCTTTGTTTCAAGGTGAGGTTATCTTTTATACGATAGTTCAAGTCGTTTCTTAATTTTACCATTTCATGAATAAGCACAGAATGATAAGCCTCGATGTTGTCATGAGCAACATTAGGATTGAATTTCGATTTCACTTTAAAACCACTTTTGTGTGTCGTGTCCACTGTGAATCCTAAAGATTGCAGCTGTATGCTCGTGGGCTCATTGGTTTCACCTGTTCCATTACTTTCCAATTGGTGAATCTCCAAAATTGTTCCAATTTCATCCATTTTTGTTTAAATCTGTTTTTTATTAACTTTTTGAGTTACAGATACAGTAAAGGCCATGCATGGTGATTCTTAATAGCAATGGAAACATATTCTTGCTACTTGAATATTGAGCATTGTAGACATTCTAAATGTGCCCATCGCAGCAGAATACATATGGTGGCTACATTTTGGCTCATTCCATACACGGGATGAAGGCTAGTCCGGCTTCTGCATGAGTTCAGCCGTCCAACAAGTAGTGTCTTTCTGCTGGTACAGCGTGGACTTCAGTACAGACATAATATGATCAAAACAGGTAACACCCAACAACCCCAACACAGACCGGCATTAGTACCAATATCCCCGTCTCCCCACCTCCCCGATTTCCTCAACCAACATTCTTCAGCATTACAGACTGATTGTCACTCCCCTGTGCTGACATCTATTATGTTCACCGTGATGTCAGCGCTGTTTAACACACACGCAGAACTGTGCAGCTGCATACCTCCCTGAGTCCCGACATCTACTCCGGGTTCCCGCACCTCCCTTCGAACTGCCCTCCCGAGCGTTCCTCCTCAATCTGCTGAAGCGTCTGTAGCAGTCCCTCCCACTGTGCAGCTATGGGCTCCTTCCTTAATCCCAAAGTTTCTTCCCGTCTGATGGCAGTACCCTCCGCCCTGGCCCATGCGGAGAGCGAATGTCTTCATGCACGCGTGTGAGGTGGGTCCTGCGCTTTCCATCTCTTGGTGAGTAATCGCTTAGCGACCACAAACCCCAGGTCCAGGAATCGGGATGTAACTTTCATGGCTGGGGTCCTATGGAACTGGTGCAACAGGTAAACAGTCCAGTCAAAGGGCAGGCTACGACCTGTGCTGACGCGTAGCCGCTCACTGATTGTGTGCCAATACGTGTGTAATTTGTGGCAGCTCCATAGCATGTGAATCAGGCCCGCCCCAGGTTCGGCACATCTAGGGCACACTGCATCTGTACGATGGAAATACCTATTAACCGTCTCGGGCGTGAGGTATGCCCTATGTATGATGAACAACTGTATCTGTCGGAACCTCATGTTTCTGGGTATGCGCACTGGGCTCTTCAATACCCGTTCCCATTCCCTGTCTTCCAGTGGTCTCCCTAGGTCAATTTCCCATTTTCGACGGAGCGGATCTAAGTTGATCGCCGCATGGGTTCGCAGGGATGCCACAAACCAGCGGATCAGGTGTCTGCCTTGCCCCATAACATGGAGGTATTGTATGGTAAGGTGCTGGTTGGGTTCTGTGGACATGTCTCCCCATTTAGCGGTCAGGGTTGCAATCAGTGAGCGGTGCACTAGGAACTGCCCTGGCGGCAATCCCTCACCCTCTACTAGTTAGTCATATGGGGCAAGTGCGCCATCACAATACAAGTCTCCCAATGTTTGTATGCCAGCGTCCCGCCAGTGCGTCAATGTGAGGGAGGTAAGTGTTTGCATCCCGCTAGGAGAACCCTCCAGTGGCAACGCCGGTGCATATGGGACCAGCGTCCTGGTGAGAAATAAGCTTCTACGGTAGTATTTGTACGCCACCGCCAGAAGGAGGGGTGTTGGCGTCGCGGCCCTGGTGGCTGGGTGGAAGACTGCAAGGAGTCTCTCCAGGGAGTATGGAGGCAGTGTAGATGCTGTATCTTCCCGACCCCGGTCCGCAAACCAGCGGGCTATCCATTGCAGCTGTGCAGCCAAGTAGTAGTGTTCTAAGCAAGGTGCCGCCAGCCCCCCTTGATCTGTGGGAAGGTATAGTTTCGCTAGTGACAGCCTGTGCCTACTATTCCCCCATATGAAGTTCCTGATTAACTTAGAGAATGTGGCAAAAAAGACCGCAGGTATATATAAAGGTAGGTTAGCGAAGTAATATATCAGCCTGGGGAGAATCACCATCTTGGTGAGCGCCACTCTGCCCGTGACCGTTAGCGGCAGTGTGCTCCAGAATCGCATTTGTGCCCTAATGGCTGTGGAGGCTCTACCCAGGTTGCCGTCAAAAAGATCTCTCGGCGTACGGTATATCTGTATTCCCAGGTATCGGAAGGTGTCTCCCCTCCATTGCACCATCGTACCATGAGGATGTATCCCGGGTCTTGACTCCCCTCTCCGAACGCATAAAGGCAGGACTTACTGGCGTTTACCCGGAGGCCTGAGACAGCAGCAAAATCCCGCAGGACATTGGCCAGCTGATCCGGGATACTCTTGATGTCTCTCACGTACACCAGCAGGTCATCTGCATACAACGACACTTGGTGTATCGCATCTCCCAGCGGTATGCCGTTCCTTAAGGTTGCGCGGAGGGCCGCCACTAGAGGCTCGATCGCTAGCGCAAACAGGAGCGGGGATAGTGGACACCCCTGCCGGGTGCCCCTGCATACGGGCACAGCATCAGATATGTACGGGCCCAGCCTTACCCGGACTGTAGGGTTCTTATATAATAGGTCTACCATTTGTAAAAATTCCAGCCCCAAATCATACCGCTGTAGCAACGCCGACAAGTAACTCCACTCCAGGCAATGAAAGGCTTTTTCCAGGTCTAACATTAAACAACCCGCCTTTGGCCAATCTTGCACACTATCTGTTGCCACTCGAAAGAACCTTCGCAGGTTCTGCGACGTGCTCCGCTTGGGCACAAAGCCATTTTGGTCACTATAGACCAGGTCCGGAACCACCGGCGCCAGGCGCTCCGCTAGTGCCTTGGCCAGTATCTTATAGTCCGCATTAAGAAGTGCCAGCGGTCTATAAGATCCCAGGGTTGTGGGATCTCTATCCGGCTTTAGCAGGGACACCAAGTATGCTTCGCGCATCGAAGGGGGTAACTCGCCTTCCTCTAGCGCTGTTGCGTAAAGCGTATGCAGGTGTGGCACCAGAGATTCCCGGTAGGCTTTATAAAGTTCGGCCGGCAGGCCGTCTGGACCCGGTGTTTTCCCAGATGCCATGGATGCAATCGCCTCCCCTATCTCCTCAGGGTGAGGGGGTAATTGAGTGCCTCCTGGTGCGTGTTTGAGGCTGTGGGTAACTGGATCTGTTCGAGGAATCTCTCGAACTCGTGGCCTGGACACCGGACCCTTGACCGATATAACTGTGTATAATGTCCCACCATGACTCTATGTATCTCTCTTTGCGTGTACACCAATTCTCCCTCCTGCGTACGTATGGCTGCAATCGGTGCGCGAGTGCTGTCTTGCTTGAGCAGCCAGGCAAGTAAGCGGCCCGCCCTATCCGCCGTGGCATGTGTGCAGACTGTGTGGGCTGTATAGTTATGACATCGCAGGCGTTCCAGCAGCTCCGCGAGTTGCGTCCGAAGGGCCTCTAGGCGACACGAGTGTCTGCCCCCGCCTTCCCCTCGCGCTCACATTGCAACAATTGGGATTCGAGGCGGGCGATGGACTTCTCCAGCTGTCGCCGTATATTCCACGTGGCGCCTAAGCAATGACCCCTGAGTGTGGTTTTGAGGGCATCCCACTCCACCCGTGCGCTACTTGCTGTGCCTTCGTTGAGCTCAAAATATGTCAGGATGGCTGTCCCTAGTGATGAGCGGAATTCAGAGTCTTCCAGCGCAGCAGTCTGGAGGCGCCACGTGGGTATAGGGGGATTGTCAGCTTCCCAGCAGAGTTGAATCCGCAGGGGATTATGATCGGAGTGCGTCCGTCCTAAGTACTCCGAGGCACCGATTAATGGTAGTAGAGACCGGGACCCCACCACTCTATCTAGTCGAACATGTAGGTCATGTGTCGCCGAATAGTAGGAGTAAATACGATCAGTTGGGTGGAGGACCCGCCACATGTCTAACAATGTCCAGTGCGAGAGCCAATCCCTAAGCGCCTGCGCATTTGACACCGCCGATGTCGTGTGGAGAGGAGGGAAGGATCTATCTATGTGTACGTCCAGCACCGAGTTAAAGTCACCGCCCAGTAACCAGGGGAGACCAGCATAGGGAGTAAGCACCAGCGACAGTTTTGCCAAGAAGGACGCTTGATCGACATTCAGGGCATAGATCGAGGCCAACAATATGTGCTGACCATTAAGTGTTCCGCGCACCAGGGTGTACCTACCTTCAGGGTCTATTGCTGTGTCTGTGCAAACAAATGGGGTACCCGCCCTTACCCAAATGAGTGTGCCCCTAGCGTGGGCGGAGTACCCTTTGCCATACACTTGCCCTCTCCAGCGCCTGCGCAGTTTTTCCAGTTCCAGCTGTGTCATGTGTGTTTCCTGCAGTAGGGCGATTCCAACTGAATGCCTCTGGAGATAGGCAAATATGGAGTATCGTCGTGTGGGAGTGTGCATGCCGCGTATGTTCCACGTGAGTATGTCAACCCGTGTCATTGTTGGGATGTACTGTCTGCTGGGAGGCTAGGGGTAGGATATACCTTAGTAAGCACGGATCCTGTCCGAGCATGTATGAGCCGGTCTGTTTGAACCAAAACAACGTCTGAACTACAAACAACATAACGTATGGGGCGAACTTCTTGTTCCAATTTCATCCATTTTGAAATCCATGGTTGAGCCAGGTATATTCCGTGTATTATTGTGATTCAATCTAGGTTGACGTCCTTGATTGGTCAACAGAAATAACTTCATCAATTTCAATTTTCTTATGTACAGAAATAGATCAATCCTGGAGTTGACATAATTCCAGTCACTAGTTGGGCAGAAGGATAGACCTAATTTAAGAAGGATCTCTTCATCGTTGGTCAATATGCGTGAAGACAGATTAATAATGTTTTTTTCGCTAGTATCAATGTGTGGAGTATGTCTGTGCCAAAATTTGTTTCTGTCCCCTCTCCTGGTTACTCTTAATCTTTCTTTTTTGTGCTTTTTGCCTTTCCTCTTGGCCTGTATATATAAATATAAATAATTTAAAATAAAAAAATGCTATAGTAAATTAAAAAATTCAACTATTAAAAAAAAATCAAACTTACATTTCCCAATACAATAAGTGCAACAGTAGGGAAAGTGTTAAATAGCGGAATAATTACATTTACTATTCCAAGTCCAGTGAGTGCAACAGCAGGGAAAGTGTTGGATAGCAGAGGGGTAAAAATTACTATTCCCACTCCAGTGATAGCAACAGTAGGGAAAGTGTTGGATAGCAGAGGGGAAAAAATTACTATTCCTACTCCAAATAGCGTAACAGTAGGGAAAGTGTTGGATAAAAATTACTATTCCCACTCCAAAGAGTGCAACGGGAGGGAAAGTGTTGGATAGCGGAGGGGTAAAAATTACTATTCCCACTCCAGTGAGTGCAAAAGTAGGGTAAGTGTTGGATAGCGGAGGAATTAAATTTACTATTCCAACTCCAGTGAGTGCAACAGTAGGGAAAATGTTGGATAGCAGAGGGGTAAAAATTACTATTCCCACTCCAATGAGTGCAACAGTAGGGAAAGTGTTGGATAGCGGAGGGGTAAAAATTACTATTCCCACTCCAGTGAGTGCAAAAGTAGGGTAAGTGTTGGATAGCGGAGGAATTACATTTACTATTCCAACTCCTGTGAGTGCAACGGCAGGGAAAATGTTTGATAGCGGAGGGGTAAAAATTACTATTCCCACTCCAATGAGAGCAACAGTAGGGAAAGTGTTGGATAGCGGAGGGGCAAAAATTACGATTCCCACTCCAAAGAGTGCAACAGTAGGGAAAGTGTTGGATAGCGGAGGGGTAAAAATTACTATTCCCACTCCAGTGAGTGCAAAAGTAGGGTAAGTGTTGGATAGCGGAGGAATTACATTTACTATTCCAACTCCTGTGAGTGCAACAGTAGGGAAAATGTTGGATAGCGGAGGGGTAAAAATGACTATTCCCACTCCAATAAGTGCAACAGTAGGGAAAGTGTTGGATAGCGGAGGGGCAAAAATTACTATTCCCACTCCAAAAAGTACAACAGTAGGGAAAGTGTTAGATAGCGGAGGGGTAAAAATTACTATACCCACTGCAGTGAATGCAAAAGTAGGGTAAATGTTGGATAGCGGAGGAATTAAATTTACTATTTCAACTCCAATGAGTGCAACAGTAGGAAAAATGTTGGGATAGCGGAGGGGTAAAATGACTATTCCCACTCCAGTGAGTGCAACAGTAGTGAAAGTGTTGGATAGTGGAGGGGCAAAAACTACTATTCCCACTCCAGTGAGTGCAACAGTAGGGAAAATATTGGATAGCGGAGGGGTAAAATGTACTATTCCCACTCCAGTGAGTGCAACAGTAGGGAATGTGTTGGATAGCGGAGGGGTAAATATTACTATTCCCACTCCAGTGAGTGCAACAGTTGGGAAAGTGCTGGATAGCGTAGGGGTAAAAATTACTATTTCCACTCCAAAGAGTGCAACAGTAGGGAAAGTGTTGGATAGCGGAGGGGTAAAAATTACTATTCCCACTCCAGTGAGTGCAAAAGTAGGGTAAGTGTTGGATAGCGGAGGAATTACATTTACTATTCCAACTCCTGTGAGTGCAACGGCAGGGAAAATGTTTGATAGCGGAGGGGTAAAAATTACTATTCCCACTCCAATGAGAGCAACAGTAGGGAAAGTGTTGGATAGCGGAGGGGCAAAATTACGATTCCCACTCCAAAGAGTGCAACAGTAGGGAAAGTGTTGGATAGCGGAGGGGTAAAAATTACTATTCCCACTCCAGTGAGTGCAAAAGTAGGGTAAGTGTTGGATAGCGGAGGAATTACATTTACTATTCCAACTCCTGTGAGTGCAACAGTAGGGAAAATGTTGGATAGCGGAGGGGTAAAAATGACTATTCCCACTCCAATAAGTGCAACAGTAGGGAAAGTGTTGGATAGCGGAGGGGCAAAAATTACTATTCCCACTCCAAAAAGTACAACAGTAGGGAAAGTGTTAGATAGCGGAGGGGTAAAAATTACTATACCCACTGCAGTGAATGCAAAAGTAGGGTAAATGTTGGATAGCGGAGGAATTAAATTTACTATTTCAACTCCAATGAGTGCAACAGTAGGAAAAATGTTGGGATAGCGGAGGGGTAAAAATGACTATTCCCACTCCAGTGAGTGCAACAGTAGTGAAAGTGTTGGATAGTGGAGGGGCAAAACTACTATTCCCACTCCAGTGAGTGCAACAGTAGGGAAAATATTGGATAGCGGAGGGGTAAAATGTACTATTCCCACTCCAGTGAGTGCAACAGTAGGGAATGTGTTGGATAGCGGAGGGGTAAATATTACTATTCCCACTCCAGTGAGTGCAACAGTTGGGAAAGTGCTGGATAGCGTAGGGGTAAAAATTACTATTTCCACTCCAAAGAGTGCAACAGTAGGGAAAGTGTTGGATAGCGGAGGGGTAAAAATTACTATTCCCACTCCAGTGAGTGCAAAAGTAGGGTAAGTGTTAGATAGCAGAGGAATTAAATTTACTATTCCAACTCCTGTGAGTGAAACAGTAGGGAAAATGTTGGATAGCGGAGTGGTAAAAATTACTATTCCCACTCCAATGAGTGCAACAGTAGGGAAAGTGTTGGATAGCAGAGGGGCAAAAATTACTATTCCCACTCCAAAGAGTGCAACAGTAGGGAAAGTGTTGGATAGCGGAGAGGTAGAGATTACTATTCTCACTCCAGTGAGTGCAAAGGTAAGTGTTGGATAGCAGTGGAATTAAATTTACTATTCCAACTCCTGTGAGTGCAACAGTAGGGAAAATGTTGGATAGCGGAGGTATAAAAATTACTATTCCCACTCCAATGAGTGCAACAGTAGGGAAAGTGTTGGATAGCGGAGGGGCAAAAATTACTATTCCCACTCCAAAGAGTACAACAGTAGGGAAAGTGTTAGTATAGCGGAGGGGTAATAATTACTATTCCCACTGCAGTGATTGCAAAAGTAGGGTAAATGTTGGATAGCAGAGAAATTAAATTTACTATTTCAACTCCAATGAGTGCAACAGTATCAAAAATGTTGGATAGCAGAGGGGTAAAAATTACTATTCCCACTCCAGTGAGTGCAACAGTAGGGAAAGTGTTGGATAGCAGAGGGGCAAAAATTACTATTCCCACTCCAGTGAGTGCAACAGTAAGGAAAGTGTTGGATAGTGGAGGGGTAAAATTTACTATTCCCACTCCAGTGAGTGCAACAGTAGGGAAAGTGTTGGATAGCGGAGGGGTAAATATTACAATTCCCACTCCAGTGAGTGCAACAGTAGGGAAAGTGCTGGATAGCGGAGGGTTAAAATTTACTATTCCCACTCCAGTGAGTGCAACAGTAGGGAAAGTGCTGGATAGCGGAGGGGTAAAAATTACTATTCCCACTCCAGTGATTACAACATTAGGGAAAGTGTTGGATAGCAGAGAAACAAAAATTACTAATAACACTTAAACAATTGAAAACACCCCAAAAATATTACAAAATTTAAAAAATCATAAAAATAAATAAACAATATTTTAAAAATATAAAATTAAATATATTAAACATATAAAAAGAACACATATTATAATATTAATTACATATAACAAAATCCTACAAATAATATATAAAAACAAATAATAAATACATTTATAAACAATAATTATTTTAAAGTAGAAAATATTAACAAACAAAAAATTTATTACAACATAAATGTCTTTATTTTATTTTCTACCCTATAACACCACACCAATAACAAAACACTTCAACATTTTTAAGGAAATTTATTTCCATAGTTAAAATAATTAATAATCAATTAAAAAACTCTTATTAATAAAAAATAATAATAAACATTCATTGAGTACACATGCTTTAACACTATAATATCCACAACACACACCTAAATTAAGCTATAAAATAATAAAACACAATTAAATGTTATTCTTTAAAAGAAAAACTATTACTATTAACAACTAATAATGAAATATTTAAAAATGTATCCAATACCCACCTTTTACCCCTTTAAAAGTAAAAACAACACACAAAAAATAAACAATTACACGTAATAAATATCAAACAATTAACATTAATTAACAACTATATAATAATTAATTAAACACAAAATACTCACCACCCTTTACTCCTATAAACACAACACACACCTAAAATTAAAACTCAATTACCATAGTTAATTACTAATTAATGAATTAAAATTAATTAACAACTAATCATTAATTCATCAATGAAAAAAAATTACTTCCGACCCTTTACACCTATTAACCCACAACCCACACCTAAAATTAATTGCACAAATACCATAATTAATTACCAATTAAATAATTAAAATTAATTAACAACCAATTATTAATTAATTAATAATAAATTACTTTACCCATTTAGTACTATAACATCTCAATTAAACAAATAATAATAAATAAAAAATATTCAATACATTTAATATAATTAAATTACTTCCCACCCTATTCCCCTATAAACCCACAACCCGCTACGGAACTGAAAACGCAAAATTCAAATAAGAAAATATTAATAACTCCTAAAGATAATCAATTAATTTTATATAATTAAATTACTTCCCACCCTATTCCCCTATAAACCCACAACCCTCTGCGGAACTAAAAACGCAAAAATCAAAGAAAAAATAATTAATAACTACAAAATATTTAACACATATATTAAAAATACAAACACATTTTATACAAAAAAATACATCACATACAAATAAAATATATACTAAAATACATAACATTAATAAATAATCAATATTTTTAACAACTATATTTTTGCAAACAATATTTTACACTTCGATATTTTTAACATCGATATTACTTACCTAAATTCGATATTCTTGACCACGAGAATTTGTCTGTCGATATTTCTGACCCACAATATTTTTAACACGATATTTGTGTAAATCGATATTTTTGATTCGATATTCTGGGGCCGATTCCGATTTGGGCCGGAAAACGTACCGACCGACTCGGATCGGGAATCTATTCCGACCCACACGTACCGGTGCAGCCCAACCCGCCTAGTACGATGAAATGCGCGCAAAATCCGACCGACTCGTATGGAACACAAGCCGAACGACCGAACCGCGCGGAAACCAGCTATCCGTCCGGAAAACCACGCTAATCGAACCGACCGACACGCACCAGGAATGAACCCGAACGAAACGTACCCGCGAAGTCCGACCCACGCAGTACGATGCAACGCGTGGAAAACCCGACCGAGTCGCACGGAGTACAAGCCGTACGAACGACACGCATACAAAACAGCGAGCCGAAGCAACCCAATACTCCGCGACCGACGCGTACGCCGCACATGAAACACAGCACAAACACAGCGTGAATGACTCGGAGAAGCTTGCACGAGACAACTGCAGGGTCCGACTCGGTCAGAAGAACGTCTCCTACATGCACAAAAAGTACAAAGGGAAAAACACACACAAAAAAAAAAAAATGGCCAAACAAGCAATTACAAAGCCAATAAATACTGGGGGGGGTGGAAACAGGGAACAAAGACACACCCACAACTCCACCCATATAAAGGCCACAAATCCCTACCATGATCCTTTGCAAATTCAAATGACCTGCCAGCACAGAACACCAACAGACAGCAACCACACACACACTCACAGCTCATCCATCACACAAGCCACACACCATCAGCACCTCAACAAATAGCACCCTCACATACACCCAGCAAAACCCACACTCACACACCCTCACTTGCACACCAACACCCACATCACTCACCACCACCACCCATCACCATGCCCCCAAAGAAGAATCCAAAGTTCCTAGACAGTGAATTGGAAGTCCTGGTAGATGAGATCCTCAGGGTAGAGCCACAGCTGTTTGGTACACTGGTCCAACAGACCCCCATGTCGCAGAAAACCAAGATGTGGGAGAGGATCGTCGACAGGGTGAACGCACAATCACCATGTTTGCGCACAAAGGAAGACATCCAGAACAGGTGGTATGATGTGCGCAGGAGGGTCAGGGACCTACTAAAGAAGGATTACATCTTGAGCCAACACACCGGCAGTGGCCCTCCTGCCAAACCACTATACCTCAGGCCCTGGGAGGAGAAGGTGCGGGCCATCCTACCACCAGTGAGCGTATATGGACTATCAAACATCCCAGAGCCTGGTGAGTACACAACAAATATACCCAATATCATGTGACAATATACACACATCACTGTCAAGGGGATAGTCAAACCATGCACCCTTAGCAAATCCACAGCAACAAAACCAGAATCATCCCAAGATGTGTTTGTCAGTCAGATAAACACAATACATGCCATCTCATAGTGATATGTAACTGTGTCATGACATGTACAAACCCTACAACAAATAAAGCTAGGCAGTGGCACAAATCTAACCAACAAACACAGTCAGATATGTAGCCACCACTAGAACACCACCACACAGGGAATCCCACAGAAAGGAAGGAATGCTGTGTATGCTGGTCAAGTCAGTGTAGCCAATAGCATCATGGGAGTTGTAGTCACAGATATTGCCCACCCTCACAATACGCCCATCAACACCACTCTGAACCATGCTCACATCACAGGGAGTGGAAAACAACTGACAAGATGGCTGACACTGGCTACTGCTGTGGGGAGCACAAGGCCCTGCTGGCAACTGTGCACCAACCAACAGCAGGACACCATTGACTGACATCCTGAAAGACAACTTGCACTCACTGCAATGGAAGCACGTTCCATGGTGGGATATCTGGCTGGGTGGGAAGGAGGACTGACAGCACTGACCATAGTTACCAGCAGCTCCACTCACACACACCCCTAACACAAACTCCACACAACTCACCTGGGAGAATGCATTGCCTCACACTCTAATCAAATATCCCACAAAGAACCACAACCCTGGGTCATGCTGTGGGAAGCACAGGGACACACATGGGACTTGTAGCCAAACAAACGCCAGGACAACACTGTCAGCCATCCATTCAGCACAGGCACACTACCCCACAGGGAAGCAGAGTCAGAAGGAAGGAAGTATGGGCAAGCTGGGAAGGGGGGTGTAGGCAATAGCATGATGGGAGTGGTAGTCACAGCTCAACATCCCCCACCCACATGGCCCAGCAAGCTCACACTGAAGCATGCACACCTCACAGGGAGTGGAAAGCCCCATCAAAGATGTCTGACACTGGTGCTCTGTTGTGGCGAGCACAAGGCCACAGGGGCGGTGCGTCCATTGGGGCGTTGGGGCGTTGCCCCCCTGCCCGTGCCCGCAGCTCCTCGGCGTCTCTGAACTTAGTTTACTTAAGTTCAGAGATGCCGTCACCGAGGGAGAACTGAGTCTGACAATCATGTCAGTCAGCATGCGATCGGACCGCCCACCCCCTTCAGAGTCTGAAGGGGGTGGGCGGTCCGGCGTCATGTTGACTGACGTGCATTGTCAGACCAGCCAGGGACAGGCAGCAGCACAAGTGCGCATAAGTGGGGAAGGTGAGCGAATTCTTCGCCCGTGCCCAATCATGCGCACTTGTGTTTCCACTGGCTTGCGCATGCCCATTAGGAGCCCCTCGGTCTCCTAATGGGCAGGCGGCGGGCGAAGAGTGACCGTGCCCTCAGCCAATCCTGGCGCTGCAGCAGCGCCAGGATTGGCTGAGGCTGCCACTCCACTCCTGTTCGAAGAAGCGCCATTGCCAACGCGGACCAGGAGCAGAGGCGGACAGGTACGTTTCGTTTTCTAATTTTTTATTCTCCCTCGGCCCCCCACCCCCGCGACCCCCCCGTACCCTCCCGACACCCCCCGAGTACTGCGAAGGCATTCTTGGAGTGCGCTTGCATCTTGAATCCGAAGAGGAGTTTTTTGGCTTAGTCTGAATATCAGATCTGAGAAGGGAAACAACATGTTTAAATTTCATTTACTGGTTTTACTTGTCATCAGCGGGCTCTGCGTTGCTGGAAGTGCAGGTAAGCGGAATTCGGTTAGATTTGTGGCAGCCGGTTATATCACATTTGTTAAAATTACGGTGTTAAAGTTGCAGTGAAGAAATTAAAAGTGCCTCTGATTCTGCGAGCCCTGTGTACACAACGAGACAGAACAGTACTTTCTGTGTGAACACTTTCCTGCGCAGTATGTGTTTTTTTCAGGCTGAATCTGGTGCATGGCTTTATGAAAGAACGGGGATTTCAGAACAAGGATTATCATTTATAAAGTTTTTGAAAATACGGCGTCACGTGTCTTGAAACGTTTTAACATGCTAAGCCTATTGGGAACAGTTTGAATTGGATCACGTTTTGCTCACATGCAGCTGTTTTCGTATTATGTTTACAAAGAAACAAGGACAGACATTTTAGAACCCGGCAGAGTAGTAAAAATGTTTGGTAACTATTAACGGCATTTTAAGCTCTGTCGCATTTCAGCATTGCCGGTAATACTGTGCCCGCATTACAAGATTGCCGGTAATACTGTGCCCGCATTACAGCATTGCCGGTAATGCTGTGCCCGCATTACAAGATTGCCGGTAATACTGTGCCCGCATTACAGCATTGCCGGTAATGCTGTGCCCGCATTACAAGATTGCCGGTAATACTGTGCCCGCATTACAGCATTGTCAGTAATATTTTGCCCGCATTACAGCATTGCAGATCTATTGTGATATTATTTTGCGGATGGCTCCTTTAAGGGTCTGTCTGGAAGTTGGTCTGGAGTCATTGAGGCTGATTAGGGAAGATGTATCTGGCCGATTAGTATTTGTATTGGTCGAAGGGACAAATACATTTGTTTGATCCTATGTATAATGCACTGTGGGTTTCCAAACTAATGTATACTATTTATGTGAGTGTCCAATGTTGGTTGAAGTTCGAGAACAGCTTAGAAATTGGCGATCTTATCTCAAAAATGACCAGAAAGGGCTAAACACAATGCTTGCCCAGGGCGAGTGGTATTACTACAGTCTTTGGTCTGTAAGAAGCTTTTAATTATACCAAACGTTTTCCTGGAGGGGTTGGAGGAATGATCTAATATATATGTCTCGTCTCTCATCAATATCTTGTTTTTACCTCTTACTTGTTTCTCTGCACCACCTAGACCGGTCCTCCCCTCTCCTCTCGTTAGCTCTCTTTCGGTTGCCCCTTCGACTCCACCTTCACATGACTTTTATCTTTCCATAGCCCTTTCGCCACTCACTGCTTCCTATCAGCCATCTTCTCACATCACTCCCTCTCCCTGTTGTTTCATTTGTAATTTTTGCCACATATTCTACTCTCCCGAGTCTTCCACGTGTTTTCAGCCTACTTCTTCCTGCTATGCTGACTCTTTTCTCACCATTCTGTCTTCTGAGCTGTCCCTGCCACCCCCATACCCCGGCCTTTCTTACTGCCTTTGCCACTTCCCTACTGTACATCTGGCTTTACATTCTCACTCCTGTTTTTAATTGTATATCCAGCTATTGTTGAGTTGTAAACACGATGATATTTTTGAGAGGGCATTGCTTAAGTAGTGTCTTTTCAGAGCTACAATCCCAGATATTTCAGCAAGAGAAGAAACTTTGGTGCATTACATGGGGCATTGGAGAAGTTTATCACTGTGCTGGTGCTTCTTGCAGCATATTTAATGTGAGAAACGTTTTGCAGATACACATTTTTGTGCAAAACCTCCAAAAAAGCTTACCTGTACTTAGTGCATTCTCTTGAAACACTGCAGCAAAATGTTGATGTAGGAGACCCAATTGAACATTTTGAAAGCAGTCAGATTGTATTATTGTTTTTTTATTTGGTTTAGCCACCCCATCATTGTGTCCTTTTGTACACCTATCCATGTACCCATTGAGCCATCCACTCAGTCACACATTCCTGCATCCATCTGTATTTATGCCTGTGTGCATGTTGTCTGTGTGTTTGTATGAGTGCGATCTATTTCTGGGCTTAGCATATATCTGTGCCAGAAATCTATAATAATGGGCGACACCCTGCATTGACCTTCCGGGCTCCACCTTTTGTTGATAGATAATTTGTTTCTAAACATAGATGTTAAATTGAAGATAATGAGGGGACAGACATTTGGGTGAGGTGATATATTTGTTTCTGTAAGAACAGTAAAGGCTGGAGTCCAATAATGGGTCTTTTTTAGAGAAAAAAGGGCACAGGAAGGATAGTGTACTAAGTACAAGTTAATATTGCAAACATGCAAGTTAGCTGTAAGGATCATTTTGGGATGGAAGTTGATTGCCAGCAGGGCTTATTTTGTCAAAAACCATAAGTACTTTAGTACAGGGTCTAATTCAGTGTGTCTGCAGTGTGGCATTCAGTTCTCTGGTTTATACTGAATGAGCAGCTACCTACGTCATTATCATATGAAATCACTTTATTGATGTCATAACTACAATTGCACAATTGCTTTATTAACCTTGCTTTCTTGAAAATGCACTATTTGCCCACTCTTTTCAAACTTCTTCCGGGCGGAGAATCCCTCTCTCTCCCCTCCCTCCCTTAGGATGGTCGGGCTCACCTGCTACGCTTGCTTGCCACAGGGCACTCATCCTGAACTTTTACGCCCCACCACTTTCAAACGTCACCAGCCACCACTGCAAGGCCATGCTGGGAACTGGCCACCAACGAACAGCAGGACACCACTGTCAGCCATCTTGCCATTGCTGTCACACTCACACACAGTGAAGTCCACTCAAAAGGAAGGAAGTATGGGCATGCTGGGAAGGGGGGTGTAGGCAATAGCATGATGGGAGTGGTAGTCATAGCTCAACATCCCCCACCCACATGGCCCAGCAAGCTCACACTGAAGCATGCACACCTCACAGGGAGTGAAAAGCCCCATCAAAGATGTCTGACACTGGTGCTCTGTTGTGGGGAGCACAAGGCCATGCTGGGAACTGGCCACCAACCAACAGCAGGACACCACTGACTGACATCCTGAAAGTCAACCTGAACCCACTGCAAGGGTGGCATGCTTCATGGTGGGATAACTGGGCTGGGGGGAGAAGGATGGCCGGATGTCCACCAAATACAACCAATGCTGGCCATGTACACACCTCAACATTCATATTGAAATGCTCAAAGTATGCAGGACAATGTGCTACACCAATATCAACTTCTGACTGTGACAACTTAGGACAATGCAATGTACAGGCCCGCATCCAGACTGTCAGGTGTGTGAACCATTGATGCCTGCAGAAACATAACATACATTGTGTGTCTCTCCCAAAAACAGGTGATGATGGGGACACAGCAGCAGACGATGAGGAGTCCCTGTCCCAGGCTCCGGGGGACACTGAGCTCACTGGTGTGGAACAGCCTCTGCCCTCCTCGGATGGCGAAGACCTACCTGGCACCTCCGGTGTGAGTCATCATGCAGCACCAGCAGGACCACCATCTGCACCCCCTGCACCCACCCCTCCAACAACTGCCAACACACAGACCACCCCTGCCGACACGGACAGACCAAGGACCACCACCACCAACAGCACACGGACCCCGGCCCAACGTGGAGCAACAGACACCAACACCAGCAACAACCCCCAAGGGGGCCCAGGGTCACCTGTGCGTTCCACCGCAGGTCCTGCACGTGTCACCAGGGGTGGTGGGAGGGGTGGTAGACATAGGTCGCTGCTTGCAGAGGGATCTGGACTGCATGATGACCCACAACTGGTACGCATAGCTGATGCGTACCAGACTAGCACCGGAGAGGTCAGCCAGGTAGTGGGGATCCTCAGGGACATTCAACAGCAGCAGGCTGCCCATCATGCCCGCTTGGACTCCCACATGTCCCGCATGGAGTCCAAGTGGGACACATTGCAAGAACTGACGGCGGTGCATAGGGACATATTACAATGCCTCCGCCAGATTTGCACCAACATGTCAACACCTCCCTGTGTGCCCACAACATCTGGTGCTGCAACAACTGCAACTGCCACAGAGAGGGAGGATGACTCTGGCGGAGAGTCCCCTGCACCGCAGCAGCCTACACTTGAGGGCCCCCCCCAAAGAAGAGGGGTCGTCCGAGGAAGGGCGACTGAGAGGCCGATGGCCATGCACAACCCCCAGGAAGCCAACACCTGTTCTGGAAAATCACCTTTGTGCGCAAACTGTTCACCCTGTCGAATGCAACACAACTCTCCCTCATGACATGGGGAGTTCAAGTTGGACCAATGTATCAGATGACTGTGGACTTTACTCTGGACATTTCTGCTACCAGGACTTCCAAGTCATCTAGGAACTTTGGATTACAATCACAATGTACAGCACCCACCATCCTGTGCACTATACTCACACATGTATGTCAACAAACTCACTAATACACCATACTTGCCTCTGTTGTGATTTCAACGTTGTTTCTGTCATGGAGATGGTGATCTGCGAAATGACACTGTGCATGCTAACTGCTACAGCAAGTACAACACCGGCATGTGAGTCATGGCGACGTGACACATATGAGGGAGACACACCACCAGGGCTACACAACACATACACACCAGGGCCATCTGACTCATCGCCTACACTGATGTTGCCAGGAAATACGGTGCAATGCACAGACACAACACCTATTCACAGTCTGTATTAACTAGCCCACTGGTGCAGTAAGCAAATGTCAGTCAGATGTGTGACCACAGACAACGCACATCACAAAGTGAAGCACAGGTTTATTACACATTTGCAACATGTTGTAACCACTACAGATGCAAGGTAATCCCACCTGGCAGTGGGCACACAGTCAACAAGTGTAGAAGAAAGGAAGTCCATGGGTGTGGCGCACATCACCTGTAGGGAAACGACAGCTACCACCCTGGAAGTTGATTCACGGTGTCGGGGGATCACAGTTGACCAAACAACCCTGAAAGTACCCTGTGAAGGACAGAAATGACACACAGTCAAAAGCACTGAAGAACAGGACAGAACTGCAATACTCATGCCCAATACATGTCACAAGATACCCACCCAGAACCAAGTTAGCATGTCAACACTGTTGGGGAGTACAGACTCCCTGTAAGGACACATCGTTGCACGCATACAGTCATGTAGCACATGGACACACTCAAACAGCACCAGAGCACCACCAACACATATCATGCAAACTCACATCATTGACATGACATCTCCGGATACTCACATTCAGCTGAAGAAGTTGGTGATGAGCTGTGTGCGGACATCACCCTCATCATCATCATCATCACTGGCATCGTGGTCCAGGCCAGGATCCTCCACAGGTGGCGGATGTTGGTCATCGTCATCCAGGATGAGAGGCAACTCCTTCCGCACTGCCGGGTTGTGTAGCATGCAGCAGACGATGACAATCTTGCACACCTTTGCTGGGGCATATGGGAGGGCCCCTCCTGTCTTGTCCAGGCAGCGGAAGCGGCTCTTCAGGAGACCAAATGTCCGCTCAATTACTCTCCTGGTCCGACTATGTGCCTCATTGTAGCGCATCTGGGCTGGTGTCACAGGGTTCCTGAGGGGCGTCAGCAACCACGGCATGTTGGGGTATCCGGAGTCACCTACATATGGACAATTGCACATTAGCTGAGTTGGAAAAGAGGGTGGAATACTACATTGCAGAACACACACAATGGTACAAAGTCAGTACACACCGACAAGCCAGGCACGCTGGTTCCGCATCTGTGACATCATCCTCGGGATGCGACTACTCCTCATCACGTAGGCATCGTGTGCAGAACCGGGAAACGGGCACACACGTGTGAGATGCTCATATCTGCAAGACATACCACCAGTGCATTGACCGAATGGTAATGTTTGCGGTTCCTGTATGCCTGCTCATGTGCCTGTGGTGGTATCAAAGCCACATGTGTCCCATCAATGGAGCCAATGACATGCGGCATCCTCCCCAGGGCATAGAAGTCACTCTTGACGTCAGTGAGTTGTTGACGTTTAGGGAAATAGATGTACTGGTTCAGGTATCCCAACATTGCCTCCAAAACATCGCGGAGCACACGGCTGAACATGGTCTGTGACATCCCACCAGCAGACGCCACAGTGTGTTGAAAGGTACTGGTGGCAAAGAAGTGTAGGGCTGCCATCACTTTCACCTTGGGGATCAGCGCTGTAAGGTATGTCCGGCCAGGTTGCAAATGTGGGGCCAACCGCACCGTCAATTCCTCAATCAGTGGCCTGGTGAAGCGGTACCGTCGGATGCAGTCCCGTTCAACCATTGTTGCAAGGTCAGGGAATGGCCGATGGACAGCTGGTGCCCTGCAGTGCATAGGGGAAGGAAGAAAGATTGTCAGTCACCCCACATATGTGGCATAGACCAGACTCAATATCACATGATACATCATTACGAGACACAAGTACATGATGCGTGTGCCGTTCCGTAAGGACATGTATGGCACCTACATGGCTAACATCTAACATCACAGTTCAACATGTGTCCTCAACAAGTCCCAGGTTGTGCTATGGGATATCATTAGGCTGTGTCACAGTACCCATGTACTGCTGTCACGTTCCAAACACACACCACAGTGACATGTGAGGACAGATGTGCCCCAGGCATCACAGCTCATCGACAGGTAGATACCCAGGGACCCTGTATTGCCACATGGACACTGGCATGACATGGTGCATCATGAATACACGACAGCTAAACAACCATGACCCCCACAGGTAGTGGTCCCTGTTGCCTCGGCAGGACAGACATGGCTGTCTGTGACACACACACGCACAACATCAAAGTCCATGCACAAACAACGTGGATGTGGAGACTGTCTCCCATTGTGCACATGGAATCAGAGACATTGTAAACACAACATGCACACAGACTGTGGAGGGCCATCACAATTGTGGCAATGGGTCACCTTGTGACGTACATACCATCCCACATGGGACTCAGGGGGTATGTGACATGACATACACATACACAACCGTGAAATGTGACCATGCCACATGCTCTGAAATGAACAGTTGCACACCACACCACACACACCAAGGATACTGTCCCCATGAACACGTGCACAACCTGGGAGTGGCTTCCCCCAAGTGCCACCCACAAAACCACATGTTGACCCCCATACACGGAACAGGTGATGCAGCCTTACATGCCTTAGGATACAGTGTGGACAGGCTGTGGTGTTGTAGGTGTGCCCCTCTCTCCCTGGGAAGTAAATGTGGCTGGCATACGTTCACCTGTGACAGGCATGGTGACATATGCCAGTGACTTGTACAGGGACGCGTTGTACAGCAATGGATCGATCGGTGCGCACGCATTGGCCATTGCATACAATGTGAGCGGGTACGCGTTGTATTCGCAATACGCGTTGTACAGCAATGGACCGATCGGTGCGCACGCATTGGCCATTGCATACAATGTGAGCGGGTACGCGTTGTACAGCAATGGACCGATCGGTGCGCACGCATTGGCCATTGCATACAATGTGAGCGGGTACGCGTTGTACAGCAATGGACCGATCGGTGCGCACGCATTGGCCATTGCATACAATGTGAGCGGGTACGCGTTGTATTCGCAATACGCGTTGTACAGCAATGGACCGATCGGTGCGCACGCATTGGCCATTGCATACAATGTGAGCGGGTACGCGTTGTATTCGCAATACGCGTAAATGTGAGCGGGTACGCGTTGTACAGCAATGGACCGATCGGTGCGCACGCATTGGCCATTGCATACAATGTGAGCGGGTACGTGTTGTACAGCAATGGACCGATCGGTGCGCACGCATTGGCCATTGCATACAATGTGAGCGGGTACGCGTTGTATTCGCAATACGCGTTGTACAGCAATGGACCGATCGGTGCGCACGCATTGGCCATTGCATACAATGTGAGCGGGTACGTGTTGTATTCGCAATACGCGTTGTACAGCAATGGACCGTTCGGTGCGCACGCATTGGCCATTGCATACAATGTGAGCGGGTACGCAGTGTACAGCAATGGACCGATCGGTGCGCACGCATTGGCCATTGCATACAATGTGAGCGGGTACGCGTTGTACAGCAATGGACCGATCGGTGCGCACGCATTGGCTATGGCCTGGCATGGCAACGGACGCGTTTTCAAACCTTCAATGAGTCGGATGCTGTAAATTCAGTTGGCCACCCACAACAATGTTGCAAATTCATGGGTGTCATGAAGTTGAACTTTTGAAGGATGCTGTGGGCGTGTGTAAGTGGTGCAAATCCATGGATTGGCCAGATTCAGAAGATGCAAACGACTTGGACCTATCACTTTGGACACATGGGACAGTATCTCAGCAGCACACATATAATGCTGGCTGTTCCCCTGAGAGCTCACTTGCCTGCACTACATGCTCCAGGACGACATCTGCCACCACCACTGCTGCTGTCTCTGCATCCTCTGGCTCCTGCAATGGCACGTACTGTGGAGAGAGCCCCAGCCTTCACCACTGAGGAGAACCAGGCCCTGCTGGACAGCCTCCTTCCACAGTACAGCAAGCTGTATGGGAAACCAGGGGAGCAGGTGAGTGTGCTGTCCACTGCCTAACTAAATGTGCATGTTGTCTGGACTAGCAAGACCTACAGTCTGCACGCCACTGGCTAGCAGGCTCACTGAGTAGTTGTCACCCCCCATAGTGTGTAGTTACATGCACTGAACAGGTATGGTGCAGTAACAGTGCATTTAAACGAGGTTTTACTTCCCAGGCAATGATACCATGTAGTAACCGCTGGCAAACTGTTCATAGCCATCATTGCACTGCCTGTGTACATCATGTGCCCCTGTGATTTAGACATGTATATCCAAATGTGTGATGCACGGAAATGTTGCATGTGTAGTAATGGGCTTTTCACTTTGTCATCCTCACAGGTTGATGCCCACAGGTTGATGCCCACCAGAAGCAGAAGATATGGCTGACCATCATCCGGGCAGTGAGATCCGTGGGAGACTACAAGCGCCGGATCCGCAACTGCCAGAAGAGGTGGCAGGACCTTCGGGGCTGGACCCGGAGGATCGCACGGGTCCAGCTGAAGCTGTCGCCTCCTCGCAGGAGGGGCGGACACCGGACCCTGACCCCCACATGCTCAGGATCCTGGCGGTGGTCTTCCCTGATCTGGATGGGCAGCTGAAGGCCAGAGAGCAGCAAGGAGGGGGTGAGTCCATGACTGCATTGTGAACTTTGTCTGCCATGCTATGTGCCCTCCTCTGGCCTGGTTAAACTTCCACAGTACATCAGTCATGTGGTCCAGGACCCATGTCCCTCAATTGTGCACTGCCCACTCCTCATCTGATACCCAGGTGTGGCCCTTACAGTCAGGGAATTGTGTCACTTGGGTACTGTGTCCTTGCATTTTGCTTAGCTCAAGGTGGGGGACAGCATTTGTTCCCCTAACTCTGTGGTGGGCATCATGGGTGGGTCCATTGCTTACACAATGCCTGTGTTCTGACATGTAATCTGCGTGTTACTTTGATATGTGGTCCAATTGCTGAGCTGATCCACCACATATGCCTGGGGTATTTGGCACACACCCATGCTGCGGGTGTGAACAATGTTTGGGCCTCAGGAGTATGTATATCAAGTGTGTCATACATACTTAGCCACCTGCCTACTGTCCAGGGCTCATCCCTCATTCACGTGGGGCAGGACAGTCATGCCTACTCCAGGCCATACAATACACTCTGTACTCCCACTCACGTGTATTAGCTGACACGTTGTGCTCAGTGATATGTCCCCTCAGGTGTCTGCCTCTGTGTCATTGTGCTGTGGCTTCGTTGTCAGGACTACTGGGGTGTTTCTCGGTTGGGGCTCAGCATGCCACCGGAGATGTGACCATAGGAGACGATACTTGTGTGACACATAGGTGTTTGATCACTTGACCGTGCAGACTGGGGTATGCGAATGTGAAGTTCAGGCAGCTGTTTCCCATTCACAGCAGATTGTGAGGTGCTCAGGTTCCGAGGGTTGTGTTACAGGTCTCCCATATGTCCAATTGGTATGACGTGGACAAATAAGAGTTCAGATGATGTGGTGTGTGGGGGATGGACATGTGTACTTGTTCAGCTCCAGGACTTGCATTCCCCTTGATCTAGGATTGTGACACAGTGCAGACTGCTGTTGTCTGGCTGCCCTTTCCATGTGACTGGAGACAGTGATGTATTACTTAGCAGGCATGCCTGTGCCATGGCATGAAACTTCCAATGAGTGATCCTGCTGGGGAGTGACATGTGCTACATGTACCCCATTGTGGCAATGACTATCAGGACATGGGTGCATCATGGTGTCTGGTGCTGGTATGCATCACATGCATTTCAAAATTGACTCTGGCCATCCCTTTATCCGGACATCTGTACTGACTCAGTGGCAAGAGTTGTGATGTGTGCATGTTCACATACTTCACTGTGTTCTCTGCACTGTCCAACTACTCTGTAGGTGGTGCATGTGTCCACACTGGGGTATTGCCATCCCGCAGACACCAGACAGATGGGTGCAAGGCCAAGAGGGATGTGAGTGCCATGGTTGACCATCAGACTGTCAATTGGCTTCTCCTACTCTGTTTGGGCACTTTTGGCAGTGTTCAACTAAGGATGCCAGGGCTTGGTCTGTAATGTGCTGTACATACTGTGGTGTGTGCGGTCGGTGCAGGTGACTGATGTTTGTCTGTTTCCCTATTGTTTGCAGATACATCCACGGCCACAGGAGGGGACAGCTCCACGGACCAGGAGGAGCCGCAGAGCCAGACTGGGTCAGCAGCCGAGGAGTGGTCGGAGGGACCCAGTGGCACGGAGGGCGAGGGGAGCCACACCGAGGAGTCCTCAGCAGCATCCACCTCAGCTGAAGACCACAGCAGCTCGGAGGATGACTCCCTTGTGGAGGCGGGTGTCAGCAGCCACTACACCCCAGCTAGTGTTGCTGTCCCCGCCACCACCACCACCACCACCGCCCTCCCATCGGCTCCCATTCCAGAGGTCCGTGGAGGCTCCCGTGTTCGGGAGCATGTCTCCTTCGTGCCTGGCACCGCACCCCCTGCCCCTGTGTCCCCTGCTGCCCTGAGTGAGGAGTCTGTGTACCTCCTTCGCCAGCTCCATGTAGGGCAGACAGCAATGGTGAGTGTCCTCCATGCCCACACCACTCTGTTGACTCAGCTGGTGTCGTTCATGGAGGGCATCTCATCGGGCATGTCTGCCCTACAGAGGAGCAATAGGTCCATGGACTCCTCCCTGACGGCAGCAGTGTCCCTCCTCCGACAGTCCCTCACACCTCCTACCTCTGCCCCATTCACACTCCCCAGCACCCTACCTGTCCCAAGCACACACACACCGGCACAGGCACACACCAGCACAGACACAAGCAGCACACAGATGCCAAAATCCAGACGCACACGCACGCACAGTCAGGGGACTGAAACCACACACACAGGGGATGGGGCCCAGGCACACACACACGCATCCACAGTCACTCCGCAGTCCTCCAATACCTCTCCCTCCAAGGCCCCTTCCCTTGCCTCACCTGCAACCCCACCTACACAGCGGGTCTTCCTCTGTGACCTCGGCCTCTTCCCCTCCGATCCAGCTGATCCAGCATACCGGGGGAAGAGGAAGTCCACCCACACAGAGGGAGTGCCCTCGCCCCCGGACACCCTCCCCCAGGTGCAGACCGACTGAGGCACCCATCCGCAAGTCCCCCGGACCCGGAAGAGCAAGACCCCGCCGCCGCCCTGCAGCTCAACCACCAAGTCTCCTTCCTCCATCCCTCAGGCCCCCACTCCACAGGTGCCCCCACCACACCCTGCCCCAGGTTCCCCCACCCACAGATACACCATCCCCAAAATGATCCGGCCTTCTCCCCTGCCACTTGCTCTTCCAGCACCACACCCCCACTGCGCATGTCTGTGCCACTGGTGTGGAGACGGTGTCCACCCCCTCTGTCCTGCCCACCTTACCTGAACCCCATTCTCCTCCCCTGGAGATAGGCACTGCAGTGGAGTCCACTACCACCCCGTCTGACATGGGCACTGCAGTGGGGAACCTGTCCACTCCATCTGCACGGCCCACTGCAGTCGTGCCAGCACCCACACCATCTGAGTCATGCCCCCAGTTGTGCCGGCACACACCATGTCAGACACCACCACTGCAGTTGTCAGTGACTCTCCAGCACCCACCACCCCTTCCCTGCCTCCTTCTGGTGAGCCCTGATCCTGTCCCTGCGGTGCCTGGCCTGCCCCCGTATGCCCCTCCGAGGGGATTGTCCCTGGTGTGTAGCAGTGCAGGCATGCGAAGGGTGACATCTGGCACTGTCACCCTGTTTGGACTCATATTATGGACTGGCCATTGGCCTTTGTTATATATTTTCTTTCACTTCTCTCACCCAAATGCTGAATAAAGCAACTTTATGTTCTCTAGTTGTTTTGCTTCTGATGTACATGTTGTTGATGATGCTAACCGTGCCCTTGCTGCAGTGATGCTGATTTTTGGTCTCATGAAAATGAAGTGTTACTGTGCAGGAACCCATGTGGTCCACGGGGAATGTGTCCTATCCTGTAATGTATCCATGTCATCCTTTGCAGCATATGAGGGTGTCATGTTTCCAAGATTTGGCAATGGGAATTCCTAGGTTTTATTGGCAATATCACATCTGTGGCTTACAGCCCTGCACATCTGTTGTGCTTGCCATTGTTCAATTAGTCAACTTCCCTGACCGTGTGGCCATCTCCACTGGACATGCAAGTTTGGGCATCAATGGGGAAGGACTCATCTGTGTTATCAGTGCAACTTGCTATACATGTGTGTTGGATCTGTGCTGATGATTTCGGTGACACTCCCATGACCAGGCTGATATGACGGGAGCCTTCATTTGGTGCTAATTGTTGACTGTGTGACCAAGTGTTCTGTTGACATGATGGAGCCCTACTGAGGCAACGTATGGGCCAGCTTTCCTCACACAGGAGTGGGGTCCCCTCATGGCAGTGTGTAATTCTGTGACATAGCCTGAGCCCAAGTGTGTGTTGTGTGAGCATGTCTGTGTGTGTTCACTTCCATGTTGCTGGGCATGCTGGGATCCCTAGTGATGTTCCTGTTTGTGATGCTTGCTGAGTTGACCTATGTTCCCCCAAAGTCTTCTCCATGGGTTCTCTGGGATGTGGGTGCATGGCACATTACTGGTCATCAGGGTGTCACCCATAGGTGTGTTTGCTGTCAGGGCTGAGTTTGTGGGCAAACGCAGATGGGACACAGTCAGGATTCCCCTTGGCACTTGTTGTTTACACCTGTCATGTAATTTCCAGTTTGTGTTATCTTTCAGTGATTGTGACACGTTGTGTGTGTGACTGCTGCCACTCCTCAGGGTCAGGGCTGCAATGTTGGAAGTTGTCTATGTGTGTTCTTTGTGGGTGACCTTGGCTTCTTTATTGGTGTGTGACTGTGGCCGGGATCCCATTGGTTGGTGTGGTATTGCCGTCATGTCCATGTACAGCGTATTGTGCAGTGTGTCAGACATTCACGAGTCTTGTTGACTGGCCATGTGTGATGGGTTTCTGCACCTTAGTTGCCACCGCCACCCCTGGGATTGTCATGGGTGCATGTGCAATGTCACCAGTGCATGTGATCTTCACTGCTGCACGTTGTTGGAGGTCGAGGTGTGTGGTGTTGAGTGTGTGCAGATGAGAGTTGTTGCCCGGCTAGGCCCCTGCCTCCATGTTGGCCTTGGCTGACTGGCCGTGCTGATTGATTTGTGCTTGTGTAGGTGTGATGGTAGTTTGTTGCTCAGGACACATGACTGTGGTTCACAGTGTGAACGACATCTAGCTTTGTCATCACAGTGGGATTCTCATGCAGCCCAGGGTCACCACATTGTGGAGACCCTGGGGGTAGTGCTGTGGTGTGTCTGTGTCTTGCTGTGTTGGTTGCTGTTCCTACATGCTTGTGTGACATGTGTGATTTGTGCTCCCTCTCATCTAACAATGCCTTATTGCCCACATAGGGGATTTGGATCCATGAGTTACTTTTGTGTGGCACTGTATGCGCAGCTGTGTAATTGGTATTCAGGCCTCCTCATGTGTTGTGTTGTTGCCTGGGGACACTGGCACACCCCCTCACCTGTTGTGTTTGATGTGCAGTGTGGGGCTGCCTGTTTGTGTTTGTGCATCTGCACCACTGCATTGGCATATCTTCGGTGTGCCATTGGCTGTATGTTGTTTAGTGGGTTCCCCTGCTGTCCCTGGGACTCCTAGGTCATCAGTCAGCACGATGATCATGGTTTGTGTGTCCCATTGCTGCCATGGTATGGTATCTGTTCACCTCACATCTACGGTCTCCACAGGATATCTCCATTTGTGTGCCCATTGGTGCAAATATGTGGGTCTGCATTATGATGGTCACTTCTGTCATTGTGTTATTGATGAATGTTGACAGTGTCAGCCTCCATGGGTGATGTTTGTCTGCACATGGCCAAAGGTATGTCTTCTTTGCACTGCACTGTTTGCCTCACCCAATCTATGTTGCTATGGGACACAACCACTACTTTGCCACTGATGTGTTTGTTGTTCTGTGACCAGGAATCATCCATGCAGTTTGGCAGTTGCAGCTTTTTCAATGTCAACACTTACCTTTTGATCACTGTGATGATGGGGGTTTAGACCCCATTGCCACAATGCTCAGAATGTGCTTCAGCTATGGACCCCACACTTACCTTTTGGTCACTGTGATGATGGGGGATTAGACCCCATTGCCACAATGTTCAGAATGTGCTTCAGCTATGGAGCCCACACTTGCCTTTTGGTCACTGTGATGATGGGTGTTTAGTCCCCATTGCCACAATGTTCAAAATGTGCTTCAGCTATGGACACCACACTTACCTTTTGGTCACTATGATGATGGGGGCTTAGACCCCATTGCCACAATGTTCAAAATGTGCTTCAGCTATGGTCCCCACACTTACCTTTTGGTCACTGTGATGATGGGGGCTTGGACCCCATTGCCACAATGTTCAAAATGTGCTTCAGCTATGGACCCCACACTTACCTTTTGGTCACTGTGATGATGGGGGCTTGGACCCCATTGCCACAGTGGTCAGGGTCTGCTTGCATTATGGAGGCCACACACATTTATGTGTGACACATGTGATAGGGGGTCACATTGTATGTTCAATGTCATGTTCAGTGTTGTAGGCATTTGACACAGTCTACACACGCTTGTCATGGTGTTGGGAGGCTGTTTTTTTCTTACATTCCTTATGTTGGAGTATGTTGGTTGTGTCATACATTACCCATCCTATGAGTAGGGGTGGTGTGGGTGGTAGGCATCCAGCCCCCCTGGGTAGGGGTGGTGGTAGTGGTAGGCATCCAGCCCCCATGGGTAGGGGTGGTAGTAGTGACAGGCATCCAGCCCCCTGAGTAGGGGTGGTGGTAGTGGTAGGCATCCAGCCCCCCATGGGTAGGGGTGGTGGTAGTGGTAGGCATCCAGCCCCCATGGGTAGGGGTGGTAGTAGTGGTAGGCATCCAGCCCCCATGGGTAGGGGTGGTAGTAGTGACAGGTATCCAGCCCCCATGGGTAGGGGTGGTAGTAGTGACAGGCATCCAGCCCCCTGAGTAGGGGTGGTAGTAGTGGTAGGCATCCAGCCCCCCATGGGTAGGGGTGGTAGTAGTGACAGGTATCCAGCCACCCATGGGTAGGGGTGGTGGTAGTGGTAGGTATCCAGCCCCCCATGGGTAGGGGTTGTGGTAGTGACAGGTATCCAGCCCCCCATGGGTAGGGGTGGTGGTAGTGGTAGGCATCCAGCCCCCCCTGAGTAGGGGTGGTAGTAGTGGTAGGCATCCAGCCCCCATGGGTAAGGGTGGTGTAGTGGTAGGCATCCAGCCCCCATGGGTAGGGGTGGTGGTAGTGGTAGGCATCCAGCCCCCCATGGGTAGGGGTGGTAGTAGTGACAGGTATCCAGCCCCCCTGAGTAGGGGTGGTGGTAGTGGTAGGCATCCAGCCCCCCATGGGTAGGGGTGGTAGTAGTGACAGGTATCCAGCCCCCCTGAGTAGGGGTGGTGGTAGTGGTAGGCATCCAGCCCCCATGGGTAGGGGTGGTAGTAGTGGTAGGCATCCAGCCCCCTATGGGTAGGGGTGGTAGTAGTGACAGGCATCCAGCCCCCCCTGAGTAGGGGTGGTAGTAGTGGTAGGCATCCAGCCCCCATGGGTAGAGGTGGTGTTAGTGGTTGGCATCCAGGCCCCTATGTGTGTATATGGCATTGGTGATAGCCATCCCGCCCCTATGGTGCTGCTGTTGCTGGTGTAAGTAATTTCTGCATCCCTATGTGTGTGTGTTATATGTCGGGTACGTGAGGTTTGTTTGTGTGGTGGGTGTCTGACTTACCTTCTGCTCCGTACGCGTCCGTACCAGTTCCGGTAATAGATGTAGAGTATTTTCTAGGATCTGCGCGATTGGATTCATGGTTGGTTCGTCTCGTTCGTCTTTCTCGTTGCTTCGACTCGTACTCGTGGCTGGCGTGTTCGTCTCGTAGCCGTGGATCGTCTTGTGGCGCGAATCGGTGCTTATGTGCGCCTCTCCCGGATGCTTTGACGTGCCGTGCGTAGCGACGGGTTCGGCGCGTACGGAGTGCGCATCGTACTAGTCCGGCCGGACAGGGCTGCATTTTGCTTCCGTGCGACTCGATTCTGCGTTTCCGGATCAGGCTCGGTCGGAGAACAGGAGCTGGATTGGGTGAGTGCGACTGGGTCGGGATCTGGGCAGTTATGCGCATCGTACTTGCTCGTTCGGACGTATGAACGAATCGGTCGGGAAACACGCATTCGCCTGGGTTTTTTCCCGGGCGAATAGTGTTAGGTGCGCCTCCGACCGGGATCGGAATCGACCCCTCTGTCTCTGCACCGAATGTAGCATCAGATTTGCTTTTTCACCTCGGCTTGACAAGGACACGATCCTCTTTCTGAAACGTAATTTTCCTGAGCACATCTGACTCTTGTCTGCATAAGTCTTTATTCTGGACTTGTGAGCTCAATCAATAAGTCGAACTTTCTGAGCATCAATTGTTATTTCGGTGGTCCACTAGGGCAGCTTGGTACCCATGATTCGCCCAAACATCAGGGTGGTTGGGCTGTCGCCGGTTGTAGAATGGGACGAAGAGTAGAATGAAGAACTCAAGGCTCAAGTCTTTCTATTGCAGTGCACTGGACGGCCTTCTTAAGAGTGCTCATAAAATGTTCAACAATGCCATTAGCCTGTGGTCATAGAGGTGTGCTTTTCTGATGCCTGATATTCAAATGAGTAAGAAAGTCTTCGAATTCCTGACCATTGAATGATGGGCCATTGTCAAATTTTACAATAAACGGAACACCCCAGGTTGCAAATAAGCCTTTTAGGGGCCGATTCCGATTCGGGCCGGAAAACGTACAGACCGACTCTGTACGGGAATTTAGTCCGACCGACACGTACCGGCGCTGCCCGATCCGCGTAGTACGATGCAATGCATGTGAATTACGACCGACTCGTACGGAACACAAGCCGAACGACCGAACCGCACGGAAACCAGCTATCCGGCCGGGAAACCACGCGAATCGAACCGACCGACACGCACCAGGAAAGAACCCGACAGAAACGTACCTGCGAACTCCGACCCGCGCAGTACGATGCAATGCGTGGAAAACCAGACCGAGTCGCACGGAGCTCAAGCAGTACGACCGACACGCAATACTCCGCGACCGACGCGTACGCCGCACATGAAATCCATCAGAAACACAGCGTGAAAGACTCGGAGAAGCTCGCACGAGCCAACTGCAGCGTCCGACTCCGTCAGAAGAACGTCTCCTACCTGCCCAGAAACTACAAAGGAAAAAATACAAAAAAAAGGGCCAAACAAGCAATGACAAAGTCAATAAATACTGGGGGGGGGGGAAATGGAACAAAGACACACCCACAACTCCACCCATATAAAGGACACAAATCCCTCCCATGATCCTTTGCAAATTCAACTGACCTGCCAGCACAGAACACCATCAGACAGCAACCACAGACACACCCACAACTCATCCATCACACAAGCCACACACCATTAGCACCTCCCTAATAGCACCCTCACATACACCCAGCAAAACTGACACTCACCTACCCTTACTTGCACACTCACACACACATCAATCCCCACCACCACCCATCACCATGCCCCCAAAGAAGAATTCAAAGTTCCTAGACAGTGAATTGGAAGTGCTGGTATATGAAATCCTCAGGGTAGAGCCACACTTGTTTGGTACACTGGTCCAACAGACCCCCATGTCGCAGAAAACCAAGATGTGGGAGAGGATCGTCGACAGGGTGAACGTACAATCACCATGTTTGCGCACAAAGGAAGACATCCAGAACAGGTGGTATGATGTGCGCAGGAGGGTAAAGGCCCTACTCAAGAAGGATTACACCTTGAGCCATCGCACCGGCAGTGGCCCTCCTGCCAAACCAGTATACCTCAGGCCCTGGGAGGAGAAGGTGCGGGCCATCCTACCACCAGAGAGCGTACATGGACTATCAAACATCCCAGAGCCTGGTGAGTACACAACCAATATACCCAATATCGTGTGACAATTTACACACATCACTGTCAAGGGATAGTGAAACCATGCACCGTCAGCAAAGCCACAGTAACCAAAACATAATCATCCCAAGATGTGTATGTTAGTTAGACAAACACAATACCTGCCATCCCATAGTGAAATGTAACTGTGTAATGACATGTACAAACCCAACAACAAATAGAGCAAGGCAGCGGCACAAATCTAACCAGCAAACACTGTCAGACATTTTGCCACCACTAGAACACCACCTCACAAGGAAGCTCACTGAAAGGAAGGAATTCTGTGTATGCTGGTGAAGTCAGTGTAGCCAATAGCATGATGGGAGTTGTAGTCACAGATATTGGTCACCCTCACAATTGGCCCATCAACACCACTCTGAACCATGCTCACATCACAGGGAGTGGAAAAGAACTGACAAGATGGCTGACACTGGGTACTGCTGTGGGGAGCACAAGGCCCTGCTGGGAACTGTGCACCAACCAACAGCAGGACACCACTGACTGACATCCTGAAAGCAAACTTGCACTCCCTGCAATGGAAGCACGTTCCATGGTGGGATATCTGGATGGGTGGGAAGGAGGACTGACAGCACTGACCATAGTTACCAGCAGCTGTTCTCACACACACCCTTAACACAAACTCCACACAACTCACCTGGGAGAATGCATTGCCTCACACTCTAATTAAATATCCCACAAAGAACCACCACCCTGGGTTATGCTGTGTGAAGCACAGGGACACTTTTGGGACTTGTAGCCAAACAAACGCCAGGACAACACTGTCAGCCATCCTGTCAGCACAGGCACACTACCCCACAGGGAAGCAGAGTCAAAAGGAAGGAAGTATGGGCATGCTAGGAAGGGGGGTGTAGGCAATAGCATGATGGGAGTGGTAGTCACAGCTCAACATCCCCCACCCGCATGGCCCAGCAAGCTCACACTGAAGCATGCACACCTCACAGGGAGTGAAAAGCCACGTCAAAGATGTCTGACACTGGTGCTCTGTTGTGGGGAGCACAAGGCCCTGCTGGGAACTGTGCACCAACAAACAACAGGACACCACTGTCAGCCATCTTGGCATTGCTGTCACACTCACACACAGTGAAGTCCACTCAAAAGGAAGGAAGTATGGGCATGCTGAGAAGGGGGGTGTAGGCAATAGCGTGATGGGAGTGGTAGTCACAGCTCAACATCCCCCACCCGCATGGCCCAGCAAGCTCACACTGAAGCATGCACACCTCACAGGGAGTGAAAAGCCACTTCAAAGATGTCTGACAATGGTGCTCTGTTGTGGGAGCACAAGGCCCTGCTGGGAACTGTGCACCAACAAACAACAGGACCACACTGTCAGCCATCCTGCCATTGCTGTCACACTCACACACAGTGAAGTCCACTCAAAAGGAAGGAAGTATGGGCATGCTGGGAAGGGGGTGTAGGCAATAGCATGATGGGAGTGGTAGTC